>CAKJTW010000004.1:39205000-40455000 GCA_917880005.1 Nanger dama
CATGTGGTACCTTTTAATTTTCTGAATGAGTAGTTTCCAATCAATGTTTCCTCGATTAGAGACAACAATCTGAAGGATCTACCAAAACAAAAGAAAAAAATTCATGTATAGATTTATTAACTCAATATTAAAAACTGTAACTCACCAGTGAGCAAAAGCATTCTTTATATCCAGATAAGAAATCTACATCTTGAGATTTGTAGCACAAAAAAACGCAGTACTTGATTTTTTTGGGAAGCTCAGTAAGGAATTTAAAAGCATTTCACTTTGAGATCACAAAAAGCAGATCCTTTGGGAAAAAAAAGAATTAAAAAGAGAGCACAATAAAATGTAAAAAAACCCCAAAACCCAAACCATTACCAGCGCCTATGCAGCGATACCACCCCAGTCTAGCCTTTGAGAACTGCAGCAGAATCCTTGTCCCGGAACATGATCTCCGTGGTCTGGCTCAGGCTCTCTAGCTCCAGACAGACGCAGTCTGCAAGCCACCAGCTCCTGTCTGTGTGTGTCGGGAAAGGGAAGCTGCAAATTAGAAAAAGTCCCCGCAGTGGCGAAAAGGAAAATAAGGCGAGTGGGAGAGGGAGAGAGAGCTCACTAGCCTCAGAATTTTCGAGAATGATGACAAGCCACCCGGTGCCGCCATCATTCACTGACAATAAGATGCAGTCCTGGCGTATGATTTAGCGGTTTGCACAGGGGCTTCTGGTATCAAATGCCTGACAGGCATCTTAATTGCATCCATCCAAGTGTGTCCCCAGGAGTCGAGTCTATAAGCCTATGAATGTCATCATCTGTTCTCCTTTGTGTTAAAGCCAGACACACACACACACACACACACACACACACTCTGCTTAAACAGAGAAATCATTTGCTGGCATATATATAGGATTACAAATAAGTTGGGCTCCACAAACTGGACATAACTAAATGATAGTTTATGAGAATTTTTATCATCTGCATTTATGACATCAGAAAGATTCTTTGATGTTTTGTCATTGGCAGATAATTACAATAGTTTTAAAACTGAGTATCACATACTGCTTATTTATAGTCCAAATAAATAGGTTCATTAGTGAAATGCGCACAATCATGTATATTTTCTTATGGCAAATTTGATCCGCTTGTAACTGTGATAATTACGCCCTTGGCAATGGCTTCCTTACAAAGGAGAATGCAGCAAAAACAAAGAGGATTAGGAAACCAGGGTTGATGTGTGATTTCTGGAGGCAATCTATTTTATTCCTTTCACATACAAAGGCAAAGAGAGGTGGCAACCAGCTTGAGAAGTGAGACTTTACAGTCCCCCAGGACCAAGACAGGGAATTGAATCTCTGGCATAATCAGTATCCCCTTTATGTTAGCAACTGAAATTAATAGTTGAATATCTGTTTTACAGTGCCCCTTATGTCAGGAGGTTAAGTATGAAATTATTCCCAGCATTTATTTCATGGACAAAAGAGATGGGGGAAATGTTAATAAATAAATTTTTATAGCATTGCTAGCTCTCTGCATCAGTGAATGGAGCAAAATTCCATGTGTACCAAAAAGGCCGGCTGCAAAGAAGGTTGCTGGGAGGGAGCATCACCATGGTTACCGGAAACAGAAAGTAGGGAAAAAAATAAGGTGATGATAGAGGAGATGGAAGGAGAAGCTACTGTGGAGGAAATTCAGAGATAGAAAGATATGTTTCATTTTTTTTCTTTCTGGAAAGAACTGTCTCTATCAGTTTTTCATATTAGATTTTGAATGCGTTAGGATGAATATGCATTCTATATCAGCCACTTTCTTCTCCATTTTTGGATCACTAGCTAATTTTGCTTTCATAAGTTTGGTTTTCTTGTATGAGATGGATCCTGTTATTTCTTGCCTCTGACACTATCCTGGATTCATAGACACCACTCAACCTAGTCCACACACTTTGTTTCACAGGTGAGAAAGCTGAGGCCCAAGGAATCTGACCAAGGTCACAAAACTGGCTGGAGATTCAACAGAAACACCATCCTAATCTCCTAGTTTTCTTCTCTCACCAAGTAACTTTCTTTCTGTGCTCTCTTCCATTCTGTCTGCAAGCAAAACAGATTCCAGAAACATCCTTTTGTCTGTGATTTTGTAAGTCTTCTTTTATTTGCTAAAGCAGTGATCCTCCTCTTTAAAACAATGCATTGCAATCATTCCAAAGACCAGCTTTGCTTAATAGCTATGCTGTACTGGTACTCCAGGTCTAGGGAATCTGGAGTAATTATGTCACTGCTTTTCTTTTACTTCCAGTCTGGCAATCAGATGAATAAAGCATGATTGCCCTGTTGTGAACCTATCTTGTTGAGCCTGAACTTAATCATCATATACTAAGCACTCTCTCATCCCTGGCATCATTCTTTCTGCAAGCATGAAATTGGGCAATCGAACTGAATCAGCCTCCCAAGGTTCCTCCTAGTTATAGACAATGTGAACCTTCCTGGGGTTACCAATAATGAAGCTGCAAAATTGAGAACGCACGTAAAATGTTTTAAAAAGAAAGAAAAAAATACTCAAAACAACCACTGGGGGGCGCAATATTTGTTAAAATCTTTCTGAGATATTCAGTAAAAAAATGTTGAGTAGGATTTTGACCTTGCTTTTATTTCCTTTCTAAAACATTCCTTCAATGTTCAGTTCTTATGAGTCATTGCTCTTAGGTTAACTCATTGATTTGTTGTTCAGTCACTAAATCGTGTTCAACTCTTTGATAAGTAGAGTCATGTTGCTTTTTTGACGTTTAAAGTATAGCTGCTGCTACCCTCTGCCCTGAGCATGTCAGCTATACAAGAAATTTATCACAGTAAAAAAATATGGTAACCTTAGGTAATAATTACAAGAGATTTCAGGTTTCCGTGAATCCTCCATAGTGGTTAGGATTTTTTTGTTTTAAAAAAATGTCCCTTTAAATATAATCTTTCTATGACATGCCAATTTTTTTCCTCAGTGATTCTTGACATTGTTTATTTTTTCAAAGAGAATATTTTGTTTTACTAGGCTGTCCTCTATTGTTCACTTCTAGGCAAGCAAAAAAAATGATGCACCAGACTGTCATTTCTTGAACCATGAATCATATTTTATCAAGCTCTCATAAAGCACACATAATGAATGGTCTTGGTCAGTTTAAAAATCAGCTCAGCTTCCAAAATATTTAACACTCCTTGGGAATCATTTAATATTTGTGGATACTTGGTTCAGTCAATGAGAATGAGTAGAAATATTCTTTTCACTTTTACCATTTGTTAATGGAAGTATTACTTTGTCTTTTGTAGAATAAGCACTATATGCAACACAGAATTCTTTTTTAAGGTGTCACAATCACACTTTATAACTACTAAAGTTAGTTCTGAACTAACTAGTTCTGAAACCACATCATGTTGCTACACACCAGTTATATGCTCGTGTGTGTGTGCTAAATCGCTTTAGTCCTGTCTGACTCTGTGCAATCCCATGGACTGCAGCCTGCCAGGCTCCTTTGCCCATAAGATTCTTCAGGCAAGAACACTGGAGTGGGTTGCCGTGCCCTCCTCCAGGGGATGTTCCCACCCCAGAGATTGAACCTGTGTCTGCTACCTCTAATCTGCATTGGCAGGCAGCTTCTTTACCACTAGAGCCACCTGGAAAGCCCTTACATGCTCAGACCGAGTTCTTACCGGCCAAAGTTTTGAAATGCTGTGATATTATATATGCCAGGACTCTGTATCACATAAGACTCTCATTGGCCAAGGTCATAGCATTAGACAAGATTTCTTCAACCCAAAATTCTAGATTCACATAAAATTCTAACAAGCCAAAATTCAGAATCACAAAATCCAATAAACCAACATTCCCAAACCACATGGGATTCTTTTGATCAAGCATTCAGAATTATATGAGACTCCTATCAGAGAACAATGTTTCAGACCCATGTAGGATTCCTATACCCGAGATGCATGGAGATCAAGATTCCAGAATTACCCTAAATTTCTTATGGACTAGGCTTCCAGAAGCAGCCAATATTCTTGTAAGCAAGTTTCTGAAAAACCCAGTGTTAATGCAGTAATATTCTGATAGCTGGGTTCCTGGAATCAAGCGTATTTCTTTCATGCCAAGTTGTAAAACATAATTCTTGCCTTTAAGTATGTTCTAATCTGATAACACTAAGACACCAGATAATTGAGAGACTTGCATGATGTTTTATATTTATGCTTATGAGGCTCAACTGTCATGTAGCACCATTTGCTGGTTCATTTAACCAATTTTAATGGCACACATTCATAGGATTTAGGTAGGGAAAAAAGAAAACATTTCCTACTCAAGGAACTTCAATTATATTGAGGGGAACACGGAAGTAAACAGAAATCTAAGTACACAATTCTTTTTCTCACTTTGATGAGACATGCTATCTTTGCCCCTGGGTTATCTGCTTTATCTCAGGTCCCCATCTTTATGAATTCCCCCAATCCCAAGTTCGGTTTAGCTCACCCCTGTGGTTCTTCTGGAAGACTCTCAGTTTTGTTCCTTATGGATATGGGTCTGTGTATTTTTCTATCACCCTTTAAGCCCATTGGGAATGGAAAATGGAGGTATTTCCTTTCTACTTCCTTGAAGTTCTTGGCCATATATCATTTTCCAAACTAGGACTTTTCTAACTACCATAATGAAAAGTGCAGTCCTGTCTCTTTCACAGCCCTTCATCCCCTGCTCCACTTTTTCCTTTTTCCATAGTACTTACCACTTTCTATCATACCATAAAGTTGTATTTTTATGTTTACTATGTATTACCTGGTGTCTCAGGCTGTAAAGAATCCACCTGTAATATAAGAGACACAGGTTCAATCCCTGGGTTGGGAAGGTCTCCTGGAGAAGGGAATGGCTACCCACTCCTGTATTCTTGCCTGAAGAATTCCATGGGCAGAAGAGCCTGGGGTGCTACAATTCATGGGGTTGAAGAGTTGGACAGGACTGAGTGACTAACTTATTTCACTTTCATTTATTACCTGCCTCACTCTCTAGGTCATGAGGGAAGTCATCTTAACATGTTTGGGCCACGGATCTCTAAAGCAACACTAAGACAGTGCCTAGAATATCTAGCACTCAAAAAATATCTTTTAAACAGTAAGTGTGAAAATCACAATATTATTTATTAAGTTGGAATATTTAAGGACAAGAGAAGTTTTTGGATTCTATATTGATTTCCTTGTTCTATATATTCAGTCTTCGTTATGAATATAGTCTTTTATTTGTACTAAAAATCATTTTTTCCCATGGAATCAAATTTTTTTGTAATTTCCATGAAAGGATACACATTTATTTAAAACAGGGATTTGTCTCCTACTTTCTTTAGATTCTGCAAAGTACCTAGCATGGGACTATCAGCTCTTAAATATCAGCTGAGAAAGAGCTTGTTTGAAAAATCATACTTCTATTGGTCTTAAATATGCTAAATTTTAATTATGAGATTATTTTAATTAGAAAAATTAATAAATTAGTTCTTTTGTGGCCAAAATGCCTTGAAATGGCTTTCTGAAAATTGGCTATAATTACTATAATGTGCACTTTAAAAATTAGTAAGAGAAATAATAATTATACTTTTACCTAGTACTCAAATTTGTTATTCTAAATATATTTAGTTCTCTTGGGTATACACCTAGAAACAGAATTAGTGGGTCATAAAGTAGACATACATTCAACTTTACTAGATATTGCCAAACTGTCTTCAGAAGTGTTCAACTCAATTTACACGCCCACCAGCAGTGTATCAGAGTTTCGGCTGTTCTATCATTATAGCTTTCAACATCTGGAGAGCTTTTTATTGCCAACATAGTTTTTCAAGGGTAATGAGACTATGACTTAATGAACTGAACTAGGAATTATTTTTCATGGTAATAGTGGAATATTATGGTGCCATCGGTTTAGAAATTATTTGTTTATGACAAATTTTAGGACCTATTAGTGAACATTATGGAAAAGGGTTTTGGGGCGAGCATATATTTTAAAATGTGACATGCAACCATGGCTGCATGTGATGATTATGTTTGCTAGATAAATGAGTTGTTAAGGGATATATTACTTAGAAGGGAGAAGATATTTTATACAGGGTTTTAATAAATTAACCGGCAACTGTGAAGTAAAAAACAATGAAGTGAAAAGCTGTGAAGTAAAATCTCTATCTTAGAAGCAAATCAACAAGTCAAAGTATGACATGTCTGTGGCAACACACACCAAACTGCACCATTATGACAAAAGAATGCACAGTTAAGATGCTTCCAAAACTGTTCCTTTCACATAAATCCCTTGCTCGTTGATTCTCACCATAATTACTAGTTTACTTCTTTTTCTCCAATCCCGATCTTACACGTCCTTTCTGGTCCATTTAAAATTCTGTCCTCTCTTACAGGGACTTCCTAGGTGGCTCAGTGGCGAAGAATCTGCTTGCCAATGCAAGAGATGCAGGAGATGGGGCTTCATTCCCTGGGCTGGGAAGATCCCTTGGAGAAGGAAATGGCAGCCTGCTCGAGTATTCCTACCTGGAGAATGCCACAGACAGAGGAGCCTGGAAGGCTATAGTCCATGGGGTCACAAAGAGTTGGCTGTTATGAGCACCTCTTTTACAATGGTTCCAGAACTTTTCCAGCACACAATGCCACAAAGCTCTTCCTCTGTGCTTGTGACTGGTCTGTTTCTATTTTCTGTTTTTTCCTGATTCAGTCTTGAAATGTTGTACTCTTCTGAGAACTTGTCTTTTTCTTCCAGGTTGTCCATTTTATTGGTGTATAGTTGCTTATAGTAGTCTCTTATGATGCTTTGTATTTCTGTGGTGTCAGAACTTTTCCTTTTTCATTTCTAACTCCGTTGATTTGAGTCTTCTTTTTTCTTTTAAAGTGCCTGGCTAATGGTTTATCTATTTCGTTTATATTCACAAAGAACCAGCTTTTAGCTTTATTATTCTTTGCTACAGTGTTCTTAATTTCTTTTTCATTTATTTCTGCTCCAGTCTTTATGATTTCTTTCCTTCTACTAACTTTGGGGTTTCTTAAAAGCTGTTTCTCTGAATTGCCATGATACCAAAACAAAAAATAATCACCATGATACCAACAAGTAAGGAAAGCAGTCCATCCTAAAGGAAATCAGTCCTGAATATTCATTGGAAGGACTGAGGCTGAAGCTGAAACTCCAGTACTTTGGCCACCTGATGTGAAGAACTGACTCATTTGAAAAGACCCTGATGCTGGGAAAGATTGAGGGCAGGAAGAGAAGGGGATGACAGAGGATAAGATGGTTGGATGGCTTCACTAACTCAATGCACATGAGTCTGAGTGAACTCCGGGAGTTGGTGATGGACAGGGAGGCCTGGCGTGCTGCGATTCATGGGGTTGCAAAGAGTCGGACACAGCTGAGTGACTGAATTGAACTAATACCATTATGCCTGATGTTATATATGGCCTCTGGCTGGTCTTCAGTTGTTTATATGCAATTATTCTGATATAGACCAATTAAAAAAGCATATGATATGCTTCTCATATAAAGCATTAAATTCCAATAATGTGCCAATCCCTTTGAACATATTATTTATTCAATAATTCAGAGTTATGAATCTCCCTTTCACAGCAGAGGAAACAGGCCCAGTTAGGTTTAGTTACATTCTAAGAACATATAGCTGGTAAGTGGTGGAGCACAAATTCAGTCCCTAAACTTCTTAATTGATTAGTTTGTAATTCAGCTTAATACTTCCAAGGTATCAGAAATGGAGAAAAAAATTAAACATAGAATTAAGAATTTTCCATTTTTCTAGTATAAGTATTAAGACTTAAAACAGACTATGTATTATTGTTCTAGGTGTGCATGGAAGAGATAGCATTAGAAACAAGAATTTTTATTTTCAGAATTATTTCAAATTCCATCAGTTCATAATTAAATGATGTATATGTGTGAACACAAACATTCCTACAGTTGAAGAAGACATCACAATTTTATTCACTATCTATTTGGTCTATTATTAGAGTGTACAGTGTCACTTTTGTGAGATATATGTTCATATGTTTTAAAAATACTTCTCTGTTTGACAATTTGAGTTTATTGTGTATGTTTTAAAATATATTGCTTCAATTAACCTATTTTAGAAATACAGATTATAATAATAAAATATCTGTCTTGGCCAATCATTACCCTCATTTTATTAGACAAAGTTAGAAATAATCAAATACCATGGTGAATCTTAAAGGTTACATCAAAGAACATTATATCAATTCCATATTATACAATGCATGTCTTGTTTAAATTAAATTTATTTATAGTCAGTCAGATTCTTCCTGTGGGCATGTTTCTTCCAAATAATTCCACTCCCTCCATCAAGACTATCCTCAAATATTAACTTCTCAAGGAGGCTTAACCTAACCATGCTATTTAATACTGCAACCTGAAATTCTCATTCTTTATCTTCTTTATCCTATTTTGCATAGTACTTATTTTCTAATACACCATATAGTTTACTTATTTTTGTTCTTTATTGCTCTCTCTTCTCATTCACTTGTAAGCTCCATGAAGGCAAACTCTTCGCATGTTTTGTTCACTATGTATCCCAGGTACCTAGAACTAGGCCTAGTATGTAACTGGTACACAGTAAATATTCACTGAACTCATACCTATATGAACAAATTAAAATTATAACACTAAAACTCATATAAAAACCAGGAATTACCTCCTAAAAATTCTGAATTCTGAGCTTATCAGCTGAGAACATTCAGTTTCAGAAATCACTAAATTCATAATGTAAGTATTTTATTTGGTTTATGTCTTGGTTAACAAATACAAAGTTTTAGGCTTTTCATATTTGGCACATTCATAGCCATTTTGAGTACATCTTTCCTTTAACTTTAGATTTTTAAAATTAGCTATCTATTTATCTATTGTGTATTTTAACAAAAATCATTCTAGTCATTTTTTTGCTTGCTTGTAAATCCTTAGTTAGAAATTACATTTCATATTTCTCTTCATCTTTCCAATCACCTGAAAATTGATACAAACTGCTTTCTTTCACTACTGGAGATGCTACCAGCCTGTGGGGAAACATATTTACAAGACAAATAGGCAAGCCATGAAAGAAAATTAGGAGAATTAGTGTTGAGTTCTCACTTCATAAAATTTTCACTTGACATTCAGTCAAGCAGAATCATCTTCAGGACTTATGAATTTCTTGGCTGATCTTCCTGGAAGCATGAAATGAACCTGCATTTTATCTAATGTCTCCACAAGTAGGAACATTAGAGTTTAATGGAAGACTGATAAGGACACAAAATCAAAAGTTGCATTGCATGATATTAGATAAAAAATCCTTATTTCTTTTTAAAAACTGCTAAAAGGAATTATTTTGTTTACTGTTCTCCAAGCTTTGAAGACCGTTACCTCAATATTCTAAATCTTGTCACTCCTTCAATAATCAGCAACTTCGGAGAACTGGAGAGCTAGCAATAACTGAGAGGTGATCCCGTACTAATCCCTTTGAATTCAATTCAGTTCAGTTGAGTCATTCAGTTGTGGCTGACTCTTTGCAACCACCTGAACTGCAACATGCCATGCTTCCTTGTCCATCACCAACTCCCAGAGCTAACTCAATCTCATATCCATAAAGTCAGTGATGCCATCCAACCATCTTATCCTTTGTCATCCCCTTCTCCTCTCACCTTCAATCTTTCCCAGCATCAGAGTCTTTTCAAATGAGTCAGTTCTTTGCATCTGGATTGGATGCAAAGGCCTGGAGTTTCAGCTTCAGCATCAGTCCTTCCAATGAATATTCAGGACTGATTTCCTTTAGGATGGACTGGATGGATCTCCTTCTAGTCCAAGGGACTCTCAAGAGTCTTCTCCAACACAACAGTTCAAAAGCATAAATTCTTTGGTGCTCAGCTTTCTTTATAGTCCAACTGTCACATCCATACAGGACTACTGGAAAAAACCATTGCTTTGACTAGACAGACTTTTGTTGGAAAAGTAATGTCTCTGCTTTTTAATATGCTCTCTAGTTTGGTCATAGCTTTTCTTCCAAGAAGCAAGCATCTTTTAATTTCATGGGTAGGCAGTCTTTAACCTTAACATTACTAGATTATTCTGAACGCTTTGAATTCTGCAAGCTTCTACAGCATTTTCTTGCAATGCTGAGCATTTACAGTTCAAATTATAAAAGTCTACTGTGATGGTAAATAAATGCAATGTCATGTCTGAAATGATTTCTCCAAATGTATATTATAGAAACTTATTTTGTTAATAGCCAAAATTCACATTCTGAAAATTTATGAAATTCATACTTATTTTCTCTGCTATTTAGGGGAGAGTACTCTTGGGTGATTGCCACCAAGATATACATGTGAAATGTTAGTACCTCTCATTACTTTTCCTCTAGTCCTTTTACCAGGGGTACATTACAAATGGTAGGAGAGTATTAACTGGGGATATTGGGCTTCAGAGGTGGTGCTAGTGAAAAAGAACCCACCTACCAATTTAGGAGATATAAGAGACACAGGTTCAATCCTAGGGTCGGGAAGATCCCCTGGAGGGCATGGCAACCCACTCCAGTATTCTTGCCTGGAGAATCCCATGGACAGAGGAGCCTGGCAGGCTACAGTCCATTGGGTCACAAAGAGTTGGAGATGATGGAAGAGACTTAGCAAACACACATATGGGTTATTTAGTTACCAGAAGCTTAAATAAAACTGCTCGTCAGAACTACACACACGTTGAATATCTAGAATACATTCAATGTTATATCTAAATGTGTTTTAAGGTCCTAAATCCTCCTATTGATTGGAACCAAAGAACAGAATGCTGCTGCTGCTAAGTCACTTCAGTCGTGTCCGACTCTGTGCAACCCCATAGACGGCAGCTCACCAAGCCCCCAGTCCCTGGGATTCTCCAGGCAAGAATGCTGGAGTGGGTTGCCATTTCGTTCTCCAATGCATGAAAGTGAAAAGTGAAACTGAAGTCGCTCAGTCGTGTCTGACTCTTTGCGACCCCATAGACTGCAGCCTACCAGGCTCCTCCATCCATGGGATTTTCCAGGCAAGCGTACTGGAGTGGGGTGCCACTGCCTTCTCCAATGCACAAAAGTGAAAGTGAAGTCGCTCAGTCGTGTCTGACTCTTAGCGACCCCATGGATTGAAGCCTGCCAGGCTCCTCCATCCATGGGATTTTCCAGGCAAAAGAGTACTGGTGTGGCGTGCCATTGCCTTCTCTGAAGAACATAATGATGGATATCAAATCCCTTGTGTGACAAGAAAGGGGAACTGGAATGGACAGTGGGGGCACTTCTATGTTTCTTCCTTATCATCAGATTTCTAAGCTATAAAAGATACTAGATAAAAGATGCATTAGCTTTTAAATTAAAAGGAAATATTCTACATGATCAATACCTAAAATGAATATTCTTTCTTGACAGTACAATCAAGTTCACTAAAAAGAGTTCATGTGGAAAGTTCTAGATGGCAGTGTTAGAAATTATATTAATATTATATTTATACTACCTTTTCCCATAATTTTGTGGCTTTTTTCCTCTTTTGTTTATAATAGTGAACATATAATTAAATAAATAAATTTAATTATATTTAATATTCTGGGAGAATTAACTCAAGATTTTTTTCTAGACATTGTTCATCTACTGTGAGTTATTTTTCAAATGGAGTGTGACAATATGCTCATTACAAAGGTAGCCATTGTGAATATCTGGGCCAACAAATGTGTCTGAGAGAAATTTTCACATCCCTAAGGCCACTAACTGTTTTCTTAAACCTCCACATTCTTACACTGGTTTTTCTTTCCTCCCCCAGTCTTTATGCTTTGCCTACCCCTTTAAGAAAGCCTTCCTCAGCGATCAAGGCAAAGAAACAGGAAAACAATAGAATGGTAGAGATTGCTTCAAAAAAATTAGAGATACCAAGGGAACATTTCATGCAAAGATGGGCTTGATAAAGGACAGAAATGGTATGGACCTAACAGAAGCAGAAGATATTAAGCAGAGGTGGCAAGAATACACAGAAGACCTGTACAAAAAGATCTTCACTACCAAGATAATCACAATGGTGTGATCACTCACCTAGAGCCAGACATCCTGGAATGTGAAGTCAAGTGGGCCTTAGAAAGCATCACTACGAACAAAGCTAGTGGAGGTGATGGAATTCCAGTTGAGCTATTTCAAATCCTGAAAGATGATGCTGTGAAAGTGCTGCACTCAATATGCCAGCAAATTTGGAAAACTCAGCAGTGTCCACAGGATTGAAAAAGGTCAGTTTTCATTCCAATCCCAAAGAAAGGCAATGCCAAAGAATGCTCAAACTACTGCACAATTGCACTCATCTCACACGCTAATAAAGTAACCATGAATTTCCAGATGTTCTAGCTGGTTTTAGAAAAGGCAGAGGAACCAGAGATCAAATTGCCAACAACCGCTGGATCATGGAAAAAGAAAGAGAGTTCCAGAAAAACATCTATTTCTGCTTTATTGACTATGCCAAAGCCTTTGACTGTGTGGATCACAATAAACTGTGGAAAATTCTGAAAGAGATGGGAATACCAGACCACCTGACCTGCCTCTTGAGAAATCTGTATGCAGGTCAAGAAGCAACAGTTAGAACTGAACATGGAACAACAGACTGGTTCCAAATAGGAAAAGGAGTATCTCAAGGCTGTATATTGTCACCCTGCTTATTTAACTTCTATGCAGAGTACATCATGAGAAACCCTGGGCTGGCAGAAGCACAAGCTGGATTGCCAGGAGAAATATCAATAACCCCAGATGTGCAGATGACAGCACCCTTATGGCAGAAAGTGAAGAGGAACCATAAAGCCTCTTGATGAAACTAAAAGAGGAGAGTGAAAAACTTGGCTTAATGCTCAACATTCAGAAAACGAAGATCTTGGCATCTGGTCCCATCACTTCATGGGAAATAGATGGAGAAACAGTGGAAACAGTTTCAGACTTTATTTTTTGGGCTCCAAAGTCACTGCAGATCGTGACTGCAGCCATGACCAACCTAGACAGCATACTGAAAAGAAAAGACATTACTTTGCCAACAAAGGTCCATCTAGTCAAGGCTTTGGTTTTTCCAGCGGTCATGTATAGATGTGAGAGTTGGACTGTGAAGAAAGCTGAGTGCCAAAGAATTGATGCTTTTGAACTGTGGTGTTGGAGAAGACTCTTGAGAGGCCTTGGACTGCAAGGAGATCCAACAAGTCCATCCTAAAGGAGATCAGTCCTGCGTATTCATTGGAAGGACTGATGCTGAAGCTGAAACTCCAGTACTTTGGCCACCTCATGTGAAGAGTTGACTCACTGGAAAAGACCCTGATGCTGGAGGAATTGGGGGCAGGAGGAGAAGGGGACGACAGAGGATGAGATGGCTGGATGGCACCACTGACTCGATGGACAAGTTTGAGTGAACTTCGGGAGTTGGTGATGGACAGGGAGGCCTGGCGTGCTGTGATTCATGGGTTGCAAAGAGTCGGACACAACTGAGCAACTGAACTGAACTGAATTGAACCCCTTTCCAACTCTTCCTTCTCCTTGTACCCCAAAGGCAGAGAGAGCACTGTCAAGAAAAGAGGAATACACTTAAGGAATTATGTAAACAATCTTTCCTCTACCAAAGTCCTGTGCTTTCACGTTAGTTGAAGGCAGATTCCATGGGTTTTACACCATTTTCTCTCTGTAATATCTAATAGACTCTTTTTTGCATTGGTGCACAATAATAATGTTATTTCCTTTTGTTGATGTTGACAGGAAAAATTGGAATTGAAGATCAGGAGAATAATATGAAGTTATTGTGGTCACTGTAGTACTAAGCATGGGATTTGTTTATTTTGAACCCAGCTGAACTAAGGAAATAAAGAAAATGGAATAGAATACCCACCTTACCGATACCTTCTGCTAAAATGCCTGTAGGCACACAGATGCCATATTAGGAAAAATCAGAAGGTGCTTCAATGACAAGTTTCTCTAGGTAGCAAAGACTGATTATAATTTTCTCTAGTTTCATATTTTAATTTGGAGCTGCTCAATAAAATGTATGATTGATTGGCTGATGAGAGAAGGGGAAGTGAAAGCTATGTTATATGCACACAGAATGCACAGAGGGGAACTTTGAAAAATTGGCAGTGAGGACTTTCCATTAGAAGGCAAGTGCAATGAAAGAGAAACTTATTTTACAAGGAAAAACCAGAAAGAAAAAAAAAAGAGCAGGGAAAAATGAACCTGATAAAATAGCACAGAAATGCTAAGATGGACTCACTGCTGTACACATAACCTGAAAGAAAAGAAGTAAATGAAAAATAGTGGTGTGTGTTAGGAGGGTTAAGATACTCAAATCAAAAGGGGAAAAGGAAGAACACTGGAGAAAGGTAAAGAAGGATTAGAGGACCAAGAGCTTTAGAAGTAAACAGGGTTTCATTTATAAACCAGTGAGCCAGTCTAACAGGTGAGGCAGGCTGAGGCACTTGAAAGATCTCATTGAACGGCTGGCATTACCGAATGCCCAGCTGGGTCTGAATAAGAGTAGTTTTAAACAGGGACATTGTTCTAAGGAAATCTTAAGTTTCATGTGCTCTCCAATGCAGCCTTATAAATCCTGAACAGCATCAATATTCACCAACCACAGCCAATCAGCATTACTCCAGAATTTGCTGGACACAGCAAGTCCTTGATAGGGAATATTCTAATTTGGATGGCTGGCCCTCTGCTCAGGATTTCCATGTATTGATGACATGCAAATCAGTTTAGTGCAGTCTCATCAACAGCATAAATTAAGTGGATCCTGTTGTGAGGATTATCTTGGAAACAGAGAATGTCACCTTCAGTATGCCTATAGTCTGGAGATGAGCAGTCCGTCTCTGAGTGGGGGAGAGTGAAAAACAGACCTAGAGCATCTCCTCACTATTGACTGGCTGCCTGCATGCTTCTTTATGTTAAATGACCGACTACTCACATAAAATAGCTTGGCTCAGAATAATTTTCTCTTTAACATCCATTCAGACAGACAAGAGGTTCAAAGATAGCATTTTGATCTAGAATCCCTGATACTGCACATAGGCAAATCATAGGAGAAGACAATGCTCACTTCTAACCTTTGTTTAACAAGTGCATATTTCATTAACAAATGATACCCATTAGCATTGGACACATGCTTTGCATATGAGGAAGGATGGATTTACAACTTCCTGTTACACATTCTAAGTAACTTAGTAAATAAACGGCTAAAGGCTCCAATGAGAAAAATCACAAAATTGTATGACAAATATAAGAAAAAAAAATCCTTTGGTTTAGGAAGTATTACCTGTGACTGATATTTTTAAGAATTTATAAACCATGCCTGGAAACAGCTGATTAAAGGAAATCCACATACAGTTCACTCTACAGAGTAAAGACATTTTCCTTTGAGTTTGCAATTGCTCTCAATACACATTATCCAGCCAGCTTATTGGACACCATCAATGAAAAATAATCTTTAAAGTCTGGATTTAATAACAGACAAAAAGAAAATGAAGAGAGTATTCCTGAGGCCTAACGACATGTGGACTAGTTAAGTGTGTTCCTGTGTGAAGTAGATGAATGTAGCGTCTACCTTGCCGGGGGTTGAGGACACATGCTTACAGTGATGGGTAAGGACAAGTCAAAGTGTTTGGTGGAGAGTTGGGAGTTGTGTGCAGCTGATGGAAGCTGTGAACTCGGTAATGTAGGACAGTATTGAACGGAAATGGCATAAACAGAATGGCAACTCTACCAAGGACAGAGAACATCAAGCATATCGCAATGAGGGTATATGGGGAATGGAGAATAGAAGTGGAGGTCAGAGATAAAAGGGCAAGTTTAAAATAATGTGAAGCAAGAATGGGGACTTTCATGTTCTGATGATTAGGTGCCCCCCAAAACAAAGGCTATGAAGAACTCAGTTCTTTGCACCTGTGTTTCACACCAGCAACAATAAAAGCAGTAACAACAAAAGGTTATGAAGAAATACTGACCACAGAAGACTAAAAAAACAAATGTTAGTTTTCATCAAATGCAAAGGTATTTTGTCTCTTATGCCAATGAAGCCAATGGGAGTCCCAGAAAAGAGGTTGAGGGGTCAAACTATGCATGAATTTGAATTTGTGCTAGGAACAAGTACAATGCACTATCACAATGTTGCTGCTTTTCAGCATGTTGCTGCTAAGTCATGTCCAGCTCTTTGTGACTCCATGGACTGTGGCCCACCAGACTCCTCTGTCCATAGGATTTCTCAGGCAAGAATACTGGGGTGGGTTGCCATGTTCTTCTCTAGGGGATCCTCCTGACCCAGGGATTGAACCCGCATCTCCTGCATGAGAGAGCCTGAGCCACCAGGGAAACCCTAATACCTTCTGTAATTAAAGATTATATCAAAATTAGAAATTTATTTTTTAAAGAACATGATTTTATTTTTTATTCGTTTCCTTTCCTATTTTCCCTTCATTATTAGCTATTAATACAATCAGTAATGACAGGTAACACCCAGAAGAAAGAAATTGCTCTAATCAAAGATATTTTTAAGATGAGCTTCCATTTCACACTGTCTGTTAAGAGTCAAATGAAGATACAAAGAGGATGCCAAGACTGATTTATGACATATACTTTAAATAAAATCTACAAATATTGCTCATAAAATCATAGTGTTGCCATCACCCTTCTTGCTGTCACCTACTGGAAGTTTTGTTCTTGATGCTTGTAAACTGAAAGCCAGAGAAAAACGCTTTCTCTTTCAAGTGCAAAGCAACTATAAGATGAATAAGAAACCTGTTTATGTCAGATGAAAGTGCAACACTGCTTTAGCTTTCAGAGTTTTATCTTGATTAAAGGCCAAAATCTCTGTCAGGGAGCTGAGAAGCACAGTCGGCACCCACACTGGGATATGCTCACATGCATGTTAATATGAACATGGTCTGTATAGCTTGGGGCCGATTTCAGAGCTCGAGAGTCCAAGGCACACTGCTGATTTAGTTTGAGAGAGATTAAGAGATTCCACTATGAGCTAGAGAACTATTCTGGGAATGGGGATGGCAGGTGGTTGGTGTGGGGGTCCTTAATCCTAAACTGGCTTCAGACAGCCTCCAAAGGAGGAGTATTTGCAGATTATCTGATTCATTTGTTGACTGAATTGTTTCAAAAGTTTCCAATGTTGATGAGAAGTGATGTTATTTTCTTAATATTTCTATTTAGGCAAATGTAAATAATAACAGTAATGGCTAATATTTGTTGAAAGTGAAGTCGCTTAGTTGTATCCAACTCTTTGCGACCCCATGGACTGTAGCCTACAAGGCTCCTCCATCCATGGGATTTTCCAGGCAAGAACACTGGAATGGGTTGCCATTTCCTTCTCTAGGAGATCTTCCCAGTATTTGCCTACACTACAGTGAGCACTTTATACATATTAATAAGGCTGTATCAAGAAAGTCTTTTATTACTTCCATTTTATAAGGGGGCAAGCTGAGACACAAAAGTTTAGATGACTGCCTCAAGGACAAACTGCTAGTAAACTGAGAAACTTCATGAACCAGACAATCCAGCATGAGTTTTGCCATGAGCCTAAATTTTTCTGCATATGTTTTGAATTCTTGATAGGAGTAACCCATTCCTTTCCCTGTTGGGAAATGAGGAATTCTTGAAACAGTTTGAAGAAAACACTAGTCAACCCAATCACTTTCCTCACTAAGTTCAGCTGTCCAACAAACACACAGGCATTCAATATCTCTTTATCTGAATTTTATGCAAAACCAAAAATACAAAAGTACAGGATATGCCAACATAGAGTATACCATCACATCTCCTCTGTTCTCCATTTTTAGCCTTGCTTCCTCTGAAAAAGAACTTGTAAAACCATTGGGTCTCTGTGTAAGTCTTCCTTACTCAATCCTCATGCCTCTCTTTACCACCATGGTCAAAAGAAACAGTCCTAGAAAAGTTAAAAAGAAAAGAATTACTGTTTCCTAGACATCTGGGCTATTTTGCATTCCTTCCCCGGAATTAATGAGATGCTAAGCATTACCTGTTTATCATCTTCTGTCCAATTGATCATAATCTATGATCTCATAGGAAACTGTTATTAAAATGTTTTAATTTGAGAGTATAAAGAGATGCAGCACAAATAAGAAAGTCTGGAAATTAAACCAAATGATATTTCTCGTTTGAATTTTAAAAGTGAAATTATAAACAAGTAGGCATGGTCTTTATTTGTAATAAAGTCACAGGAAGCAAAACCCTCATCAATCTATTTACCTACAATGAAACTCAAAGATGCCACTTCACTAACTCTTTAAACGTGATGTAGGTACAGGAAGCAAGACCCTCATCAATCTATTTACCTACAATGAAACTCAAAGATGCCACTTCACTAACTCTTTAAACGTGATGTAGGTACTACATCCATTGGAGAAACTAAGTTATCTATTTGCAGATTTTTAAAATCTCATAATTCTTTAAACAACACTGTTCTTTTGGAACCTCCTAAATAAGTGTAAAAAGGTAAAAGCAGGAGAAATCACACATTTATGTCTCATCATTTTTCAGGTGAATGATTCAGTTTTCCAAAAGGTTACAGTTGATCCACAAAATAAAATGCTTTGTACTTTTCTATCTGAAGAATTAAATAACAAAGCACCTTTGAGAAAAGGTGAGAATACAGGCAACAGCCTTTTCTTATGTTTTATTTACTATCTTAAAGCCTTAAGATAAGGTCTCACATTGATTCTGACAAAGCTAGCCTGTGTTTCTCCCCCTGCTTCCCATGTGTCCTGTCTCCTAATTATCCTCTAAACACAAAGAGACTCATACTGGAACTGCTATTGAGCACTGCTCCAAATAACTGAATACTTGTCTGATGGCATGAGTAACAGTCGTGATAGTGTGGTGCTTCACATTTTTAACTAACTACTCTCAGATCAATTACCATTTTTTACCTCTTAAGCAATGACGTCTCAGTCTTAATTTCTAAATACCATTCATCACTAAAAGGAACTAGAACTTCTTGGTAAAAGGGGGTAACCCCAGGTCTGGGGCAAGGAAAGTACAGAGTCCTTGGACATCTTGTTGTCCCATAAAACAAGGAAGTGCTGAAGGATTAATGGGGTTTGTCAGAAGGACAACAGCGCTTTCTTGGAAGGGCTCTCAGTGGCCAAACTGGAGATAATGTAGGCATCAAACACAATAATGATGGCACTAGATTATAAGGCAACTTGTCAAATAAAATATATTAGCCAAAAGTGATACTCCATCAGAAGGAGAGGAGGGGACAGAACAGGTGGAGAGAGGGAGAGAGGCAAGACAGAGAGACAATCCCAGAGAAGGGGAGTGGTGGAAAATTCGTCTTTAGGGAAGAATGTTAGTTAACAGGAGTAGAATGATGCTTTACCGTCTGAGCCACGAGGGAAGTCACATATATATACATATTCAAACTATCATAGCATCCTTCAATATAACAATTAGCACAGGCAAGAATCATGAACTTATGCTAAAACTATGGGGTTACAGGTTGCTAGGAAAAGATATTCCCGTGACCTCAAAGTATCTTCTTCATTACAGGGGGAGAAAGGTGCTTTTCTTTTT
This sequence comes from Nanger dama, assembly GCA_917880005.1. Taxonomy (NCBI): domain Eukaryota; kingdom Metazoa; phylum Chordata; class Mammalia; order Artiodactyla; family Bovidae; genus Nanger; species Nanger dama. The sequence continues at coordinate 39,224,595 of CAKJTW010000004.1, forward strand.
TTTTTTTTTTTAAATACTTTATTCTACATTACAATACTGTATTTGTTTTGCCATACATTGACATGTGCTTTTAAAAAAACTGAGTGCCAGGAAGTTCAAGATTGCCCATTCTCCCTCCCCACCCCAAAATATACTCTGAAACTAATCATGAGGAAACTAACAAAAAATTCCATTGTGTGGAATATTCTACAAGACCCCTGGTCTGAAATTTCCAGAAACATTAATGTCATGAAAAAAACATAAAAGGTGGGAGTGCTCCATTAGATTAAATGAGAATATGGCACCCTGATTGATTCTTGAGTTAAAAGAAAAAAAGAAATAAGGGACATTTTGGAGACAATTCAGGAAATCTAAATATGGGTTGCATATTAGATGATATTATTGAATAGACTGTAAACTTATTTCTGGTAATGGTGCTGTGGACCTGAGAAGGTCTGGGTGTTTAAAGAAAACAAAATGAATATTTTAAGGTGAAGTATCATAATGTCTGCAACTTTCAAATGGATAAGAAAACTGAGCATACAGATAATATATTGTAAGAGAAGGATAACATTAATATGGTAACACATTAACCACCCATATGTAGTGAAGAATACACAAACATTTATTGTGCTATTCTTTCAACCTTTCTAAAGCTGTAAAATTATTCAAAATAAGACATTGAGAGGATAAAGCTGCTGTTTATGTTGTAAACAGCTTATAATAAAGTGGGGGAGAAAGGTGGGTTAAAATATTATGTTCAACACAAGATGCAGGATGCATGGGGCTGGTGCACAGGATGATTCAGGGAGAGGATGTGGGGTGGGAGGTGGGAGGGGGCTTTGGCATTGGGAGATCATGGACACCTGTGGCTGATTCATGTCAATGTATGGCAAAACAAATACAGTATTATAATTTTAAAAAAAATTCCAAAAAAAAAAAAAAAACGAGAAGCTATAACACCCTGAAAAAATATATATATTTAGAGCTCAATGTCATCAGTCCTTCAGTAGAGTTTCTCATAGGAACCCAGGAAAGCACAGGGAAGAATAAGCTGGATTCTAATTCCGTGTCCTGAGGCCACAATCCTGACCTTCTTCTCCTCTCCTGCACTGCTCCTCTGACCCTTACGCTCATCTTGAATCTTTCATTTTCACCTGCCTAATGAAAGCAGCACTGGACTTAACTTTCACCAACCTGACACACCCACAACTGGGAGTCATTTCCACTTTGGCTCAGCCTCCTCATTCTTTCTGGAGCTATTTCTCTGCTCTTCTCCAGTAGCATGCTGGACATCTACCAACCTGGCGGGCTCACCATCCAATGTTATACCTTTTTGTCTTTTCATACTGTTCATGGGGTTCTCAAGGCAAGAATGCTGAAGTGGTTTGCCATTCCTTTCTCCAGTGGACCACATTTTGTCAGAACTGTCCACCATGACTCGTCCATCTTGGGTGGCCCTATATGACATGGCTCATAGCTCATTAAGTTACACAAAGTTGTGATTCATGCGATCATTTTGGTTAGTTTTCTGTGATTATAGTTTTCATTCTGTCTGCCCTCTGATGAATGCAGATAAGAGGCCTGTGCAAGCTTCCTGATGGGAGGGACTGGCTGTGGGCAAAAGTGGGTTTTGCTTTGGTGGGAAGGCCATGCTCAGTAAATCCTTAATCCAATTTTCTGCTTAGGGTGGGGCTTTCTTCCCTTCCTGTAGTTTGGCCTGACAGTGGCCGGGGTAACGGTGGCCTCCTCCAAAAGGATTCATGCCAGCACACCGGGCCTCCAGGACTACCGCTGCCAGTGCCTCTGAGCCCGCAGCAGGCCACTGTCAGCCCACAGCTCCACCAGAGGCTCTGAACACTCACAGGCAGGTCTGGCTCAGTCTCTTGTGGGGTCACTGCTCCTTTCTCCTGGGTCCTGCTATACACAAGGATTTTTGTGTGTGTGTGCGCTCTCCAAGAGTCTCTGTTTCCCCAGTCCTGTGGAAGTTCTATAATCAAATCCTGCTGAACTTCAAAGTCAGATTTCCTGGGGATTTTCTGACCCTTTGTTGGATCCCCAGGTCAGGAAATTTGTCACGGGCCTAGAACTTTCACAACAGTACGAGTACTTCTTTGGTATAATTGTTCTCCAGTTTCTGGATCGCCCACCTGGTGGCTCTATGGTGGGGCTAATGGCAACCTCCTCCTCCACCAGCAATTATGCCACACCTCCCCTTTGCCAGGGCCTTGGTCCCTGCAGCAAGCTACTACTGACCCATGCCTGTGCAGGTGACCCTCAAACACTCACAGGCAGGTCTGGCTCAGTCTCTTGTGGGGGTCACTGCTCCTTTTCCTGGGTCCCAGTGCACAGTTTTGTTTGTGCCCTTTAAGCATCTATACTACTCATTGGAAAGACCCTGATGCTGGGAAAGATTGCAGGCGGGACAAGAAGGGGGAAACAAAGGATGAAATGTTGGATGGCATCATCAACTCAATGGACATGAGTTTGAGCAAACTCCAGGAGATAGTGAAGGACAGGGAAGCTTGGCTTGCTGCAGTCCATAGAGTTGCAAACCGTCAGACCCACTAAACAACAACAAATAAAAATAGATCTATTCTAAACTGAAGACCACGTGACTCATCCTCAGCTCCCAGACCCCTTTGGATCTAGGCCTTCTAAAGATTCAAGAACAAGAAACTCATTTTACAGACTAATTTTAGTGTTTGTAAGCCCACTTGGAAGATCAGAGAAGCTCCCAGTGATGTCTGATACTGGAATTTGATAGCAGCTATGCTGGACAAGACTGTTCATGCTAGATTCACTCTTTTGTATGAATATTTTGTTGGAATACGGCAGTTTAAATGGAAAGAAAGAATTTTCCTGCTATCTACCTTTATACTATCTGTGAAGAATTAGACAATAGTCTTCTCTTTTAACCAGATACAGTCTCCCATCAGAATAACATTCTAGACTAAGTTTTAATTTCTTAATTCTTTCAACACAGTCAAGTAGATGACATAAGTTGCCTGATCTCATGATTAGAATGAAAAGCAATAAAATTTAAGAATTTAGATGAACCTCAATAGTAATTCATTGAATATATTTTGAATAAATAGTGAATGTGAGAAGGTGATTTTTCAAAGGCTACAGTGCATTACGAATATCTTTACCACATTAATTTTTTAATTAAGATTTTATTGTTTTAGAGCAGTCTTAGGCTTATAGCAAATTGAGAGGAAGATACTGATATTTCCTATACACTTCCAGCCTCCAGATACACACAGCCTTTCCTTGTATCCATATTTCCCACTTCCCTCTAAAGTGGTACATCTGTTACAACTGATGAACTACACTGACACATCATAATTACCCAAAGTCCGTACTTCACATTATGGCTTGACTATTCCTGTTGTACATTCTGTAAGCTTGGACAATTATATTATGAGATGTATCTATTAATATAGCAGCATATAGAGTATTTTCACTGCTCTGAAAGTCCTCTGGGCTCTGTCTATTCAGCCCTCCTTCCTGTTTCTGGTTCTCTCCACCAACCCCTGGCTACCACTGATTTTTTTTAACTGTCTCCATATTTTCTAACTTTCCAGAATGTCATCAAGTTAGAATCATACAAAGTCTGTCATCTTTTCACATTGGCTTTATTCACTTAGTAATATGTATTTTAGATGAAGTTTTCTCTATGTCATCTCATGGCTAGATAGCTCATTTCTTTCTAGCATTGAATAATATTCCATTGACTGGGTAATACCATAGTTTGTTTATTCATTTACCTACTGGAGGATACCTTATTTGCTTCCAAGTTTTGGTAATCATGAATAAAAGCTACTATAAACACCCATATGCAAGGTTGGTGTGAACATACATTTTCAAATTCTTAGAGTTAATACCAAGGAGCATGATTACTGAATCATTTAGTAGAAGTATGTTTAGTTATGTAAGAGACCTCCAAACTGCCTTCCAAAATGACTGTACCATTTTGCATTCACACCAGCAATGAATAAGAGTTCCTGTTGCTCCATATGTCCTGACCAGCATTTGTTGTTGTCAGTGTTCCAGAGTCTGACCATTCTAACAGATGCGTAGTCATGTGTAGGGAAATCTCACTGTTGCTTTAATTTTCAATTCCCTAATGACATAAATATACAGTATCTTTCAAAATAATTATTTACCATCTGTGTATCTTTTTTTTGATGAGGTGTCTCTTAAGGTTCTTGGTCTCTTTTTAAATTGGGTTGTTTGTTTCATATTACTGAATTTTAAGAGTGCTCTGCATATTTTGTATACCAGTCCTCTATCAGATGTGTCTTTTGCAAATAGTTTCTCCAACTCTATGACTTATCTTCTCATTCTCTTAACATTCTCATTTTTAGAATAGAAGGTTTCAATTTTAATGAAATCCAGCTTATCCATTATTTCTTTTATGAGTCATGTCTTTGGCGTTATATCTAAAAAGGTCACGATACCCAAGAACATCTAGGTTTTCTCCTATGATATCTAACAGGAATTTTATAATTTTGTATTTTTACTTAGTTCTGTGATATATATTTAGCCAATTTTCATGAAAGGCATAAGATCTGCATCCAGATTCCTCTGTTTTATTTGTTTGTAGCTGTCCAGTTGTTTCAGCACTATTTGTTGAAAAGACTATCTTTGCTCCATTGTATTGCCTTTGCTTCTTTGTCAAAGGCCAGTGATGGTATTTATGAGTGTATTTCCAGGCTTTTTATCCTGTTCTGATTGATCTGTTGGTGTATCCTTTTGCCAAAACCACAGTGTCTTAATTACTGTTACTTTATAGTAATTCTTAAAACTGAGACGTGTCGGTTCTCCAACTTTGTTAGTCTTCTTCAATATTGTGTTGGGTATTCTGGGATTTTTGCTTCTCCATACAAACTTTAGAATAGAATCAATTTGTCAATATCCACAAGGTAACTTGCTGGAATTTAGATCAGAATTATATTGAATCTATAGCTCAGTTTGGAAAGAACTGACATCTTGACAAGATTCAGTCTTCCTGTTCAAGAATATGGACTACCTTTCCATTTATTTACTTCTTTGATATGTTTGATCAGAGTTTTGTAGTTTTCCTCATATAGATCTTGTGCACATTCTGCTAGGCGTACATCTATTTCATTGTTTCTTTGAATGGCAATGTAAATGGTATTGTGTTTTTAGTTTCAAATTCCACTTGTTCAACTGACTTTTGTCAATCTTGTATCTTGTAACCTTGCTATAATCACTTAACTGGCACAGGAATTTTTTGTCAATTCTAATATAATGACTAACTTTGTATTTCCCTTAGAAGAATGACGAGAATTAAAGTTTACATTCATTCAAGTTTACATTACGTTACATTCCTGTTTTATTTTCTTTTGCATTGCTTAACAATTAAAAGAAAATCAGCAATTAGAGGTATCATTTTTTAGATGTGGTTTATAATACAGTCACATTTTAGAATTTTTAGAGAGTAGATTAGAACATTTCTGGGTTTAATATGCCAGCACTGACTGTGGTGGTTGTATGCTGGGTTATTGCTAACTGAAAGGGCTCTTTCCATGTTGACTGTTTCTTCCACTGTGTGTTTCTTTTTTTTTTTAATAAGCCAGATTATGTTTCTGTGTGTGTGTGTGTGTGTGTGTGTGTGTGTAAAGTACATCAGGCCAAGATCTGGCATTATTTTTTAGTCCCTATGTTTTTCTCTAAGCAGTAGAGGGAAATATTGTTGCCCTTACTGTGTGCCAGACACTGTGCTCAGCACTTTACAAGGCTCACAGAACACTTACACATTTATGAGACGGGTACTATATTATCTCCATTTCATAAGTATTGAAACGGAAGCAGAGAAAATAACTTGCTCCCCCAAATAATAAACAGAATTGCAAATCATCAAAAGAAACAATACTTTAAAACACTGGTCTAATCCCAACTTATTCTAAAGCAGAAAATCTTTCCCAAAACTAAACTGTTAATAGGATAAGAACACAGCTGCTAAACCCTCTCTGCTTATGACTGACATGTTTTACAAACTACAGAAGTTACGAATGTGACTAGATTTTTAAATTTATTCTGAATGAAGGACAGGAGTGGAATATCAGCATTCCCCCATTTATGAAAAATATTAGATATTACTTGGGTTTCCTGGTAGCCCACAGAAATTTATTTAACTCATAATGTGATTGAATCACAGTATAAAACTGAGATGAAAGTACCTTTCGGGAACACTATGCCAGGAACACTCTAATGGCTTCACAGACATGGAATGGACAAATAAAAGAACTGGACAGTAAAGTGAAGAATTAAAGCTGAATTTCTGTTCTGATCCCTTTATATTGAAAATTTATATGTAAGTGTCATCTTTATCAGAAAGTTAGAACTTTTCCTACAGTACTCTATGTTATCAATTATCTCCAGCCCAAGTATAAGCCTTGACATCAATAAACAACCCCATTCATCACATATTTTCACTCTCGTAGAATTTTCCATGATACAAAACGGTTTCCATTTCAGACTCCATTGAAACTCATTCCCACATCAGATTCTACTTCAACTTTTGAAACAAATAAACCAATAACTAAATTGAATGGACATCTGCTAGCATATGAGCTTTCTAAGAATATATGAATTTATGAAGGGAAATAAATTCTTGTCTATCAAATGAACAACCCTGGAGTTCTAGGCAGTAATACAGATTCAAACAAAACAAGACATAAGATCATAAAATTAAGGATAATCATGATTGCAGTGGGCAGTGAGCATTCTCCTATAAAAATCATCTGTTATTTTCTAGTTATTTAGTTAGAAGCCCTGTGAATAAAGACTATATAATTATATTTATTCACTCAAAGGTTAACCTTAAATTCTTTCTGAAACACTCAATCCTTTCTGAAACAAGGCAGAGAAACAAGCAATAAATGAATAAATGTGTGCATGTGTGCATGTCTACAGACTGGAGTCCCTTTGTAGTTCAGTTCAGTTCAGTCACTCAGTCGTGTCTGACTCTTTGCGATCCCATGAATCACAGCACACCAGGCCTCCTTGTCCATCACCAACTCCTGGAGTTCACTGAGACTCATGTCCATCGAGTCAGTGATGCCATCCAGCCATCTCATCCTCTGTCTTCCCCTTCTCCTCCTGCCCTCAATCCCTCCCAGCATCAGAGTCTTTTCCAATGAGTCAACTCTTCGCATGAGGTGGCCAAAGTACTGGAGTTTCAGCTTTAGCATCATTCCTTCCAAAGAACACCCAGGGCTGATCTCCTTCAGAATGGACTGGTTGGATCTCCTTGCAGTCCAAGGGACTCTCAAGAGTCTTCGCCAACACCACAATTCAAAGGCATCAATTCTTCGGTGCTCAGGTTTTTTCACAGTCCAACTCTCACATCCATACATGACCACTGGAAAAACCATAGCCTTGACTAGACAGACCTTAGTCAGCAAAGTAATATCTCTGCTTTTCAACATGCTATCTAGGTTGGTCATAGCTTTTCTTCCAAGGAGTAAGCGTCTTTTAATTTCATGGCTGCAGTCACCATCTGCAGTGATTTTGGAGCCCAAAAAATAAAGTCTGACACTGTTTCCACTGTTTCCCCATCTATTCCCCATGAAGTGATGGGACCAGATGCCATGATCTTCGTTTTCTGAATGCTGAGCTTTAAGCCAACTTTTCACTCTCCATTTTCACTTTCATCAAGAGGCTTTTCAGTTCCTCTTCACTTTCTGCCATAACGGTGGTGTCATCTGCATATCTGAGGTTATTGATATTTCTCCCAGCAATCTTGATTCCAGCTTGTGCTTCTTCCAGCCCAGCATATCTCATGATATACTCTGCACAGAAGTTAAATAAGCAGGGTGACAATATACAGCCTGACATACTCCTTTTCCTATTTGGAATCAGTCTGTTGTTGCATGTCCAGTTCTAACTGTTGCTTCCTGACCTGCATATAGGGTTCTCAAGAGGCAGGTCAGGTGGTCTGGTATTCCCATCTCTTTCAGAATTTTCCACAGTTTATTGTGATCCACACAGTCAAAGGCTTTGGCATAGTCAATAAAGCAGAAATAGATGTTTTTCTGGAACTCTCTTGCTTTTTCGATGATCCAGCAGATGTTGGCAATTTGATCTCTGGTTACTCTGCCTTTTCAAAAACCAGCCTGAACATCTGGAAGTTCACGGTTCACCTATTGCTGAAGCCTGGCTTGGAGAATTTTGAGCATTACTTTACTAGCGTGAGATGAGTGCAATTATGGGGTAGTTTGAGCATTCTTTGGCATTGTCTTTCTTTGGGATTGGAATGAAAACTGACCTTTTCCAGTCCTCTGGCCACTGTAGTTCAGTGCCTCAATAAGATTTACCAGGGGCATCCAAAGCAAACAGTCCTGACTGTCTACTTAAAATTCATCAAGCAAATATTAAATACATTTTGAATTGTGTGTATATGTATCTATTCACCCATTGTGCTCTCAGTACTGTCCGACTTTTTGTGACACCATGGACTGCAGTACACCAGGCTCCTCTGTCCAAGGGATTTCCCAGGCAAGCATACCAGAGTGGGTTGCCATTTCCTTCTCCAGGAGATCTTCTTAACTCAGAGATCAAACCCTCATCTTATGTATTGGCAGTCAGATTCTTTACCACTGAGCCATCAGGGAAGCCCTATTAACTGTCAAAAGATTGAGATTCTTCCTCCTTTTGGCATAACTTTCACACTTCATTAGTCAGTGGTAACATTCCCAAATACCTCAGTTTGGGATGAGGGCCAATTAATTAAATGTAGTAGGGGCAGTCCAAAAATAAGAGAGGCACAAAAATAGGGGCGGGGGGAATTACTTGAAATAACCAGTTAGACTTCAACTGAGCAGCTGCTCCAATTCCTGCCATCACGAGTTTAGGTGGTAGTGTTCATAAAAGCAACAGTCACTAACACCTGAACATCAATGTACTGTTTACCAAGTATTTTTCTGCATCATATCTCTTAATTCTCCATGAGAATTTCTGTAAACGTGCTGGCCCAGGGGTTGTTTTATTCCCATACATACATTCATAAACTCAAGCATCTGATTTTGGAGAAGGCAAAAGCAGGATCTGTGTTTCATTATTCCCAGTACAGGGCTTTTCTCACCATGCCACTCTACCTCTTAAAAATAAATGTGTTTTATTAATATTTTAATTCTGTTTTATGAAACAAATAGTATTTTCTCTCAAATAGTATTTTTAGATTCTCAAAAATCCTGCAAGTGAAAGTAATCTTAATTTTAGTTAATGTTAAAAGTCAGGATTTGAAAGCAAGTTTTAGGCATAACACACAGGACTTTTAAAAGAAGAGATTATATAGGAAAAGGAAATGATACTGACATACAACTACAAAGGGTTAGAACCATCAGATTGCATACTTTAAACTCTGATGTTATTAAGAGCACAAATTCTACATTATTTGAAGATATTATGTTTCTGGCACTGTGCTAAGTCTGTCTCTAAATCCCAATGTTAAAAATAGAAGTAGATGGAATGAAGGCAGGAAGTCGTTATAAGTAAAGGTTCCAAGTGGCTGGAAAGACCATTTTGCTCAAAACAGGGGAGAGATTGACAACTTTACAGTAAATTAGGAACAGTGAAAAGAGCTAAGGCCAGTCTATAATTAAACCTAATTTTATTATAGGCATTTTTATTTATAAAAGTTCCTCTCTACAATTTTTACACCACAGAAAAAAATTAGAATACTGCTTTTAATAAATACTTATGCAACCTTTCTGCCTGGCAGAAACTTCACGTGCCATCATTCCATAACAGAAATAACTTATTAATTCAAAAAGTCTATTTAGTCACGTTGAATCGTTTAATCTTTCTGGCTGTAATGGTGTACTGAGTGATTGCATGTCTTTGGAGGCAGTCTTAAGTTTAAAATTGAGTTCTGTTATTTGCTAGTTGTAAACCCCTCGGGAAATTAGGTAGCCTAGGCTCAATAAATACTTCATAAGATCAATATGTGAAATAAACAATTTGATGTATACAAAATAAAAGCACATCATACCCTCCAAATAAAGGTAGCCCCCTTTCTTAAATTGGTCACACCATACTCTGGTTTTCCTAAAAGGAAATGACTTATGACTTCCACAATGAGAGCTATTCAGCGCCTGTAACTTGCTCAAAACATAAGTGCTTCCTCTATCAGACTGCCAGTCTTGAAAATGGAAATTCTTACATCAGAATATAAAATCTTGAAAATAAATATCATTATGCATTTCACCTACATTAACTCTGCATATAATGAAATTACCAAAATGTTTTCTAAAACAGAACAGGTACTTTAGAGCTCTTTGGGTTCTATGCAAGGACACGATAAGCACATTTAAAACACTTGAATGATTATGAAATTCACCTTAGTGAGTAAATACAGTCAGCTGCCAGAATTAATAATGCAATATAAAAGGAGTTTTAAAAATAATTTTATTTATGCTACTTTTAAAAGGAATGAAATGACAGTTGATAGTTGAAACTAGTAAGAGTGGTTGATCCAAAATAAAGACTGAGAAAGAGGTAGACCACCAAGACAACATATTTTCTTATTCGATGATGCTTTCTAACAGATACTCATACCACAGTCTGTTTCTATCTAATAATAAGCAAGTTTTACTTCTCTGTAGGCCTCAATTTTCCATTAATAAAAAGGATGGATTGTATGTTTTTCTCTCTAGCCCTTTAACTTTGTACCCAATCAAACCTTTATTCCCTATGCTAATAGAGTTAGTGGCATGATGACATGAAATCCTTTACAGGATGCCCTTTATGGTATTTGAAAATGGACAGCATCAGCATCATATATCTTCTTCTGATTGTTTTGCTTAGAACAAAACTGAACTGAGGATGCGACAAGAAGAAATAAGAGAAGGGATCAGGGTGACCTTCTCAATGTAACTAGGAGAGCCTACCTACATTAAAATCCCTGATGCAAATTATATATACAATCTAGCATTCATTTTGAGGGAATTGAGATGACTAAACTTTGTGAAGTTTTATTACTTAATTATATTAAATTAAGCAAAAGTACATTATGAGAACTGTGACAGGTAGGAAGTGTTTCCAGAAATATTTTATCCATGACAAAACCAGTTCTATTCTTGGGTCTTCTGAATGCTGCAACTGTTACAGCCTTTAGTTAACTAAAATAACTAATCTTGATTATTTATTAATCATCTAGAAATTGTATCTTGCAACATTTCCTAAAGGTTCTAGCGATGTCTGCTTAACTCTGGCTTAGAAATGAAGAAATACTCTCCAGGAGTCTGTTCCACATTCATCATCAGTATTCAGAAGTACTGCTTCAAATTCAGAGAAAATACCAAATACAGCGATTAGTATCAGAGAGATCATAAAGTTTTGTGAAAGAATATGTAATAAACTTCTGATTTCTTTGAATCCTTCAATTAACTTTTCTAATTAGACCTAATAATACATTTTTAAAAAGATTATTTATATATTTATTTTTGGCTATGCTGGGTCCTCGCTTTGCTTGCTTTCTCTAGTTGCAGTGGTGGTGGAGGAGCACTTCTCTTTTTGTAGAGCAGGGCTCTAGGGTGCACAAGCTCAGTAGTTGTGGTACAGGGGCTTAGTTACCTCAGGGAATGTGGGATTTTCCTGGAGCAGAGATCGAACCTGTATCTTAAACCACTGGACCACCAAGAAGCCCCCAATAATATATTTTAATACAGCACTCATAACAGTCTACTGCTGAAATTTAGAATATACTTTATAAAGCAGGATATATTTTATTGCTATAATCGTAAACATATGGACTCCCTGCACATTTCTTTTTCATCAAATAGATCCTGTGAACAGCTTTCATGTTTTCCATACAGTTTGATAGTCTCAGAGGAAAAGAGGGAGACAAAGGGTGTTGTCTTAAAACCTGGCATTTTATTAAGTATCTTATTCCAATAGTAATTATGTTTTAAGTGTTTCTGACGTAAAATAAAACTTGACTAATTGACTGCTATAGCTTCCAACAGAATTGATAATGACAAAATTAACCAAATGCTTGCTTCCTTTCTCTAAACCATCAAAAATCCCTTTTAAAAATATTGTGGAACAATATACAAACAGATCATGCAGGAACTTTGTGTTATAAAGAATCACTGTGGGGTTTTTTTTTCCAGTATTTGAAGCAGCAGAGAATCAAAAGTTATTAAAAAGTAGCCACGTAGACTCCTCTACATAATGTCAATGGGTAAAATATGCAATTGAGATTAGCCTGGCTTTGTTCACTACCAGTTGCAAAAATGTGTAAAACCTGTAGTTCCCAGAGGGACAGAAAGAGAAGCTAAGTAAACTGAAGCTGCTTTTAAAGTGTTTAACAAGGCAGAAACTGGAACGGATGTGCCACAAACCAATATCCATTACCGCAAAGTGATTGCTAAATTTTGTAAAATAGCTCTCAGCTGGCCTATTCAGCCTCGTCCTGATATAGCTAAAAAGGGCATCCAATGAAAATAAGCAAGCAACAGAATATACAGTAGCTGTAGAGAAGAAAACAATATGCTTCAGAAGTTTTCCGACAGATTTAAATCTATATCAGTTTCTTTAAAGGTCTAAGAAATAGAAGTCTCTCTTCATGAAGGATTTTTTTCAGACATTCAGTATACAGATATACTATAATATCTATAATATTATAATACTATAATATAGTATAATATATACTATATGTTTCTAATTATCACTTGAAAATAATTAGAATTGACTTCCAAGAATAATAACACAGTTCTAGAGAGAATTTCAGCACATATCCTGAAAGATGATGCTGTGAAAGTGCTGCACTCAATATGCCAGGAAATTTGGAAAACTCAGCAATGGCCACAGGACTGGAAAAGGACAGTTTTCATTCCAATCCCAAAGAAAAGAAATGACAAAGAATGCTCAAACTACCACACAATTGCACTCATCTCACACGCTAGTAGAGTAATGCTCAAAATTTTCCAAGCCAGGCTTCAGCAATACGTGAACCATGAACTCCAGATGTTCAAGCTGGTTTTCGAAAAGGCAGAGTAACCAGAGATCAAATTGCCAACATCTGCTGGATCATCGAAAAAGCAAGAGAGTTCCAGAAAAACATCTATTTCTGCTTTATTGACTATGCCAAAGCATTTGACTTGTGTGGATCACAACAAACTGTGGAAAATTCTGAAAGAGATGGGAATACCAGACCACCTGACCTGCCTCTTGAGAAACCTGTATGCAGGTCAGGAAGCAACAGTTAGAACTGAACATGGAACAACAGACTGATTCCAAATAGGAAAAAAGAGTACATCAAGGCTGTATATTGTCACCCTGCTTATTTAACTTATATGCACGATACATCATGAGAAACGCTGGGCTGGAAGAAGCACAAGCTGGAATCAAGACTGCCGAGGGAAATATCAATAACCTCAGATATGCAGATGACACCACCCTTATGGCAGAAAGTGAAGAGGAACTAAAAACCTCTTGATGAAAGTGAAAGTAGAGAGTGAAAAAGTTGGTTTAGTGCTCAACATTCAGAAAACGAAGACCATGGCATCCGGTCTCATCACGTCATGGAAAAGAGATGGGAAAATAGTGGAAACAGTGTCAGACATTTTTTGGTGGGGGCTCCAAAATCACTGCAGATGGTGACTGCAGCCATGAAATTAAAAGACGCTTACTCCTTGGAAGAAAAGTTATGACCAACCTAGATAGCATATTGAAAAGCAAAGATACTACTTTGCCAACAAAGGTCCATCTAGTCAAAGCTATGGTTTTTCCAGTGGTCATGTATGGATGTGAGAGTTGGACTGTGAAGAAACCTGAGAGCCAAAGAATTGATGCCTTTGAACTGTGGTGTTGGAGAAGACTCTTGAGAGTCCCTTGGACTGCAAGGAGACCCAACCAGTCCATCCTGAAGGAGATCAGCCCTGGGTGTTCTTTGGAAGGAATGATGCTGAGGCTGAAACTCCAGTACTTTGGCCACCTCATGCGAAGAGTTGACTCATTGGAAAAGACTCTGATGCTGGGAGGGATTGGGGGCAGGAGGAGAAGGGGAAGACAGAGGATGAGATGGCTGGATGGCATCACTGACTCGAAGGACGTGAGTCTGAGTCTGCGTGAACTCCGGGAGTTGGTGATGGACAGGGAGGCCTGGCATGCTGTGATTCATGGGGTTGCAAAGAGTCCGACATGACTGAGCGACTGAACTGAACTGAGAGAGAATTTCAATGAACACCTGACTGATTAATGGAGGGGTAGAGCTTGGTAAGGTAGAAGCCACCAGCATTAACTAACACTTCTCTACAGCTAATTGTGAGACTTATACAAGGCTGTTTTAGAGACAAAACTGGTTTTTTCACTAACCAAAGAAAGGTACTATAGACATTCTCCATTGTTTACTCAATAGCCAATTCCCTTGGCCAGTGATTGGCTGGGTTGAAGATATGGCCCAGTTCTGGCTAATAATATACATAAGAAAAGTTCTTAGAAACAGCCTTTTATTAAAACAAATATTGGGACAGAGAATGCCTTTTTACCATTCTTTTTTCCTGCCTGGAATATAAATATGATACTTAAAGGTGTAGCAGCCATCTTGTGACTGTAAGGCAAGAAGTAGGACTAAAAAAAGTGAACATCTTAAAAATATATAAAGATGTAAAAAGATACAAGGACACTGGATATCTAATGGTATCACTGAACAATTGATTTCATTTTTGACTAACATATTTTTGTACTTTTATGACATTTTGTACTTTTTTATGACATCTGAAAAAGCTTCTCCCTGGATTTGCCAAATGATTCATAAATTCATGTGTGAATCAAGCCAAGAGCATAAGTTCTGCTATTTGTTTAGCAAAGAAAAAATATAGAAAGGAAACAGAAGGTCTGGTGAACAGCAGGAAGAGGACAAAGTTTAAAATGCAACTTATTTGTGACAGGTCATCATCTTAATTGTCCCTCTGAGCACAAGTTCATTGAACCTAGATAAAAAGACAAGGTTTGTGGAACTCCACATGTTCCCCACCAAAGCTAAGTGCTTTGTTCCTTGTAGGACTGCCTCTGAAGTTTTTATTATAATAATGTACATTTGGTTAATCTACTCAGGAAATATTTTCCTATTGATGCTTGGATCCTAAAGCTTAATTTAGTGTGGAATAATTTACATGACTAGATGAACTGAAGCAATCAGGACACTCTGTGTCCTGATAAACAGCAGTCAATTTATTTCTGGTGTTTTATTGAGAAAAGCACTATATAAAGCTTCATTGTTTTGTGGGAAAAAATGGGAAAAGGAGAAGCCTTGTGCTCTTATTTCTTTCCTTTCTTCCATTGAAGATTGTTGCACAACGAATATCATTTTTGGTAAAAAGACTGACTATATTCTAGTATTAAAAATGTGAAAGAATTCTAGCCTTCAAGCACAGTCACAAATTTGTTTATATGCAATATGACAAACAATTTAATAATAGCAATAATGGAAATTACAGCAACAATTAATCCTTATTTTAACATCACTGTGCTAAGTAACATGGATTTTTTTATTACTGAGATATAATGGAATTTCCCATGTAATCCTTATTCATACAACCACTAGGAGCTCAGTGGTTTTATTTTTCCTTTATGATAGAGGGAACTCAGGCACAGAGGGGTTAGATAATATGTTCAAAGACACACAGCAAAGTGATATAACAGGAATACAAACCCAGTAATGTAATTCTAGAACCTTCAACATTAATATGAAATAAAGCTATTTTTATTTAAAACATCATTTTTTTCTTCTTTAGATCTTTTAAGCTTCCCTGGTGGCTCAGTTGGTAAAGAATCTGCCTGCAATGCCGGAGACCTGGGTTCAATCCCTGAGTTGGAGAGATCCCCTGGAGAAGGGAAAATCTACTGGTATTTTTGTTTTTAATTTTCATAGTATATTTTATTTACCCAATATATCTAAAATACTGTCACTTTATTTTATTTTTTTATTTTTCAAAATATAAATTTATTTATTTTAATTGGGGGTTACTTTACAATACTGTATTGGTTTTGCCATACATCAACATGAATCCGCCACAGGTATACACATGTTGCCCATCCTGAACCCCCTCCCTCCTCCCTCCCTGTACCACCCCTCTGGGTCGTCTCAGTGCACCAGCCCCAAGCATCCAGTATCATGCCGGTATTTTAAGCACTGCTGTCACCTGAATGACTGACTATTTGGAACTCATTTACCTTGAAAGTAGTGATAACTACAAAGTTATAGGAACTTAAGTAGTAGAGGAGGTGGTCTCGGGACTTTAAAATTGACAGGGCAAACATACTGTTTTTAACTCAAATGAATCATTTGTTGGTTTTCTTCTTGCAGGGAGTGGCTTTCTGAGAAGATCAGGTGGGGAGCAGTGGAAAGCCAAGCCCCTTCCATACAATCATTCCAAAGCTACTTCTGCTCAGGGGGTCATGATTCTGAAAGCATATCTCTCCACACAACCCCCGCACCAGCCAACATGACTAGCTTAGAAAGAGAGGATGCATTTATGCTAGCTTATAATATCTAAAATAAAAACAAAATTATTGGCTGAAAAGATAAAAGGTATGCCGCACACTTGAAGCATTTTCTTAGCTACTTGACTATTTAAATCCGTAATTTCACACTTTCATCAATCTTCCTATTTTACTCAAAGACAAAATTAGCAAAAAGTGAAAAAAAAGTTTCAGTTATTTGAGTCTTCTAAAATCTGGATTATTTGGAGAATTGCTACATAACAGAACTATATTGTTTGGGAAGGCATAGCATATCATATTCTTGATCTCATTTTTTAACAAAGAATGGCTTTTTGAGACTCAAATTTTGTATTTCTTCACTCTTAAGGGAAGGTCAACCAACTCTGAAGGTCTTGTTCTGTTCTCCTCTTGCCCTCAATTTTTCTTGTGGGAAAAATGATGTCTCTGCTTTTTAATACGCTGTCTAGGTTTGTCATAGCTTTTCTTCCAAGGAGCAAGAGTCTTAATTTTGCGGGTGCAGTCCCCATCCACGGTGATTTTGCAGCCTAAGAAAATGAAATCTGTCACTGGTTCTACTTTTTCCCCATCTATTTGCATGAAGTGATGGGACCGGCTGCCATTATCTTTTTTTTTGAATGTTGAGTTTTAAGCCAGTTTTTTCACTCTCCTCTTTCACCTTCATCAAGAGGCTCTTTAGTTTCTCTTCACTTTCTGCCATTAAAGTGTTCTATGTGGCCATCAAGTGTTATATGTAGATTTAATTCAATATCATTCACTTTCTCACATTCAACCCACAATTAACAGGACAGAACTATGCAGCTTTGATGTTACAAAAATTCTGGACTTCACTTAATTTATTTTTTTTAATTAGGTGTTCAAATTATAACCAAAAAAATTACACGTGCACCAAATTATGTGCTATAAACAGGCAATAAGTTTTAATTTGATTTTTCTTATCATCACTTATTCTGGTGGGAGAAAGCCCTGCTTCACTATATAGAAAACAGACTCTCAGGTTAATAGAATACTAACCATCAGACTTGACTAACAATGTTACAATATTCTCAGCTGCAATATTACCATAATACTGTTGTCACTAAGACAACTGATTAATATTTATTCAATGCTCTACGGTCTGAAAATAAGAAAAAAACAAAACAACATTAAAAAATAATCATTACTTGGCTCTTGGATTTTACTAGATCTCTGATTTAGAGAGCCAATATTAGGGCTCTGGCTAATATTTACAAAAGTGGCTATCTTTCCAAAAGTGGATTTCTTCTACAGGAGGATTCTATAGGGCAGAATCTATTAAATCATTAAGACAGACAGATAATGAAGTGTAAATTAAGGTTCAGTAATTTGCAGGAAACTCACAACTACCTTCAGTAGTTGGTAGAGTATAAATAACCTAACTTACATGTGTAAAATAATGGAAACACTGCCACTTTCCCCCTACCCACCCAAAAAAGAAGTCTTACCATTATTCCATAGCTGAAATCCTCCTTAAAAAATTAACAGTGTTTTTCTTCAAAAATTGACAAAAATAGCTTGGGTTTTACTTTATCTGCACTTTCCACTGCTCATGTTCTAACAGTTTAATTAACAGTAAAATGGCCAGAAAAAGAATATTCTTATTTTAAAGAGGTTGATGCAGGGACTTCCCTGCAGTCCAGTGGTCAAGACTCTGTGCTTCTGCTGAGGGGGCATAGGTTCCAATTCCAGGTCAGGGAACTAAGATCCTGCAAGCCACACAGCAAAAAAATATAAAATAAAATAAAAATAAAAAGGCTGATGCAGTCTGGATACTGCCTATTCAAGTCCTAAAAACCAAATACTTGCTACAAATGTATTTTCATGTACATATAATATTTGCTACTATTTCCATACAAATATTGGTAGTTTGCTAACCACAGAGAATTAAATCACATGGTTGAGTTGTTGTTGTTTAGTCACTAAGTCATATCTGACTCCTGGTGGACTGCAGCCCACCAGGCTCCTCTCTTCATGGGATTTCCCAGACAAGAATACAGGAGTGGGCTGCTGTTTCCTTCTCTGGGGATCTTCCTGACCCAGGGATTGAACGCACAACTCCTGCTTGGCAGGTGGATTCTTTACCACTGAGACACCTGGGAAGCATATCTTTTGAAAATAGATGAAGAATCTAGAGTGAGTAGTCCATGATTGTGATTTCACTCCTCTACCTTCTCCCACAAATTCAACAGTTTCTAAGCAAATAATAGCTACTATATTATACATCAGTGTTTACTGAGTGCTAATACTTTACACAGGTTATCTCTTTTAATTCTCAGAAAATATCTATGATGAAGAATTTATTCCCTTTTAGAGAAGAACTATGGCTTCAGAGGTAAATGACTTGCTCAGGGTTCCACCCTCTATGTTAGCCTGATAGTGATATGGGAACATAGAGAACACCAATAGAAGACAGAGAAGGAACCAGCTTCAAAAGATGGACATAAAACAATGATTACTGTAAACGTTTCTGTGAATAAAATCATCCCACATACAGCCCTCCCCTCCATAGACAACGTGAAAAAGTCTTGCTTTTCCTTCCCCACTGCCATAAAGATCCCTCTCATTGCCATTTTGTTATTCTTGTCATTTTTAAGATCATCTTGATACTGTTGCGGTGGAGGAAAAAGAAAGAAAAAAAGAGAAGGAGGGAGGGAGGGAGAGAGAGGAAAAAGAAACGAAGGAAGGAAGAGAAAAAAGAGAAGACTCTTTCATTAAACAAGAATTTATTAAAAAAAAAGAAACTATAAAGGAAAGGAAGATTACAAAAAGATTCAAATAGGATGAAATCTCTTAGAGAAGGATAACTTAAATATTTATGACACAATTATTATTTTTAACTAACTATAAAATAAAATCTGGCACCACATTTTCATGCAGCTTTATAGCCAAGAGATCAGTGATTTGTTTTCTACAAGATGTATTGAGAGGGAAAATGTATTGTTCTAAACTGCCCTTACGGACTTGCCCTGTGGTTCAAGAATCTCCCTGAAATACAGGAAACACAGGTTCAGTCCCTGGGTTGGGAAGATCTCCTGGAGGAGGAAATGTCAACCCACTCCAGTATTCTTTTCTGGAGAATTCCATGGACAGAGGAGCCTGGAGGGCTACAGTCCACAGGGTCACAGTCACAAACACGACTGAATTGGCTTAATATCCACTCATGCAAACTACCCTGAAAATCTTTAAAACATGAGTGGCATCTAAAGAACATTTAAAACAGAGAAATATTTAAAACAGACAAACAGATGCAAAAAGAGTTTTAAATGTTTTCCAAATATTATTTTATCCACTATGTTAGTTAAGGTAGCATTATTATGTACAAAGAAGAGTTGTATTCTAAGAACATTTGTGAATCCTATATCCCATTATATGTATATGTCTACCACCAAATGGGACATGCTAAAATTTTATTTCATTAAATGATAATTACATTGTATGTTTATTTTTACTGAATAGATTTTGTTATATCTATGACTTACAGACATTAGATTTCAGTCCAATCAGATTTTTGCCACTGAGATTTAGTCCATGGCAAAAATACCAAATTATTACAGTGGAAAACAATCCATCTAAACCAACCTGCTGTATGTTGTGAGCTCCAGGTTCACTTACAAGTAAAAAGATACACTAAATAAAGTGAATTACCTGATGCGAAGAACTGACTCACGGAAAAGACTCTGATGCTGGAAAAAAGACCCTGATGCTGGAAAAGACTGAAGGCAGGAGGAGAAGGGGATGAGAGAGGATGAGATGGTTGGATGGCATCACCAACTCGATGGACATGAGTTTGAGCAGGCTCTGGGAGCTGGTGTGGACAGGGGAGGCCGGGCGTGCTGCAGTCCACAGGGTCACAAAGAGCTGGACACGACTGAGCGACTGAACTGAACTGAAACTAATGAAGGGTGAAGTGAAAATACCTCAGGTTTTGGAATCACACAAACATAGACAGGAAACATGGCCTCACGACATAAACCATATATTCTTGGGGAAGTTGTTTAACCTCTCTGACCTTTAAGTGTCTCATGGAGGAATTACAACCCCTACTTTGAAGAATTACAGAGAAGAAATGAGAGTCTCTCTATAAAAGTACAACAGACCTGAGGGATGGGATAGGGAGGGAGGTGGGAGCGGGGGTCAGGATGGGGAACACATGTACATCCATGGCTGATTCATGTCAATGTATGGAAAAAACCACTGCAATATTGTAAAGTAATTAGCCTCCAATCAAAATTTTAAAAAAGTACAACAGAATTTCTGCTCAGAGACTTCAGTCAATAAATGGTAGTTATAATGAATAATTAAGACTTCATTTCTTTTATAAAGCACAGATTTCTGCCTATTGCATCCATTACCCTAATTAAGCTTCTTAAATTACAGGAAATATTTATTCAAAATTCCCTAATACATTCTGAATTAAAATGATGATCAAGTGAAACCACTTTTTTCCAAGGTAAACTCATATCCTCCATGCCAAATTTTAAAGCTGAACTCTAAAGCAGCCTCAAATTTAACTAAAAATGAGTCACTAAAAGGAATGAAACAATAAAATTTTCAACATAATTTGAATTCATTTATATCTGAGAAGGCTCATGGGCAAATGAACAAGGCAACTAGAAGTGTATAGAAGCATAATGAAGAAAAAAAAATACTGGTTGTTTCTGTACTGAGACTATATTTAGATTAAATGGTTAAATGAACCAAAACCTCTCATCCAATCTTCATAAAAGATAAATTGTATGATTTTCTAGGTAATGCACTTTAGAAGATGATTATGCGTGTGTGTATGCAGTATTTGATTTCTGTATGCATATTCACTTTGTCTTCTTGAATTTCAAGGGCATTGAGAGCAATGACATTGTTTATGTGCCTGTACTGTGGCCCCCATCTTATCTAGCACAGTATTGAAAAATCAGTTGTCATTCCATTAGTATTTGTCGATCAATGTGTAATTAAGCTAAGTCCTTTTACAGGTCTGAAATAACTCTGTGCTTACTGTGAGGACTCTCTCAATATTCTTGAATATATTACCAATTTCCTTCACCTGCTTCTGGCAGTCTTCAATGCATTTTATCATAAAGGTGCAATCCTGACCAATAAGAGCTTAATTTCTGTTCCCTTCAGCTATTCATAGAGGCATCAATGGACACTGAAATGATAATAGAGGCCATATTTAGTGTCTGGCACTTGTACCAAAAACACTGCTTATGATTTTCTCTCTCATCTTCAGGTGGAAAACAGTATCTGGCTCACAAGACTAATTAACTTGCTCAAAGGCACAGTCTGGGGGATTCAAACGATCCACTTCACTTGAACATCAGTGTAGAATATTTTACCATGAATACAGGTCATCTCTGGCTGAGTTTCACACACAAACCTGTTGGTGAATTTTTCCTGAGGGGACTCTGATTTATGGATTTGTGCCTATAAATATTGTGCCTGTGGAATACTTTATAGGTGGTTAATACCATTTATGGTATGATGAGACAGATGAATTGCATGTTGAAAGTAACATGTGGAGGAAGGAGGGAAAAAGGCAGTGAAGTAGGTTGACATTTTAGATTTATGACCTTTGTGGTGACAAATATTAAGAAAAAGAGTTAGTGAATTTCCTATCACAACTTCGACATTTCTGCTCTTTTATATCATTGACTCACATGCCAAGTTCAACAAATCCTTCTCAGCAAAACAGTATGCAGTAATGAAGTGTGCTTAGTGTTTAATACTTTTTATTGAAAAAGTTGATGAATCAGTGAGTCAGAGCAAAGAGGCAGAAGAATACGTGTCTTCTTCTCTGTATGTGACTTTGGGAACAAAAAGAATTGGTCATGAATTGACTGTGGGAAAATGAGGTATACATTGGAAAAGATGAATGCAAATGACTGGCATACTCTGGGTTAAAACATATACTAATTTCCATATTATTCTCCTCTGCCTTTGCTGTTAATAAAAACACATTGTGTAACGGAGATGCTGAAAAATCAAGTATATATTTCTTTCCCAGTACACACAGACACCATTGATTTAATCAAGTTATTGTCGACTACCCTAATGTTTGCTAGTAAGAAGGAAGTTAACCAACTCCTAAGTAAATATGTGTTAGAAAAGCTAACAAAGAACATCACTGTTGTATTGTTAGTTGTGGAAAAATAATTGATGGTTTCCTTCTTTAAGAATCGAGTTCATTTTAACGGCTTAATTTTTAATTCAAGGCTATACCTGTATAACTGCTTTGCAACAAAACAATGATTAAAATGATATCTTTTCTGTGTGATCCTGATGTTTAAGAGAAAAGCAGTATCATTTTAGCAACTGATGATATTCTAGACCCAAAACTTAAATTTTTATTTAAATTTTATGACTGTCCAGAATCGTTACCACTTTGGAGGTTACCTTAAAATTTATGGATTTTTTCTGTTCCTACAGAGTACCAAGTATAAAGACCACAGTAAATCACTTTAGCATTAATTGAACAGTGTTTCTGTAATATATCTGAATCCATTCTGTACATAACAAACTGTTGAGTGTAACTGTAATAATTCTGTTTCACTTCCATTCCTTTATGATTCAGCCACTAATGAGAACTAACGAGAACTAACACGAATCAGAATATCTGGACTAGACATTTAAACTAGCTAATATTTCTGCAGAAAAAAATATTTTCAATTCTCAGTATCTAAGGAAAACAACATATTGGCTTTTATACTGAGATGCTCATTGAGTATTAAATGCGGAAACAATTTTGTGATCTTACTATACCTAAAGGACCCTTTCTCTAAAGAATACTCTCATATGCGGACTTAATTTTAGGATAAAAGATTTCATTATTTGTCTTTTTCTAAGGTTTTTTGATTCTCATAATTGTTGTTATCTTGTTCTGTTATCTTAATATTATTTAAATTAACATTATAATCTATATTTACATTTAATAATAAATGTCAAAAATTTAAATATGAATTTCAAAATAACAATCTGCTTTATGTCTGTAATGAGAGAATAGTGCAAATTTCTTATTGACAAACTCAAGGCAGACATATTTGTTTACTTGCCCAAACCACACAAAAGCCATGTTGGTTTCTGAATAGATTTGGCCCCAAATCTATCACTGTTAGTGAGCCCAGAGGACACCAGAAATATGCAGTAACCACTTTCTGTAATTATTGGCTTGAAGAAAAGTTAGAGAATATCTTAAGGAGAGTAGAAATATAAATCTTGACATCTTGCATTTTATAATACATTCTCGGGTATTTTCTCTGTTAAAAATTCAATTAAAAGCTATGGCACTACAAGGTCATGATAATTAAGTGAGCCCTTTTAATTCTCATAACATGTCAGTGAGTGATTATCTTTTTGTTCACATAGTTGATGAAACATGTCTAGCAATGATAAACTTCATTTTAGGTTATATCAGTTCAGTTCAGTCACTCAGTTGTGTCCGACTCTTTGCAACCCCATGAATCGCAGCACACCAGGCCTCCCTGTCCATCACCAACTCCTGGAGTTCACTCAAACTCTTGTCCATTGAGTCAGTGATGCTATCCAGCCATCTCAAATATATTACTAAATATCTTTTTGCTAAGGTTCAATGAATGAGGCAAAGATCTAAACATTTAATCTCACTTCAGTTAATGTTATGTAACAGGTCAGTTTACAGAAAAGACAATGAAGAACAAAGAATAAGTAAAATTTGAAATTATATTAGCTTCTATATTAATAAACTGATTTAATTTGATACAGCTGAGAATATTTAAAAAGTAACACATAAACATATTATACATACAAGATACTAATGCATCCAGCACACAAACAGCACAGTACAAATGAAAAAATCTGAAAAGTAATACAGTAGTGAAAGAGGAGAGTGAAAAGGTTGGCTTAAAGTTCAACATTCAGAAAACGAAGATCATGGCATCCAGTCCCATCACTTCATGGGAAATAGATGGGGAAACAGTGGCAACAGTGTCAGACTTTATTTCTGGGGGCTCCAAAATCACTGCAGATGGTGATTGCAGCCATGAAAGTAAAAGATGCTTACTCCTTGGAAGAAAAGTTATGACCAACCTAGACAGCATATTCAAAAGCATAGACATTACTTTGCCAACGA
Source organism: Nanger dama (assembly GCA_917880005.1). Lineage (NCBI taxonomy): Eukaryota > Metazoa > Chordata > Mammalia > Artiodactyla > Bovidae > Nanger > Nanger dama. The sequence continues at coordinate 39,249,193 of CAKJTW010000004.1, forward strand.
AGGTCTGTCTACTCAAGGCTATGGTTTTTCCTGTGGTCATGTATGATGTGAGAGTTGGACTGTGAAGAAAGCTGAGCACCGAAGAATTGATGCTTTGGAACTGTGGGGTTGGAGAAGACTCTTGATAAAGTCCCTTAGACTGCAAGGAGATCCAACCAGTCCATTCTAAAGGAGATCAGCCCTGGGATTTCTTTGGAAGGAATGATGCTAAAGCTGAAACTCCAGTACTTTGGCCACCTCATGCGAAGAGTTGACTCATTGGAAAAGACTCTGATGCTGGGAGGGATTGGGGGCAGGAGGAGAAGGGAACGACAGAGGCGGAGATGGCTGGATGGCATCACCGACTCGATGGACGTGAGTTTGAGTGGACTCCGGGAGTTGGTGATGGACAGGGAGGCCTGGTGTGCTGCGATTCATGGGGTCGCAAAGAGTCAGACACGACTGAGTGACTGAACTGACTGACTGACCGAGTGATGTATTATTTATTAGCAGTTTTCCTCTGGCTTTGCAATTTTATCAGCGAAGGTTAAAACTAGAAACCTCACCCAAAGGTATTCATCATTCTGTATTTTCATTGTTTGCTTCACAGCTTTCTTTTTATTCCATTTCAAAGTCTTTGATTAGTTTTCCTCTGCAATAAAATACTTCACAAGATTATAGAGGAAGACTGCACTGAACCAAAATTTCATGGCTGAAAAATGTTATTTATGATGAATGGAAGGTGTTGAGGAGGAAGTGACCATCTCTGAAATAGTGCAGAGTGTACCTGAAGCTCTCCAAGAACCAGACCTGCTGGCCTGCTGCTGCTGCTGCTAAGTCACTTTAGTCGTGTCCGACTCTGTGTGACCCCATAGACGGCAGCCCACCAGGCTCCCCTGTCCCTGGGATTCTCCAGGCAAGAACACTGGAGTGGGTTGCCATTTCCTTCTCCAATGCATGAAAGTGAAAAGTGAAAGGGAAGCTGCTCAGTCGTGTCCGACTCTTCACGACCCCATGGACTGCAGCCTACCAGGCTCCTCTGTCCATGGGATTTTCCAGGCAAGAGTACTGGAGTGGGGTGCCATCAGCTTCTCCACTAGACCTGCCTACAACACTGCAAAATTTAGGATTCTAAGTGCTTCCCAAACTCATCCCTTTCAGTCCCTCTAAATAAAAGAGAGTTCCCTTGCCAAGTTTATGTTTAACTTCTCGATCTAAAATGTAATTCCCTTAAGATGTGTTCCCCTTAAGATTAAGGACTATCAAAGAGGGATTGAAACTGAGAAACACCATGTGGGGCCCTCCTGGGCCTTCCACGTCCCCTGTTTCATGTTTGTAGGAGAAAAGGCTTCAGCCTACTAAACCTACCCTGAGTGCCAAGGGCAGATTCAAACAGTTACTAATAGGGAAGAAAGGGAACACAGAAGCAAAGAAGTCAAGAAACAATAATGCAGAGGTAAAGCAGGGCCATGGTTTCTTCTCAAGGGATACATAAAAGTGTATCTCTGAGATCTTCTACTGGAAAGGAGGTCCCCACCCAGATGGAAGAGGTAACTTCAGGCTGAGCACAAACCCGGGAACCCCAGACTAGTCAGAACCAGGAAGCTGATGATTGAGATTCTTTGAACACCACCCAGTTACCTCACCTCCAACCAATCAGAGGATGGTTACACACCCTGCAGACCTCTCCCTGAGTTTTGCCTATAAAAACTACCAAACACAGCTGCCCATTCTCCTTGTTTTGCCATGCAATAAACCTTTCTCTGCTCCAAACTTTGATGTATCCATTTGTTTGGCCTCATTGTGCTTTGGGCACATGAACGGGCATTCGGCAATACTCCTTGGAAACGCTATGCATATCCGGTGAAGTTTTCAAGGATAATTAGGGTTTACATTTTAGTGTCATCAAGGATGAGAACCCTTAGGAAAGAAAATGATACAAAGAGCAAGTGACTGGATGTTACAAACTGGATAAACTTAGAAAATAGTATGTTAAGTGGAAGAAATCAGTCACAAAAAATCCACAAATTACATGATTCCATTCATGTGAAAATCTAGAATAGGGAAATATCCTTAGAGGCAGAAAGTAGATTAATGGTTATTTAGTGGGGGCAGTTTCAGGAGGTAACAGCTAAAGAATTGAAGGTTTCTTTTTGACATGATAAAAATCTTCTAAAGTTGTTTGTGATAATAGTTGCACATTATCTGTGAATAAACTAAAAGTCACTAAATGGTATACTTTAAATGAGTGAAATGTATCAGATGTGAATGTTATTCCCCCAACTAAGAGAATATGTAAGTATTCTATTCAATAATATGTAAGCCAGGGTACATGATCCTTTAATCTCATGGACATTTCATAATGTCACTACAGATTATCTTTGAAACTACTGTTATGTGATAGTGGTAATTCACTTAAATACTGACTTACAACTCTTGTAATATTTGAGAAAAATATTCTTGTTAAATAATTCTACATTCTATCTGAATAAAATTAAAGTTCAGCTCAAAAAACAAAGAGTTGTTGACAGAATGAATAGCCCAAGATTTATCAAAGTCAGGATACAGTATGAATATATGATGTACTTATAGATCACATTTACATAAAATAACCTAAAAGGACTAACCAATGTTACCTTTGTATAATAATTTGAGGACATCCAGAAAACCCACCCATTTCCCATCAGCATGAACATGCATGCACGTGCTCATGCATACATGCATGCGTGCACATGCACACACACACAATTACTTTTAGTAGATTAGACTCTCACCATTACCCCCCCTCCTCAGAAGACTAAATCATAGACCATGTGATGGTTAAAACTAAGAGCTCTGGAGTGGGTCAGTCCCTGGGTTGGAACTCCTGTTCCTCTATCCTAGTAACCTTGGGAAAAGCCATCAATTCTCAAGGTCTCTGACTTTTATTTGTAGAATGGAGATCCTAACAGTAATCACCTTGTTTTAAAAGGCAAATGAGATAACACCAGGAAATAGATTAGCCAGTGTTGGACACATACTCAAGAAATGTTAGCTGGTAGCTGGTACATTTCTTGAGTTTGTGTCCAACACTGGCTAATCTATTTCCTGGTGTTATCTCATTTTGGCAAAATGGGATTCCCTCATAGCTCAGTTGGTAAAGAATCTGCCTGCAGTGCAGGAGACCCAGGTTCGATTCCTGGGTTGGGAAGATCCCCTGGAGAAGGAAATGGCAACCCACACCAGCATCCTTGCCTGGAAAATCTCATGGACAGAGGACTGCAGTCCATGGGGTCGCAAAGAGTCAGGCACGACTGAGCGACTAACACTAACACTTAATGGCAAAATAACAAAAGTTACTTACAGGGATCAGAAATAATCAAGCTGGTCTGTTTTAGGGTAGAGGTTCCACCCATTCTGGCAGGTTATCTTGGTATTTGCATAGGCCCTTGGGGCAGTCAGGCAGCTGGCAGGCCCTTCAGAGCCCTCCTCTCTTGAGATTCCCTGGTTGCTTCTGCCAACACTTAGCTCCCATTTCCTCCAGGTAGGGCAGCTCCCTGTTTCCACCCTCCTTGTGTTAATAGAATTCCTAGAAAACACCTCTTTCAGCTGAACCAGCTGTCCTTACCCTGTATCATCCCAGTTCTCGCAGAAATGACCTTGATCTGTGAGCAACCTTCCTGCCTCCCCCTTGGAGAAGGGGCACTACATCAATATCCCTAACACAAACCAATGTAGTTCCTCACTGAACCACCAGAAACTTGTGTCTAATCTGAACTGGAAGTAAGCTCTGACAATCAAGTCTTTTTTTAAAAGACTGCATCGTATTAAATAAGTCCCCATGCCTTAGAAATTTTTCAAACAAAAGAAGACTAGAAGAAAATTTGCCAAAATGCACACTTAGAAGCATCTGGGTGGTAGAGTTAGGGGCTTTGTGTCTGTTTCTTTACACTGTTCTGTACTTTCAAAAATTGCCACAGTGAAAACAGAACAATTCAGAAACCAGAAAAAAAAAATATTTTAAAACGTATCTTGACAAGGGAGGTGGGGACAGTAGGGAAGAATAAATAGTGTGTAAGTAAAGTGCAGTACTCTGCCTGGAAAATCCCATGGACGGAGGAGCCTGGTAGGCTGCGGTCCATGGGGTCGTGAAGAGTCAGACACGACTGAGCAACTTCACTTTCACTTTTCACTTTCATGCACTGGAGAAGGAAATGGCAACCAGCTCCAGTGTTCTTGTCTGGAGAATCCCAGGGACGGGGGAGCCTGGTGGGCTGCCGTCTATGGGGTCACACAGAGTCGGACACAACTGAAGCGACTTAGCAGCAGTAAAGTCTTATTTTATGAGACTCAATTGTGAAGTGGTGAGAGGAACTGAGCAGAGTGCTATATAGAATCCCTGAGAGAAAAAGAAAGGGAAAGTGGTGTGTGGGGAAGGGTGCTATGTTGTGCTTGGTCATTCAGTTGTGTCCCGTGTCTCCACCAGGCTGTAGCCCACCAGCTTTCTCTGTCCACACAATTCTCCAGGCAAGAATACTGGAGTGGGTTGCCATGCCCTACTCCAGGAGCCTTACCAACCCAGGGATTGAGCCCAGGCCTTTTGCATTGCAGGAGGATTGTTTACCTTCTGAGCCACTAGGGAAGGGTACTGCTAAGTCGCTTTGTGTCCAACTCTGTGTGACCCCATAGACGGCAGCCCACCAGGCTCCGCCATCCCTGGGGTTCTCCAGGCAAGAAAGAACACTGGAGTGGGTTGCCATTTCCTTCTCCAGTGCATGAAAGTGAAAAGGGAAAGCGAAGTCACTCAGTCGTGTCCCGACTCTTCGCAACCCCATGGACCGCAGCCTACCAGGCTCCTACGTCCATGGGATTTTCCAGGTAAGAGTACTGGAGTGGGTTGCCATTGTCTTCTCCAGGGAAGGGTGAGATGTGGGCAAATTAAAGCTATTTCATGAGTTCACCAAGGAGCAGGGTAAGCCTAGTTTTTAACATACATTAAAAATTACCTCTTGATTCACTGGTAAAAATGTCATCAAGTTTGTTGGTCAACTAAAACAATCAACCACTTGAGTCAAAATGACAGATGCAAAAAGCCTGCAGACATAGGGTGTAGGGTATCATTTTGTGACTCCGAATTCCAAGGAGCCACTAAAAATGGAAATAGAAGATTTAGTGAGAAAGCACTAAAACAAGGTCATGTAAATATGGACAGTTCCAGATTCAAAAATCTGTGAGTTAGTGTATAAGGGTGTCATATGGGCAGTCTCTGAATTTCAAACTGTCTCCACTTAAGTCTCACGCAGTTAGTTACACAGTGTGAGAACATGAGGGAATTGTTAAATATCGTCTTTAAAATGGGGATAATTTTATGATCTAGTTCTTAGAACCATTAGAAAGATTCAGTGAAATGACACATGGTCAGGGTTTGCCTGCATGCACGCTCAGTTGCACAGTCATGCCCGACTCTTCACAATCCATGGCCTGTAGCATGCCAGGCTCCTCTGTCCATGGGATTATCCAGGCAAGAATACTGGAGTGAGTTGCCATTTCCTCCTCCATGGGATCTTTCTGACCCAGGGATCGAACGCATGGTCTCCTAGGACTCCTGCATTGGCAGGTAGATTCTTTACCACTAAAGCCACCTGGGAAGGCTGTGGTAAGGATTTAGCACTCATTAAAAATCAAGCATGTTGATAAGAAAATGTTTATGAGGATGAAGAGTTTACATGAAATAAGTAAAACCTAGGTCATGTAAACGCTGAAGTCATACTCAAGGTCTCCTTTTTCCAATTAGTCAAAGGAAGAAAATTATCAACATGTATGTTTTTAAAAGGAAGGGCATTGTTTAAAGTCACTTTTTCTCAATAAGACTCTTCCATGAGCAACCTAAGATTGGTTGCATAAGACTACCTGATGTTGTTTAACAACGAAAACTGTTCCTGGCTAGTTAAACTCACTTAAATTTACCATTATAAAGAACAATTTTAACCAGTGATCCATATATTATAAATTTTATTGTTAGTATCAGCATTTACTTCAAATACATTAAAAAAATCATTTAAACCCTACTGACAAATGAGTCATATTACCCAAACAATAAACATATCAAGAGTATTAAAAGCAAATTCTACTCAACTTCTGTTTCGGTATTCTCAAGGCTAATATGCATAAATGTGGCAAATGCACATTTAATTATTCTATGACATTTCATGAAAGTCTGTTTTGGGCTCATAAGAGTACTGTTTGCATTTTGTTTACTGCAGCACTCAGTGGCTGAGTGCTTTCTTAAACTTTAAAAACTACGCTATAAAATGATGGGGAAAACATTTTGAAAGGGGGAGAGCAGATGTTTTGGGACACAGAACATAAGCCCACAACACAAGGAGACTCAGGTGCAGTAAGAACTGAAAAACAAAGAGAAGGAAATTGTCTTGTCTATTCTAATAATCTGCTTTTATCCTTTCTTTGTTTTTCTTAAGAAGAAAAGCTGTTCGGAATTTCCTAAGTATCATATCACCTAAGTTGCTCAAGACAATTTACCTAGATTTGGTCAGAACTAAAACATATCTATATCTATCTATATATACATATATATATACACACACACACACACACACACACACACATATATATAGCTTTGGATAGTCTATAAATTTTTAAAAGATATATTTCATGGCATCAGAAAAAATATTAATAGCAGAGGCAGTGTGTCGCTCATTTCAGTCAGGACCCACAGGCATTATCCTAAATAAGTAGAATCAAAAGCTGGATGAAATAAAGGCAGTGCTAAAGCCAAATCTGACCTCTGTACCCTTACACAGAATTAAACTCGGAAACACAGTTGTGGGCTAAAGTGGCTCATCGGTAAAGAATCTGCCTGCCAATGCAGGAGACGCAAGAGACACCAGTTAGATCCCTGGGTTGGGAAGATCTCCTGGAGAAGGGAATGGCAACCTACTCCAGCATTCTTGCCTGGAAAATTTTATGGACAGAGGAGCCTTGAGGGCTCCAGTCCATAGGGTTGCAAACAGCTGGACATAACTGAGTGACTAAACAGAAACAGAAAAGAATAGCTTTATTGCTTTGTGAGGAAAATGGGGTCACAACAAGCTAATGCCCTCAAAACTGTGTCCCCACTTGGAGAGGATAGGGAGAAATTTTATGGGAATGGTTCAAAGAGGGTCTGATCAGCTCATGGACATTCTTCTGATAGACTGGTGATGAGTAGGAGTCAGCATCATCAACCTTCAGGTTTCAACCAGTCAGAGGTCTATATGCTAATGGGCAGCATACTATGTTAATCAGTAACTTCTCCCATCTAGAAGGGGTTTCGGTATCTGCAAAACACCTAAAAATAATGTGGTGTGTACTGATGGGGAACCAGAACCTTGCCCCAAGGCTGCACTGTTATTTCTCTCGACTTTATTTCTTTCTTGTCTAACACCCCCTCCTTTTCCTAATTGACAACTGTTTGAATGTGCTCAGTGGAACTCAGGGGAGGCTATGGAGGCTGAATGAAGGCTATTTCCTGTAATCAAAAAAATGGGGGATACAGAAAGGCTTTGTGCCCAGGAGCCCCACAGGGCCTTGCTTGGTATCAGTGCCAGTGACACTGAGAAGTTTCTATGAAAGAGAAACAACTACAAAAGAAGGTAAATACCTGTATTATTGGATGGTTATAAAGAAAAATATGCTTGCATATATCAGGAACCTAGCATGCTGCCTGGAACTTCATAAATATTTGACTTCAACACAAATTACTAGGATTTATGATTTAATTCAAGCTGAGAAAAATACTCAGCCTCATAAATAACAGGCAACTTTAAGATCTCAAATTACACAATTAGGGGAGATATTTAATTTCCTGCCTGTATTTGTCCTATAATCATGCAACTGAACAGTGAACATTTATTGCAGTTCTAATAACCTATACTTCCTCCACTGATTAACAAAGTAAATAGAGCTAATCTGAGTGAGGCAGATGCTACAAACTGTCCTCTATTATCCATTCTCTTCTTTCTCTTTTATCAAAAGAACCTTTGAATGCTTGTTGGGCACATGTTTATTTTGATCAGGGGTCCATTTCACCTTGATAGCACAGTTCAGTTCAGTTCAGTTCAGTCGCTCAGTCGTGTCCGACTCTTTGCGACCCCATGAATCGCAGCACACCAGGCCTCCCTGTCCATCACCAACTCCTGGAGTTCACTCAGACTCACATCCATCGAGTCGGTGATGGCATCCAGCCATCTCATCCTCTGTCATCCCATTCTCCTCCTGCCCTCAATCCCTCCCAGCATCAGAGTCTTTTCCAATGAGTCAACTCTTCGCATGAGGTGGCCAAAGTACTGGAGTTTCAGCTTTAGCATCATTCCTTCCAAAGAAATCCCAGGGCTGATCTCCTTCAGAATGGACTGGTTGGATCTCCTTGCAGTCCAAGGGACTCTCAAGAGTCTTCTCCAACACCACAGTTCAAAAGTATCAATTCTTCGGCGCTCAGCCTTCTTCACAGTCCAACTCTCACATCCATACATGACTACTGGAAAAACCATAGCCTTGACTAGACAGACCTTAGTCAGCAAAGTAATGTCTCTGCTTTTGAATATGCTGGCTAGTTTGGTCATAACTTTTCTTCCAAGGAGTAAGCGTCTTTTAATTTCATGGCTGCAGTCACCATCTGCAGTGATTTTGGAGCCCCAAAAATAAAGTCTGACACTGTTTCCACTGTTTCCCCATCTATTTCTCATGAAGTGTTGGGACCGGATGCCATGATCTTCGTTTTCTGAATGTTGAGCTTTAAGCCAACCAAATAACTAAGTTCTGGTCAGTAGGACTGAGTAAAAGAGGTGTGCCTAGGCCATGGACAGGATCCCTTCTCCTGCTTTTTCTTCTTCCTGCTCTACAGGATGTATGTGTGATGAGACAGTGGAAGCAGCCATCTTGGACATAAAATTTGTATGTTGAGGCTGGTAGGTCAAAAATATAGAGGCATCTGGTGATGATGGATGAACATGTCAGACTAGGACTGACTTAACTTTACTTTTACCTCAGGTTTTTTTCATCCTTCTTTCAGGGATCTAGTCAAATTCAAATATACCTGAGACAAACTCTGCTCTCAAGACTCACAAAGTTATTGGATTTGTTTTCCTTCCACAGTTACTAATGGAAAAGAAAAAAATGTTAGGCTATATGTAATCCTAATAAATTACTTCAGCTGTCCAGGAGTGAGTGATGGGTCTAAAATAGATAGGAGTATAATTAAAGGTACTTAGTAATTATAGGTACTTAGTGACATACGCATTTACTCAAAGTATTTATTGCTTCTCTCTGAAGCATTTTTCATCTTGTTAATATCCTTTAGGGACTGATGAATCTGTTTGCCTTTTCCTTATTTTTAAAGGAATTTTGCTTTAAAAACAATTAAGAAGGAATTTTAAAGGGCCCTTTGTCATTATAAGACTGGATACCCTACTAACATTCCTAATTATCGGGCCCATATTTTTTTCTGGAAAAGCTACTTTAATGGACTTAACAGTAATGTCCATGATTTTCATAGGAAATATATTTTTTTCTTTCTCACACCAGGCAATGTCCCTCATCCCATGAGCTCAATTACTGTCTCTTTATCAGAGCACACACATAATTGTTTGATAAGACATGTACTCAGTTTTGTCAATATGCAATGCATTGACTATAAATTGATTTGAACTGAATACTCTGCTAATTAAAATATAATCTTGAAAACTATAGAATTCTAGTCTTCCCAAACATGCTCATTTCCCTTCAAAATGCAGTGCCCTTGTTGCTCTAATGTCACACCTTTAAAACCTGATGCTGCTTCATCTGGGCTTCCCAGGTGGTTCAGATGGTAAAGAATCCGCCTGCACTGAGGAGACCTGGGTTCGCTCCTGGGTTGGGAAGATTCCCTGGAGAAGGGAACAACTACCCACTCTAGTAGCTGCTGCTACTTCATCTACGACCCCATTTTCTTTGCTCCAACCCTCATGAGTTTTCATCTAAACCAGGTAAATTCCATTTTGAAGGACAAACAGTACCTCCTTACTCTTCATTCAGAAACAAAGATTCTTAAGCCACCATAATTTGGTCTTTCCTGGAAAGAGAGACTTGAGATGTGATTCTACTTTTAAAAGTGTTTTTAAAAAATGACTAAGGAGAAATATGTATATGTATTTCTGCAGGTCCTAAGAAGACATGGATTCCACTACCCTTCCAATTGTTTTCATGAGGAAAAGACCTGATCCTCTTTGCAACAGTGAAAGGTCTTGGGGGCTGGAAGCTGCAAAAGACTGAACTGTCAATATGTTAATCAAATTATAATCAACAGTGAAATATGGCATCTAAAAGATCTCATAAATGATAAAAATAATTTTAATTAGGAAATAAATGCAATATTGTATTATTATTTTATACATCAAAGATGATCTAGTACACAAAAATTAAAAGATGGACCCTAATTCCTAACTCTATCATAATTCTATGGTAGAATTATAGTTCTATGGAATTCTGTAAAACAGAATTACATGGACTTTCAAGGGGGAAACATAGTATCTGTGTAGTATTTCATTCTAAAATATTGTATTTTTAGCCTTAGACCAAATTGATTATTTTTAATGTTTTTCCTGAAGAACAATGGCTCACCTCCAGTAGGTTCTGGGGAGGAAATTACTTGTGCCATGAAGATGAACGAGGCAGGCATATAACAAGGGGTTGAGGATTGTAACTGAGTATTCTACAAGCTTGATTTTAGATATTTTCTAGGAAAAAAAAAGATAGCTTCTACACTACAAAATTCTACAAAAGTACATAATTTAATGGATTCTGTCCAGCATGCCCACAACTTACTAAATAAATTTAATCACTTGTATTAACCCAGATAGCAATTTCAGTATAATAAGTGCTTACTGGGTCTACTGAAGAAATAAACTTGGAGAAATTACAAGACTTTTGAAAAGTTAAAGTCAGGGATGCAGAATGTGTCCTATCACTGATTCTCAAATTTTAGCATCAGAATCATTTGGAGGGGAGTAATGAAAAACAGTTGTTGCACCGCAATCCACATGTTTCTGACTCACTAAACCTGAGGCATTTCCAGTAAGTTCTCAAGTAGTGCTGATGCCACTGGTCTAGGGACCACACTTGAGAACCACTGTCCTACATTAAGGAAGAACATAAGGACATCAAAGAGGGAGCTCAATCTTCACCTCCAGGAGGGCACAGCCACAAGTGGCGTCATATTAAGCACCTGAGAAAAATCTAGAAGACATGGTTCCCTAATAAATTATGTAAACTCACTGTATTGAAGAAAGCCATTACTGAAGACAGGACCTATGGGAAGGGACATGAGAAGAGGCAGAGTGATGTGCTTGAGGGGGAAGACCAAAGGCCAGTGGACAACGGTGAATGCATGAAGATGAGAAAGACAGGCTGGGATCTGGGACCTTTGCTGTAGTGTTGCATTGCTTGCACCTGGACAAACATCTCCTTGAGCAACAAAATAAAAAGTAAATATAAGGGACTAAAAGAAACTGCATGCACGCATGTGTGCGTGCTAAATCGCTTCAGTTGTGTCCGTGTCTCTGCAACCCCATGGTCTATAGCCTGCCGGGCTCCTCTGTTCATGGGATTCTTCATGGCAACTGGAGTGGGTTGCCATCCCCTCTTCCATGGGATTTGCCCCACCCAGGGGCTGAACCCAAGTCTCTTACGTCTCCTGCATTGTCAGGCAGATTCTTTACCATTAGTGCCATGTGGGAAGCCTGCAGGCATGAATAGTTCAGGCAAATTCCAGACCACAAGATACAAAGAGACTAAACAGCCCAACTCCCTACTCATGAAGAGCCAGGGACACAAGGAGAGAGTTGGGAGGAAAAGCAGGGTACTGTGGCCCCCTGAACACACCACCACCTATGGGGTGGGCAAACCACCTAAGCCACCCCTCCAGCCCTTGGATACACCCCACCCTCACTCCAGTTAAGGAACCACCTCATCTCACCCTGCTCAGCTAGCAAGCTAGCAAATGAATCTGTTACTTGTTCTCACTGCAGCAGGGGTCCTGATAAAGCCTTGCCTGAATTTCTTGTCTGACCTTTGATCAATTTCTGTTGATTAAGGAGGCCAAGAACCATGGTCCGTAACAAGGATAGCAACTAGATTTGTTCTTTCAACATATTATGTATTGACTGAGCATGTATTATATGCCCACAAACTGAGCTGGGGGTTAGGGACTCATTAGTGTTCCATCAAAATAGAAAACACTTCTGCTTTCTTCAACACTGTAGCTAGGGAAAATAAACAATAAGTAATTATATAAATCAATATAAAACATATCAGATATATCTGTGATATATAAATGCTATGGAGAAGAAGAACAGGGCAGGGTAGGTTGAATTTAAGTGTTCATTTTTCACACGGGTGATGTGGGAAGGATGCCCACCAGATATCAGACATAAGAGCTGCTGCAAGAATCTGAGACAGTTCCAACTGGTAACCTTAGCAATTATTTATCCTCCAGATGCCAAGATTAGTACAAAGAACTCCAGATAGAGAGGGTGTAGAGTTCATGAGAGCCCTCTAACTTAGAAGTCTACTGTATTCATACATTCACAGATCTTGTTCAAGTAAGTCTGGGAGAGGAGAGAAAGCATTTATTGGTCTTGTGGTCAGTCAGTTTACAGATTCTGAACTATATCCCATCCACAGATATGCTGTGAAAGATCAGGCTTAGGAAATAGGTTTGCATATTTCATAGTTTCGTCTCTAATGAAATTCCTCTAGCACACAATGATCACAATCAGGAAACAGTAATACTATTTATTTAGTTGTTCTAATTACATCAATGCTTCCTTCTTTCACTTTCAGGATGGCAGAAAATAGGACTAAGGTCAGTCAACATCTCTGAAAGCATCTAGCACAGAAGGTTCAGTTAGGAAGAAAATTCTAGGAATTCTAAGGTAACTTTTTGGTTCTTTTTCATCCTATAGTAAAGAGGCAGAAGGAATGAGGATTCCCTGTCATGCAGAGCCCTACCTTTTAAAATATATAAATACTTACACCACGAAATGCAAATGCTCATGTATTTTATCCAAATTAAGTCTACTTTGTTCTGACCATATCAGAAAAAGGAAGAAAAAAAGGAAAGGAAAAAAAACCCAAAACAAAAAGAGAAAAGTCTCAAACACTTCTTCCCATGTGCTCCTTATTGTGGGCATATACATGAATTCTGTTTCCCTCCACATTGAGAACTCTTCGGCACTCACAGTGAAATATGCTGTTTGTATATTACTGTTAGTTAATCTCTTAATTTTCTTCATTTACATGAGGTCAGTTCCTAGTTTCCTCTTTTTAAACCACAGCTACATCAAGCTGACTGCTACACTCCAAAGCATAAGACTTACGGAAAAAGCAATTGGACATTCCTGATCCACTGAGGGATGAAAATACTTTCTGAATTATCAGTTCTTTTGAAAAAGCCCGTGGTACATTTAATTATATAGACATATTTCCTCTGCATTGCTTTTTAAGCTTTGAAAATATCAAAATCATGACATGACATGAGAAGAATTCTATTTTGACAAAATGAAAAACACAAAAATTCTTCTACTCAGAAAAAAAGGAATGTAATGGAGAAAATAAACACAAAAATAGAATTGGCTGAAAACCAGCAACCACAAGAAAAGAAGTGCTGCAGGAAATGGAACTAATCAGTTACTATAGTGAAGATTTTTTTCCCAGACTTTCTTGGGTTGAAAAAAATTACAAATTAACATAGAAACTAGGAGTTTGAACAAAGCTACATATGTAGTCTTAAAGAATTTCATGTGACTATTTATTTATTTTTGAAAGGACAATAGACTTTTTATTTAGTGCAATTTCTAAATTTAATATCCTTGAGATTCTTCTGGTAATTAGTGAAACTTTGATTAGCAAGGTGAGAGCTTTTGAAGAATAAGGTCTATATAATCATGCCATGATATTCTTTCTAAAGATATAAATGTTTTTGTCCCTAACTCATTTCAAGGGCCAGTGCATTCGGTAACAGACCTGCTTTGGCTGAATCCCCACTCAGCTCAGCAACAGTCAGTGCCTACAGAACAGCCTTCCTTGAATTAGCAGTTATCTCCACACTGGCAAATTTTGTAATATGAAAGTTGCTCCTTCCAGTTATTCTCTTATCATAGCTCACTCATATTGTTTGGTTATTTTGGTATGTGTGTGTGCACTCAGTCACGCAGTCGTGTCCGACTCTTTGCAACCTCATCATGAACTGTAGCTTGCAGACTCCTCTGTTCATGGAATTGTCCGGACAAGAATACTGGAGTGAGTTGCCATTTCCTACTTCAAGGGGATCGAACCAGGGAGGGATCGAACCCATGTCTCTTGCATCTCCTGCATTGGCAGGTGAATTCTTTATTACCAGGGCACCAGCTGGGAAGCCCCATTTTGGTATAAAACATACCAATTGCTTTTTAACTGTTTTATGCCTAAGAAATGCTGTTTCTAAATGTGGATATGGAAAACTGATCTCTGTATCTCTCAAAATTGATTTAGAAACAATTGCCACTTATATGCTAGAGGTTTTTGGGAAACTGGTGTTATCAAACTTGCAAAATAGTTTGTGATTCTAAGTTTACTTTTTTTTTAATTAGTAGATAATTTACTTTAAAAATCATTTACAAAAACATCTGACAGCCTCTGGGCATATCTACAGAGATGGCAAATTTCAAAGCTGTAAAAGATAGAAAATAACCTTTATATAATTTCTAATATCATACTTGAATTATAGTGTGGTGTCAAGAAAAAAATGGTGCCCAGAAACTCAGACCTTGTCTTGACATCCTGGGTTGTTACAATCACAATATCTAAAAACTATGTTAAAAAAAAACATATGACTTATTTCCATTTGATTTATACACAAGAAAACTTAGGTCTCAAGAGTTGAAATTCATTATCCAAACTGCTTAGCAGAAGAGGCAAGTAATGAAGTCAGGTTTCCAGATGCCAAGGTGTGTTGATAGTCACTAATTATCATGGTGTAAAAGAGCTCCAGTCAGCTACAGAAAAACACAACAGGTAATGAATTGAAAAAAAAAAAAAAAAGAAAACTAACATGGATCTTTTGTCACATCCTTGTTTTAATCCACAAAAACTTACTATATATAAATTAGTGAAGGTCTTGTGCTATTTTAGCCACCATTTCACCATATTCAGGCAAAAGACATTAGGATTGAAGAGTCTGGCTGATGGAATCTAAATCAGAATACTTTGTGGATTTTTTCTTTTACTCATTCTCTTTGTATTTTAGAAATATAAAAATGAAGTTGATGAAAGTATACTTTCCGCAAGACACTCTGTTAAGTGCATTACATACAGGACATCATTTACTTCTTTTGATTATCACTATTCAGTTCAGTTCAGTCACTCAGTTGTGTCCGACTCTTTGTGACTCCATGGACTGCAGCTATTAAATCAGTTTTAATCTCACTTTTTGAGACTATTACCAATGGTCATATAGCCAGAAACTGCTGGAACCAGCACTGGAATCCTATGATTCCACAGTCTACTTTATTCATGAATTAAACTGCTTAACTCTTAAAAGTTATTCCCTGCCTACCTCCTTATCATTTTCTAATAAAATATATTTCTTTTAAATAATTAAAGAAGTTGCTTCTGCTCCTGAAAAAACTATACTCCTAATGTTAGATAGAAACAAACATTAAAATTGATTCTAAACAGGAATAAATAAGATAACCAGGAAGTTCAATTGAAAATCTTTATGCATCGAGTATCTAAAATGTCTTCTCCAAGTTTCCATGCCAACCTTTCTACGATGCTAAAATAAGCTGTGTAACAACAGTTACTCACACTGCATTATGTAGGCTTTGATACATTAATTTTTTTAATAAGCCCAATTAAATGTTGAATATTTAGCACATGGAGGAAGTAACATTGGCACAAGTCGTTGTGAGGCAAGCAATGCATTGCTTTTGTTTTTCTAAATGAAAGAAGCCTTAAAAACAGATATGAAGGAGACTTTTTATTTCCGTTAACTTTCTTTTTATGTATATCCATAGTTAGTCATAGCTTTTCAAAATAGAGTTTTATAAAAGTTATGCTTAAAAATATGAAAAGCTCTAGCTGCTTAACACTGAATTTGTAGAAGACAAATTTGGAAATCTAGGGCACTTCCATCATCCATTCAGACCACCTGATAAAGGAAAAAATAAATAAATAAAAACCTAATGGAGTTGAACAGGTCTGCTGATTGTTCTTATGCAGTTTGAAGAGATTTCTTTTTATTAATCAAGCTCCTTAAGGACAAATATTTGTGGTTTCATTGACTGTTAAGTATTACAGGGGCTTCCAATGGGGAAGAAGAAGGGACTTCTGCACATCAAGAGGCGAGAGAGTCGGTGATCTGCCAGGTGGGTTCAGCCTTCAACATGCAGAAAGCCCAGCCTGATGGCAGCCCAAATAGGATGGTAAGAATAGATGCTCACAACAGCAATAGAGAGGGGAACGCAAGGCACCAGCAATAATAACAACCCAACAATAGCAATTAAAGTAACAGTGAAAGTAACTAAAATTTAAAGTGAAAGTGAAGTCGCTCAGTCATGTCTGACTCTTTGCAACCCCAAGGACTGCAGCCTACCAGGCTCCTCCGTCCATGGGATTTTCTAGGCAAAAGTACAGGTGTGGATTGCCATTTTCTTCTCCAGGGGATCTTCCCAACCCATGGATGGAACCTGGGTATCCTGCATTGTAAGCAGACACTTTATCGGCTGAGCCACCAGGGAATTGTATCTGGCAGGGTACAAGCTTCTACAAAGGAAAAAATGTTAAGGCATATATGGGCTCTGCCTCAAAGAACTTAGAATCTAACCAATAAGAAAAACAAAAGCTGATTAAGCAATGGGAATAAACCTAAATGCCACAACAGATGAGATTTATAGAGTTAATGGCATACAGAGCCAAGACATCTAGCCCAGTGGAACAAAGACTCCCCAGAGAAAATGATGACTAAGCATGCATCCCTACAGCAGAAATGGAGAATAAAGGAAGAGGAGGTACAAGAGATGAGGCTCAGAAATACTTACGGGTGTTAGCTGATTTAAGGTGAATACAAATATCAGAATTTAATTTGTGCCTTACCAGGCTGTGCAGAAGCACTTAATAGGTCATATCTAAAGAGCAGATTCAGGTAGTCATAGATAAACAAGAAAAGACAACTGTAAATTCATTAGAGTCATGACTACTTTTGTTTCATTGCCCAGAATTATGGGCTACACTAAGCTGATGCCTCACTGATCTACTGATCTGTACTTTCTGTCCTTAAGTCACAATATGTTTGAATAGAGTATTTTATTTCTGAGAAGGTAGCATCAACCATTATTTTCTCCAAATGAGGAAATTTTAAGATATGACCAAAAGTTAAAAGACAAAAAAGAAAAAAAAAAAGCTTCCACATAAGAACTTTTTAAAAGACTCTAATTAATGACTCTACTAATGTCAGTTTCTTGGATTGAGGTCACAGGCCATAACACTCTCTCTGGGAGAGACTTACAGCTGCAACCCTCTTGCACATGCTAATAATTTTGAAATTTATTTTATCTATTGATCTGAACCCCCAATCAGTCACTCCAAGTCATAAAATACTGATGACAGTCATAACAATTTCAAGTTATTTTGAAAAGTTTTTTGCCACAAACATTTCTTGAAATATCACATAAATTGATGGGCAATATTTTCTTCCATCTGAGATTTAAGATTCATCAACCTATTTCAGTGACATGATTTCATATCATTTATAGTCTCCTGTGCTTCCTGGGTGGCACAGGTGGTAGAGGACCCACCTGCCAATGCAGGAGACCTTAGAGACACTGGTTCGAGCCCTAGGTTGGAAAGATGCCCTGGAGGAGGGCATGGCAACCCACTCCAGTATTCTTGCCTGGAGAATCCCATGGACAGAGGAGCCTGGTGGGCTAGAGTCTAATGGGTTGAGAAGAGTTGGACACAACTAAAGGGATTTAGCACACATAGCATGCATAGTCACGTGTGTCAATTTCTAGTTCACTCTTTTTCCTATTTTTGGAGCTCAAAATACTGTCTTATGCTAAAATCCATCATTTCTGCCCTGGGCATATGCATAATGCTATGGCATCTGCCTTGATTCAGAAGTGTATAGCCACACCTTTCTGCTCTGATTAGCTCTTGATGTCTAAGTTACTCTCTTCTCTTATTATGTTCTCTCCTATCACAGGTGAGATCCAGCTGGTGAAACACAAAGAAGTCCCATCCTTTGTACCAGAGCACTGTAGAAATGATGCTGAAATGAGCGGTCTGGTTTTATATCGAGTGTAAGAAGCAGCTCGCCCCCATTTTGTTGCTTCTCTCAAGATGAGCACAACAAAATCCCCTCATTTGAATTATATCAATGAAGATAACACTGAGTGCCGAAGAATTGATGCTTTTGAACTGTGGTGTTGGAGAAGACTCTTGAGAGTCCCTTGGACTGCAAGGAGATCCAACCAGTCCATTCTGAAGGAGATCAACCCTGGGATTTCTTTGGAAGGAATGATGCTAAAGCTGAAACTCCAGTGCTTTGGCCACCTCATGTGAAGAGTTGACTCACTGGAAAAGACCCTGATGCTGAGAGGGATTGGGAGCAGGAGGAGAAGGGGACGACCGAGGATGAGATGGCTGGATGGCATCATGGACTCGATGGACGTGAGTCTGAGTGAACTCCGAGAGATGGTGATAGACAGGGAGGCCTGGTGTGCTGCGATTCATGGGGTCGCAAAGAGTCAGACACGACTGAGCGACTGAACTGAACTAAACTCTAAACATATTGTCTGTCAAATGATTTTTATATGATTTATTACTTTATGAAGTCTTGTAAAGCCGAACAACTGAACTGCATTATCAAATAATCTATCACTTCTTAAAAATAATATCACGGGATGCCAGTACTTATGAAAACAATAATTATTGAATTCAGCATGTTACGCTTCTCCATTAATATATACTATAGAATGGAATACATGAAGCTTAAACTATTGATCCCAAAAGTGGATCATAAATGTACTTTTCATGTTATCTTTACAAAAGGCAAAGTTCCAGCTGATAGAATTCTAACATGCCAAACTCTTTCCTGTTCTTTCTCTAAGAAGTTAGAAAAGAAACATCCATCTTTACAGCTGAAGCAGGATGGGTTGTTTTTTTTTTTTTAAAGAATATTAAAGAGTTTACAAGAAGCAAGGAGGAAGCGTAAAGACAGACAGATGAAGGTGGGAGGAAAAGGTTATGATCCAATCAGACATCCTTTATTTCTGAATAAATTATGTGGTTTCCTACTAATGATAAAAAGAGAAGGAGGGCACTTGAGAGGTGCCACCACAGAAAAGGCTTTTAAAAGCCATCAGTTGATGCTGATTCTAAAATCCCTAATAAATCATTTAGCAAACTGCACGTTATGTTTAGGTACACCACACAAACGTGCTGTTAGCACACAGGTGCACTCCAAAGCTTGTTCAAGTTACCGCCTCAGGAAGAAAGGCTAAGACTGTGTCAGCCATGTTTCCTTCCAGCACACTTCCTGGCACACCGTTGTGCTCCCAACAGCATTTGTTTAATGAATCAATAATTTACTAGGTATCCCTTTACACACACTAGAAAAAAGGTTAGGCTGACTCAATATTAAAATAGAAAATTATAAAAAGCTCTGAACTTGACTTTGGAGGCAGGTTGGCATAATGAGCGATTTTCCAAAGAAGGTGCCGTGCATTCTCTTTCATCTCACTGACATTAATCAACATGATTGCATCCAGACAGCATGGGCAAGATACTGTCACATATTCCAACATGCAATCAGTAAGAGCAGTTGTGTTCAAATGTTTCTGTGTGATATGGGTTAGGTTCAAAATAAACCCAATGACATTTAAAACTGTGAGTCTGAAAAGGGAGCAAAGTAAACGATAGTGCTAAAAACTATCCTGTGAAACTATAATTTCTCAAGAAGTAAAGGGCCTTACAAAAGGGAAAATATTTTGCCTCGTTAAAGAATAACTCTCAGAAGGTCTTGGGTTGTCTAAAGAATTTTCCCTTAAATACACACCCTTATAATTACAAGTAAAATAAATAATATAGAATAAGACTTCAGCTGGAAAGATTACTAAGCCCTGGCAACATTCTTTTCTCTTTGTACAGAGAAATAAAATTCGTGTAGGTGAAGGCTGATGCTTCATTATTAGTCATTATTAGAGTTTTCTCCATGTCTTTCTTTAGAATGCTAATTATGTTCACACATACAAAAGTATGTGTTTTAAACTGTTCTCACTAAATTTAAAGATAAATTGTAAGAAAAAGTAACCCTATGGAAAAAAGTACCCTCTTATTACAGCATATGGGTTTTAGCTCTGTATACTTACTTATTCATATTAAGAAATGAATCACTGGATGTCTTACAGGAAAGCCTGGCCTTAGTAATCTCCTGATCCATTTATCATCAGCAGATGCTCACTCTGGGTGCAACCTGAATGATTGCTCCCAGAAAGCTCATAATTGCTATAATTAGGGTCATATGACCTCCAGCTTGTCTTGCTTAGGAAAAAAAAATTAAAAAGCAGATGGCCAAATATTAGCATTTGAATGAGTACCAGAGGTCCTTTAGATGAGGGGAGTTAAAGTTAAATGCACCGGAAAGCTGTGAATGGCTGATCTCAAACACACTTAAAAGAGTAGTTTATGCTTTTTTTTTTTTAATTGTCTGTCCTGCTCTCTGCAGAGGCCCATCTTCCTTTATAAAAGCTAAATCTGGGCAGTCCTACCCAACTCATCTACCCAGCAACCAGGCTACTACAGAGTGCAAGGAAAGAGGAATGATTGTACTTAAATATTTCTACTTTGAATTCTATTTTTTTTTTTTTAGTTTAGAGTATCAGTTCAGTTCAGTTGCACAATCATGTCCGACTCTGCGACCCCATGGACTGCAGCACACCCAGCCTCCTGGTGGCTCAGTAGGTGAAGAATCCACCTGCCAAATACAGGAGACACAAGAGACTCTGGTTCAATCCCTGAGTTGGGAAGATCCCCTGGAGAAGGCAATGGCAACCCACTCCAGTATTTTTGCCTGGGAAATCCCATGGACAGAGGAGCATGGAGGCCTACAGTCCATGGGGTTGCAAGAGTTGGACATGACTTAGTGACTAAACCACAGCAGTATATTTGAAGAACTAAAACCATCCCCTAAATACTTTTCTTAAGAAACAATATTTTAATTATAAAGTGAAAGTGTTAGTCGCTCAGTTGTATCTGACTCTGCAACCCCATGGATTGTAGCCCGCCAGGCTCATCTGTTTATGGAATTTTCCAGGCAAGAATACTGGAGGGGCTAGCCATTTCCTCCTCCAGGAGATTTTCCCTACCTAGGGATCAAACCAGGTCTCCTGCACTGCAGGAAGATTCTTTACCATCTGAGACACTGGGGAAGCCACATTCATTGTAAGGGCAAATACAAATTAAAAATAAGGGGCTTAATTCTCCTTGTTGAAAATAAGCTTAGAGACTTCCCTCTTTCATTTTTCTTTTACAATTTCTTCCATTATCCTTTTCAAACGCATGTAATTCTTCAAAATGGGCTAATTAAGTCTCAGGCCATGCTCACATTCAGAAATGTTTTTCAAAGACCTGGAGACATCTTTTTGAAATGCAAACCTCAAGGGGTAATAGCTCCTCTATCTCCTTGCTGGAGAGTATTAGAGCCTATTAGGTTGGCTTCTTGCTCCAAGTTGTAAAACCACTTCCCCTTATAAAGGTACTAGAAGCCTCTCTCTCTCTCTCTCTCTGTAGAAGAAAATCAATTAGCTAACACAGATGGTCACCCCAACTGCCAAGTAAATTCAGTCTTCTTACTAGAGGACTAGTTATTATTTATCTTGAAAGGTTCTATGTGACAGGTTGTATTTGCTTGGCTATTTAGAAGGCTGAAATTTCTTTTGGTCTTTGCAGTCTCTTAGTGGATTGCCTCTGGATGCTCATCACATTCTAATTTAATGCTTCTTCATTAACAGGAGTGTTTTGTTTGTCTACTAACTTTGTGGAAAGGATTTCTGGGTTGGGAGAGGTTTTTGTTTTTTAATTATATTTCCCCAACAACTTCAATTTCAGTTAACCCTCTCCCTGGAGTGGAGGCCTTTCAGATAATTTAACAAATAATTCAAATGGTGAAATTCCAAATTTCCCGAGTGAAATTTATTAAAGAGATAAAATATTTAATTTTACTTCCATTTACCTTTAACTGCAAACAAGCTTGGTAATATTCATTCCAAAATAAAACATAGTTTTAAAAAAATAGATATACATAAAAGTAGTTCAACAAATATTTTTTGAAAGAGAAAAATTGGAAGGTTGAGACAGAAGGGGAGATGGAAGAGGCAGAATCTTGGTCCAAAGTAAACTTGTCTTGCAATCTCTGTTCCAGGTCTAACCTTCCAGTCCTAGCCCCCTCTGTGCCTTGGCTTGGCTTCTGTAGACCCCTTTTAGGATAAGCCCTTCTTTTTCTAGCTTTCACATTCCACTGTATCTATTTAAATTGTTTACCTTTAAACCCAGCTGACTTCCTTTTCTTATAAGGTCCTTGTGAATCACAGTGAAGTACATCTTTTCTGGA
Organism: Nanger dama; assembly: GCA_917880005.1. Lineage (NCBI taxonomy): Eukaryota > Metazoa > Chordata > Mammalia > Artiodactyla > Bovidae > Nanger > Nanger dama. The sequence goes on from CAKJTW010000004.1 coordinate 39,271,832, forward strand.
TCTCTCTAGAAAGTTATATCTGTACTTAGTATTTGATTGCATTGTCATGTATTAGCTGCTATTTATGTGTATTCATATTTTCCCTTCCCTTAACTTGACGACAAGCTACTGGAGAGCAAAGGAACCATTTTTGGTTCCTTTTGTAAATATAAAGAAGATGCAAAGTCAATTACTTCGTTGTTCAACAAAGCAGTGTAGGAAACTTTCAGAAATGTAATGTTTTATCATCACAGTGTATGGCAAAATGCCAGGGGGAGACAGAAAAGTGTTTGAAATATGATTTGTTTTTTCTTTCAGAAAGTTTTTGGAGGTAAATGGTTTCTCTTTGGATTAAACATAGTATCTTCGATACTTCTATGTCATGCTTAGATCAGAGACATTTTTTACCAGTTCATTATATATTTCATAAAGACCACACTGATATTATTCTTGATACCTAGCTCTTTATCTCACCATTTTGACACTATCATAAATGATGTCCCATTCAGCTAGTCAAACTGTACCATTTTCTTGGATGAAGGAGTCCTTAATAAGGTGCTCCACGTGGAAGTATACCACTTTAAGGGTGGGAAGATGATGAGGGGTGGAGGAAGGATGAACTGTACCCAAGGAAGAGAATAGTTTATATTTTATATATATAAATTCTAGTCACAGATAAATGCCTGATAGCCAAACAGAAATGTCTAAAAGGAAAGAAAAAAAAAGTGAAACAGCCCAGATGATGACTCTGTCTTTTAATGATAGACTTTGGGGAATCAGGTTGATTCTGACAGTTTCATAGTTCCGTGGAAGTTCACCAATAATGGTACTTCTAAACCATGTGTCACTACCAGTACTCTGATAGTAAAACCTTTGCATATGTGAAGTAAGCCCACATGAGAAGATACAATTTTAATGCATCAGAACAATTATTACTAAATCAAGTATTGAGAATACACTTATAGTTCACTTGAGACCTCGGTTCTATGGGTGATTTAGAAGTATTAAAATGGTTCCTTTGCTCTCCAGTAGCTTGTCATCAAGTTAAGGGAAGGGAAAATATGAATACACATAAATAGCAGCTAATACATGACAATGCAATCAAATACTAAGTACAGATATAACTTTCTAGAGAGATTCAGAAAAGATGTACTTCATTGTGATTCACAAGGACCTTATAAGAAAAGGAAGCTCAGCTGGGTTTAAAGGTAAACAACTTAAATAGATACAGTGGAATGTGAGAGCTAGAAGAAGGGCTTATCCTAAAAGGGGTCTACAGAAGCCAAGCCAAGGCACAGAGAAGGGGCTAGGACTGGAAGGTTAGACCTGAAACAGAGGTCGCAAGACAAGTTTACTTTGGACCAAGATTCTGACTCTTCCATCTCCACTTCTGTCTCAACCTTCCAATTTTTCTCTTTCAAAAAATATTTGTTGAACTACTTTTATGTACATATTTTTTTCAACTATGAGCAGGAATCTAATCCATCATGAGATTTTTTTTTCCCTGCGCTTTTGTGCACAAAGAATAACTACACAGAGAAATATCATATTCACGAAAAGGTAAAGAGCAACTAAGCACCGTGTGTGTGTGGGGTGGGGTGGGGGGCGGTGGTTCGTTCAGTCTCTTTAGTCATACTCAACTCTTTGTGACCCCATGGACTGTAGCCTGCCAGCCTCTTCTGTCTCACTGGATTTTCCTGGCAAGAATACTAGAGTGGGTTGCCATTTCCTCCTCCAGGGGATCTTCCCAATCCAGGGATCAAAGCCGCATCTCCTTCCCGTCTCCTGCATTGCAGGCAGATTCTTTACCACTGAGCAACCAGGGAAGCCACTGAGCACCTTAGTAGTAACCAACAAGAAAGTTCATAAAAACTGCCCAGACACAGGAAAATCAGAAAATTAACAAATTTCTAACTTCTAAAAAATCAGAACATTAACAAATTTCTGATTTCTAAAAAAACCAGAAAATTAATAAAATTCAGCCCCTATAATATAAAAGAAAAACAAAAGAAAAAGAGCAATTCCAGATATGGCAGATGAGTAGAATTATGTTTGATAGAGTGAAATAATAGTTATTTTGGTAACTCCTCAGTGAGGCAGGTGGGGGGGTATATTTATAGTTGATGGATGATTATTTAAGCACTGTAAGATATTTTAAAGTAACTTCAGTAATTATTAAGTAACATGGATTTTTTTTTTTAATGTTAGGAAAAACCTGTAGGAAACAGAAGAAAATCTGATGACTTTCCACTGGAACACCTACATGATATCCTAGGCTGAATATATAAGTACAATTTCTCGAACTCATTTCACCTAGCCTACATGGCTTGTACATGCCTCAAATGTACTACTAATAGAAGAGATTTACATCTTCATTTCCAAATAGTTAAAAGAGTTAGAGAACCCCCAAAGGCAATTATTATTATTATGCGATATTAATGCCAGAAGGCCTGTTAGATCTCTGAGTCCCTAAAAGAGATGAAATTTGAAGTGTTGGGACTACAAAGTTGCCAACCAAGTTAAACATCTTACTCAGTGACCTACTTTTTCCATATTTCCAAACTTATCTAAAATTCTTAAACAATGAAAAAAACTTAGAAATAAAAGAACAAATCACAATCAGAGAAGGGAATTCTTATGTTACTTTCCCTAATGATTTCAGAAATGGGCTCCCCGCCTTCCCTCCAGGGATGCATACATGGTTTCTATTCCTCTTGTCTAATTTAGTCTCCTTTATGGAACTGATAATTCTTTATGGCTGCCTAAGGAAGGAAATGGCAACCCACTCCAGTACTCTTGCCTGGAAAATCCCATGGATGGAGGAGCCTGGTAGGCTGCAATCCATGGGGTTGCTAAGAGTTGGACACAACTAAGCGACTTCACTTTCATGCATTGGAGAAGGAGGTGGCAACCCACTCCAGTGTTATTGCCTGGAGAATCCCAGGGACAGGGAAGCCTGGTGGGCTGCCATCTATAGGGTCGCACTGAGTCGGACACGACTGAAGGGACTTAGCAGCAGCAGCAGCAAGGACCCCTTAAAGATGCCAGTATAGTTTTCTTGTTTATTTTTTTAAGTGGATTAATTCAATTTAAAACTTTCCTCTTATACCTAGAGAGCTACTTCTGGCAAGGCACTAACATGTGACAATAAATTTAAGGACAAGGCTAAAAAGTTTTTCCACTCTATATGTAAATTTTCAGGCAAAAGATATCAAGTTCACTCTCATTTATTGTTCCGAATATGAATATCTTATAAATAAAGGCACTACTGAATAGAATACACACACATATACCATAAGCAAGTAATTACATTTGGATAAATACGTAGTTTTCTACTTATTTTTATCCCTCCAGGAGACTGTTTGATATTTTTAAGAACTATTAATATTACATTTCACAGAGGAATTTCCCCCCACCCCCAGTGGCTCAGCAGCAAAGAATCTGCCTGCAGTGTAGGAGACGTGGGTCCAATCCTTGGGTCGGGAAGATCCCCTGGAGAAGGAAATGGCAACCCACTTCAGTATTCTTGCCTGGGAAACCCCACAGACAGAGGAGCTGGACAGGCTACAGTCCATGGGGTCGCAAAAGAGTCAGACATGACTTAGCTTCTAAAAACAGCAACAACAAAAAAACATTTCACAGAGAAATAGTCTATTATAAAAACTGTGTCTTATTTAGTGACTATTTCTATTCATAAAACGATGATGATAGTACTTGAAGTTTCAAATATCTATTTATATTCTAAAAGTTAGCTTTCTCTATATTTGAATTATAAACTTTATTCAACAATATTACAACTTTTACTGGAAGACAAACAAGAGAGGGCAAAAGGAAAGAAAAAGAGAGAGAAGGTAGATATTCAAGTATAGATACAGATGTATGTGTATAATATAGTAAGGACTTTATTTTTATTCAGCTCTTCAAACCTATTTTAAATAAATTTAAATAGTAGAACGAGAAGTAAACAAAGTCTCTAAAGTAACATAAGTTGATGGTTACAAGATATTGAATAATATGGACCGAAACCAAATCCACTTTGGTTTATTAGCACAAAATGATTTTCCAACTAGCATTTTTACATTGCTAAATAATTAGATAGAATGAGCTCAGAAAAGGCAGACAATTTTATCTGCTTTAATAGAAATGGCCTATAAAATATGCCCAAAAGCAAACCCCTTGCTCTGTTCATTCGCAAAACCATCCAACATTAGCATGCGTATCCAAGTATCTATCTAATGTATATGTATTATCCCTTTTTCTATTATATGTATATCCCTTTTTCTACTATGATGATTTTTCTATCCTTGGATGAATAACTGATGAAATTTAGTAAGTCTCACGTAGACTTATAGAAGTTGAGGAACAAAAAAGCATATCTGTTTTTAATAACATAAAGTTCTTACTTTGCAATAAGTAGGCCATAAAAGAAATAAAAGATTTCTAAATGAATGGACTCCTTCTTACAAATGTACTTCTTATGTTTTTAAATTCTCCAAACTGCCTTAAAAAGATAGGCCCATATAAAGTCATGATATTCTTTAAAGAAATAAATGGTCTGCAAAAAGATCAGCTGTACCATTTTTTGGAATGGCATTCATTCAGATGAATTCAGGAAAGAATAAAAATCAGCTGGCCCATGACTTAAATCCACAGGATTGATTTCCTAAGTATGAGGTTTGTACAAAAACATATCCAAGGGGTTGTCTCTTGTAGCCATTACTTCCCTGGTGGCTCAGACGGTAAAGTATCTGTCTACAACGCAGGAGATCCAGGTTTGAGCCCTGGGTTGGGAAGATCCCCTAGAGGAGAAAGTGGCAATCCACACCAGTACTCTTGCCTGGAAAATCCATGGACAGAGGAGCCTGGTAGGCTTACAGTCTCTGCGGTCGCAAAGAGTTGGACACTACTGAGCGACTTCACTTCCACTTTCACTTTTCACATTTAGCTAAGACAAAAAGAATTGGCTAGAAAATTTTTTTTCTCATGTGGAAAAAAATCTGTTATTTTTTATTTAATCTATTTGTTAATTATTTAATCTATTTTTTAATTTAAGATATTTCCAATGGGTTGTGTTTTTCTATTTGTCCTCTGGGGGCATCAATAAACCTATTTCCTCAGTATGTTAAGACTCTGTCAAAAAATAAAAGAACAATTCTGGAAAAATATATTCCCAAGGTATTTCACCGGCTCACATGAGAAGATTGAGAGGTTGACAGCAAGTTTACCTCTCACTCCCAGCCCCCCTCCTCCCCACCTCTCCCATTCTAAATCATGTCATGAAGTTTATTTGTTGATTGTCATGTTTCTAACAGGAAAGGATTACTTTTAATAAAAAGGAGAACATAAATACTTATGATGCTTCAGATTTCAGAAAGCTGCACAAAAGAAAGCAAATTCTCCAATAACTAACTGGCCTTTCCAGTCCATCAGCTTTGTATCTCTCCTTAAAAAGGTAAAGAAATAATTAGGCATTCTACAAATCTTTCCAGAACCTCAAATTCACTTTATCACATATCAATATAATAACTAGAATTCCAAATATGTTTTCATCCGTAAATATATTATATTATGCTCAATGTAGGAATAAAGTAGAAAGACAAAGCAATCATCCTTCTCATACCTTTACAAGGTTCGTTTAGTCAAGGCTATGGTTTTTCCAGTAGTCATGTATGGATTTGAGAGTTGGACTGTGAAGAAGGCTGAGCGCTAAAGAAATGATGCTTTTGAATTGTGGTGTTGGAGAAGACTCTTGAGAGTCCCTTGGACTGCAAGGAGATCCAGCCAGTCCACTCTGAAGGAGATCAGCCCTGGGATTTCTTTGGAAGGAATGATGGTAAGCTGAAACTCCAGTACTTTGGCCACCTCATGCGAAGAGTTGACTCATTGGAAAATACTTTGATGCTGGGAGGGATTGGGGGCAGGAGGAGAAGGGGACGACTGAGGATGAGATGACTGGATGGCATCACTGACTCGATGGACATGAATCTGAGTGAACTTCGGGAGTTGGTGATGGACAGGGAGGCCTGGCGTGCTGCGATTCATGGGGTCGCAAAGAGTCGGACACGACTGAGCGACTGAACTCATCTGAACTGAAATTGAACCAAGTAATTATTTCTGCTTCAAATGTCTTTTGTGTGATGTGTTTAAAGTCTCTGCTTTTTGCTCAACTCTCTATTACCAAGAGAAAGAATGCAGTAGGTAATAATTATTACAACATATGTACACACATGTAAATACATAAATGGGTTTCCCTGCCCATTTATATAAGGAAGGATATAAGTGGCAAGGAATCCACCTGCCAGTGAAGGAGATGCCAGTTCCGTCTCTGAGTTGGGAAGACCCCTGGAGAAGGAAATGGCAACCCACTTCAGTATTCTTGCCTGGGAAGTCCTAAGGACAGAGAGCCTGGTGAGCTACAGTTCACAGGGTTGCAAAGGAGTTGGACACAACTACACACACACACACATATGTAGCTTACAAATATGTAATAAAATTGTTTATTTTTGCTTCTATACTTTACAATTCATTCAATAAGCATTTTCAGGGTGTCCACTCCTACAAGGCCCTACCAGAACAGAAGGCACAGAGAGAAGACCCCAGATTCTGAGTTGCTAGGGAAGATAAGATATATCTGGAAATAATTATAACATATAACATAAAGAAACAAGGGTGAATGCTGTAAGAACCATATATGGTATGTAACCATTATGGATGGTACCATATGAGGCAAGTTAGAAGGTAAACAGAACTTCTTGAGGTGGTTGACTATGTAGCTGGTCAAGGCTTGTTTGTCTTGACTCTGGAAAGCAAACCACTGTAGCTTACTAGTAAGACACAAGGGTATCCAGAAAATATTAGCATTTTATAAACTGTTTTTTAAAATGAAAGTCTGCTCAGTTGTAAAATATGCTGCTTAGTTTGTTAACAGTATCTTTAATAAGAGACAATACCACTCAGTAGAGATATAGAGATTACTTTTTGATCAGTTCAAAAATGAAATATTTATATTCTGGCCTCTTCTATTTTATATTTTATTTTATGACAATAATTTAATGATCTTCACTGGTTTTATTCCATCTTGGAAGAAATACCAGAAGGTATTACTCAAGTGAAAACTATGAAAAGAAAAGAACTTTGATAGAGAGTTTTAAAATGTCTTGAAATCTTCCCTATTTAAGGTCCATAAGTATGCATTATCTCATTTAATCCTTAAAAGAAGTCTAAGTTAGTTTTATTCTAGCTTTAAAGATAAAATAATAAAGTCAGACAACTTTTCTACAAAGCATAAGAATTCAAGTCAGAGGGATAAACTAGAATAAGAGAGATCCAGGTCTGGGCAGAAATAATGAGATATTGAAAATAATCTGAATGCTCAACAATGAGTAAATGGTAAAAGAATTATGGAATAGGATAAAATATTACAGTCATTAAAACTATTTTCAAGAAATCAGGAGTAACTGGATATAAAGTTTAACTTCAATTTTGTGAAAAGAAGTCAAAATCTGGAGGGTAATACACCAAAATACTGGTTGCAGTATAAAAAAAGAAAACAAATTTAAAAAATGAACTCACCTTATCTTAAATGGTAAAAAGTGTGGTATAAAGTGTTTTTAAGAATCAATATCAAGCTTGACTTTACAGTTTCTGAACTTTACTCTGATTCTCTTCTGTAATAACTTGAAATTTAATTTTTTTCAATCTAAATTCAGTAATACTATATTTCATAGAATCTAAGATACAACCCACTATAAGACACACTTTATTTGCCACCTAGAAAGAAAAAAAAATTGCCAGTTTAACTATGGTAGTTTTTTATTTTACATAGTTTAATGTAAAAATGTGTATCTTAGAGTTGATGAAATACTTTAGGGACATTTGAAATTTTTCATTGAGGTATAATCGACATACAACATTATATTAATTTCAGGTGTACAACATGATTTGATATTTGAATATATTGTGAAATGTTCACCACAATAAGACTAGTTAACATTCATCACCATATACAGTTACATAATTTTTTTTTCAGTGTAAGAATTTTTAAGATCTAGTCTTTTAGCAACTTTCAATATAGTATTATTAACAGTAGCATCCATGTTGTACATTACATCCTACAAATTCTTTTATAACTGGAAAACTGTACATTTTGACTCTCTTCTATGTCTCCTTTATCCATTCATCCACTGATGGACATTTAGGCTGTTTCCATATCTTGGCTATTGTAAATAAGGCCGCGATGAACATGGGTGTGCATATTTTTTTTTCAAATTAGTGTTTTCACGTTCCTCAAATAAACAGTCAGAAATGGAATTGCTAGATGATATGACAGCTCTATTTTTAAATTTTGAGGAACCTCCATGCTGTTTTCCATAGTAGCTGCACAAATTTACATTCCCACCAACAGTGCACAAAGATTTGCTTTTCTCCACCTCCTCTCCAACAGTTATTACTTGTCTTTTTGATAATAACTATTTTAGCAAGTATGAAGTGATATTTCACTGTGGTTTTGATTTGCATTCCCCTGGTTATGACCAACCTAGATAGCATATTCAAAAGCAGAGACATTACTTTGCCGACTAAGGTCCATCTAGTCAAGGCTATGGATTTTCCTGTGGTCATGTATGGATGTGAGAGTTGGACTGTGAAGAAGGCTGAGCGCCAAAGAATTGATGCTTTTGAACTGTGGTGTTGGAGAAGACTCTTGAGAGTCCCCTGGACTGCAAGGAGATCCAACCAGTCCATTCTAATGGAGATTAGCCCTGGGTGTTCTTTGGAAGAACTGATGTTGAAGCTGAAACTCCAATACTTTGGCCACGTGGTGCGAAGAGCTGACTCATTGGAAAAGACTTCAATGCTGGGAAAGATTGAGGTGAGGAGGAGAAGGGGACGACAGAGGATGAGATGGCTGGATGGCATCACCGACTCAATGGACATGGGTTTGGGTGGACTCTGGGAGTTGGTGATCCTGGCGTGCTGCGTTTCATGGGGTCGCAAAGGACAGGACTGAGCGAATTCACTGAACTGCACTAATGATTAGTGACACTAAGCATCTTTTCATATACCTGCTGGTCATCTGTATGTCTGCTTTGGAAAAATGTCTATCATATCCTCTTCCTAGTTTTAAATCAGAGTACTTGTTTTTTGCTATTGATTTATATGTGTTTCATATATATTTTGGATATTTGCACTTTATAAGACATATGATTTGCAAATATTTTTTCCCATCCAGGAGGTTGCTTTTTCATTTTGTTCATGGTTTCCTTTACTGTGCAGAAGTGTAAGCACAGTTCTGATATTCCATTTTAAATATAGCTATCTATAACTTTGAGCTTCCCTGATAGCTCAGTTGGTAAAGAATCCACTTGATTTTATCTAGCAATACTAGTCATTTTACTCAGTTAACATTACTATAGAAAAAGACGCTTTTCTATGAGGGAAACTTCTTTTGTCCTGAAGCAAAAGAACCTAGCTCTAGTTAAGAAAAGCATACTAATTTTCATTATATACCATAGTTTGTGTTGAGAATGTGGTTGTTTCTGGTGAATTGATGTATCCTTCAGAAGCTTTGTTACATCTAGCTGCTTTTCCAAAACATAATTTAGATAATTAATTATCAAATTTAATTTAAATATGTTTTCATTCGCAACTGGAAAGAGAAACAATACAATATATTCAATTAGGAAGACTTTGTAATATGAGAGATTTAAATATGCTTCCGTTTCTATGAACACTGTATATTTTAATCAATATATTTATGTTGGAGTATATAAGTCATCCTGACTCTCACAGTTAGACCAAACACATTTAAATTATGTTCATACTCCCACAAAAGAAATTTTCCATACAGAAAATGATTACAAGATTAGATTTTAAAAGTTTTTGTGTATTACTCTTATAGTTATTTACTTTTCTATTTAACAAAATTTTTTATTTCTTTTCCTTTTACATGTTTCTTTTCAGTTTGTTCCTTTCTGAAGAGTAACCAAAATGAAAAGAGATTTCAAGTTGTGATGTTGACCATACCAACCACAAACAAAAATCCAAAAGGAAGAGAACAAAATACAATTTACTTTTAATTTAAAATTTAAAAACAACACTTCCTATTCAACTTTGTGCATTGAAAATATTCCTGATTAAAAGATTTCTACTTTGCAAAAATCTCATCCTAGTTGTTATTTTTACTGGCAGATGGGTAGAAGCTAGCAGGGAAAGAAGAGTAGCAAAAATCCAAAAAGTCTTACAAGCATTCCATGTTTAAACATGTGCAAGTTTACACAGAACATGCTTACGAGTGAATATGAAAGAAACCAGCCTAAATGTCCTCAATAAGCTCAACTCCAAATTATATGAACATTAAATGAAACAAATGCAGGTTACAAATTCAACTCTCACTTTTATACACATGTCCCTTTTTCTCCTTATTAAGTTGCCAATTATCAGTAGGCATGATTCCAACATATCTTATTTGCTATAATCTATCCAGATTTCAAGAATAAGAAAGCACAGTTTGTACATGAAAAGGAAAAATAATAAGTTTGTGTGTGTGTGTACGTGTGTGTGTGTAAACACACACGTGCACATGCATGTGAGACAGATGTGTTGCGGGTGGAAGAATGAGGTCAAAATGAGGCCAGAAAAGGTAACGTATTTACTGTGTGCCTGCTATGTGTTGCATGTGCGAGCTAAGTCCCTTCTGCTGCTAAGTCACTTCAGTCATGTCCGACTCTGTGCGATCCCAGAGATGGCAGCCCACCATGCTCCCCCGTCCCCGGGATTCTCCAGGCAAGAACACTGGAGTGGGTTGCAATTTCCTTCTCCAATGCATGAAAGTGAAAAGTGAAAGTGAAGTCGCTCAGTTGTGTCCGACTCTTAGTGACCCCATGGACTGCAGCCTACCAGGCTCCTCCGTCCATGGGATTTTCCAGGCGCTTCAGTCGTGCCTAACTCTTTAAGACCCTATGGACTGTAGCCCGTCAGGCTCCTCTGTCCCTGGGATTCTCTAGGAGAGAATACTGGAGTGGAATGCCATGCCTTCCTCCAGGGGATCTTCCCAACTCAGGGACTGAACCCGAGTCTCTTATGTCTCCTGCATTGGTAGGAGGGTTCTTTACCACTACAGCCATCCAAACACTGCAATTTGAAGGCTAAATACCTGATTAATATAACAAAGGAAAACCAATGTTTTTCTTTCAGTTAAATTATTAACCAAAAACCTATACAAAAAGTTTGGCAATACCTGGCATTTTGCTCTTTATTAGCAACAAAAGCAGTTATTTTATTCAGAGTTTAGTTTACTTTTTTTTTTTAACTATGAATACATGCTCTAGAGAAGAAAAGAGGAGGGAATAAATGAAATTCTAAGCCTATTTATGTCAGTGCCCTCTAAGGCTCTATTATTATTCCAAACTCCATTAAGCTAGTTTTGGTCTCCCCTAAAACCAATTAACAAGGAAACAGAGCAAAAGAATGGCATCTTAAAACTCTGCTAATTAACTGAAATATGCAACTAATGAACAATTTTTCAGCTCTACCATGCTTAGGAAATGTGGCTACCCAACTGTGGGCTTCAAATTATTTCCCTGCAAACTCAGAAAGCTGACCATTCTTTAAAACGCTAGCCAGCATTGCAAAGAAATCATACTTTTGATATGTTCATTAAATGAATGACTTAAAATTGAATCTTTTTCTTTAATCAAAATTCTGCAAGTAAGTCAAGTAAAAGGAATGAAACTTGATAATCAAAGAAATACTAACAAAGAAAACAAACACTGTTCAGGAAAACATGTCTGCAAATCTGAAATGTATCCATTTCTCACCGTTACAACTTTCTTACCACTACCGGCAAAAGTACTCTGACCCAACTCTACAAAGGCTCATCAAGCCTCTATTTTATTTCATACTTTATTCAGAATTTAATATATAAACACATCACCAACCTTAATTCCAGCCAGCAGTCACAAGACAGGTTGGATCAGATCAATAAAATCTGAAAGATAAACAATAACATACCATAAATTAAATCAATTGAATGACTTAGTCTTTTACTTTAGTAAAAGGGAAGATGAAGTTACTTGAATCCTCACACATAAAATTTACTGGCTGACAATACATCCACATCCATTTACAAGGGCATTACATAGTTATGAAACTTTAAACCAATATATCTTCTAGATTTTATTTAAAAACATGTATTAGATGTGCAAATTATATCCTATTCTATTTTCACCAGTTTCTATTTAAAATAGAGAACAATGCTTACGCTTATAATTTAAAATGTTAACCATAAATATTTTTTAAACAAATTCTGTACTGAAAATACTACCACTTATCTTGAAAGATGTTTAACTAAAAATAATAAAACCAATGCATTCAATCCTTAATCTAATTTAACATCCACAGTTTGCAGATTAAAAGTGCAGGATCCAAAAAAAAAAAAAAAGTGCAGGATCAACAGTCTGTTTGACTGCTGCAGTCCATGGGATTGCAAAGAGTCAGACACAACTGAGCAACTGAACAACACGACAATCTGTTAAAAGGCAGCAAAAGTCAAATAAGATGATTCCAATGGCAACCTAGCAATCTTCTCATTATTTTCCTACCCCTAAATCTTGCCACCAAATCATGCTGAGAAGTGTGTCGTCAAGTGGAAGGAACGAGAAAGTAAACCAAGGACAAAAGCAAACCCAACTTTTGTTCCAAAAGTCAGCCTGTATTTTGAACACTTAGTAGAGAAAATGACTTTACGATGACAGAGTGGGATTCTTGGCTTGCGGCAGGGAACATCCATGGATAAATCTCCAATTAAAAATAAATAATTGTTAGGTTCTAGAAGTGTGTTTGTGATTAACCGGTTAGAAGTTCGAATATGTTCCACATGGTATTGTTAGAAATGGTTCATTATTAGACTCACAGGTTAAGTCCAAAAGATAATTAACCTAAAATCATGATTATTTAATGAAAACAATAGTATAAAGTAATACTCATATATTCAAGATAATATGTTAATTAGCTTGACTGTAGTAATCAGTTCACTATGCATCAGTTCAGTATATCAAATCATGCTGTAAACATTTAATATACACAATTTTAAAATATAAAAGAAATACTCATAAAAATGATTGAAAATGAAATTCTTTTTTAAAAACTTGTTATTTCATATTGGGGTATAGCCAATTAACGATGCTGTGATAATTTCAGGTGAACAGTGAAGGAACTCAGCTTTGCTCAGTTCAATTCAGTCGCTCTGTTGTATCCGCCTCTTTGCAACCCCATGGACTGCAGCACACCAGGCTTCTCTGTCCATCACCAACTCCCGGAGCTTGCTCAAATTAATGTCCATCAAATTGGTAATGCCATACAACCATCTCATCCTCTGTCATCCCCTTCTCCTCCGGCCTTCAATCCTTCCCACATCAGGGTCTTTTCAAATGAGTCAGCTCTACGCATCAGGTGGCCAAAGTATTGGAGCTTCAGCTTCAGCATCAGTCCTTCCAATGAATACTCAGCACTGATTTCCTTTAGGATGGACTGGTTTGACCTCCTTGCTGTCCAAGGGACTCTCAAGAGTCTTCTCCAACACCACAGTTCAAAAGCATCAATTCTTCAGCACTCAGCTTTCCATCCCGTTCAATGATGTCATAGCTTTTCAAAGTTCAGTTTTTACAGTGTTTGTAATATAAAGGCAAATACTAACATTGCATTAAAACCAATGTGGAGTAAGAAATGAGGATGAGTGTCCAATCTGGCTCTTAGGTTTGAAGGCTAGTCAGTACCCAACAAGCACACATTATTAAGTAACTGTGAGTTTCTAAGTATAAAACACAAAGTTTATTTTTCTTTCAATTAATGTGCATTATTTTTTTCAAAAGGTGACTAAGTTAATACCTAAATACTTTGTATGCTAGTTAAACAAAACTGTGAGGTATTTCTTTCAGCCTAGGGGTGCCATGAAAAAACTACCAAGATACTTAGAATGTCATAAACCGAGAAAGTCTAGGACACTCTCTGTTAAGCATAGTACTTTGTTTTGTTTCAATTTTGCTCCACAAAATTCAAGAAAAGAAAAATCAGGAGAGATTTTATTTTATTTTTTTAGAAAAACTAGTAAAGAGAGAGATATAAAAGAGAGGGAGAAATTATTTTCTTAAAATCAGAGAAAAAATAGTAGGAGACTGGGAAGGACAGTGGTTCAACACACTGCACATATGTGACTGCGTGTCCATGTACACGTACGTGTGCATGTTCATGTGTACTTCTGGGCATGCAAGAGGTAGCTAAAATAGTACACACAAACACCAGGGGCTGAAAGACAAAGAACCAGGAGTGGCCTATTGTACATGTACACACGTTAACCACAGTGACCATATGTCACTATTCCCTAAGAAAAAGGGGTTCCCCTAGTTGCTTGGAGTCAAGGAATGACTGCATAGAACCACATGTTAATGTATGTGCAGTTTTAAGTCTCAACTTACCATTTGATCACAACTGCTTCTTGCTAAGAGTTTTGGGCATACTAAATTGATATCCTGATATCTTTAGACTCAAATAGACTGGATTTTATCAGTTCTGCATAAACTTCCACATATATGTGTGCATGCTCAGTCACTCAGTCTTGCCTGACTCTTTGTGACCCTTTGGACTGTAGCCCACCAGGCTCCTCTGTCTATAGGATTCTCCAGACAAGAATACTGGAGTGGGTTGTCATTTCCTCCTCCAGAAGATCTTCCCAACCCAGGGATTAAGCCTTCATCTCCTGTGTCTCCCACATTGCAGGTAGATTCTTTACCCACGAGTATATATTCAAATATATATTGTCAAAAGTGAAAGTCACTCAGTCGTGTCCGACTCTTTGCGACCGTATGGACTATATAGTCCATGGAATTCTCCAGGCCAGAATACTGGAGTGGGTAACCATTCCCTTCTCCAGGGGATCTGTCCAACCCAGGGACAGAACCCAGGTCTCCTGCATTGCAGGCAGATTCTTTACTAGCTGAGCCACCGGGGAAGCCCATCCTGTCAAAGTAAAAACTAAATGAGACTTGTAGAATTATTCAAAAGTCAGGCTTTATAATTAACGAACCTGGCTGCTTTATATGACCCATAATGGCCACCTGATGGAAAGAGCTGACTCACTGGAAAAACCCTGATGCCAGGAAAGATTGAAGGCAGGAGGAGAAGGGGACAACAAGGACAAGATGGTTGAATGGCATCACTGACTCAGTGGACATGAGTCTGAGCAAGGTCCAGGATTTGGTGATGGACAGGGAAGCTGGGCGTGCTGCAGTCCATGGGGTCACAAAGAGTCAGTCTTGACTGAGTTACTGAACAACAACAACAGATGTGACCAGGAGGATATTCTGACCTACCCCCATCACTGTCCCATCAACCCAACCCCATCTCCAAAAATATTTCTTTTCAGTGTAGCATATGTGACACACAAACTCTGTTCAAGATATCAGTACTATTTCAATTATGTTAACTTTGTATTTGAACCTACTGGCTTAGCACACAGAAGAATATCAATTAGTGATTGTTAAATGAATGAAGGTGCTTTGTGTCGTACTTTTCTGATGCTGCTGTCAAATGTAAAGAAATGGTTGAAAATTCCCCTTTTAGCAGAGATAAGGAAAAAAAATCCCATCCATGACCTACCCGATTTGCATTGAAAATGTGTAATATAAAAGTTCTGAGGGAGAAGAGGTGTTCATTTTTGACCTGGTGAACTCACACTGTCTAGGGAATTTTGTTTGCTTGTTTGCTTTTCTTATCTTAAGGGCAGCACATCCATTTGCAGTGCCCGGAGCAGCTGCTTTGTAAAAATTCTCTGAACCTTTTATTTCCCCACTCAACCCAGTTATCGAGCAAACAGGCACAGAATAGTGAAGATTTATGTTACCCCAAGGCTCAATCCTCACTGTGAACATCTGCCATTTCACACACAGAGGTCAAGACTTTTGGTGTAGTATTTTGCTAAACAATGCCCTCAGCATAACTCAAATGAAATTCTTTTCAATAGGATTCAGCATCTGCTTTTAGGCAGCTTAACTTATCAGCATATTGAAAGCACCACTTCTTCATCCTGAGTCTTGTTCTCCACAACAAAAAGGCAGGGAACATGTCAAAAAATAATCTTGAGAATTAATTGCTAAATCTTTTTTTCTCCTCTTTATCCAATGACAAATAATCTTATATCGGTCTATTATATATCATTTTGTGATGGTCAGGTTAAATTATAAACTCGATATCAGGCAGCAGTATTCCTGTTTACATCTCACAAAGAATAAGAATTGAAAATAATAGACATATTTTTGCTATTAGATTACGAAGGTCAACTCTCAATTGAAAAACCTTTCACATTTTCTGTACTTCTCCCTTCTTAAAGTTACACAAGAGTCTCAATGAAAAGAAACTATAACTGCCTGAGTCATAGAAGTTACTGCTTGAACTTCACTTAACATATAAATGTAGGGAATACTACAGTATGCAAATTAAAATTAAAAATCGATTCTATTTTTAAAAATATATTTAAATGCTTATTATTTAATAATAAGTACAATCCTTATATTTTAAAATACAGGACAGTTTACAGATAGTATTGTTTACTATTTCAAAGATCAAAAGCTCTTTGCCATCTAAAAGCTTAGATAGAATCTAGTGGGAGAGAGGTAGTTATGAAAAATCAAAAGACAAAAGGCAATGATACAAAGCAGAATATACCTTTTGTCACTAAGAAATAGCAACAAAGAGCTATGGGACACTGGAGAACAAAGGAGGAGAAAAATGAAATCCTATTATATAAGGATAAGGATTCAGAGGTGCATTTGAGTTGAGCCTTGAAGGAGACAAAGGATTGTGATAGGTAGAGACAGAATGGAAATGAGATCAACTCAGACAATGGACTCAGAGAAAGGACTTAGCAGTAAAAAAATGAAAAAGCAAAGACCAAGGGGTATCTGGGGCCTCACTTAGTCTAGGTTGGGTTTGTATAGGTAGAAACGATCTTGAATGAAAATCTGAGGAGAATAGAGAATTAAATATATTTAATTTTGCCCACTTGGAGAAGGAAATGGTAACCCACTCCAGTATTCTTGCCTGGAGAATTCCAAGGAGCCTGGTAAACTACAGTCCATGGGGTCACAAAGAGTTGGAAACGACTGAGTGATTATCACTCACTCACTCACTCAGTTTTTTCCACTAAAGTGAACCACTGAAGGTTTTCTATTAGAGAATGATATGATCAAAATATTTAAGTGACATCACTGTGTACACTGGATCACAGATGAGGAGATATTAAAGAGTAAACCATTTAGGTATCTCCTTCAGAAGTCCAAGTGGTGGGTAATGAAGCGTCAGTTTGCGTAAAGACAGTGTCGACACAAAGAAGGAAGAAGGCTCCAACTATTGCAGATGCAAGCATCTTAGACTGCTCAGGCTATATAACAAAATACCATTTGTTGAGTGACTTAAACAATAGAAATATATTTCTCAAAACTCTGGAGGCTGGAAGTCTGAGATCAAGATGCCAGTTCAACCAGGTTTTGGTAAGAAGCTTATAGCTAGCTACCCTCTCATTCTCTTCTCCCATAGTCACTGTCATATGAGGGAGCCACCTCTGTGACCTTATTTAACATTAACAGACAAGAATACTTGAGTGAGTTCCCATTGCCTCCTCCAGTATTCCACATTTTGTCAGAACCCTGCACTATGACCTGTCCGTCTTGGGTGGCCTTGCATGACATGGCTCACAGTTTCATTGAGTTACACAAGCCCCTTTGCCATGCAAGGCTGTGATCCAAGAAGGAATATTCTGAAAACCTTATTCCTAAATACAGTCACATTGATGGCTTAGGGCTTCAACACATGAACTTTGCGTTCAGTCCAGAGTAGTGTGTATAAGTAGTATGTAACAACCTATTGCGGACTGTGAAGAAAGCTGAGCACTGAAGAATTGATACTTTTGAACTGTGGTGTTGGAGAAGACTCTTGAGAGTCCCTTGGACTGCAAGGAGATCCAACCAGTCCATTCTCAAGGAGATCAGTCCTGGGTGTTCACTGTAAGGACTGATGCTAAAGTTGAAACTCATGAGAAGAGTAGACTTATTGGAAAAGACCCTGATGCTGGGAGGGATTGGGGGCAGGAGGAGAAGGGGACGACAGAGGATGAGGTGGCTGGATGGCATCACCGACTGGATGAACATGAGTCTGAGTGAACTCCGAGAGATGGTAATAAACAGGGAGGCCGGCATGCTGCGATTCATGGGGTCACAAAGAGTCGGACATGACTGAGTTACTGAACTGAACTGAATAACCTATGGGGCTTAGGAACTAGTTGGCTATGAAAAGGCATGTGACAGAGAAAAAGAGCCAAGAGAATTCTGAGGGTTAAAGACAAAGAGACCCTCATAAAGATGTTGTCATTCTTAGAAACAGGGAAGGCTAAAGGCAGATCAGGCAGCTGAGCAAGAGGAGAGGGTGATAGGTTTGTTGTTTTTTTAAACACACATTGTGAGTTTCTGGCAGGATAATCAGGGAAGGTATGCATCAGACAACTAACTTATTCATAAAGGGTAGATTTTATGTGATATGCAAAAGAGTGAAATCTTACCTAACACTAAAAAGAAAACAAAAAGGAATGAATATTGTGGAGATAATAACTGGGCTAAAATACATCAATATAGGGTGAGAAATATATGTTCCAAATTATAGAATTAGGTTGTCTAGCCAGCCCACAGTATTGTATATTTAATCACACTTTTCCTTGATATACAGGTATAACATTAATAGAGCACTGACTGTATGGAAACCCATAGTTTACAATGAATGCTACATCCTGTCTGCCAAGGCTGTGGGCTTCTCTGGGTCAGTGACCCAGCAAATCCACATTTGTATCTTAAGCACTTAGAGTGGTGTATGGCACAAAGTCAGGGATCTATAAATGCAGAATGAGTCACTCCCGGGAAAAAGAGGCTGAGTCATGGGCACTCCAACTAATTTCACCTTTAGACTTTGTATTGTTCACATAAAATGACATTGTCGGAAGAGAAGCACTAGCTATGATGCCTAATGGAATGTTCTGAACACATAAGCTGACATGTCCCTGTAGCTGCTTGATAATGCTTGGAAGTAGAGATTAAGGGTAAAGAGGACCAGTTCCACGCTGGGATTTTGTATCTACCCATCTAGTGTCACAACACAGTGGGGGAAAAATGGTAACACAGCAAGTCAGCAACTAGGAGTATTAATAGCTACTCATTCAAGTCGAAGTTTTAAATGCTCAATTATGGAGTCTGTTTTATGAAAACTACAGTACTATCTCTAATACAAAAGCAACAATAGGAGACAATCTTTGTTAAATATAACCCAGACATTGTACAAACTGTGTCGCAAACATTATTAATTTAATCCTCACAAGAACAAATAAAGCAGACATCATCATTTCCAGGAGGAAACTAGGCTTATAAAGATTAAATCCATAGTACCTATGGATTGAGCTTTCCCAGGTGGCTCAGTGGTAATGAATCCACCTGCCATTGCAGAAGACTGGGTTCAATCCCTGGGTTGGGAAGATCCCCTGGAGGAGGAAATGGCAACCCACTCCAGTATTCTTGACTGGAGAATCCCATGGACAGAGGAGCCTGGCAGACTACAGTCCATAGGGTCACAAAAGACTCATATACAACTTAGCAATTAAACAACAACAATATTACCTATGGATTAAGATTGCTAATTAATTAATTTTATAGAAATACCATTTATTAAGGCAAAAATGACTTTAGTCAGAGATAAGGTGAAATATATACATATCTGGTACATGGCCTGTGTATATTTATATATGCTTTTTTCACCTTTTGCGTTTAAGTTTAGACATTCATGTGAAAGTCATTCCGTCATGTCCAACTCTTTGTGACCCCATGGACTGCAGACTGCCAGGCTTCTCTGTCCATAGAATTCTTCAGGCAAGAATACTGGAGTGGGTAGCCTATCCTTTCTCCAGGGGATCTTCCCAACCCAGGGATCGAACCCAGGTTTCTAGCATTGCAGGTAGATTCTTTACACTCCTGAGTCACCCTAAGGGAAGCCTCCTAAGGGAAGCCCTTAGACACTCATGTGTCTGTGCAAACCAGGGAAGCCCTTAGACACTCATGTGTCTGTGCAATTCCTTACAGAATTCTGGCATAATCAAATTCAGGCAGAAACAACAAAGGCAATGCTCTGAAAACACTGTAAGAAAACAAATGACAAAATTTTGAAATAGAAAGACCCCAGACTCCTGTGGTTCTAAGCATTTTCAGTGGGACAAAATTTTGGAAGATGCAGCATTTATTAAGAAACTTTTGCTGCATATGTACAATTGAATCTCTTTGCTGTACATGTGAAAGTAGCACAAAATTGTAAATCAATTATATCCCAATATAAAATAAAAATTAAGCTAAAATGAATTCCAAACTCAGAAAAAAAATATAGACTTACTGGTGACACGACCTCAAAGGTCTACAGCAAAAGGGTCTAATATATTTTTATCCCAGATCCTTCCATTTTTTTTCTTCCTTGTAGTATTTGTGTTATGGATGTTAGGCATATAAATGGTTTAAGAAGTTGATCTGTTCAAGGTTCGTGATGAAAAACACCAGTAAAAGGATGGTTTATTGAGAGCCAAAATACATCTGAATAATGCTATATTTATTTTGATAATGAGATAGTACATGAGTGAAAATGGAATCGACGAAAGCCAGTAAGTTTATTTTCTGCAAGAAAGCCTATCTGCTAGCTCAGATCATTAGTCTTTAAAATCTAAGGTTTCCTTTGAAATGGTTTTATAGCAAAGTGAATGCGCTATCAACTATTTGTTCAAAATCTTTAATGGAGCACCTTTTGATTAATACTTGGATTTACATCTGAGATTTGAAAAGATGTGAAATATGTGTGAGCACTCATTGAGCAGGAGGTATGTACACTAAGTCTAACATCAGGATGCTTTTTTCAAAGATTAATCCTACAATCTAGAATTTTTTTCTAATTCAGAAAGTACACATTCTCCTAAGATTATCAAAAGTCATTCTGTCATCTCAGTAAAACCTGAATTTCAAAGGAATGAACAACTATAAGGCAATCCTTAAACAATGAAATAAATCTGTTCCCCGAAGCTCTAATTTCCTGAAAACCCTAGTACATCCACTAAGAAGCCAAATTGGAGCATTCCACACATTCTGGACTCACTTCTCTGAGTCAAAAGCTTTCTCCAGGGTGAACTCAAGTATATTTAACTCCTGTAGATATTGTTGTTATAAAAATTTCCAGCATAATTTAACTAATTTAATAAAAGATGTCAAACCCTCAAAAAGAGGTATAAATGGATTGACTTCAGCATTATTTATTATAAAGAAAATTTTCATCAATTTTAATATTCTTGTTGTATTATATGCTATATATAAGGGACCAAAAATGAGGTCAGAATTTATATATTACAATTGAAAATCCTATTTCTGGAACAAATACAGCTACAACAAAAGTTAGGATTCCTATTAGTCTAAAAACATTCATGTAAAAAACATCTGCTGTTACCACATATAAAATGTTAAGTAGTTTTTCAGACTCTGTCATCCCTCAACTGTCCCAATTAAGGGTTAGAGCTTCAAATTTTATCCAACATAAAGTGGACCAAAAAGCAGTACAGTAGAATAAAAACAGCTTAAATTAACTGCACATCTTTTCCCTACTCTTCACATACAGGTGGTCCTAGACTTATAACCTGTTAACCATTTATTTTAAACTATATGGAAAATATTACAAACAGTGGTTAAATTCCTAATCCAGTCTACTTAATCCTTACTCTAACAGAAGTAGTATTGCATAGCTAATTTGAATGTTTTATGGTCTGACTGGGATCCAAGACACAGCTTCATTATTTAATGTAAGAATGTGTTCCCAAGCAAAAAGGAATACACTAGGGAATTAGTTATACACTCTATTAACTAATGACTTTTTAATTTTTTAAAAACTTTAATTTTCAACTAACCATGTTGTGATAGTTTCAGGTGAACAGCAAAGGAATACAATCATACATATACATGTATCCAGTCTCCCCCAAACTCCCCTCCCATCCAGGATAACTAATGGTTTTTGAATAACTGCTACATGGCAGGCACTTTTCTAAGGACCGGAAAATAATGATTGGCAATAAGTTATGGAAAGTTTTCTACCCTTTTATTATTTTTTTTTAATTTTTTTATTATTATTAAATTTATTTTTTTTTAATTACAATACTATATTTGTTTTGCCATACATTGACACGAATCAGCCATAGGTGAACACAATCTCCCAATGCCGAAGCCCTCTCCCACCTCCCACCCCACATCCTCTACTTGAATCATCCTGTGCATCAGCCCCATGCATCCTGCATCCTACATTGAACATAGATTGGTGCTTCGTTTCTTACAAGAAAATATACACGTTTCATTGCCATTCTCCCAAACCATCCCACCCTTTCCCTCTCCCTCAGAGTCCAAAAGTCCACTCTATACCTCTGTGTCTCTTTGTTGTCTCACATATAGGGTCATCATTACTGTCTTCTAAATTCCATATATATGTGTCAGTATACTGTATTGGTGTTTTTCTTTCTGGCTTACTTCACTCTGTATAATGTGTTCCAATTTCATCCATCTCATTAGAACTGAGTCAAATTTATTCTTTTTAAGGGCTGAGTAGTATTCCATTGTGTATATGTACCACAGCTTTCTTATCCAATCATCTGCTGATGGACATCTAGGTTGCCATCAGAAGCACGGAAATTGAAACTGTAATCAGAAATCTTCCAGCAAACAAAAGCCCAGGTCCAGACGGCTTCACAGCTGAATTCTACCAAAAATTCCGAGAAGAGCTAACACCTATCTTACTGAAGCTATTCCAGAAAATTGCAGAGGAAGGTAAACTTCCGAACTCATTCTATGAGTTTTCTACCCTTTTAAAGGTTGATTCCTCCAGTGAATATAAACACATAAGAGAATGATAACCTCTAAGAGGAAAATAAAGCACGATAGGGGGTGAGTGAATGAATTGTGGTGGGAGCTTTCTCCATCCCCAATTTCAGAAGCAAGAAAGGGGTAGAAGCTGAAATGCCATTAATCACAGCAAGAAAGCTAGACCTTCACCTAAGGCTTTTTCAGATGAAAATATTTCAATGGGCAGATGCCTAACCTACAACTGTCCTTAAGTTGAAAAGTATAAATATAACAAATACATTTGAATTCTGAAAGTGCACAAGAAGTACAATTTGGGAACTAGTATGGGTTTTACTAATAGTGTTGGTACAACACAAAAACAAACATCTTGTATATATAGGACATTAGTTTTTCCACATATATAGTTTTGCTTAATCCTGTGTTGACCTAGATTCAGTTGACTCTGACTCATTATCAAATATGACACCTGCTTCCCAATGAAAGGTAATCTCTAGTAATGGGTTATTTTCAATTGCTAGCTTGCCAAAGTGTCAAACGCCATGCAAGAAAGTAAATAATACAGAGACCAAAGGAAACAAATAACTTAATGTTTGATATCCTGACATAAGGAAATGCTTCCAAATAATAACATGTGCTTCATTTCCAAACTTTTAATATAATGAAAAAAAAGTTACAGAAGGTGGGATCTGTAATCCATCCATAAAGAATTGAACTATTCTTGCTTGGGCCAGGGACAAAATCGTTTATAATACACCACTGATTGATAAAATCCCTCTTGGCACACACATCTTCAACCAGTTAACAGAGAGGGAAATGAGCTTTGACAGCAGTCGGGCAACACCGAAACGCTGTCCCCTGTGACTCACATGAACACAGCCGGCACCAGCCTCTACGGCGGGTCACCTTGTCACTTCTCAGAGCACTCAGTGCTTGATGGATCCAGTGCCACAGCAGAGTAACTGTACACACTCCTCAGCACTAGAGAAAGTCAACAGGCCCTTCCCTGTCTGTAATGAGGAACCCAATTATCAACTTGTGTTGTGTGTGTCGGGGTTGCAGTCATGCTGCACAATTGCTATTGTGTTCCCATCTGCCAGTTTCAATGAGCTATGGAAACAGCCAGAAGATTTAAGTTCTTTCACAATTTTTAAACTATTGCTAATAGTCAAAAAGGGATGTTTAAATAATTGAGGAGGCATTATTTTCTATCCAGTCCCAAATCAAGAAAGTCATGCTGCTACACGAAGAGTAAAAACACAAAATAAGTATGTACTGATTTGCAGTAATTCATTCCCAAGCCAACTTACTGAGAAAGATAAGATTCAGTGTAATGAGGCATCAAAGAAACTACCTTGATTTCCTGGTACTGAAATGAAAACACCGGCCACATATCAGTAAATGCTCACTGTTATAAGAAGGCAGCCTATGCTTCCTACTACACTCAGAGCAAGTCCGTTTACTGATTTAAGTCAATACAAATGGAAAATGTAAGACTGAAAACTTTTTTTTTCTGCAAACACAAATGAATTTTTCTTTATAATATCTTCAGATGGATTAGAGTGTCTAAGGGTCCTTACTTGTACTTTTGAAAATGAGAACGAAGCTTGAGAAGATTAAAGGAATGTCCTGAGGTCATCTAAATTGTCAGCAACATGATGAGGTCCAGCACCAAGTTTCCTGATGGGATGATAACCTGGGTAAAGCTAAAGGAACTGGCAGAAAACACTGCACAGTCAATCTTCTGGAAGGGCTTTGAGGCCTCTGTGGAAATCTCTCCCAGCTGTCACCCACCTTTCCAGGCTCTATGCACTGTATTTAATCTTCCCCATGATGAAAGGATGGTTAAAAGTAAATTGTGTGTGCTCTCTGAAGGCAAAGCACACTGATATAACTTGAAAATTTTTCAAACGATTACTATAAAGTCTGGCATTGCCAGAAGGCAAATTGAGAGGCAAATTATGACATTTTGGCCTCAACTTTCAAAATGCATTTTTTCCTATATATAAACAGGAACCATAACAGGTAGACTGTACCAACAAAATATAGTAATTTCAAGAACAATTGTTCTTCAACAAAGGGTAAATACACTATTGAATCTTGGTACCAGTACTAGTTAAAGTATCAACATTAAAACACAGTATACTTTTCAATACCAGGATTTTTTTTTCTTCTTTTAGATTTATCACACTTTTCTGTATTTGTAAGTTTTTAATAAAAATGAACATGTGTTATTTCTAGCAATAAAAATATAAGAAAAAATACTTTCAATAGATTCTTATAAATTACTTTTCCAAAATATTTTATAAAATATTTTCCTCTGTTGTTACAGTATAAAAGTCCCACAATAAGAAAAATATTTTAAGAATTATGGATCATGTTTAGTCATTAGAGTGATACCAATAATTTTAGATTTTTAAGTCTGAAGGATACCTTCATGATTTTATTTCTAAATGCATTGCTTTGTTAACATGTAACTTTGTTGTTCTGGTTCTAAGTTCTAAAATAAGGATACTAAAATCCACTCCTTAGGTAATTGACAGGGTAAGTATAGAAATAACAAGATAACAATCACAATAATAAGACAGTTACAACCTATTTCAGGTGGTCATATTTCCTTAAAAACTGGCTATGATTCTAAAAAGTAGATAGCTTCATTTTAATCAGATTACTATCATGTGATTTATTAGTATTCAAATTTTATTACTGTAAATATGTTTTAATCTTCTCAGCTCCATTCAGTCACTCAGTCGTGGCTGTCTCTTTGTGACCCCATAGGCTGCAGCACACCAGGCTTCCCTGTCCATTATCAACTCCTGGAGCTTACTCAGACTCATGTCCATCAAGTCGGTGATGCTATCTAACCATCTCATCCTCTGTTGTCCCCTTCCCACCTTGCCTTCAGTCACTCCCAGCATCAGGGTCTTTTCAAATGAATCAGTTCTTCACATCAGGTGGCCAAAGTATTGGAGTTTCAGCTTCAGCATCACTCCTTCCAATGAATATTCAGGACTGATTTCCTTTAGGATTAACTGGTTGGATCTCCTTGCAGTCCAGGGGACTCTCAAGAGTCTTCTCCAACACCACAGTTCAAAAGCACCAATTCTTCAGTGCTTAACTTTCTTTATAGTCCAACTCTCACATCCATACATGACTACTGGAAAAACCAAAGATTTGAGCAGATGGACGTTTGTTGATATAGCAATGTCTCTGCTTTTTAATATGCTGTATAGGTTGGTCATAGCTTTTTTTCCAAGGAGCAAACATATTTTAATTTCATGGCTTCAGTGACCATCTGCAGTGATTTTAGATCCCCCAAAATAAAGTCTCTCACTGTTTCCATTGTTTCCCCATCTATTTGCCATGAAGCGATGGGACTGGATACCATGATCTTCGTTTTCTGAATGTTGAGTTTTAAGGCAGCTTTTCCACTCTCTTCTTTCATTGCCATCAAGAGGCTCTTCAGTTCCTCTTCGCTTTCTACCATAAGGATGGTATCATCTGCGTTTATTGATGACAATCTGAGGTTATTGATATTTCTCCTGGCAATCTTGATTCCAGCTTTGCTTCATATAGCCCAGCATTTCTCATGATGTACTCTGAATATAAGTTAAATAAGCAGGGCGAAAATATACAGCCTTGACGTACTCCTTTCCCAATTTGGAACCAGTCTGTTGTTTCATATCCTGTTCTAACTGTTGCTTCTAGACCTGCATATAGGTTTCTCAGGCGGCCAGTCAGGTGGTCTGGTATTTCTACCTCTTGAAGAATTTTCCACAGTTTGCTGTGATCCACACAAAGACTTTAAAGCAGAAGCAGATGTTTTAGAAGCAAACACAAATTTAAGGCAGCTCTCCCAGGCTATATGCTTGAATCCTACCATTTGCTTAGAAGTTAGTGCTTAAGTATGTCTGAATCTCAGTTTCCTCATTTTTAGAATGGTGATAACCATATCTATTTCCCAGTGTACTTTGAGGATTAAATGAGATAATGTATGTTCAGAGCTAATCAGAATGTTTGGCATATCACAGAGGCGCCATAAATAAATTTCCTTCATTCCATAACATGCTTGTGCAAGTTGGCTTACATCTTGTGACTGATGGTTATCCTCACTAATAATACACTGCCACATATGTCAAATTACAGAGTCAACCTAGTTTTTCATAAGGTTGATTCTGATAGGCTAAAGGTAGTAACACTGAAGTCAATTAAGCTGACATCAGATTTCTGATAGTGACATTAATGATTTTATTTCATATAAAGCTGAACTATCCATGATTACTATCTTTTCTTTATTATCAGCGTAATCTTACACATTCACCTATGCAAATATTCCATGTGCAGTGTTGGATGTTACATGCTGTAAGAGTTACAAGGACTGCAAAGTACCCCACCTTCACGGAGTCACAATTTCAATTCAGTTCAGTCGCTCAGTCGAGTCCAACTCTTTGCGACCCTATGAGTCACAGCTCGCCAGGCCTCCCTGTCCATCACAATCTCCTGGAGTTCACTCAGACTCACATCCATCGAGTCAGTGATGCCCTCCAGCCATCTCATCCTCGGTTGTCCCCTTCTCCTCCTGCCCCCAATCCCTCCCAGCATCAGAGTCTTTTCCAGTGAGTCAACTCTTCGCATGAGGTGGCCAAAGTATTGGAGTTTCAGCTTTAGCATCATTCCTTCCAAAGAAATCCCAGGGCTGATCTCCTTCAGAATGGACTGGTTGGATCTCCTTGCAGTCCAAGGGACTCTCAAGACTCTTCTCCAACACCACAGTTCAAAAGCATCAATTCTTTGGTGCTCAGCCTTCTTCACAGTCCAACTCTCACATCATACATGACCACAGGAAAAACCATAGCCTTGACTAGATGGACCTTAGTCAGCAAAGTGCTGTCTCTTCTTTTGAATATGCTATCTAGGTTGGTCATAACTTTTCTTCCAAGGAGTAAGCATCTTTTAATTTCATGGCTGCAGTCACCATCTGCAGTGATTTGGGGGCCCCAAAAATAAAGTCTGACACTGTTTCCACTGTTTCCCCATCTATTCCCCATGAAGTGATGGGACCAGATGCCATGATCTTCATTTTCTGAATGCTGAGCTTTATGCCAACTTTTTCGCTTTCCTCTTTCACTTTCATCAAGAGGCTTTTGAGTTCCTCTTCACTTTCTGCCATAAGGGTGGTGTCATCTGCATATCTGAGGTTATTGATATTTCTCCCGGCAATCTTGATTCCAGCTTGTGTTTCTTCCAGTCCAGCGTTTCTCATGATGTACTCGGCATATAAGTTAAATAAGCAGGCTGACAATATATAGCCTTGATTTACTCCTTTTCCTATTTGGAACCAGGCAAACACATTATCAATGGAACTACAAATACTATTATGAATAGATGGGGAATCAACAATGATTCTACTACTGTCTAAGATTTTGGTCAAATCACTTAACATAGGGAAACATAACGACAGGAAGAGGGAAAGCAAGAACATAAGTCAGTGAGAACAAGAATAAGATCAAGACCAATGTAATGATTTCATCAGAACATCATGATCCTTTCAACCATGTACCAGTAGAATTTCCAAATATTTTTATATTAAATTCATTTAAGATTTTTCCTATTTATACATGAAATATAATGATGACTAGGCTAAATACTGATATCAAATCTTATAATTAACTTAATTTCAAATAATATGTTTTGACTGATACATAAAGCAGGGTCATGATTGGCCAGTACCTGCTGATAGAGTATAACAAAAGTACATATTAAGAAAAAAAAAAAGCTTTAGAACATCTCAATTGCAAGTTACATTTTAAAGCAAAAACTGTGATTTCAACAACAAGTAAAGCAACAGTAGCTTATAATCATACTTGAATATTTTGCCAGGTATCCATAGACTCAGCCAGCAATTCAACACTGCTGCTGCTGCTAAGTCACTTCAGTCGTGTTGGACTGTGCGACCCAAGTAAAATGCATAAGAACAAAAGAACAATAGCCTTTTTGTTTCTTGTGTAAACCAGAATCTAGTAATTTACCTCCAAATGGAATAAAAGATCCTAGTTAATAGAGCCAATTAGCTATAGTACCAAGTGAAGTCTACCAATCTAGAAGACTACATTATTACATTCTCAAGTTCCTTCCCCTAAGGAAGTCTCTCATTTTGGCCGAACATCATTATGCTTTCCTTTTGATACACTGATTGTATCACTGATTGATTTTCAGTTTTAATTAACTACTCTTAGTCAGTGTGCATACTTCACTAAAGGCCTATCAGCTATTTCAGTTATTTACATTACTAACTAGGGAATGGTGAGAAAAATTGTGAAAAATGTCAAATGCAGCTTCAACTGTCACACCATAATTAAATTTATGTGATTTATTGAAGTAAAACAGAGGAAACAGTAGCAGTAATAAAAGTTCATCAGTTCAGTCATACAAAAATCACCTGGGCTTCCTACTGGTAACTCAGTTGTATTTTGATGTGTAATTTGGAACAGGTTGTCATGTTCAACAATTACACCTGCTGAGGCTGAGAGGTTATAATTAGACAGTCTTCTTTAAAGATTCAATTAACTAAAACTTTATTTGGCCGCATCTTTTCTTTTTTTCCTTTTTTGGTGATGTAACACTGAGCACCGACATAGTGTTTTATACAGTACAAAGCTATGCTGCTTTCCATCCATCTCAAGCTAGAAATCAGATATACTGCATTTAAAATACCAGAATTCTCTGTATTTTTCTATAATTTGTTGTCTCTAAGATCACATTGAAAGTGAAAGTGAAGTCACTCAGTTGTGTCCGACTCTTTGTGACCCCATGGACGTAGCTTACCAGGCTCCTCCCTCCATGGGATTCTCCAGGCAAGAGTACAGCAGTGGGTTGCCATTTCCTTCTCCAGGGGATCTTCCCGACCCAAGGATCGAACCCGGGTCTCCTGCATTTCAGGCAGACGCTTTTAACCTCTGAGCCACTACTCATTCATATATCTATCATTCATTGGCTCAGAGAACTCTCTGAAATCAGCATTGTCTGAGGTAGGAAATAGCACAATAAATCTAACTACCATGTCATCTGAGCATGAGCTTTTAAGCTCTTTCTTAAGAGTCTACTCCTAGACAACTGACCAAATAATATCTTTATTGACACAGTTCCTATACACTAATCAAATCATAACATGACTTATAAGTATACTGACCATTGATGGAGTAGTGTCTATGTCAATACAGTTGCTGTAATGAACTGTTATATAAATTATCTACAGCATTAATATTACTTCAGCAGATTCTTTTGAGAATTTCAATGAAAACCCACAGAATTCCTTCTTTTGTTAATTCTAACTAAATATAGAGCCTTATAAAAATGAGAGATGTGTATCCTTTGCAAACCACTTCAAGGAAAATAATTACTTGCTTTTGTAACTTGAAAATAAATCAGTATGTGCTAGAACATCAGAGATTAATATTCATCTTATTCATTATCCAGAATACTCTATTAATTACTTCTCAATAGAGAACACTGTTTAAGTAAAGACAAGTCAATAAAACTGTGTGACTGGATAAATACTAGATGCTTCTTTATAAAGTTTTCTCAAACCTTAGAAATGACTTTTCAATTTACTGAATTTCATATCCAGTTACAGTGAAGATATCCAGCAAAATATAGGCAACTCCTTCAAATTTAAGACAAATGTCCAAGACACTAATTTAAAAATGTATACTCGGATGATTAAATTTGGAGAAGAAATGGGAAACATACCAGCAAAGTAAAAATGTAGGACCTTATAATCACTTGAAGATAGCAGTTGTAAGTTACCGATTTGAAGACACCAAAAGAAAGTTGGTATTTTAATAATGTATGACAAACACTAGCAGAAACTAAATTATTTACATGTACCTGACTGACATACATTTGAAAAGTGGGCTATGCAACAGGAGAGTCAAAGTAGCTGTGATGTACTGGGTGTCCACAAAGCAGTATGCAAGTACGAAATCCTGCTCATATTTCAGGATCTCCTCAAAAGAAGTTTTATAAGCTGTATTTCAAGTATACAGAAACATTTTGAAGACTTAGCAGTACTAAATATTTGCCTTCAGTTGGTTAAATACATTAATACTTACTGAGTATTCTATGCTGGGCACTCTTCTAAGTACTTTAAATATACTAATTCACATGGACCTTTTAATAAACTTCAGAGGTAGATAATATTGTGTTAACCCATGTTTTAAACATGAAGGTATTAGGCATTAAAGGTCACATAGAAGAGCCATGATCAGGATTTGAATATGAGCTGCTTGGTTTCAGAAGCTGGGTCCCTAACTACTCTAACTGCTGTCCTTCCCTTATAGCTAATTATAGCAATAATGACATATTTATTATGATCTTTTGTTTTCCCTTTTTTCTCCCCACTTATCTAAACCAGGCTTTACAAAACTTTGGCCTGAGAGGTACTTTCTTAATGCAACAGAATTAACCTAGAAATATTTTTAATGTCAGAACTGTCAGAGTGAAGCGAAAGAAGGAAAAATGAGAGACAGGGGAAGAGATGGAGATACAGGAACAGAAACAAACAGCCACTTAAAATCCACTTTGCTTTGGTTAAAGAATCACCTAATGCCCTTTTCTTCCCCAATAAGTGTAATTATAAAGTGTTTAAAGCATAGAAAGTCTCACATGTATGCAGCAAAGCCAACAAAAGAAAAAAAAAACCCTTATTTTATTTTTATTCTGTTCTTATTTTAATTGATTGCTTTTTAAAGATAGAGCCATACTTAGATATTACAGTTTGGTTTCTTCACATTTAGCAGTTAAGGTTACCTTTTTTTTTTTTTTTAACATGACTCTTTATTTTGAAATGGTTTAAGCCTCACAAGAGGTTGCAAAATTGGCCCTGGGTTATTATGTATCACCCAACATCCCCCAGTCCCTTCCTTTTTTGTTTTTTTTTGCAAGAGAGAAAGTGAATGGATCTCTTTCTTTGTTTCCAAATTCACCAACTGAAAAGCAGAGACAATAATACAAGTGCAGGAGGCACGCCCCTGGCCTTCACCGTAGCTTCACTGCAGACTATGGAAGAAGCTGAGCAAACGCAGTGCAACTTTGGCCTTGAATGTGAAACCTGCTGGCAACCTGCCCTTGCACAGGATGGTCTTCGTCACGGGTGCCAACAAGACTTGGCCTCATTTAAAAAGAAAAATAGCTCATTCAGTCTTTGTGGTGAAGTTCGTGAACGCTTAACTGATTTCAATTAAGACAGGAAAAGGGATTTGCCTTAATACACAGAGAATAAAAAAAAATTCTTTGTTTTTATTTTTTTCCTCCCAAGAGCTCACTTTTCTCAAATGAAAGAAGATGTTTCATTTGGCATATAAGAAAGATGAATTGTAAAACAGAAAAGTTAAAAGGCTTTCTATCAAGACAGATTACATTCGAGAGCAATATTTAGGTGATGGGTTAAGAGAACAGCTGGCACAATTAAGGCCTGGATGTGCAGCCTGTGGCTGAAAAGAGACTGAAGAGCATTTAATCATATGGACGTTGTGCATTTTTCAAGAAATAAAACCTCCAATGTTGCTTTTCCCAGACGAAGGTTAGTGAAAAAGCTCTGAGACTGTTTTTATTACATCGGGCTCTCTGCCCAGTTTTAATCACCATTAGGGAAATGGGGCTTTGACCAGAATAGTACGTTTCACTTTCAAGATAGCTAGTGGTAAGCAGTAATGTATTTCCTAAATGACGGCCTGAATTATAAGTATAGCAAAATGAAAAGAAAAAAAAAACAATTGTGGGGAAGACCACTCCAGGTTTGGCTATTTTACCTTCTTCTGTGGATGAAGCTCTTGAAGCTTCATTCCAAAGTAAGGAGACAATCTCATGTTGAGGTCAATGGATCCTGTTTCTAACTAACTGCTATCTCTTTTAGATAGATACGCCTCTTATTTCCAAAATCAGTATCCACAATCATATCATTAAAGGAGGTCTCAGCTTAAAATTCACAACAATTTTTTTTAAAAGGTGTTTTTAAATGTTTGCTTCTTCTAAAAGATCTTTCCTCTATCTTGAAAGATAAAGAATGTGTTTCTTAAGACAAGAAGTTCTCACTATAAGAAAATATGTTCCATCTAAAAGTATAAAGTTATTTTACTATGGAAAGTGTCTTTTAGTCTAAGAGAAAGAAAGCTTTGTTTACTAAATATGCAACATCTACCACCTGACTTCATATTAGTTCTCTCTTACAGTGTTCCTAGAGACTTTTCATAGAAGGCTCTAGAATACAAGACTCAACTTATTCATATCTCTTATAATTAGTGTGTATGTGTATACATATATATATACACACACACACATATATATCTTTCAACACAGTTGAGATGATTGTATAGCATTAAAGTAAAAATTTGTTAAAAAACAGAAAAATGCAGAGACACAAAGACTGATTCTCATTTTAGAACTGATAGAAGCTAACAACTATAGTTCACAAAAACTTTTTATGATTATGCATAAAACCAGAAAGGTGGCTATACCCATTTGAACATGGTGGGGTTGGTAGCTTAGTCACCAAGTTGTGTCCAACTTTTGCGACCCCATGGACTGCAGCCTGTCAGGCTCCTCTGTCCACAGGAATTCTCCAGGCAAAGAATACTAGAGCGGGTTGCCATTTCCTTCTCCCCACTTGAACATAGCAATATTGATTTGACTTCTAAGTTGAATTTCACTATTGACATAATTTCTGGTTATAAGTTTTGTAAGGCTCTCCTTAACATATATATATGCTTAGTTAAAAATATATCTATTAAACATTTACCACTAAATTTTTTTGCCTTAATGTTCATAAAGGACTGTGCACTCAGGACAATTGCATAGGGGTGGGAATGAAAGGGCACACTTGGCTTTTCAGTTGAGTTGAATATAGTGGTTTAAACAAAAAGAATAAGAATAAAATTCCACCCATAATTTATATTTTTCATAGTAAATAAAAGACAAAATCTTACAAATAGGTATTTTTAAGAACTGATTAGAAGATGGTTTTACATTCACTGTTTGATTTATCTATGATATGTATATAAGTGCATAAAAGGATGTTATCTCCTTTATAAAAACTTCATGACATAAGCAAATTGCTTCAGTATAATAGACTGCAGTTAAGGATATACAACTATAAATCAATTTTCCAGCCTGTTGTATCAAGATAAGGAATAGAGCTAAAATTCACTCCTCTCCATACACATAGAGAATTACTAGAGAAAACACTTTAAACTCAAGGCAGCCTAACAAAGTGAAAAGTCTTCACTTGAAAAAGTCTCTCTTTTAAATTATATTTGAAATCATCCTGGTTGGGAAGGAAAGCATAAAACATGGCTAAATTATACTCAGAAGTGCTGCTAAAATTAAGAAAGTGATATGTGCTTTCTCTATACTCATTTATAGGGTTAAAGTTACACATATTTATATGTGTAAGCCTGAAGTAACAATATCCATGCATTTTACTCACTGTGTAGTAAAATATTACTTAGTTCTATTTAGCAGAAAAATCACCTATTTCAAACTGCAAGCAGCACCCCTTGGTCCTACTGTGACTTAGTTATTTGTTATTTGTTATTCATATGCAAATTTAATTTTTGTAGTACTATACATTTGTGTAATAACAAGTATAATTTATAATATATATATAAATAACATACACAATTTGGAATACTTTGAAAAAATATATACAAGAAACAGTTTCCTCACCCTTCCTCATAACAATACTGATCTCCAACTGCAGGAATACTGAATATACGGGAAACCATCTGTCAGACACCAATACTGGGAATCCTTTTCCTAGAGATTATGTACTGTCCGCGGGCCAGTGGAATAGCCAATCATTAATCATTTTAAAAGCTATATAATTGCCTTTCTATTATCATATAAATTATACGAAGAACTCATAATTTTCATTCTGGCTAAGAAAAGATATCCAGCTGATAAAACATATGCACTGAAGTCACTATCTTCAGGCACTTACCACATTTGGCTCCACTGAATTGCAATGACTTCCTAAAACTGAGATCAAAGTGAAGTACATCTGCAAAGATCAAACCACAAATCAGCTGTAACCAAAATTGCTTTGGTTCACCTCCTGCGCGGAATGCCCATATCTCAAGCTCTTCTTGGGTTAACCACTGTAGGGAGCATTTAAGGTAATGAATACTCATTTCTAAATTTGACCCTGGATTGGTTCAATGTCAGAAAACACCACAAATCAGGATGGCAAAATGCACATAAAGCAAGGAGGGGTAGACCATCAACTGGTGCAACCAAAGAAAACAGTAATGAAGGATTGCCTAGGGTAAATAAATACACTAAGCTGGAAATATTAGTACTTTCCCCTTAAGGTTTATAAATCTTAAGAGGAAATATGCAATACTATTTTTAACAATATAGTCTATGAAATTCTAGGGCATAAAGATGTGTTCAGTCATTGTTTGCCAAGGTATTTTATGAGAGTACTTTATAATTTAATAAATTTTATTTTCCAATAGGTTCTAATTTATTACTAGTTGTTTCATATCTAAGTTCTGTAGTAACTAGTCTCAAACACACTTTAGAGGGCTCTATTAAGAATTTCTGTAACCTTTTATTTAATAGGCCAAAACTATGTAATAAGTAGAAAACTATATGTATATATCTCTATTGTATCTCATGGACTCAGGAGATGCAGGTTCAGTCCCTAGGTTGGGAAGATTCCTTGGATGAAGAAAATGGCAATATACTCCAGTATTCTTGCCTGAGAAATCCTACGGACAGAGGAACCTGGTGGGTTACAGCCCATGGGGTCATAAAAGTCAGACACGACTTAGCAACTAAACAATGACAATAACAATTGTATCTCATATCTGTTGCTATTGCCAAGCATGAATTTTTAAATTAAAATTCAACATTTCAGAGTGATAACTCATATTATAAAGTTATACAGATCACCTGATAAAAACAGTTTTAATTGATGCCAAACCCTCAAATATATATATTACTAGAGTGCCTTCTAGTCCTAGGCCCTGATCTAGCCTCCTCACCCTAAAGTCCCTAGCTCTGTAACAAATTGATTTTCATCAACTAAATAGTCTCCATAAAAATACTCAGAAAAATGAGGGGGAAAATCATTTTTACTTATTGATAAATCTAAATGTCACTGAATAGAAAGCTACAGATCAGTTTTTGTATCATTTATTTTCTCAGCAAAGAATAATTATTGTGCACTACCACAGCCTGCCAACTACTGTGTAAAATATGTGGAATTCACAGATGAACAAAACTCAGTTTCGGCAATGATATTAGGTGGTAGAGATAGACCAGAACAAACACACCACTATGCTGGGTGGAAAGCCCAATAATGGCTGAGATAGGGACAATGCCCTGTGACTTTGAGAAGGGTCTGACCCAAGGCAGGCCAGAGAGCAGAACCCTGACCCTGGAACTCGGATCACAGTCCTAGCCATCAAAGCTCTCAGGCTGATACACGGAGAATCAGAAGAGCAGAAAAACCACAAATATATACCCAAACCACATGAAATCCCGCATACTGGCTTGACAATTACCAATCCACAAGTTTTGTTGTTGTTGTTGTTGTTGTTGTTCTATAAAACAAGACCAGCCTAGATCTCTAAGCTTCCTACAAACTCAATACTTCAATTCTATCAAATACTGTGTGTGTGCATTCTCAGTCATTCAGTCGTGGCCAACTCGTGGCGATCCCATGGACTGTATGTAGCCTGCTAGGCTACTCTGTCCATGGGATTTCCCAGGCAAGAATACTGGAATGGGTTGCCATTTCCTCCTCCAGGGGATCTTCTTGCCCCAGGGAACGAACCTGTGTCTCCCGCATTGGCAGGCAGATTTCTTTACCACTGAGCCCGTGAGAAGCCCATATCAAATAGTGTACAGTGACTATTTTATCCAAATTCAGAGTTGTCTGTTCTTAGACACAAACCAATGACAAAGCAATTTCAGCGATGGCAATAACATTCTTCTGAATCGTCTGAACCTTCATTTCTGTTATTCAATCCTATGCTTTTATCAATCCTCCCTCAAACCTGATTCAGGGGCAAACAGCCATTAGTAATTAGTGTTTAACTTTTCTTTCACTACAAATGTTTCAAAGTTGATGCCTCTGTCAGTAATTTGATGGATTTTGCTTTCAATCTTTTGGAAATGAAAAGTGTGGACTGAAACTTTTCACTTTTCCTGACAGTCACTTAGCCCTGAGGTTTAGGAGGGTCACTTTACAAGTCCAACAAAACCCAGGGCTGGTTCTGCCCATTAGAACTCTGGACAAAAAGAAGCAGAAAGCCTGACTGTACTTTTCAGCTTGCTGCTATACACCTGCAATAATTCTAAAGGGCCCATTTTTCTCGGCGGCCGATGTAAATCCCTGGCTGACTGCCCAGACACACATTTGCTCTGAGGGCATCACTAGTAACATCCCAGAGGGGCTCCACAAGAAAATTAAAAATCAATAGCTGCATAATACACATTTGCCTGCTTTTCATAACATACCTAGTATATTAACCCTAATGGAAAAATCTTTACAATGAAGAGGAGGAAGGGAGTAAACAGCAGCTCAGCTGATTCTGAAATTCTTTTAACTGTAAAAATCGACTTATTCCTCTTCACTGTAGCTGTGAAAATGAAATAGTTCATTTGCATGAGTTTCTATTAGGACTTTCTAAGATCAGAAAATGCAAGAGACCAGGTTTATGCGTTCTCAAGGTTATCATTAAAATGTTTCCTTGTTTGGAATTTTTAAAAGTAAAAACCCTTAAAGATTCTCAAAGAATGGACAACATTTTCAAGTTAATAATAATATATATCCAATGGAGGAAAGTGGACTTCCTTATAGAAGACTTTTCTTTTCCCTCTTTATTTTGCTATTAAATGGGGAGGCAGGCAGGGGGAATGATACCAGTTATTGAAATATTTAGATACAATGCTTCCAGTGCTTTAAAAACCTTTTAGTAAGTAATCTCATGATACTAACTTCCTTTACTAAATTTACCTACAACTGTAGATCAATTGGTCAACAAGCAATTACTAGCCCTCCCTCCAATAGCAGCTCCTACTTTTATTTATTAGTTGTCTATAACTACTAATTATTCAACTATTATCAATTAACAGTATGCAAATTAATATGTATAAAAGATAAGAATATGCTAATATATGCCAGATTATGCTAGGTCTGGGGATATCATGCTGGTAAAGAATGCACCTGCAGTGAAAGAGACACAAGGGACGTGGGCTTGATCCCTAGGTCAGGACAAATGAGAAGCCAGAAGACAAATGGGAAGCCACTAAAGACATTTATTCAGGACATGGAAACTGATA
Source organism: Nanger dama (assembly GCA_917880005.1). Taxonomy (NCBI): domain Eukaryota; kingdom Metazoa; phylum Chordata; class Mammalia; order Artiodactyla; family Bovidae; genus Nanger; species Nanger dama. The sequence goes on from CAKJTW010000004.1 coordinate 39,310,114, forward strand.
GATTCATGTTTTTACAAAATTACGTCTACTCCAATATGGTGGACATGGAAGAAGGCAGGCAGAGCAGTTGCAGGGAAATCAGTTAGTAAAGGTTATTAAAGCAGGGCTTTGTGTTCATTAGCTAGAATAAAAGAAGAAAGATCCCATGCAAGTGGTTTTGACCCTCAGAAAGGTATTCCCTTTCAGTATTCACTTTTGGAATCCAGGTGTCTTAGTCTGGGGAAAAGATGAATCACAGAGGTAGTGTGGTCACATTTGATCCCCCTAGTTAACCTTGAAGTTGAAAGCTTATTGTGAGTGGAACCAAGATGCAGACAGACAGTCAAGGGTGTTGATGAGGGTGAGGATGAGAAGGTACTGGTAAGAAGTTGGGACCTCTTTCTGATTAGGTTTTACTATTGCCCACTGTGGTTCAGTGGCATCATCTGTTTTTAAAACACAGGAAGGAAAGAGAATTATTGAAGAAAAAAAACTTTTAATGAATTTTTTTTTTCTGAATAGGGCAGAACTCTGAGTGAAGAGAAAAAGTATGTGTAATTACAGTACAGCACAAGTTCAAACAGCTAAAGACACATTAATAATATGCCCTGCTGGATAAATATACATAAGCACTTTGCCATATGTAAAATCTATTTCTTTTGCTTTTAAAACAGTGCCAAGGGGCATTGCTCATCTACATGACGAGTTGTTTCCAATGATCATCTCTTCGTGCACAGCATTTGCCTCACCCAAAGCATTGTTTGGATTTTCACTTCTTTCAATTACAAGTGTTTAAATTCAAACATGCTATACTAATTTTGAACACTGAAGATTCGCTATATTAAAAAAATATGGAATGACTAAGTTCTGAAAGCAAACATATGTGTTTGATGCAGCAAGCCATCATAAAACTGGTAGGTGGGCTCTTGAGAATGTAGACTCATAGTAGAAGGGAAATTCATAGTTTTGAGTATTTATTATTGAGTCAAGCACTCTTACATTCACTATTTCATTTAATAGTCACCACTTGTGAAAAGAATTCAATTTTCCATTTTGCAGGTGAAGAAACAGAAGTGCACTGAGTTAGCTAGTAAACTGGAATTCAAATCTTCCTGTGTGCAGCTGAAACTCAAATTACTTTTCACAATACTAGCCTGTGAGCATGAGCTACACTGGCTTAGGCAATTCTCTCTGAGCAGGAATCAAGGCACTGAAGTTTGTGTATGTGTGTGTGTGTAAGAGAAGGAGAAGAGACAGAGAAAGAAAGAGATGGACAGACAAACTGGCTGATTGAGTGCGAAGGGAGGAAGCATATCACTGCTTCTTCTCTTTCTAAGAAGACAGAGAAGAAATGAAGCTAGACCTATTAGTCACCACTGGAAAAAGTATACTGTGCATACACTTACTAGTAAAATAGCTAGCGCAAAGCTGCTATAAAGCACAGGGAGTTGAGCTCAGTGTTCTGTGATGACCTAGAGGGGGTGGGACGGAGGGGTGGGCCGAGAGGTCCACAAGGGAGAGGCTATATCTATACAGATAGTTGATTCACTTCATTGTACAGCAGAAACTAACAGAGCATTGTAGAGCAACTATACTCCAGCGTAAAATATAATCTTAAAAATAAAATATAAAATTTTGGGCCATGTTAGAACCATTTGAGAGAACTAAGGATATATATCCTAAGGAAGAGAACTCAGAGAAGGGGCATGGTGTCTATGCTATCATCCTTGTACAACCATCCTATGGAAGACTGTGAGAGGTATTATGGATAGTTTAAGAGAAGAGCTTGCATAAATGAGTGAAAACTATAAGAACATGAGCTGGGGCCTGATTCTCACAAGCTCTTTCTAGCAACGAGGAAAATGTGGAGAGCTGACTTAAGAGCTAGAAAGTTCCCTAATACTGGAGGAATTCAAGTAAAGACTGAATGAGCTCAGATCATAGAAGAATTCATGCATAAGTAATTGAACAAGATGATATGCAAGATCTCTGCTAAAACTCTGATTCTTATTAATCAAATTCCATGATCTGGTTCAGTCTGGGGCTCACAGCATGGTCCTGATAGTATCATCTTGGATGTTATCCCAGAATCTTCAGAAGCAACATATCCTGGAAGTTCAGGGCAACAGAGAAATGTTCCCACGTGGCAGCCCGGGCACCAGAGGAGTCAGACTGGCTCCGAGTCCCATCCACATTGCTTGACTGCCCTGTGCCTCTGTCTCCCGTTTCCTCAACTACTAAGTAAGGGTAATATGTACTCAGATCAAAGACATCTACTTGGGATAACTGGATGCAATCCTTAAAACCCTTTGGCAAGAATACCATGTCATTATCTGTCGGAATAGTTTTGCGCAAAGACACAAGAACCATAAAACCTGTGAGGTTGAGAGCTGAAGGGATAAACTCCCAATCAATTGAAACTAAGGCTTTGTGTCCTTAAAAAACACTGTACTACAAACAAAACCCTTTTGCAGTTTTCTTAAACACTCAATGACCTTGCTTGGAGATACAAGACACAAATCTATGAGCAATTCTATTGAATGGATTATTCAGCACCAAGGATCCAGTACTGAACCAACCCCATTATGTGCAAAAACAAACATGACAAAACAGAGAGGGTTGGGAGGAAGTAATAAGTTCTGAGTTTGAAGTACCAGTGGAACATTCAGGAAACATAAACTGGAGGCTAGAAATGTTAGTAAAGAACCCAGGAGAGAGATGAGATAGAAATAGAGACAGATGAGAGAAAGAGTACAGTAGAGATTCCATTTCATTGCTCACAAAGGCAGGCACCAATAGCTGATAGAATATGATTTTATTCTCAAATTTGACTCTATGAACATTTCAGACAAAACTTTAATAGTATTCTTTAGACTAAAAACTATTTCTTCAGAAGTGTTATGGGACTTGTTCAAAGTTTCTGATTCTTTAGACTCCTTGTCCAGTTGTCTCAACTGGGACGGACATGAGAAAACATAGGACTTTATCACTGAATAGACTTAGTGCCACCATCGCACTACTCTTGGAAAATAAATCATAGCCCATTAATATACATTTTTTCCCCTAAATTCCACCTCTGGACACCATGAGAAGAGAAAAAGTAAAACTCTCAAGAACTGACATGTGTCTTAAACCTAAGGGCATTTACCAACTAAACTATCATTTAGACTGATGTGGAAGCCATAAATTATCGTGCTGGCAATACTATATAAGGAAATGAAATATAACTTAAATGCCAAGTATACATCCTAGAGTGGGAAAAGTATTATTGTTCTTTGCAATAATGTATTAGAATGGAATTTTAAAATCCAAGTTTACTTTTCAACATGTGCTCACTTTATAGCCATGCAATTAACACATCTTGAAGAAAAGAGACTGGAAATTCATTAATGCCATATTTTGTGTGCCCCTCTCTTATTGTGATAGAGTAACAATTGTTATATGAATGCATTTTGCCTTTAAAATGGGAAGAAAATATTTATAGCGAATGATATATTAGTCACCCCAATGATAGATTACTCATCCACATTTTTATTCTATTTTGAATGTGGCTTGAAGATTAAGTTTATTTTTCTTTCACTTCTATTTTTTAAAGAAAAAAGTATTTCTGGAATTACATAACTCACATTTATTTTCTAAATAAATAAATGTCTAAGTCAACCTTTCTAGACCTGAGTCCTAACTATAAAATCATATTATACAAGAAAGTGTTAGCTGCTCAGTTGTCTCCGACTCTGTGACCCCATGAACTGCAACCCACCAGGCGGCTGTCCACGGGATTTTCCAGGTAAGAATACTGGAGTAGCCATTCCCTTCTTCAGGGAACCTTCCCAACCCAGGGATCAAACCCAGGTCTTCCTGCATTACAGGCAGATTCTGTACCATCTGAGCTACCAGGTAAGAACATACAAGGAAAGGGGCTGAATTAAATCTTCTCTAAATCCCATTTCCAGCTCTATGATTACATTAAACCATGACCTTTGGAAACAACTAAAAGTGCCCAACAGCAAAAAAATGGTTACTCATGATAAAACTCATGTAGCAGTTTATGACATGAGATGAACAGGGTGGCATATAGAATAGTGTACAATTATTCACACATGAAATTATAATGATCTGTGTGTTTTAGTATACAAACACACACACACAGGCACAGCCATACACATTAATTTAAAATCGAATACTTTTTAAAAGAACGTTACAAAATTATTTCAGTTGTTAGGAGAATAATACAGGCAATTTTATATCTTTGTATTTTTAAAATTTTATTAGTTGTACATAACAACTTTATGTAATTAGCAAGGCTGTTTTTAAAAATCCACATTTTTAATCTTTACTATAAACTGGGTTTTTAAATCTGGGCATTTTTATCATTAAAATATGAGTGATAAACACAGGATAAGTAACTGAATGTAGACTAGTCAATTGAATGCTGAATTAGAATAAATCAATCAGTACTGAAATTAACCAACAGTATAAAATTTAATGTCTGCAGAGTTATACCTACCTCTCTTTACCAGTTCATTCTTTTAGGAAAACAGAAATAAAGTTTCCTTCAAGCTTCCTCAAACTCTCCCCAAACAACAAGCATTGCCTGATAATATTACAAAAAGAGTCTGTCCACAATCATTTTTCTTCCTTAAACACATTAATTTAAATAAACCTAAGTTATTTCATGGAAATTACTGTAAGTAATCACACGGAGGGACTTTTACCACATTAATTCAAGGATGGGGAATAAATGGTTATGAATATTTAATGAAATTTATATTATTTTCATTTGAAGTACCTATGTCATTTAATCCTCAGAAATCAGAAATTAAAGGCACATTAACAAGAAAATGCTAGTCCTATATTGGTACCGAAATGCAATGATTAATCTTGGGCCATTTCATTCATTCGTGAAATTTAAAATGGCAAGGAGTATACTCTCAAATTCCAGACTTGCTATTGTAGACAGATTTGTTCACAACAAAAAATAGTATAGTCCATCTGCCCCTAGTCACTCATTAAACATTCCCCAACACTGTGATTTGAGCACCTGGAACATTCATCATGCTGAGAATTGGGTGTTCCAGAATGAGGGAGATGTTTTCCTGCCTGAAACCTTTTAAAGAACCCTAAACCTGGGGACCAGGAGATAGTTCAGAAATAAGTGATCCCTACATTAACAATTTTATTTATTTCACTAAATCTGCATTTTCTTATTTGACTTAGGCAAATAGTATTTTACAATTTTCAAAGCTACAGAGATAAGGAAAGAAAAGGAACTAGAAAACCATCATGGATTATTTCAATTATATTTTTCAGTAACAGTTTAAAAAATAGGTGTTGCCGCAGGTGACCCATGGGATAACTGGATAGTAAATCTACATCTGGTTTTCCTATAGTCTTTGATTTATGGGCTTCCCAGGTGGCTCAGTAGTAAAGAGTCTGCCTGCCTCACAGGAGATGCAGGTTTGACCTCTGAGTCAGGAAGATCCCCTGGAAACAGGAAGATCCCTTGGAAAAATAAATGGCAACCCACTCCAGTATTCTTGCCTGGGAAATCCCAAGGACAGAGAAGCCTGGAGAGCTATAGTCCAGGGGTTCACAAAAGAATTGTACATGACTTAGCGACTAAACAAAGTTTGATATAACCCCAGTTTTCTCTCCGATCCTGTGCAACCAAGTTTGTCTTTCTGGATTCCAGTTTCCTGATATCTGAAATATGAGCATTGGTCTTTTGGTGCATATATTTTTATGATTGTTTTACTTTAAATGTGTCATTATTATACCTCATTGATCTATATTATGTATGTTATAATGATGTTTACTAATTAACTAGCATGTCTTGCTTTTAATTTTTAAAAATCCAAAAGGAAAGAGCAAATTAATAATTATTTTCTCCTCAGAGAGAAATCAGAAAAATAAAAATGTTTTCCAGTAACTACTAGCTGGGGAAGTCAGACCTTACTTGGAAGTGGATCATAAACACTAAGAGGATGCATTGCTAAATGTACACTTTTTGTGAGACAATAAAAGTTAAGAAATAGTAGGAGGTTGGGTTTTATTAGTTTCTATAAAATAAAACAAATTAGACATACCATGACTTATCAGAGGCCATATTACTAAGTGAAGAATAAGTTTGAGTTGATGAGAATCAACTTATAGAAAGACTGTATAATGACTCGGTATAAAAGTTTTCTTCATCCTTTCTTCCATCTCTTCCATCTCCCTTTTTTTCCATCATTTACCAGATAATCAGTATGAGATAGATACTGAGAAGGCAAGATAAAAAACACAGTGCAAACACACCCACACACACGTATCATTGTCCTGGAGCTGACAGATGAGCAGGCAAGTAAAGAAATGATTACATACACATTCCTCCTCATTTAAAGAGGCTGGACTCCTGAAAGTCACCATGATAAGATGATCTTCAACTGAAGATTTTAAACCGAAGTTGAGAAAAAGTGCTAGAGAAAATTTAAGTATTATCTTAAAAACATATTTACGTTTACTAAAATGAAGAACTTTCTGAACTAATACAGTACCTACTAGCCATATGGAGTCCTAAAAAAGTGCAACTGAGGAACTAAATTTTAAATTTCCTTTAAGTTTAATTAATTGACTTTAAGTAGCCACTTGAGGTTAATTTTGGAAACAGACTTCTGAACAACAACTTTACTTTCACTTTGAATTATTATGAATGATTTTCTCATAATAGTAATACATCTCTTTAATTATTAGGTTTTCTGGAATATTATAATAAGTTTTTGCTTTTTACTTTCTAGTAAAACTAGTTTATAAAACTAGTTTAAATTTTTAAACTAGTAAAACTAGTTTAAATTTTTACTTTATAATGGCCCACTTAAATGATTCTACTTCCCACAACCTAAGAAATCTCTTTTTAATTATTTAGAAGGTGAAAAAAGAGAGTAAACAGAGAAAAGAAAATCATTCCTGGGAAGTTTACCCAGATCACAGTTACTAACAAATTTTTTTCTTTTTGAAATCACATGCACCTGAGTCACTCAATTTATGGCACTGCAATGATTTTCTGGAGCAAACCAATGTCTCCATTATGAAATAGCATCACACCCCAAAGCTTTTAATTTGTCAAATTACCCATGTTGCTTTTCCATCAGTAGGTATAACCTGATACTTACTAATTGTCACTGAGGACAAAATTAGCCATATATTAGTAATATTCATACATTATGGTGGCTGATTTCTCTCATCTATTCCATGTAGAAAGAAATGGTTTCAGAACTTACTGGGGAAATATGCACATCCATGTGCAGATGTGCACATGCACATGTGCACACACACACGCACACACAACAATGAAATACCACATTGTTCAGTTGCTAAGTTGTGTTCGATCCTTTGTGACCCTAGAAACTATAGCCCACCAGATTCCTCTGTCCATGGGATTTCCCAGGCAAGAAGACTGGAGTGGGTTGCCATGATCCTCTCCAGGGGATCTTCCAGACCCAGGGACCGAACCCTGGTCTCCTGCATTGACAGCTGGATTCTTGACCACTGAGTCACAAATGGGGAAGCCCATTTTGGTTGGTATTAATCTTTGTCTCCCTGTTTCCTTTGCTTCTTCCTTCTAGCTTTTTTTTTTTAAGTTTGAATCAACAAAGGGTATAGTCTGAATACATCCTATAATCTAATAGAGGTATAACTCTACAGTCTTTGAATTGTGGGGGAAATAATTTCCCTCCAGATCCTCTGTGTTGCTTTCTCTGGATAATGTATATTCTGTGACTCCAAACAGTGAGATGAAGAGTGCTAACAACTAGATTCTCACTGGGGAACCTCCTGTTCTGGGAGTCAAGCCAAGCCCTTTATAATGATTCTATTTTATTAAATGGGATTCTTGGCATCTTAACAACAAGGACTTCTGTCAGAGAGAAAAATTTTACCTGTTTGCTTGCATTATTATCCTGATGCTTAGGACACATTAATAATCAACAGTGGTCACATAGTGTGACCTTTATTAACTTAACAAAAAGGCAGATTTGCCAGTTACAGCAAAATCAAGGACAAACATGCCATGAAGATGACTTCTTTTGCAGGTGCAACTCATTTAAATGGTTGCAGTGGATAGTGGCAATATTGTGGCATGTGGTTCTGAACTCACTTTGGACCATCCTAACTCAAGAAGGAAAGGTAAAGATGACAAGGAAACTCAGGTCTCTATATGTTTAGGACATATCCTGGCCTAACCCTCCCCCTTTCCCCATCCCTCATGCCCAGAATACTTCTCAGGTATCCTGTGGTTTTCAAAGAACCTTCATGTGCTATACTGAATTTGGTCTTCTCAATGATCCTATGAAGTTTACAAAGTAGACAGTCTCATTCTTTTTAATGGATAAGAAATTGATGCTTGTAGAGAAGTTAAATGTTTAGGTCACAGAACTCATAAGTAGGAAAACTGGAGTTGAAATCTTCCTATTTTGGCCATGAATTCAGCACTATTTCCATTATACATTAAGTAGCCCACACATTGGAGAAGGAAATGTATTCTTGCCTAGAGAATCCTGTGGATGGAGGAGCCTGGTGGGCTGCTATCCATAGGGTCGCACAGAGTTGGACATGACTGAAGTGACTTTGCATGCATGCATGCACTGGAAAAGGATATGGCAACCCACTCCAGTGTTCTTGTCTGGAGAATCCCAGGGACAGAGGAGCCTGGTGGGCTGCCATCTATGGGGTCGCACAGAGTCAGACACAACTGAAGTGACTTACCAGCAGCAGCAGCAGCAGCCCACACATTCAGAAAAAATATAAACTGAAAGAATTACTGGAGGCCACAATAGCTTGTTACATTATGACATTATTGCTTCCAAAACTGGGTGATGACATAGGAATCTCTTGTGCACATATGCAGTAATTTCCTGCTAACTGGCTCACTGCTCTCTAGTTGAGATAATTTGGCTACCAGGTATTTTTGCAAAGTGGGTAATTTAAGATTTTATAATAGTGAATATAGAACAGATATAGCAATACCGACGTAAACGCTTTTCTGGGCAGCTGTCATAAATCATTCATGGTCTTCAAGTTTCATTCTCTTTAAGACTCAGTGTCCTCATCTGTGAAATCAAGAAAATAATAACTACCATTTTAAAAGAGACTGAATGATTAAATGAAATAATGCATTGTAGAGTACACTTCTACACAACAGAGCGCTAAATAAACACTCTGATTAAGATGGTCACCTATTGGTGGGGTAGGGTTCTTATTAAAATGACCCATCTGCTTTCTTTGATCCATGTGTGGATGTATATGCATGTATGCATGTGATAGAATGGGAAAACGAACAATAATTTTATTCTCCTAAAAGTTCTGCAATGAGACCATTTTTTTATTCCAAAGATTAATTTCCTTTAGTAAAATGAAGTCCTTCCCAGGCATGTCATTCTTTAATTCAGTGAGCAGGGAGCCAATTCTCCCAGCCTGAGGATATAATTCCTAAACTACACTGGAAGATGTTATAAACCATTTCAACTCCCTCTGTCAAAGTGGGAAGATTCTCCATTTAGCCCCTCAAACGTGCCTCACAACATGAAAGAGGCCATTTAAGTACTCCATTTAAGGATGACTCAGTGGCAGGAGAGAGACAAAATGTTCAGGAGATTAGGTGACAGTCTCTTCATTTTATTGCTGCTTTAGATTAAAGATGCTCCGGTTTGACAATAAAACCGGGGTAAACTCACCTAACAAAATCACTGTGAGAATGAAGTGAAATGTGGATCCAGCGCTTAGTAGTATGCCTGGTACTCAGGACACCTAAGGAACTGTTTACAACAATGCTGTAGTAGTGGTAGCAGTTGTAGGACTAATAATGGTAGTAGCAGCCGCAGAAGAGTGGTAGTACTCACAAGGATGATGTCAGTCAAGTGCAGAGCTAGGTGAATGATTAACAGGTTAAGAATGAGAATCCAGTTATTCTCCATGCATCATCATGACCATTCCCCAAGCCTAGGATTTCTAAGCTGATTTTCTAAACATCACTGCACGTTTTCTTTAAAATATTTATATGACCGGGTCATTCAGCTGTAAATATATTAAAAGAAATCTGAAGCAGCAATTTTTATTAATGCTTTACATATTACAGAAGTATTTAACACTAATAATTTTTACATTCTATCAGAAAAATCTTCCTAAAGATGCATCTATATTTCAAGCATTTGAGGATCATTACAAGAAATGGTAAATATGGAACAAGAGTAAACAAAATTTGCACTTTGCTTTGGATATCATGAATACAGACCTGCATTCACATAACTATAAACAGAGCTGAGCAGTTCCAAAGATAAGATATCATGCTAATCCATTATATTTAACATACCTTTAAAATGTGATAGTTGATAAGGACTAGTTACCAGACATAATTGTAGAATAATTTAATATATGGAAAAATATTACTAAGTAACCTAATTTAAATATTTCAAGCAAATGGACATCTGAAATCACCTCACAAGAAAGAGAACAGACATGATCTGATTTTAGAAAAGAAAGTGGATTCCTGTGGTTAGGATTATGGAATAAAATTTTCACCTTACTACTAACTACCTGTGTGATTCTGGACAAAGTAATTAACATCTCCTTCACCTTAGTTTCCTCATTTGTATGATAAGGTTAATAACAGTATCTACTTAATGAGGTTATTGTAAGGAGTAAGTGATTATACACACCAGAAAGAGTGCAAGGCACATGCTTAAACCTTATACAGTATGTAAAGATTAGCTCTTATCACGTATTTACATATTACATATTACTGCTGCATGCTCTGTCATGTCCGATTCCTTGCAATCCTATGGATTGTAGCCTGCCAGGCTCCTCTGTTCACGGGATTGCCCAGAAAGAATACTGGAGTGGGCTACCATTCCCTTCTCCAGGGGATCTTTCCGACTCACAGACTGAACCCATGTCTCCTGCCACCAGGGAAGCCATTACATGCTACTACATATTACTATGTTTTATTACAATATATTATAATTTAATGTTATTAAATGTATAAGATATTTAGCACTCAGTGAATATACTGATGATTTTCTAACACATTAGTTTAGATGAATAAACTCCTGCCTCAGATCATGAACAATATAAAATTCTTTTTCTCTGATTTTAGGATTGAGATTTTTCACTCACTATTGACTGAACTAATAGCATTAAAATTTGCTATGCTTTAAAAATTTTCCAATGGAAGAGTGACTCTATCAAGTGTTGTCTGTGTATGCCACTAATGCCTACAATAAAATAGTTACTCATATGTGAAACACTGTTTTTCCTGACATAACATTGCATCTGAATAAATGCAGAACCAGGGAGCCCTTGGTTGGAAAAATAACTTATTCTATAAAAATAATTCTAAATAAGAAATTTGGTTACTAAGAGAACGTATGGAATCTTTCTCTGCAAGACTTCCAGTGTAAGATGGGCACAAATATGTTTGGGATGACTTAGATTTTACTCTTTTGGAAAACAAATATAATCAGTAACAGTCATGGGTATTTATACATAATCCTAACCTTCAGCCATCTTAAATTGTTATGTTACATTGTTGTTTATTAAAGCTATACATTTCAATTTTGAATATTTTTATATTGAATGTTCAGACTCATATTTTATTTCTTAAGGGGAAAAAAATCTTTTTGACATATGAAATCTGACTAATTTAGGACTGAATGTGCCAAGAAAAGTGCCAAATTAGAACTAACATTGCCAGTTTGTCATTAATTTCTTAAACAAAAGCATAAATACAAGATAGATAATGGCTGATTATGCATCATTAAAGCAAAGAATATCCGGGGGTTCAGATAGTTTACAAAAGAAATAATAACATCTCTACAATTATACTGTCATTTTGAGATGTAATAACAGAGTACAAAACACAAAGACCATAAGGCACATTTTCACTCTGTCTAATGTGTGTTTTTATATAAGCTCAGAATTCATTTTTGGGCTATTCTATCTTCAAAATATATATGAGGAGAAAACATGGATAAAGAATATAACTGTAGGACTGGAACATAAGAATCTTGAAGGAAAAAAATCAAGGTTATGGCTAAATAGTCTCAATTTATTTTATAGTAAAAATGAAAATGGAGAGATGTAATTATTATTTATATACATGAAAGATCAACAATGTTTGTAGAGAGGACAGTGACCAACTACATGCATCCCCTTTGATTATCAAACAAAATAATGCTATAAGACTTCAGCAAAGGAGTTTAGGTAAGATATTAAAAACATACCTTTCTGCCTCCCTCCATGTTTCAACTTACACTGAGAACTGCTGGCTGGTACTAAGGTGTGTCTGCAGCCTAGGAGCTTGAGGGATAGAGGAGCATTATGACAGATGGGACTGTGTATTGCAGGACCAAACATACTGCTATCAAAAATGTAAAAATTTGGATCAATCTTTTAATGTTTTTATTCTATTGCAACTAAGAGTTTCATTCTGAAGTATCCTTTGTCAGAAGAAATGTTATTATCAAAGGCAGGAAGAATATAGGATGCCTAGGGACACGCCCCAGAATATCATATAAGGGTACTAAAATACCACAAGGTGGTTTTTTTCCCCCTTAGGTGTGTGAGAAAATACAAAATGTATAAGGAGATCTTTAGATTAAAGAAATTCATCTAAGCTCAAAAAAGAGAGGAGAGTTTTGGATAGAAAGCCTTTCTAGGAGAAGGACCTGCCAGGAGACTAGATGAAAGTGGGTTTATCTCCTTGAAGAAGCTGGGGAAACTAAATAGCTCCTAGAAATAGGTCTTTCTTATTTGCATATAGGTCAACCCTCCCCCCGTCTCAGTCAGCTTCTAGAGATCACAGGTCTATCTCTAGAGGAGAAAACTACCTAGACTCTCACCTCACACGCTTCCCTACTCTTAACCTCAAAGACATGATCAGGTTTACTCTGAAAGCTAGACGTGAAAAAAGACCTTGTTTGATTTCAAGATGTTCCTCTGGGTCCTTAATTATTAGTACATCAACTTGGTATTGTCTAAAATTTCACTTACAATCAATACAGATTTTCTATATAAAATTAGAGACAGAAAGTTGAAACGATAAATGCAAGACTGAGGTATGCTTCTTTAAAGTTCATCAATTCTAAAATACTATTGTGGTCAAGTAACAAGCGTAACTTCTACTATCAGGCTCTTCTGAAGGAGTAGAGAGAGAATCAGATTACAAGAGAAACACTGGCAGTGAAAGATAAAGTCCTTACTGAACCCCTCCAAAGTAGTTTAGAACTGCAAAAGATTCTGAAGAGGAAAAAAAAAAAAAAAAAGATGCTGCAAACAAAGCTATTCTTAGCCTCTTGCAGCTGTGCCTGCATACACCCGGCAGCAAATTTTCTTCAGATCTGTATTAAACACTCCAAACTTGTTTAGCATGGATATCTGTCATGGTCCAATCAGAAAAGTAGGATTTTGAGGAGGGTATTCTTTAGAGGTGTGGATAAAGTTAACAAAACCAACAAGGGATGTTGCCAGCTAGGAACTAGAAAAGTACAAAGCTATTTTCATCCCTGGGACATAGAAGCCAAGAGAAAGAACAGTATAACCAGACTCCATAAAAGCTACAGCCAGGGATAGGGGCCTGCCCTATCCACCAAGGAGACACAGGCATTCTCAGCAGCAGAGGGAAGAGGGGAGAGTGGATAAATAACTGACCTTTTTCTTCTCCCATCTGCTGATTATCCATTCTTGCTTCCCTTCTGCTGAACCCAAAAGAAGCCAGACAGCAAAAGCAAAGCCATCACTTTGCCAACAAAGGTCCATCTAATCAAAGCTATGGTTTTTCCAGTAGCCATGTATGAATGTGAGAGTTGGACCATAATGAAGGCTGAGTACCGAAGAATTAATGCTCTTGAATTATGGTGCTGGAGAAGACTCTTAAGAATCCCTAGGATGGCAAGGAGATCAAACCAGGAAATCAACCCTGAATATTCACTGGAAGGACTGAGGGTGAAGCTGAAGCTCCAATACTTTGGTCACCTGATAGCAAAGTGCTAACTCACTGGAAAAGACCCTAACGCTGGGAAAGACTGAAGGCCAAAGAAGAAGAGGGCAGCAGAGGATGAGATGATTCGATAGTATCACTGATTCAACATATGTGAATTTAAGCAAACTCCAGGAGATAGTGGAAGACAGAGGGGCCCGGCATGCTGCAGTTCATGGGATTGTAAAGAGTCGGACACAACTTAGTGACTAAAGAAGAGCAAAGAAGAGCAAGAAGTCAAAAAGAACGGGAGCCTGGATGAAGCAGGTCCTGAGGGTTATACTCACTCCCCGCCTTGACCCTCTCCCCGACCGCAACCAGGCAGGCAGTCAGGAGGCAAGGAATAAATGATGAATCTTAAAAAAAAAAAAAAAAAAAACTTCTTTCCTCCCTAACATGGCCCAACTTCATTTTAATGACTCCTCAGTATCAAAGGGTATAAACAGCAGTTTCGGAGAGTAAGTATTAATAACTTAGTTGTTCAGATTCAAATTATATGGATTTGGTTTACATCTCTTGGTTTACCAGTCCAAAGGATATTGTCTTACATACTCAGCCAGAAGAATAAAAGGTAAAATTCGAACTTGCTAATAGCTTTGAAAAAAAAAGAAAACTCTTTCATAAGAGAACTTGGAAATTCTAATAATTACATCTGACTACTGTATGTGGTAGTTTAGTCGCTAAGTCATGACCAACTCTTACAACCCTATGGACTGTAGCCTGCCAGGCTCCTCTGTCTGTTGAATTTTCCAGGCAAGAGTACTGGATTGGATTGCCATTTCCTTCTCCAGGAGATCTCAGCAACCCACTCCAGTATAACAGTACGTAGATTGCAAGACAGTTCAAATATTTTTTTCATACAGTCTACCATACTGCCCATTTTAAGGTAATTAAGGTAATTCCTATTAGATTCTGATTCTTTAGATTATTGTAATGAATCAAAAATTATCAAGAAATAGGGCTTTCTAATTAGCTATAGTCCTTAATCAAATAATTTTGGAACATTATTTACAGATGTTTTCAGATGATACATAGGATACTGAAGAGTAAGATACGACCTTCATGTCCTTTACAGACATTCTGATGGGTAAGTACATAAATAAATATACTTGAGCAAAGGCAAATAATAAAAAGTTTTAGATATTCAAGTACTAAGTGCTATAGTAAAAATACATGGGCTCTATTGCAGTATAGGAAGTAAATGTTAGAAACTCCATTTACATTTTTACTATGAGTAAAAAATGAATTGCTATATTTGCTTGCATTTCTTCCCCACAGTAGTAGATATAATGGTCATCTAAGTTAAATTCACACATTCCAGTCCATTTTAGTTTTCTGATTCCTAAAATGTCAATGGTCACTCTTGCCATCTCCTGTTTGACCACTTCCAATTTGCCTTGACTCATGGACCCAACATTCCAGCTTCCAATGCAATATTGCTCTTCACAGCATTGGCCTTTACTTCTATCACCAGTCACATCAAAAATTGAGTGTTGTTTTTCCTTTGACTCCATCTCTTCATTCTTTCCAGAGTTATTTCTCCACTGATATCCAGTAGTATACTGGGCACCTACTGAGCTGGGGAGTTCATCTTTCAATGTCCTATCTTTTTGCCTTTTCATACTGTTCTTGGGGGTTTTGTGGCAAGAATACTAAAGTGGCTTGCCATTCCCTTCTCCAGTGGACCACATTTTGTCAGAACTTTCCACCAGGACCCGCCCATCTTGGGTGGCCCTACATGGCATGGCTCATAGTTTCTCTGAGTTAGACAAGGCTGTGGTCCATGTGATCAGATTGGTTAGTTTTCTGTGATTGTGGTTTCCTTTCTGTCTGCCCTCTGATGGAGAAGGATAAAAGGCTTATGGAAGCTTCCTGATAGGAGAGACTGACTGTGGAGGAAACTGGGTCTTGTTCTGATGGGCAAGGATACGCTCTGCTTCTGCTGCTAAGTCACTTCAGTAGTGTCCGACTTTGTGCAACCCCATGGACTGCAGCCCACCAGGCTCCTCCATCCATGGGATTTTCCATGCAAAAGTACTGGACTGGGGTGCCATTGCCTTTTCCAGGGACAAGCTCAGTAACTCTTTAATCCAATTTTCTGTTGATGAGTGGGGCTGTGTTCCCTCCCTGTTGTTTGACCTGAGGCCAAACTATGATGGAGGTAATGAAGATAATGGAGACCTCCTTCAAAGGTCTCATGCAGGCACTGCTGTACTCAGTGCCCCCAACCCTGCAGCAGGCCACTGCCAACCCATGCCTCTGAAAACCCACGCCTCTGCTGGAGACTCCTGGACACTTACGGGCAAGTCTGGGTCAGTCTCTTTGGGGTCACTGCTCCTTTCCCCTGGGTCCTGGTGTGCACAGGCTTCTATTTGTGCCCTCCAAGAGTCTGTCTGCCCAGTCCTATGTACGTTTTGGTGGCTCTATGGTGGGGTTAACAGCAACCTCCCCAAGAGGGTTTATGCCATACCCAAGTCTACTGCACCCAGAGCCCCTGCCCCTGCAGCAGTCCACTGCTGACCTGTACTTCCACAGGAGACACTCAAACACAGTTCTAGCTCAGGCTCTGTGGGTTCCCTGGGTCCTGGTGTGCACAAGGTTTCTTTGAGCCTTCCAAGCATCTCTGGGGGTGTGGAGTTTGATTCTAAATGTGATTTTGCTCCTCCTACTGTCTTGCTAGGGCTTCTCCTTTGCCCTTGGATGTGGGTTATCTTTTTTGGTGGGATCCAATAGTTTCCTGTCAATCGTTGTTCAGCAGTGAGTTGTAATTTTGGAGTTCTTGCAGGAGAAGATGAGTGCATATCCTTCTACTTCGCCATATTCTATGACTAGAATGGGTGAATTTAACTCAGATGACCATTAAATCTACTATTGTGGGCAAGAATCCCTTAGAAGAAATGGAGTAACCTTCATAGTCAACAAAAAGAGTCTGAAATGCAGTACCTGGATGCAACCTCAAACATGACAAAATGATTTCTGTTCATTTCCAAGGCAAAATATTCAGTATCATAGTAAAGCAAGTCTATTCCCCAATGAGTAATGCTGAAGAAGTTGAAGCTGAACAGTTCAATGAAGACCTACAAGACCTTCTAGAACTAACAGCCAAAAAGATGTCCTTTTCATTATAGGGGACTAGAATGCAAAAGTACAAAGTCAAGAGATACATGGAAACAGGCAAATTTGGCCTTGGAGTACAAAATGAAGCATGTCAATGGCTAAAAGAATTTTGCCAAGAGAATGCACTGGTCATAGCAAACACTCTCTTCCAACAACACAAGAGAAGACTCATGTGTAGAAGACTACACACGGACATCACCAGATAGTCAATACCGAAACCAGATGGATTATATTCTTTGCAGCTAAAGATGGAGAAGCTCTACAATCAGCAAAAAGACTGGGAGCTGGTAGTGGCTGCCATGCTTAGATCATGGCATGAATTTGGCTCATTACTGCCAAATTCAGGCTTAAAAAGCAGGAAGTAGGGAAAACCATAGACCTTTCAGGTATGACCTAATTCAAATCCCTTACAATTATACAGTGGGAGTGACAGATTCAGGGATTAGATCTGATAGACAGAGTGCCTGATGAACTATGGACAGAGGTTCGTGACATTGTACAGGAAGCAGTGATCAAGATCAGCCCCAAGAAAAAGAAATGCAAAAAGGCAAAATGGTTGTCTGAGGAAGCCTTACAAATAGCTGTGAAAAGAAGAGAAGCTAAAGGCAAAGGAGAAAATGAAAGATGTACCTATTTGAATGCAGAGTTCCAAAGAATAGCAAGAAGACATAAAGTCTTCCTCAGTGATCAGTGCAAAGAAATAGAGGAAAACAATAGAATGGGAAACACTAGAGATGCCTTAAAGAAAATTAGAGATACCAAGGGAATATTTCATGCAAAGATGGGCTCAATAAAGGATAGAAATGGTATGGACCTAACAGAAGTACAAGATATTAAGAAGAGGTGGCAAGAATACACAGAGAAACTATACAAAAGATATCTTCATGATCCAGATAACCACAATGGTGTGATCACTCACCTAGAGCCAGACATTACAGAATGTGAAGTCAAGTGGGCCTTAGGAAGCATCACTACGAACAAAGCTAGTGGAGGTGATGGAATTCAAGTTGAGCTATATCAAATCCTAAAAGATGATGCTGTGAAAGTGCTACACTCAATATACCAGCAAATTTGGAAAACTCAGCAGTGGCCACAGGACTGGAAAAGATTGGCTTTCATTCCATACCCAAAAGAGGCAATGCCAAAGGATGCTCTAACTACCACACAGTTGCATTCATCTCACACACTAGCAAAGTAATAACATTCTCCAAGCCAGGCTTTAGCAATATGTGAACCGTGAACTACCAAATGTTCAAGCTGGTTTTAGAAAAGTCAGAGGAACCAGAGATAAACTTGCCAACATTCGTTGTTATATCATTAAAAAAGTAAGAGAGTTCCAGGAAAACATCTACTTCTGCTTAATTGACTATGCCAAAGCATTTGACTTTGTGGATCACAATAAACTGTAGAAAATTCTTCAAGAGATGAGAATACCAGACCATCTTACCTGTCTCCTGAAAAATCTACATGCAGGTCAAGAAGCAACTGTTAGAATGGGATATGGAACAACAGACTGGTTCTAAATCTGGAAAGAAGTACGTCAACACTGTATATCGTCACCCTGCTTATTTAACTTATATGCAGAGTACATCATGACAAATACCAATGTATTCATTGGTATTCATTCATTCATTCCAGGCTGAATGAAGCACAAACTGGAATCAAGATTGCCAGGAGAAATATCAATAACCTCAGATACACAGATGCTGCTGCTGCTGCTAAGTCGCTTCAGTCATGTCCGACTCTGCATGACCACATAGACGGAAGCCCACCAGGCTCCCCCATTTCTGGGATTTCCCAGGCAAGAACACTGGAGTGGGTTGCCATTTCCTTCTCCAATGCGTGTAAGTGAAAAGTGAAAGGGAAGTCGCTCAGTCGTGTCTGACTCTTGACACCACCCTTATGGCAGAAAGTGAAGAACTAAAGAGCCTTTTGATGAAAGTGAAAGAGGAGAGTGAAAAAGTTGGCTTAAAACTCAGCATTCAGAAAAGTAAGATCATGGCATACAGTCACATCACTTCATGGCAAATAGATGGGGAAACAGTGGAAACAGTGACAGACTATTTTCTCTGGCTCCAAAATCACTGCAGATGGTGACTGCAGCCATGAAATAAAAAGACACTTAATCCTTGAAAGAAAAGCTATAACCAAACTAGACAGCATATTAAAAAGCAGAGACATTACTTTACCAACAAAGGTCCACACAGTCAAATCTATGGATTCTCAGCAGTATGTAAGGATGGAGAGTTAGACTATGAAGAAAGCTGAGCACCAAAGAACTGAAACTATTGAACTGTGGTGTTGGAGAAGACTTTTGAAGAGTCCCTTGGACAGCAAGGAGATTCAACCAGTCCATTCTAAAGGAAATTAGTCCTGAGCATTCATTTCAAGGACTGATGCTGAAGCCGAAACTCAAATACTTTGGCCACCTGATGCGAAGAACTGACTCATTTGAAAAGACCCTGATGCTGGGAAAGGTTGAAGGCAGGAGGAGAAGGGGATGACAGAGGATGAGATGATTGGATGGCATCACCAACTCTATGGACATGAGCTTGGGTAAGCTCTGGAAGTTGGTGATGGACAGGCAAGCCTGGTGTGCTGCAGTCCATGGGGTCACAAAGAGTTGGACACGACTGAGCGACTGAACTGAACTGTCCTTGGCATTGCCAGGTTCACCTGGTCCCAACATATCTAACACATCAGATGTCACATGTTACCAAGACTAAAGCCTATACCAATCTGACAGGAAGTCAGCCAAAGAAATTAGAAACAAGGTGATTATGTATAATATAGATTTATATCAAAATTCATTAATGATAAAATTTACTCATATTTGCCTTTGAGATGTTAATAAAGCTATTGTGATTTTCAAAATAAGTTACTCTTTATTTCCTGCTTAATTCAGTCTTTTTAATTTCTGTTTTTATAATTATGTAACAGTTCAATCTATGGAATTTTTAAAAATATCATAAAATCAATATGCATTAGGTTATATACTCACTGCTATTTTAGTATACTAGACATGGAACAACAGACTGGTTCCAAAGAGGAAAAGGAGTACGTCAAGGCTGTATATTGTCACCCTGCTTATTTAACTTCTATGCAGAGTTCATCATGAGAAACACTGGACTGGAAGAAACACAAGCTGGAATCAAGATTGCCGGGAGAAATATCAATAACCTCAGATATGCAGACGACACCACCCTTATGGCAGAAAGTGAAGAGGAACTCAAAAGCCTCTTGATGAAAGTGAAAGACGAGAGAGAAAAGGTTGGCATAAAGCTCAACATTCAGAAAATGAACATCATGGCATCCAGTCCCATCACTTCATGGGAAATAGATGGGGAAACAATGGAAACAGTGACAGACTTTATTTTCTAGGGCTCCAAAATCACTGCAGATGGTGACTGCAGCCATGAAATTAAAAGACGCTTACTCCTTAGAAGAAAAGTTATGAGCAACCTAGATAGCATATTCAAAAGCAGAGACATTACTTTGCCGACTAAGGTCCGTCTAGTTAAGGCTTTGGTTTTTCCAGTGGTCATGTATGGATGTGAGAGTTGGACTGTGAAGAAAGCTGAGCACCAAAGAATTGATGCTTTTGAACTGTGGTGTTGGAGAAGACTCTTGAGAGTCCCTTGGACTGCAAGGAGATCCAACCAGTCCATTCTGAGGGAGATCAGCCCTGGGATTTCTTTGGAAGGAATGATGCTAAAGCTGAAACTCCAGTACTTTGGCCACCTCGTGTGAAGAGTTGACTCACTGGAAAAGACTGTGATGCTGGGAGGGACTGAGGGCAGGATAAGGGGATGACCGAGAATGAGATGGCTGGATGGCATCACGGACTCGATGGACCTGAGTCTGAGTGAACTCCAGGAATTGGTGATGGACAGGGAGGCCTGGCGTGCTGCGATTCATGGGGTCGCAAAGAGTCAGACACGACTGAGCGACTGAACTTAGAGCTTAAACTACCAAAATAGTTTGAGGTCACTGGTACAGACTATGAAAGTTGGAAACTTGATAGAAGAGGTAGGAGCTGATATGAAAACACAGGTTTAGGTTATAAAGAGAAGGAAGGGCTTCCTTGAACATCAGGATTTCTTAATATGTCCTTCTCAAAGCATTTCTGTAGTTCTGGGATAAGGAGCTCATATGCTTATTCGTTCAGTCATGTTCGACTCTTTGCAACCCCTTGGACTGTAGCCTGCCAGGCTCCTCTGTCCATGGGGATTCTCTGGGCAAGATTACTGGAGTGGGTTGCCATGCCCTTTTCCAGGTTTCAGAAAAAGTTTCAGTTTCAAATCCAGCATCCAGCATGCTAGTGCATGCTGGTGGTGGTGGCTGAGTTGCTAAGTCGTGTCTGACTCTTGTGACCCCAAGGCCATGGAGCCTGCAGACTCCTTTGTCCATGGGATTCTCCAGGCAAGAATACTGCAGTGGACTGCCATTTCCTTCTCCAAGAAGATCTTCTAGGGGATCTTCTCAATCTAGGGACTGAACCGAGGTCTCCCTCACTGCAGGCAGATTCTTTACCATCCATGCCACCAGGTAGTTCTGGTGTAAGGAGCTTGCCCTTGCTAAATATTTGTGTCTGTTGGACCTGAAGCAGCTTTCTTACCCTATTGTTCCTTCTTTCATTTAAGAAAATCTATGTTATGCATCTACTATGATCCAGCCAATTTGGTAGGTGATATACTGGCAAATAAGGCTCATGGCATTTACAGCCTAAGAGTTGGTCCTCAGTTGCCTCTGTTAGGCCAAGGTGCTAAACTTGGGTAGCTCTTTATCTAACCCTTACGAAAATCAGGCATTAAATCAAAGAGGACCTAATGGAAGTGGGTTCAAGTCCTTAGTAGTAGGACTCTAACAATGACATTCTGAAGGTGCACTTCAGGTGTGGCATCTTCATGTTTTTCTAGTTCATAAACCACAGGCCTAAGTACCAGTGGTATGCAGCGGCTACCACATTTTCCAGAAATGTGCAACGGGCTAGCGTAATGGGCTAAATACTGATCCTTCAGAAGACTGAACACAAAGTGTATTTTAGTCTACACATCAGGAAGGCCAAAGTCTCAGGTCCATTAGAACTCAGGTCTGGAAGAAAAAGCCAGGCACCTACTGTGGTATTTCATTGCATTCCTCCAGTCATGTAGCTAGATATTAGCTCCAGAAAAGGAAAGAAGACATGGGCAGAAGCAAGTTACTGTTCTGCCAAAAGAAAATAATTGTTGGCTTTAAAGGACCTACACAGTCCTAAACTACCTAGAGTACCTAGACAGGTAAGATCTAAGAAAATATCTGCTCTCCAACTGACAGTGTCATACTTTTGAAGTCTTGGAAAATGAGTACAGCTCTCTGTATTTGAATCTGGCATGGACAAATTACATTTCAAGAGGCCAGACTTTAAATTCTGCAGAATTTACTCCACTTAAAATAGTAAGGAAAATAAAAATAAAATAAGTAAATGAGATAGTAAGGTGTGAGGAAGCAGACTCTTTGACTCTCTCGATTATTAGTTCCACAAAGAAGAAACTGATTACCATGATCTGAGAAAAACCAGGTATATTTATTCAAACTTGGGTGGAAAGATAAGACAGCTAGAATCTCCCTCCCTCCTATTTTAATAATATAATTTTAGACAATTGTGTTGTTACTATAAAATTGCTTTCCTTGGCTCATTCATGTCCAGATAGTTCTAGGTTAACTACAGACACACCAAAAATTCCACCACTGTAAATTTACAGTGTGTTTCATTTTGTTCATTAAATAGCCAACATTTTCAAAATGTATAAAGCTTTTTTTTTTAACTGAGATTGGTGATGGTGGCAGGGTGGGTAAGTATACCCAAGCTATTCTTGAGATTTTTTTCAATAAAAAAGATAAAATATACACTGTAACATTCAAGCTAAGTCAAAGGAGGAAAAATAATCCCAGGCAGACCCTTGGATACAACTACAATCAAACTGTTGACAAAAGGCCTATATAAATCTAAAGAACACTAGGAATGTTCTGTCAAGACCACATTCAGCAGTCTATTAAAGTTTCCTTCACTTCTGTTAGTTAATGAATAGATCTGCAAGAAAGTATATGAAACGTGACGCTTTTCTAAAATAATTTCACTTTTCTAAAAGCATGTCAAGCTTATAACCACAGTATGGAATTAAACTGAGTCATTATAAACTTACCTACCCCCTCAAATCCAAATAATTTTTAGCATTTGCTTGTGTGGCATCTTGTGGTGCTTGTGAGATACATCTCATGGGGCGAAACTAATACTGTTCTGGCATTCTGTAACGGGCAGGAAACAAAGATACTTAGTTTATGATTGTTAAAAAAATACGTGGCTTTTTGTTCATTTAGTTGATGGTATGTTTTATGGTCTATAGACAAAAAGAAAGGAACTGCTTTGTTTTCTGGTTGAGTTTATACCCACATTTTACTAAAACACATGGCCTAATACCTCAAAGCAAAATTGCTATTATGAGTAATTTTCTTGGAAGACGTGGGTGTCTGAAAGGTTTGCCAATGCTTCTGATCATCATTTCCAAGTTTAGTTCTGTTGATAGAACATGATTTTCTTGATCATCTGTTATAAGCCATCATAGTTAAGATGTCACATACAAATGACATCTTACTCTCAAAGCAGGCTGTCTATGGGTCAAGTAGGCTCTTATGTTCTGAGCGATGAGGGCTTTTCCATAAGAAACAAGAGTACTAACTTTTCTCTTGGCTCCACCCATATTTTTGGCTATATGTTTTAAATGTGTTGCAATTTCTCTGGGGAAAAACCAGTGTCACTAGCTTTGGGGTTTTAAGAAAACACAAACACTGAAACCACACTCTTGTCAATCTATTCTGAACACTGATTATGATGTAGGTTTTACTTTCATGTATGTTCACTATCACTCTTGGCAAAGCAGAAATTTACATTGTGCATTCCACAGTGTTTTTCTTTTTTCTTTTAGTGTAAACAGAAACCCCCTCTCTAGCAAGCAAAAAGACAACAATGATATTGGTTGTTCTTATTGTCCACTAGATGTGCTAGAACAGGACTGTGCTTTATTAGTAATTTCTGAAATTTCTTAAAGAGGGAACCATTTTTTAAAATTTTTATTGTTTAATTCATGAAACATTGATTTGCAAATTTATGTTGGGTTTCTGCCATACAACAACTAGAATCAGTCATAACTATACACACTCACATATATCTATCTCTTCCTTCCTGAGCTTCCCTCCCCTCCCCCACCCAACCCCTCTAGCTCATCACAGGGCACCAGTCTGGGCTCCATCATTTTTAAGTGTGTCTAACCAAATACTTTACTAGCGTGTGAAATAAGTGCAAATGTGTGGTAGTTTGAGCATTCTTTGGCACTGCCTTTCTTTGGGATTGGAATGAAATCTGACGTTTTCCAGTCCTGTGGCCACTTCATGGCAAATAGATAGGAAACAGTGGCTGACTTTATTTTTCTGGGCTCCAAAATCACTGCAGATGGTGACTGCAGCCATGAAATTAAAAGACACTTACTCCTTGGAAGGAAAGTTATGACCAATCTAGACACCATATTGAAAAGCAGAGACATTACTTTGTCAACAAAGGTCTGTCTAGTCAAGGCTATGGTTTTTCCAGTAGTCATGTACAGATGTGAGAGTTGGACTATAAAGAAAACTGAACACCGAAGAATTGATGCTTTTGAACTGTGGTGTTGGAGAAGACTCTTGAGAGTCCCTTGGACTGCAAGGACATCCAACCAGTCCATCCTAAAGGAAATCAGTCCTGAATATTCACTGGAAGGACTGATGCTAAAACTGAAACTCCAGTACTTTGGCCACATGATGTGAGGAGCTGACTCATTTGAAAAGATCCTGATGCTGGGAAAGATTGAGGGCAGGAGGAGAAGGGGACGACAGAGGACGAGATCGTTGGATGGCATCACCAACTCAATGGACATGGGTTTGGGTGGACTCCGGGAGTTGGTGATGGACAGGGAGGCCTGGCATGCTGTGGTTTGTGGGGTCACAAAGAGTTAGACACGACTGAGCGACTGAACCTAACTGAGCCAAACACTATGTGATTAGTATCTGAATATTAGAATAATTCTCTTAGATTATAAATCCAAAACTGAATGATACAGATATATGCCATATCCTTCTTGGAAAGTTACTGATTATAGAATCAGACACAAGAAAGGCTGCATGCAAACTAAAATGACAAACCATGTCTTCTTCAGAGTAATGTTGGTAATCTATCCAGCATCATAGTTTCTCCTTCTTCTTCTTCTTCTTCTTTTTTTTTTTTTTTTTACATTTTGGTCATGCTGAGTGGACTGTGGGATCTTAGGTCCCCAGTCAGGGATCAAACCTACATCCATCGTGATAGAGACAGGAAGTCTTAACCACTTAACCACTGGATCACCAGAGGAGCCCCCACAGCTACTTGATTTATGATTTTAACAATGTAACAACCAAATATTTTTTGATGTGTGACATTTTATAAAATGTTATAGAATTTTTAAAGTCACTATTTGAAAATTCCTTCCAACATGGAAAAAGCAAGAGAGTTCCAAAAAAACATCTATTTCTGCTTTATTGACTATGCCAAAGACTTTGACTGTGTGGATCACAATAAACTGTGGAAAATTCTGAAAGAGATGGGAATACCAGATCACCTACCCTGCCTCTTGAGAAATGTGCATGCAGGTCAGGAAACAACAGTTAGAACCGGACATGGAACAACAGACTGGTTCCAAAGAGGAAAAGGAGTACATCAAGGCTGTATATTGTCACCCTGCTTATTTAACTTATATGCAGAGTACATCATGAGAAATGCTGGACTGGAAGAAACACAAGGTGAAATCAAGATTGCCAGGAGAAATATCAATAACCTCAGATATGCAGATGACACCACCCTTATGGCAGAAAGTGAAGAGAAGCTAAAAGCCTCTTGATGAAAGTGAAAGAGGAGAGTGAAAAAGTTGGCTTAAAGCTCAACATTCAGAAAACGAAGATCAAGGCATCTGGTCCCATCACTTCATGGCAAATAGATGGGGAAACAGTGTCAGACTTTATTTTCTTGCTCCAAAATCACTGCAGATGGTGACTGCAGCCATGAAGTTAAAAGACGCTTACTCCTTGGAAGAAAAGTTAGGACCAACCTAGATAGTATATTCAAAAGCAGAGACATTACTTTGCCGACTAAGATCCGTCTAGTCAAGGCTATGGTTTTTCCTGTAGTCACGTATGGATGTGAGAGTTGGACTGTGAAGAAGGCTGAGTGCCGAAGAATTGATGCTTTTGAACTGTGGTGTTGGAGAAGACTCTTGAGAGTCCTTTGGACTGCAAGGATATCCAACCAGTCCATTCTGAAGGAGATCAACCCTGGGATTTCTTTGGAAGGAATGATGCTAAAGCTGAAACTCCAGTACTTTGGCCACCTCATGCGAAGAGCTGACTCATTGGAAAAGACTCTAATGCTGGGAGGGATTGTGGGCAGGAGGAGAAGGGGACGACAGAGGATGAGATGGCTGGATGGCATCACAGACTCGATGGACGTGAGTCTGAGTGAACTCAGAGAGATGGTAATGAACAGGGAGGCCTTGTGTGCTGCAATTCATGGGGTTGCAAAGAGTCGGACTCGACTGAGCGACTGAACTGAACTGAACTGCATGCAGAAACCTAGTGTTTTTCACATTTCTTCAATGGCTATTTGAATAGCAAACTAGTCTCAATCTCAAAAATGACTGAGTTTGAAAATATTCATCATAATTAAATTCCAGGTTAAATAAATAACTCACATACCCCTGGAGAAGTCAGTGTAATGGAATCTAAATTATACACTAATTTTTATTTTCCCTCTAACTACTTAAAAGTAATTTTATTAAGCTGCCACCAAAAATTTACCAAAGATTTCAATTCAGATTAGGAAGCCAATTCAAGTTCAAATTTTAGACCAATAACTCTGTCTCCTTATACATTATACTGAGTGGCTGGATTTAACTGGAATGTATACTTATACTTGACCTGACAATGTGATGCAGGTGTAATTCAAGTCTTTTAAGTATAATATACTAATTAGTATTCATATATTCACTGTATATTATTTAGGCATAAATTATTAATTTTCTTACTAGATTTAATAATATAATTAATCCTACAGCAAAAACAAATTTGAATGAAAAAGTCATACAAATGTCTATTTTAGTCCCCAAGAAAAGTAAAAATTGGAGGTCCTAATTTCCATCACTGATTTGAGACAATAATGCCAAACTTCCAATCAATTTGTTGGTTTCAATAGTTAATCTTCTTGGTAAATCACTGCTTACCATTAAATTAAGTTAACCTAAAAAAAAATAATCTTGGGCTCCAAAATCAATGTGGATGGTGACTGCAGCCATGAAATTAAAAGATGCTTGCTTCTTGGAAGAAAACCTAGGACAAACCTAGACAGCACATTAAAAAGTAGAGACATCACTTCTGCCAATAAAAGTCTGTATAATCAAAGCTATGCTTTTTCAGTAGTCATGTATGGCTGTGAGAGCTGGACCATAAAGACGGTTAAGTGCCAAAGAACTGATGTTTTCGAATTGTGGTGCTGGAGAAGACTCTTGAAAGTCCCTTGGACTGTAAGGAGATTAAACCAGATATCCTAAAGGAAATCGGTCCTGAATATTCATTGGAAGGACTGATGCTGAAGCTCCAATACTTTGGCCACCTGATGCAAAAAGCTGACTCACTGGAAAAGACCCTGATGCTGGTTATTGAGAGCAGGAGGAGAAGAGGAAGACAGAGAATGAGATGATTGGATGGCATCACCGACTCAAAGGACAAGAGTTTGAGCAAACTCCAGGAGATAGTAAAGGACAGGGAAGCCTGGCATGTGTAGTCCATGGGGCCGCAAAAAGTTGGACATGACAGAGCAACAACAACAAAGCAAAACAACATACACTTCAAGCATACTAGTATCCTTGTTCACCTTATGAAATGCTAATATCATTGCCAATTAAGTTCTCTATCACAGTGAACTTTCACAAGAACCCACTAAGAAAGCAATAATCTAAGGTGAAGAAGCCTTTATTTTACTCAGATTTGGATGTAAACATGAAGTAACTGCTCTTTGAGTACATGGAGAAGCAATTAAGAGCATAAATTAATGAGGAAAATACTTGGCATACTGAAGTATTTGACCAAAGTTAACTCCATGGATGGAAACTCAGTGTTGCAGACAAACACCCATTTAATCAAAGCAATCAATAGCAAAAGGTAAAGAGAACCATAAACCAGCATTATTCAGTTCAACAAATAATTATCAAGTGCATAGTGTATGCCGGGCCCTCTGCTAGGTATTGAATTTATGATAATGAATACGATGGTTCCTTTCCTCAAGAAGCTTAAATATCCAGCAGGAAAGAAATACAAAAGCTGATCTGGTTTTGCAAGATAAAAGCAATTGCTGTTTAGTCACCAAGTCATGTGTGACTCTTTTGCGACCCCATGGACTATAGCCTGCCAGGTTCCTTGGTCCATGGGATTTCCCAGGCAAGAATACTGGGGTGGGTTGCCATTTCCTTCTCCAGGGATCTTCCCAATCAAGGGACTGAATCTGTGTTTCCGTCATTGTCAGGCAGACTCTTTACAATGAACCACCTGGGAAGTCCGGAAAACAAATATCCATGGGGCAGAGCTGGGTCGGGGGGCGGGAACATAATGGGAAGAATAGAGCAAGTAATTTGTGGGGAGACCTATAGTAAGTTTGGGAGTTCTGAGAGGGCCAAAATGCAGGCGGTGGCTGAAAATAGATGGAAAAGATACCATGCTTATAGATTTGCATAGCTTTACAGTTATGTTAAAAATACACTGAAGGGAGGATTTTAACCAGAAGAGTGATCTGGCTAGATATACAGTTTAAAAAAATCACTTTCATTCTTCTAAAGACTGAATATAATGTGAAAAGATTGGAGGCAAGAAAATCAATAAACTAAATGGACAATCAATTCAGTGAGAGTAGAGACGAAAAGAAAAATTTGAAAGAAATTAATATTTAGGAAATACATTAGGAGTCTAGGATAACTTTCGGTTTCTGACTTGGAATAGTTCCATTACCTAAAATAGAGACTATAAAAAGAATGTAGGACGAATGTTGAATTAAGTTTCATTACGAACATGATGAGTTTCAGGTGCCTACAGAATGCTAAGTGGAGCCACTCAGCAGGCAGTGCAGTATGCAGTCTGATTCTCAGAAAGAAGCCCCAAACTGGAGATACAAAATAGAGAGTTGGCAGAATACAGGTGTTTGCCAAGCTTTAAAAATGGAACTAATCGACCAGTAACAGTGATGGATCCAAACCAAATAAAATATTGCGTGTGTGTGTACGTGTGTGTGTGTGTTTAGGTGACGGTGGGGGGAGGAGGAAGAGGCCATAATTTTAAACATTTATTGGCTAATCAAACCTCTTATTATTTCAGGCACTAACTGAGACCTAGTCCTTAGCTATTTCAATAGTACAGAAATTATTCATTAGCTTATATAAACCTTATTGTCATATAAAAGGCAAAATCATGGATGAATGTTTTATAAAAAATGTGTATAAGACCCCCAAGCCCCAAACTTTTAAAAAGTTCTTTTCTTCCTTCACTTCCATAGTCTGTACGAAACTCAATCAATATATTTATAGTTTTCCTTCCTCACTGATAGTTGTTTTCTTCATTACAGATCTATGATGTCTGATTGACACCAAATACTAGGAACAGACCAAGTTCAAATGAACATATACCTACAAGAGTTATGTGTAGCCCTTTGGACTTTCCCTCAAAGTATTTAAATTTGTATATTAATACAAATAAAAACTAATTTATCTGTGAAAATCCTTGGATTTGAAAGTTCTCATAGATTTTTGTTCTACTGTGAATACAAAAATTTTGACCAAGCTCATGCATAATCTTCCTATTTTGTTCCCATGTGGCACTGCCTTGTATTCAAAGACCTCTATTTTGATTCATAAAACCACATGAAATGCAACTCGTGCCAGCACTATAGTTAAATTTATAGTCCTGCTATGGTACTAATGCAGTGACTTCCTCAGTTCTGTGCACCGTTATCTTGTAATTTGGATTCAGTCCCAGCAGAACTGAAGTACTGTTCCTCAATTAATTCAACTACCCAGAGTCCTAGACAATCTGTGGGTTGTGTCCACTTAGTTTCTTGTAAATCACTTCCCTCCTAGCCTTTCATTTGTGACTTGTGCATAGTAGAAAATCTCCCTGAACCCATTTCTCACTGTGATTGCATTGGACATTGTCTGAAAAGAATGGCTCTCATTATTCCCCTTTGATAATTTACATTTTAATTCTAGTTCCCAAACAGCTGGCCTCTGCTTTGAAAAAATGATACAACAAATCCTTTGGGCATCCTGCCCTCTTCTTCCCTTCCTTTCCAAAGCATCATGTCCTCCAAAGGACTTACGTTTGAAGTGGAACACATTCGCGGAGAATTTAAATGGATATATGAAGATCATCTAGCACTAAGAAGAAATTTAAAGGATTTAGGAGAAATGTTTTCTCCACAATAAGTCTGATGGATTATTTTAAAACTTAATATACAAGAAATAAAGCACAGTATCATATATATTAGTGAATAAAATGCTTTTTGCCTTTCTATTATAAAATAATTTTTTTCAAAAGCCATTGTTCTTTCCTTTTAAAATCCACACGGGCTGAGAAGGGCAAACATCTGCCAAGTATGTAGAGTTATATCCATCTTTTCCTGAAGCACTGTTTTAGTCTCATCTTTCCAACAGCTCTGATTATTTTTATCACTCATTCTCATTGTTGTTGTTGCTGTCGTTTAATTGCTAAGTGCTGTCTGACTCTTTGCAACGCCATGGACTGTAGCCCACCAGGCTCCTCTGTCCACGGGATTTCCCAGGCAAGAATACTAGAGTGGACTGTCATTTCTTTTCTCCAGAAGATCTTCCCGACCCAGGGATTGAACCTATGTTCCCTGTGCCTCCTGAATTACAGGCAGATTCTTTTTACCCGCTGAGCCATCGGGGAAGCCCACAAAGGACTGAAACTGAAACTGAAGTCGCTCAGTCATGTCCAGCTCTTTGTGATCCCATGGACTGTAGCCTACCAGGCTCCTCAGCCCATGGAATTTTCCAGACAAGAGTACTGGAGTGGGTTGCCATTTCCTTCTCCAGGGGATCTTCCTAACCCAGGGATCGAACCCAGGTCTCCTGCACTGCAGGCAGACGCTTTACTGTATGAGCCATCAGGGAAGCCCAAAGTACTAATAAATGTGGACCTTAGCAATCACAAGTAGTGGTGAAACTAAGAAATTAAGTCTGTGTAGTCTCCTAAATGACAAACAAAACAGAGCATCAATGTGGGCTCTCAGAAATAACAATGCAAGTAAAGCCTGGAGTTACACAAAGTACTCAACAGATACTTCCCCTCTCTGTTCTCTCTTCTATCCTTTCTAACCTCAGAAATGGAGAAGAAACTTTTATAGACCTTCAGTGATGAGTCATCATTATGTCTGTGTATACTTTCAAATGTTTAACTTTTCAATTTTATTAACTTCAGTGGTGACAAAATAAAAGTCAGTAAATTAATATTTAAGTGTAAAACGAAATAAAATTTTTATTAGAGTTGTACAGATTTTTCCAATTTGGGGTCCATTTTTATTCTATTATTAGGTTATATTACAACTAACTGTATAACACAGTTTTTCCAAATGTGAAGTACTGCTTATATCTTAAACTACATGCTGTGCTGCGGATACATGTACACCTGGAGTTTATGATGGTATACAATAGTAAATTTGACCTCTAGAGAACTGTGCCATAGAAAAGTTAGTTTTCACTCCTTCTGGAGGGACTATGACCTGAGTTCAGAAATGGCCTAACTGCCAGTCTAAGTCAACAGCAGTTTTTTCAGCAGCATTTTCCACACATGCCTTAGCCTAAACCAGGCTCCTCAGCTCACTGATAGCAGATTCTCCACATACATAACCTTCTATGCATATGCAGTTCTAAGAACCTCTGAGCAGCATCATAACTTGGGAAAGGCAACTATTGCTGTTCAATATCTTTTCCTCATGCTCTTTCCAGAAAAAGCTTTCTGAATCAATTTATTAGGGTTATCACATAATAAGCTATATTTTATCACAAGATATAGTCATGGTTATTCTGTTTGTTACAAAACCTACAGTGATTGTTCTCAGAGGCTTCCCTGATGACTCAGTGGATGAATAATCCTTCACTGCAGGAGACACAGCAGATGCGTGTTCAATCCTTGGGCTGGGAAGATCCCCTAGAGGAGGAAAATGGCCACCCACTCCAGTATTCTTGCTAATGTTTTTGATATGCTTTATGATATGAAAAATACACCCTACAGAGTACTGAAAAGCAATTTTCACCTTGAAACAGTCATTTAAAATAACAAAATGGATATTCTTAAGGTTAAATATGTGTGCTCCATTTACATCCTTCTTTACAGACTATCTCCATTTACATCTGATATATACAATAAAATGTGATTTTTAGCATGAGAAATTCAAATTGTATTTGCTTTAAGAAAATATGAGCCCATCTTTTTACTATGACTAAGTTAATACTCTTTAACCTGACCCTCTTGCTAATGTTTGAAATATTTTGTATATTTCACTAACAATGAAATTAGTACAGAATCACACCTTAGTCTCTCCCTCTAAATAGGTTGGTGTATCTATGCCACACCATATGTAAAAATTCTCGACCTACTACTAAGACCTCTCAAATTCACCTTGCTAATCTTAAAGGTTGAATTCCTCACTCTGCTCCCTAAGTCAAAATACCAAAATCCCAGTAAAGCCTAGTATTTAAGGTGCTCTACACATCCAAGACCACTTACCCATTCTGTTCTTTCCCCAAAGAAATCTCCCATTGCAGACAATATTGTTTACTGTGCTCTTTGTCACCTCAGTGTCTTTGCTTCTGCTATTATCCTACCTGGGTGTTTTCTAAAACCAGCCATATAAGCAGTCCCACGCTACATCCTTCACTTCCCACATAAAATCTTTAGCTTCTGCACATGATGATATATTTCTCTCCTCTAAATTTACATAGCACTTACAAGACATGCTCTTCTTTATCATTTATCTTTTTGTGCATTATATTCTTTTTATATTAGTTTTATGTCTTATGTCTCTGCTGCTAAGTCACTTCAGTTGTGTCTGACTCTGTGTGACCCCATAGATGGCAGCCCACCAGGCTCCCCTGTCCCTAGGATTCTCCAGGCAAGAACACTGGAGTGGGTTGCCATTTCCGTCTCTAATGAGTGGAAACTAGAGAACAACATACTGTATATTTTACACTCTAGAGAACAACATGTTGTATGTTGTACACTCCACAGCATAAGCATGGTTGTATATATAGAAGAAAATTAATCACTTTCTTATTTTTATTAAAGGCTTTCACTAGTTTTTGAAGTAACAGTTTATATTTGATATTTAGTGACATCTCAATATTAAAAGACCTATGCTTAAATAACATTCCAAGAACACTATTTAAAGCTTAATATATATTTGAATTATCTGTTGGTTTGTTATTAATATATTTAGTATTTAATTTGAGGAACTGCTAGTCTGGGAGATAGAAATATCATTCTAGCTAACCGCTCCATATTACAGCAATTTACATTACATAATTAATTAACCCTAGAAACAAAACAAAAGTCAAGAAAAGAAGCTTGAAGAAGAACAACAGTAATTCAATTTTTCATCGCAAAATAAAAATACTTTCTCCTAAATTACGTGATTTTTGAAAATGTCCTATAAATAATATTACATGAAAGAACAAAAATCTAATAGCTTAGTTTTCCATTGAGAAAATGTCTAGGAAAAAAGTAAACAGCCCTGAAATATGCCAAAAGTATAATCAATCAAAAGTCTGGCACACTGTGTTTAATATTAAGTTCAGTAGAGCATTACACTTGTTCTAAAAATATTTGAAAAGCACATTTAAGTATTTTAGCATAAGCAATATATACATGAAGAGGCACACTAATCATTAATCTCAAAGGTGATTCAAGATCATCACGAAATTGGATTAGTTCACTTACTGAATTTCAGTGCATTTAGGTCATTACCTGTAAGAAGTAAAATATGTGCAATTAGGTTGGTGGCTCAGAGGTTAAAGCATCTGCCTCCAATGCGGGAGACCCAGGTTCGATCCCTGGGTCAGGAAGATCCCCTGGAGAAGGAAATGGCAATCCACTCCAGTATTCTTGCCTGGAGAATCCCATGGACAGAGAAGCCTAGTAGGTTACAGTCCACAGGGTCGCAAAGAGTCAGACACTACTGAGTGGCTTCACCTCACCTCAATTCATTTATAAATTCTGATACTATATTGGTTGTTGCTTGGTACCTGATCCTATTTATAACTAAAGCTGCTATGGGGAAATAGTCAAAGAACACACTCATATTGAAACTGCAATGATTTTTGTGACTACTTTTCTCAAACATGGATTTGTAATTTTCTGTTTAGATTTTTAAAAAACCAGAAAACTTAATTTCAGATCCAAAATGGCTGCAAGGGTTAAAATTACTTATATAGGTAATACTCCAGTATCTCAAGAAAATGACACAGTTTAGGTTACCTATGTTTAGAACATTTTATTAGACTATATCAACGGAAGTCTAACCTTGTCTCTACCATTGATTTCTAATTTTCTAAATTATTTTTCTCTTGTTATTTAAGACATTAGTGAATGTTACAGATGTATCTACAGGGATTTAGAAGACATAATTAATCTGTGAAAACTCTTATGAGAGTCTCAGAAAGAATTGCTTCTACTACCTTAAAAATTAGAATTCACTGCCAGTTAAATAAAAGTCACACCCTTTATCATGGTCAAGAGAACCCACGAGGCCTGAAACCTGCCTTCTGCTCTGATTTCCCGTCCTACTACCCTCTACCATGGCCATGAGATTCTAGTGCCCCTGGCTTTGTATTTGTTTCTCAAATATGCCAGGATATCCTGCTCTTAATGCTGTTGCTTTTTCTGTTCCCTCTGCCTAAAAACTTTTTCCCAGAATATTCGTTTGCTTGGCTACTTTTCATTATTCATGTCTCCAAGAGCGGCCTATCCCATCCAAGACAAGCTCTAGCGTACGTTTTTGTTTTCCACTTCTTACAGTAATTTTTTAAGTCTGAAATGCTTAATAATTTATTTGTTTGCAAGTTAATTTCTGTCTCCCACTGTTAGAATATGGGTTCCATGAAGGCAGGGATCTGTATGGTTTGTCCCAGGATCCTACATTTTCAGAAAAGTTCCTGCTGGATGTTTGGGATCCAACAACCATTTGTTAAATAAATGATTTATGAACCATGATATTTGAAGTACGTTGGGCACACTAGACTGATATTTAAATGGAAGAAAAAGAGAATATCTATTTGTCCTGTAGTGTTTAAAAATGTTAAAATTTGGTGACTGTGAAATTTTTTAATAAATTTTCTCCTATTTAGAAATAAAAACATCTTCAAGATAAACACTAAATTTCTTTTCATAAAAAGAATATCTGTACAAGAATTTTTACATTTCAGAGAGTTTGGCAATTTAAAAAATAATAAGCTATAATTTTTCAAGTACAGTGATTAATAATATCCCTGTTACACATACTAACTTTGCATGAGCAAGTTTACAAATATGTGTTGCCTGTAAAATAGCATGTATAGATTATTCATAATACAAAAGTTAAAAATGAATTATTCCCAAGAACATCATTTACTATATTATTTTAACTCTTTATAGATCATTTAGATTTTCAGACTGGTCAAATTCAGTAAATCACATCTAAGAAGAAGAAGACAGTATATCTTATTTCAAAAGATTTGCTTTCATAGGTATGAATTACCTATATGCAAATAAGATGGTTTTTTCTAGATTTACGGCTCAAAATAAAGATATTCAGGAGAAGCTAATATACACAGCCCATTCTATCTCAAATGGTCATGGAAAATATTTTTAGGAATTTTGTTCCATCCATTCAATGATAAAACAGTAACTACAATTTTGATTAATGATTAAATATGTCCATTTAAAGAATTGCTGCTGCTGCTGCTAAATCACTTCAGTCGTGTCCAACTCTGTGGAACCCCACAGATGGCAGCCCACCAGGCTCCTCCGTCCCTGGGATTCTCCAGACAAGAACACTGGAGTAGGTTGCCATTTCCTTCTCCAATGCATGAACGTGAAAAGTGAAAGGGAAGTCACTCAGTTGTGTCCGACTCTTCCCGACCCCATGGACTGCAGCCTACCAGGCTCCTCAGTCCATGAGATTTTCTAGGCAAGAGTACTGGAGTGGCTTGCCATTGCCTTCTCTGATTTAGAGAATTAGGACATGCTATATAACATTCTCTAACAGAAGGAGGACATTAGAATTCCTTCACTCCCTAAATAGTGGTATTGTTTCAGTTTTCACTGACTAGGAATGTATTTCTCTTTAAATATTTAAGCATGGTTTCTGCTCAATTTCTTTCCTCCAATTTGCCCATAATGCTTTTCAAATATTTGTCGACTTAAGACTCTACGATGCCTAAGCAGTGTGGGTACAGGTGAAGCTCTACTGAACACAGTAATGACACAAATACCTAATTCTTATTTCATTTGCTGTCTCCTTGGCTGAAGCAAAGAAACAAGAGGCATGGAGCACCAGAGGCAGAAAAACAGCAAAACATGCAAGAGTAGGAAAGTTAAGAGGGAAGCAGACACAGACATAGAGGCCACAGGCTTTCTAGCTCACTTCCTTTTAGCTAAAAATGTTAAAGCTGGGGAGACACAAAAGGAAAGCTATTTCTGAGAAAATTTCATAGTGCTATAGGTCAGAAAGAAGCTTCCACCTGGCTATTTTTGTTGCCTTTCTCTTGTACAGAGAGTCAAGTTTAAACACAAACTTCATCAATCTGGAGGCATCCGTACGGATAGTTGAAGTTCAGAGAAAAGCTCCTTGGCTTTTCAAGTAGCTTGAGTCTGGGCACACATCTCCAGAGAGTTTACATGTCTGTCCTAAGAGATCCAAACCACAGGAATGAACCTGGAGCAGCCGCCTGGTCAGTGTTTCCTGGACCAGGTTTAGTCTCCCCACGTTCAGTAGTGGAGCTGGCACAGAGCTCATTGGAACGGCCTTAAAATGCTGAGTCTCTCCTCCTTTCATATTCATGTGAAAGTCACAGTTGAGTCACAAAGTGGGAGAGGTATGAGAGGCAGATCACCCCACCCTTAGGTCAGAGAACAGGAATATAAACTAACTTGGAAGAAGCGTCAGAGTGAGATGGTTCTTCATGGGCAACTCCTTACCAAGAGCCGAGTCTGACCTGAATAACAATTTTAGGCCTGGCTCCACCACTCAGAATCTCAGGAAAGTCATTTAACCACTCCCTGTCCCAGTTTCCTTACACACACATCAGAGGTTCACACCATTTGCTCCTAACTTATCCGTACTTCACAAGTCTTAAGAACTGATGCTACAGGGCAGAGGCACAGAAAAATACACTTTATATTTCCATTTGTACAAGCACAGAATCCTTCTAAGACACTAATTAATTAATAGAGTTACAAAAAGTCACTCTGTTATATAGACTATAAACATATTAAGCAAAAAGAAAGGATTTCATTAAAAATACATTTGCTCAATATCAGTTTTTTAATAGAAATCAATATCAGTTTTTTTAATAGAAAAATTAGGATTCTTCTCCCAAAACCTGATGGAGGTCTTTCAGAAAGGGCTGAAATGGTGCAGTGAGACTGTCCTAGATTGTATAAAGTTTAATAAATTACAGTTTTGATATGGACCACCTTCATTTAATATGGTTCTATTCAAAATAAAGTAAAACCACACCCCCTAATCATGGAACTTATGACTTAGTCTAAAAGTGATAAGCACTTTTAAAAATCCACAAAATATCAATTTCACCAAAGACTGATTAATAGTCTATAATAGTTTACATCATACAATTATGAATGAGGCAAGCTTTAGTTTGAGATGAAATGGCCAAATCCATTTAAATAAACCCTAGATCATACCCACTTCATGGTTTCATAAGAGATGGAGCTTCCAGTAGGATGCTTGGTGCTTTCTCAGAAGTAAAATTTCTAAAGTTCCACCAATACTGGTTTCTCCTCTTTAAAAAGAATAAAATCTGCATTTTCCATGCAATAGCAATGTCATATGTACTTCCTAAAAGGTAAATTTAAGTGACAGGATTTCAATTTAGGACACTTGATCAACATGGAGATGCTTTGATATTGAGCACCAAATTTAGCTTTATCATTTCAATTCAATAATGGACAATGGAATTTGGATCTTATCTCTCAAGACAGAAAAATATAGTAATTATTTGAAATTTGTTTAATTTGGTTTTATGAATGAAAACATACAATATTATTTTTCCTATGAAAGTGCATTTAAAATCAGTATTCTCATGTGAACATCAAAGTACAATTTTCAATTTTTTATAAATCAACTGTATAACAATTTATCTCAACTAAGAAAAAATGCTATATATAAATACTAATATAAGGCTAATAACAGTACATGAACTGAGAACTTCCAAATGTACAAGCTGGATTTAGAAAAGGCAGAGGAACCAGAGATCAAAGTGCCAATATCCTTTGGATTATAGACAAAGCAAGAGAATCCCAGAAAAACATTTACTTCTGCTTCATTGATTACTTGAAAGCCTTTGACTGTGTGGGCACAACAAACTGTGGAAAATTCTTAAACAGATGGGAATACCAGACCACCTTACCTGTCTCCTGGGAAACCTATATGCAGGTCAAGAAGTTACAGTTAGAACCGGACATAGGACAATGAACTGGTTCTAAACTGGGAAAGGAGTACATCAAGGCTACATATTGTCTGCATATTTAACTTCTATGCAGAGTCAGTTCAGTCACTCAGTTGTAACCAACTCTTTGCAACCCCATAAACTGCAGCATGCCAGGCCGCCCTGTCCATCACCAACTCCTAGAGTCCACCCAAACTCATGTCCATTGAGTTGGTCATGCCATCCAACCATCTCATCCTCTGTTGTCCCCTTCTCCTCCTGTCTTCAATCTTTCCCAACATCAGGGTCTTTTCCAATGAGTCAACTCTTCACATGAGGTGGCCAAAGTATTGGAGTTTCAGCTTCAACACCAGTCCTTCCAGTGAATACCCAGGACTGATCTCCTTTAGGATGGACTGGTTGGATCTCTTGCAGTCCAATGGACTCTCAAGAGTCTTCTCCCACACCACAGTTCAAAAGCATCAGTTCTTCTGCACTCAGCTTTCCTTACAGTCCAACTCTCACATCCATACCTGACTACTGAAAAAGCATAGCTTTGACTATATGGATTTTATTGGCAAAAGTGATGTCTCTACTTTTTAATGTGCTGTCTAAGTTTGTCCTAGCTTTTCTTCCAAGAAGCAAGCATCTTTTAATTTCATGGTTGCAATCACCATCTGCAGTGATTTTGGAGCCCCAAAAAATGAAGTCAGCCACTGTTTCCACTGTTTCCCCATCTATCTGCCATGAAGTGATGGGACCAGATGCCATGATCTTAGTTTCCTGAATGTTAAGCTTTAAGCCAACTTTTTCACTCTCCTCTTTCACTTTTATCAAGAGGCTCTTTAGTTCTTCACTTTCTGCCATAAGGGTGGTGTCATATCTGCATATCTAAGGTTATTGATATTTCTCCCAGCAATCTTGATTCCAGCTTGTGCTTCTTCCAGCCCAGTGTTTCTCATGATGTACTCTGCACAGAAGTTAAATAAATAGGGTGACAATATACAAAGTGCT
The DNA here is from genome assembly GCA_917880005.1 of Nanger dama. NCBI lineage: Eukaryota > Metazoa > Chordata > Mammalia > Artiodactyla > Bovidae > Nanger > Nanger dama. Next base: position 39,350,032 of record CAKJTW010000004.1, read on the forward strand.
TCATGTGAAATGCCAGGCTGGATGAATCACAAGCCCAGAATCAAGATTTCCCAGAGAAATATCAAATGTGCAGATGGTACCACTCCAATGGCAGAAAACAAAGAGGAACTAAAGAGTTTCTTAATGAGGGTAAAAGAGGACAGTGAAAAAGCTGTTAAACTTAACATTCAAAAATAAGATTAGGCATCTGATCCCATCACCTCATGGCAAACAGATGAGGAAAAAGTGGAAGCAGTGACAGAGTTTATTTTCTTGGGCTCCAAAAATCACTGCAGATGGTGACTGTGGCCATTAAATTAAAAGACACTTGCTCCTTGGAAGGAAAGCTATGACAATGCTAGACAATGTATTAAAAAGCAGAGATATCACTTTGATGACAGAGGTCCATATAGTCAAAGCTACGGTTTTTCCAGTTCAGTTCAGTTCAGTTCAGTCGCTCAGTCGTGTCCGACTCTTTGCGACCCCATGAATCACAGCACACCAGGCCTCCCCGTCCATCACCAGGAGTGATGTAGTGATGGAGTTCACTCAGACTCACGTCCATCAAGTCAGTGATGCCAACCAGCCATCTCATCCTCTGCCATCCCCTTCTCCTCCTGCCCCCAATCCCTCCCAGCATCAGAGTCTTTTCCAGTGAGTCAACTCTTTGCATGAGGTGGCCAAAGTACTGGAGTTTCAGCTTTAGCATCATTCCCTCCAAACAAATCCCAGGGCTGATCTCCTTCAGAATGGACTGGTTGGATCTCCTTGCAGTCAAGGGACTCTCAAGAGTCTTCTCCAACACCACAGTTTAAAAGCATCAAATCTTCATATTCAAATGTGAAAGTTGGACCATAAAGAAGACTGATGCTTTCAAACTGTGGTGCTGGAGAAGACTCTTGAGAGTCCCTTAGTCTGCAAGATCAAATCAGTCAATCCTAAAGGAAAACAGTCCTGAAGAGTCATTGGAAGGACTGATGCTAAAGCTGAAGCTCCAATACTTTGGCTACCTGATGAGAAGAGCGAACTCATTGGAAAAGACCCTGATGCTAGGAAAGATTGAGAGCAGAAGGAGAAGGGGGGTGACAGAGGATGGGATGGTTGGATGGCATCACCAACTCAATAGACATGAATTTGAGCAAACTTCAGGAGACAGTGAAGGACAGGGAAGCCTGGTGTGCTGCAGTCCATAGTTGCAAAGAGTTGGACATGACTTAGTAACTGAACAACAATCCTGTGATTACATACACAAACACAAATATCACTATGATAGCCCTTTGGAAAACACAAAGTAAACAAATTTTGTGGACTAATAGGTTGTTACAGGTATTAGGACTCCATATAGCAAAGATCTGTATGCCATAGGTTGCAGTTCTTCATTCAAATGATATAATAAGTATGTGTAGTAAATTACAGAATCAGATCTTTTCCTAGCTATACTAGATCACTAACATAAAAAGAATGCACTACTGATCCTAAAAACTTTTTTTTTGCTTCTTTGTTTTCAAAGTGGGCCAAAGGAATGTGGTCTCATAAACACCAGAAAAACAGGCAGCTTATTGTTTAAAATACTGCTAAATTACAACTTTGAGGGCACAATATTCAAATAAAGTAATACAATTTCGAAGCTGAGAATTATTTAATTGTGATGCTTCCTAGTCAATAAAACTAGGAAACATTTTCTCATACCATTTTATTATATAATTTCACTGTTGTCCATTAGCAAGTTAATACAGTGTTGTTGCAACTGTTACAACAACACAACATGGGCAACAATAAACCCATTAATACTTTAATGCAATATAAAAGGTTCTATCAGTATGAATATTCTATCTCAAACTAAATGAGCAAGTTTGTATATTTACTTACAAATGTGCTTTAAATATAGGAGATCTATATAGTTAAGCAATGAAATATACTAATGGACATTCAAGCACTATATTTTATGATCACTGAGAGATGGATTCAAGATGGCTAATGATAATGCTGTACATGCAATGTAACCAGGGATATTTTATTTAAAATTAAATTAATTCAGTTCAACTTAAGGGAACATCAGTGTAGTTAGCTAGCATAAAATGAAGACAGTGGACTGCCTGACAGATAATGACTTTACTGTGGGTGCATGCTCTATCACTAAGTTGTGTCTGACTCTTTGTGAGCCATGGACTGTAGCCCACCAGGCTCCTCTGTCCATGGGATCTCTCAAGCAAGAATACTGGAGTGGATTGCCATTTCCTCCTCCAGGGGTTCTTCTTGACTCAGGGATCAAATCCACATCTCATGTACCGGCAGGCAGCTTCTGAGACACCAGGAAAGCCCAGATGACTTTACTAATCAGTTTCCATTTTACTTGATGTCAGGTGAATAAAATAACAAAATACAATTAGCTAATCAAAATTTTCATTTGAAAGCAGTAGGTGGCTACACCACTTTTACCTTTTTCAAGTCATTTGAAGAAGGCTGTTAAGAACACAGCTGGGATAAGCAACTGTCCATAAGATACGGGAATTTGGGTCAGCTTGTGTACAAATAATGGGAAGACACAAGGCAGAAAGGCTGATTCAGAAAGGCTTTCCAGAGAAAGGAAACAGGATCAAAGACTGGTATACAAGGAAAAGTTTGTTCAAAGTCAGAGCATATATAAGTCAAGATTAAAGAAAGGACGAGACAGTGATGAAGCCCTGAGAAGAAGTTGGCATAAAAGTGTATGTTAAATGAGAAATACAGATATAATGAAAAATAAATTACAATAAAAATGGCAGGTTCTATTTTCTAAAAATTGGTGTTTTGTTTTGTTTTGTTTTTTGGCCAATACAAATTGAAAGCAAAGAGCAAAGGAAGGAAAGAAGAAAGGAAGGAAAATGGGTAAAGAGGAAAGGAAGAAAAAAAGAAAGCAAGAAAAAGTCTAGCTGTCTGATCTTAGAAGCTTAATTATTTTCTCTAAAAGGCCTATTAACATAACAGGCTCCTCTGTCCATGGAATTCTCCAGGCAAGAATACTGGAGTGGGTTGCCATTTTCTTCTCCAGGGGATCTTCCCAACTCAGGGATTGAACTTGTGTCTCCTGCATTGGGCAGGCAGATTCTTTAACACTGAGCCACCAGGGAAGCCTCAGTTTATATATATACAAATATTTATACAATTATATATGTTGTTGTTTAGTGGGTAAGTCATGTCTGACTCTTGCAATGTGGTGGATTGTAGCCCCCAGGATTCTCTGTCCATTGGATTTCCCAGGCAAGAATACTGAACCAGGTTGCCATTTCCTTCTCCTTCTATATATAATTATACAGAGAAAATACATATATGAAAAAAGAAGGTTAGGTATACAGGGTCTACATTAGGACACTTACATACTGATATACAAAAAACTGTCTTTGAGATTTGGGACACTACTGTCCCCATGTGCAGCCCCTTGTGCCCCACATCTGAAATATAATAACTGCTCATTTAAATGTTATTTTTTTGTTATTCCCCATTACAAAAGAAACAAATTCCTCTAACTTTATTTGAAGCTTTCTTAAAGCCAGGAGCCCTGTAGTACTTTTTGTGTCTCTACACTTAGTCCCCAGGAAGATATTCTGCATCCAATAGAAATATAATAGACACATAACAAAACACATAACTGATGCTGAAGCTGAAACTCCAATACTTTGGCCACCTGACTCGCAGAACTGATTCACTGGAAAAGACCCTGTTGCTGGGAATGATTGAAGACAGGAGAAGGAGACAACCAACAGAAGATGAGATGGTCGGATGGCATCACCGACTCAATGGACATGAGTTTGAGCAAGCTCCAGGAGTTGGTGATGGACAGGGAAGCCTGGTGTGCTGCGGTCCATGGGGTCTCAAAGAGTTGGACACGACTGAGCAACTGAACTAACAAAACAAATAAATAAATAAGATGGAATAAATGCTCTCCTAAATGAAGAGTAAAGGCTGTTTATAATAAGAGTAACAGTATTGAAGACAAAATGCCTGGAAGACTAACATTCAAACAGGAGATTACAAAGAACAGAATGAAAAGAGAGGAAAAAAATCAGTGAAATGATCAAAATACTGCTCACACTTAAGAAGGTTTAGACTGAGCAGATCAAATTAAGAAAGGCGTAGAAAGAACTGAAGTACAAAGGACAGACATATCTGAGAGAATCAGACATGACTCAAAGAGCTTAATAGCATCTTTACCTGATATACCAGAGACATAAGAGTTTATAATTGTTTCAGAATATTATCTTTAGTAACATTCACTAATGCATTACTAATAACTTACCTAATTGACTGCTTTTAGGATTAAGGAATATGACATTGTTCTGGGGGTAGTGTTATCCACTGTAACTGTTATATTAGATTCTTTATCTTAATCTGTCAAGAGGAAATTAGGCATTGAAAGGAATTCATTAACCAAAGCAATCAACTTGAATACTAAAATCTCCAAGTTGGTTTCATACGCTCAGTCTTATGGGGACATCAATGAATACTTTAAGGATGTACATACGGTCATGTGCATCTAAGCAAACGTTATAACTATTGCATTTTAAAGTCCAAGAGCACAAACCCATTTTTCAAAAGCATAGCAATCCAGTCTGCTATCTAGATGCTAGTAAAATTTTACCAGAAAATGTGTATCATGAGAAAACATGCAAATATATGCCAATAAGCATTCTTCTTCCTTTTCCCTTCTGATATATTTAGAAAATCTGCAAATTGATTTTAAGCCAAAAGTGGTAAAGGAATGAAATTATTCTTTCAGGTTTAGGGGATGCTGTGCCAGGTTTCATTTCTGGCAGCATATTTATGACCAAGTTCAAGATCCTTGAGAAGAAATATGTAAAAGAGGAAATATCCCTTTAACCTTAGCAGAGCAACAGAGTAAGGCTGCTGTGGGAAGCCAAAGGCTTCTGCATTAGGAGGGTGTGCTGCTGGTGTTTGGTTTCCACTGAGAGGGTGCTTGCTCTCTCAGTGAGTTTGAAGTAGCTACTAGGATGAGGTAATGGCTGTGCCAGTTTCACTGGGTCAGGCTCTGTCAGCACATTCTTTCTCCTTCTCCTCCCCAAGAAGGTGCTGTAAACACGTCATCCTAGGAGAGTTGCTACAGAGAATGAACACATCCTAAATTCAAAATTCCTGAGAAAGCTGCTCTGCTCTTGACAATCTAGACAGAACTAGAAGCTTAAAGAAGCATAGATAGAGTCACCATAAACAGGTTATTTGATGGAGGTGAGAAAAAGAGGAGAAAAACAGAGAAAATGGACACTGATGTATAAAAAATTTTTTTAAGGAAGCTCAATTTTTAATTGCTCAGATCTACAGATGTATGTTAAGCAATTTTCTGCTTATGGGGAAAAAAAACCTTTAGGAAATTAAATAATACTGTAGCATATTATGAAATACTAAAAATTGAAATTAAATAAAGTATAGGCAAACAGCATGTACCACTGATCCTAATGGCACAATAGCTCTGCTCAATGCATATGGTGGATTCCAGATATAAAGGTATAATAATCAGATAAATTTATCAGGAAATCAACATTAAAATACACACACACAACAATACTTTTTATTCAAAGATAAAAATGCATTTCACCTTTTCTTGGGAAGGAAATGTTTCTGTGTATGAAGAGGGGGTGATTGAAACGCCGATGATATTTTTACAGAGTCATAAAGATTTCTACCAAAATACGTAGCAACTGACCAGCTAAATGGGTGTTTTGTGTCACAATTCAAGTGAAAGGCTATAATCTTCCTCTTGGGCATTTTAAAGAGCTTTTATTTATTTAATCTGTTTTCAATGCCAAAAAAATTATAATTGCCCACAGTGAAATGACAGGGTTACAGAGCCTTGCGTTATACAGGGCTGGTACCTGCCGCTCAAGCATGGGACATTTTGCATAACATGGCTCACATAAAAGGCTTTGTTCTCCATCGCCTCACTGCGGCTGCAAACCTCAATTTCAGTTAGCAGTCATTTCCTCTCCCAGACCAATCATTTCAAAATAAATCATATTTTTGACATTTAATACCTTACCAATATTCATTAATCCCTCTGCCTCACATCCAAACTTATATACTACCCAACAACATATATTTATTTGTTCTCCAGTACAAATTTGATTCACACCATAATCCCCAAACCTTCAAGGATAAACATTTTAAGACTCGTCTTTTAAGTACTACTCTCTTTTGCAAAATTAGGTATATATTATACGTGCAAATGTGTTTATGTGTGTGTGTTTGTGGTGTGTACCACCATACGCCTGTGCACGCTTGTGTGTGCATTTAAACAAAAACCCTTCACACTGAGTCAGTAATAAAGGGTCTATGTCCTGGAATCATTATGCTAAGGGCTTCCAGCTGATGGCACCCAGCAACTGTTACAAACGGGCTTGTACCTAATGAAAGCTTTTTAATTTTCTGACAAAATCCCCAAACCCTGATGCCAGCCAGTATTAACATCCATTTCCAGTTTTCAAGGATGTTTTTTCTGACCCCGTCTATTTTACTATCCCCTCCTCCCTACACACACCCAAACACACACATCCCCACTCCTGGCTCATCTCAAACACTCTTTCTTTAAATTTTCATCCTTAAACAAAAGACAAAGTTGGGGAAGGAAGACACCAAACACTGCAGCCCCCAAAACGTCTTTTAAGAAGAAAAAAAAAAACTGGTGGACTGTAGATGCTGCCTCCCACTCCCATCTCTTAAAAAGAAAGACTATGGTAGACGTTAAAGCTCATCCAGACTCATTTTTCGTATCCCGCCCTCCATCGAGACCAGACATTAATTTTTCATTTTCCTAAAACTATAAACATTCGTCAGTCTTTCTCTTCCAGCTGTGTCTGGGACAATTACAGGGAAAATGATTTCGAATTGACAAGGTTTCTTTAACTTACTCATCCGTCAGTGTGCAAGTCTCTGCAGTTCGATGGACCAAAAACAAAGAAAACCTAAACAAAAAACCTCTACTTCGAAATTCTCTTTTACCCCAGTATAATTCATTCTCTATCTTCCCCAGCTCAGGTAATATTAGCTTTAAAGACAAGTATCCTAACCCGATGTAAGTTCCTGTGCGCTTCAAAGTGGTACCTACCAAGGTCACACCTTCTCCAAATCCAGAGCCCAGGTACAGCCCCGGTCCCCTGCTGCGTAGTGGTTACACCTAGAGAGGCCGGGCCTGAAGCTGCCGCCAGGTGGGAGACAGTTCGACCAACCTGTGCCTGCTCCCAAGACACGGGATGAGACAAATCCCTTCCCATTCCCATTCCTTCCCTGGGCTCCTTCTCCTCCCTCCACGCGGTGGGCGAGGCAGGAGAAGGGAGAAGCACGTTTATACTGAATCAGAGGTGGGGAACGGCTCTCTTACCTGGGCGGGGAAACGATGCACCCGCAGTCGCCGCTGCCACCGTTCAGGGACTTGAGGACCTAACGTCCTCTGGAGAAGGAGCAGGGGGATGGTGGGGGGGTGGGACAGGGCAGGAAAAGAAGAAGGAGGAGAAAGAAAAGAAAGAAGCGGAGGGGAAGAAAAGAAAGAGAGGAGGCGGTGGAGGATGCTGTCGCCGCGGCCGCCAGAGCCCGCGCAGCCGGAGCTCCCGGCCCAGTCTGAGCGCCGCCCTGGCCGCCGGCTCCCCGCGGCCACCCCGCCCTCCGCAGGCCCCGCCCCTCGCCCCCACAAGCCCCGCCCGACCGGCGGCCCGGGCGGCGGCGGAGGCGGGGCTGGCGCGGGCACCGCCACAGTGTCCTGGAGGGGAGCGCGGCCGCCCCGCCTTCCGCAGCTGTCTGCCCGCCGTCCGGCGGGCACCGCGAGGATAGCAGCCTCAGAGCGCAGGCCAAACCCCAGCCACTTCGGGCTTGGGACTACGGGGCCCCTTTAAAGAATCCCTGCTGCCCTCTCCGCCACCAGAAGCAGAGTGAGACGAGCACCTTTGCGACGGAGGGACCCATTTGGACACTTTTCTGATATCCTTGGTGAACTCGGAGTGGCTGAGGCGAGGGAGAAGGGGGGAGGTGGCGTCAGCTTTAGTCTCTCAAAGAGGAGTCCCCCATAGAGGCCTCTCTTTTCCCTTCTGCATCACTCTGACGGTGGGAGTTCCGGTTACCCCTCCGTGAAGAGAGCTCCCTGGCCTTGCCTCCACATACCTCAAGACAGTTGCGTCCAGAATAGACAGGAAAACTGGGGGAAGCATGAGGACAAAGAATAACTCCTGTCAGTACTAAAGGAACAAGGGTTGAGGGTTTAGAGAATTACTAGACCCCCCCACCCCCGCTTGATCACTAATATGATTTGTTCATTCGTTTATTCCTTCTGCTGCTAAGTCACTTCAGTCGTGTCCGACTCCCGACTCTGTGTGACCCCATAGACGGCAGCCCACCAGGCTCCTCCGTCCCTGGGATTCTCCAGGCAAGAACACTGGAGTGGGTTGCCATTTCCTTCTCCCAATGCATGAAAGTGAAACGTGAAAGGAAGTCGCTCAGTCGTGTTGACTCTTGCGACCCCATGGACCGCAGCCTACCAGGCTCCTCTGTCCATGGGATTTTCCAGGCAAGAGTACTGGAGTGGGGTGCCATCGCCTTCTCCGTTATTCCTTCTACAAATGTATATTAAGTTTGCTGTGAGTCAGCCACTGTTTTAGGCACTGTGGAAACATAAGTGAATAAAACAGAACTCCCCCTCCCTCAAAAAAAAAAAATACTTGCCTTCAACAACAGTACATTCTAAATAGCCAAATGCAAGTTCCGGGGTCAATTCATTTAGTATAAATCTCATGTATGACTGTGTCAAATAAGGATTAAGAAATCTTAGCCCTATGCCTCTGGCATTTTTAATATGAGGCTATAATTAGATAATGAATAAGAGTCTGTGAAGAATATGAAGAATGATACAAGGATAATGAATTAGCACAGAAAACGTTGACCTTGAAATGTCACCATTTAAAAGAATTACCTCTTAAATACTTTTGAAAGAAATATTACCAACTGAGAAAACAGATAATTCTTTACCATGGAATTTTCATAATCATAGAACAGCTTTTCCTTGTAAGTAAGAGAGATAAGATGCAATTTACAATTGTTTCTGGCTTCTACATGGAGTGCTAAGAAGGTTACCAAGATAGCGGGGTGTGATCTGTGCAGTTTCAACAGTAGTTATAATTTGGTTTTGTCACTTAAATTATCCATAGAATCATAAAACCATAGAACCTTAGGGTTGATTTCTTAGGCATTTGGTCCAAGTTCCTCAATTTTCACGTTGAAAAGAAACTTAATGATGAGACACTGTAAAGATTAGAAACCAAAACCGAGCAAAATCTGAAACGGTGGTCTCAAAAATCATACCCCATGTTCTGTGTATTGCTTCCCTCTGTCCAGCTTCATTCCATGTCCCAATGCTCACAGTGAGGTTGGAAGTGTCAGGGCATACCAAGTAACGGAGTTTGGAGGAGTTGGGGCTCCTCCTCAGAAACTGGCCTGATTAAGAATAAGGAGGTCTTCAGTCAGTTCAGTTCAGTTCAGTCACTCAGTTGTGTCTGACTCTTTGTGACCCCTTGAATCGCAGCACGCCAGGCCTCCCTGTCCATCACCAACTCCCAGAGTTCACTCAGACTCATGTCCATCAAGTCAATGATACCATCCAGCCATCTCATCCTCTGTCTTCCCCTTCTCCTCCTGCCCTCAATCCCTCCCAGCATCAGGGTCTTTTCCAATAAGTCAAGGAGGTCTTAGGGGATTATTAAATTATATGGATGGAAAGGAGTAAGAATCCTACTAGAGTGTTAGAAGTTGACATTCATGACCTAGCACAAAGCTGCAGATGTTCACTGAGAGTGTGTCATCAATCCTCTATTACTTCTATACTTCTGTATAATAATAATTTCTCAGTTCCTATTAGTTCTGTGCAAGAAAAACATCCCAAGGTAGGTAGTGGTGCTCCTTCTACCTTCCTTCGCTTCTGGTAGAAGTCCCCTACATCCTCATCAACTCTGAGTTCAAAGTAAAAAGATATTGTGTTCTGGTGTTGAGCACAGTTCTCCCTAGTGTCATTGTCTATCAGCCAAAATATTGTTTTGATTACTCTAGTTTTACAGTTAGTCTTGAAGTCATGTATTGCCAAGTCTTACAATCTTCTTCTTTTTCAAAATTCTTTTGAATCATCTAGTACTTTGCATTTTTCCATAAGTTTTGGTGCCTTATCCATTGCTATAAAAATAATATGGTTTTTTAATTGGAATTGTGTTCCATTTATAGGTCAGTTTTTGGCATATTTCCATCTTATTACTACTGAGTGTTCTAATCCATGAACATGGTATAGATCTCAATTTGTCTTCTTGGGTTTTTAAAAAAATTATTATTAATAGATTTTTATTTCTCAAAACAGTTTTACATTTCAAAAAACTGAATAGGAAGTACAAACTTCCCAATACAGGGATTCCTCTGCTTTCTCAAACTTTGCTGCATGCCACTTCTCTTTTATTGATCTATATTAGTATATGTTTTTGCTAACTGAAAGAAATCCAAGGAGGATTTTTGCTTTTAAAAAAAAAAAAAAAAAAGACAAAATAGCATTCAGTATTTGTTTTGCAGCCACATCGGAGCAGTGAGATTGGTACCACCAAATTCCATCAAGCCCCAATAGCTTTAAACTTTTGTCTGTGAGGATCTGTGCATATGTTAGCAAGCTGGGTCCTAAGGCAGTTGCTTCTTCATTTTATGTCATTCTGCTTACCAATGAAATGTTCTACTTTTGGTTAGCAGGGTGTGTGTTTCACAGAGCAAAGCTTTTTAATTTTAATGAAGTCCAACTTATCAATTTTTCTTTCATGAATCATGCATTTAGTGCTATATTTAAAAAGGCATTGCCAGACTCAAGTTTACTAGGATTTCCTCTTGCATTATCTTTTGGTTTAATAACTGTGTTTTTCATTTAATTCTTAGTCCATTAAGGCTGCCATAATAAAAATACCATAAAGTGGTTGACTTATAAACAAAGCTTGTTTCTCAGTTCTGGAAGCTGAAAAGTTCAAGAGCTTGGTGCCAGCAGATTGTGTCTGGGGAGAGCCCATTTCCTCATGAATAACACCTTCTTATGGTGTTTTCACATGGTGAAAGGAGCAAGGGAGCTTTCTAGGGCCTCTTGTACAAAAGTATCAATCCTATTCTTGACGACTTCACCTACATGACCTAAGCACCTCCCCAAACCCCACCTCCCAATACTATCTTATTGGATATTAGGTTTTAGCATATGAATTTTGGAGGGACACAGATATTCACTTTACGATTCATTTTGAGTAAATTATTGTAAAGGGTGCAAGGTTTCTGTCTAGATCCATTTTTTTTTTTCATGTGACTATCCAGTTGTTTTAGCACCATTTGTTGAAGGTTGTATTTTCTCCGTTGGATTGCCTTTATTTCTTCATCGAAAGTCAAGTGAATATATTTGTGTGAGTCCTTTTGGACTCTTTTCTGTTCCATTTGTCTGTCTGCTCCTTTACCAATATTACCCTGCCTTGAATACTATAGTTTTATAAGTCTTGATGTCAGATAGTGTAAGTCCTCCAAGTTTATTCTTCAAACATACATTGGCTATCTTGGGTCTCTTTCCTGTTCATAAAAAAAATTGATTAATTTTGTCCATATCCACAAAGTAACTTGCTAGGATTTTGATTGTGATTGCATTGAATCTGCAGATCAAGATGGTAAGAACTATATCTTGACAATGTTGAATCTACTCATAATACATAATTTATTAGATTTATACCTAAGTATTTTATTTTCTTGGTACTAATGTAAATGCTATGTTTTTAATTTCAAATGTAAATTGCTCATTGCTGTATATAAGAAAGAAACTGACTTTTGCAGATATTAACCATGTATCCTGCATCCTAGTTATAATCTCTATTAGTTTCAGGCATTTTTTTTTAGTCCGTTTTTGTAGTTTCTATATGTATAGTCATGTCACCTGCAAACAAAGTTTTATTTCTGGCTTCCAATCTGTGTACATTTTCTTTGCTTTTGTTGTCTTATTGCCTTCCAGTATAATGTTGAACAGGAGAGGTAAAAGCACAATGTTACATTGTTCTCAATCTCAGAGGAAAAGCACCAAATTTCTCACCAATAAATATAATATTAGCTGTTAGATTGTTCATAGATGTTCATTATCAAGTTGAGGAGTTTCCTCTCTTAGTTTGCTGAGAGCTTTAATCATGAATGGGGCGGGGGCTGATTTTTCAAACGATTTTCCTGCAACTAAGTTCCGTCTAGTCAAGGTTTTTCCTGTGGTCATGTATGGATGTGAGAGTTGGACTGTGAAGAAGGCTGAGTGCCGAAGAATTGATGCTTTTGAACTGTGGTGTTGGAGAAGACAAGATTGAGAGTCCCTTGGACTGCAAGGAGATCCAACCAGTCCATTCTGAAGGAGATCAGCCCTGGGATTTCTTTGGAAGGAATGATGCTAAAGCTGAAACTCCAGTACTTTCGCCACCTCATATGAAGAGTTGACTCATTGGAAAAGACTTTGATGCTGGGAGGGATTGGGGGCAGGAGGAGAAGGGGACAACAGAGGATGAGATGACTGGATGGCATCACTGACTCAATGGACATTAATCTGAGTGAACTCCAGGAGTTGGTGATGGGCAGGGAGGCCTGGCGTGCTGTGATTCATGGGGTCACAAAGAGTTGGACACGACTGAGTGACGGAACTGAACTGAAGATCATATCACCTTTCTTTTTTATCCTCCTGATGTGATAGGTGAAATTGATTGATCCATTTAGCTGGAGTAAATTCCACTTGGTCATGGTGTATAATTATTTTTGTACATTGTGGATTTAATTTCCTAAGATTTTACTAAAGAATTTTGCATTTGTGTCCATGAAAGATATTGGCTGTAATTCTTGTATTAGAAGTTATGCTAACTTTATATAATGAGTTAGGAAGTGTTCCCTCTGCTTCTATTTTGTGGAACAGATAGAACAAAATTGGTATCTTTTTTTTTAATATTTGATAGAATTCACCAGTGAAGCCTTTTGAGCCTGTTGATCTGTTTTGGAAGGTTGTTAATTATTTATTCAATGTATTTAATAGATACAGGGCTATTCAGGTTGTCTGTTTCTCTTTTCTGTGGGTTTTGATATGTTGTGTCTTTTGAAGAATTGGTGCATTTCATGTTTATCAATATGTGAGCATAGAATTGTTAATAATATTTCTTTATTTCCTTTTAATGTCTGTGGGATCCATAGTGATGGTACCTTTTTCATTTCTAATATTAATAATTTATTTATTCTCTCCTTTTCGTTCTCTCATATATTCTCTCTTAGTATGGTTAGAAATTTATCAATTATATCGATTTTTTTCAAGGAACCAACTTTTGACTTTGTTGATTTTCTCAAATATTTTGTTTTCATTGATTTATAAACTGGTTTTTATTAGTAATAACCTTATTATTAATATATGCATTTAATGCTATAAGTTTCCCTCTAAGCACCTCTTTTGCTATTTTCCATAAATTTTGAATGGTTATATTTTCATTTTCATTTACTTCAGAATATTTTTAAATTTCTCCCAAGGCTTTTCTTTGACCCATGAGTTATTTTGGTCTGTTGTTTAATCTACAAATATTTGGACATTTGCCAAATATTTTTGAGTAATCTTTCTCTTATAAACTTCTAGTTTAATACCACAGTAGTAGTCTGATAGCATATTTCTTATAATGTGTACTTTTTCAAGTTTATTAAGCTGTTTTATTGAATATCTGCAATATTTTGTTGATTTTGAAGATAGATTTCTCATATATGTCTTTAAATTTATTTCTGAACTACTTATGTTTCTTAAAACTATTGTGAATGGTACTGTTTTATAATTTAATTTTAATTTATTTTAATTTCTAAGTATACATTGCTTATACATAAAAATATATTTAATTTTTTGGAGTAATCTTGCATTCTAAGAATTTTCTAAACTCCCTTATAAGTTCAAGAAGCTCTTTGGTACATTTAGTAGTGTTTTCTATACACATGATGATGTCTGCAAAGACAACTATTTTCTTAACTCTATGCCTATGTTTTTTCTTCTCTTGCTGCAATGACTAGCTCCTCCAGTACAATGTTAAACAGAACTGATGAAAGAGTGTCCTTGCATTTTTTTTTCTGATCTTAGGGAGATGATATTCAGATGTTAAACTTTGCCTATCATGTTAGCTATAATTTTTTTATTTGCCTTTCATAACATTGAAGAAGTTCCCATCACTACTTTGCTGCAAGTTTTTATCATTTTGCAATGAAAATATTGTTTTTCCCACCATTACCCATTATTCTAAATGTATGATAAATTATGTAAAATTTTATGTTGAACAGATGCAGAATCCTGTCATAAATCTTGATTTGTCATTATATTGTTATTGTTTAGTTGCCAAGTCGTGTCTGACTCTGCAACCCCATGAATTGTAGCTTGCCAGGCTCCTCTGTCCTCTGGATTTCCCAGGCAAGAATAATGGAGTGGATTGCCATTGCCTTCTTCATTGTCATTATATACTGGACGTTTATTTATACAAGACATTTATACTAGACATTTATTTCTAATATAATCAATTAAATTAAAATCCTAACTATTGCTTTAGTTGCATCTTAACATTTTTATGTTGCATTTTAATTATCTTTAAGGTTAAAGTATTTTATGATATTTTTGTGTTTATAATTTTCATTTAAATTCAATATATTGTATTGTTTAGTATCCTAGATATCTTAATTGATTTCCAATTTAGTCAGAGAGCATATTCTGAAGGATATTCTTCAGCCTGGCTGTCCCCAACATAAGGTTGTAAGGCATTTTTCCATCTCAATTTCCAGAAGCCTTTAGATTAGGTTTCATATGTAGATATGGGCTTCCCTGGTGGCTCAGATAGTAAAAGAATCTGCCTACAATGCAGGAGACCTGAGTTCCATCCCTGGGTCAGGAAGATCCCCTGGAGAAGGGCATGGCAACCTACTCCAGTATTCTTGCCTGGAGATCCCATGGACAGAGGAACTGGTGGGCTACAGTCCATGGGGTCAGGAAGAACTGGAAACAACTGAATGACTAACAGTTTCACTTTCTATATGTAGATGTACCTTATAACTGAAATTAATGTTGATAGTATGATATAAAAGCTTTTCTTTTAAACCATGAATTTCCTATTCACTCAGCACCATTTATTGAAAACACTCTCCCTTTTCAAATGATCTGAGTTACATTCATTGGAGGGACTGATGCTGACTGAAGCTGAAACTCCAGTGTTTCGACACCTGATGTGAAGAACTGACTCATTTGAAATGAACACCTGATGTGAAGAACTGACTCATTTGAAAAGCCCCTGATGCTGGGAAAGATTGAAGGCGGGAGGAGAAGGGCACGACAGAGGGTGAAATAATTGGATGGCATCACCAACTCAATGGACATGGGTTTGGGTAAACTCTGGGAGTTGGTTGTGAACAGGGAGGCCTGACATGCTGCAGTCCATGGGATCTCAAAGAATTGGACATGACTGAGCAACTGAACTGAACTGAGATCACTTTATTATAATTCAAGGATCTAAGATTTGTTTCTGTATTCTCTATTTTATTCTGTTGGTCTATTTAACTGTTCTTGTGAGAAGAATACACTATCATAATTACTATAACTTTATGTTAAGTTTTGATAATTTATAGAGTACACTCTCAAAATGATTCTTTAAAATAGTATTTTTACCCTTGAACTTACACATATTCTTATACAACTTAGGACTAGTATAATAAATTATATATTTCATTTAATGTATAAAATACTAGGTAAAATCAGCAACTTGAACTAGGCCTTATTTGATACATTTCGATAATTTTTTTATATTTTTATGTGAAGAGTTATTGTATATTTTGCACAGGATAATTTGTATGTATTAATGCTATCCTATCATAAATGGCATCATTTAAAGAATAGTTTTCTAATATTTTGTTGCTGATATATAATTAATTTTATATACCCTTGTGCCCAGTGAAATGAATAATATAAAAAAATTAAATTTTTAATTCTAATTATCTCCCTTGGATTCTTTTTAGAATTTGGCATTCACAATTATTTTATCTGTTTTAGTCTTTGTTTCCCATCTTTAAAAATTCTGGCTTCTTTTGCTCAGCTTTGTTACTGGTTAGGACCTAAAGAAAACTGTTGAATATGTCGTGGTATTATACAACTGTGTTTATTCCCTTATCCCAGGGAGAATACTTTCAATATTTTACTGTTAAGTATGATATTTATATAAATGTGTTTTTTTGTAGACATTTTCCATCAGATTAAAAAACTACTTATTATTTTGCAAATAATATTAAAAGTTATGAATGGGTTTTGAAATCTATCAAAAGCTTTTTATATCCTTGTATTAATTTTCTTTTGCTGCCATAACAAAGTAGCTTTGTTATGCCACTAATTTAGTAGCTTAAGAAAAATACAGTATTTTGCACTTTTGTAGATCAGGAGCCTGGCATGAGTCAGGATTAAAATCAGAGTGTCCACAGACCTGCCTTCATTACTAGAGGTTGTAGAGGAGAACCAGTTTTCTTGCTCATTTTAGAAACTGGCAGGACTCAGTTCCTTGTGGTTAAATAACCAAGGTCCCCATATTATGACCAACCTAGATAGTATATTCAAAAGCAAAAACGTTACTTTGCCAACAAAGGTCCATCTAGTCAAGGATGTGGTTTTTCCAGTGGTCATGTAAGGATGTGAAAGTTGGACTGTGAAGAAGACTGAGTGCCGAAGAATTGATGCTTTTGGACTGTGGTGTTGGAGAAGACTCTTGAGAGTCCCTTGGACTGCAAGGAGATCCAACCAGTCCATTCTAATGGAGATCAGCCCTGGGATTTCTTTGGAAGGAATGGTGCTAAAGCTGAAACTCCAATACTTTGGCCACCTCATGGGAAGAGTTGACTCATTGGAAAAGACTCTGATACTCGGAGGGATTGGGGGCAGGAGAAAAAGGGGACGACAGAGGATGAGATGGCTTGATGGCATCACCAACTCGATGGACATGAGTTTGAGTGAACTCCAGGAGTTGGTGATGGACAGGGAGGTCTGGCGTGCTGCAATTTATGGGATCGCAAGCGTCGGACACAACTGAGTGACTGAACTGAACTAAACCATATATATATATATTTTTTTAAACTGGTTGTAAGCTGAGGAGTATACCCCTCATCCAAGGTAACGAGCAGCAGCTGTGCTTTGTGGGAGCAGCCGTGAAGAAACAGCCTACACCCAAGGTAAGAAAAACCCAAGTAAGATGGTAGGTGTTGCAGGAGGGCATCAGAGAGCAGACACACTGAAACCATACTCACAGAAAACTAGTCAATCTAATCGCACTAGGACCACAGCCTTGTCTAACTCAATGAAATCAAGCCATGCCTGCGGGGGGCAACCCAAGATTGGTGGGTCATGGTAGAGAGGTCTGACAGAATGTGGTCCACTGGAGAAGGGAATGGCAAACCACTTCAGTATTCTTGCCTTGAGAACCCCATGAACAGTATGAAAAGGCAAAATGATAGGATACTGAAAGAGGAACTCCCCAGGTCAGTAGGTGCCCAATATGCTACTGGAGATCAGTGGAGAAATAAGTCCAGAAAGAATGAAGGGATGGAGCCAAAGCAAAAACAATACCTACTTGTGGATGTGACTGGTGATAGAAGCAAGGTCCAATGCTGTAAAGAGCAATATTGCATAGGAACCAGGAATGTCAGGTCCATGAATCAAGGCAAATTAGAAGTGGTCAAACAAGAGATGGCAAGAGTGAACGTCAACATTCTAGGAATCAGCGAACTAAAATGGACTGGAATGGGTGACTTTAACTCAGATGACCATTATATCTACTACTGCGGGCAGGAATCCCTCAGAAGAAATGGAGTAGCCATCATGGTCAACAAAAGAGTATGAAATGCAGTACTTGGATGCAATCTCAAAAACGTCAGAATGATCTCTGTTCATTTCCAAGGCAAACCATTCAATATCACAGTTATCCAAGTCTATGCCCCAACCAGTAATGCTGAAGAGCTAAAGTTGAACAGTTTTATGAAGACCTACAAGACCTTTTAGAACTAACACCCAAAAAGATGTCTTTTTCATTATAGGGTACTGGAATGCAAAAGTAGGAAGTCAAGAAACACCTGGAGTAACAGGCAAATTTGGCCTTGGAATGCGGAATGAAGCAGGGCAAAGACTAATAGAGTTTCGCCAAGAAAATGCACTGGTCGTAGCAAACACCCTCTTCCAACAACACAAGAGAAGACTCTACACATGGACATCACCAGATGGTCAACACCGAAATCAGATTGATTCTATTCTATGCAGCCAAAGATGGAGAAGCTCTATACTGTCAACAAAAACAAGACCAGGAGCTGACTTTGGCTCAGATCATGAACTCCTTATTACTAAATTCAGACTCAAACTGAAGAAAGTAGGGAAAACTGCTAGACCATTCAGGTATGACCTAAATCAAATCCCTTATGATTATACAGTGGAAGTGAGAAATAGACTTAAGGGCCTAGATCTGATAGATAGAGTGCCTGATGAACTATGGAATGAGGTTCGTGACATTGTACAGGAGACAGGGATCAAGACCATCCCCATGGAAAAGAAATGCAAAGAAGCAAAATGGCTCTCTGGGGAGGCCTTACAAATAGCTATGAAAAGAAGAGAACTGAAAAGCAAAGGAGAAAAGGAAAGATATAAGCATCTGAATGCAGAGTTCCAAAGAATAGCAGAAGAGGTAAGAAAGCCTTATTCAGGGATCAATGCAAAGAAACAGAGGAAAAGAACAGAATGGGAAAGACTAGAGATTTCTTAAAGAAAATTAGAGATACCAAGGGAACATTTCATGCAAAGATGGGCTCGATAAAGGACAGAAATGGTCTGGACCTAACAGAAGCAGAAGAGATTAAGAAGAGGTGGCAAGAATACATGGAAGAACTGTACAAAGAAGATCTTCACGACCCAGATAATCATGACAGTGTGATCACTAATTTAGAGCCAGACATCTTGGAATGTGAAGTCAAGTGGGCCTTAGAAAGCATCACCACGAACAAAGCTAGTGCAGGTGATGGAATTCCAGTTGAGCTGTTTCAAATCCTGAAAGATGATGCTGTGGAAGTGCTGCACTCAATATGCCAGCACATTTGGAAAATTCAACAGTGGCCACAGAACTGAAAAAGTTCAGTTTCATTCCAATTCCAAAGAAAGGCAATGCCAAAGAATGCTCAAACTACTGCACAGTTGCACTCATCTCACATGCTAGTAAAGTAATGCTCAAAATTCTCCAAGCCAGGCTTCAGCAGGGCTTCCCTGGTGGCTCAGAGGTTAAAGTGTCTGCCTCCAATGCTGGAGATCCGGGTTCGATACCTGGGTTGGGAAGATCCCCTGGAGAAGGAAATGGCAATCCACTCCAGTATTCTTGCCTGGAGAATCCCATTGGCAGAGAAGCCTAGTAGGTTACAGTCCACAAGGTGGCAAAGAGTCGGACACGACTGAGCGACTTCACCTTCACCTTCAGGCTTCAGCAATATGTGAACCATGAATTTCCAGATGTTCAAGCTGGTTTTAGAAAAGGCAGAGGAACCAGAGATCAAATTGCCAACATCCTCTGGATCATCAAGAAAGCAAGAGAGTTCCAGAAAAACATCTATTTCTGCTTTATTGACTATGCCAAAGCCTTTGACTGTGTGGATCACAATAAACTGTGGAAAATTCTGAAAGAGATGGGAATACCAGACCACCTGACCTGCCTCTTGAGAAATCTGTATGCAGGTCAGGAAGCAACAGTTAGAACTGGACATGGAACAACAGACTGGTTCCAAATAGGAAAAGGAGTATGTCAAGGCTGTATATTGTCACCCTGCTTATTTAACTTCTATGCAGAGTACATCATGAGAAACATTGGACTGGAAGAAACACAAGCTGGAATCAAGATTGCCAGGAGAAATATCAGTAACCTCAGATATGCAGATGACACCACCCTTATGCCAGAAAGTGAAGAGGAGCTAAAAGCCTCTTGATGAAAGTGAAAGTGGAGAGTGAAAAAATTGGTCTAAAGCTCAACATTTAGAAAACGAAGATCACGGCATTCAGTCCCATCACTTCATGGGAAATAGTAGGGGAAACAGTGGAAACAGTAACTTACTTTATTTTGGGGGCTCCCAAATCACTGCAGATGGTGATTGCGGCCATGAAATTAAAAGACGCTTACTCTTTGGAAGAAAAGTTATGACCAACCTAGATAGTATATTCAAAAGCAGAGACATTACTTTGCCGACTAAGGTCTGTCTAGTTAGTTCAGTTCAGTTCAGTTCAGTTGCTCAGTCGTGTCCGACCCTTTGCGACCCCATGAATCGCAGCATGCCAGGCCTCCCTGTTCATTATCATCTCTCGGAGTTCACTCAGACTCACGTCCATCAAGTCCGTGATGCCATACAGCCATCTCATCCTCGGTCATCCCCTTCTCCTCCTGCCCCCAATCCCTCCCAGCATCAGAGTCTTTTCCAATGAGTCAACTCTTCGCATGAGGTGGCCAAAGTATTGGAGTTTCAGCTTTAGCATCATTCCTTCCAAAGAAATCCCAGGGCTGATCTCCTTCAGAATGGACTGGTTGGATCTCCCTTGCAATCCAAGGGGCTCTCAAGAGTCTTCTCCAACACCACAGTTCAAAAGCATCAATTCTTTGGCACTCTGCCTTCTTCACAGTCCACCTCTCACATCCATACATGACCACAGGAAAAACCATAGCCTTGACTAGACGGACCTTGGAATATGGAATGAAGCGGGGCAAAGACTAATAGAGTTTTGCCAAGAAAATGCACTGGTCGTAGCAAACACCTTCTTTCAACAACACAAGAGAAGACTCTACACATGGACATCACCAGATGGTCAACACCGAAATCAGATTGATTATATTCTATGCAGTCAAAGATGGAGAAGCTCAATACTGTCAACAAAAACAAGACCAGGAGCTGACTGTGGCTCATATCATGAAGTCCTTATTACCAAATTTTTATTTCCTACTGATTTTTTGTTAGCCTCTTTGATTAATTTCTGAAGGCTATGAGTTGAAGTCTCCTACTGTGATTATCTAATTCTTTTAATTCTACCAATTTTTGCTTTACATATTTGAGGTTATACTGCTGGTGCTACTGCTGCTAAGTTGCTTCAGTCGTGTCCGACTCTGTGCGACCCCATAGACGGCAGCCCACCAGGCTCTACCATCCTTGGGACTCTCCAGGCAAGAACACTGGAGTGGGTGGCCATTTCCTTCTCCAGTGCATGAAAGTGAAAAGTGAAAGTGAAGTCGCTCAGTCGTGTCCGACTCTTAGAGACCCCAGGGACTGGAGCCTACCAGGCTCCTCCATCCATGGCATTTTCAGGCAAGAGTACTGGAGTGGGGTGCCATTGCCTTCTCTGTGAGGTTGTACTAAACATATTCAAAATGATCATACATCCTTGGTTGATTTGGCTATTTTATAATTACAAAATATTCATCTTTTTTGTGGTGATGTCTTAAAACGTCACTTAGAGTGCCTTTATCAACTTTCTTTTCCCTGGTGTTCACATGATGTATCCGTTTTCCATTATCTTTCCTTTTGGTCCCTTTTATTTTCTTTTAAGTCATAAGCAATTTATGCAACATTGAATTGAGTTTTGTTCTTTTTCCAGTCTGGCAATTTTGATCTGTTTTGTCTGTTTCCATTTACTATAATTCATTTTACCTTGAGGTTCTAATCTACCATCTTATTGTTTTATATTTGTCCAAGTGCTTTATGTTTTTGTCTTTCTCTCCTTTACCTGCATTAATCAACTGTTTTTTATTTCAAATTACCTCTATTAGATAGCTAGTTGTACATTCTTTTATTGGCCTGTTTGTGATTATGCTAATGATTACAACCTGTGTACATCCTCTTACCACTTCCTAGAAAAGCAAGAAACTTAAAACACGTTAATTTCACTTATATCCTCTCCTAACTCATGTACAATTGTCACATATTTTATTTCTCTGAATATTTTAAACTCTAAAATACTTTATTATTTTTGTTATTTTATATCATCAATATTCATTTGGTGCTACTTTCACACATTTCTTTCTAAATGGCAGAGAGTAGTAAACATGATTTCCAAAACCCTATCTGCAAGAGCATGGGGCATGTATAGGTTTTGGTGTTCTAGCATCTGCAGTGTATTGTAGTAGAATGAGGCTGAAATAAATGCTGTGCAAATTTGTTATATCCAAATTGATTAAATTCTAATATGTAAGCAAGTTGTTCTCCAAAGATGAGTCATTATGATTTAGTTCTTCTCAGCGCTCTGTACAACTCAGCGTTTCAAAAGAGGCCATTTGATAATACACATTGCTACAGAGTATAATTGTCTTGTACAAAATAGCACTTTTTCCTATTCTACCTGAATGATATTCTCTCACTGATCAAAGATATTTTGGCTGCACCTCCAGCTTTGCAGGACAGCGTCCTGACTGAAGTCATTCAGTCGAGTCCGACTCTTTGTGACCCCATGGACTATAGCTTACCAGACTCCTCTGTCCATGGGATTTTCCAGGCAAGAATACTGGAGTGGGTTGCCATTTCCTTCTCCAGGAGATCTTCCTGACCCAGGGACTGAACCCAGGTCTCTTGCATTGTAGGCAGATGATTTACCATCTGAGCCACCAGGGCAATGTACTAGTCAACATAAAATGATAGTATTTATTCTTGTGAAGTGACAACGCTATGAGGATGTATATGATGAATATTATAGCACAAGATACCATACATTCTAGCTGCCAAGAGAAGCCAGGTGGCCCTTCCATGTCTTGTCAGGTGCTTAGAAAATAACTAATAAAACTGATCAGCAGTACTTTGGAGCTGTTCTTACCTTTGGAAAGGAAGTCATAATCTGAGTACAGTTGTGCTGAAAAGGCACAGAGTTAAACTGCTTCTGACACACAAATCAGTTTACCCCAAGGCCAATGGGGATAATTCAGAGGCTTTGTATTTTTCCATCAACAAACAATAGTACTTTGATGCTTTACTTTAAGTGAGCCTGGGTTATGATGATTGCTACTGAGTACACTCAGACTTTGGACAATGTGATATTTCAACCAACCTCCAATTCTTCACAGAAAAGACTCCAGCACTGCAACAGCTGCCTATCCTTATTTTATGCCTATTTTGCTTATACAAAAGTAATATGGACAATACTTGAGAGTGCAAGAAATTATAAATAAAACTGTTTTTCTAACACATTATAGATCATTTATACCATCTTCCTGGCTTCTTAGGCTTCCCTGGTAGCTCTGATGGTAAAGAATTTGCCTATAGTATAGAAGACCCTGGTTAGATCCCTGAGTCAGGAAGATTCCCTGGAGAAGGAAGCAGCAACCTCTCCAAGAATTCTTACTTGAGGAATTCCATGCATAAAGGAGCCTGATGGGCTATAGTTCATGGGATCGCAAAGTGTCAGACACAGTTGAGTGACTAACACTTTCACTTTCACCCTGGCTTCTCAGGTTCTCATCCTTGCAAGTCCACCTAACCATACACACACACTCCTCACTCAAAATACCAACACACGCTTAAATGATGACCTCATACTGAAAGTAGCCAATATAATTAAAGAAAGTATTTCCAATTAGAGTGTCATTTTTCAAAAATTATTGTACTCGACAAGGTCACAAGACAAGGTCTTCAGATATCTAGAGGCCAAGTAATTTTGCAGTGACTGTTGTGACACTTTGAATAAGTCTTTGTATTTTTAATTAATAGGATTGAAAATGCAGAGATAAATGTAGTTTGACATGAATTGAAGAGTACCAGAAGCCTCCTAGTCATATGCAGTGCCCCGACCAGTCTACTGCCATTGTATTGTGAAATTACTAGGGGAAAGAAAAAAACAAGTAGTTAACTAAGCTATCACCTAAAATATATTGCACATTTAAAGATATTCCTCAAATTAAAGCATAAGGTAAAACACAAGACTAGTCCCTTGAATAGTGAATCAAAATATTTGTATGTCATTTATTTTATTTTAGCTCTTTTCACATGAAGAATCCAGAATACTTGGCAAGTTATCTCAAGAAATTCATTTTTATTTTTAATCAAATAGAATATATTCATATTTTACCATGGAGTAGTTTTTATTATTTAGATCAAACTAAAATCCAGGCCAACATTTGAAATCTTGACCAAGCTGCATTTTAAAACTTATATGGTTGATATCACTATTTATTAAGCAGTTCCTTAAACTTCATCCTTAAAGAAAAGTTTTTATAGAAATTCAAAATAGTGTTACTGATATTGCTCCAAACTGAGCTAATGAAATAGATGAATGATGCATTTTAATGGTCACTTTCTTTGAAATATGCTTTTTGAGATGAAGCTGATTGATTTTATGAGTGAGGAAAATCTGAAAATGGTATGTGGGAAAGAAATATGAACGTTTGCAATTGTCAAGAATAAACTGGATATTATAAGCAATAAATTTTTTTTCCCTTTAAACACAATTGTATCTTTACTAAGTATAAATTTCTCTCTCTTTTTTTTGAATCAATTGAATTTCTATGTATTTCTTTAAAATCTGTTGGGGTTTTTTTGTGTTTTTGCGGTTTTTTTTTTTTTTTTTTTTAACAATTCTTTTTGAGAAGTACAGGATGCTCTTTTGGAGCACACACTCTGTAAGGCCTTACAGAAAAATGCAAACAGACGTTTTGGCCAGCCCAATATGTAAGCATGTACATGTTGTTCTACATTTACCAACTAGTAGAGTCAAGTAAATCAAAGAGCAATTCTTTCTTATGTTGACAGAAGTTAATGAGAAATTAGTTGTGTGTAGATGATACCATCAATGATGTTCTCAAACTCCAGTAGTTTCACCATTTAAAAAAAAAAAATTTGCTCCATTAAAAATTAAGTTTTATCAACGAAAGTTCTAAAATTTGAGAAAATATAAACAATGTTAAATAGTTTATGTTTCCAACTGTTCCCAATTTCTCATTCTAAAAGTACTTCCACTTTATCATTGTGAATAGTTAGTATTAATGCTTTGTTCAATGGGATTCATAACCAAGTAGTATATACAAGTCATTGAGCTCAGTGCCATGTAATAGGTAGAAATAAACCAAATAGTTCGGTTTTTAATAGAAAAATGCATTTCTTTATACTGTGCTTTGCTCATATCTTCTCCTAACTATAGTGACAGTAATGTTAGTGATTGCATGTTGTTTTATAAATACAGCATCAGCAGTCACCTGGTGGCTGACAATGCAGAATGTATTAAATTATAGGTATAAATAAATTGATTTTACAAATCTTGTATTGCAAATCAAAAAGTGATTCAGGACTCTGAGTAATTTTGTTATGGGCAAGTTAGCACAAATGTTTTTCTGGTTATTGATGCTCAGTGACACCAGCAATGTCGCTCTTTATTCTCTGGTAGATAATTATCCTCCAGTGCCCTTTACTGAAAATGCATTTATTGTTCTCTGGTATTTCTTCCTTTATACAGACAATTCTCCAACCTTGGCATTCTTAAATCTATTGCTATTTTTTTCCCGAACATTTCTTTGTTACCAGGCATTCAAAACCAAATGTTCTAGTATGTCTTATTTCCCCATATGCTGCTTTAGAATACGATTGTCTTTATATCTCTCTCAAAACCATTTATTTTCTCTGTGATGAATATTTCTCTTAGCTAGGTCATCCACAGCACGATTTGGTGTCTCCTTGGCAACCACATGGTCTTAACATTTCTCAGTATCCTATTTTTACTCCCACTCATCACATTTCACTTTTTCTTTCTAATCATTAATCCTTGAAATGTCTTCACCTAGTCCTTATTGTTGTTTTTATATCCTACATTTTAATCATCCCCGTTCTCATGCCTATTCTACATCTCAGTCTTTTAATGGCATTAAATAATTAATTTTTAAAATGAAACAGAGATCAGTTCTATTTGAGCTATAGGTAGGTAAATCTCTCCTACAATTTATTGGCTGAGTTATTAACCTTTACAATTTTAAGTTGAACTGGAAGTTTGGTAAATGAGAGTGATGCCTAATATTCCTATATCAACTTTATATATAATCTATTTTGATCCCAGATACAAATCTGACATTTAAACAAGCAGCCAGGTTTTAAAAGTCTGCTCCATCTTGGAAATGAGCTACTGTCTCTAACCGAAAGTTAGACAGTAGAGTGTTTTCAGTTGTTTTTCAATTGCTGACTCATGTCCAACTCTTTGCAATCCCATGAACTGCAGCATACCAGGCTTTCCTGTCCATCACTATCTCCCAGAATTTGCTAAAACTCATGTATGTGGAGTCAGTGATGCCATCCAACCATCTCATCCTCTGTCGCCCTCTTCTCCACTTGCCCTCCATCTTTCCCAGCATCAGGATCTTTTCCAGTGAGTCAGCTCTTGGCATCAGGTGGCCAAAGTACTGGAGCTTCAGCTTCAGCATCAGTCCTTCCAATGAATACTCAGAGTTAATTTCCTTTAGGATTGACTGGTTTGATCCCCTTGCCTTCCAAGGGACTCTCAAGAGTCTTCTCCAACACCACAATTCAAAAGCATCAGTTCTTCAGCACTCAGCCTTCTTTATGGTCTAACTCTCACATCCATACATGACTACTGGAAAAACCATAGTTTTAACTATATGCATCTTTGTGGGCAAAGTGATGTCTCTGCTTTTTAATATGCTGTCTAGGTTTGTTATAGCTTTCCTTCCAAGGAGCAAGCTTTTTAAATTTCATGTTTTCAGTAACAGGCTTTGAAATCACAGAAAAATTGCTAAGTTTGAATCTGGGTTCTGCCTTTTAAAGGCTGTGTAATGTTGGACAAGATACACAAACTCTCTTATCTAAAGTAGGACAGTAGTAGTCTCATAGAACGGTTGGAAGGATTTATTGAAATTTTATGTAAGAGTTTAATAGGAAGTAGCTTTTAATGAATAAGGCCTCCCTAGCTTCATGGGATTATTTGAGGCCTCTATTTTGAGAATGTTTAGCCCACAGCCACTTACAGTTGATTTTCTAATTCCGTCTTAGAGACAAAAACCTAGGTAGTATTTTTACCTATTTTCTTACCCCCATGCACTAGTTCAGTGAACCCTGAAATTCTTTTTTTCATTACTGTTTCTATAGCTCTAGAAACTAGCTTTCTTAAGTGTTGAGGTGAGGTGAGGTGAAGTCGCTCAGTCGTGTCCGACTCTTTGCAACCCCGTGGACTGCAACCTACTAGGTAGGCTTCTCTGTCCATGGGATTCTCCAGGCAAGAGTACTGGAGTGGATTGGCATTTCCTTCTCCAGGGGATCTTCCCGACCCAGGGATCAAACCCGGGTCTCCTGCATCAAAGGCAGGCGCTTTAACCTCTGAGCCACCAGGTATTTCAATATCTTTTATCTAGAGAGAGAAACTATATACAGTATCTAAAATTAAGAATATAGAAATACATCTTTTGTTGTGGTTTTTCATGAGTTTGTTTTTAGTTTCCTTTGTGTTGAAAATTTTACAATTTTCGTACAAATCTAGAACAAAAGGAATCACTCATGCATTATGCTGCAAGCTTTGCATAGGAGATTTCATGTACTGTTCTGCTTCAAGAATAAGAGTTTTCTATAGTTGTAATTCTAACTTCAGGGGACCTTGGAGCTTCCCATGGCAACATTACTTCACAGTTATGGAGTAGACACATTGTAACATGGAGGCATGTATGTGAATGGAGAGGACATATGCCCAGTCCCATGACTCTTGCCTGGCTACTGACTTTCCACACTTCTTCACTAAGCCTCTAGCCCATCTCTTCTCTTGCTGGGTTACACATAGCTGAAATCCTATTTGATTTCATTTTATTTTGGATTACATTATTTTTTCAGAAGCTGATTGATCCATTGTTTTGAATTTATCAGCCCTCTAAATGAATGTACCCTAATCTGTATTATTTTTCCTTCCATTTACAAATGAAAATATTATTTGTGCTCTGTGTGTAGATGTAACAGGATTTCAGCATTCCTTTGGTACTAACATGTTTTATATTTTGATTTTCTTCTCTCTTCATAGGATAATGCCTGTCAATGTTCCCCTGAAAGAACTGGTGCCAGGATTAACTATTTCAGGCTGCTGTCCCAAGGCTGGAATGTTCTGAAATGCTTAGCCTTTAATCTATTATGGATGGCTTTTCTAAGTTTTATCCCAGTCACCCACATGCAGTCTACATTGTTTCTTTTGATTGAACTCACCTCAGCTAAGGGCATAATGTCATGAATCTATTTTTTCCCCCTTACTCCTATTTTCAGTGTGTAGTTAAAATTTTATCAGGCATATATTAATATATTTCTCCAACTGAGGTATCTTTTTGTCTTACTTTTTTTTGTTCCTGAACCAAATATAAGTGACCAAAAGCTCTCCAAATGGGTATGCCTTTTGACCAGCAATTCCATCTACACCAGGAGTACATAATAAAAATTATATTTTGTGATAGGAATGTTCATTGTAGCTTCGGTAATAATAACAAAATTTGGAAGCAGTGTTGGAGGTGAATTGGTAAAATAAATTTGAGTATAGCATTATAATGAGATAAATTTACAGTCATTAAAATGATAAAAATAATTTGATAAGCATTAGTATATGCTAGGCAGGCACTATTCTAAGTTCTTTACATGTAATCTAATTAGTGTGTACATCAGTGCTATGAGATAGGTGTTATTTTTATCATCCCATTATTTGTACAAGGGAATTAAATCTTCAAGAAGTTGAGTAAGCAAAAGCACATAAATAGTAAGTAGCAGAATTTAATTCCAGAATTTCTGACTTCAGAGTTCAGGGTCTTGACCCATAGTCTGTCTTGAATTTGTAATGAAGGGGAAAATATTCATGATATATAAGATTAATTACATGCAATAAAAAGCAATAAAATGGATATTTATTTTTATTTTTATTATTTATATTTTATATTCCCACATATTATATAAATTACTATATAATAAAATAATGCATGCTGAAATAAAAATATGAGAAAATACAAAAGATATTATTTAATAGACATTGATATGTAAATGTAAGATACTTCCCCTATTTTTCTTTAAAGTCATGATGCTTTAAAATTCTTTTCAAAACAAATATTCTTTGTAATATGGTCAGAGGGCTCAGTGCCATGAATGTAGTTTTCCACTCCATTTCTGTTCAATACTATAAATATTTATCACTCTTATTGACTATGTCCCCCATTTCCTAACAACCAATTAGACACCTCTTTGGAGGCACATCAAGTACACCTTCTGCTTTAAAGCAAACAAAGTAAAATACCTCCTCTAGTGTTATTTTCTCTTGACCATAATTGGATTCAATAACCACTCTTTCTTTACAAAATTCTAATTATCCTTCAAGTACATTTTATAGGTACACTCTAACCAATTTTTAAGGGTCAGTGATATTTTTATTGGGCTTAGCTGGTAAAGAATCTGCTTGCAATGTGGGAGACCTGGGTTTAATCCCTGGGTTGGAAAGATACCCTGGAGAAGGGAAGGGCTTCCCACTCCAGTGTTCTGGCCTGAAGAATTCCATGAACTATTATATAGTCTATGGGGCTGCAAAGAGTCAGACATGACTAAATAAATATGTAGTGTTTAACTGAGATCTTTTCTTATAAACGTGAATAGAAATAAGCTAGATTTGTATTATAATTCTTCCTTCAGTGTGGCTAAATGTTTTAGTCATTCAAATAACTTTAGTGGTCCTTCTTTTCCTTAATTCTTGTCCCCTAGTGTTTCTGTCTGTCACTCTCTCTCCTCTCTCTTTCCGTATATAAATATCTGTATATACTTTAATATCTATATCCAGAAAAATTAACAAACTGATCTCTTCCAAGAAAGATGGATGAGGAAATTAATGAATCAGCATCCTATTAACATACCTCCTGTTGAAGATAGTCATAAATTAACCCAGAGCTCTCTTGTGGGTGGGAGGAAAACTTAACAGGCTGTTGTGAAAGTTCATGCAAGAGATGATGATGAATAATTCCCTTGTGATAGTGGATAAAATGTAGATAAATGAATGGATTCCAATGTGGTTGGAGGCCAGCTCCTGATATGTATAATGTATAAGTGTTAAATGAATAAATGAATGTACAAATTACTAAAATAAAATCTTTGCTCCTCCAATAGAACATAACCTAATTGTGGTGACACATACACATTTACAATCAGATTATTTTTTAAAAATCATTTTTGGGTGATTCTTGAACAGATTAAGCAAAAGATTGTACTCAATCTATTCATCTCCATGTTTTTGGAAATATTAATAAATAGCTTTTTAAAAATTTTATTTATTTTAATTAGAAGCTAATTACTTTATAATATTGTATTGGTTTTGCCATACATCCAACATGGAACACATGTACACCCATGGAGGATTCATGTTGATGTATGGCAAAACTAATAAATAGCTTTTTTAATGTTAAAGAAAACTAAGATTAATATGAAGAGTCTACAAAAGAGTTGAAATAGGTAAGATCTGAGAGTGAAATGGATAATAAGCATGTCTTAACAATACTGCAATATAACCTGTATATATTTTAGCTTCAATTGTTTTACTATTGCAGAGTCTTTTAAAAAATAGCAATGGATCAAATTACCATAAGAAGAAAAATGTAAAAATTGACAAAATAAAAGAGTATATAGGATTATGTTCTTTAGACTTACAAAAACAATAATAACTTTTATTTTACCATTACTCTGTGTCAGACTGTCAGCAAAACACTCAGTATACATGACATCATGTAGTAATGATATTAAATAAATAAATAGTAACATGGGAAATAAATGAGGAAACAGTTTCAGACTTTATTATTTTGGGGCTCTAAAATCACTGCAGATGGTGATTGCAGCCATGAAATTAAAAGATGTGTACTCCTTGGAAAAAAGTTATGACCAACCTAGATAGTATATTCAAAAGCAGAGACATTACTTTGCCAACTAAGGTCCCTCTAGTCAAGGCTATGGTTTTTCCTGTGGTCATGTATGGATGTGAGAGTTGGACTGTGAAGAAGGCAGAGTGCTGAAGAATTGATGCTTTTGAACTGTGGTGTTGGAGAAGACTCTTGAGAGTCCCTTGGACTGCAAGGAGATCCAACCGGTCCATTCTGAAGGAGATCAGCCCTGGGATTTCTTTGGAAGGAATGGTGCTAAAGCTGAAACTCCAGTACTTGGGCCACCTCATGTGAAGAGTTGACTCATTGGAAAAGACTCTGATGCTGGGAGGGATTGGGGGCAAGAGGAGAAGGGGATGACAGAGGATGAGATGGCTGGATGACATCACTGACTCGATGGACATTAATCTGAGTGAACTCCGGGAGTTGGTGATGGACAGGGAGGCCTGGCGTGCTGCGATTCATGGGGTCGCAAAGAGTCGGACACGACTGAGCAACTGAACTGAACTGAATAACAAATTATTTAATAAACATTGACTACATATTTGAACTATTTTAAATGTATATAATTTAATGTATGTATTAATTTAAATTCTAAGCAAAAGTGTTTCTTTAACAAATGCTAATGTTTTTAACAGTGAATTTGTCCAAGTACATATTGAAACATAATGATAAAGAGTTTTTTCCAGATTAATAGTTTTTGAATCATCAGGCAAACATACATGTATGATTCAACACTCCAGTCATTCCCTTTTGTAACATTAAAATATTTACATTTCTTTACAAGTGCTAGTAAAGATGCTGAGGCAGAAATTTCAAAGTAATTATGAGGTCTAAGTAGAAGAGTACTACTCTTCTTGTTCTGCCACAAATATTAAGTACTTACATAATAATAGGTGGAGAAAATGAGTGATGAGTCTTAAGAAATGATCTATTCTGGTCATGAGCAAAATGATGGAGTGGAAGGAGAGTAACTTACTAATGTAAGAATAGCCACAGTTTTTCTGCAAGATTCAGACTGCCTTACAAGTGAAACGCCTACGGATGAATACCATTGTAATAGTCCTCCCTTACCCACGGTTTTGCTTTCCATGATTTCAGTAACTCATGGTCAACCACGGTCTGAAAATATTAAATGGAAAATTCATTAAATAAACAATTCATATTTTTAAATTGTGCATCATTGTGGGTAGCTTGATGAAAGTGTCCATACAGGATGTGAATCATCTCTTAGTCCAAGGTCAGTCA
The DNA here is from genome assembly GCA_917880005.1 of Nanger dama. Taxonomy (NCBI): domain Eukaryota; kingdom Metazoa; phylum Chordata; class Mammalia; order Artiodactyla; family Bovidae; genus Nanger; species Nanger dama. The sequence goes on from CAKJTW010000004.1 coordinate 39,382,206, forward strand.
ATCAGTCAGTTCAGTCACTCAGTCATGTCCGACTCTTCAACCCCATGGACTGTAGCATGCCAGGCCTCCTTGTCCATCAGCAACTCCCAGAGTTTACTCAAACTCATGTCCATTGAATTGGTGATGCTATTCAACCATCTCATCCTCTGTCATCCCCTTCTCCTCCCGCCTTCAATCTTTCCCAGCATCAGGTTCTTTTCAAATGAGTCAGCTCTTCGCATCAAGTGGCCAAAGTATTAGAGTTTCAGCTTCATCATCAGTCCTTCCAATGAATATTCAGGACTGATTTCCAAGGTAGCCCCCCATTAGTCACTTAGCAGAGCTCTCATCTGTCAGCTGTCATATTTGTGTTCAGTTAACATTTATTTTACCTAGTAATGGACCCAATGCACAGCAGTAGTGATTCTGGCAATTCAGACATGCCCAAGAGGAGTTGTAAAGTGCTTCCTTTAAGTGAAAAGGTAAAAGTTCCCGACTTAATAAGGAGAGAAAAAAACAGATGCTGAGGTTGCTAAGGCCTACAGTAAGAATGAATCTTCTAGTTGTAAAATTGTGAAGAGAGAAAAAGAAATTTTTACTAGTTTTGCTGTTGCATCTCAAGCTACAAAAGTTATAGCAGCAATACATGATGAGTGCATTGTTAAGATGGAAAAGTTGTCAAACTTGTACAATAAGATATTTTGAGAAAGAGAGTCCACATTCACATAACTTTTACTACAATATATTGCTATAATTATTCTATTTTTATTATCGTTGTCAGTCTCTTACTGTGCCTAATTTTTAAATTAAAATATAAAGGTATATACGTATAGGAAAAAGCATAGTGTAGTTGACCCTTGAATAACATGGCTGTGGATTGCATGCATCCACCTGTACATGTTTGTTTGTTTTTTTCAATAAATGTATACTGCAGTAGATGATGGTAATAGGTTTCCCTGATGGCTCAGCAGTAGAGAATCCTTCTGCCAATGAAGGAAATGCAGGAGACTAGTGTTCGATCCTTGGGTCAGGATGATCCCCTGGGGGAGGAAATGGAAACCCACTCCAGTATTCTTGCCTGGAGAATCCCATGGACAGAGGAGCCTGCCCAGCTACAGGGGTTGGTGCCCCAGACCTCTGAATTCAAGGGTTAACTGTATATATAGGGTTCTGTACATTCTGCAGTTTCAGGCATCCACTGGGGGTCTTGGGAAGTATACCCCATGGATTAGGGGAGACTATTATGCTTCAGAGAAATCTGAAATCCTGGGTTTAGGCACAGTCAGACTCTGAAGCTGACTGTTCACCACACTGTGAGGAGTGCTGAGAAAAGTTCTGCCTCTCCCCCAACTCTAAAACAGTTTCCCTGCCTGTTTTGCAGTGGTCTCTGTAAATCCCAGTTGGCTATCCTTTGTAGTTAATTTTGGGAGTTATTGGACAATATAGAAAAGCTTAGTTTCTTGGCAGGAGAAACAGATCTGGAGTCAGCTGATTCGCCTTGAATAAGCTGGTTTATCCCCCTATTGCAAAATGGGAAGAATGTCTTCCTCAGAGTTGTTTTGTGAGAATTGTGTAACTATATAAGTGTTTATGTACTAAAAGAAGTCTATGTAGGGTGATGCTAATTCACTTAATTTTTCCCATGGTGTATGGTTCATAGGCTTTGGGAGACACATCACCAGTTGCCTGGTACAGATTCGGGTAACATTATGAGTAACACTGCACTGCAGAGAAAGGCAAGCAAGCCACGTGTTGATTATTTCAGTGTTTTGTAGGAGGCTGGCTATCAATGAATGCACTGAAATTTTGATAAGCAAGTGATAAGATAGAACTATATTAAATGATCTGGAAATTCCAGCTTGTCCTTCAGATTTCACCATGGCATTATTCCCAGACAAGTTACTCATTCTGTTCCTAAAAACTTCAGAGAAAGAGCTTTCTCCCTTAGTAAAGCACCCCAGGGTTTGCCAGCCACAACAACATAGAAATCCTTCCAAATATCTCACTGCATTCCTGCTGCAGTTGGCCTGAGTGCACCCTTATTGAGATGGAAAACTACAGATGGGATGGTTTTAAAAGCAATCTATTATATGTGTATATATATATATATATATATATATATATATATATATACCAAAAAAGATGATACTGATGACTCATTTTCAAAAACTGAAAAAATACTTTTGCACAGAAAATTTATTGTTAAAATACCACCTTTGATCTATCTATAAAATGATCAAGCATTAAACTAAACAGATAATAAAAATGATTAAATACAAATACAAATATTGCTGTGGTTAATGGTTTTATGGAATATAGTTCTCCTTTGGGTTCCTAGCACTTATTGCTGAAGTCATTTTTGAACCATTTTAATTAGTTTTAGTACACTTTTGAAGAGAGGGACCAGAAGGTGGAAATGAGGGAGGAAAAAAAGGAAGAAAATAAGGGTATCAGAAGTTCCTATAAAATTAAATTTGCTTGCAAACTGAAATGGAAAAAGTCTTGTGTCTGAATGACAGTGACATAAAAGAGAAACTGGCTTTGCACTGGCTGAAAAAATAAGTTTCTTTAAAGAAAACATAAGAATGTCTTATTTTTTACTGCTCCTTGAATATTAAGCAATATAAATGTCAACAATAGCTTGCCAATAATTTCAAAGAATTAAGTTTAATAAAATTTCTGCATTCATTATATGCATTAGTTTCCCCCAGTAGTTTCTAAAATGGTAATAGTAATGCTTCTTGATTGACTTTTGTTATTTTTATGCTAAAGTGCATTAGGCAATTAACCAGTGAGCTGCTTACTTTGGAGGCAAATGAATATGTGGGCAGCTATACTGCTGTCAATTAAATGAGCACTAGAGTGCACTGGATGGTACCCTAAGGAATGCTTCTGAAATGATAAAGTAATAATAGCTAATATTTATTGAGTGCTTATGATATGAACTGTTATGTACTTAAAAGTATTGACCTATTTCTTTCTTCGAACTCTGTGGTGGATTTACCACCTTTATTCCTATTGTATGTATGTGGAAACTGAGATCCAAGAGGATATAGAAGGTGCCTGCAATGAAAGAGCCAGGAAAGGACTGATCCAGGAACGCAAATGAGGTTGTCCACTCCTAGAGGCCTATCCTAACTGGGCGACACCTCCTCAAATGGCTAGTGAGGCCCTAAACAGAAGTCAGTGATGTGAGTAAGCACAGAAGCTTGGATTTTATATCATCCCTGTGGCTCCCCTGGTGGCTGAGGGGGTAACAATCCACCTGCAATGCAGGAGACCAGGGTTTGATTCCTGAGTCAGGAAAATTCCCTGGAGAAGGGAATGACTACCCACTCAGTATTCTTGCCTGGAGGATTAAATGGACAGAGGAGCCTAGCAGGCTACCGTCCATGGGGTCACAAAGAATCGGACACCATTAAACAACTAGCACTTTCATTTTTTCATTGCTCATAAAGTTAGAACTACCAGGGCACTCTACCTTGCTAACATTTGTTGAAGGAAATGATGAGTATATAGTGATTAGCACTGAAAAGAGCTCCATTTTGTACCATGATGAATTACAAAAGCTGATCCTTCTAAATCCTGACAAAGAGGTCTGTACAGAATAAAAAATAATATATATTTTTGCTTGTTTCAAATGAAAATATTATACAACACACAAAAATATTGTGGTGCAATACTGACCAGGTTCTTAGGACTTCAGCCTTGCTGTTATTATTGATCATTTTCTGAGGGAGGAATAAGTTTATACAGAAGTCTTACATGACAGATAACACACAACATTTTTTTCAGTTGATAACTTGAAGCTACTTTGAAGTACTCCAGTTCAATTCTGTCATTTTTAAAAGAGAAACCCAACACTCAAACATTAATATCAAGCAATAGCAGGAGTGATTAAAATCTAGGCCTCCTGAATCCTTCTGTTGAATATTTCCAGACAGCTTACATAAATAGAACCATTGGAAGCAGAGTGAATCCATTTTCCAACCCCCATTTCCTTCTGCTTTGTATCCTGAATATTCTATTAACCCCAAGAAAGCAAAATGAAAAGAAATGCTTTGGGATGGGATTTTATTCCTCTTAAGTGTCAGAAAGTCATGAAATTGGGAAAGGATTATCCCCTTCTGCTGGGCAAGGGATAATCTTTGCTATTGTGGATATGGTGGTCTGACATGACTAGGGACTCCCTGGGGCTATTTGATATTTCTTAAATAAAGAGTCTTTGGAATGCCTTGCCTGGGATATGTTGCCATGGAAACAGTAGAGTCAGCGATTGCAGTCCTTAGTGAATGATTTCATCTATTTGTGCATCTAGCTGGTGCAGAACATAGCTGGTGCAGATTTCCAAAACAGCAGCTTTGCTTCTAGAGCATTTGACATTGACCATTAACTCTGATTCAGGAGTTCACCTTTTAAATGTCATTCTGCCAGCAATGATGCTAAAGCAGTCTGGAGAAAAATACCACAAGGATTGCCAAGCTGACATCAGTGTTGTCACAGAATTTGAAGTAGCAAAGCCTGTTTTAGCTTGCAAAGCATCTCAAGCTCCCCACTCCCTGCCCCCACTCTCCACCCTAGAAAATTTTAGCCATGACTATCTCTTCTCCAGGTCACTGATGGAGGACAAAGAAGAAATTACATGAGGGAAGATGGGGGAGAACGGGGGAAAGAAGGAAGGACAGAAAGAAAGGAGATGGGTCTAAGATGACTTGCAAAATTTTGAAATGCACAATAGCAAATGCGAACAAGGAAGGAACCAGAGTGAATTAATAGGCACTGCTGGTGGTAACATTTCTGGAAAAAATTTAACACTCTTTGTTTTGAAAGTATACATAGTATAAGGCTTCCCAGGTGTCTCAGTGGTAAAGAATCTGCCTGCCAGTGCAGAAGACCTGAGTTCGATCCCTGGGTCAGGAAGATCCTCTGGAGTAGGAAACGGCCACTTACTCCAGTATTCTGGCCTAGAGAATTCCATGGACAGAGGAGCCTGGCGGGCTATGGTCCATGGGATCATAAAGAGTCAGACACGACTGAGCGACTAACACACATTTCCCAGTATTCTTGCCAGGATAACCTCATGGGCAGAGGAGCCAGAGGGGTCTACAGTCCATGGGGTTGCAAAGAGTCGGACACGACTGAGGGACTGAGCATGCACGGGTGCACATGACCCAGCAATTGCACTCTTTAGAAGACAGTCTCGAGGCATCCTTGCACAGGTGCAGCAGAACAGTGAAGAATGTTCCTGGTTCTCTGGGCGTGATAACAAAAGTGTTGAAGACTTTACAGAATCCCCTACACACATGAGCATAGATGATTCTCACAACCTAATGTTGAGTGGAGAAGCAAATCATACAGCATAAATGCAGTAAGAAAGTAAAATATCCAAAGCTAAACAGTAGATCATTTAAGGAAGGATACAATTATAAAGAAAAGTGAGAGAATTATTAACGTAGAATCCAGCACTGCGTTTATGCCTGGAGGGGAGAGAGAAATGTTTTGGTTGGGAGAATAACATGAGTACTGAGAATATTCTCTAACTTAAAAAGATTAAAACCCTGTATATCTCTATAGACAGTCTTAAAATTACTTTTAAAATACTAAAAGTTGAAAAATAGAAATTCACATGCCACCTTTTACCATTTTAGTCATTATTTTTATCTTTCTCAACAAGGAGCATGACAGAAGGATATTGTTATTAGCAGACATAATAAGAGCACCTACGTGAGTTGCGTCTCCTAAGCTGCTTCAGTCATGTCTGACTCTTTGCAACACTATGCACTGTATCCCTCCAGGCTCCTCTGTCCATGGGATTCTCCAGACAAGAATACTAGAGTGGGTTGCCATGCCCTCCTCCAGGAGATCTAATTTATGAAAGCTATTCCCAACACTTCAAAGTGGATGTGATTAGTTTGGAGTCACAATCGAATAAGAGTCTCAGATGTGACATATTCAAGGAAAAAGAGCTAGGAAAGGAGTTATGTGAACTCTGGTCTTGTGACTTACAGCCTGGTAATCATTGTTTTGTAACTGTATGAAAACCTCACACCCATTCTTGCTGTCCTTCTTACACAGTACAGTCCAATTAGAGCCATGTGGCTATTGTTCTCTACCTCAAAGTCCATGTTCTTTTTGCTCACAATTCCTTTAAAATCTTGTGTTCTCTCACATTCCCAGGTCTTTGCACATCTTTGCACATTTTCTAGATTTGTGGTGCTCTGTCAAATCACAACTCTCCTCCACCCCTCTTAGTTTGCTCATTCTTATTCATCCTTCAGTTCCAAGCTTAGATGTCACTCCATCTAGGGCACCTGAGTCCCCAAGATCAAGTTAGATGTCTTGTAGTATCCTTGACAGTAATTGATTTTTCTGTTTACTAATGTGTACCATTGACTACATTGTAAATCCCTTGATAGCAAGGGTTGTGGCTTGTTTCCTTCTTCCCAGAACCTCAGTCAATATATCTGTTGTCTGTTGCTACAATGAGACCTCAAAACAAAGCACTTCAATTCTCAATGGCTTAAAGGGACAGTTGTTCAAATCTTGCTTGTGCATTTGCAGGCCTGCAGGGATTTGGCTAGTCCGAGTTTGGCTCCAAAACATGGATTGAATCCACCTCTGATTCACCTGGCTCTTCAATCTTTGTGGACCTGTGTGCTGTCTCGATTATGCTCTACCTGCAGCTGTTGCAGAAAGGCAATAGAATGTGCAACCATATTTGAGTCTTGTCTGCTAGTGTTCTTTGGGCTAGTCATGACTTAGTCGATGGTAGGAAAGGACACTCTGCCTTTAGTAGAAGGAACTTCAATAGCATGTAGAACAGAAGGTGGATATAAGGAAGAGTAAAAAAATCAGGTCTAATAATTCAAGATATCACACCCAGTGCACAGCATGCACAGGGGGGCTTCTAGATGTCAGAGAATGGCTTTATTGTTTACTTGCTTTCCCTTTCACGCCCCCTTTCACACTCACAGAGCTGTCTCTATCTCATCTACCTGCACCTTTCTTTACTCCTCCCCAATCTTACTCAGCACTTTAATAGAAGACTACGTCCTCAAAATGTCTCAGGATCTAGCATAAGGGACTTTTATTAGCTTAGGTAGGTGATGGGGAAGATTTGGTGGGTCCAGATACCTTGCCTGAAACTCCTTAAATTCTTCATCAGGTCCCAGGAATATGCTTTCTGGATAGGAGAGCTGAGCCACCAATATTTCCTTACTTCTGTCTCTTAGGGCAACTGTTATTTTATCACTGATTTTGAATGTTACTCATTTACTCCTTTAACAGTAAAGAACTTTCTATTGTTCTCTACATGCCTTCTTGTTCAAATGGATAAAAAGGAACTGGGGAAGGAAGGAAGAGGTAATGCATATTTTTAAAATGCAATCTATCGTTAGTCTCTGCCTCAAATACATTAAATTTTGGGAAAGAAAATGTTTTATAGGTCTTTTAGGAGCCAGCATAAATATATAAAAATCATTTTATAGCATTCATAAAACCTTTCACCATCTTCTATATGAACAGCATAGTGTTTTTATAGAATTGAAATGGAGTTGAATTATGGAATTTTGATGAAAAACTTGGAAGTAAAGGTAGTAGAAATAATTTTACCCTATATATGTCAACACTCATTCAGTAATGCTTTTGTTAGGAAAACTTTTTACATTACTAACAAAAAAATGACAAGTATGTATACTTTTCTTAATGTTGTATTATAGGAATGTAGTCAAGTTTTATTTCTATTCAATAATAGAAAGCAAAAAGATTTAATCTATTTAATGTTTAAAAAAATTTTTATTTTATATTGGAGTATAGCCAATTAACAATGTTGTGATAATTTCTGATGGACAGCAAAGGGACTCAACCATACATATACATGTATCCATTCTCCCCCAAACTCCTCTCCCATCCAGGCTGCGACATAACAGTGAGCAGAGTTCCCCATGCTATAGTGTAGGACCTTGTTGGTTTTCCATTTTTAATATGACAGTGTACATGTCGATCCCAAACTCCCTAACTATCCCTTCTGCCCATTCTCCCCCTGCCCCCATAACGGTAAGTTCATATGATCATCCTCTAAGTTTGTGAGTCTGTTTCTCTTTTGTAAATAAGTTCATTTAAGTAATTTCTTTCTTTTTTTCTTTCTTTTAAAATTTTAATTGGAGGCTAATTACTTTACAGTATTGTGGGTTTTGCCATACATTCACGTGAATCAGCCATGGGGGTACATGTGTTCCCCATCCTCACCCTCCCTCCAGCTCCCTCCCCATCCCATCCCTCAACATCATCCCAGTGCACCAGCACTGAGCACCCTGTCTCATGCATCAAACCTGGACTGGCGATCTATTTCACATATGATAATATATGTGTTTCAATGCTATTCTCTCAAATCATCCCACCCTCACCTAGATCCTGCATATAAAGGATATCAAATAACATATCTCTTTCTCTGTCTGACTTTATTCAGTATGACATTATCTAGGTCCATTCATTTGCTGCAAATGGCATTATTTTTCTAAGATGTAATTTAAAACATTACCTTGGCATTGCATATTGAGAAATGTATGAATGTAATGTGATTGAGGGCCTAAGTATTTTTTATTGATTTCTAGTGTTCTCTGTGGTTTCCACCAAGTCACAAATTCTTTGGGCCTTTCCCCATTGAGATCATGAGTTTATGAAGACTGCAGACTTATTGCAAGAGTTCCCTGAGTTTCTGAAGTATGACTAGTATTAATGTAGTGATTTTAGCTTGGATATTTGCTACTGAAGAAAGGATAACTAATGTTTCTGTTTAATACGTATTTTAATTCAATTGTGAACCCTAAACTACATGGATGTATTATGTTCAATTCTTGATAGATGGCCTCTTCTAAAACTAAAAGTCAGGTCACCTTGTTTTGTAGATTTCAATTAATTTGGAACTTATGGATCCTAATAGTGTTTGAATTTGTCATAAGTAGGCCACTATTTCTAACAAATTGGTAGACTCTTGGTCATTTTTTAACACGTAAGGATTAAGGGAAAAGAATAATATGGTTCTATGGCTAATATTTTACTTTTGCAGTACTGAAGTCTGTGACCTTAGTCTCAGAGCATTTAGCTATGTGTTTATTCTGATCTTACAAAAGCTTAATTAAACTATTTATGTCAGACCTCTTCCTTTTTCCATAATTATATTTATTAGAAAAAATAATCTGAGCTATAAGCTTCTAGTTCCCAGGTAGTTGAGCTCAGAATTGTATTTGACTGGTGAGACAATAATAAGACCTTGAAGAAAAAGCAAGTATATAATACAGCCTCTTAAAAGGGGAAATATTGAAAAAATATAAATGAAAAAAAGTGAGGAGAGCTTTCCTACCCTTTCAGGATCATTTGCTAGGAAACCCTGCTGCTTTCCTTATCCCAAAGCAAGGAGGCTGGCTAATCTTAGAAAAATTCCCTTACAGCATGAAACTCTCTGACTCAGTGATTATGACTCAGCATGCTTAACAGCCAGGTCTAGCCTTGAAACATCAGGCGCAATTTCCTGGAAACTGTTGTCAAATCTATTTACAAAGTCAAGCAGAAAAAGTTTCATTAGGAACTCATTGTGCACCTGTCTTGGGTGTCTATAGAAGCTTCTTTATCTGCAGCGAGGCAATAGAAATTACATGGAAGTGGGTGAGCTGTGAAGTGCTTACCTGTGGTAGTACATTGAAAAAGGGAACAATGAGTTTTATTGCCTTTCTCACTCCTCCACTCCTGACACATGAACATTAAAAAAAAATTACAAAATACATGCATGGGTGCACCCACAGAGGAAGGGGGAGTATGGGAGGAGTGGAGAAACAGAAGGTTGCTATTTCAATGGAGACCTGGAAAGGTGTCAGAATAAAGCCTTTGGGTGAAGAGCCTGTAAGAGCTAGAAGAACTGGTTTGTCTCTCCATTGGTGAGGTGGAGCCAAAGGGTGTGAGAGTGAAAGAGCATCAGAGAGAAGAGATTTGGACAAAGGTGTAGGAGAGGTGTACACCTTTAGACACTTAAAGGTGTATTTTTCCAGTCCACCCTCCTCAATTATGGGGGTTGGTGGTATTTGACTCCTCTTCTCACACAATTAAGGCTTCCAAGGTGGCGCTAGTGGTAAAGAATCTGCCTGCCAATGCAGCAGACATCAGAGACTCGGGTTCAGTCCCTGCGTCAGGAAGATTCCCTGGAGGAGGAAATGGCAACCCACTCCACTGTTCTTGTCTGGATAATCCCATGAACAGAGGAACCTGGCAGGCTACAGACCACGGGGTGCAAAGAGTCAGACATATCTGAGCACGCACACACATAGATCGTTAATTGAAATTAGATATTTTTGTATTAAAAATAATACAAATGTTTAAAAAATTGCATCTGTTTTGTACATACTTGGTATTATAGGAAGTAAATATTTACATTCATTTTACTCTCCCTTGAAATTAGATGTTTGTTTGGGTACTTTTTTTTTTTTTCATGACTGTCTTCCTCGGGGATGGTTAAATTCTTCAAGAAAAGATTAAGTCTCTCTTGACTGTCATGTCATTCCTAGACTTAGTAGGGATGATGCATAATAGATTATCCAAAATTATGGTTGTTAAAATGGGCAAGCACATGGTTTTCCTCACCATGGTGATTTGGTGACAGCGAATATTGTAGCCTCTTTTCTTATCTGTCTGCTTAGTGCCATTCAAGTTGGCTACTACTTCTACTACTTAGCAAATGGAGCATGAGTGTGTCTAGGTGTATTCTTGTAATCTAGGGCAGGGTCCTTTGGGAAGTGGCACACTCATTTTTCATAGAACCTCTTTAGACACTTAAATAATGATGACATCAGAGGAAGCCACGGGTATAAATAGAGGACCCCTAGACTGGAAGCCAAAGGCATCTTATTTTGCTAAACTATCTTAGGATTTTATTTAATTTCTCTGCACCTCAGTTTCCTCATTGAAAACAAATGGAATAAAACATCTGGTTTAGATAGTGAACCGTGGGCAGAAGCCTGGAGGATACAGTTATAGAAACCACACAAAAAAATAACTGGTATCTTTAAACATAGCCTTTCAAACATCAAGACAAAAACCTTACCTTTCTCAATTACAAAATAACAGATGAGGGAGATTCTAGAATTCTCTCATTTAACCATTGTCCCTCCTGCAATCCCTAAGGATTTATTAATTTTCATATCTTGAACTACTTGTTGTTGTTCAGTCACTCAATCGTGTCCAACTCTTTGTGACCTCATGGACTGCAGCATGCCAGGCATTCCTGTCCCTCACCATCCCCTGGAGCTTGTTCAAACTCATGTCCATTGAGTCAGTGATGCCATCCAACCATCTCATCCTCTGTCGTCTCCTTCTCCTTCTGACTTCAATCTTTCCCAGCATCAGGGTCTTTCCTAACGAGTCAGTTCTTCCCGTCAGGTGGCCAAAGTGTTGGAGTTTGAGCTTCAGTATCAGTCCTTCCAATGAATATTTAGGACTGATTTCTTTAGGATGGACTGGATGGATCCCCTTGCAGTCCAAGGGACTCTCAAGAGTCTTCTCCAACACCACAGTTCAAAAGCATTAATTTTTCAATGCTCAGCCTTCTTTATGGTCCAACTCTCACATCCATACATGACTACTGGAAAAAACCATATCATACAGACTTTTGTCAGCAAAGTAATGTCTTTTCTTCTTATTATGCTGTCTAGGTTGGTCATAGCTTTTTTCCAAAGAGCAAATGTCTTTTAATTTCATGGCTGTACTCTACTAAACATTATAAAAGGACAATGACAGGTGGAATCACATGGTGACTTTTAAGTGAATTAGTCATTTTGATTATATAGCGTATAGCAGAATCCCTCAAAATTTATTTGTACCACTAGTATTCAAGTAGAGTTAAAAACATTCTCTGTCATGAACTATTGCCATCAGTTCAGTTCAATTCAGTCAGTCAGTCATGTCTGACTCTTTGCAACCCCATGGACTGCAGCACGCCAGGTCTCTCTGTCCATCATGAACTCCTGGAGCTTGCTCAAATTCATGTCCTTCCTGTCAGTGATGCCATCCAACCATCTCATCCTCTGTCATCCTTTTTTCCTCCTGCCTTCATTCACTCCCAGCATCAAGGTCTTTTCCAATGAGTCAGTTCTTAGCATCAGGTGGCCCAACTATTGCCATAGACCATTAAAATTTCCAGTGATTTTCAGTTGTGGAATATGCATCCCACATTCATTTTCAGTAGATCCCTGGTTGCTTGAGGTCTGCTAATATAATGCCTTCATCTTAAGCCCTTTGTTAATTGTTTTATTTCTTTTTAATCTTTTTCCTACTAACTGCTATTTGGCCTTCATTAAGGAGACTGAAAACCTGCCCACCCCCTTCTTCTACTGCAGTTGGCCTTATGACTGTTCTTTGAATAACAGTCATTAACATCTGCACTGAATGATTTTTAGTCACAGAGTTCTGAGGCATTAATTAGTGTCATAACATCCCGGAGAGGAAAGTAATTATAATTCTCACACTTTTTACACAGGAGAAACTGAGACACAGCTGGGTTCAATCATATGCCTAAGCTCATGCACAAGAAGGTGAAGAATATGCCAGACTTGAGGTACACAATAGCTTCCCTGCACCTGACACCAGTGAGCCATCTAGACAGACTGCCTGTGGCGTTGCACTGCAGAGTCTCCTGGATGGCTCAAAAATCTTGTTTCGATTCTTATTATGGGAATCTTGTGTAGAGTTTCACTAGGATGGAAATGTTCTTAGACATCAGACTAGAAACTGATCATCGATTTTCCCCATGGAGAACTCTAGGGAAATATGAAGGGCCCCTTTAAGACATGTGACATGTGTTGAAGACACCTACGATGCTAGTCAGTCATCCCTCTTTCTGTTATCATCATTGAAATCAATGGCTTGGTAAACATTCAGTTCAGTTCAGTTGCTCAGTCCTGTCCAACTCTTTGTGATCCCATGGACAGCAGCTTCCAGGCTTCCCTGTCCATCACCAACTCACGGAGCTTACTCAAACTCATGTCCATCACATTGGTGATGCCATCCAACCATCTCATCTTCTGTCGTCCTCTTGTCCTCCTGCCTTCAGTCTTTCCCAGCATTAGGGTCTTTTCTGATGAGTCAGTTCATCCCATCAGGTGGCCAAGGTATTGGAGCTTCAGCATGTCTTTCCAGTAAAAATTCAGGACTGATTTCCTTGAGGATGGACTGATTGGATCTCCTTGCAGTCCAAGGAACTCTCAAGAGTCTTTTCCAACACCACAGTTCAAAAGCATCAATTCTTCAGCACTCAGTTTTCTTTATAGTCCAACTCTCACATCCATATATGACTACTGCATAAACTATAGCTTTGATTAGACAAACCTTTGTCACAAAGTAATGTCTCTACTTTTTAATATCCCGTCTAGGTTGGTCATAGCTTTTTTTTCCAAGGAGCAAGCATCTTTTAATTTCATGGCTGCAGTCACCATCTGCAGTGATTTTGGAGCCCAAGAAAATAAAATCTGTCACTGTTTCCATTGTTTCCCCATCTATTTGCCATGAAGTGATGGGACTGGATGCCATGATCTTCATTTTTTGAATGTTGAGTTCTAAGCCAGCTTTTTCATTCTCCTCTTTCACTTTCATCAAGAGGCTCTTCGATTCCTCTTCACTTTCTGCCATAAGGGTGGTGTCATCTGCATGTCTGAGGTTATTGGTATTTCTCCAGGCAATCTTGATTCCAGCTTTTGCTTCATCCAGTCCAGCATTTTGCACGATGTACTCTGCATATATGTTAAATAAGCAGGGTGACAATATACAGCCTTGACGGACTCCTCCCCCAATTTGTAGTGAGTCCATCGTTCCATGTCCAATTCTAACTGTTGCTTCCTGACCTGCATACAGATTTCTCAAGAAGCAGGTCAGATGGCCTGGTATTTCCATCTCTTTCAGAATTATTCACAGTTTGTTCTGCCCACACAGTCAAAGGCTGTGGCATAGTCAGTAAAGCAGAAATAGATGTTTTAGTGGAATTCTTTTGCTTTGTCTGTGATCCAATGGATGTTGGCAATTTGATTGATTGTGTAAATACATCTCTATATCAAACCTCAAACCATAATGGATTTTTAATATAGTAGTATTGCTAATAGACTTTTTCAAAATTGCTTGGCTAATTTATGTGTCAATAGTCTCCCATAAGATTCATAAAGTTTGAACATGATTCCATTAATACCAGTGGGTATCTCTTTGTCCAAGCCTAACATTTATTGATAAGACTTAGGGATTGCCATTTTGTGTGCACATGCTTGAATATCAGAAACATAGTTTTTAAAAAAATTCCAGTTTTCATTATTTTGTAACTTATTTGTTAACTATCTCCTATTTTATTTCATATGAGAAGATAAAATGAAAATTATATATTAGTCTCCAAGTTTCTGCCCCACAGAACAAGAAGTGTTCATTTAAAACAAAAGTGGAAAGGTTTTTGGACAATTATGACATAATGAGCAGGGCTCTCTAGATACTTTTATGGAACTACAGAATTAAGGGCAATTAAATGCACTTTATTACATCTCACATGTTTTTCTTCTCTCTCAAGTAAGGCAGAAATGAGAAGCCGAATGCTGTCTGGACAAGTTCCCTCTGCAGATCCATAGGTCAGTCAGTCTTGACCTGGGTTTAATTTAGGAGAGGAGTAGATATTGATTGTGTAAATTTGACACAATCCTAGACTTCAAGTTAGTGAAAGATAATGCTGGGAAAGATAGAAAGCAGGAGAAGAAGGGGATGAGAGAGGACGAGATGGTTGGATAGCATAACTGACTCAATGGACATGAGTTTGAGCAAGCTCTGGGGAGATAGTGAAGGACAAGGAAGCCTTGCGTGCTGCAGTCCATGGGGTCACAAAATGTCTGTTGTGGCTGAGTGACTTAACAACAACAACAGACTTCAAGTAAGAGGTAAACACTGCTGTCACTTTAAATGAGAATATCTTCAGCTAAAACACTGAGTTATGTGATTTTTCAATCTATACTGAGCCCATTGGTAATGCAGCAATCCAGTGAGCTGGGTTATTTACTACTTTATCCTACCTTGTCCCCCAGTTAACCTATGAATGACTTGGAGTGGAAAAGCTAAGCACACTTTCGGAAGCCACTGGTGAACGAAAGTCATTAATTATATTTAAAGGCATTGAGTGTTATTAATTCTGTTTCTAAAATAAGAATGGAAACTGCCACCATCTTTTCATTCTCAGTCCAACAACTTAATCCTGGTCTTCCTTCACTTCAATTCATTCTCCTTATTGTTCATATTAATGAACTGAGCAATTCTTACTTATAGAGAAAGTCTTCTAGAATGCGGTAGCTCCAGGAAGTCCAAAGGAGATTAAAACTCCACAGATGGGATAAAGACTATTCATCATGTTCTGCAGTTTCCTATTCAAACCTCGGGGTTCATTCAGACCTACTGCACTGCTATGTTTTTATCTGGACGAAAAAGGAATTCTGTGCATTGATATGTAATGTTTCTCTCCTAAGAATGTCCTTCTCTTTGTCTACTAAGTGGAGATCCTATTCTTCAAGATACTCCATTAAAGTTATTTTAGGAACAAATTTTCTACCACTCTTACCCACGCACAACAAACAACAGTAAGTTGTTCCTACTCCTGTATTTCAACTGTGCTTTGAACAAATGTCCCTTCACATACATCACACTGCATTGTAATCAAATTAAGGACAGAAATAATTGCTTTTTCTCCTTCACTTGTAAGGCACATAATAAGGGCCCAGTAGATATTTTTGAGCTATCATTTCATTTTTCCTATGTCATTCTCCTTCTGTAAATAATGGTGTTGAATTCAGTCAGTTCAGTCCCTCGGTCATGTCCGACTCTTTGAGACCCCATGGACTGCAGCACACCAGGCTTCCCTATCTATCACCAATTCCAGGAGCATACTCAATTTCATGTCCCTTGCATCAGTGATGCTATGCAACCATCTCATCCTCTGTCATCCCCTTTTCTTCTTGCCTTCATTCTTTCTCAGCATCAGGGTCTTTTCCAGTGAGTCAGTTCTTCACATCAGGTGGCCAAAGTATTAGAGTTTCAGCTTAAGCATTAGTCCTCCCAGTGAATATTCAGGATTGATTTTTTTAGGATGGACGGGTTGGATCTCCTTGCAGTCCAACCAGAAGTCCAAGAAGTCCAAGAGTCTTCTCCGGCACTACAGTTCAAAAGCATCAATTCTTCGGTGCTCAGCTTTCTTTATTGCCCAACTCTCACATCCATACATGACTACTGGAAAAACTGTAGCTTTGACTAGATGGACCTTTGTTGGTAAAATAATGTCTCTGCTTTTTAGCAAGATGTCTAGGTTGGTCATAGCTTTTCTTCTAAAGAGCAAGTGTCTTTTAATTTCATGGCGGAATCACCATCTCCAGTGATTTTGGAGCCCCCAAAATAAAGTCTCTCACTGTTTCCATTGTTTCCACATCTATTTGCCATGAACTGCTGGGGCCAGATGCCATGATTATAGTTTTCTGTATGTTGAGTTTTAAGCCAACTTTTTCACTCTTCTCAAGAAGCTCTTTAGTTCCTCTTCACTTTATGCCATAAGTGTGGTGTCATCTGCATATCTGAGGTTATTTGTATTTCTCCAGGCAATCTTGATTCCAGCTTGTGCTTCATCCAGCCCAGCATTTCACATGATGTACTCTGCATATAAATTAAATAAGCAGGGTGACAATATATAGCCTTGATGTACTCCTTTCACTATTTGAAACCAATCTGCTGTTTCAAGTCCAGTTCTAACTGCTGCTTCTTGACCTGCATACAGATTTCTCAGGAGGCAGGTCAGGTGGTCTGGTATGCCCATCTCTTTCAGAATTTTCCACAGTATTTTTTTTTTTTTTTGATCCACACAGTCAAGGGCTTTGGCATAATCAGTAGAGCAGAAATAGATGTTTTTCTGGAACTCTCTTGCTTTTTGATGATCCAGTGGATGTTGGCAATTTGATCTCTGGTTCCTCTGCCTTTTCTAAACCAGCTTGAACATCTGGAAGTTCACAGTTCATGTACTGTTGAAGTCTGGCTTGGAGAATCTTAAGCATCACTTTGCTAGCGTGATAGTATTTGCACTTTGCAATTGTGTGGTAGTCTGAACATTTTTTGGCATTGCTATTCTTTGGGATTGGAGTGAAAACTTTCCTTTTCCAGTCCTGTGGTCACTGCTGAGTTTTCCAGACTTGCTGGCATATTGAGTGAAGCACTTTCACAGCATCATCTTTTAGGATTTGAAATAGCTCAACTGGACTTTCATCACCTCCTCTAGCTTTGTTCATAGTGATGCTTCCTAAGGCCCACTTGACTTCACATTCCAGGATGTCTGGCTCTAGGTGAGTGATCACACCATCGTGGTTATATGGGTCATGAAGGTCTGTTTTGTACAGTTCTTCTGTGTATTCTTGCCACTTCTTCATAATATCTTATGCTTCTGTTATGTCCATACCAAGTGTTCATCTTTGCATGAAATGTTTCCTTGGTATCCCTAATTTTCTTAAAGAGATCTCTAGGCTTTCCCATTCTATTGTTTTCCTCTATTTCTTTGCATTGATCGCTGAGGAAGGCTTTTTATCTCTCCTTCCTATTCTTTGGAACTCTGCATTCAAATGGGCATGTCTTTCCTTTTCTCCTTTGCCTTTCATCTCTCTTCTTTTCTCAGCTATTTGTATGGCCTCGTCAGACAACAATTTTGCCTTTTGCATTTCTCTTTCTTGGGGATGGTCTTGATCACTGCTTCCTGCACAATGTCACGAACCTCCATCCATAGTTCTTCAGGCTGATTAATAGACAATCAGATGTAATCCCTTGAATTTATTTCTCACTTCCTCTGTATAATCTTAAGGGATTTGATTTAGGTTCACCTGAATGGTCTAGTGGTTTTCCCTAGTGGTTTTCCCTTTCTTCAGTTCTGAATTTGGCTATAAGGAGTTTATGATCTGAGCCACAGTCAGCTCTCAACCTTATTTTTGCTGGCTGTATAGAGCTTCTCCATCTTTGGCTGCAAAGAATATAATCAGTCTGATTTCAGTATTGACCATCTGGTGTTGAATTAAATTGAATTACATGTTGAATTAAGTTTCATAAATGTCCTTTTTTATTTGATCCTTTATTTAACCAAGTCTCAGTTTTGTCATAGGGGAAAAAAACCTGTGAATATTATAATTATTCACTTTGCAAGGATATTATATAGATTAATGAATAGACTCAAAGTATTTGTAAAATGTAGGCTATATTGTTTATGTGTTAAGTTCTATGATTTAAGATCAGCAGCAAGGCTTTTTAAATGTCAGAAGTAAAGTTTGAGAACACAGTGCCACAGGAAAAAAAAAATCTAAAAAGGCTCAAGCTAGGTGTGAAGTTCTTTTTCAAGTAATTTTGGTTCTAAAACATCACATTATTGGCTGGAAACTGAGTTTATAAGAATAAGATTCAGGGGAAGTGGATTGTTCAGTGTTTTGTAGACAGATGTGTGACTGTGTATTTATAGGCATGTATATGTTATGTAGGTACCACGGGTGCACAAGTATATCTGGTATAGTGTTAACTGCTTAGTGGTGTCCGACTCTTTGCAACCTCATGGACTGTAAGCCACCAGGCTCCTTTGTCCATTTAATTCTCCAGGCAACAATAATGGAGTGGGTTGTCATTTCCTACTCAGGGGATCTTGCCAACTCCAGGATCGCACCCTAGTCTTCTGCATTGCAGGAGGATATTTTACCGTCTAAGCCACAGGGGTCTTATATATGGTATAGGTGTACAGAATCATGATATACATATCATATATCTAAATATTATATACACACATACACATAGAGTGAGTGGAGAGAGAGTGAGAGAAGAGTTGGTTAGTTAGCTACTTAGATATTCCTGATAAAGCCACTGCGTTTTGAGGTTAAGGAAGGCTCTTTGGATTCCACTTCCAATTTATGATTGTTGGCATTTTGCATTCTCTCCTTTCAAGTCACAGTATGCATCCTTTTGGCTTCATAATCAAGCACATGCCTGTCAGTTTGCTGGTGCTCAGGGGAATCTCTATTTATTGACTTTGATTATTGGTAAAAAACACACAAGGGTGCACATAAGAAAAATTTCTATAAAGCTTAAAGATCTGTAAAGTTCTTTCATGTATATTTGAGATAAAGTCCTGTTTTCTGACATCAGGTTCAATGATTGGTTGGGTAGTTGAAAAAACTTATTTCACTGAGGAAGCTTAAAAATAATACATATTAGGTTTATTTTTATTTAGGTAGCTGTAAAATTAATTTCAATTTGTCAGTATGCTTATATTATGCCAGGTCTTTTCCTTTATTCTGGATTCTGTGCTTTGAATTTCAGCTTCTTGCCTAATGCACATCTAAAATTCATCATACGGAAGGGTAGTTTGGGGGAGAATGGATACCTGTATGTGTATATGTATGGCTGAGCCCTCTTGCTGTCCACCTTAAACTATCACAACATTGTTAATCTGCTATACTCCAATATGAAATAAAAAGTTTAAGATAAAATAAAATTCATCATATATCATATACAGTTTCCAGATTTATTTTACTTAAAAGGAAGGAGAATGTAAAGATACTTGTGAAGACATTAGAGTACAAATTTCTTTGACCTATTTTATGATTTTCCCTTTAAATTTTTAGTTATATTGATATACCTCAACTGATAAAATTTTTGATGGATTTACATTTATGGAGTCTTTCCAAAGCATTCAACTTAGTTTTCATAGAAATGACTCTCTTTTACATCTATATTTCCATTGATTTATATAATGATTTGAATATGTAGTTACCATGCCTAAGTTGTAAACACCTAAGTCCATATTCCATGAATCCTTGTCCAGAACTTCTCATTCACTGAATATATGCATTTCTCTTAAATGCTTACTAACGGCAGACACTGTGCATTATTTATGTTTCCATAACAATGTGTGCTTACCACTTTTAATGTGACATTTGCTATAAAGTTTAATTCAATATTGTGTAATTGTCATAGTTATCAGGGTCTATGAACCCCAAGACTCTCTCACACCCAGTGGCTTATAGACTTATGAGTCTGACAAAGTATGTAAAGGAGCAGTTTCAGGTGAGTAGAATTGAATGGGTAGATGCTAAATATAAGGATGCTAATTCATGTTGTATGTGAGTTCCTGTGAAAGTACTTTGACCTTTGAACCATCTACCTAGACTCTTGTGGCTCTCACTTATTCTGAATGAAAACCATCTCCACCCATTCTATTGTCTAACACCCTTCATATTGATTTACACTTTTGCAGAATGTTTGAGAAAGATCATAAATGCTTCCACAGTAATTCAGTCTGCCAGATGACTGCTTTTTGTCCATAATTCATATTGTACTTGTCATTATTATAGAGCATTTTATCACCATTCAGATCAATTAAAAGTTAATTAGTTTCAGATAGTAATACATTTTTAAAAAATCATCTTCATGGTGTAGAAAGAAGAGGAATACAGAGCAGTGAAGTGTCCTGCCCAGACTTTGAAACAAACAAGCACACGAAAAAGGGATGGCATTAGATTGTTTATGGCTGCATTTGTTAAATGACTATGTCTGGAGATCAAAGAAGGATTAGCAGTCTTCTCTGCCAAATGCTTGTGTTTATTAACAACAGAACCGTTTTCTTTCTTAAAGGCAATTGTTAGGTCCATATATCTTGTTTTATTCTATAGTTGCTTTGTCTTCACAATAGAATAAGATAATTGATGTGTCACTTTTTAAAAACACACCCTATAGTAGTTGCAACACTTGTCTGGAATATACAGCTCTAATATTTTTACTTTTCCTTTTATACAATATCTTCTTTTACTTATTTAATTGGAGAATAATTGCTTTACAATGTTATATTGGTTTCTGCCTTACCATAACATATGTCCTCTCCCTCTCAAACTTCCCTTCTACCCTCCCCCCGCCATTTTCACCCTGTGCCAGGTTGCAGCTCTATTGTTTTTAATATATTATACTCACAGGTGAGGCTGGAGGAAGTTCAGAAATACCTGCTTTAAAATGTGAGTTTTGATCTGATTCAAGAAAGAAATGTCTCAGGAATTTAATTGCAGGGAAAATGTCCTAGCCACAACTTGTTATCAACGTGAAGCCATAGCTTGGTTCATGAGCCTGTGATACCATTGTTGTCAGTGAGACTTCTAGTTTCATTCCCAATTGTTAGTTTCATTCCAATGCCATGAGTCAATGATCTGAAGTGGCGTTGCCTCTTACACCTTACAGACAGGTGTAAGAGACGAGAATTACTGACAAAGCTCCAATCAGATAAGGAACAATCTAACCAGCTTGTGATGCCAGGTTTCCCTGAGAGGGAACAGAGAATGCTGCTGTTGTCTAGAATTAGAACTACTTAACTATGATTAGAATCTAAAACCATTTGAAAATTTGAATTTTACTCTAGGCAACAAGAAGAACCATAATGTTCTTGTTAAATGTTTCAAGTACATAAGCTAGTCTCATCTTGAGAAATAGTGTTTTACGTGATAGATTGAAATATTCCTTTCTCTTAGTATTGCAGGGGCTGCATGTAGCTTTATTAAATATTGAAAGCCACAGGCTCCCTAGGCATGCACTAGCCCTCAGGAAAATCACAAAGAGATGAAAGTAGTGTCTGAGATTTTGCTGTTGGTGTATAGTCACCAAGTCGTGTCCAACTCTTTGCGACTCCATGGACTGAAGCCTGCCAGGCTCCTTTGTCCCCAGGATTTCCCAGGCAAGAATGCTGGAGTGGTTACTATCCTCTTTTGCTATGGTCTTTTCCTTACACCTCTCTTTTAGTTCCTAATAAGACAGTGGTGGGATGGAGAGAGCACTGAGCTTGGAGTTAGAGGAGTTAGTTTTCATCTCACCATAGGAGGGATTAAGTTTGTGTCTCATCAGACCTACCCTAATAGACCATATGTAACAAAAAGGGCAAACTCTTATACACATATAAGAGCTTATATATATATATATATATATATATATACACACATATAAAAGTTTATATATATATATATATATCAGTCAAATACTGTTTTAGGTGAATTCAAGCATTAACTCATTTAATCCTTAAAATCATCCATGATGTAGGTACTATTTTCATCCCCATTTTACAGATGGGGAAACTGACACAGAGTGGTTAAATAACTTGCGCACGTGCCCATAGCCAGTAGGTGCAGGAGTCATGCTCATTGTTTTGTTTTGTGAGTTGGCCTCTGCAAACCTCTCCTCACTCCATCCACTTGTCCTAATTAAAAATGAACTACTTGAAGTTCAACAGCATGTCATGCTGTTACAAATTTATGCCTTTAAACATACAGTGACTTCTCTCTGGAATGTCCTTGCTCCCGTGTCTACTAAGTAAACACTTTTGTCTTTTAATTCCCAGTTCAGATATCATTCTTTTCACCAACTCAGATAAAGTTAACCCATCCCTTTTGTGTGTATAATATGTGTATTTAATTGAAAATATATTAAAGTTAAAATTTTCCCTAAGAAATGTACAGAATGTTATACAAATAGGTTTACAAGAAGAAGTCCTCAAAAGATAAGAAATTAGAACAAAGATAAAGCACAGCCAAATGCAGAAATACAAGGTATCTTCTTTTAAAATATTTAATAGCATAGTTAAATTTGGCTGCAAATACAGTTCTATGCTTCCAAGTGGCCAGAGACAAAAAGAGATTTTGAGATTCAGAATGTCCTTGGGATACATTTTTTAAGAGCCAGATGCTTAAGAACTATATAGCTTTATATCATTCTGAAAGAAATTTCTCCCAGTGGTCTTCATAAATAAACTATTAGCTGGTACACTAATAAATATGTTCAACTCCCTTCAGGATTGCTATTCAGTGAGTAAGCATTATTAGCATGGCCATCCTTGTTCTTGAAATGCTGAAGTAGTTCCTTGCTGCTGCTGCTGCTGCTAAGTTGCTTCAATCATACCCAACTTACAATTGATACAATAGCCATTGCTTTGAATGCCTCTTCTCCATCCCTCTGTATTCCTTGCTTGTCCACATCATCCAGCAACCAGGGATGAAATTTGGCAAAGCAAGGATACTTCATAACTGCTCCAGCACTTCAGAGGTGTCCCTCCTGGTGGACCAGTGTCTGTGAGTTTGTTGTTGTTGTTCACAGGTTGTTCAACAACTCACAGGTTGTTCAATATATTGGCTACCATCTCTCAATTAAAACAATTCATTACCTGAGACTTAGAAACTCCACTGGCTACATTACGTAGCCACTTGGATTTCTCACAGATTCCTCAATGTTCAGTTCAGTTCAGTTGCTCAGTCGTGTCCAACTCTTCGCGACCCCATGAATCGCAGCACGCCAGGCCTCCCTGTCCATCAATAACTCCCGGAGTTCACTCAGACTCACGTCCATCGAGTCAGTGATGCCATCCAGCCATCTCACCCTCTGCGTCCCCTTCTCCTCCTGCCCTCAATACCTCCCAGCATCAGAGTCTTTTCCAATCAGTCAACTGTTCACATGAAATCAAGTTTTTAAAAGTTGAATAAATTAGTAGATACAATATTGAGTTTTATATTTTCCCTAATAGTTTTCTCAACTCAAACTGATAGTCATGCCAAAGTACAATATATTCAAAGAAAATCTAGGGACTTCCCTGACAGGTCAGTGGTTAAGAATCCACCTGCCAATGCAGAGAACAGGGGTTCGATCCTTGGTCCAGAGAGATCCTACATGCCAAGGAGCAACTAAGTCCTTGCCCCACAACTATTGAGCCCTCTTGCCTAAAGGATGTGCTCTGCACTGAGAAGCCACTATGATGAAAAACTGTGCACCACAACTAGAAAGTAGCCCCTGCTGACCCAAACTAGAGAAAGAAGGTATGCAGCAACAAAGATACAACAAAAAAGGTCACAATTTTAATGAGACTTAGCAACATGGTGCTCCAAGGATGGGAAACAGATGGGGAAACAGTGGAAACAGTGTCAGACTTTCTTTTGGGGGCTCCAAAATCACTGCAGATGGTGATTGCAGCCATGAAATTAAAAGACGCTTACTCCTTGGAAGAAAAGTTATGACCAACCTAGATAACATATTCAAAAGCAGAGACATTACTTTGCCAACTAAGGTCCGTCTAGTCAAGGCTATGGTTTTTCCTGTGGTCATGTATGGATGTGAGAGTTGGACTGTGAAGAAGGCAGAGCGCTGAAAAATTGATGCTTTTGAACTGTGGTGTTGGAGAAGACTCTTGAGAGTCCCTTGGACTGCAAGGAGATCCAACCAGTCCATTCTGAAGGAGATCAGCCCTGGGATTTCTTTGGAAGGAATGATGCTAAAGCTGAAACTCCAGTACTTTGGCCACCTCATGTGAACAGTTGACTCACTGGAAAAGACTTTGATGCTGGGAGGGATTGTGGGCAGGAGAAGAAGGGGACGACAGAGGATGAGATGGCTGGATGGCATCACCGACTCGATGGACATGAGTCTGAGTGAACTCTGGGAGTTGTTGATGGACAGGGGAGGCCTGGCGTGCTGCAATTCATGGGGTCGCAAAGAGTCAGGCACGACTGAACTACTGAACTAAACTGAAAGGCAATAGTTTATATTGCTATCTCAGAACAGATCCATAGGCTTTGATAATGTGCCAGATTGAGGAGAAGAATCAAAGTTTTCAGTGAAATTTAAGAAGCCAATCAGAGCAGTTGTCTGGAGAGATGGCTCTTCTATATTGGCACAGGGTTGGCAGAGGATGTTTCCACAAAAAATAGTTCTGGAGCAATGCGAAAGATGAAAACGTGGGCACCGAAATCCATTCATACACCAGAAATCATGGCCAGGTTATGCCACCATGCGAAATTAACAAAGCATGTAAATTAAATATTTTGGTGATTATTTTTTCTTAGTTTTCAAACAATTTTATTGAGATATAATTTATGTGTGCATGCCCAATCATGCCTGTTTGTGACCCCCGTGGACTGCAGCCCCCAAGATCCTCTGTCCATGGAATTTCCCAGGCAAGAATACTGGAGTGGCTTACCATTTCCTACTCCAGTGGTTCCTCCCGACCAGGGGATGGAACCCTCCTCTCCTGCATCTCCTGCATTGGCAGGCAGATTCTTTACCCATGCACCACAATAAAATGAACCCGTTTTAAGTGCAAGGTTTTATAAGTTTTGAACAATGCAATTATCCATGGAGCCCACCTTGATCAAACTGTATTTTCATCATCCACCAAAATT
The DNA here is from genome assembly GCA_917880005.1 of Nanger dama. NCBI lineage: Eukaryota > Metazoa > Chordata > Mammalia > Artiodactyla > Bovidae > Nanger > Nanger dama. The sequence continues at coordinate 39,407,447 of CAKJTW010000004.1, forward strand.
ACATTATCTCTCTTCTCAGTCAGTATTTTATTTTCACCATCACAAACTCCAGGCAATGACTTCTGTGCTTTCTATCATTATAGATTAGGTTATTTATTCTAAAATTTCATAGATTTCATAGTAATAGAATTATTCAATAGTTACTTTTTGATATGTCTCATTTGCTTAGCATAAATTTTTTGACAATCATCCATGCTATAGTTTTTTCTTCCCCCAAAGGTGAGTAATATTCCATTGTATAAATGTCACAATATATTTATTCACTCACCTGTTCATGGATGTTAGGGTTGTTTCTAATTCTGTTTTTCTTTTTTTCTTAAATACAATTAAGAGTGTTGCTGCTTTGGACATTTGTGTGAGCACATTTTGTATTTGTTAGTGGGTTTCATTTTAACTCTTGCAAAAAATGTTAGGCTTACAGAAGTATTGAAATAGTATTAAGAGTTTTCATTTACTTTTCACTCTAATTTCCCTAGTGTTACCATCACACATAACAGTGGTAAAATAATCAAAACTAGCAATTAAGTCTTGGTACAAGGCTACTAATGAAGCTATAGACTTTGTTCAAAGTTCCCTGGTTTTTATACTATGGCCTTCTTGTGTCCAGAGCTCAACCCAGGATGGTGCTCTGTATTTATTAGTTGTCATGTCTCCATTGTTTCCTCCAACCTACGATAGTTTCTCAATCTTTCCTTAACTTTAATGACCCTGACACTTTTGAAGAGTAGTGGTCAGGTGTTTTATGGAATATCTCTCAGGTGGGTTCATTTGATGTTTCATAATGATTAGACTGAGAATATGAATTTTGAGGAGGAAAACCACGGAAGGGCTGTGCCCTTTTAGTGTACTGTATCAGAGTTGAATGCCATCAATATGTCTGATGACTGGTGATGTTAATCTTGATCATCAGTTCAGGTGCTGCCTGTCAGATTTCTCCACAACAAAGCCACTATTCTCTTTTTCAGCTTCCAAGGTGGCACAATGGCAAAGAATCAACTTGCCAATGCAGAAGATATAAGAAATGCAGATTTGATTCCTGGGTTGGGAAGATGCCTTGGAGCAGAAAATGGTAACACACTCCAATATCTTGCCTGGAAAATTCCATGGACAGAGGAGCCTGGCAGGCTACAGTCCAGAGGGTCACAAAGAGTCAGACACCACTGACTGCACAACACATACAACATGCATTAAAATATATACCTTAAAATAAGATGAATTCTTATGATAGCCTGCCAGGCTCCTCTGTTGATGGAATTCTCCAGGCAAAAATACTGGAGTGGGTAGCCATTCCCTTCTCCAGGGGATCATCGTGACTCAAGGATTGAACTCAGATTTCCTGCATTGCAGGCAGATTCTTTACCATCTAAGCCACCAGGGAAGCCCAGTTCTTACAAATATTCCAATTCCAAGCCATTCTCACAGGATGCATTCTAACAAGCCCCTTGTGCATATTTATAATCTTACATTGCTGAGTAGTATTCTCTGACAGTGAGGAACTCTTGATATTTACATTATACTTACTTATTTATTGAGTTTCAGTACATGTATAAAATAATTTTCAGATTGCTAACATATACCTCTGTGAGAAATGCCATTCTAAAAACCATTTAGAATACAGTGCTTTGTATGACTCTTTATTTTGTCTTCATAACCATAGCATCAAATCAAAACACTATTACCAAGTTGCGTTAGTCTCCTTTCTTCCCATAGCTACACTGCCAATCACAGCTCTGTGACACACTAGTTCTGGAGCTTTGAAACAATTACAGACCTCTGTGCCTCACTTTTATCATTTGTAAGATGGAGAGTATAACAGTAGTAATGTCCTTTATTGTGAGTAGATTCCTGGTACATAAAAAACATTAGATATATATTTGCTATTATTACTACTGCGGGCAGGAATCCCTCAGAAGATATGCAGTAGCCATCATGGTCAACAAAAGAGTACGAAATGCAGTACTTGGATGCAATCTCAAAAACGACAGAATGATCTCTGTTCATTTCCAATGCAAACCATTCAATATCACAGTTAGCCAAGTCTATGCCCCAACCAGTAATGCTGAAGAAGCTGAAGTTGAATGGTTTTATAAAGACCTACAAGGCCTTTTAGAACTAACACCCCAAAAAGATGTCCTTTTCATTATAGGGGACTGGAATGCAAACGTAGGAAGTCAAGAAACATCTGGAGTAACAGGCAAATTTGGCCTTGGAATGCGGAATGAAGCAGGGCAAAGACTAATAGAGTTTTGCCAAGAAAATGCACTGGTCGTAGCAAACATCCTCTTCCAACAACACAAGAGAAGACTCTACACATGGACATCAACAGATGGTCAACACCGAAATCAGATTGATTCTATTCTATGCAGCCAAAGATGGAGAAGCTCTATACTGTCAACAAAAACAAGACCAGGAGCTGACTGTGGCTCAGATCATGAACTCCTTATTACAAAATTCAGACTCAAATTGAAGAAAGTAGGGAAAACTGCTAGACCATTCAGGTATGACCTAAATCAAATCCCTTATGATTATGCAGTGGAAGTGAGAAATAGATTTAAGGGCCTAGATATGATAGACAGAGTGCCTGATAAACTATGGAATGAGGTTCGTGACACTGTACAGGAGACAGGGATCAAGACCATCCCCATGGAAAAGAAATGCAAAAAAGCAAAATGGCTGTCTAGGGAGGCCTTACAAATAGCTGTGAAAAGAAGACAGGTGAAAAGCAAAGGAGAAAAGGAAAGATATAAGCATCTGAATGCAGAATTCCAGAGAACAGCAAGAAGAGATAAGAAAGACTTCTTCAGCGATCAATGCAAAGAAACAGAGGAAAACAACAGAATGGGAAAGACTAGAGATCTCTTCAAGAAAATTAGAGATACCAAGGGAACATTTCATGCAAAGATGGGCACAATAAAGGACAAAAATTGTATGGACTTAACAGAAGCAGAAGATATTAAGAAGAGGTGACAAGAAGAACTATACAAAAAGATCTTCATGACCCAGATAATCATGATGGCGTGATCACTTATCTAGAGCCAGATATCTTGGAATGTGAAGTCAAGTGGGCGTTAGAAAGCATCACTATGAACAAAGCTAGTGGAGGTGATGGAATTCCAGTAGAGCTGTTTCAAATCCTGAAAGATGATGCTGTGAAAGTGCTGCACTCAATATGCCAGCACATTTGGAAAACTCAGCAGTGGCCACAGGACTGGAAAAGGTCAGTTTTCATTCCAATCCCAAAGAAAGACAATGCCAAAGATTGCTCAAACTACCGCACAGTTGCACTCACCACACATGCTAGTAAAGTAATGCTCAAAATTCTCCAAGCCAGGCCTCAGCAATACGTGAACTGTGAACTCCCTGATGTTCAAGCTGGTTTTAGAAAAGGCAGAGGAACCAGAGATCAAATTGTCAACATCCGCTGGATCATCGAAAAAAGCAAGAGAGTTCCCGAAAAACACCTATTTCTGCTTTATTGACTATGCCAAAGCCTTTGACTGTGTGGATCACAACAAACTGTGGAAAATTCTGAAAGAGATGGGAATACCAGACCACCTAACCTGCCTCTTAAGAAATCTGTATGCAGGTCAGGAAACAATAGTTAGAACTGGACATGGAACAACAGACTGGTTCCAAAGAGGAAAAGGAGTACGTCAAGGCTATATATTGTCACCCTGCTTATTTAACTTCTATGCAGAGTACATCATGAGAAACGCTGGACTGGAAGAAACACAAGCTGGAATCAAGATTGCCGGGAGAAATATCAATAACCTCAGCTATGCAGATGACACCACCCTTATGGCAGAAAGTGGAGAGGAGCTAAAAGCCTCTTGATGAAAGTGAAAGAAGAGAGTGAAAAAGTTGGATTAAAGCTCAACATTCGGAAAATGAAGATCATGGCATCTGGTCCCATCACTTCATGGGAAATAGATGGGGAAACAGTGGAAACAGTTTCAGACTTTATTTTTTGGGTTCCAAAATCACTGCAGATGGTGACTTCAGCCATGAAATTAGAAGACGCTTACTCCTTGGAAGAAAAGTTATGACCACCCTAGATAGCATATTCAAAAGCAGAGACATTACTTTGCCAACTAAGGTCCGTCTAGTCAAGGCTATGGTTTTTCCTGTGGTCATGTATGGATGTGAGAGTTGGACTGTGAAGAAGCCTGAGCACCGAAGAATTGATGCTTTTGAACTGTGGTGTTGAATAAGACTTTTGAGAGTCCCTTGGACTGCAAGGAGATCCAACCAGTCCATTCTGAAGGAGATCAGCCCTGGGATTTCTTTGGAAGGAATGATGCTAAAGCTGAAACTCCAGTATTTTGGCCACCTCATGCGAAGAGTTGACTCATTGGAAAAGACTCTGATGCTGGGAGGGATTGGGGGCAGGTGAAGGGGACAACAGAGGATGAGATGGCTGGATGGCATCACGGACTCGATGGATGTGAGTCTGAGTGAACTCCGGGAGATGGTAATGAACAGGGAGGCCTGACGGGCTGTGATTCATGGGGTCGCAAAGTGTCGGACACGACTGAGCTACTGAACTGAACTGATTGCTCACTAGTCATTATCAATGCAATAAATTGATTTGCAATTATGACATACAATTTTGCACTTTAATCTACTTTTGTCTATTTTCCTCTTTAAATTGTGAGCTTTTTGAGAATAGAAATTAGGTCTTTATTTCTTTTTACAGGTGTCTTGCATGAGAAGTTCTCAGAAGATATTTGTTGATGTTATTGAGTAGTAGGTACATGCTAATTGGGCTTCCTTTGTAGCTCAGTCAGTCAAGAATCTACCTACAATGCAGGAAACCCAGATTCAATTCCTGGGTGGGGAAGATCCCCCGGGGAAGGAAATGGCAATCCACTCCAGTATCCTTGCCTGGAGAATCCCATGGACAGAGCAGCCTGGCAGGCTACAGTCCACGCGATCACAAGAGTCAGACATGATTGAGCAACTAAACCACCACCACCACCACCACCACATGCTAAATTTTAGCAAGTGCCTGTGAATATGCTGGTAAATAATAATTGTTCAATATTATCTTTTTCTAGTCACAAGTTCGTGGTTTTGACGTAATCTTTCCTGAAAAGGACCTATTCACTTATGCACATATCTATGTTTTAGAAACTTATAGAATGGTACCCAAAATTCCCTCTATTTGATCTATTCTTTGAGTTAACTGTTTGTTATCAGAGGGAAGATCCAACATAATCTGTCATAAGAGCTAATGAGAGCTCTTTCATCCTTCTATTTCAGAAGAAAAATTTGGCCAAGATGCTCCTAAAGGAAGAGGAGTCAGGAGATGTGAGGGTAAGAACAAGAATATTGCCATTACTCTGAAACAAGGATGAAGATCTAGCAAGGACTAAAATGTAAACATTAAATCATGATTTCTCTCTAGGGGGAAGATGTAACATCCAGTTTCATGATAACAAATTTTATTCTTCCAGTGGCAATCTGTTCTGATTATTGTGTTCAGAATAGTTTGTTGATTCCCACCGTGTTTTGCATGTAAAATCATTACAGAGATACAAGAGAAATTTTTGTCTGTCTTTATTTTGAATTTATAATTAGGAAGGTTTTTTTGCTACATAATTGTCAGATATAAGTGCTATAAATGCATATTTCATATTCTTTTATTAAACATCCAAGAAATGTGGAGAAATCACATTTTAGAGAATCAGGAAGTAAATAGTATCCTGAATATAATAATTTAGAATTATGGAAAATTAATAACTGCCTTTGAAATGGTTAACTTTGTGCTTTAGCATTAGCACTTGACAATGTTCAAATAGGTAACATTTAAAAGGGAATTAAATTTGCCTTAAAAATGTTATTTAGCCAAAATTGTTAGTATAATTTCTGGTAGCTGAGAAATTTTCATAATGTAATATTAGAAAAGAAAAGAACGTTAGATAGTTGGACACTGATTTCCCTTAAATGTCCATAAAAACTTTTTTTAAAATGTGTATCACTTTTCAAGTCTTGAATTTGTTACAATATTGTTTCTGTTTTATGTTCTTTGGGGGTTTTGGCCCCTGAAGATGTGGGATCTTGGCTCCCCGACCAGGGATCGAACCATTATCCCTGCATTGAATGGCAAGGTCATAACCACTGGAGCACTGGGAAGTCCGAAGTCCCCCGCCGCCTCCAAAAATTTTTGAGGAAAAACAAATAGCAATGACAAAAAAAGACTTTCTGAGGTTAGTTTTATATGTGTTGGTACAACTCTATAGACTGTCAAAAAGTACATTAAAAAAATCAGGTTAAATAGTCTATAACTGAATTGAGGCAAAATTTACTGTCTTCCTAGAGGAAGAGATGTAACACTTTTATTTTCACTAACATGTCACAATAACCAAAAGCTTAGGTTTCTGTGGAGGCAAGAACATTTAATTGCTGGATACTGAAAGATAAAAAGTGTATTATTGTGTTATAGTTAAGATGATGGAACATCTCCAGTGAACCTATGCGCTAGTTGTCAGTCATTTGTTCACAAAGCACTTATTAATGAGGCATTCTGGTTAACATATTGGTCTATGAATTGGGAGAATATACAGATTAGAAAGACATGCTATTTATATACACACAGAATTATAATACAGAGCTGAAATTGGAAGGGACCTGACTAATATTTTTGAAAATATGTGAATGAGAGTCAATAGTAAGGTTTTAAGTTTCAGTAAAATCAGCATCAAAGAAGAGTTTAGCGACATGCAAAGAAAAGGATGTAGCTCTGCCTAAGATGTCATTTTTGCCTCAAACCGTGATCATTTTAATATCAATATATTCTGAGGGAGATTTTGCTAGAAAACATTATGGTAAACAGACACAAGTATTTAATTTTCTAACTAGTAACCACATGATTTTTCGCATTATTTTCTATCATTTCCTTGTTTAGCATCACAGAGTTTATTAAGTTTTCTTCAGTGTAAACATTCAGTTAACTTCTTTGGGTCATTGACAAATAAGCAGCTTTAGTATCAGCGGTACATACTGCTTTTTATAACATGATTTTAATGACTTGGGCACCATTGAGATTGTTAATATAATTTCAAAGTAAAATTATTTGTATTTTTATTTAGCTGAAAATACAGATTATTTTTTCCTTAACTTGACTTTCACATTGTTGGAATATAAACAGGTTTTCTTAAGAGTCAGCCAGAAGCCTTAGACAAATACATGTAAATGACCTAAAATGAATCAGGCAAATCAGCCTCCTTATTTCAGAAATATTCTAATCTGTTCTATGTTAATTGTCAGGTTTAACTGTCAGATTTCTCAATGTCAAAAAAAATTCCGTTTGCTTGTAAGTTTACTTTTCTTGAGTTGGTTCTTTAATGCAGTTGACTATTGCTTTACAAGAAGATATCTAAATGTGTAATTCTTCCAGCAATGACTATTTACTTATTTTATAGCCAATATAGAGCTTTTATGGTGGCTCAGATGGTAAAGAATCTGCCTGCAATGCAGGAGACTTGGGTTCGGTCCCTGGGTTGGAAAGATCCCCTGGAGAAGGGAATCGCTACCCATCTCAGTGTTCTTGCCTAGAGAATTCCATGGACAGAGGGGCCTGGCAGGCTACAGCCCATGGGGTTGCACAGTCAGACACATATACACATATAGCCAATATATGTTTTGTAGATCTAGGTTCATTTCTCCTTCTTATACCAAAACTTTTTGTTTCATATACCCAAATGTGGGTTAAAATAGAGTTCAGAAAAATTAAACAAAATGAGGAAAATGTATTGCTTCTGGTTGTTTACATATAAAAAATCATGACAAATACATATATTTTTAAGGAAGGATATAGTTTAACCTATGAAAACACAGGCATATTTTTTGCCCTGGATTAATGAATGTGTGAGTTGAGATGGAGACTCTAAATTTGAGCAGACTTGGCAACAGTGTTCTGAACAATAGCTACTACCTGCCCTGGACTGATGTGTTTATCTTCCCAGAAAAAAGTCCCATAGAATCTTAAACATTTGCAGTGAATCTATAGCTAAGAGCCTCCAGAGAAAAAATTGTTCTGCTTCAATAGAAGCAGAAAAAATATTTACATTGCCTTGAAAGAGGCTGTTTCTATTTTTCAAATTTTATTACTTTTAAAATTATGAAAACATTCATGTTCATTGAAATAAATCCCAACATTACAGAATAAAATATTATCGTTTCATTCCCTTCTCACCAGTCTCCCCCTCCTCAAGGATGATCATTGTTGGGTATCCTCCCAGATTTTAGTGTATGTGAGCAATCTCAACATTTTACATTCCTAAATACATTAAATGGACTAAGTCATGTGTAATTATCAAGCTTATTGCATAGACATATGTCTCAGTTCACTTCAGTTGCTCAGCTGTGTCCAACTCTTTGGGACCCCATGGACTGCACACCAGGCCTCCCTGTCTATCACCAGCTCCTGAAGTTTACTCAGACTCATGTCCATTGAGTCAGTGCTGCCATCCAATCATCTTATCCTCTGCTGTCCCCTTATCTTCCCAGCAGAGGGTATTTTCTAATGAGTAAGTTCTGCATCAAATGGCCAAAAGATAGTCATTTCTGCTTCAGCATCAATCCTTCCAATGAATATTCAGGACTGACTTCCTTTAGGATGGACTGGTTGGATCTCCTTGCAGTACAAGGAACTCTCAAGAATCTTCTCCAGCGCCACAGTTCAAAAGCATCAATTATTTGGCTCTCTGCATGCTTTATACTCCAAATCTTACATCCATACATTACTACTGGAAAAAGCATAGCTTGACTAGACAGATCTTTGTTGGTGAAGTGATGGCCTCACTTTTTTAATATGCTGTCTAGGTTGGTCACAACGTTTCTTCCAAGGAGCAAGTGTCTTTTAATTTCATGGCTGCAGTCACCATCTGCAGTGATTTTGGAGCCCTCCCCCTCCCCCCGCAAATAGTCTGCCACACTTTCCACTGTTTACCCATCTATTTACCATGAAGTGGTAGACCCACTGCCACGATCTTAGTTTTTTGAATGTTGAATTTTAAGCCAACTTTTTCACTCTCCACTTTCACTTTCGTCAAGAGGCTCTTTAGTTCTTCATGTTCTGCCGTTAAGTGTGGTGTCATCTGCATATCTGAGGTTATTGATATTTCTCCCAGCAATCTTGATTCCAGCTTGTGCTTCATCCAGCCCAGCATTTCTCATGGTGTACTCTGCATATAAGTTAAATAAGCAGGGTGATAATATACAGCTTTGATATACTTATATGGAACCAGTCTGTTGTTCCATGTCCAGTTCTAACTATTGCTTCTTGACCTGCATACACCTTTCTCAGGAGGCAGGTCAGGTGGTCTGGTATTCCCATCTCTTGAAGAATTTTCCACAATTTATTGTGATCTACACAGTTAAGAGCTTTGGCATAGTCAATAAGGCAGAAGTAGATTTTTTTCCAGTACCCTCTTGCTTTTACTATGATCTATTTTGGGGGCTCCAAAAATCACTGCAGGTGGTGATTGCAGCCATGAAATGAAAAGACATTTTCTCCTTGAAAGGAAAGTTATGACCAACCTAGATAGCATATTAAAAGCAGAGACATCACTTTCCCAGCAAAGGTCCATCTAGTCAAGGCTATGGTTTTTCCAATGGTCATGTATGGATGTGAGAGTTGGACTGTGAAGAAAGCTGAGCGCTGAAGAATTGATGCTTTTGAACTGTGGTGTTGGAGAAGACTCTTGTGAGTCCCTTGGACTGCAAGGAGATCCAACCAGTACATCCTAAAGGAGATCAGTTCTGGGTGTTCATTGGAAGGGCTGATGCTAAAACTGAAACTCCAATACTTTGGCCACCTCATGCGAAGAGTTGACTCATTGGAAAAGACTCTGATGCTGGGAGGGATTAGGGGCAGGAGAAGAAGGGGATGACAGAGGATGAGATGGCTGGAGGGCATCACCGACTCGATGGACATGAGTTTGAGTGAACTCTGGGAGTTGGTGATGGACAGGGAGGCCTGGTGTGCTGCAATTCATGGGATCTCAAAGAGTCAGAGACGACTGAGCAACTAAACTGAACTGAAATGAACAGATGTTAGCAATTTGATCTCTGGTTCCTCTGCCTTTTCTAAATCCAGCTTGAACATTTGGAAGTTCACAGTTCATGTACTGTTGAAGCCTGGTTTGGAGAATTTTGAGCACCACTTTGCTAGTGTGTGAGATGAGTGCAATTGTGCAGTAGTTTGAACATTCTTTGAGATTGCCTTTCTCTGGGATTGGAATGAAAACTGATCTTTCCCAGTCCTGTGGCCACTGCTGAGTTTTCCAGATTTGCTGGCATATTGAGTGCAGCACTTTCACAGCATCATCTTTTACGATTTGAAATAGCTCAACTGGACTTCCATCACCTCCCTAGCTTTGTTCATAGTGATGCTTCCTAAGGCCCACTTGACTTCACATCCCAGGATGTTTGGCTCTAGGTGAGTGATCACAGCATTGTGATTATCTGGGTCATGAAGATCTTTTTTTTATAGTTCTTCTTGTCACCTCTTCTTAATATCTTCTGCTTCTGTTATGTCCATACCATTTCTGTCCTTTATTGTGCCCATCTTTGCATGCAATGTTCTCTTGGTATCTCTAATTTTCTTCAAGACATCTCTGATCTTTCCCTTCTATTGTTTTCCTCTATTTATTTGCATTGATCACTGAAGAAGGCTTTGTTATCTCTCCTTGCTATTCTTTGGAACCCTGCATTAAAATGGGTATATCTTTCCTTTTTCCTTTGCCTTTAGCTTCTCTTCTTTTCTAGCTATTTGTAAGGCTTCTTCAGACAACCATTTTGCCTTTTGCATTTTTTCTCTTGGGGATGGTCTTGATCACTGCCTCCTGTACAATGTCATGAACCTCCATCCACAGTTCCTCAGGCACTCTGTCTATCAGAGCTAATCCCTTGAATCCATTTGTCACTCCCACTGTAAAATTGTAAGGGATTTGACCTGGAGTGGTCTAGTGGTTTTCCTACCTTCTTCAATTTAAGTCTGAATTTGGCAATAAGGAGTTCATGATCTGAGCCACAGTCAACTCCCAGTCTTGTTTTTGCTGAGTTTATAGAAATTTTCCATCTTTGGCTGCAAAGAATATAATCAATCTGATTTCAGTGTTGACCATCAGGTGATGTTCATGTGTAGTCTTCTCTTGTGTTGTTGGAGAGGGTGTTTGCTATGACCAGTGTGTTTTCTTGGCACAAATCTATTAGTCTTTGCCCTGCTTCATCTTTTACTCCATGGCAAAATTTGCCTGTTACTCCACGTATCTCTTGACTTCCTACTTTTGCATTCCAGTCTCTTGTGATGAAAAGGACATCTTCTTTGGGTGTTAGTTTTAGAAGGTCTTGTAGATCTTCATAGAACCATTCAACTTCAGCTTCTTCAGCATTACTGGTTGGGGCATAGACGTGGGTTACTGTGATATTGAATGGCTTGCCTTGGAAATGAACAGAGATCATTCTGTCATTCTAGATATTGCATCCAAGTACTGCATTTTGGACTCTTTGTTGACTGTGATGGCTACTCATTCTTGCCCACAATAGTAAATATAATAGTCATCTGAGTTAAATTCACCCATTCCAGTCCATTTTAGTTCGCTGATTCCTAAAATGTCAACATTCACTCTTGCCATCTCCTGTTTGACCACTTCCAATTTGCCTTGATTCATGGACCTGACATTCCAGGTTCCTGTGCAATACTACTCTTTACAGCATCGGACTTTACTTCCATCACTAGTCACATCCACAACTGGGTATTCTTTTTTGTGTAAGGCTCTGTTTATTCATTCTTTCTGAAGTTATTTCTCTGCTGATCTCCAGTAGCAAGATATGTCTATTTTTTAACAATGCTGCAGAATAACTCATTATGGGACATTCCATAATTTATTCCACGATACCTATTGTCAGTTCCATAGGCTGATTTGTTTTCTGTAGCAAATCAGGCTGTCATAAATGCTTCTATGTATAACTCTTTGCAATTTGTGTTTTAGTTTTGTAGGATTCTTAGGAGTAAAATCTTGCTATAAAATTGTATATTGAATATCTTGATAGATAATACCATTTTTTTTTTACAAGAGTTCGATTGTGTCATTGATTGTTGTTGTTCAGTCACTCAGTAGTGTCTGACTCTTTGTGACTCCATGGATTACAGCATGCTAGGCTACCCTATCCTTCACTGTCTCCTGGAGTTTGCTCAAACTCATTTTCATTGAATTGGTGATACTATCCAACCACCTCATCCTCTGTCATCCCTTTATCCTTCTTCCTTCAGTCTTTTCCAGCATCAGGTCTTTTCCAATGAATTTGCTCTTCACATTAGGTGGCCAAAGTATTGGAGTTTCAGCTTCAGCATCAGTCCTTCCACTGAATGTTCAAGACTGATTTCCTTTAGGATTGACAGGTTGGATCTCCTTGCAGTCCAAGGGACTCTCAAGAGTTTTCTCCAACACCACAGTTCAAAAGCATCAACTTTTTGGCACTTAGCTTTCTTTATAGTCCAGCTCTCACATCCATACTCACTACTGGAAAAACCATAGCTTTGACTAGATGAACCTTTGTCAGCAAGGTAATGTCTCTGCTTTCTAACATGCTATCCAGGTTGGTAACAGTTTTTCTTCCAAGGAGCAACGTCTTTTCATTTCATGGCTGCAGTCACCATCTGCAGTGATTTTGGAACTCAGAAAAATAAAAAGTCTGTCACTATTTCCATTGTTTCCCATCTATTTGCCGTGAAGTGATGGAAACTATGATCTTCATTTATTAAATGTTGAGTTTTAAGCCAGATTTTCAGTCTCCTCTTTCACTTTCATTAAGAGGCTCTTTATTTCTCCTTTGCTTTATGCCATAAGCGTGGTGTTATCTTCGTATCAGAGGTTATTGATATTTCTCCCAGCAATCTTGATTCCAGCTTGTGCTTCATCTAGCTGGCACTTCACATGATGTACTCTGCATATAAGTTAAATAAGCAAGGTGAGAATATACAGCCTTGACGTACTCCTTTCCCAATTTGGAACCAGTCTCTTGCTCATGTCTGGTTCTAACTGTTGCTTCTTGACCTGCATACAGATTTCTCAGGAGTCAGGACAGGTGATCTGGTATTCCCATCTCTTGAATTTTCCAGTTTGTTGTGATCTAGACAGTCAAGGGTTTTGGCATAATTAATAAAGCAGAAGTAAATGTTTTTCTGATATTCTGTTGCTTTTTTTGATGTTCCAACGAATGTTGGCAACTTGATCTATGATTTCTCTGCCTTTTCTAAATCCAGCTTGAACATCTGGAATTTCACAGTTCATGTACTGTTGAAGCCTGGCTTGGAGAATTTTGAGCATTACTTTGCTAGCATGTGAGATGAGTGCAATTGTGTGGTTTTTGAACATTCTTGGCATTGCCTTTTTGGGGATTGGGATGAAAAGTGACATTTTAGAATGCTCTGGTCACTGCTGAGTTTTCCAGATTTGCTGGCATATAGCGTGCAGCACTTTCACAACATCATCTTTTAGGATTTGAAATAACTCAAGTGGAATTCCATCACCTCCACTAGTTTTGTTTGTACTGATACTTCCTAAGGCCCACTTGACTTTGCATTCCAGGATATCTGACTCTGGGTGAGTGATCACACCATCATGGTTATCTGGGTCATTAAGATCATTTTTGTATAGCTTTTCTGTGTATTCTTGTCATCTTGTCTTAATATCTTCTGCTTCTGTTATGTCCATACAATTTCTGTCCTTTATTGTGCCCATCTTTGCATGAAATGTTCTCTTGGTATCTCTAATTTTCTTGAAGACATCTCTGATCTTTACATTCTATTGCTTTCCTCTATTTCTTTGCACTGATAACTGAAGAAGTCTTTCTTATCTCTCCTTGCTAGTCTTTGGAACTCTGTATTCAGATGGGAATATCTGCCTTTTGTCCTTTGCCTTTTGCTTCTCTTCTTTTCTAGCTATTTGTAAGGCTTCCTCAGACAATCATTTTGCTTTTTGCATTTTTCTTGGAGATGGTGTTGATCACTGCCTCCTGTACAATGTCACAAACCTCTGTCCATAGTTCCTCGGTACTCTATCAGATCGAATCCCTTGAGTCTATTGTCACTTCCACTGTGTAAACATAAGGGATTTGATTTAGATCATACCTAAATGGCCTAGTGGTTTTCCCTACTTTCTTCAATTTAAGTCTGAATTTGGCAATAAGGAATTCAAGATCTGAGCCATAGTCAGCTCCCAGTCCTGTTTTTGCTTACTGTATAGATTTTTACATCTTTGGCTGCAAAGAATATGATCAATCTGATTTCAGCATTGACCGTCTGGTAATGTCCATATGTAGAATCTTCTCTCATATTTTTGGAAGAGGGTGTTTGCTATGACCAGTGCATTCTCTTGTCTAAATTCTGTTAACCTTTATCTTGCTTCATCTTGTTCTCCAAGGCCAAACTTGCCTGTTACTCCAGGTATCTCTTGACTTCCTACTTTTGCATTCCAGTCCCTTGTGATGAAAAGTACATCTTCTTTGGGTGTTAGTTCTAGAAGGTCTTGTAGGTCTATATAGAAACATTCCACTTCAGCTTCTTCAACATTATTGTTTGGGGCATAGACTTGGATTAGTGTGATATTGAATAGCTTACCTTAGAAACAAACAGAGATCATTCTGTCATTTTTGAGAGTGCACCTAAGTAGTGCACTTAGGACTCTTTGTTGACTATGAGGGCTACTGCATTTATCCTAAAAGATTCTTGCCCACAGTGTAGATACAACGGTCATCTGAATTAAATTCACCATTCTAGTCCATTTTAGTTTGCTGAATCCTAAAATGTCAATGTTCACTCTTGCCATCTCCTGTTTGACCACTTCCAGTTTACCTTGATTCATGGATCTCACCTTCCAGGTTCTTATGCAGTAATGTTTTTACAGCATCAGACTTTGCTTCCATTACCAGTCACATCCACAACTGCGTGTTGTTTTTGCTTCAGCTCCATCTATTCATTCTTTCTGGAGTTATTTTCCATTGATCCCCAGTAGCATATTGAGCACCTACTGACCTGGGGAGTTCATCTTTCAGTGCCCTATCTTTTTGCCTTTTCATACTGTCCATGGGGTTCTTAAGGCAAGAATTAAACCATTAAAGTGATTTGCCATTCCCTTCTCCAGTAGACCACTTTTTGTCAGAACTCTCCATCATGACCCTCAGTCTTGGGTGGCCCTACATGGCATAGCTGATAAGTAAGTGTTAGTTGCTCAGTCGTGCCCAACTCTTTGTGACCCCATGAACTGCAGCCCACCAGGCTTCTCTGTCCATGAGATTTTCCAGGCAAGGATACTGGAGTGGGTGCCATTTCCTTCTCCAGGGGATCTTCCCAACCCAGGGATTGAACCTGGGTCTCCTGCACTGCAGGCATAGTTCATAGTTTCACTGAATTAGACAAGCCTGAGGTCCATGTGTGCAGTGATTTTGGGGCCCAAGAAAAGGAAGTTTGTCAGTGTTTCCATTGTTTCCCCAACTATTTGCGTCCAGATGTCACAATCTTGATTTTTTGAATGCTGAGTTTTAAGCCAGATTTTTCACTCTCCTCTTTCACTTTGATCAAGAGACTCTTTAGTTCTTCTCTGCTTTCTGCCATAAGGGTAGTGTTATCTGCATATCTGAGGTTATTGATATTTTCCCCAGGAATCTTTATTCCAACTTGTGCTTCATCCAGCCTGTCATTTAGCATGATGTACTCTGCATAAAAGTTATAAGCAGGGTGACAATATGCAGCCTTTAACCTACTCCTCTCCCAATTTTGAACCAGTCCATTGTTTCATGTCTGGTGCTAAGAATTGATTTTGACTTGCATGCAGGCATTTGTTGATATCCCACCCAAATTATACATGATTCTCCACACTGTCACATATGCCAGTTATTATCATTATATTTCTCTTAGTTTTCTAGATTTAAACTTTTTATTACCTGGAATTTATATCATGTATAGTGTGAGGTGGGCCTCCTGGGTGGCACTAGTGGTAAAGAACCTTCCTGACAATGCAGGAAAGGCAAGAGATGCGGTTTCATCCCCTGTTTTGAGAAGATACCCTGGAGGAGAAAATGGCAACCACTCCCCCACTCCAGTATTCTTGCCTGGAGAATCCATAGTCAGAGGAGCCTGGTAGGATACAGTCCATGGGGTCACAAAAAAGCTGGACACGACTAAAGCAACAGCACTCACACACTTAGTGTGAGGTAGGACTCAAACATATCTTTTTTCCCAAATGCATATCAAGACCCAGAATAATTTATGCATTGAGTATCCTTTCCTTTCAAATTGTGATGCTGGAGAGGACTCTTGAGAGTCCCTTGAGCAGCAAGGATGTCAAATCAGTCAATCTTAAAGGAAAGCAACCCTGAATATTCATTTGAAGGATTGATGCTAAAGCTTAAGCTCCAATACTTTGGCTACCTGATGTGAAGAGCTGACTCAGTGGAAAAGACTCTGATGCTGGGAAAGCATATATAAAAAGGAAATTACAGGCAGAATGATGAATGACTTGGTTGAGCAATTCTGAAACATCAATGAAGAAATCATTCTCCCTTAAGAGATTCCTAGCTGCAAACGGGAAGTAGAGGTAATGAAATTCCCTAATTAATTTTCTCAGAATATAGATTACAGCCTCAAGAGGGATCCAGGAGGCACACCACTCTATCCAGAGTCACTCTTAAAAATAGGATTCTACCCAAGTGGGAGAAGGGGCAAAATGTTCCCTCTTTTCACCCGTGCTGCCAATCATTCTATTAGTAAAGACTTACACTGTGGCAATATTCCATTAAGTGGCATTGACAAAAAGTGTTCTATTCAGAATATGGAAAGAGTGTTTCCCATCCGTTGGAGAGAGCCATGAGTCCAATTTAGGATCACCATCCCTCTGAGAACTCAGACAACCTCCTAATACAGAAAATATAGAAATTTCACATCTGTAATCTATTGTGAAATCATACTATTGGAAAAAATAGAACTTTATATAGATATTTAAAAATCTGCAGAATATAGGAATGCTAATGAAAAGAAAATCTTCCACAAGGAAATCCATAAAATAATTAGCGGTGAATACCTCTGGGGATAATATTGAGATTAGGAAAAGATGGTGAAGATTTCACTAGAGACTTTCATTTTTACTAATTTACTTATTTACAAGTTTCTGCTTGTTTTTTTAACAATGAGAAAGAATGCATGCAACCTCTAATGTAGCTAAAATATTGACTGACACTTCTATATCATTTAGTATATCAAGATGTTAGCTGGGTCATTCCTGCCCAAGGAAATCTAGATAGGAGTGCCATAAAACTTCAATTCCACGGTCTAAGGAAATGGCAACCCACTCCAGTATCCTTGCCTGGAGAATCCCATGGATGGAAGAAGCTGGTGGGCTACAGTCCATGGGGTCGCAAAGAGTCAGACACAACTGAGCGAGCTCACTTCACTTCAAGGAATCCCTAATCTCTGGATTCCAAGAATTTACTCTTTCATGGGCCTTTGTACTTCTTCCTTCATCCTCATTTGCTGTGCGATTGTAGCAGATGAACTTACACATATACCTTAACAATCCTAGTTGTTGTTCAGTTGCTAAGTCATGTCTGACTCTTTTGAGATGCCACGGACTTTAGCCCACTAGGCTCCTGTGTCTCCATACTCCTCTTCAGTATTCTTTCCCAGGCAAGAATACCGAAATGGATTGCCATTTCCTGCTCCAGGATCTTCCCCACCCAGGGACTGAACCTGCTCTGCTGCTCTCCTGCACTGGCAGGAGGACTCTACCACTGAGCGACCAGGGAAGCCCTAACAATCCATTTTGTTGTTCTTGTTTAATCCTTAGGTTCTGTCTTAAAGATCCATATGAAAGTTACAAGGGCAATATAGACCTTTATGAAGACTCTATGGGGAGTGAGGGAAGACTCAACAACATGCAATCTAAAAATGCTTGTTTACTGTTCTGTTTTCCAAAGATGCTTTTCACTGCTCTCATACTCCAATGACCCTCTCTCCTTTCACCTTCCACACCATTCTGACTCTCCTTGAGTTCTCTCCTTTCCAAATTTTCAATTCTTGTCCTTCCATTTGCCTTAGTTATTTAACTTCTACTGCCAATTTTTGCACATAAACATTTCAAAGTGCTCTGAAAAACAGAGGAATGATTTTAGACAGAAGTGATTGTTATGAGTGCCAATTACTATCTGTCATGTTATACCTTCCTCCCTTGAAAGAAAAACAATATTTATAATTCTTAAATGCTTCTGGTTCATGCCTTGTTGCCTTTCCTTATGCTTGGAGTCTTCTTGACTGGTGCTTTCTACTTAACACTGGGAATATCTTTCACCTTCTTCTTCAAGGTTCTTATTCAGCACTTATTCCCTCCTTCAGGCTGTAATTCAGCTGTTTCAGGAAAGGGCTTTGCTTCTCATTATTTCTGCATCTGGGCTGAGTCATCCTTACATGAACACTACTTCCTCAGTTGCTTCCAGTTCTAAGGATACAGTTCAATTTTGTTCTGTGGTGAATGCTGAAATCATCTTCCTATCTCCTCATCCCAAATTATCTCCATGTACTATGATAATTTATGGAGACACTCAGGGCTCTCAGACACAGTGTGCCTCCCTAAAATATTCTGCACCAAATTTCTTCTGCACTGTCTTACCACAACCAAATCAGATTTTTGAGACTGAGTTCAATAGCACCTACTTGTATGGCTCATTGGAATCAACTTTGATTTGAAAATATATGCAGAGGACTCTTCACATAAACATCACCTACAACTGTGAAAAAAACCCTGAGCTAACACCAAATGTTAATCAATACTGTTATTTATATATATATATATATATTTCATTGGAATATGCAGTGGGTTGAAGTGATGGAGAATTAATGATTGAGAGTTGTATGTAGTCTCCTGGATGAATCTCATGGTAAAAATCCTGAGTGGGAGAAAACATATATATGAATACTGAGAGCTGAATTTACATAAAGTTGTAAATATTTTTGTATACATTTACTATATCAATATATAAGAAAATAATAACAAAACACTCTTGTGTTGTATTAGTCTAATTTTGAGATTGATCTTAGTTCTTTAAGCATGTTGCTTGGAATATTTTGAGGGACTAAGGTTCACTTTTTCTCAGAGGTAACTAAAGCTACAGGATTGAGAGATGTACTAGATACAGGAGCAAGAAACCAATTTTCCTCCCATTTCTGGTGAAATAATCTGTGTTTCTGTAATTTTAGAAAGTGAAACTGTTTTGCTAGCTAAATTATGCTAGTTGCAGACCTGTACAACAGATTAATGAGGTACCTGACCTTGAGAAATCCCTAAGAGATTAGGCACCTGTAGGTGAGAACATTGAATGAAAATACCCAGGAGACTGAAGCCCGGGAAGAATAGGACGAATGGCATGAGATAACCTCAGGTAGCATTTCATCCTGGAGACCTTTGTGAAGCAGGAAGAAGGTTTTTACAACGTCTTCCTCAGTTTTCTAGGTAGGTCTAACCCGATAATTAACAGCAAGTGTTTGAGGAGAAACTGGCAACTACTGAAAGAAGCTGAAAACAAAGCTACACAATCTTAAAACAAGTTCCTGGATCTTCTCTCTCAGGAGAGGCACCTTTGTACTAACACGTGCTCTCACAATTGCCCCAGCAGCATCAACAACTAGCAGAAAAGTGCTGCTCCCGAGAAATGACTCGCTCCTTTACTCCCTGTCCATTCACCAGAGCAAGTCCACTGGCAATACCTAAAGCTGTAAGAGGATGCGTTCATGCATGCTAGGTTGCTTCAGTTGTATCTGACTCTTAGTGACCCTCTGCTCTCTGTCCACCAGCTCCTCTGTCCATGGGATTCACCAGGCAAGAATACTGGAATGGGTTGCATTTCCTTCTCCAGGGGATCTTCCCGACCTAGGGATCAAAACAGCATCTCTTATGTCTCCTGCATAGGAAACCCTGTAAGATGGTGGGGAGATTCAGTTCTCAGATGTAAATGTTTCTAAAGAAAAATAGGGAAAAAAACTAGTCAATTTTCAGGAAAACACTAACTATAACCCAGAAACTATTGAGAAATCTCTTGTCAAATCTGTTTGCCTTCATTTACTCACTGGAAGAGATGCAATTAATGCAAACTGACTGGAAAAAGAAAACACTCATTATATGACCACTGATCATACAGCTTCCAGGGACGACCATGCACAGCCTATAGCAAAACCGAGTTTTGCCGTTTCAAGAGCCTTCTCTTAAGGAAAAGCTAGCCCCCTGATATCAATTCAGCAGACTCTACAGAGATCACACGTGGCTCGGGTTAAAAGAAAATAAGGAAGATAGGTTAGAAAAGAGAAGAATGTGTAGGAAATTACAGAATATTATTTAATACAGAAACAAGAGGTTAATTTTGAATCATCTTGCCAAACTGCTTCTCCATCTTTTCTGTGGTTTGGCATGTTGATCAGTTTTTCAAAATCAAATAGTTTTCAATTTCATAAATGAAAATTCAAACTGTGACAAAAATTAGGGAAACGTTTAGCTGGAAGGAATTTTAGATTCTCTTTTACACTTCTCTCTATCTTTGAGAAATCCACCTTAGATCAGACTCAGTCAGATATAGTCCGAGATTGCACTTAATATAATGTTTATTTTTGCTAGCTGTTTCTTTCCCTTCAGCCCTTTAATGCCCTTGGTTGTAAATAAGGTGAAATGTCCTTCCTCTAAAACAGTGATTCTCAAAGACCTGTGTGCTTAAGATCCAAGTGGTGGGTGGTTTAAAAAAAAAAAAAAAATCCTTATTCCTGGATGATATCTCTAAAGATACTGATTCAGAAAATCTCAGATGGGGTTCAGCAATTTCCATTTTAAACCAGAGCTTCTGTTGGTTCTGTTATCAGAATCTGAATACCACCCTTTGAGACTCTCTGTTATAAAGTGATTGACATGGATCGATTGATTCAATAATTTTTTCAACACCTGTTGTGAGTACCCAGGAGACTGGCTGGGTACCATCCACGGTGGCATTCCAAGAAAGCTGTGTGTTTTTCATAGCACTGATTCTATATGGAATCATTGATATTTGCTATCCTCTGATCTCTGTCAAACTAGTAGTGAGTTCCATCACAAATGAGACACTAATATAGTCCCTATGTAGACATCAGCTCTGACTTCAAGGTGCCTAGTTTTTTAGGGGAGTAAAGCCAGGCAGACCAGGTACAAAGCAGAAATAGATGCAAGAAGGTGGCATTTGGCTGGGTCTTAAAGAAAGTGAATGTTAGTCACTCAGTCATGTTGGACTGTTTGCCACCCATGGACTGTTGCCCACCAGGCTCCTCTGTCCACGGAATTCTCCAGGCAAGAGTACTGTAGTGGGTAGCCATTCTCGTCTCCAGGAGATCCTTCTTGACCCAGGGATAAAACTCAAGTTTCCTGCATTGCAGACAGATTCTTTACCATCTGAGCCATTGGGGAAGATGCTTGGAGGAAGAGTAGCATTTTAACAGGCCTTGGATTGAATACATCTTAATTAGTGGGGGCAGTACGGACCCAGGCTTAGGTAGAGAGATGTACAATTGTGTGCTATGTGAAGAGGTAGTTAGTGCTCCAGGTTGATTAAGATTTAGTGATGTATTGATTTTCTCAATGATTTATTGCAGTCTAGAAATTTTAACAGAGAAGGCAATGGCACCCCACTCCAGTACTCTTGCCTGGAAAATCCCATGAATGGAGGAGCCTGGTAGGCTGCAGTCCATGGGATCGAAAAGAGTTGGACAGACTGAGTGACTTCACTTTCACTTTTCACTTTCATGCATTGGAGAAGGAAATGGCAACCCACTCCAGTGTTCTTGCCTGGAGAATCCCAGGGACGGGGGAACCTGGTGGGCTGCCATCTATGGGGTCGCACAGAGTTGGACACGACTGAATCGGCTGAGTGCTGAAGAATTGATGCTTTTGAAATGTGGTGTTGGAGAAGACTCTTGAGAGTCCCTTGGACTGCAAGGAGATCCAACCAGTCCATTCTGAGGAGATCAGCCCTGGGATTTCTTTGGAAGGAATGATGCTAAAGCTGAAACTCCAGTACTTTGGCCACCTCATGCAAAGAGTTGACTCATTGGAAAAGACTCTGATGCTGGGAGGGATTGTGGGCAGGAGAAGAAGGGGATGACAGAGGATGAGATGACTGGATGGCATCACTGACTCAATGGATGTGAATCTGAGTGAACTCCGGGAATTGGTGATGGACAGGGAGGCCTGGTGTGCTGTGATTCATGGCATCGCAAAGAGTTGGACACAACTGAGCCACTGAACTGAACTGAACTGCAGCGACTTAGCAGCAGCAGCAGAAATTTTAAAATGAATAATTTTGTGCATGTGGCGGAGGAGGGTAGGGTGAAGGAGAGGGAAAAATAGCTGACATTATTTTTTTCTGATAGTAATCACAATAAACTCTGTAAAATTTAATCATATTTAATTCTCAGATTAATCCTTTAGTGAAAGGACAAGGAAGTGAAATTATGTAAAAGCAGACAGCAGGAGGGAGGGAGGAGCAGGGAGAGAAGCAGAATGGAATGAGGCTAGATAGCTGCAGTGTGCTGTGGAGAACATTATCCCATTGCTGGGGTTGCTGTGATTGTGTCTGATTAAGGTTGGCATAAAAAGCTACTTATGAGCTGGCAACTGTACAGAAGAAGGCAAAAGAAACAGACCTGATTTTAAAACACAGTCAGTTCAAAAGCTCCCAAGAAATGACTCAAGTAAGTGTAATATGTGATTTGCCTAAGAATAGTGTATATAAACATCATTGCTGCTGGTGATAATAGGTCAAATTCTGTTCAAGAGCAATACTTTGCTCCTAATTAGAATGACTCTTAGAGAAATAAATATCAGTTTGCCTGAGGACTTTATCCCATTTCGTACGTATTTATTCCATTGGATGCCCCATCTCTAATAAGAAATTCAATTATGATACATCACTTTCTTTTTGACACTTTTATTTTTGACACTATTTTTAAAGGATTTATGAAATCAAAAAATGAATTACTTTTCCTTTTGCCAAGAATAGGCTGCACTGCAGTAGGTTCTAGAGAAATCTACTCACAATGCTTTGATCAGAAAAAGTTTTCCCCAAATTGAGATGATGAGCTTTAAGAAAGGGAAAATAGATTTGGGCTACTGTCCTTTGTGTAAGACGATATATCTGAATGGAGATAACATAATCTTACATATTCAAATTATTAATGTAGTTAATCATTAATGGTTCTGTGCCATGTCACCAAATTGGAATCTAGAATAAGTTGTTTGTTTTTGAAGTCTATTAATTTTCTAGCATTTTTCCAATTTAAGAATTATAGTAAGCAAAATTCCAACTTTTGAGATTTTCTAAAATTTTTACATTTGGTAGAATGCATTATTCTCTACTCAAAAAAAAAAAGATTTTTCAAAGCATTTAAATTGTGATTTAACAAAAAAATTAGTTTTCATGTAATTTCTACGAATCTATTTACTTCATAAAGCAAGGCAATCTTTAATATGATAGCAGATAGGAAGGGAGAAATGGGAATGTCAGATTATGGGTATATATAATAGCACAAGGTTGCAGGGATGTGCAAACAGCATTTATATTAAACAGATAATGTGGGTAGACTGAAATGCTCTAGCAATGGGGATGTGCCCATTTTGAACAACTTGTTCAGAGAATTAGAAAGAGTACCAGAGCAATCTGTCTACACTGAAAAAATTGCTTGGCTTGGAACCAGTCACCCAACTTGTCTGCACCTCATTTTATTCATCTGCATTATTACTAATAATGGAGTTGGACCAAATGCTCATTGTTGGAAACTTAAAAATGCAGAATACTGGATTATACCAAGATCTACTGAAGCAAAAACAATATTTAACATAAGCTATGGATTCTTCCTATGTGCATCAAGTTTAAAAAGCACTATCTTAGATGGTTTTTACATTACCCTAAGTTGTACTTTTCTTTGTGTATCTCCTTCTTCCCTACATATTTTCTCTTCAGCAAAGCAGGCAGCAGGCTTTAGGTCAATGTTTTCCTGAGTTTGGGAGTCAGACAAATTTGGGGTTCTTGGCTCACAGTTAGTTACTTTGTGGGACTCTGGATAACTGACTCCACTTTACTTAATCACAGTTTTCTTATCTTAGTAATGCATATTAATGCATTCATCACATGTTTTCTGTGTTAATTAATGTTTGTTGAGTCTCTGACACATATTTGAGGCTTAATAACTGGTAGCTTTAATTATTGCTATGATTCCAATCATTTTTACAACCCTGAATTTCCCTGCATAATTCATGTTAGCTAAGGGATATGTCTAACTAATAATGGTTTAATGATTAATCTCTCCATCTCTTTTTAGGTGAAAAATATATATATATTTACTTATTTTTGTCTGTGCTGGGTCTTCAATGCCGCCTTGGGCTTTTCTCTAGTTGCGCACAGCAGGGGCTGCTCTCTAGTTGCAGTGCACAGGGTTTTCACTGTGGTGGCTTTCTCTTGTTGCAGAACACAGGCTTTAGGGCACAAAGGCTTCAGTAGTTGTGGCACGTGGGCTTAGTAGTTGTGGTTCCCAGGCTCAGGCTCTATGATTGTGGCACACAGACTGACTTGCTCCACTGTGTGTGGGATTTTCCTGGATCAGGGATTAAACCTGCATCTCTCATACTGGCAGGTGGATGTTTTTACCACTGAGCCACCGGGAAGTCCTCCATCTCTTTCTATGCTTTCCTTTCAAAAGGAGAGTCTAAAAGACTATTGGTCATGGAAGGACATTGTCCAAATGGCCTTCAGGTCACCTCTCTTCTCAGTTGTTACTGGACTGTTACTGGAGTCTGGATAGCATCCACACCCTGTCATTCACTCTAGAATTATAGGGAAGAGTGATGATTCACTCTTGTGATCCAGTACTTGTCTCTGTGGCAGATCCTAGACTCACTTCCTCTGTTGCTAGTGAGGAAATAAAAAGTTTCCTGTCCCAGAAAGAGAGCTGATCTCTGATTTAAAGCTTGAAAAATATCTTCCATCAGGTATTATTATGCAGCAGATGAACTGAAAGAAGAGTCCAAATATCCTCAGCTTGCCACATACACTGCCATTTTTGGAAGAAATTGACCCATCCTGGTCCTTCCCCATCTTAGCAGCCGTTGCTACCAAGGGAAGTAACCAGTCACTGCACTATGATGGTGATTTAGTCGCTAAGTCATGTCTGACTCTTGTGACCCCATGGACTGTAGCCCACCAGGCTTCTCTGTCCATGGGATTTTTCAGGCAAGAATGCTGGAGTAGGTTGCCATTTCCTCCTCTAGGGGATCTTCCCAACCCAGAGACTGAACCTGTGTCTGTGCATCACAGGTGGATTCTTTACCACTGAGCCACCAGGGAAGCCCTAGGCACTGAACTGATCATATCCAATTTATCTTGACTGTTGGCTGACCCCAGAGTGAAAGTGAAAGTGAAGTCGCTCAGTCGTGTCTGACTCTTTGTGACCCCATGGACTGTAGCCTATCAGGCTCCTTACTCCATGGGATTCTCCAGGCAAGAGTACTGGAGTGAGTTGCCATTTCATTCTCCAGGGGATCTTCCTGACCCAGGGATTGAACCCGGATCTCCTGCATTCCAGGCAGATGCTTTAACCTCTGAGCCACCAGGGAAGCCCGGAGTAGGCTGGTTCCTAACTATTGGCATTTTGCATCAAGAAAACAAATGAAACCTCACATAGCATTATCTCCAAATTAGTTGACGTCATTAATTGAAACAGCATTACTTTGATGAATCTGAGATTTTCAAGTCAATTAAAAATTTTAAGTACATTTAAAAATATTTTATAAAGAAAATAATTATCTAGAGTTCTAGTGTACAGTATCTTCCCAGTTGCCAATGAATAAAACAATCTGACTCCTCATGTCTCTCTGTCTTATTATTTATATATATATTATTTAATACCACAAAATATTATTCAGTAGCTTTTTGCAACTGTTGAAAATACTGATTTGTAAATTTCTACAAATTGTGATATAAAAGGAAGCAATAAAATGGACTATCATTGTTCATAGGAAACAAAATTTAATAACTTAAGAATCAAAACCATGGTATCTGAGAAGAATATTGCCACATTACTTAGTCTTTTCAATTACTTAAGGGCTGAAATTGCTCAAATATCTCCCATATTCTGAAGCACTGTATTTTTCCAACATAGCATGGTAAAACCTCTAAATTTTGATGATATTTGTCTGTATGTTTTTCTTTTGATAGCATAGAGCAGAAGGTGTTGAGAAGCTTTCTTTTCCTGAGCTTGAAAGGTATTTATCGAAAGGGAGGACACCTAGGTTACAGGCTGACTGCCCCAAGAACACATCCTTGTGCTCCTCAGTATACTTATTAGTTTGCAACAGCATGGAGAAGGGAATGGCAACCCACTCCAGTATTCTTGTTTGGAGAATCCAATGGACAGAGTACCCTGGTGGGCTACAGTCTATGGAGTCACAAAGAGTGGGACACAACTGAGGGACTTAGCATGCATGATATGCAGAGCTCTCTGAACAGAGTGGCTCGGTGGAGAGGTCCCCTCTCGCTTGAGTATAAGGACAGTAGTTTTCTGATCCCACCAAGACAGTTGGCTAAAACTGCCTAATACAACTGGAGCACACTGAATGATATCTAAGCCACCCCAAGCTAACTCTTCCCCTTTTGGTGGTTTATGTGGCCAGAATTTCTGTCTTGAGAATTCTCGAACAGATTTTCTGTGTATTTATTAAGACTCATCTCTATCATGGAATTTGGATAACTGAACCCTAGTTGATGTGTTGCATAAACTGATTACTGCTCCCAACCCAGGCACCTTCATCCTTGCAATAAACATATACAATTATGGATAATCTGGGATTTTTATTTCTTGAGATCCTGGGCGGTCTAAATAGCACATCTAATATACATCCTTTATAAATAACTTCAATTTCATACCATGTTATCTTGCACAAGCCATTATTATCTAAGAGCTTCAATAATCTATTAATATAAAATGAGGAAAATTATATCTATCTCTCAGCGATGCTTCCAGGACTAAATATGTTAATATGCTTAGAAGGTGCTCAGTTAATTAAATATGAATATAAGTCAAAAAGTACAAGACTAAAACCCGGAAATGCTTTTGCCATTAACACTTTTACATTTCATGGTAAGGCTAAGACATTATTTCCTTCTTGCCATAGTGTTGCTGTTGTTTTTGTCATCAAATAACTCTGAGAGTCACTTGTTATGGGTAATTAGCACACTCATATGAAGAGCCACTGGTTCCCTACACTGATAAAGTTTAAAGAAAGAGACAACAGGAAGCTGGTTGTTGAGTCAGGCTTCTATCTGAGGACTGCCAAGTTGGGATAAGCCTGCAGACCTTCCCCGGTTCAAACAGAGGAAATGAGCTTTTAGTTAGGAGCCTGAGGGCTTGAGGAAAATGTTATTTGCTACATTTCTGAGATGTATTGCATATAAAACAATGGAAACATTTATTGCCTCCAGCTGCTCCGTACTCCAGTTTTGTTTTGTACTTGACCAGTCCATTGGTGGATGCTGTTGCTCCTACCCAAACTCTCACACCTGGATTTCCTTAGAACTACTCTTGTACTGTCACTTTTGAGGTGTCCTAGAATTATTTTGTAATATAAGTATGGTTCAGAGTTTGCCTAGTTGATGTCTAATATCGAATATTGGATAGCAATGGAGAATGCAGGATAAAAAGCATTTAAATGCATGCATTTAAATATGGTTTTCTATTTGTTTAAATGTCTTGTAGTTCATCTATTTTATAAAAGGATTTGGGGTAACTAATGGTTTGGATACACACCCAAAATAAACACTTGAAATAAAATTTTTAATTTTAGATCTGCATGAAAAGAGACTGACTGCTGCATCAGAAATTTAGGATTAGAAAGCTACTCTTACTGTATTTAAAATTTATATCTGAATCCCAGGATGTAAGAGCAGAAAGTGTTCACATAAATAGCTATCCACACTCCTCATGTGGGGAAATAAAATGTCTAAATTCACCTGAACATGCAAAACTACTAAATATGTATTCTGTCCCCCAGTATTATATAATCCAAGGATTATACGTAAATGCATTCTGAGTCTAGGATTAAGATCTGTTGAATAATCATGTAAGATAATGTTGGCACTGCATTCCTAACCCCTAATCCATTAGTATATTTCTGTACTTTCCTTCCCTGCCTACTTCCCCAAACACATTTCACTCCTTGGCTTTCAGAATGTTTTCAGTGGCCAGATCTAAGGCTCTCCTTCAGCCCACTGCCCTTGGCCTAGTTTATGTGGCCCAGCACTCCCCTATGGGCATATTAAATTTCAGTTCCCTCATCCTTGCTAGGGACAGGTCTGCAGAGTACCCCATACTTCAGGATCCCCTTGCAGGATCAGTTGGGGAGCACTTCCTGAATAAATTATCTGTGCATAGAATCTCTTTTCCTCTTTGTAAGATCAGCTTCTGTGAAATTCAGTCTAGCACAGTAACAGATGCACTCTAAAAACTCTCAAGTCTTCTCTCTTGGAGCTGAGGCAGGACAGTAAAGTTTAGGAATACCTCAATTCAATTCATTTCCCAGAGTTGAGGAACCCAATCTTCCAGTGTTAAAAAGAAAATATGTCTAGAAATTTTAAGGAATATAGCAAGCTCATCTGTAATTTTTTAAGTCTGAAGATAGGATAGTTTTATGTTTCACTTCATCCTGGGAGAAACATGACAGAGCAAAGAGCTAATTAAGAGAAATGGATATGATAATAGTGATTCTGCATCAGAAGAGACTGTCTCTTAGAACTATCAACCTTTTAATAGATAATTAATGGGATGTTTTAAAGAAGATCCTATCCTGGATTCTACCTAGGAAAACAATAAAGTCTATAAACTTTAGGCAAATCATGTGAACTTACCCAGCAAGCAATTTTTTTTTTTTTTTTTTTTTTTTTACCAAAGCTTTGTTGTTTAGTTGCTAAGTTGTCCAACACTTTGAGACGCCATGGACTGCATCAAGCCAGGCTTCACTGTCCTCCTCCATCTCCTGGAGTTTGCTCAGACTCTTGTCTATTGGGTTGGTGATGCCATCCAACCATCTCAAATTTCTGTCTATCTCCTCATTCTCCTCTTGCCTTCAATCTTCCCCAGCATCAGGGTCTTTTCCAATGAGATGGCTCAGAGGCAAAAGAATCTCCATCTCTGCTTTTTTATTGGCCTCAGAATCTATCATCAAGCATCATTATATCCAATTTAGTTTTCTTTGGTACATTATTTATAATTAAAATATTTATGAATATGTATATTTATATGATTCATAAAATGTCTCACATTTCTGCTATAATTGGCTTGTTCCCCACCTCCCATTCCCACAAAGAACCACTAATATCAATATTTAATGTGTTCTTCTAAAGTTTCTTTGTGTAAGTATAAGCAGATAAAAATAAGATTTCTCATCCTTTCTAGTCCCTGATGGCCAGGGATAGAGCAGTTCATCTGGGTTGCAACTTATGAGTAAATTTTGCTATGAGACTGTAGAGAGGACTCTTCCAAGAGTACTGGTCAAGATGGTGACAATTCTCTAGACCTCAATTTCTTTTTCCGGAGTAGTTCCTCTTGCAGGAGAAACAGCAGGGGAGTATTTGTATTCACACCCTATGCATTTCCTAGAGGATAGACATTGAGTGTTAGCTTCCCATTTAACTTCTGATGGCAATGAATTAAGATGGACCTTGTGGATGAGCATGTCCAATAGTTATTTCCTGACGTGTGACACTGACCTATTCAATTCCACATGTCAGTTTTCACTGTGCATTGGATTGGCCAAAAATTTCATTGGGGACATCTTATAGAAAAAAAACCTGAATGAAATTTTTAGCCAACTCTATATTTTGTGGCATCAGATCATTAAGATCTGAATGTACTCTGTATATTCACCATTTTTCTTTCTCAAACAAAAAGGAGAGAGGCAAATTAATATGATGTGGAAAAGAAGTCTCTCATGCATAGCCCCTTAGGCTTTGTCTTTATACCCTACACAGAATGGAGAATTAAAGATTAATTTTTAAAAACAGCAAGATTCTTTTTACTCTCCCTCAAAAATAATTCTTATGTTTTAACTAGGAATTGTTAAGTTATAAAAGCTCAGTTCAGTTCAGTCACTCAGTCCAGTTTGACTCTTTGTGACCCCATGGACTGCAGCATGCCAGGCTTCCCTGTCCATCACCAACTCCCAGAGCTTAAACTCATGTCCATCGAGTCAGTGATGCCATCCAACCATCTCATCTCATGCTCTTCTCCTCTCTCCTTCAATCTTTCCCAGAATCAGGGTCTTTCAAAGGGGTCAGTTCCTCACATCAGGAGGCCAAAGTATTAGAGTTTCAGTTTCAACATCAGTCCTTTCAATGAATATTCAGGACTGATTTCCTTTAGGATAGACTGGTTGGATATCCTTCCTGTCCAAGGGACTCTCAAGAGTCTTCTCCAACACCACAGTTCAAAAGCATCAATTCTTTGGTACTCAGTTTTCTTTATAGTCCAATTCTTACATCCATACATGACTACTTGAAAAACCATAGCATTGACTAGACAGACCTTTGTTGGCAAAGTAATGTTTTTGCTTTTAATATGCTATTTAGGTTGATCATAGCTTTTCTTCAAAGGAGCAAGTGCCTTTAAATTTCATGGCTGCAGTCACCATCTTCAGTGATTTTGGAGCTCCCCCAAAATAAAGTCTCTCACTATTTCCACTGTTTCCCTATATATTTGCCATGAAGTGATGGCACTGGAAGCCATGATCTTCATTTATTGAATGTTGATTTTTAAGCCAACATTTTCACTCTCCTCTTTCATTTTCATCAAGAAGCTGTTTAGTTCTTCACCTTCTGCCATAAAGGTGGTGTCATCTGCATATCTGAGGTTACTGATATTTCTCCCAGAAATCTTGATTACAGCTTGTGCTTCATCCAGCCTGTCATTTAGCATGATGTACTCCGCATAAAAGTTAAATAAGCAGGGTGACAATATATAGCCTTGACGCACTCCTTTCCTGATTTGGAACCAGTCTGTGTTATTCCATGTCCAGTTCTAACTGTTGCTTCTTGAACTGCATAAGATTTCTCAGGAGGCAGTTTAGGTGGTCTGGTATTCCCATCTCTTTCAGAATTTTCCAAAGTTTATTGTGATCCACACAGTCAAGGGCTTTGGCATAGTCAACAAGCAGAAGTAGATGTTTTCTAGAACCCTCTTGCTTTTACTATGATCTAACTAACCTCAGATATGCAGATGACACCACCCTTATGGCAGAAAGTGAAGAAGAACTAAAAAGCCTCTTGATGAAAGTGAAAGAGGAGAGTGAAAAAGTTGGCTTAAAGCTCAACATTCAGAAAACGAAGATCATGGCATCTGTTCCCATCACTTCATGGGAAATAGATGGGGAAACAGTGGAAACAGTGTCAGACTTTATTTTGGGGGCTCCAAAATCACTGCAGATGGTGACTGCAGCCATGAAATTAAAAGACACTCCTAGGAAGAAAAGTTATGACCAACCCAGATAGCATATTCAAAAGCAGAGACATTACTTTGCTGACTAAGATCTAATCAAGGCTATGGTTTTTCCAGTAGTCATGTATGGATGTGAGAGTTGGACTGTGAAGAAAGCTGAGCACCAAAGAATTGATGCGTTTGAACTGTGGTGTTGGAAGACTCTTGAGAGTCCCTTGGACTGCAAGGAGATCCAACCAGTCCATTCTGAAGGAGATCAACCCTGGGATTTTTTGGAGGGAATGATGCTGAAGCTGAAACTCCAGTACTTTGGCCACCTCATGAGAAGAGTTGACTCATTGGAAAAGACTCTGATGCTGGGAGGGATTGGGGGCAGGAGGAGAAGGGGACGACCGAGGATGAGATGGCTGGATGGCATCACCGACTCAATGGACGTGAGTCTGAGTGAACTCCGGGAGTTGGTGATGGACAGGGAGGCCTGGCGTGCTGGGATTCATGGGGTCTCAAAGAGCCAGACACGACTCAGCTACTGAACTGAACTGAACTGAACGGATGTTAGCAATTTGATCTCTGGTTCCTCTACCTTTTCTAAGTCCATCTTGAACATCTGGAAGTTCGCAGTTCACGTACTGTTGAAGCCTGGTTCGGAGAATTTTGAGCATCACTTTGCTAGTGTGTGTGAGATGAATGCAATTGTGCAGTAGGTTGAACATTTTTTGGCATTGCCTTTCTTTGGGATTGGAATGAATACAGACCTTTTCCAGTCCTGTGGCCACTACTGAGTTTTCCAGATTTGCTGGTATATTGAGTGCAGCAGTTTCAGAGCATCATCTTTTAGGATTTGAAATAGCTCAGCTGAAATTCCATCATCTCTACTAGCTTTGTTTTTAGTGATACTTGATAAGACCCACTTGACTTCGCATTTCAGGATGTCTGACTCTAGGTGAGTGATCACACCATCGTGATTATCTGGGTCATGAAGATCTTTTCTGTATAGTTCTGTGTATTCTTATCACCTCTTAATATCTTCTGCTTCTGTTAGGTTCATACCATTTCTGTTCTTTATTGTGCCCATTTTTGTATGAAAATTGTATCATCCAGCAATTCCACTACTGGGAATATACCCAGAGAAAACCATAATTGAAAAAGACACATGTACCCCAGCATTCAGACACGCTCCAACACTAAGTTGTGTCCGCCTCTTTTCAACCACATGGACTGTAGCCCATCATGCTCCTCTGTCCATGGGATTTCCCAGGCAAGAATACTGGAGTGGGCTGCCATTTCCTCCCTCAGGGAATCTTCCCAGGGGTCAAATCGGAATCTTCTCTGTTTCCTGCATCAGAAAGCAGTTCTTTACCACTGAGTTGCCAGGAAAGCCCCTGTAGCAGCCCTGTTTACAGTCACCAGGACATGGAAGCGACCTAAATGTCCCTCAGCAAAGGAAGGGATAAAGAAGATGTGGTACGTATATACAATGAACTATTGCTGCTAAGTCGCTTCAGTCGTGTCCGACTCTGTGTGACCCCATAGACGGCAGCCCACCAGGTTCCCCCGTCCCCGGGATTCTCCAGACAAGAACACTGGAGTGGGTTGCCATTTCCTTCTCCAATGCATGAAAGTGAAAAGTGAAAGTGAAGTCGCTCAGCTGTGTTCAACTCTTTGCAACCCCATGGGGTGCAATCTTCCAGGCTCCTCCGTCCATAGGATTTTTCAGGTAAGAGTACTGTAGTGGGGTGCCATCACCTTCTCCGACAATGGACTATTATTCAGCCATAAAAGGAATGAAACTGGGTCATTAGTAGAGACTTGAATGGACAAAGAGATTGTCATACAGAATGAAATAAGTCAGAAAGAGAAAAAAACATCATATATTAACACATATATGTGGAATCTAGAAAAATCGTATAGATGATCTTATTTGCAAAGTAGAAATAGAGACACAGATATAGAGAACAAATGTGTGGATTCCATGGGGGTGGAGGGGAATAAGAGAAATTGGAAGATTGGGATTAATACATATATAGCATTGATACTGTTGCCAGGAGAAATATCAATAACTTGAAATTAATAATATCAAGATTGCTGGGAGAAATATCAGATATGCAAAAGACACCACCCTTATGGTAGAAAGTGAAGAAAAACTAAAGAGCCTCTTGATGAAAGTGAAAGAGGGGAGTGAAAAGGCTGGCTTAAAACTCAGCATTCAAAAAGAAGATCATGGCATCCAGTCCCATCACTTCATGGAAAGTAGATAGGGAAACAATGGAAACATTGACAGACTTTATTTTCTTGCACTCCAAAATCACTGCAGATGATGACTGCAGCCACAAAATTGAAAAACGGTTGGTCCTTGGAAGAAAAGCTATGACCAACCTAGACAGCATATTAAAAAGCAGAGGCATCACTTTGTCAATAAAGGTCCATCTATTGAAAGCTATGGTTTTTCCAGTAGTCACGTATGAATGTAAGATTTGGACTATAAAGAAAGCTGAGTGCTGAAGAATTGATGCTTTTGAATTGTGGTGTTGGATAAGACTCTTGAGAGTCCCTTGGACTGTAAGGAGATCCAACCAGTCCATCCTAAAAGAAATCAGTCCTGAATATTAATTGGAAGTCCTGATGTTAAAGCTGAAACTCCAATGTTTTGGACACCTGGTGAGGAGAACTGACTCACTGGGAAAGACCCTGATGCTGGGAAAGACTGAAGGCAGGAGGAGAAGGGGATGACAGAGGATGAGATGGTTGGATGGCATCACTGACTTGACGGACATGAGTTGAGCAAGCTCTGGGATTAGGTGATGGAGAGGGAAGCCTGGCATGCTGCAGTCTATGGTGTCACAGAGTCAGACACAACTGAGTGACTGAACTGACTGACTGACTGACACTATGTGTAAAATAGACAACTAAAGAGAACATACCGAATAGCACAAGGGACTCTACTTACTCCACTGTGATAACCTAAATGGGAAGGAAATCTAAAAAGAGTGGACATATATGTGTGTATGGCTGATTCATTTTGCTGTACAGTGGAAACTAACAGAACATTGTAAAGCAACTATAATCTAATAAAAATTAATTTTAGAAGAGTTCCAGACAGATGGGACAGCATATGCAAATCCTCACTCAGGCACAGGTTTGATATGTTCTGGAACCAGAAATGGCCACTGTGACTTGAATAATGAGCAAATGGGAATAAGCAACAAATGGAATTGAATAGGTTGATCAGATTACATTTGGTCCGAAAGGCTGTAGAAAGACTTGTGGGTTTTTCCCTATATGTTAAGAAAAATTATTGGAAGATTTTCAGCAGAGAAGTGACTTGGTATGGTTTTAGGAGTTACTACCCTCCCTACCCAATCATCTGAGTGTGAGATATAGTGACCTGGACTAAGGTAGTAGGAAGGAAATTGATAAGAAGCAGTTGTATTTGGCTAGTTTGAAAGTAGAATTTTGTTATGAAATGATGAGGAAGAGAGAAAAGGGAAACCCATAGATGATGTCTAAGGTTTTAGCTTGAGCAGCTGATGACAGTATTATTTACTGAGATATCAAAGAAAAAGTGAAGAATAGATTTATAGAAGGGGATCAAGTTGTGTTTGACATATTATTTGTGAAATAACTATGAGGTATCCAAGTAGAGATATCAAGTAGACAATTAAGTACGGAAGTCAGAAGAGGAGGACAGAACAGGGCATATAAATGTGAAAATTACTAGTGTATGGATGGTATTTAAAGTCATGTTACTGTATGAGGTCACTTAGAGTTTATGACAGTGAGGAGATAAAGACTTAGACAACTCTGACATTTAGAGATTAGAAGGAGGTGGCAAATGCAACAAAGATGAGCAAAATTAGCTTACAAAGTAGGAAGAAAATCAGGATCATATTGTGTCCTGCAAACCAATTATGGCAACTATTTCTACTGCATTTAATACTCCTGAGAAGTTGAGTGATGGGAGGACTGAAATGAAACAGTGGGTTTAGGATTATGGAGCACTTGTGGGTTTAGCAGTAGGATTTTGAACAGAGAAGCACAAAGAACAATAGCCAGATTAAATAAGATATAACACACCATCATTTCTCTTTAGAGCATCTTCATTTTGAATATAATGATGGCAAAGTTCTCCTCTCTGCAAGGATACTATAAAATCATGATAAAAGACATTATAATGGAACTATTTTAGACCCAATTATGGCTGAGGCACTATAATGACAGATGTGCAACCCACAGTGAGACATGAGATATAAAAAGGTTGTATCAGAATATTGGTTTCCATCATTAGTTGGTTCAGTTCAGTTCAGTTCAGTCGCTCAGTCATGTCCGACTCCTTGCGACCCCATGAATCGCAGCACGCCAGGCCTCCCTGTTCATCACCATCTCTCAGAGTTCACTCAAACTCACACCCATCGAGTCCGTGATGCCATCCAGCCATCTCATCCTCGGTCGTCCCCTTCTCCTCCTGCCCCCAATCCCTCCCAGCATCAGAGTCTTTTCCATTGAGTCAACTCTTCTCATGAGGCGGCCAAAGTACTGGAGTTTCACCTTCAGCATCATTCCTTCCAAAGAAATCCCAGGGTTGATCTCCTTCAGAATGGACTGGTTGGATCTCCTTGCAGTCCAAGGGACTCTCAAGAGTCTTCTCCAACACCACAGTTCAAAAGCATCAATTCTTTGGCGCTCAGCCTTCTTCACAGTCCAACTCTCACATCCATACATGACTACTGGAAAAACCATAGCCTTGACTAGACGGACCTTAGTCGGCAAAGTAATGTCTCTGCTTTTGAATATGCTATCTAGGGTGGTCATAACTTTTCTTCCAAGGAGTAAGTGTCTTTTAATTTCATGGCTGCAGTCACCATCTGCAGTGATTTTGGAGCCCCCAAAATAAAGACTGACACTGTTTCCACTGTTTCCCCATCTATTTCTCATGAAGTGATGGGCCCGGATGCCATGATCTTCGTTTTCTGAATGTTGAGCTTTAAGCCAACTTTTTACTCTCTTCTTTCACCTTCATCAAGAGGCCTTTTAGATTCTCTTCACTTTCTGCCATAAGGGTGGTATCATCTGCATATCTGAGGTTATTGATATTTCTCCCAGAAATCTTGATTCCAACTTGTGTTTCTTCCAGCCCAGCATTTCTCATGATGTACTCTGCATAGAAGTTAAATAAGCAGGGTGACAATATACAGCCTTGACGTACTCCTTTTCCTATTTGGAACCAGTCTGTTGTTCCATGTCCAGTTCTAACTGTTGCTTCCTGACCTGAATACAGATTTCTCAAGAGGCAGGTCAGGTGGTCTGGTATTCCCATCTCTTGAAGAAATTTCCACAGTTTATTAT
Source organism: Nanger dama (assembly GCA_917880005.1). Lineage (NCBI taxonomy): Eukaryota > Metazoa > Chordata > Mammalia > Artiodactyla > Bovidae > Nanger > Nanger dama. Next base: position 39,444,336 of record CAKJTW010000004.1, read on the forward strand.
GATCCACACAGTCAAAGGCTTTGGCATAGTCAATAAAGCAGAAATAGATGTTTTTCTGGACCTCTCTTGCTTTTTCCATGATCCAGCGGATGCTGACAATTTGATCTCTGGTTCTTCTGCCTTTTCTAAAACCAGCTTGAACATCAGGGAGTTCACGGTTCATGTATTGCTGAAGCCTGGCTTGGAGAATTTTGAGCATTACTTTACTAGCATGTGAGATGAGTGCAATTGTGCGGTAGTTTGAGCATTCTTTGGCATTGCCTTTCTTTGGAACTGGAATGAACACTGACATTTTTCATTCCTGTGGCCACTGCTGAGTTTTCCAAATTTCCTGACATATTGAGTGCAGTACTTTCACAACATCATCTTTCAGGATTTGAAACAGCCCAACTGGAATTCCATCACCTCCACTAGCTTTGTTTGTAGTGATGCTTTCTAAGGCCCACTTGACTTCACATTCCAAGATGTCTGGCTCTAGATGAGTGATCACATCATCATGATTATCTGGGTCTTGAAGATCTTTTTGGTTGGTTACTTACCTCTAATAGATCTTGGATAGGCTAAGAAAATAGATCAGAAATTCAAATAGAATTTTTGAATAAGGTGTTGGTGTTCTATGGTTTTTCCAAACTGCAAAAAGCAAAGTACTTTTCCTTTCTTTTTCAGGCAAATAAAGGGGATTCAAGAAAAGAACTTGGAGAGCTTAATATATTGGGTTGGCCAGAAAGTTCAGTTTTTTCTGTTAAAATGGTATGGAAAAGTCCAAATGCACTTTTTGGCCAACTCAATACATTTCCTTCCTATGGCCATCTGACTCGTGCTTGAGAAAACTCCAAGGGCAAGTCCTGGGCTGTCTTTCTGGGGCTGACAGAAGGGAGGTTGTTGTAGCTTTAGAACTGTGCTACACTCAGAAGTTCAACAGGGCAAAGCTGTGCATTTCTCCTATGCCCCAAAGAGGTCATGTCAGAAGAAAGAGTGTGAGCTTGTCTTTGTTCTTGCCTAAGTCTTGTATCAGTTAGACTTTGCTGTGTAAGAAACCAATCAAAAATTTAGTGGTTTAACACAGCAAATGTTTGTCATTTTAATGCATCAACCGCATGACTATTCTGGGGTCAGCTGGCAGGCTGGCTGGGGCTGGATTGCCTAGAATACCTTCATTCCTGTGTCTGGTCATTGGTTTTAGCTGGCGTGATGATAGGGACATCTCTCATCATTAGTAGGCCAGCCAGCACCGTTTATGTGGTAATGTGGTAGTGGTCATGGGGAGGACTGAAAGTTTCAAAGTTTCCTTATGCCCCTCAACTACTTGAAAAATTTTTCTTATAGGTGTTGTATGTTAATTGCGAATTTTATTCCTTTTATTTATATTTTTGATAATATTACTATCAATAATAACATAATAATGAAGTTAACATTAACTTTTCTATATTTACTAACAATTTATTTTGAAAATAGTATTTAGAAATGTCATGGATAATTATAGAAAAATAAAATGCATCAATTAATTTTCAGTTTATGATATCTATCTGTAAGACCTGGTCAGTCATTTTTTTAATTTGGATTCTCTGTTTTAGATCTCCCTTTGTGCTGAGCTCACAGAGATGAGGTTCTCGACTATTTTGTTTCTATCTAATGCTATTCACAATATTTGCAGTTTTATTTTAATGGTCTGTAATTTGATGCATAAATGTTATTGACAGGTAGTTAATGTGGTTTGCTCTAATTGATGATTATAAAATTTCTTTATTTTGTTCAGTTCATGATCGTTGGAGTGAACTCAAGCTTATAAGCCCTTACTTAACATTCTTATTTTAATAATGTGTGCTAATTTGCTTCAGTTGTGTTGCACTCTTTGTGACCCAATGGACTGTAGCCCATCAGGCTCCTGTCCATGGGATTCTCCAGGCAAGTATATTGGAGTGGATTGCCATGCCCTCTTCCAGGGGCTTTTCCCAACCCAGGTATCGAACCCACATCTCTTTTATCTCCTGCATTGGCTGGCAGGTTCTTTACCACTAGTGCCACTTGGGAAGCCCTGATTTTAGTAATGCTACTACTGCTAAGTCACTTCCATAGTGTCCGACTCTGTGCGACCCCATAGATCGCAGCCCACCAGGCTCCCCGTCCCTGGGATTCTCCAGGCATGAACACTGGAGTGGGTTGCCACTTACTTCTCCAGTGCATGAGAGTGAAAAGAGAAAGGGAAGTCGCTCAGTCATGTCTGACTCTTAGCGACCCCATGGACTGCAGCCTACCAGGCTCCTCCATCCATGGGATTTTCCAGGCAAGAGTACTAGATTGTTCCAAACTTGGTGAAAGTTTGGTAATTCACACTTTTTCATAATTCAGACAAAATTTCAGATACAGTTATATTTAATTAATGAATTATTTTTATAAATTATTTAAATCATTTATCAAATTATAAATGTATTCATTATTAATCAAATGTTCTAATTATAAGGATTAATCTTGCAAAAATTCAAAGAGAATACATTTTTCCAGTATTTTGGAAGTTATATTTTATTTGCAAATAGATATTTAAATAACTACACTCTGCACTTGCCCTAAAAATATTTTATTCTTTGAAAGTGAATCTTGGAGTCAAAGATTTTGCTAAAAACCATATGAAATATTGAATAATTCATATATTAGAGTGACACATATCAAAGTTTTTGTCCTCCCTGCAACAAGCAACACACAAATATTACTACCATGCTAGTTACAAATCAATATGATCTAGCTAATCAGTTATATAACCATTATTTTTTCAGCACGTATTCTGTGCACTAAACAGTGTGCTAAGCATTTCTGTACATTATGTAATTTGATTCTCACAATGTTATGTGAAGCAAGTATCATTTTTACTTACAGATGAAAGAATTGAGGCTCACAGATGTAATGTGACTTCTCAAGGTTACACAGCTACTAAGTGGCAGAAGTAGAATTTAGACCCAGGTCAGTGTGATGCCAAAGAGCATACACTTCATCAGCTTTGCTCTTATGTTTAATATTCCCTTCCTAGGAAACAACCTAAGTGAATAAAAGGATGTTAGCTTAATAAGGAAGAAATATATTTACAAAAAGCAATTTAACAGTATTAAAGTATGTGAATTGGGGTTTCTACTAGATCAGCTAGGTCTTTTGGGAAGGGTAAAGTAAGGAAGTTTCACTATTAGCATTTTTGTATTATAATATTGGGAATTGAATGGTTTTAGAACTGCATTGAAGCGCACTCCAATATTCTAAAAATGTTTGTTTTCTCTAAAAATAAAAAACAATGATCCAAACAGTTTGCAGAGTTTTCAATGTAACTACAGTATGCAAATATATGATATATAAATATATCTATCTGGTGGCTCAGATGGTAAAGCGTCTGCCTACAATGCAGGAGACCGGGATTGGATCCCCGAGTCGGGAAGATCCTCTGGCAAAGGAAATGGCAACCCACTCCAGTACTCTTGCCTGGAAAATCCCGTGGAGGGAGGAACCTGGTAGGCTACAGTCCATGGGATCACAGAGTTGGATACGACTTAGCGACTTCACTTTCACTTTTCATCATATATCAAAATAGATGAGTATCAAATATTTGATAAAAATGTGAAAACTCTGCCATGAACGTCTTAAATGATACTCAAAACTCCAGGAGAGGAAAGGGTAGCACTGGCATTCAGTGACCCCCACAGTCCACAGCCAGTAGGAAAGGGGAGTTTTTCCTCCCAAGGCTGTCTTATGAGAGGCACTAAATTCTGCTGTCTGGGTCACTGGTGCCCTCTGCAGGACAAATGTATGCTCTACAGTCCTAAAGTGTTTGCAACGGAAGCATTGAGGCAAATTGCCTACTATAGTGGCATTCTACGGCTGTTCTTGAATAGCTGTTAACCAAGGAGATGCTACTGACCTGTCTCTCAGCCTTTAGCAGGCCACCCTGGGCTGTTTGCATGGCAGTGGTCATGGGGTGAATTGGAAATGTCAAACAACATGTTTTCCTAATGCCCTTAGGTTGTTTTTTAACTTTTTTCTGCATATAGGTGTTATGTAACTGTAATGCAACACTCATATAACAACTTTCTACGTTGTCCAGTTAATTCAGGATGATTATTTTTAAAGGGAGAGTAGAGAAACAGACCTGGTGATGGCGAGAGTAGACTTTTCTTTAAAATTTAAAGTCTTTGAGAGGCTGTGTTTCATCTTGCAAAGAACGCTCTCTGTAATGACACAGCAATCAGAACCTCACTTTCTCCTTCCCTGCCTCACAACTTTCAACATATTATTGAACATCTCTGAGCCTGGGAGTTCTTATCTATGCAATGAAGTTAGTATCTTCCTAATTGGTTTATTGTAAGACAAATATTTTATGTAAAGCACATGGCGTACAAGATCTCTGAAAGAATTATCACTCTATCAATTAAGTTTTACAATTTTATGTGAGAACAGAGCAAGGTAGGGTGAGTATGGAATGGCCAGGGGCTGTGGAAGAAAGCAGGCAACGTGGACAAAGGCTCTACATAATCTTCGACGAAAATATGTCTCAACATTTTGTATAAAAACTTGAAAAACGGACACGATATAAACACGTTTCAAGCATAATAAAGAAAAGCCATGTAAGGTCAATGTTATGCATATTTTTTTCTTAATTAGAAACCTAAGCTCACAGTCTTTGTTCTGGGTCAGACTTAAGCTGTTCATTAGATTTATTTACAGCCTTTTTTCTTGACAGTTTTCGGACATGGACTAATTTGGAACTCCCTGACTCTTGGTAAAGAGACAAGCTCTAGTTTTGTCCTCTTCTCTGTGTATGGAGAATAACAGCATCCTAACGCCACTAATGGCACCCCACTCCAGTACTCTTGCCTGGAAAATCCCATGGACGGGGGAGCCTAGTGGGCTGCAGTCCATGAGGTCGCCAAGAGTCGGACACGACTGAGCGACTTCACATTCACTTTTCACTTTCATGCATTGGAGAAGGAAATGGCAACCCACTCTGGTATTCTTGCCTGGAGAATCCCGGGGACCGGGAGCCTGGTGGGCTGCCGTCTATGGGGTCGCGTGGAGTTGGACACGACTGAAGCGACTTAGCAGCAGCAGCAAGGCCAGTAAAGGGCTTCCCAGGTGGCTTAGTGGTAAAGAATCTGCCTGTCAGCTCAGGAGACCCGAGACATGGGTTCGATCCCTAGGTCGGCAATATCCCCTGGAGAAGGAAATATCAGCCCACTCCAACATTCTTCTCTGGGAAATCCCATGGAGAGAGGAGCCTCTCAGGCTACAGTCCGTGGGGTCGCCAAGAGTCAAACATGACTGAGCGACTAAACAACAAATTCCGCTAAGGTTTTTGTTTGTTTTTTTTTAGGCTAAGCAAGAAATTCATGTAAAAACACCTAAGACTTATCATGCTGGACATGGTTATAAGTTCTTCACATATAACAACTTGCCTCTCACAACAATCTTTCAACAAAGGGACTATTTTCTTCATTTTTCAAACGAGGAAAGCAAGATAGAAAACATTTTAATAAATTGCCAAAGTTGACACAGTTTTATAAGTGTTGGACCCAAATCCATTTTGGGAAATCTGGTTCTAGTTATCTATGTGCTTTATCATAAATTCTATCTTGGCATGTTTTTATAAAGTGGTATTTAAATTAAGGCATTGTTATAAGGATTGATACTAATCAGGTCATTATTTCTCACACTCAGCTAAACTGAGTTAAATGAACAGCATGGGCTCATTTAGAATGATCAAAGTTAAACATGATTCTTAGAGGTCTGGATACCATAATTTTGGTATCATTTATACTGGAATGGGATACGATTTTTCTCTTCTGTTAAATAGGTTTGGTTTTCTTCAGCTGCTTAAATTTTTCTGTAACTTTATGCCACAAATGTGCATCCTTACTTATAGCATGGTACCTTAGGCTACAATGTTTAGGTCAGATTATGATATTTAGGTATTCAATTAAAATGTTTTCTTTTTTTTGAAAGTAAACTTAGATTAAATGTCTTTCTACAGTACTCAAAAACAGGATCTGTGTATATATTTGGAATTATTAAATAATTTAATTATCTAAGTCTATTTGTGCTGCTATAAAAAAATACCATAGACTGGGTGGCTTATAAACAGAAATTTATTTCTCACAGTTTTGGAGGCTGAGAAGTCCTAGATTTACCATCATTTTAATGGGATTTCAGATGGGAGAAGTGATAAACAAACAAAATGGTTATTAAATCATAGCAGAAGCCACATAATGCTTAAGCAAGAGATGATGTAAGAAGAAACTTTAAAAGAAAGAAAATGCCTACTGTCATCAGACCAAGGAACTTTAGGACTAGAAGTCTTTATTTTACAAATCAGTGTTTACGAAGCAAGGTAAAATAAATTAATTTTCTAAAATTATTTGCTCAGTCATGTCCGACTCTGCGACCCTGTGGACTGTAGCCCACCAGGCTCCTCCATCCATGGGATTCTCCAGGCAAGAATACTGGAGTGGGTTGCCATTTCCTTCTCCATGGGATCTTCCCAACCCAGGGATCGAACCCAGGTCTCTCACATTGCAGGGAGAGGTTTTAACCTCTGAGCCACCAGGGAAGCCCTGATGTAAGATGAAACTTTAAAAGAAAGAAAATGCCTATTGTCATCAGACCAAGGAACTTTAGGACTAGAAGTCTTTATTTTACAAATCAGTGTTTATGAAGCAAGGTAAAATAAATTAATTTTCTAAAATTATGTAATTGTTAGTATCAGTCTAGAATGAGTGGCAATTCTAGCTGGAGTGATTTTTTTACTTCTATCTGATAACATCTGATTTTAAGGGTATATAATGACTGTTTTTGCTTAGGACTTGGTGCACCTGGCACCTTTAGCTAATTCAAGTCAATAAAAGCTTAATAAGGTATTTTATTTTAGTTGCCCAGACTCTTGCCTTGTACTTGCTGTACTTTAAGGTTTTCATCCTCTTCAATGACAGAGCAGACAAGAGCGTGGAGGCTTTTTACTAAGCAAATTTCAAAATATCAGACCAAGCTTATACACGTGCAATTTTTCTTTTCCAACCAGAGAGTCTTATCTGGAAAAAAAATAGTTATCTTTTAAACTCTTTTTATGAATAATTTAGTTTGCAATATTTTATTTTATCACATTACAGCTCAGTTTTAGCTAGAGCTAGTGGTAACTCTGAGCTTCCCAGGTGGTGCTAGTAGTAAAGAATCTGTCTGCCAGTGCAGGAGACATAAGAGACATGGGTTCAATCCATGGGTCAGGAAGATCCCCTGGAGGAGGGCATGGCAACCCACTCCAGTATTTTTGAGTGGAGAATTCCAAGGACAGAAGAGCCAGGTAGGCTGCAGTCCATAGGATTGCAGAGTGGACATGACTGAAGCAACCTAATATGCACGCAATAAGAACTCTAGGTTGCTGTTTTTATTTTTCAAAAGTTGAAATGTGTGTTTGAACTATTTTACCCCAAAGAAAATAAAATATAATTTACAAATACAAAATCATAATTTTCTATTTCTGACGAAAGGTAACAAGGGCACTTATTTCTGAAGTATTTCTGTATGTTTGGACATTTTTTTCAGCTGTAGAATTACAAAGGACATTATAGAGTGTCTTACTCTACTAATGCACCTGAGGCTATATGACAATGAGTCTTTTGTTAGTCTGCCAACACTATGGGCTTTAGGTTTTGAGGAATGAAGTAAAAATGGCAAGCCTAAACTAAAACTCTGTTTCAATTGATACTTCATAAGGAAATTAAAATTCTAAATCTGTCATAATTTTTCTCTCACACTATGACCTATAAAGTTTTATTGAGGTTGTATTTTCAGATTTAATGCTTTCTCATATTATAAATTCATAAATACTCAAAGTTGGAAGAGACCCAACTCAGCCAGCTAACCATGGTCAGGTAAGTGAAGACATTGAGCATTTAAATGGCTGTCTCAAATAGGTGCACAACCAATTATTGGCAGCCTTGATGATATTTCACAAATTTTTAATATGTTGTATTTTATTCTCATTCAACTCAAAATATTTAAATTTTTTTCTTTTAACTTCTCTGATGTGTGGTTATTTGGGAATATTATTTCTTCTCTAGACATTTGGGAATTTTGCAGAGATCTCTCCTTTGTTAATTTGTGATTCAATTCCACTTTGGTCAGAGAAAATAGTTTGCATGATTTCATTTGTTTCCAATATGCTGAGAGTTTATTTAAGGCTCAGGATATAGTCTATTTTAGTAAGAATTCTGTGTATGTTTCAAGAGAGCCCATCTTTTGCAGTTGGCAGTCACCCAGGAAGGGTGTTGCTGAACTTGCTGAGAAGTCGCTTGTGCTGCCTACAGAACTTTCTGGGAAGAAGTCCATGGATATGTCACGGAAGCTCACTGGGAGTAAGTTCAGCTGTGTGTCCCACTTGTCAGCTGAATGCTGTAGAAGCAAGCAAGAAAAAAATAAAAGAAAAGTACGGGGAATTATAAGAGACGGTCCTTCCTACCCTGCTGTGTCCCTCAGGATGACTCTACTTACCATCTAGACGGCTGGAAAGAGAAACGATTTTAAGATTCAGCTCCACAAGCCATACAATCAAGAATGGAATGGATCTAGACCTGAGAGGCAGCAAGCTGGTAGCTGGCACACTGAAACCTCTTTCTAATAAAATGGATCTTATTTTCTTCTGCATTATATCAATAACAACCATCAACAACAGACTAGGAATTAAAATCTTTAGAATGGCCACAGCATAAATAGAATCATATTTCCTGTCATTTTTGTCTTTATTTTTCATTGAAATAAAATTAAGCTGTCTTATAAATAAGTGGATTTATCAGTAGATGGTGCTGTTTGCCTTATATTTTAATTTTTCCAGAGAATTTAAAGTATTTTAATTTCCCTTTATTTAGCAGTTATACACCTTTTAAAAGTTACAGAATACAACTTATATTTAAGAAATTTACAAAAATACTTAAATTTAAGTTATTTGACAAACTAGGCAGGCTTTCACAAAGCAATAAAAAGTGCAAATAGGAATAAATGATAACAGTGAAGCTTTCAGAGAAGTACACATTCTGACAGTTGTCATTAAGTTAGTTCTTAATTCTAAGTTCTTTAGTATAAAAAGTACAGTAAAACTTAATGGATAATACTAAAAATTACTCACAATACCTTTCTTGAATTGACTTTTCAGGTGAGTGACATCAGGAAAGTGGATGGAGCATTAAAAACAGCTTTCTCCAAAATGCATACCTAATCAAACATGAGTTTTAGTATAAGAAATGCAGTTCAATCAGAGAAATAGCAAACAGTGTTGCCTAGAGTTTTGATGAAGTGTAAATAGTCAATTGATTGTACTAAAGATGAGAGTTGGACATACACTGAAATTGGGAATTGAACATATTTTACCACTGAACGGAAATAAGAATGGGATTGAGAAGTCATATGTAAACTTTCATTGGTTTAGAAACTTCAGTGATAAATGCTTTGTAGAATATTATTTTTCTATTTTACTCAAAATATATAGTTTCTCATATTAGGAAAAGGTATATTTTGCTCTGAGAGTGCGTACCATTTATATGCTAAAAGTTAACTTTGAAGATTTGACTGATTAGGTTTATTTATAGAGACCTGTGGACTCAGGTTACAATATCTTTTCTGATATTTTTCCTGGATACATTATTCTTTCTGATAGCATTGTCTTAGTTAATTTGGGAGAGTTTTCAGTGGAGTACATTGATCGTTTGTCTTCCAATTTACAAACACTCAATTTGTATATAAATAACCTCTCTATATAAACATATGCCTTTACAACACTTCATTTCCACTTGAGTCTGTCATTGTTGCTGTTTGCATTGTGGAACCAAAGCAGTTGTGTGCTTTCTCTTCCCCTTCCTTTCTCTTCCCTTTATTTTCATAAATATTCCCTAAATATTTTTCTAGAGCAATTTAGTCCTAAAGCTTTAGTTAGACAGGGCAGAGAAATGTAGGGAGGAAAGAGAGAGAGACAGACAGACAGAGACAGAGAGAGAGGGAGAAAGAGGAAGAGAGACTAAAGAATATAAGGCCATCTGCCTTGAAGGGCAACTTGGTGCAGAGCCTGAACAAAGACAAAAGGAAGCTAAACTCAGAGAGCCCTCAGCTAGCGGTATCATAGGAGAGTTAGGAGAGAATCCGGGCAGGGAAGAGATCTGATGTGGGGAGTCAGCCCACTCAAGGTGAGGAAGAAATACATATGAGAGGAAGAAGGCACAGGATGGAAGTCACGATGGGCTGAGCAGGGTGACCCTGCACAGCCAGTGTGGAGCATCTGAATCTGAGGACTCAGTGTGAATGGCGTCCCCACAGTGGGGCAGCATGACCTTGTGTGTCCAAGCCCAAGCAGAGTGATGAGGGCATGCACGTGGCAGTGGGCAAAGGCCTGGTATGCAGAATCATAGTCTGCAAAACATATAACTGAACATCTGAGGTAGTCCTGTGAGGGGTGGTAGACATGAAAATGAGTCTCAGCACACTTGGACTTAAAACAGTAGACTGAAAGTACTAAAAATCAAATTTGCCTACTAGGATGAAATCTTTACTCTTATGGTTACGATACAAAGTCATCCTATGATGTTAATAACTGTCTTCAGCATTGGATTTTATGAAGTTCCACATTTTATAGTATCTCAACTTAGGAAATGTCAATGAGAAAGCAAGGGATGTTCTTGGAATAGTTGCTCTGGTCTCCTTGGTTTCTTAGAGAAACACTGACCAGCATTTTCCACCAGCTGAGCAGCATTTTCCACCAGCGGAGTCCAGAACATCCTCATCAGGTCTGAGCATGTTCAAAATTCCAGAATATCCCACAGATTTCCTCCTGTCTGCCCTTCCTGGTCAGTGAGATGCACAGATAGACACAGGGGCATCTGTCTATCTAACAAGATACATCAGAATACACTTAACCTTTAAATGAGCACCCTTAGCTGGTCGTGGTTTGGGAATCACCTACATCCCACTTGTATTTCTATACCACAAATATAAAAATTCAAATATATAATAGTGGTTTCAGGAGCAAATTTCATCTCTTAACTTTCTATTGAAAAGTATCCCCTGCCATACCAAGCTCTCAAGGAGAGTCTGATTTTTCTGAATGGGTATCCCTTATGACAGAAAACTCATTACTCAACAGATTGCTCATTCTGTTTTCACTTAGAATGATGGGATTTGCCGTGAAACAGAACTGTCTTCCTACACCTTTGGTCAATCAGAACTCATTCTTACCTTAACGGCTGCATGAAATGAGGCATAACTCACATTTCCCAGAGCAGCCAAGTGAGGTCAGCCTCGCTTCCTGACCTGATATACCATGTTTTCTCCACAATTACCAGGAACAGTTCCCTCCACAGCTTATTGGGTGGAATGGTTTGCTGAATCACATTATCTCATCTACCTATTTGCAATTTATTCTTCTTAACATGTTCCAGTTTTCTCTGTTTCTCCTGACCTCCATGTGCAGAACTGAACATAATAACGCAAATAACTTCATCTCTACAATTTTGATATCCATGTAAGCAATTTCATATTTCTGTCTATGAAAATTAGCTCTGCTTACTATCTTTGCAATTTTTCTGTAAATCTAAACTTCTTATAACTAAAAGTTCTATTAAAATTTCCTGAATTGATTTTTTAAAAATTACTACTGAAATATGTAACTCCATATATTAAACATGCATGCTCATATATATAAATGTACTTTCATTTTTCATAGGCAAATTCTAAAAACCCACTATTAAACTTACTATGGAAGTATACTAAGTTATTTGATTATGGAAGACCAGTTTCCTTATCTAGAAAATAATCATTTGGTAAGATATTCTCTAACTTTTATGAATTCTTTTTATTCAAAATATTGGGCGCTTTTTTTTTACTCATTTTTTTCAGTAAAATTTAGAAGTTAGACCAAAGCATGCTACATTCTCAATAACAGTAGTTCAATAAAATTTTCTGACAGTTTCTGTAATATTCCACAAGATGGTGATATGTTACTATAAAAATATTCAAATTTCCAATTTCACAAAGCTTAGCACTAGTCAACTCTTTATTTCATCTGTTCAGTTCAGTTCAGTTGCTCAGTCGTGTCCAACTCTTTGCGACCCCATGGACTGGAGCACGCAAAGCCTCCCTGTCCGTCACCAACTTCAAGAGTTACCCAAACTCATGTCCATTGAGTCAGTGATGCCATCCAGCCATCTCATCCTCTGTCATCCCCTTCTCCTCCTACCCTTAATCTTTCCCAGCATCAGAGTCTTTTCAAATGGGTCAGCTCTTCACATCAGGTGGCCAAAGTACTGGAGTTTCAGCTTTAGCATCAGTCCTTCCAATGAACATCCAGCACTGATCTCCTTTAGGATGGACTTGTTGGATCTCCTTGCAGTCCAAGGGACTCTCAAGAGTCTTCTCCAACACCACAGTTCAAAAGCATCAATTTTTCAGCACTCAGCTTTCTTCATAGTCCAACTCTCACCCATACATGACTACTGGAAAAACCATAGCCTTGACTACATGGACCTTTGTTGGCAAAGTAATGTCTCAGCTTTTTAATATGTTGTCTAGGTTGGTCATAACTTTCCTTGCAAGGAGTAAGCATGTTTTAATTTCGTGACTGCAGTCACCATCTGCAGTGATTTTGGAGCCCCCAAAATAAAGTCAGCCACTGTTTTTACTGTTTCCCCATCTATTTGCCATGAAGTGATGGGAACAGATGCCATGATCTTCATTTTCTGAATGTTGAGCTTTAAGCCAACTTTTCACTCTCCTCTTTCACTTTCCTCAAGAGGCTCTTTAGTTTTTCTTCACTTTCTGCCATAAGGGTGGTGTCATCTGCATATCTGAGGTTATTGATGTTTCTCCCAGCAATCTTGATTCCAGCTTGTGCTTCATCCAGCCCAGTGTTTCTCATGATGTGCTCTGCATAGAAGTTAAATAAGCAGGGTGACAATATAAAGCCTTGATGTACTCATTTCACTATTTGAAAACAGTCTGTTGTTCCATGTCCAGTTCTAACTGTTGCTTTCTGACCTGAATACAGATTTCTCAGGAGGTCAGGTGGTCTGGTACTCCCATCTCTTTCAGAATTTTCAACAGTTTATTGTGATTCACACAGTGGAAGGCTTTGGCATAATCAATAAAGCAAAAATAAATGTTTTTCTGGAACTCTCTTGCTTTTTCGATGATCCAGTGGATGTTGACAATTTGATCTCTAGTTCCTCTGCCTTTTCTAAAACCAGCTGCAACATCTGGAAGTTCACAGTTCACATATTGCTGAAGCCTGGCTTGGAGAATTTTGAGCAGTACTTTGCTAGGGTGTGAGATGAGTGCAATTGTGCGGTAGTTTGAACATTCTTTGGCATTGTCTTTCTTTGGGATTGGAATGAAAACTGACCTTTTCCAGTCCTGTGGCCATTACTGAGTTTTCCAAATTTGCTGGCATATTGAGTGCAGCAGTTTCACAGCATCATCTTCCAGGATTTGAAATAGCTCTACTGGAATTCCATCACCTCCACTAACTTTGTTTGTAGTGATGCTTCTTAAGGCCCACTAGACTATTAGGTTGCATCTATTTTTTAAAAAACTGTTTGAGAAAAAACACAGTTAACCGATCTAATTAACAAAGAAATTAACTTATGCCAAATCCCACTGTTTAAATCAGACATTGGTATACTTTCTGAAAGGGCCAGATAATAAATATATTAATAGCACAAAAGCATGCATACATGCTCAATCTTGAAGTTGTGTCTGACTCTTTGGGACCCATGGACCGACTGTAGCCTGACAGGCTCCTCTGTCCATGGGATTTTCCAGGCAAGAATACTAGAGTGTGTTGCCATTTCCTACTCCAAGGGGTCTTCCCAACCCAGGGATCAAACCCACATCTCTGGGTCTCCTGTGATGGCAGGCAGATTCCTTACCACTAGCGCCCCCTGTAGGGCTTCCTTCCCTGGTAGCTCAGTTCAGTTCATTTCAGTTCAGTCACAATCATGTCCAACTCTTTGCGACCCCATGAATCGCAGCATGCCAGGCCTTCCTGTACAGCACCAACTCCCGGAGTTCACTCAAACTCACGTCCATTGAGTCGGTGATACCATCCAGCCATCTCATCCTCTGTTGTTCCCTTCTCCTCCTGCCCCCAATCCCTCCCAGCATCAGAGTCTTTTCCAGTGAGTCAACTCTTTGCATGAGGTGGCCAAAGCACTGGAGTTTCAGCTTTAGCATCATTCCTTCCAAAGAACACCCAGGGCTGATCTCCTTTAGGATGGACTGGTTGGATCTCCTTGCAGTCCAAGGGACTCTCAAGAGTCTTCTCCAACACCACAGTTCAAAACCATCAGTTCTTCGGCTCAGATGGTTAAGAATCTGCCTTCAGTTCCATGCACAGTCCTTGGGTGGCAAGGAGTGGGACATGACTGAACTACTAAGCACACCCAGCACCACCTGGGAAGCATATCCATACTTATGGGTATCATTCAAATGCTGATTTTTATCTCTAAGCTACTATTACTCAGAGTCAGTGAGAAATGTGCTTTCTTTGGATTTTGCATGAGTCATGAAAGATTTATACTAGCCATTTGAGTTTTGAACCAATGCCATCCATTTAAAGAAAATACTTATTCTCTTGTTCAGTCATGTGGACACTCTGGGGCCATAGCATCTCAGGAGACGTGTCATCCTTCATGTTGTGAGTGTAATTTTTCAGGTCAATACTGATTTAGAGTTGGAGGCTGGCTCTCATGGAGATCTCATTCACTTCAAAGTTGCACCAACTTTACTGTCTTCTAGCTGCCCTTATACCTCCTAACACTATCAGTCAACTAGTTGACTATCTCTTTTCTGTAACCATAAGGAGGAAGAAAGAAACCCTTACCCAAAGAGCTTACAATCTGTGGAACTTAGAGAATAAGAGATGACATTCTGGAGATTCCTACAGAACCTACTCTCAGAGTATAGTAATAATGATAAAGTGTTCCAAGCACATACATAGTGATTTAAAGCATGAGAGGAATGTATCTACATTTTATAAGCTATCCCCTTTGGAAGTTTCTTAGCAAGGCCAAAGAGTAAGTGGGGAATTGGGATTTGAATCTAGCCAGAGTCATCACATGTGCTCTTAACACCAGGATGTAGTGTGTCTTCTGGCACAGAGTAAAACAGAGTTAAACCCATCGATACTTGGTTTCTTGCATTTCTGTCACTGCCAAGAGAAAGGCATATCATGGGCAGCCTGTGTGTTTCCAGAGAACAAAAGGCACATGGAGTAGACACAAACCTATAATCTAAATACAGTCTCTCTCGATCTTCTCTGAAAACAGCTGGATGCCCAGAATTTGCCAGATGAATGAGAAATAAATTCTTCCTGTCATACACTGCTGAGTTTTGGGGTTGTATGATACGTGTATTTCTGTGGAAGCAGCTTACTGATATACATCTGTAAATAATTTGTTGGTATGTACTGTTTCTAAAATAACTAATAATTACTTTATTAAAAACACTTGTTTTTCATTCTTGATTTATTCTTTATTACTATTCAAAGCTTCAGGACAGAAACTTAGGGCTAATATAATTCTAACTCAACTCCAAATCAGTTCTTAATGGTTCTAATTTGGCTCATTTGTCTGTATTTCTTAGATTTTTTCCCCCTCTTTTGTTGATTTGGACTTATTTATATTATGCTTTTCTTAAAAAAATTCTGCAAAGTAATCTTTAATGTGCTATCTTTGAACCTGAAAAATAACATATTCAGCAGAATACAAGGGAATGGTATTTTATCATACTGAATGGCTGCTTTGGCAGTTTCTTATTCTACCATTGTTTATTTTCCAAAATAAGTTCTTATATTTTTTAAAAGAATAATTTCTAATTCCATAGTAATCATACTAATTAGAATTTTACAAGTAGGTATATTCTTAGAATTTATTTTAATTGACATTACAATAATCTGAAACTCATGCTGTACATTATTGCAGCTTAAATATTCTTCGCCTGGAAAATAAACACTTCAGTGCATTATCTGCTGAGAAACAGTACTGTAATAACCTCAGGAATTATTAGAACATAGCTAACTTGCTACCAAGGGGGTGGTTTCAGTACACACACAAAACTGAATTCTAAATAATCTAAGAGCAAGACCACAACATTAAAGTATTGACTAGGTAATTTTTGAATCTCAGAATTTGAGACCTAATTGTTATCTAAGATACATACAGACTCCCATTTATAAGTTCATCACATTGAAACTGTACTATTGTCTCAGATCATTAGGATACCTCAATGTCCCTTGGTCTCTATAAACAGCCTTACTTTGATCATTCTTTAACAGCTCAATGTTTACTCATAAGGCTAATAGCAAATAATTCTACGTGGTACTGTATGAGAGAAAGAGATAAAAACTGCTCTAAACTGGGTTGTTCTAAACTGAAAGCAATGAGATGACTTGTGAATACTTAACCCAGGCTCTGGTTGTTCTCTTTGTAGGAACACACCCTCAAGATTCCCATCATGTAAATCTTCTCATAAAAATTAGCAAATGATTTTTGTGAAACCTCTAACAGCCCCACATGGTAAAGAATTTGCCTTTAATGCAGGAGATCTGGGTTCGATTCCTGGGTTGCGAAGATCCCATGGAAAAGAAAATGGCAACCCAGTCCAGTATTCTTGCCTGGAGAATCCCATGGACAAAGGAGCTTGGCAGGCTACAGTCCACGGGGTCACAAGAGTTGGACACTGCTTAGCGACTAAGTCACCACCACCAACAGCCCCACACAGAGGTCAACAGTTTGCCTGTTTCACTTCCTGTTAGTTACTCTATTATTTTTTTAATTGGAGGATATTGCTTTATTAATAAATGTTGTATTAGTTTCTGCTGTACAATGCTGTGAATCAGCCGTATGCATGCATATATCCCCTCCCTCTTGAGCTTCCTTTTGCCATCCCTTTCCACCCCTCTTGGTCGTCACAGAGCCCTACACTGTTTGCTCTCCGAGCTGTACAGCAGCGTCACTGGCTATCTGCTGTCACACACTGTAGTGTATATATGTCAACGCTTCTTTCTCAGTTTGTCCCTGGCTCTCTTTCTGCCCCCACCCCATGTCCACAAGTTCATGCTCTACATCTATGCCTCCTTGACTGCCTGTGTGTTACTCTTACCATTAGCTTGTGAACTCTTTGAGAAGAGAGAGCTTGGCTCATGTTTTACACTATTGGGAACTTTATTGATACCCAAGAGGTATCTGTAGAATTAAAGAATAATCTCAGAACTAAACACAGGAATCTAGTTTTCCCTTCTTTTACTCTTAACATTGGGAAGCTAAGTCACACATCCTAATTGAAAAATCTTTCTCAACCACATATGTTAGTGTCTTAACAGTTAAATATATATGTATTTTACTTCTAGTCTACTTGATATTAACTTGACATGAGAAATTAAAATTTGGCTTTGTTTTTGGACACATGAATGTCTCAGACACACTTAACAATTTTCATAATTACCTGGAGGACTTTCAGCTACAGGATTTCCCTATTAACCAAGCTATCTAATTGAATCAAAATGCTGTTGTGCAGTGAGCTAAAATTAGGTTATGTTTGAAAACATTTTCAAAACCACAATACTAGTATCATATTCCCACTTCCCTATATCTTCATAACCTTTTCTAACCTCTGCTTCTTGAGAATTTCTGGTTCCCATTTGCTTTTCATGCTTTGCCAAATCATCCTAATTTCTGTTCCTCTTAGCAGTTTGAATTATTCTGGCTGACATAAACTATTACTTACACCCTTTTATGGAAGATTTCAGTGTTGTTTGATATTGAAACTGAAGGTGGCAAAGACATTTCTCTAGCAATTTTTTGTTATGACAGACATCATTCAACTAGTCTTACATTAAATAATTGCGATATGCAGTAATAAGAATTGGAAAGTGTTACAAATACTGCACTGAACCTATGTCCCTACACAGGTAACCAGAGAAGGATTGTTGAGGTGACCAGCTGACAGAAGATGAGTGATGAGAGGCCTCATGCTAGCAGTTTAGGAAGTCTCAGAATTAAGCTAATCAATATACTTAAAATTTTATTTTTGGCAATTGTGAAAGTTGAAGAAATCTAGTAATTCTGTTAAGGCTAGTAATTCTAGTAATTTTAGTAAGACTTTTCTTAAGGCAAACTAATATTTGTGAACTTACTCTTAAGAAAGATCTGTACATTTCTCTTATAAGCCAATAAGCTGCTAACAGATTCTTATGAGTGATTCAGGTGTTGCTGATGGTGAGAGCAAGTATTTCTGGGGAGATCCTGTTTACCATTATGACATCATGGTCCTTTACATAGATAAGTGTGGGTTTGAATGATACTAGGAGACAGATGGTTAATACAACAAATAGTGGAAAGCAATGTCACTGAAGAAATATGCCTACGTATTTTTAGCTATTGATATATTTTCCAGTTCAGTTCAGTTCAGTTCAGTTTCTCAGTCGTGTCTGACTCTTTGTGACCTCACGAATCGCAGCATGCCAGGCCTCCCTGTTCATCACCATCTCCCAGACTTCACTCAGACTCATGTCCATCAAGTCAGTGATGCCATCCAGCCATCTCATCCTTGGTTGTCCCCCTTCTCCTCCTGCCCCCAATCCCTCCCAGCATCAGAGTCTTTTCCAATGAGTCAACTCTTCTCATGAGGTGGCCAAAGTACTGGAGTTTCAGCTTTAGCATCATTCATTCCAAAGGAATCCCAGGGCTGATCTCCTTCAGAATGGACTGGTTGGATCTCCTTGCAGTCCAAGGGACTCTCAGAGTCTTCTCCAACACCACAGTTCAAAAGCATCAATTCTTTGGCACTCAGCCTTCTTCACAGTCCAACTCTCACATCCATACATGACCACAGGAAAAACCATAGCCTTGACTAGATGGACCTTAGTCGGCAAAGTAATGTCTCTGCTTTTGAATATACTATCTAGGTTGGTCATAACTTTTCTTCCAAGGAGTAAGTGTCTTCTAATTTCATGGCTGCAGTCACCATCTGCAGTGATTTTGGAGCCCCCAAAATAAAGTCAGCCACTGTTTCCACTGTTTCCCTATTTCCCATGAAGTGATGGGACTGGATGCCATGATCTTCGTTTTCTGAATGTTGAGCTTTAAGCCAACTTTTTCGCTGTCTTCTTTCACTTTCATCAAGTGACCTGCAAATAAATCACTGGGGCAAGAATGGAACCAATGGCCATGATATTCCTATGCTCATGTGGTACCATGTCTGAACACGTTTGATCCTGCACCACAGGAGTCATCACACATGTCTGCACTGCTTCATGTCACAAGCCAAGTATTCTGCCTTCTTTCACCAATCACAGTGTGATATCTGCACTTTCAGATATTTTGGATTTGTGAATACATGATAAAGTCCAGATGATTTAGTCTTTTCATAGAAAAAGAAGATTTAATAGTTTTTCTCTTTAGAAATCAAGTCAGATGATAAGAGTTCAATTTAAAGAAATAGATTTAACTGATATTTTAAAAATATAATTGCCTCTTTCTTTAGTTTTGTGTTTAGGTAATGATGGGAATCATTTAACAGCCAAAATTGCAAAGAAAAGATGATGTTAATTTTTCAATTGTGAGATATATTCTTTTGTTCAACCAAATAGTTTTACCACATAAGAAGAAGTGAGCTATAGATCCTAAAGACATAAATTGAGGATTTAACATCAGATGACAATGCAAAATTAATTTACTTGACTGCCCTTCAAAAGAAAAATTTTAATCTAGACTTAGCAGATTGAATAGCATTGTATCAAAACAATTTATCTTACTTTGAGTAAGTATTAAATTTACCTAGGCATTGGGAAGTTTTAAAAGTGTACTATCTTTAAATAACCATTTGATTATTTTCATCATCATTTAACTATAATTTGGGGAAAATTATAAGATGTTATTTCAGGTATTCAGTTCATTGAAAGGAAGTAGGACATATGTAAGCTTATTTTTTCAGTGTAATATTAAACTGGTATCTGCTAAGGCTTCTACAAAGTGATAATTTATTAGATATGAAATAACTTCTTGAAACAAATAATTTTTAACTTATTCTTGTTTAAAACTTGATGACATCATGAACTCATTGAGGGAACTGGTCATCTGTCATTATCACTCTTATGAAACTAAATTAAGACAGCAAAATGAGACATTTCTCTAACAGAATTCTAGATCCTGTTATCTGTTACAATTACTCTTTCCTTTTTCATATTTGCCTTAGAAATTTGCAGATAGAAGTTGGGAATTCAAGCAAATATGTACTCCTAATTATGATCCTCCTAAATTCTGTCATCCTCCTGCATTGATAAAGTGAATGGGAATAGGCTCTAGAGGTTGATAAATATGCACACAGATACTACTCTTTTTGTAATCTTTATTTTTGAGTATAGTCAATTAACATTGTTGTGTTAGTTTTAGGTATAGAGCAAGTGAACCACTTACCCGTATCAGTTCAGTTCAGTTCAGTTCAGTCGGTCAGTCGTGTCCGACTCTTTGTGGCCCCATGAACCGCAGCATGCCAGGCCTCTCTGTCTATCACTAACTCCCGGAGTCCACCCAAACCCATGTCCATCAAGTCAATGATGCCATCCTACCATCTCATCCTCTGTCGTCCCCTTCTCCTCCTGCCCTCAATCTTTCCCAGCGTCAGAGTCCTTCAAATGAGTCAGCTTTTCACATCAAGTGGCCAAAGTATTGGAGTTTCAGCTTCAACATCAGTCCTTCCAATGAACACCCAGTACTGATCTCCTTTAGGATGGACTAGTTGGATCTCCTTGCAGTCCAAGGGACTCTCAAGAGTCTTCTCCAACACCACAGTTCAACAGTATCAATTCTTCAGCGCTCAGCCTTCTTCACAGTGCAACTCTCACATCCACACATGACCACAGGAAAAACCATAGCCTTGACTAGACAGACCTTAGTTGGCAAAGTAATGTCTCTGCTTTTGACAAAATTATATTCCCACAAACACTGTAGGAGGATTCACTTTACTCCACATACTCTCCAGAATTTATTGTTTGTAGACTCTTTGATGACGGCCATTCTTACCTGTGTGAGATAATACCTCTGTGTAGTTTTCATTTGTGTTTCTCTAATAATTAGTACTGCACTCAATATGCCAGCAAATTTGGAAAACTTGGCACTTGCCACTGGACTGTAAAGGTCAGTTTTCATTCTGATCCCAAAGAAAGGCAATGCCAAAGAATGTTCAAACTACTGCATGATTGCACTCATCTCACATGCTAGCAAAGTAATGCTAAAAATTCTCCAAGCTAGGCTTCAACTGTATGTGAACTGTGAACTTCCAGATGTAAAGGTTGGATTTAGAAATGGCAGAGCAACCAGAAATCAAATTGCAAGCATCTGTTGGATCATAGAAAAAGCAAGAGAATTTCAGGAAAAAACATCTACTTCTGCTTCATTGACTATGTTAAAGCCTTTGACTGTGTGGATCACAGCAAATTTTTTTAAGAGATGGGAATACCAGACCACTTTGCTAGCATCCTGAGAAATCTGTATGCAGGTCAAGAAGTAACAGTTAAAACTGGACATGGAGGAACAGACTGGTTCCAAATTGGAAAAGAAGAACGTCAAGGGCTCTATATTGTCACTCTGCTTATTTAACTTATGCAGAGTACATCGTGAGAAATTCCAGGCTGGATGAAGCACAAGCTGGAATCAAGCTTGCTGGGAGAAATATCAGTAACCTCAGATATGTAGATGACACCATCTTTATGGCAGACAGTGAAGAGAAACTAAAGAGCCTCTTGATGAAAGAGAGAGAGGATACTGGAAATGCTGGTTTAAAACTCAGCATTCAGAAAACAAAGATCATGGCATCTGGTCCCAACACTTCATAGCAAATAGATGGGGAAAGAGTAGAAACAGTGACAGACTTTATTTTCTTGGGCTCCAAAATCACTGCAGATGGTGACTGCAGCCACAAAATTAAAAGACCCTTGCTCCTTGGAAGAAAAGCTATGACCAACCTAGACAGCATATTAAAAAGCAGAGACATTACTTTGCCCACAAAGGTCCATCTAGTCAAAACTAGGGTTCTTCCATTAGTCATGTATGGATGTGAAAGCTGGACCATAAAGAAGGCCAAGCACTAAAGAATTTATTTCTCCAACTGTGGTGTTAGAGAAGACTCTTGAGAGTCACTTGGACTGCAAGGAGATCCAACCAGTCCATCCTAAAGGAAATCACTCCTGAATATTCACTGGAAGAACTGTTGCTGAAGCTGAAGCTCCAATTCTTTGGCCACCTGACACAAAGAGATGAGTCATTGGAAAAGACTCTGATGCTGGGAAAGATTGAAGGCAAAAGGAGAAGGGGACAACAGAGGACAAAACTGTTGGATGGCATCACTGACTCAATGGACATGAGTTTGGGCAAGCTCTAGGAGATGGTGAAGGATAGAGAAGCCTGATGTGTTTCAGTCCATGGGGTTTCAAAGAATCAGACAAGACTGAGTGACTAAACAACAGTAATCAGTGATGTTGAACATCTTTTCACATGACTCTTGTCCATCTGTATGTCTTCTTTGGAGAGGTGTCAATTTAGGTCTTCTGCCTATTTTTTGATTGGTTTGTTTGTTTTGATGATATTAAGCCATGTGTACTTTTTGTAAATTTTGGGGACTAATCCCTTGTCAGTTGCATTGTTTGCAAATATTTTGTCACATTCTATGAGTTGTCTTTTGTTTTATTTATGATTTCCTTTGCTGTGCAAAAGATACTGAGTTTAGTTAGGACTCATTTGTTTATTATTGTTTTTATTTCCATTACTCTAGGAGATGGCTCAAAAAGATATTGCTGAGATTTAGGTCAAGGAGTGTTTTCCGTATATTCCTATTAAGACTTTTATAGTATCCAGTCTTAAATTTAGGCTTTTAATCCATTTTTAAAGTTTATTTTTATATATAATGCTAAAGAATATTATCATTTCATCCTTTTACGTATAACTGTCCAGTTTTCCCAGCTCCATTTATTGAAGAGACTTTTTCTCCATTGTATAGTCTTGTGTCCTTTGTTGTAAATTAATTGACCATAGGTATGTTTGTTTATTTCTGGGCTTTATATCCTGTTCCATTGACCTATATGTCTGTTTTCGTGCTACTACTGTTAGGGGAAGCACACTGATTGAAACCGCCCACCCTGGCCAGGTACCATAGTAACCATTTGCATGATAAGGAATACGGAACTAATAAGCCACCACCAACCAGAAGAATTCGGGAAAGGTCTAAAGGAGACACTGCGTGTCGGTCCACTTCCCAGAATCCCTCTCACTAGCATCCATCTTGGCTGAGCGATGCGTGCACCACCAGGAAAGACTCTGAATTAGAATGATTGGTCAAAGACCACCTGGAAACTAATCCCATCACCATAAACTCGACATTGTGAGTCACACAGCAGAACAGTTCTTCTCCTGAGTTCCCTTACCCTACTGCTCTCCATCCAGGTGCCCTTTCCCAATAAAATCTCTTGCTTTGTCAGCAGATGTGTCTCCTCGGACAATTCATTTACGAGTATTAGACAAGAGCCCAGTTTTGGTCCCTGGAAGGGGTCCGCCTTCCTGCAACACTACCATCGGGTTTTAGTGAATGTAACTTTGTAGTAATAGTTTGAAGTTGAGGAGCCTGATTCCTCACATTCCATTTTTCTTTCTCCAGATTGAATTGGTTTTTTGATGATTGATCACATTCTGGGCCACAAACAGAGCCTCAATAAATTTAAGAAAATTGAAAGCATCTCAAGCATTTATTCTGACCACACATTATGAGATTAGAAATAAACAAGAAAAAAACTATAAGAAACAAATATTTGAAGGCTAAACAATATGCTGTGTGCTGTGCTTAGTCACTCAGTCATGTCCAACTCTTTGCAATCCCTTGGACTGCAGCCCTCCAGGCTTCTTTGTCCATAGGGATTCTCCAGGCAAGAATACTGGATTCAGTTGCCATGCCCTACTCCAGGGGGATCTTCCCAACCCAGGAATCGTGATCTCCTGCATTGCAGGCCGATTTTTTACCAACTGAGCTACCAGGAAACCTGCCAACAATATGCTACTAAACAACTGATGTATCACTGAAGAAATCAAAGAGAGAAGAAAAAAAAAAAAACAACCTAGAGAAAAGTGAAAATGAAAGCATGATGATTCAAAGCCTATGGTATGCAGCAAAAGCAATTCTAAGAGGGAAGCTAATAACAATACAATCTTATCTCAGGTAATTAGGAAAATCTCAAATAAACACTCTAACCTTAACACATAAAGCAACTAGAGAAGAAAAACAAACAAAACCCAATTAGGTGAAGGAAAAAAAAAATCTTAAAGATCAGAGCAGAAATAAGTGGAACAGAAATGAAGAAGACAATAGAAAAGATAAACTAAAAGCTAGTTTTCTGAGAAGATAAACAAAATTGATAAACTTTTAGCCAGGCTCATAAAGAAAAATCAGGAGAGGGTTCAAATTAATAAAATTAGAAATGAAGAAGTCAAAGTTACAATGGACACCACAGAAATACAAAAGATCATCAAAGGATCATAGACTACTACAAGTAACTATATACCAATAAAATGGACAACATGGAAGAAATGGACAAATTCTTAGAAAGGTACAATCTCTTAACCAGAAAGAAACAGAAAATACGAACTGATCAGTCACAAGTACTGAAATTGGAACTGTGATTTAAAAAAACTCCCAACAAACAAAAGTCCAGGACCAGATGGCTTCATAGGTGAATTCTATCAAACATTTAGAGAAGAGCTAACACCCATCCTTCTCATACTATGCCAGAAAAGTGCAGAGGAAGAAATACTCCCAAATTCATTCTGTGAGGCCACCATCACCCTGATACCAGAACCAAAGATACCACACAAAAAGAAAGGACATTGCAGGTCAATATCACTGATGAGCATAGACACTGAATCTTCAGCAGAATACTAGCAATCTGAATCTAACAGTACATTAAAAGGATCATACACCATGATCAAGTTGGATTTATCCTTAGGGTACAGGGATTTTTCAATATCTGCAAATCAGTCCGTGTGATACACCACATCAACAAACTGAAGTATTAAAAAATCTCATAATCATCTCAATGCAGAAGAACCTTTTGACAAAATTCAATAAACATTGGATTTTGAACATACATACCATTGAACATGCATTAACAGACATTACTCTTTGCTCACCTAACTAGTTAATCTCAGCTTTTCAATCCTCTCTTGTCACCACAGGGGCCTTTAGAAGGCTGTTGTAGTCCTGGAGGCATCATCATCAGCCAACTGTCATTTACTCTCCTAAGAAAATGGTCAAAACTGGTTTAACTGTCTCTTCCCTGGAATTGGGGCTTCCCTGGTGGCTCAGCTGGTAAAGAATCTGCCTGCAATATGGGAGACCTGGGTTTGATCCCTGGGTTGGGAAGATCTCCTGGAGAAGGAAACAGCTACTCACTCCAGTATTTTGGCCTGGAGAATTCCAAGGACTGTATAGTCCATGGGGTTAAAGAGTCAGACATGACTGAGCAACTTTCACTCCCTGGAACTGAAACTTAAAAACCATTTGCATCTATGCTGAATCTTGAGATGCATGTCCCAAGTATTAAAGGATGAGGCTAGTGTGTGGTTCAAACTACATTCGTATTTTTACACATATCATTATCTAAACCATGTACTTAAACTTAATTTGAAGTATTGAATGTATAAGGCTATGATGTATGTCTCTTTTTTTTTTTTTTGCTTCCCTGGTGAAATCTGAACTTGCCTATGTCCTTACATTGGTCTGACATCTGGATCTTATTTTTGAATTTGTGTAATAGTGACACAGTCTATTTCTGAAACACGAGCCCATTCAGTTCGGTCACTCAGTAGTGTCTGACTCTTTGCGACCACATGGACTGTAGCATGCCAGGCTTTCCTGTCCGTCACCAACTCTGGAAGCTTGCTCAAACTCATGTCCATCGAGTCGGTGATGCCATCCAAACATCTTATCCTCTGTCATCCCCTTCTTCTGCCTTCAATCTTTCCCAGCATCAGGGTCATTTCTAAGGAGTCAGTTCTTCACATCAGGTGGTCAAAGTATTTGAGTTTCAGCTTCAGCATCAGTCCTGCCAATGAATATTCAGAGTTGATTTCCTTTAGGATCCACTGATTTTATCTCCTTGAAGTCCAAGGGACTCTCAAGAGTTTTCTGCAACATCACAGTTCAAAAGCATCAATTCTTCAGCACTCAGCTTCCTCTATACTCCAACACTCACATCCATACATGACTACTGGAAACACCATAGCTTTGACTAGACAGACCTTTGTGTACAAAGCAATGTCTCTGCTTTTAATATGCTGTCTAGGTGGTCATAGCTTTTCTTCCAAGGAGCAAGCATCTTTTAATGTCACGGGTGCAGTCATCATCTGCAGTGATTTTGGAGCCCCTAAACATAAAGCCTGTCACTGTTTCTTGTCACTTGTTTCCCCATCTATTTGCCATGAAATGATGGGACCAGATGCCATGATCTTTGTTTTTGAGTGTTGAGTCTTAAGCCACCTTTTCACTCTCCTCTTTCTCTTTCATCAAGAGACTCTCAGTTCCTCTTCACTTTCTGCCATAAGGGTGGTATCATCTGCATATCTGAGGTTACTGATATTTTTCCCAGAAATCTTGACTCCAGTGTGTGCTTCATCCAGCCTGGCATTTCACATGATGTTCTCTGCATATAAGTTAAATAAAGCAGGGTGACAATATACAGCCTTGACGTACTCCTTCTCGCATTTGGAGCTAGTCTGTTGTTCCATGTCTGATTCTAACGTTTGCTTCTTAACCTGCATACAGATTTCTCAGGAGGCAGGTAAGATGCTCTGGTATTCCCATCTCTTTCAGAATTTTCCATAGTTTATTGTGATCTACACAGTCAAATGCTTTGGCATAATCAATAAAGCAGAAATAGATGTTTTTCTGGAACTCTCTTGCTTTTTCGATGATCCAGCAGATGTTGGCAATTTGATGTCTGGTTCCTCTGCCTTTTCTAAATCCAGCTTGAACATCTGGAAGTTCACGGTTCACGTATTGCTGAAGCCTGGCTTGGAGAATTTTGAGCATTACTTTGCTAGCGGGTGAGATGAGTGCAACTGTGTGGTAGTTTGAATATTCTTTGGCATTGCCTTTCTTTGGGATGGGAATGTTGTCATAGCTAATAGCTTTCATATTGGCCTAGATGTTTTATTGAATACTTTTCTCTTGCCCTTACATATCTGTAATCTTCATAACCCTCTCTAAACCACGACAGCATTGCACAGATTTTTCATAATTATATGATTTACTCTGGTTGTCCTATTATCAGTCCAGGTTGCCCAGTTTTGAATCAGAAAACAGTGTGTGTGTGCTTGCATGCTAAATAACTTTAGTCATGTCTGAATCTTTACGAACTCCTGTACTGTAGCCTGCCAGACTCCTCTTGTCCAGTTGATTTTGCAGGCAAGAATACTGGAGTAGATTGCCACTTTCTTCTCCAGGGGATCATCTGGACCCAGGGATCGAACCCTTGTCTCCCGCATTGGCAGGCAGATTCTTTACCATTGAGCCACCAGGGAAGCTCCTTTAACTAAATTACCTATTTAAAAATTTTACCTCAAAATAAAGTCCATAGGTAAACATAGGGCCGTGCACAAACCAAGGAAATTACAGTGTTTATTAGCGTCTCACACCATTATTCAGTTGGGGGTGAAAAAGGGGAAAGTGCAACTGGTGTCCTTGAAAGATTTCCTTGTCCACACACTCTAATGCAGTTCCTACACTGTTTTTCTCTTTTGAAAGTGCTGAATGTTACCCTTTAAACTAAGCTGAGGGTAAGAATAATTTGAATGAGGTACTCCAGACACTATCGATTGTAACTCTGTTTTGTTCATCCACATCAGTGAATCTGAACCAGGAACTTTGAGTCCTGTGCTCAAAGTGTGGAGATCAGTAAATAAACACTTGTCCTCATTAAGAATAGACAATGTTTTATTTGACAAAACAGCATTCATATTCTGTCTGCTTCCTGAGCTTTCAATGAGACTAGTGCTCCAAAGGATATACTAAACAAGAAAGATAGAAGCATAAAATACAAAGCAGTGAAAACACAACTGCCCACATTTATTGAGTTAAAAACCTTACTCTCCCAAGGTTGTCATTCTGTTACCTTTCATAAATTCCTTATTATAATAATTTGACAAAAATGAGTTATTTTGACTGAGATCAATTTATTATCCCTCCATTGCTACTGAGAAGGAAAAAACCCTAAAACCAAAATACAACTTCAGTGTCACTGAAGTCTCTCTTAACCACGGTAGCAAATTACATTAAAGCCAAAAGCATTTGTTTCATCTGGGAACAAGATGTGATGACTGGATTGTCTGAGCAAGACAATAAATCAAATGAAATTCTGCCCATGTGTCAATGCACAAGCTTGATAGGTTTGGTTGTTGCTATTGTTTTCTTTTTTTGGACAATGAAGATACACTGAAGTAGAAAAGATAGCTTTTGAAGTTGCATTAGTTTGGTGAGGAATTCCCAACCATTCCTCGATCAAAATGTGCTATCCCATTATTAAGAACCTCCACTCTGCTTTTATGAAGGTTGTATTTGTTGTATTCCTGTGCTGGATGATAACACTTCTGTTCAAATAAAAATTCTTGTCTTTACTCATTTATATAGAGTATCTCAAAAGAATCAAGATATGTTGTTGTTCAGTTGCTAAGTTGTGTTGACTCTGTGACCCCATGGACTGCAAAATGCCAGGCTTCTCTGTCCTTCACTACCTCCTGGAGTTTGCTCAAATTCATGTCCGTTGAGTTGGTGATGCTATCTAGCCATCTCATCCTCTGTTGACTTCTTCTCCTTTTGCCTTCAATCTTTCCCAATATCAGGGTCTTTTCCAAAGAGTTGGCTCTTTGCATCAGGTGGTCAAAATATTGGGGTTTTAGCTTAGCATCAGTCCCTCCAATGAGTATTTAGGGTTAATTTCCTTTAACATTGACTGCTTTGATCTCCATGCAGTCCAAGGGACTCTTTAAGAGTCTCCTCCAGCAACAAAGTTCAAAAGCATCAATTCTCCAGTATTCACCCTTCCTTATGTCCATCTCTTACATCCATACATGACTACTGGAAAAACCATAATTCTGAGTTTGTCAGCAAAATGATGTCTTTGCTTTTTAATATGCTATCTAGAGTTCTCATAGCCTTCCTTTCAAGGAGCAAGCGTCTTATAACTTCATGACTGCAGTCACCTTCCACAGTGATTTTAGAGCCAAGATATGTTTGCAGCCTGTTTTTATGAGACCATTGGAGCCAGTTCTTCAGCATGCCTCTTTTTACATTTCCTCTGTCAATTAAATATTTTCAAAACAATTTTGAAAGATCATTTTCACACTTTATATATTTTATTGAATTAATTTTATTATTTTCTAATTAGTTGAAAATTTTTAGCCTTGGTATGTAGATTTATTAAGACTCATTAGGTCATTCATATTTAACACATGCTTCTAATAATCACAATTACTTTCTTTCTACTTATAGCTCTGTTAATCAACCTGTGCTTTCACTTAATTACTGCCCCCAAAACCTCAAAAATCTTTTGACATGTTTAACTACAAGGAGCTAATTTGAAAAGGCTCTATATATGTTGATAGTTTTAAACTTATATTTTTGCCTGAAGTAAATAAAAATAAATATGGAAAAATTAAAATATTAATATAAAATAGTTTATTTTATACTCAGAAAAAAATCTTGAAAAGTTCCCCTGGTCTTTTTCTTCTATCATTATTGTAGCCATTTTAGAAGGCATTTCAGTTCAGTTCAGTCGCTCAGTTGTGTCCGACTCTTTGCAACCCGATGAATTTGCAGCATGCCAGGCTTCCCTGTCCATCACCAACTCCCAGAGTTTACACAAACTCATGTCTGTTAAATTGGAGATGCCATCCAACCATCTCATTCTCTGCCGTCCTCTTCTCCTCCCGTCTTAAATCTTTCCCAGCATCAGGGTCATTTCTAAGGAGTCACTTTTTTCACATCAGGTGGTCAAAGTATCGGAGTTTCAGCTTCAGCGTCAGTGCTTCCAGTGAATATTCAGAGTTGATTTCCTTTAGGATTGACTGGTTTGATCTCTTTACAGTCCAAGGGACTTTCAAGAGTCTTCTCCAACACCACAGTTCAAAAGCATCAGTTCTTCAGCACTCAGCTTTCTTTATGGTCCAACTCTCACACCCATACATGACTACTGGAAAAACCATAGTTTTGACTACACAGACTTTGTTGGCAAAGTGATGTCTCTGCTTTTTAATAGGCTGTCTAGGTTGGTCATAGCTTTTCTTCCAAGGAGCAAGCGTTGTTTTTTTTTTTTAATTTTGTGGCTGTAGTCATCATCTACAGCGATTTTGGAGCCCAAGAAAATAAAGTCTGTCACTGTTTCCATAAAGTCTGTCACTGTTTCCATTGTTTCCCCATCTACTTGCAATGAACTGATGGGACCTGATATCATAATCTTAGTTTTCTGAATGTTGAGTTTTAAGCCAGCTTTTTCACTCTCCTCTTTCGCTTTCATCAAGAGGCTGTTCAGTTCCTCTTCACTTTTTGCCATAAGGGTGGTGTCATCTGCATATCTGAGGTTATTGATATTTCTCCTGGCAATCTTAATTCCAGTATTCAGGATCAAATAAGGGGTCTAAAATGCCACTGTCTTTTTGTTACGAATGTAGTGAGGTTTAAATCTCTGCAATTACTTTTAAGCCTTTGGTTTTACATTTCAAAATCTGACTAAACACAATAATCTTGTGTAAAATTTGTGATTTTTCAGTGTCCACATTTATACTTTTTTTCCTAAAAATATGTATCATCATTTCAGTCACCCGTACACACACACACACACACCATGTCTTCACATATGCTTTCTGTTGCTGTTTCTGATTTCTGGTTTCTTTATTCAACAGTGTGCTATAAATTTTTCCACATGATTTACAAATTTGTGTTCCTTACCCTATCATGCTGTTCCTACTTTATATCTAGTATAAAAATAAATGTCCAAGTGATACAAGTAAAGTTGAAAATTACTTGTTATTTCTTTTAATGGATATATTACTTAGTGTACATACCTATGAAGTCTGAAATGTGAAATAGCCTGAAAGATATATATAGCTCATGATATGTAAGAGTTTTATATTTATGTGTAATTTTAGACTCATGGTAAACTATTATGGCATGAATGTTTTAAACTTCTACTGTGAATAAAATATTTCTCCTTTTTATGTCATCTTTGCAATGGACATTGCTTAATCATTAGGATTTTTTTAATAGTCCATTGTGGATCAAAGCTGTGATAGAAAGTTGAATATAATCTCTATTTGTAGTTTCAAAAGTGCTAACCAAAAGGCTTTCAAAAATAACTTGCAATTGCTCCTTCAGCTAACAGTCTTTAAAAGCAAATTTCTTTCACTGAATATTTTTCATGTTTTTTAGTATCGTGCTTTTTCCTGTCCGACAATATTTGAATAAAATATTACATTTTAAAAAGACAAGGATCTCATGAAAAAAGGAGAAAAACTTTAATAAGTAATAACTCCCCCAAAACCCAGTGAACCAAGACATGACTCAGCCCAGTGTGAAGTGGCGTGCTAGGCTCCTTCTGGCTAGCTTACTTCACCACCTCCCCAGGAGAGTGAACAATTACTGTTAGAAAAAGTGAACATAAAATTATTGTGGGAAAAAGTTAGATTCATAGCTGTATAAAAGTTTTTAAGCTTCTGTCAAAGTAGTATGTCTCCTTAAACTGAATAAAGAAGACTAAAAGGCTTACAGCTTTTTTTTTTTAATACTTTATTCTACATTACAATACTGTATTTGTTTTGCCATACATTGACATGAATCAGCCACAGGTGTTCACGATCTTAAATGGTTCTTTTACTTCTAACAAAACTACTTCATATCTTTCAATCTATATAGAAATTCTGTAAACAAATAGACTATCCTTAGAGGTGGCAAGAATACACGGAAACTGTACAAAAAGATCTTCAAGACCCAGATAATCATGATATGTGACCACTCATCTAGAGCCAGACATCTTGGAATGTGAAATCAAGTGGGCCTTAGAAAGCATCACTACGAACAAAGCTAGTGGAGGTGAGGGAATTCCAGTTGAGCTGTTTCAAATCCTAAAAGATGATGCTGTGAAAGTGCTGCACTCAATATGCCAACAAATTTGGAAAACTCAGCAGTGGCCACAGGACTGGAAAAGGTCAGTTTTCATTCCAATCCCAAAGAAAGACAATGCCAAAGAATGCTCAAACTACTGCACAATTGCACTCACCTCACATGCTAGTAAAGTAATGCTCAAAATTCCCCAAGCCAGGCTTCAGCAATACATGAACCGTGAACTCCCTGATGTTCAAGCTGGTTTTAGAAAAGGCACAGGAACCAGAGATCAAATTGCCAACATCCGCTGGATCATGGAAAAAGCAAGAGAGTTCCAGATAAACATCTATTTCTGCTTTATTGACTATGCCAAAGCCTTTGACTGTGTGGATCACAATAAACTGTGGAAAATTTTGAAAGAGATGGGAATACCAGACCACCTGACCTGCCTCTTGAGAAATCTGTATGCAGGTCAGGAAACAACAGTTAGAAGTGGACATACAACAGACTGATTCCAAAGAGGAAAAGGAGTACGTCAAGGCTGTATATTGTCACCCTGCTTATTTAACTTCTATGCAGAGTACATCATGAGAAACGCTGGACTGGAAGAAACACAAGCTAGAATCAAGATTTCTGGGAGAAATATCAATAACCTCAGATATGCAGATGACACCACCCTTATGGCAGAAAGTGAAGAGGAGCTAAAGGGCCTCTTGATAAAGGTGAAAGAGGAGAGTGAAAAAGTTGGCTTAAAGCTCAACATTCAGAAAACGAAGATCATGGCATCCGGTCCCATCACTTCATGGGAAATAGATGGGGAAACAGTGGAAACAGTGTCAGACTTTATTTTGGGGGGCTCCAAAATCACTGCAGGTGGTGACTGTAGCCATGAAATTAAAAGACGCTTACTCCTTGGAAGAAAAGTTATGACCAACCTAGATAGCATATTCAAAAGCAGAGACATTACTTTGCTGACTAAGGTCTGTCTAGTCAAGGCTATGGTTTTTCCTGTGGTCATGTATGGATGTGAGAGTTGCACTGTGAAGAAGGCTGAGCGCCGAAGAATTGATGCTTTTGAACTGTGGTGTTGGAGAAGACTCTTGAGAGTCCCTTGGACTGCAAGGAGATCCAACCAGTCCATTCTGAAGGAGATCAACTCTGGGATTTCTTTGGAAGGAATGATGCTAAAGCTGAAACTCCAGTACTTTGGCCACCTCATGTGAAGAGTTGACTCATTGGAAAAGACTCTGATGCTGGGAGGAATTGGGGGCAGGAGGAGAAGGGGACGACCAAGGATGAGATGGCTGGATGGCATCACGGACTCGATGGACGTGAGTCTGAGTGAACTCCGAGAGATGGTGATGAACAGGGAGGCCTGGCGTGCTGCGATTCATGGGGTTGCAAAGAGTCAGACACGACTGAGCGACTGAACTGAACTGAATTGAACTGATAAAAACTCAATTCACCAAGTATTTTCCAGAGATAGTCACTAAAATATGAGTTCAAAGGGCTGTTAGTTTTCTGTTTATGAACAGTGAGAGCTGGCATGTTTAAAGATCAGATAAGTTTAAAAAGTAATGATTTAAATGAGGTCAATTAGCTGTATTATGAATGGTAGAAGTGGGAAAACTGTATTTGTATCTATTTCTGATGCTTTGATCATAAATACCTTAGAATATGCTCCTCTTTCAAAATTTTAAGATATTTCATATTTCTAATGTGAACCTTGTATTTTTGTGCTTTTGAAATCTAAGCAATTTTAACCAGGAAAAAAACTCTAAGAAGCACATTTACTTAGAAATGTTCAGTTCAGTTCAATTGGTCAGTCATGTCCGACTCTTTGTGACCCCATGAATCGCAGCATGCCAGGCCTCCCTGTCCATCACCAACTCCCGCAGTTTACCCAAACTCATGTCCATTGAGTCACTGATGCCACCAAACCACCTCATCCTCTCTCTTCTCCTTCACCTTCTGCCCTCAATCTTTCCCAACACCAGGGTCTTTTCAAATGAGTCAGCTGGTCCCATCAGGTGGCCAAAATATTGGAGCTTCAGTTCAACATCAGTCCTTCCAATGAATACCCAGGACTGATTTCCTTTAGGATGGACTGGTGGGATCGCCCTGCAGTCCAACGAATTCTCAAGAGTCTTCTCCAACAATACAGTTGAAAAACATCTATTCTGTGCTCAGCTTTCTTTATAGTCCAACTCTCACATCCACACATGACCACAGGAAAAACGAGAGCCTTGACTAGATGGACCTTTGTTGACAACGTAATGTCTCTGCTTTTTAATATTCTGCCTAGGTTGGTCATAACTTTCCTTCCAAGGAGTAAGCGTCTTTTAATTTCATGGCTGCAATCACCATCTGCAGTGATTTTGGAGCCCCCAAAATAAAAAGTCTGTCACTGTTTCCACTGTTTCCCCATCTATTTCCCATGAAGTGACAGGACCAGATGCCATGATCTTGTTTTCTGAATGTTGAGCTTTAAGCCAACTTTTTCACTCTCCTCTTTCACCTTCATCAAGAAGCCCTTTAGCTCCTCTTCACTTTCTTCCATAAAGGTGGTGTCATATGCATATCTGAGGTTATTGATATTTCTCCCAGAAATCTTGATTCCAGCTTGTGTTTCTTCCAGTCCAATGTGTCTCATGATGTACTCTGCATAGAAGTTAAATAAGCAGGTTGACAATATACAGCCTTGACGGACTCCTTTTCCTATTTGGAATCAGTCTTGTTCCATGTCCAGTTCTAACTGTTGCTTCCTGACCTGCATATAGGTTTCTCAAGAGGTGGGTCAGGTGGTCTGGTATTCCCATCTCTTTCAGAATTTTCCACAGTTTATTGTTATCCACACAGTCAAAGGCTTTGGCATAGTCAATAAAGCAGAAATAGATGTTTATCTGGAACTCTCTTGCTTTTTCCATGATCCAGCGGATGTTGGCAATTTGATCTCTGGTTCCTCTGCCTTTTCTAAAACCAGCTTGAACATCTGGAAGTTCACGGTTCATGTATTGCTGAGGCCTGGCTTGGAGAATTTTGAGCATTACTTTACTAGCATGTGAGGTGAGTGCAATTATGTGGTAGTTTGAGCATTCTTTGGCATTGTCTTTCTTTGGGATTGGAATGAAAACTGACCTTTTCCAGTCCTGTGGCCACTGCTGAGTTTTCCAAATTTGTTGGCATATTGAGTGCAGCACTTTCACAGCATCATCTTTCAGGATTTGAAATAGCTCAACTAGAATTCCATCACCTCCACTAGCTTTGTTCATAGTTATGCCTTCTAAGGCCCACTTGACTTCACATTCCAGGATGTCTGGCTCTAGGTGAGTGATCACACCATCGTGATTATCTTGGTCGTGAAGATCTTTTTTGTACAATTCTTCTGTGTATTCTTGCCACCTCTTCTTAATATCTTTTGCTTCTGTTAGGTCCCTACCGTTTCTGTCCTTTTCGAGCCCATCTTTGCATGAAATGTTCCCTTGGTATCTCTAATTTTCTTGAAGAGATCTCTAGTCTTTCCTATTCTATTGTTTTCCCCTATTTGTTTGCATTGATCACTGAGGAAGGCTTTTTTTTATCTCTCCTTGCTATTCTTTGGAACTCTGAATTCAAATGGGCATATCTTTCCTTTTTTCCTTTGCTTTTGGCTTATCTTCTTTTCACAGCTATTTGTAAGGCCTCCTCAGACAGCTGTTTTGCTTTGATACATTTCTTTTTCTTTGGATGGTCTTAATTGCTGTCTCCTGTACAGTGTCACAAACCTTCATCTATAGTTCATCAGGTACTCTGTTTATCAGGTCTAGCCCCTTAAATCTATTTCTCACTTCCACTGTATAATCATAAGGGATTTGGTTTAGGTTAATACCTGGATGGCCTAGTGGTTTTCCTTACTTTCTTCAATTTAAGTCTGAATTTGGCCACAGTCAGCTCCCCGTCTTGTTTTTGCTGACTGTATAGAGCTTCTCCATCTTTGGCTGCAAAGAATATAATCAATCTGATTTCAGTGTGGACCATCTGGTGATGTCCATGTGTAGAGTCTTCTCTTTTGCTGGTTAACATTAAATGACATGAAAGTCATCTGTGAACTGTATCTTGACAGTCCATCCTGTTCTAAAGTGTAATTGCATTACACAAGATATTTGAAGTTTTTAAAATAAATAATTTTAGTAGAACAATGCATTCTTAAAAGTAGTTATATGAGTCAAGACTGCTTAGCTACAAATATTTATGTTGGAGTTTGTAGATATGATAATGGCATTATTTCTTCTTTGTGTTTTGAGATCAACCAAAAACTCTTTGAAAGTGAAAGTGTTAGTCACTCAGTCATGTCCGATTCTTTGTGACCCCACAGACAGCAGCCTGCCAGGCTCCTCTGTTCATGGAATCCTCCAGGTAAGAATCCCAGAGTGGGTAGCCTTTCTCTTCTCCAGGGGGATCTTCCCAACCCAGGGACTGAACTTGGATCTCGTGTATTGAAGGTAGATTCTTTACCAACTGAGCCACAAACTCTTTAGACAAATTGAATTTGACTTGGGTTTGTGGCCACCTTCCAGGCCCTAACACTTCCTTCACAGTTGTGTTTTGCGAAATCTCATCCAAAACTCAACTGCAGAGCAGATCTACCAGAAAATCATGGTGGCAATTATTATATTACCATATACCTATTAGACCCACTAGCCTGGACAGAGAATGACTGGCCTTCAGGTCTGGTGATGAAGAAACACTTGGAACTTCTCCAGCTGAAATAGTTTGGTAGAACGTGAAGCAGGGTAGAGGCCACATGCTCTTGGAGCAGCTGGCCCCCAAGAGGTCTAAGCCAAGCAAACTTACTTTCTTTTCCAAACCTCACAAATTTAGTCAAGAATAATTCTCTAAAGGGAAATAGATTGAATAATGGAAGGACAGAAAGTGTCTTTGTATAATAATTTGAAAACTTGTGTATTCTTTCAAATATTTCTAAATATCTAGATGTTTAGTGTTAGCCAAAATATTTAGGTACTCACTTATAACTTTGGATATTTATGTATGAACATCATATGATATCTTTTATGGAAAAATTGAATAGCTCAGCATTTCAGCTGAGATCATTTAGCAAATGGGGTGGGGGATTCTTAGATGCTTGAACTCTGTGACAGACGAAGCCAAAGCTATGTTTCACAGAGGTATGAGAAAAATGTCCTACTACTATTAAACATACATAACACTTGAGAAATTTACCTTAAAAATTTGCTTATTAATTATGAGCTCAAATTAAGAGACATGGCAAAATCAACAACTATAAAATTGTGACTATATCTGTGGAGAACTTGAATGTCTATGAGTAATGAATATACATGACTCAATTCATAAGTAAGAATTTTTAATAAAAGAGAGAAACATTTTAAATATTAAAAATGTTTTATTGAAGTCTTTATGGAAAAATGATGAATATAGAAAATGCTCTGAAATTTCTTACCTTCACTTATAAATTCCTGCTGAAGGGACTATGATTAACCAAGATCAGCCTAATTGACTCCTGCTTTAATTACTAGTAGCCAGGGAGTGGGGTTATATTGTGTGACCAAATGCCTGGGCTTAAAATGCCTGGGCTTGGGGAGGCAAGGGAATGTGTATTGGGTGAGCAGATAACTTTATCTCTGGGTTGTGAGCATGCAGATGATTTTTGCTTTTCTTTCATTTGTGTATGCACTTTTAAGTGTTCTTAATAATCAACATGAATAAATTTAATTGGAAAAATATTTCAAAATATGATTATTTAAATGTCCTTAAAATTTAGTTAATTTCTTGTACATTGAAAATGAAATAGGAAAGGAGTTAATGCTTACTGTATGTTTAGTTCCAGGGATTCATGAAACATGCATTTGTATTGTTTCTTCAGTGGGTTGATAGCTATATTGAAATATCTGACCCTTGATTACATTTTTATGACATTTATGATTGTGTTCATAAAATACAAAGATAACAAAGAGAAGTTACATAAGCAATATATAATAGCTAAATTTTTAAAATGCCCTTAGCCCATTAAATGACAGCTAACAAAAGCTGTTTTTACAAAGAAGTCAAATCTTCCCAACCATTTTTTGAACTAGAGAAAATAATACTAAGGACAACAATAATTATAAGTTGCATTTATTGGATGCTAATTCTGTACAGATGGATGCTCTATTGTGTGAATGCACTCATTTAATTCTCACAAGTATATGGGAGCAGGTACTGTCTAGTGCCCGTTTTAGAGCAGAGAGAACTGAGGCACAGACAAGTAACTAGTCTGAAGTCACACAGCTAGAATAGATGGAGCCAAATTTAAACTGAGACAATTGGCTTTAACTTCTGTGTCATTACTTTTTATGCTACAGTAAACGTAATGAGAAATGGAATAATATTTTTAGCCTTGATTTCCCTTTTCGAGTTATTCTAAATGACTAAAACAGCTCAGATTTGAATGTGGGATATCCTAAGATATCTAATTAA
This sequence comes from Nanger dama, assembly GCA_917880005.1. Classification (NCBI taxonomy): domain Eukaryota; kingdom Metazoa; phylum Chordata; class Mammalia; order Artiodactyla; family Bovidae; genus Nanger; species Nanger dama. The sequence continues at coordinate 39,483,006 of CAKJTW010000004.1, forward strand.
AATGTCATTCTTTACCCCAAATTCACTCAAAATTTATTATCAATTTTTGCATTACTCTCCTTTCTTTTGTGACATTTTATTGAATAAGAGTATGATATGTTAGCTTCCCAGGTGGGACTGGTGGTAAAGAACCTGCTTGTCAGTGCAGGAGACATACGAGAGGTGGGATTGATTCCTGGGTTGGAAACATCCCTTGGAAGAGGGAATGGCAATTCATTCCAGTGTTCTTGTCTGGAGAATCCCATGGGCAGAAGAGCCTGGTGGGCGACAGTCCATGGGCTTGCAAAGAGTTGGACAGTACTGAAGCGGCTTAGTACCCAAGCATGATATGTTAAGTTGTATTTCCTTCCAGGTAAAAATTTCTGGAAAAACAATTCTCTTTAACATTTGTTTGAGTAATTAGATCCGTTGTTAGTAGTTTAAACTATAAACTTTACATGAGAAAACATATTTGTACTTCTGGTATCTTTTAAGTTAACCACTAAAGCAATCTTTATATCATACTAAGATTATATGCCTATGAGTGAAGGGAAAAAGATTATAAAATTTTTAAAGAAAAACTAGGAAAGCACTGGTCTCCAAATTTGACACTACTATAAATCCTAAAACCAGTTAGTTGCAGATTCATTTATATTTATGCCCTGTTACTGCATTTTAACCACTAACATCATAAACTTTAATAACAAATTCCAAATGACTAATAATGCCAAACCTACCTTTTATAATAAAGGATAAGATAATAAAACCGTGTACCATGAATCTTAAAATCATTAGTGTTTGGTTCAATTAACTGCAGATTACTTTACCAAGTAAAACTTGTCATTTCAGGGAGTTTAATCTTAAATAAACTCAGACTAATTGGAATTATTTAGTTTAGATAAAAATTAAAATGTATGACACAAATCTACCTTACATCTTAGTGGAGAAGTTTTGCTATAATGGTAGAGAAAGCATTCTTTGTCTCTTTTAACTGGCATAGTGCTTGTTGCATTTTCCCATATAGCATGCAACACAATTGTGGTTTGTGGATTTGAAAATGTACTTATTTAATATTCTTGCCCATTTCCCCCAGCACATGAGTGCCTGGAACACAGGTGCTGCTTGATAGGCACTTCTGAATAGACAAAAATACATGAGTTGATTGATCTTTCCATCTTTTCTATTAAGAAGAATTTCCAGGTTGGAAATGGTCACACAGAAATAATTAAGAGAAAGCTCAGAAAAGAAGAGAAATGAGAGAGCTAACATTACCTCAAATGAATGCAAGTCTCCAGGAAGAGATAGATTTAATTTCTAGGTTAAAATATCAATTTATATATGAAGTCCATTCATTCTTCTTGCTAATGTGCTAACCTCATGAAAATATTACATGAAAATTAAAAACATGTGTAGATATTTCTGTATCTCAAACAACAAATTTTGAATTTTCACTTGTGACCTACTGTTTGTGACCCCATGGACTATACAGTCCATGGAATTCTCCAGGCCAGAATAGTGGAGTGAGTAGCTGTTCCCTTCTCCTGGGGATCTTCTCAACTCAGGGATCAAACCCAGGTCTCCTGCATTGTGGGCAGATTCTTTACCAGCTGAGCCACAAGCGAAGCCCAAGAATACTGCAGTGGGTGGCCTGTCCCTTCTCCAGCAGATCTTCCTGACCCAGGAATCAAACCGGAGTCTCCTGCATTGCAGGTGGATTCTTTACCGACTGAGCTTTCAGGGAAGCCCACAGATGGAGGTCCAGGAATCTCTATTTTGTAAAAATTTACCAGTCATATCTGAGAATCAATGTAGAGAACAAAGTAGAGGCGTCAGGATTCCTTTTGAACATATGGAGATCCACGTGATTTCAAGAAGTGTTAAAGTATTGTCACTGCTTCACATTTGCCACAAAGTGACTGACTGTTTATACCATTCTGCGTCAATTGCTCCCGTGTTTGAAACAAAAGAGTCCAAGAATTCCAAACTGAGGCAGCAATTTCTATTGTTAGTAAAAATGAGAGATTCTCAAGTTAAGCCTCCTTTTCAGCATCAGATTCCCATATCTACAATAGAGGATGTCTGTACATTGTTTCCATTTTTCTTAAGTCCTTGTCATCATGAGGATTTCTCAGCATGAAGCTGTTTGGTGAATGGCATGGTGAGGAACTTTGTATAGTATTATAGCCTTGACATACATAGAAAGGAATGCAAGATTTTAGAGTTTTATCTTGTCAAATTTTTTATAGCAGCTGAAGACCAGACATTTAGGCATTGTTCTTATAACTTCTGGTAATGAAAACTGGGAGAGTTCAAGCTTCATAGAACTAACTTGTCACAGAGAATAGCACTTACCATTGTCCCCTCACCTCGTACCTAAAATTCTGTTATTCTAAGACATTTCATATATATCCCTTAATTTCTCCACATAGGATTTCTTTAAATGGAATGTCTTATTCTCTATAAAAATAAATCATTATTATAGGAAAGAAGGAAATGTAAGCAGATTGAAGCATAAGCCTAAAGCAATCAACAGCATTAGTAGGAAAATGTTCTGGTTGTTGTAATTATAGCATGAGGGTGATAATTTTTGCTTTTGGAGTTACAAAACAACAATGATGTAAAGAAAGCAAATGTATTGTGTTTTTAATCAGATAGATACTGTAGATTATCGGTTGATCAGTTTGCATAAATATCACTATTTCTAGTAATCAGATATCAAAGCTGTTATGTGACATAATGTCACGTTGCATGACAAGTTTTCTGTGTTTTTGAAAGAGCTGAGCAAGTAAGTTTTTCCTGTGTCTTTAGAAAACAGTGAGATTTCCCTTGGGTCCATGTGTGTCCTGCTTGGATATCATTTATGACATTCATTATTTAGGAATTGTGTAAAAAATTATAGTAACAACACAAAAATTCTATTCATTATTCTTCATGTAACACTGCACAGCATCCTACTGTAGAATTGTCATTATCATCATCTTCACCAATGTCATCCAATAAAAATGAATGAAGTAAATTCAGATGTATTTAATTTAAATGTACTTCTAAGTGAAAGAAGTCAGTCTGAAAGGCTACCTACTGTATGATTCCAATGACATTCTGAAAGACACAAAAGTATGGAGACAATAAGAAAAAACCAGTGATTGCTGGGTTTCAATGGAAAGGAGATATGAATAGACAGACCACAGAGGATCTTCAGGGAAGTTAAAATGCTCTTTGTGATGCTCTCATGGTGGATATATGTCAGACGTTTGTTCAAACCCATAGAATGTACAACACCAATGCATGCGTGCATGCTAAGTCACTTCGGTCATGTCTGACTCCTTGCGACCCCATAGATTGTAGCCCGCCAGGCTTCTCTGTCCATCGAACCTGGGTCTCCTGCATTGGAGGCAGACGCTTTAACCTCTGAGCCAACAGTGTAAATGATAGATTATAGATGATAATGATGTTTCAATGTAGGTTCATCAGTTGTAAAATATGTACCTCTCCAGTGGGGATAATGATTTACATCAGGGTTCAATATTGGTGTGGTATGGGCTTCCTACGTGGTGCAGGTGATAAAGAACCTGCTTGCCAAAGCAGAAGACAGTAAGAGACCTGGGTTCTGTCCCTGAGTCAGGAAGATCCCCTGGAGGAGGGCATGGCAATACACTCCAGTTTTATTGCCTGGAGAATCCCACGGACAGAGAAGCCTGGTAAGCTACAATCCATGGGGTCGCAAAGAGTCGGACACAACTGAGCCACTTCACTCACTCACTCACTCACTCATTAATGTAAGCTGTGGATGATAATCATGTTTCAATGTAGGTTCATCAGTTGTAAAAAATATATCTCTCCAGAGGTTGAGGGGAGGATATTGATAATGGGAGAGTCTGTGTATGTGAGGGAGCAAGGATATATGGAACATCTCCTTACTTTCTGCTTAATTTTGCTGTGAACCTAAAATTGTTCTAAAAATTAATTTATGAAAAAATGGAAAGTAGTATATATGAGTTTCAAATTTAGTTTGAATTTGTTTCAAATTCAATTTCACTGTTTTCCATGGTGGTAACAAATGATATTTATCTTTGTGACAATGGGCAAGCCCTTTGTCTGAACAAAGAAATATCTTTTTCTAAATAGTAGCAAAACACAATAAATTAATTTGTTGTTCTGTTTATAGGGATAATAAAGTCAAACCAAAGATGTCACTCAGTTATAGTATAAGAACTGTAACCAGGTTAAATACTTATGTCGGATTTTGAAACGTTTTCCCTATGAAAATAAAAAATATTTTTAATCTATTTATTTAGATGAAATGATTTAAAAATCCAACCACCATTTCCTCCTTAAAACTGAAGTTACATGAAATGCTACAAAACAGAATAGATACTGTAATTAAGATAGACCTTCAATTCAGTCTGCAAGAATAGGCGATGAGGGTCCATGTTCTGTGGCGTCACCAGTTGTAGAGACACATACGCTCGCCACCATCTTCCAGGACAGACCACGTACCTGGGAGCAAGCCGACCTGAACCACACTCCTGGAGTTGCCACCATCTTTGCCTACCAGACTCAGCTGAATAAATGTGCTCATGAACATATATATGCTTGTTACCTGCATGTTGTTCACAAATAACTCTGATTATTAGCTGCATTGCTAGATGGACCAGAGCACAGCAACCTATGACATGACTCTTATCCAATAATAATGCTCTGTGTTGCATAGTGACTGAAAAATCTATTTTGATCCTGTTTCTTGGGACATTTTGAGTTGTAGAGAGGGTGGCAGAAGTAAGAACTATAAGTATACCACAGGATATTGAGGGAGGATATGACAAGGCCCTGGTTTGTAAGTAGGGTACTGTCACTAGAGTGGAGAGCAAGGGTGAGCTGGCTTCCGAGGGGATAAGATGCCCAGAACTGCAGTACTTCCTTTGGTTCATCCAACTCGCAATTGTGTCTTGAATGGTTACAGTCTTCCAATTCTTCAAAGGTTCAGAACTGTTTCTGAGTTTCCTTACTTTCTGGCATTCAGGTAACAAATCTCTATCGGGTGATCCTGGTGTTCCACAATCCTTGTTAGAAAAATCTCAAACAATGTTTATGCACTGATAAAAATGAAATAAATAAATTAATCCTACTACTATAGCACACACTCTTTTAAAAAAATTATTTTAATTGGAGGCTACTTTATAATATTATGGTGGTTCTTGTCATACGTCGACATGAATCAGCCATGGGTGCACATGTGTTCCCCATTGAGAAGCCCCCTCCCACATCCCTCCCCATCCCATCCCCCAGGGTCATCCCAGTGTACCAGCCCTGAGCACCCTGTCTCATGCATCGAACCTGGATTGGTGATCTGCTTCACATATGATAATATACATGTTTCAACGCTACCCTCTCAAATCATCCCACCTTTGCCTTCTCCCACAGAGTCCAAAAGACTATTCTTTACATCTGTGTCTCTTTTGCTGTCTCGCATATAGGGTCATTGTTACCATCTTTCTAAATTCCATATATATGCATTAGTACATTGTATTGGTGTTTTTCTTTCAGACTTACTTCACTCTGTATAATAGGATCCAGTTTCATCCATCTCATTAGAACTGATTCAAATGCATTCTTTTTAATGGCTAATGTACCACAGCTTTCTTATACATTCGTCTGCCAATGGGCATCTAGGTTGCTTCCATGTCCTGTCTATTGTAAACAGTGCTGTGATGAACACTGGGGTACATGTGTCTCTTTCAATTCTGGTTTCCTCGACGTGTATGCCCAACAGTAGGATTGATGGGTCGTATGGTAGTTCTATTTCCAGTTGTTTAAGGAATCTTCACATTGTTCTCCATAGTGGCTGTACTAGTTTGCATTCCCACCAACAGTGTAAGACGGTTCCCTTTTCTTCGCACCCTCTCCAGCATTTATTGTTTGTAGACTTTTGGATAGCAGCCATTCTGACCAGCGTGAAATGGTACCTCACTGTGGTTTTGATTTACATTTATCTGATAATGAGTGATGTTGAGCATATTTTTATGTGTTTGTTAGCCAACTATATGTCTTCTTTGGAGAAACGTCTGCTCAGTTCTTTGGCCTATTTTTTGATTGGGTCGCTTATTTTTCTGGAATTGAGCTGCAGGAGCTGCTTGTATATTTTTGCTATTAATTCTTTGTCAGTTGCTTCGTCTGCTATTATTTTCTCCCATTCTGAAGGCTGTCTTTTCACCTTCTTATAGTTTCCTTTGTTGTGCAAAAGCTCTTAAGTTTAATTAGGTCCCATTTGTTTAGTTTTGCTTTTATTTCCATTACTCTGGGAGGTGGGTCATAGAGGATCCTGCTGTGATTTATATCAGAGAGTGTTTTGCCTATGTTTTCTTCTAGGAGTTTTATAGTTTCTGTTCTTACACTTAGATCTTTAATCCATTTTGAGTTTATTTTTGTGTATGGTGTTAGAAAGTGTTCTAGTTTCATTCTTTTACAAGTGGTTGACCAGTTTTCCCAGCACCACTTGTTAAAGAGATTGTTTTTTTCTCCATTGTATATTCTTGCTTCCTTTGTCGAAGATAAGCTGTCCATAGTTGTGTGGATTTATCTCTGGGCTTATATTTTGTTCTACTGATCTATATTTCTGTCTTTGTAGCACACATTCTTAACATCAAGCCAATCTCACCCTAAACCATTAACATTTAGCTTTATACTATTTCTAATGGTGTACAGTCATCAATGATTGTATGTTTTTGCCAAAATCATGTGAGTAATGTGGAACGCTATTGATTGAAATATCAGATTTCTTTATGACCACACATCTTTTAAAAAAATATTACAAAGAAAACTAAAAGGAAATCTCAAGAAGGAATTTTAGGATCTAAATTAAAATAGTTTTTAATTTGAATTAAAGTATATTTTAAAAGAATTCTTTCTTGGCAATTTAAATAAACTTAAGGTAGACAAATATGTCATTTTCTCCATGGTCTCTGCCTAATTGAAGATTAAATACTCTTACAAGCCTTCAGCATATATGCTGTTAAAATTTCCTGTTGCCACAAGAATGACTGAGCAGAAACACATAAAGTGGTTTTGAAAGTGCCTCTAAGTTTTAATTGTTGTTTTAGGACTGACTTTCCAAGCCACTCAGACAGTTAAGTAAAAGAAGTAATAAAAGAAAATCATCATCTGAATCATCTATGTGTACTGTGGCTATTCTCAGTGATCCAGTGTGCAGTTTCTGTAACTAATATCAGTTAGCAGAATGCCTTAACTCTGTTGAAATTTAATAACCATGCATTCTCTTGTGTGCATTTTATTCCCTTTCTTATGTTCCCTGTACCATATACTCCTATCCTCACCCTCTTTCCTGGAAAATGCCTTTAATGTATTGAATGTAGAATGTAATCACCTGCTGTGTTTAGTGTCCTGAGGGCATCCCAGGGGCTTGAGAAAATCACTTTCTCTGTGCACATAGGAAGAAAAATTCAAAATAAAATAGTTGAATCCATTCAATTATGCAGGTGCATTTTGTCTCTAACACAAAGCTAACTTTCTTCAGTATCTAAGATTTACTTGAGCTCTAGAAGAATCTAGATCTATTTTTGATAAAGGATGCTAGATAGATGCTTTAATTTGTTTTAGTTTGTTTATAAATTCTAGATAGACCTGGTTAACATGGGAATTTTGAAAATATGTATACTTTCCCTAACTTATACCACTCTGGATTTCAAAGCATCTTGCAAATATGGCTATAATTCACGCACCCAGGTCTGTTACGGACCTGTTTTATTAGGTAAAAAAATGAAAAATAAAAAAATGAAAAATAAAAACCTTAAACATATACTAAGATTAGAAATATGCTGGCATTTTCACTGTAGAGTAAGTAGCACTCTAAAGTCAAGAATTTCATAAAAGCAATGAGAAAAATTTTAAATTCAGGAAAGTGAGAAGACAGTCAATAAAGCATTACTGCCATTTTCTTAAGCTCATCCTTTTTTAAGTCCTGAGTATATGAAGTAGTATATTTAGTTAGATTAAAATCCTGGAAATACTATGCATAGCTATAATCCTGACTGCTTCACTACTCTTTTTATTGACTCAAGTTGTTTTCAGATATTTACTCAGTAAAAAATAATACCTCATGTATAAAGAACATTTTCCAGGGGACATTTTTGTTTACTCCAATAATATTAAAAATGTTTCTACTTCCTTTTAAATATTTGCAAAGCCTACAGCATATTCAATATATGTTCTCAGCTGTGCTTTTGGATTCTGTCCAGCAGTTACTGAAAGTTGGAACTTGACATCAAACAAAAAACATTGCCTGCTGCACTGACAATTTGCTATTTTGTCTACTGAAGTTCTATACACATAAGAATTAAAGAATTATTTTAAAATTATTTATAACACTTAAGATATTTATTCTGAAATACTGTCATCTCTCAAAGATGTGAAGCATATTCCATCTCCAATTACAGGTAAAAATACTGGCCTTTTACCAGAATCAAATGTCTACTTTTTTATGGAGATTTATGATATCCAGATTATGATTAGAGAAAAAAGATCTTCATAATCTGGAGATATGATTAAGGGTAAGTTTTCTGGAGCATCCAGAAAATTATGCCAGCTAATTAAACTGAAAATTAATTTCATAAACATTTTCCAGAGCAAATGTCATGTTTAACTTATTGCATGTGCAGTAATGGCTATGTACCCATTCTTGCTCTTATGACATGTACTTATAAACTGTAAATCATTTGGGTTGGAGTAAAGTGACTATGCTTGGGTCATAAGTCAGAGTACAATTCTTAGTTTCATCAGATAAGCTACCTCAAGTATAAATAATCATGTCATTACCTTACCTCGTTATTGGGATATTCACACTGGAGTAGAACAGGAGGAAACCTAAGAACATTCATCATCCTGAGATGACAAAGTTGTGGAATGACAGAGATTTACCTCTCTACAGCAAGTTCATGAGAATTCAGAAGCACTACAAATGTAATACAGTTTTTTCAAACTATCTCAAGTGTTAGTATATATTTGGGCTGAAATATTGAATAAATGTCAAGAAAAAGGGGTCTATTATTATTGCAAAGAGATCATTCCTCATGTTACATCTTTTTACATCAAAGAAAAATTACTAGGTAAATAAAAATGATAAGAAAAAGATTTTGGTTTTATTAAAAGTATATCATGTCCCACAACTGATGTTTATACAATTCCTTTTTCTCCTTGGTGTTTATATTTTCCTTCTTAAGATAAGCACTTTCATATCTCAGTACATTTGAGTCTATAACAGTGATCAGTAAGAAAATCCATCATAGGAAATTGGCCAAAGAATTACACAGAATAAAATTTTACCTTTTGAAGTAGTTTTGTTGATGTATACTTGGATGTACTTGGATACAATCTCAAAAATGACAGAATGATCTCTGTTCATTTCCAAGGCAAGCCATTCAATACCACAGTAATCCAAGTCTATACCCCAACCAGTAATGCTGAAGAAGCTGAAGTTGAACGGTTCTATGAAGGCCTACAAGATCTTCAAGAACAAACACCCAAAAGATGTTCTTTTCATTATATCGGATTGGAATGCAAAAGTAAGAAGTCAAGAGATACCTGGAATAATAGGAAAATTTTGCCTTGGAGTACAGAATGAAGCAGGGCAAATGCTGATAGAGTTTTGCTGAGAAAATGCACTAGTCACAGCAAGCATCCTCTTCCAACAACACAAGAGAAGACCCCGCACATGGACATCACCAGATGGTCAATACCAAAATCAGATTGATTTTATTTTTGCAGCCAAAGATGGAGAAGCTCTACACAGTCAGCAAAATAAGACTGGGAGCTGACTGTGGCTCAGATCATGAACTCCTTACTGCCAAAATCAGACTTAAATTGAAGACAGTAGGGAAAACCACTAGACCATTCAGGTATGACCTAAATCAAATCCCTTACGATTATACAGTGAAAGTGAGAAATAGATTCAGGGGTTAGATCTGATAGACAGAGTGCCTAAAGAACTATGGACGGAAGTTTGTGACGTTGTACAGGAGGCAGGGATCAAGACCATCCCCAAGAAAAAGAAATGTAAAAGGTAAGATGGTTGCCGGGAGAACTATCAATAACCTCAGATATGCAGATGACACCACCCTTATGGCAGAAAGTGAAGAGGAGCTAAAAAGCCTCTTGATGAAAGTGAAAGAGGAGAGTGAAAAAGTTGGCTTAAAGCTCAACATTCAGAAAACGAAGATCATGGCATCCAGTCCCATCACTTCATGGGAAATAGATGGGGAAACAGTGGAAACAGTGTCAGACTTTATTTTTGGGGGCTCCAAAATCACTGCGGATGGTGACTGTAGCCATGAAATTAAAAGACACTTACTCCTTGGAAGAAAAGTTATGACCAGCCTAGCAGAGACATTACTTTGCCGACTAAGGTCCGTCTAGTCAAGGCTATGGTTTTTCCAGTGGTCATATATGGATGTGAGAGTTGGACTGTGAAGAAGGCTGAGCGCCAAAGAATTGATGCTTTTGAACTGTGGTGTTGGAGAAGACTCTGAGAGTCCCTTGGACTGCAAGGAGATCCAACCAGTCTATTCTGAAGGAGATCAACCCTGGGATTTCTTTGGAAGGAATGATGCTGAAGCTGAAGCTCCAGTACTTTGGCCACCTCATTCGAAGAGTTGACTCATTGGAAAAGACTCTGATGCTGGGAAGGATTGGGGGCAGGAGGAGAAGGGGACGACCAAGGATGGGATGGCTGGATGGCATCACGGACTTGATGGACGTGAGTCTGAGTGAACTCCGAGAGATGGTGATGAACAGGGAGGCCTGGCGTGCTGCGATTCATGGGGTTGCAAAGAGTCGGACACGACTGAGCGACTGAACTGAACTGAAGATGGTTGTCTGAGGAGGCCTTACAAATAGCTGAGAAAAGGAAAGATGCAAAAGGCAAATGACAAAATGAAAGAAACCCATTTGAATTTAGAGCTTGAAAGAATAGCAAGGAGAGATAAGAAAGCCTTCCTCAGCAATCAATGCAAAGAACTAGAGGAAAACAATAGAATGGGGAAAGACTAGAGATCTCTTCAAGAAAATTAGAGCTACCAAGGAACATTTCATGCACAGATGGGCTCAATAAAGGACAGAAATGGTACGGACCTAACAGAAGCAGAAGACATTTAGGAGAGGTGGCAAGAATACACAGAAGAGCTATACAAAAAGATCTTCAAGACCCAGATAATCAGATGGTATGATCACTCACCTAGAGCAAGACATCCTGGAATGCGAAGTCAAATGGGCCTTATCAAGTATTACTACAAACAGAGCTAGTGGAGGTGATGGAATTCCAGTTGAGCTATATCAACGCCTAAAAGATGATGCTGTTAAAGTGCTGCACTCAATATACCAGCAAAATTGGAAAACTCATTAGTGGCCACAGGACTGGAAAAGGTCTGTTTTCATTCCAATTCCAAAGAGAGGCAATGCCAAAGAATGCACAAATTACCTCACAATTGAACTCATCTCACACGCTAGCAAGGTAATGCTTAAAATTCTCCAAGCCAGGCTTCAACAGTACATGAATCATGAATTTCCAGACGTTCAAGTTAGATTTAAAAAGGCAGAAGAACAAGAGATCAAATTGCCAATGTCCATTGGATCACTGAAAAAGCACAAGAGTTTTGAAAAAAACATCTACTTGTGCTTTATCGACTTCACCAAAGCCTTTGTCTGTGTGGATCACAACAAACTGTGGAAATTTCTTCAAGAGATGGGAGTACCAGACCACCTGACCTGCCTCCTGAGAAATCTGAATGCAGGTCAAGAAGCAACAGTTAGAACTGAACATGGAACAACAGACTGGTTCCAGATAGGAAAAGGAGTACGTCAAGGCTGTATATTATCACCTTGCTTATTTAACTTCTATGCAGAGTACATTATGAGAAACACTGGGCTGGATGAAGCACAAGCTGGAATCAAGATTTCTGGGAGAAATATCAATAACGTCAGATATGCAGACGACACCACCCTTATAGCAGAAAGTGAAGATGAACTAAAGAGCCTCTTGATGAAAGTGAAAGAGGAGATTGAAAAAGTTGGCTTAAAATTCAACATTCAGAAAACCAAGATCATGGCATCTGGTCCCATTACTTCACAGCAAATAGATGGGGAAACAATGGAAACGGTGATAGACTTTATTTTTCTAGGCTCCAAAATCACTGAAGATGGTGACTGCAGTTATAAAATTAAAAGATGCTTGCTCCTTGGAAGAAAAGCTATGACCAACCTAGATAGTATATCAAAAGCAGAGATATTACTTTGTCCACCAAGATCTGTCTACCAAAGCTATGGTTTTTCCAGTAGTCGTGTATGGATGTGAGAGCTGAACTATAAAGAAAACTGAGTGCCAAGGTATTGATGCTTTTGAACTGTGGTATTGGAGAAGACTCTTGAGAGTCCATCCGAAAGGAAATTAGTCCTGAATATTCATTGGAAGGACTGATGCTAAAGCTGAAACTCTAATATTTTGGTCACTTGATATGAAGAACTGAATCACTGGAAAAGGCCCTGATGCTGGGAAAGATTGAAGGAGGAGAAGAGGACAACACAGGATGAGATGGTTGGATGGCATCTCCGACTCAATGGACATGAGTTTGAGTAAGTTCCTGGAATTGGTGATGGACAAGAAAGCCTGGCAGGTTGTAGTCCATGGGGTCCCAAAGAGTCGGACACGACTGAGTGACACTGAACTGAAGTGCTGATGTATAAGCTGTTTACCTTTCTTTGAACATGAAATACGTTTGGCTTTGTGGCCATTTTTCTATGATACTTAGATAGTCTTCTATGAAGTAATCGCTTTGAATATTTAATGAGATATGATGATGGAACTAAAAATACTACTAAAATAATAACAATGCTTTCTCACGACAAGAAAGATGAAATTACTTTTTGTAGGGAACTGATGTATATTCACTTTAAGGATAAACATCAGACTGTGTTCTGAAGCATCACATTTTCAATGAAGTCTTTATCTGAAAAGAGGTCACATTCTATTTTCTGTATCACTTTTACAAATCTAAAATTGTGTTTGTTTTATTTATCATAAATAAATTGCATGCCAAATAAATGCTGAGAATTTTTTTATCAATAATCTCCTAGGCAAAATGAATCTTGATGGTTCCTATAATGACCTAGCAGTAACTTTTTATTCTTTTTCTGAGGAGGGACATTGTTCCAATCAAATAATATTTTGACAGCCTATGATTCAGAACTAGCCAATAACTGGAAAGTATAATTTGTTGAAGATCAAAACACATAGATTCATAGGAAATTGATTCCGGTTATAATATCTGACTCTTCCATGCAGATATGCCTACGTGTCTATGATAGCCTTTATCTTCTAATTCATTCTTTTTAAATCACTGTCCCAATGTGCTGCCCTGACTTCTGTGTGTGCCCATGTGTTAAGTCACTTTAGTCGTGCTCGACTCTTTTTGACCTCATGGACTGTAGCCTGCTAGACTCCTCTGTCTATGGGATTCTCCAGGCAAGAATTCTGGAGTGGGATACCATGCCCTCCTCCAGGGGATCTTCCTGATCCAGGGATTAAACCGATGTCTCCTGTGTCTCCTGCATTGCAGGCAGATTCCCTCACCCAATGAGCCACCTGGGAAGCCCCTTAAATGTATAAATGGACATTATATATTTGGACCATAGTAAAGGAAAATTTGATTCATTCATTAAACCTTTGTTTCTCGTGACATTTGAAAAGCAGTCTTTTCCTATAGCAACGTTTTAAAAATAGAATGAATATATTTCTCAAAAGAAAAGAAATCAATAGCTACACCAATCCTAAGGACTTTGATATGTGTTACTCTTGCTAAAATATCTTTTAAAACAGATGTTTTTAAAAAGAGAATTTTTAGGTTTACAGTAAATTTGAGTGAAAGGTACAGAAGTTTCACCATACTCCAAACAGGCATAGCCTCTTCCATTATCAACATACCCCACCAGAATGGGACAGTTTTTACAACTGATGAATCTACACTGGCATATAATTATCATCCCAAATTCACATTTTATAGTAGGGTTCATTCTTGATTTTGTATATTCTACTGGTTTGGACAAATTTATTATGGCATGTATCCACCATTATAATATCATACACAGGAGTTTCACTGCCCTAAAAATCCTCTATTCTCCACCTATTATTCACACACCCTCCCTAACCCTGGAAATCTGATATTTTTACTGTCCTCACAGTTTTAGCTTTTCCAACATGCTATATATTAGAATCATAGAATACAGCCTTTTCAGATGGGCTTTTTCACTTAGTAATATGCATGTTTGTTTCGTCCTTATCTATCCCTGGCTTGATAGCTCATTTCACTTTAGTCCTGAATACTATTCCATTATTTAAATATGCCACAGTTTGTCCATTCACCTACTGAAGGACATTTTTGTGGCTTCCAAGTTTTGACTTTATGAATAAAGTTGTTATAAATATTTGTGTGCAAGTTTTTGTGTGTACATAAATTTACAGCTCCTCTGGTTTAATACTAAGGAGTGTGATTGCTGGATCACTTGATAAAAGTATGTTTAGCTTCATAAGAAGCTGCATACTTATCTTCTAAAGTGGTTGCACTATTTTGTACCCCACTAACAATGAATGAGAATTTCTGTTGCTGTGTCACCACTAGCTTTTGGTGTTGTCAATATTTTGGATTTTGGCCATTTTGTTAGGTGTGTACTGGTATCTCACTGTTTTAATTAGTATTTCCTTGGTGACATGACATGGAGTATCTTTTCATATACTTATTTTCCCATCTGTATATCTTATTTGGTGGGAATATGTTAAGTTCTCTGGCTTATTTTCTCAGTTGTATTGTTTTCTTATTGTCGAGTTTTAAGAGGTTTTGTATATTCTAAATAACAATCCTCTGTCAGATGTGTCTGTATCTATTGAAAAGTTTTCTCCAAGTCAGTGACTTGTCTCTTCATTCTCTGGACTTTATCTTTCATAGAATAAAATTTTTAGTTTTAATGAAGTCCAATTTATCAATTCCTTCTTTCTTGGATAATATATTTGATGTTACATCTACAAAATCATTGCCAAAGCCAACGACATCTCTATTTTCTCCATAGTTATTTACTATGTGTTTTATAGTGTTGTGTTTTATGTCTTATTTAGCAATCCATTTTGAAGAAATTTTTGACAGGCCTAAAGTCGATGTCTAGATTTATTTATTTTTCTGCATGTAGATGTCCCATGAACATTGGTAAAAACAAAAATAGAAGATCATTAAGTAATCTTCTATTTCTTTTAATAGTGTGACAAATAGGGGATAATTCATATGATTTGCATATATACACTACACAGTTTTATTAAATGTCGCTAACATATTTTGCACAACTTACTTCAGAAAAGAAGGATAAATAAAATTTGAGTAAGGATGTGTGTGAAATGCTGCAATAAGGGAAATAGCTTTTGTTCTTAAATTTCATTAAATATCTGGAGCATCAGGCACCATAATAAAAACATCTTTTCATACCTAGGTAAGCTGCTTCCTGGCTCAGATGGTAAAGGATCTGCCTACAATGCAGGAGACCCAGGTTCCATCCCTGGGTTGGGAAGATCCAGGGATCTGTCCGGGTTCTTGGAGGCTGGTGGTCAGCAAGCATCTACCCAAAAGGGACCCTTTAGACACTCTGGGAGGAGCCAGGGTAGCCCTAGAGACAGGTCGGGTGGGGCTGGGACAGAGAGGAGGGAGGCAGAGACAGTGTGAGTTGGAGATGGCAGGAGCAGTGCTCTGGATGCGCTGTTCCTGGTTCCCCTGAGCTGCATGGCAGCGACCCGAGGAAGAGCGGGAGCATCTCCCAGCCCCTTGCAGCTGCCGAAGTCAAAGCCCGCAGGTTGTCAAAGGCTGTACCTGGAAGTGCGGACAGGCACTAGTCAGGGGGCGGACACGCCGCAGGACTGAGATCCTAGTAGGTGTAGGGCGCAGGCAGCCTGGCGCCAGGCGCCCCCGGCTTTGATCCCCAAACCTCACCGTCCAGCTGGCGGCGCTCCAGCTCACAGACTTGCTTGCTCGCCTTACGAGTATGGTGTTTCCCTGGGGCTCCGTGGAGAGCGTTCCCCCTGCCTTCCTCGGGCTGGTCCAGGCTTGGCTGGAATCCAGGTACGAGCCCCTGGCCCCGCGTTCCTCTGAGCCTCCCGCCAGGACTCCGCGTTAAGGAGACGGTAGACAAGGCGCGAGCCGGCATTCGCGCTAAGACATCCATGCGGGAACAGACGAAGAGAGGGAAGAACTGCTAGCGATGGAAGTGAAGAGTTTCGGTTTCATAAAGTAGCTCTATATATATATCAGTTTACACAATGTGTGGATTGTTTCACAGTGGCACCTCTGCGATATGAAATGACCATTCATCTGTAGATCTACTGAACCAAATAAGTTTAAGATTTACACTCAGCTTTTAGTTACTTTTTATTTTAACCTCTATATGGTAGGGGGCGCGCTGAGACCGTCTTGTTTCATTATTGATTCGTGAACTAATAACAGTACACTGGCTTTCAGATGGCTAGATCAAAGTCCAGTTATTCCCCAATACAGTTCCCCTTTAAACTTCTTGTCAATCAAAATAAGTTATTCCTACTAAAGAAAACCATCTCTAAGTCCTTTGACTTCAACCAGTGTGTTCGGAGGTATAAAATAGACTGACTCTAAAGTCGAGCCACTTCCGTTGCATGCGATAGCTAACTAAATGAGGAACGCATATTGAATGTAAATTGATCTCATAATTTACCCTGAAAATTGCCACTGAGTTAGGAGGAGGAATATGAGTGCACAGGAATCTTATCTTTAAAGACTTTGGTACTAAATTTGCATGACACTGGTACATAAACAGGTCCTTAAACCCTTTCTATCTCATGGGTTACTAGGATAAAATACTTAAAAACATTTCTTGCTTATAAACGGTACAAATGAACTATAACAATATGTTCTCCAGCAGAAGTGTTCCAATTTCCTTTTTAAGGTAATCGTTACTGTTTTGTTGAGCAAAGGGAAAAATCACTGAAGAATTATATCTACGATATTTGTATTTATAATCACAATTAGCATCTAGTTTTAAAAACCAAACTATAGTGGAAAATTGTTATTTTCCCAAATATTTCCAAATATTTTCCAGTAATTGTTATTTTTCAAAGTAACTTTAAACTGATGAGAATTTATGAGAATCATATAAAATGGTGATTTATGGTGATATATGAAAGGGGATCAAATATTTGATGCCTCAAAAAATTAAACACTAAATGAAATTGATGTTTACACATAACACTTTTTTGACCTTCAGTTTCTTAATTTTTCAAACATTGTCATTAGACCAATCTTTATTCAACTCCACAATTCTCAGGCTCAATTTTGAGTTATGGTTGTTCTGATATTTCACTTACTTATCTGAAGATATTATGCCATTTGAATATTCAATATTTAGTTGCTATTTTTATTAGTACACATATGATAGTATTTTTGAAAGACAGTGCATTACAATACATAGTTAATGCTGCCAATTAAATAGGCTCAGAGTTAATCGGACATACTATTTTAAAGGTCCAAGAGAAAGTCACTCACTTTCTTCTGCTACTGTATAACGAATGTTTAACGTGCATTAAATAGTGATTATTAATGTTAAGATAAGATATAGCAGTTTAGGAAAGAGTGAAATGAAGATGAATGAAGAGAAAAACTATATTCAATTTTAGGTAAGATGTTTGTGTAGCCTCTTTGATTAAGTCTAAGCAGGCTGAATACTTTGATATGGAGTTTTAGAAAGAGGACTGGATTCATAGTGCAGATTTAAGGTCTTAATTCAGTGAGAGCTGAAACTCCATATGTAAATAAATTTATTTAAGAAGAGCTTAGTAAGTAAAGTCTGATTAACCAAATTCATTCTTTTGGAGAAATATGCAGACTAAAATTCTATTAGATTAATGGTAGATTAGAAACAGTTTTGTATTACCTGTGATAGATGCTCAAATATACTTTTAACGGAGAATGTACTTCATCTTGTAGAAAAACATTATCCTCTTAACCCCATTTGAAATTTAAGTTTCTAATCATTTTTAATCTTGTTTTTATTTATTTATTTTTTATTTTACTTTACAATACTGTATTGGTTTTGCCATACATTGACATGATTAATCTTGTTTTTAAATAAGTAATTGTGTTCTAAAGCCAAATACAGGTGATAGAGTCCACGTGGATAAAGACAAATGAAAGCAATAGTTGTGTGTTTCTGGTAAAGCATTTCTTCTGAATATTCAAAAATGCTTCTTTTTCTTTTAACTGATATTCAGAGCAGGCTAAGTTTTGCTCTTAACGATTGTACTGATGGCTGATGGGGTATAAGAGTCCCATATAAAGAAAATTGTTTTTCAGAAGAAGAAACACAGCAAATACAATGGACAATTATAGCCTATGATATCTGATAATTGAGTTTAAGGTATAGACCAGCTGTGAATTAGTATAGTAGTTTGTTATTTAGCATCTTGAAAACTCAGTTTTATTCTGTAAAATGATAATAGCAAGAGAAAATTTTGTTGGAATGTTGCAAGGATTACATGAAACAACCCAATGAAAACGTTTACCCTCATCAGTGCTTGATATATAGTAATCATATAGAAAGTGTTACACATCATTAATCACCACCATTCCATTGCTGTTTTATGTCCTAATTTTTATAACCATTGTACATTCTCTTGTTTCCGTGCTAGTATTGATGAGGCATCCAATATTTGTTGGTTAAAAAAAAAGAAATCTCTCTAGGTATATTGCTTAAGTTTTTGGAGAGTATAACATCATTTATAAGTTTGATGACTTGACTAAATGTAAGAAAAGTATTGAATTATTCCAAAAGATATAAATTTGAATTTAAAATTTGCAAAATTTCATTTAAAATTACAGTGCAATTTATTTTGAGCATATGTAAATAGTGACCAGGTGACTAACACCTCACACAAATAAGTTATATTGACATCCTACTCCAGATTTTGGGTTTCCCTGGTGGTTCAGTGGTAAAGAATCTTCCTGCAGTGCAAGAGATGAGGGTTCAGTCCCTGGTCAGGAAGATCCCTGGAGAAGGAAATGGCAACCCACTCCAGTATTCTTGCCTGGTGAATTCTATGGACAGAGGAACCTGGCAGGCTACAGTCCATGGGGTCACAGAGACAATAGCAACTGAGATACTGGAGCAATATATAGACTGTGAATGTCCAGTGATTAAGATGTGGCCTTTACCCCAAAGAGCTTTAAGAGAGAACACAAATGAATTGATAATAATGAAACAGTGCTCCATTTGTCACCATGCTTGACTTCAGGGTTTCTCTGTACAAAGACCTTTCTTTGTCTTTTGAGGGTTTTGTTCTTACTTCTGTAACTAAGTCCCTCTGTAACTACTGAGTGAATAGTTGATAGCATTTAAGTAATTAAAACAAATTGTATCCTCCATGATAAAATGCATAATCTCTTTCTTTTCTATGCAGTTTAAAAATTTTTTTGATTCTGAATTCCTCTTACTGAAATCTCATAAAATACCTAATGATCATTAATATTATAGATGTTTTGTAGAAATCTTTGAGTAATTCATAATAAATATAGTTTCAACATTTCTTCCAATTGTGCAATATATTGGTTTCCTAGAGAAGTTGCTAGAAGGTCTTTTCTTTGTTACTCATGTGGACCAAAATAGTTAAAATTTTAAGTTTTATCTGACTAAATAAACTCTCAGAATTATGTTACACTGCATTGATATGTGAAGCTATTTTACTTACTTTGATTTTTGCCAAACAATAAATTTGGATTAAAAATAAATTACACTCTTGCCGAATGAAAATGTATTTTACCTGAGTTGTCTTTGCTGAATTAAAGACAAATATTGAAATTGAACGTTTTTACATTTCTCTTTATTATAAAACATGATGAATATAAAAATAAAGGTGAATACTAAAGGTTTATATTTTCTTTTTCTTCATTTGCATTCTGATTATCCCCTGTCCCTGACTCATTATCTTCACATAAATAAGGAAATTTGACTCCTGGTTCTTTTTTCTCTTTCATTTTCAAAATTTCTGTACATAAAAGATTTGATCTTATTTCTCCATTTTTATTAAAAATGATATTTTACCACTATCATAATAACTAACCCAATTGCCCTGCTGTTAGAAGAGACAGCAGTGTGCATACACGACATGAGAGTGTTCATCCTGAGGATATCATGCAGTCACTTCTTTACTGCCAAGCATCAAACAAGAATATTTCATACACAGATTTTGTCAGAAGTCAGAATGCCCAAGGATTCCAGTCTCAGTTCAGTTCAGTCACTCAGTCGTGTCTGACTCTTTGCAACCCCATGAATTACAGCACACCAGGCTTCCCTGTCCATCACCAACTCCCCGGAGTTCACTCAGACTCACGTCCATCGAGTCAGTGATGCCATCCAACCATCTCATCCTCTGTCGTCCCCTTCTCCTCCTGCCCCCAATCATTCCCAGCATCAGGGTCTTTTCCAATGAGTCAACTCTTCGCATGAGGTGGCCAAAGTATTGGAATTTCAGTTTATTATCCATCAAAAAACTCCAATTTCTACCTTAAGTAAAAACATGTTAATGGGAGTATAAGTATTTATGTTGAAGACCCTGCCCTCAAAAAGACAAGCAGTTTCATTTTTTTAATTTATTTTGTGTTTTCCTTTCTCATGGTTTGTGTCATAACAGCAATTTTGAATTTGTAGGGTCTATTGTTTATAAAAACACTTTATAGCTAAAAGTATACTTAACTTTTGATACAATAAAATGTAAAATTTTGAATCTGATAAATGAACAAAAGATTCCTTTCATCTCTGCTTTTTGTGCTACTATTTGTTTCTAGTTTTCACTGTCAAGGTGTTTTAGCCTCAATGTGATGTGATAGACTCCAAACCATAGAGCACCATGGGGCATCTCGGAAAGAGAATGTCAGAATAGACTTGCAGGGTTTGAGGTCTGGTTAGGTAATTTTGTTCTGAATTCAGTACTATGTTAGTCAAGTTGTTACAATGCATTGCTCTCATTTGATGATCAGACTGTTTGGAGAAGGAAATGGCAACCCAGTCCAGTGTTTTTGCTCGGAGAATCCCAGGGATGGGGGAGCCTGGTGGGCTGCTGTCTATGGGGCCGCACAGAGTCGGACACGACTGAAGCGACTTAGCAGCAGCAGCAGCAGTTCCTAGTTTGGCCAGTGAGGATTCTTTCCAGCTGAGTTCTCTGTCCTTTTAATATGTTGCCATCTTTCTTTGAACATATTCTTGCTTTTTGGTGAAAAAAAAATTCTGGGTTATTTTGTAGTTTTTCTGGTAAAGACCTAGAATCATCAGTTTTTCGAAGGATCCATGTTTATTTTTAAACTGTCCTATGATCCAGCAATCCCACTGCTGGGCATACACACCGAGGAAACCAGAATTGAAAGAGACACATGTACCCCAATGTTCATTGCAGCACTGTTTATAATAGCCAGGACATGGAAGCAACCTAGATGTCCATCAGCAGATGAATGGATAAGAAAGCTGTGGTACATATACAGAATGGAGTACTACTCAGCCCTTAAAAAGAATAAATTTGACTCAGTTCTAATGAGATGGATGAAATTGGAACCGATTATACAGAGTGAAGTAAGCCAGAAAGAAAAACACCAATACAGTATACTGACACATATATATGGAATTTAGAAAGATAGTAATGATGACCCTCTGTGTGAGACAACAAAAGAGACACAGAGGTATAGAATGGACTTTTGGACTCTGAGGGAGAGGGAGAGGGTGGGATAATTTGGCAGAATGGCATTGAAACATGTATACTATCTTGTAAGAAACGAAGCACCAGTCTCTGTTCAATACAGGATACAGGATGCATGGGGCTGGTGCACAGGATGATTCAGGTAGATGGTGTGGGGTGGGAGGTGGGAAGGGGCTTCAGCATTGGGAGATCGTGGACACCTGTGGCTGATTCATGTCAATGTATGGCAAAACAAATACAGTATTGTAATGTAGAATAAAGTATTAAAAAAAAATACGTCAGTTCAGTCGCTCAGTCCTGTCTGACTCTTTGTGACCTCATGAATCACAGCACACCAGGCCTTGCTGTCCATCACCAACTCCCAAAGTTCACTCAGACTCACGTCCATTGAATCAATGATGCCATCCAGTCATCTCATCCTCTGTCGTCCCCTTCTCCTCCTGCCCCCAATCCCTCCCAGAATCAGAGTCTTTTCCAATGAGTCAGTGCTTCGCATGAGGTGGCCAAAATACTGGAGCTTCAGCTTTAGCATCATCCTTCCAAAGAAATCCCAGGGCTGATCTCCTTCAGAATGGACTGGTTGGATCTCCTTGCAGTCCAAGGGACTCTCAAGAGTCTTCTCCAACACCACAGTACAAAAGCATCAATTCTTTGGCGCTCAGCCTTCTTCACAGTCCAACTCTCACATCCATACATGACCACAGGAAAAACCATAGCCTTGACTAGACGGACCTTAGTCAGCAAAGTAATGGCTCTGCTTTTGAATATGCTATCTAGGTTGGTCATAACTTTTTGGTGTTTAAAAATCAAGAAGTTAGCATTCTGCCTACTGATTGCTATTGAGCTGCCTCTTTGAAAGTTGCAAGAATGGCAACCCACTCCAGTACTCTTGCCTGGAGAATCCCATGGAAGGAGGAGCCTGGTAGGCTACAGTCCATGGGGTCGCTAAGAGTCGGACACTACTGAGCAACTTCACTTTCACTTTCCAGAGTTTCAAAATACTTATATTGGACAGATTCTGCCAGTGCAATCATGCTGACTTCATAATAGCATTGACAGGCCCTCATCTTTTAGCTATTTGAGCAGGTTCAGGAATCAAGAATACACATTTACATTTTTCCCATTGTACATTGAAGAGTTTTTCTTACATTAATTGTCAGTCTCCTCATTACTATTTCTATCCTTTTGATCTTTACTACTTGGTCTTTATTCACTTTTTAAAGTAAAATATACTTTATTGCCTATCATGCCTTCTTTAACAATTCATATTTTTGTTAAGATGTGAATTTATGGAAGTACATTTACTATATATGTGGAATTATCTGGTAGAAAATTTTTTTTCTCTTTACAAAATAAAATTACATATGAAATACCTGAATTTGTGGTGTTCAGAAAGGAAAACTGTGACATTTAAATGCTGCATCATCTAAAATATATCTAAAATATAATATTCTAGTTCATAATCTGTTTCTTATTAAATTCCTATGACATTAAATCTCTAGATTGTTTCATACAATTTTTGTACATTTTATCTGTCTCTTCTGAAACACTGAATGTGAAAACATCTTGTCAACAAAACCAGGAGTTTCATATGGGCAGTAGTAAACGTGCCTTTCAATACAAAACTCTTATTTTGTGTCAAAAGTACTATCTTCACTAGTAGAAGGCTCTGCAATGTTTATTGATTGAGTCCTTGGATCTGTTTGGCTATAGTTTTGGAATGATATTGTTTATTGATTACTTTTAAGCTTTGAGTTAATACAAGCTGAGAATGATTAGGAGACATGATTTCTCTTCCATTTATTAGCTGTAGTATATTCTCAGGCTCGGTTAGAGTGTAGTGAGGATAATGTTCTTACCTTGTAACTAAGATTGTGAGTCTTCATGTTGCCAAGTGAAACTCCATCTCTGAAAGCATTTTGTAAACTTCAAGTTCTAGATAAATACTGAGTTGGTCAGGGATTTACTAATTAGTAAGATCTGGTTGTTTTACATAAACGGAAAAGAAAACCTTGGTAGCATGTCTCCTGCTATTTATGATGTCTGGCAAATTGTCCTGTGGCTACTCCACACATATCTTTGCCTGTCTGCAGGATGCCTAGAGAAAGTTTTTAATTGGCTTATCATGGACATTGGGAAGAGTCCCCAGTTGTCTGTTTCTCTTTAGGGGGTCAATGATGAATGAACACTGAAATGTTCATTTTTCATATTGTTCTTATTTCTAGTAACAATAGATTAAATTAAAAAAAAGAAGAAAGTAGAACATCAATCAGATCTGAAAGCTTTGCTGTTGTAATCAAACATAAGCAATGAAAAGGCAATGTAATTTGCCAATGTAGTTACTTTGTGCATCACCTTAAGTAATAGTATGATTAAGTAGCTACCTACTTCACAAGAGTATTACTTTTCTGTTAGCTTCTAGCGCCTTTATTTAATTTGAGTCTGTTTTTTGAGTTATCAGTTTTCCCTAAAGTTTTCAAATGATGTCCATACATTTTTACATACACTCATTCAACAGTTATGTATTGTGTGTTACCAAGTGCCATGGCTTCTCTTAAGTATAGGAAATTTAATTTTTAACAAATACAGACACAGACCCTCTTGCATTCATAGAGCTTCCTAGCCAGCAGAGAAGAGAAACTATTTTTATGAGAGGGAAGATACAGGAAAGTGGCTAAATTATGTTGACCTGGTTTCAAATTCTGACTTTGCTGTCTTCTAGCTGGGCAAACTTATGCCAATGGCTTAACCTGAGTTAACCTTCCTTTCCTAAAGTAAAAGGAGAATAACATTGCATCTTTTTCATGTGGGAATTTTAAAGTGATTTAATTAACTGACAAAATGTTTAATTCAATATTGGCACATAGAACATCCTCAATTAATGAATGAAATATGGAAATAGAAGCTAATAGCAATAAGTAAATAGAAGCCAAAACCTTAGGCGCTGGTAGCAATTAAAATAGTAACAATACTCTGCTTGGGAAAGTCTGTAGCAACAAGGGGGCTCTTTCAGAAGTGTCTAGGAAGGTTTCTGAGAGAAAGTGATCTCCAGGTAGAGACCTCAACAATGAATAGAAGTTAAATAACAAGAACAACATTACTTTTAAAGCAAACATCTAAAAGGACAAAGAAATACCTCTGTCCTCTGCTTTTCCCCCTTAACCCACCCCCCCAAATACTCCAGGGAGAAGAAATAAATCCACAGCACAATGCTAGGGCTGCACACACTGACTATTCTTTATAGAAATAAAGCAATTAGAAAAATACTATAGGCTCATAGAGAGTCTGTGGTAAATTTTTTCTTCCTGCTAGCTGAGCTTTTGCCTCATTAGTTAAAATCATTTCCTTTCTTTCACTATATTTATACTTTATTAATTCCATAGTTCATATTTGTCACATACAGTTTTGAAATCGAATTAACTCTAATTTCTCAGTGGTCCAGGTATTAAATACACTAGGTATCACATTACATTTATTCCTTTGAAACCATTAAAAACCACAACCTAGATTCATATTCTGATTATCAGAGAAATATATAAAAACTTTCACACAGAAGTTTCACGTAGACTAGTAGATATTCTATAGGTTCATTATGTATACCACCTGAAAAATTTTACAAGTTCATAGAACTATTTCTTTTTCTTTCCTTTGTATTTTTAAATTTTCATTATTTTTAAAATTTTCGAAATTTTTTGGGAATATAGCTGATTTACAATGTTGTATTAGTTTCAGGTATACAGCAAAGTGATTCAGTTATGTATAAGCATAGTCATACTTTTTCAGATTCTTTACCAATATAGGATATTGCAGAATATTGAGTAGAGTTCCCTGCGCTATGCAGTAGGTCCTATAAATAGTTGATCTATTTTATATATAGTCATGTATGTGTATTGATCCCAAGCTCCTAATTTATTCCTTCCTTCCTCTATCTTTTCCCTTTGGTAACCATAAGCTTTTTAAATGTGTGAGTCTATTTCTGTTTTGTAAAAAAGTTCATCTGTATCATTCTTAACAAAAATAAGATTCCACATATGAGTGCTACCATATGATATCTGTCTTTCTATGTCTGACTTACTTCACTTAGTATGATAATCTCTAGATCCATCCATGTTGCTGCAAATGGCATTATTTCATACTCTTTTAAGGCTGAGTAATACTCCATTGTATATATGTAACACATCTTCTTTAGCCATTCCTCTATCAATGGACCTTAGGTTGCTTCCATGATAAATACTGCTACAATGACCATTGGGGTGCATGTATCATTTTGAAGCATGTTTTTCTCTGGATATACGCCCAGGAGTAGGATTGCTGGATCATATGGTAGCTCTATTTTTAGTTTTTTAAGGATCGTCTTTACTGATCTTCATAGTAGTTGTACTGATTTACATTCCCACCATCAATGTAAGGGGTTTCTCTTTTCTCCACAACCTCTCCGTCATTTACTATTTGCAGACTTTTTAATGATGACCATTCTGACCACTGGGAGATGATACCTATTGTAGTTTTGATTTGCATTTACCTGATTAGTGATATTGAGAATATTTTCATGTGTTTTTTGGTCATCTGTGTGTCTTCTTTGGCGAAATGTCTATTCAGATCTTCTGCCCAGTTTTTGATTAGTTTGCTTGTTTGTTTGACATAGAGCTGCATGAACTATTTTTATATTTTGGAGAGATTAAACTCTTTTCAGTAGTTTCATTTGCAAATATTTTCCCAGATTCTAAGAGTTGTCTTTTAATCTTGTTTATGGTTTCCTTTGCTGTGTAGAGCTTTTAAGTTTAATAATGTCCAGTTTACTTTTTATATTCATTTCCATTACTCTAGGAAGTGGATCCAAAAAGCTACTGTGAATTATGTCAAACACTGTTCTGCATGTTTTCCTCTAGGAGCTTTACAGTATTCAGTCTTCCATATGGGTCTTTGATCTGTTTGAGTTTAGTTTTATGTGTGGTGTTAGTGTTGTTAATTGCTCAGACATGTCCAACTCTTTGCAGCCTTGTAGACCATAGCCTGCCAGGCACCTCTGTCCATGGAATTCTCCAGGCAAGAATATTAGGGTGGGTTGCCATTCACCTCTCCAGGGCATCTTCCCAACCCAGGGACTGAACCTGGATCTTCCACATTGGAGTCAGATGCTTTACCATCTGAGCCACCAGGCAAGCCCATAAGGTGTTAGAGAGTGTTGTAATTTAATTGTTTCATATGTAGCTGTCTAGTTTTCCCAGAATCACTTGTTGAAAAAACTCTTTTCTCCCTTGTATATTCTTAACTCTTTTGTCATAAAAATTGAACGTAGGTGCATGGGTTTATTTCTGGGCTTTCTATCCTGTTCAGTTCAGTACAGTTCAGTTGCTCAGTCGTGTCCGATCTTTGCAACCCCATGAATCACAGCACGCCAGACCTCCCTGTCCATCACCAATTCCCAGAGTTCACTCAGACTCACTTCCATCAAGTCCATGATGCCATCTAGCCATCTCATCCTCTGGCGTTCTTTTCTCCTCCTGCCCCCAATCTCTCCCAGCATCAGAGTCTTTTCCAATGAGTCAACTCTTTGCATGAGGTGGCCAAAGTACTGGAGTTTCAGCTTTAGCATCATTCCTTCCAAAGAAATCCCAGGGCTCATCTCCTTCAGAATGGACTGGTTGGATCTCCTTGCAGTCCAAGAGACTCTCAAGAGTCTTCTCCAACACCACAGTTCAAAAGCATCAGTTCTCCAGTGCTCAGCTTTTTCACATTCCAACTCATATCCATACATGACTACTGGAAAAACCATAGCCTTGACTAGACGTACCTTTCTTGGCAAAGTAATGTCTCTGCTGTTCAATATGCTATCTAGGTTGGTCATAACTTTTCTTCCAAGGAGTAAGCTTCTTTTAATTTCATGGCTACAGTCACCATTTGCAGTGATTTGGAGCCCCCAAAATAAAGTCTGCCACTGTTTGCACTGTTTTCCCATCTATTTCCCATGAAGTGATGGGACCAGATGCCACGATCTTCGTTTTCTGAATGTTGAGCTTTAAGCCAACTTTTTCACTCTCATCTTTCACTTTCAAGAGGGATTTTAGTTCCTCTTCACTTTCTGCCATAAGGGTGGTGTCATCTGCATATCTGAGGTTATTGATATTTCTCCCAGAAATCTTGATTCCAGCTTGTGCTTCTTCCAGTCCAGCATTTCTCATGATGTACTCTGCATAGAAGTTAAATAAGCAGGGTGACAATATACAGCCTTGACATACTCCTTTTCCTATTTAGAATCAGTCTGTTGTTCCATGTCCAGTTCTAACTGTTGCTTCCTGACCTACATATAGGTTTCTCAAGAGGCAGGGCAGGTAGTCTGGTATTACTATCTCTTGAAGAATTTTCCACAGTTGATTGTGATCCACACAGTCAAAGGCTTTGGCAGAGTCAATAAAGCAGAAGTAGATGTTTTTCTGGAACTCTCTTGCTTTTCTATGATCCAGCAGTTGTTGGCAATTTGATCTCTGGTTCCTCTGCCTTTTCTAAAACTAGCATGAACATCTGGAAGTTCACGGTTCACATATTGCTGAAGCCTGGCTTGTAGAATTTTGAGCATTACCTTACTAGCATGTGAGATGAGTGCAAATGTGCAGTAGTTTGAGCATTCTTTGGTATTGCCTTTCTTTGGGACTGGAATGAAAACTGACCTTTTCCAGTCCTGTGGCCACTGCTGAGTTTTCCAAGTTTGCTGGCATATTGATTGCAGCACTTTCACAGCATCATCTTTCAGGATTTGAAATAGCTTAACTGGAATTCCATCACTTCCACTAGCTTTGTTTGTAGTGATGCTTCCTAAGGCCCACTTGACTTCACATTCCAAGATGTCTGGCTCTAGATGAGTGATCATGCCATCGTGATTATCTTGGTCATGAAGATATTTTTTTGTACAGTTTTTCTGTGTATTCTTGCCACCTCTTCTTAATATCTTCTGCTTCTGTTAGTTCCATACCATTTCTGTCCTTTATTGAGCCCATCTTTGCATGAAATATTCCCCTGGTATCTCTAATTTTCTTGAAGAGATCTCTAGTCCTTCCCATTCTGTTTTTTCATCTATTTCTTTGCATTGATCACCGAGGAAGGCTTTCTTATCTCTTTTGCTATTCTTTGGAACTCTGCCTTCGGATGTTTATATCTTTTCTTTTCTCCTTTGCTTTTGGTTTCTCTTCTTTTCACAGCTATTTGTAAGGCCTCTCCAGACAGCCATTTTGCTTTTTTGCATTTCTTTTCCATGAAGATGGTCTTGATCCCTGTCTCCTGTACAATGTCACAAACCTCATTCCATAGTTCATCAGGCACTCTATCTATCAGATCTAGGCCCTGAAATCTAGTTCTCACTTCCACTGCATAATCATAAGAGATTTGATTTAGGTCACACCTGAATGGTCTAGTGGTTTTCCCTACTTTCTTCAATTTGAGTCTGAATTTGGTAATAAGGAGTTCATTATCTGAGCCATAGTCAGCTCCTGGTCTTGTTTTGTTGACTGTATAGAGCTTCTCCATCTTTGGCTGTGAAGAATATAATCAATCTGATTTCAGTGTTGACCATCTGGTGATGTCCATGTGTAGAGTCTTCTCCTGTGTTGTTGGAAGAGGGTGTTTGCTATGACCAGTGCATTTTCTTGGCAAAACTTTGTTAGTCTTTGCCCTGCTTCACTCTGTATTCCAGGGCCAAATTTGCCTGTTACTCCAGGTGTTTCTTGACTTCCTACTTTAGCATTACAGTCCCCTAGAATGAGAAGGACATCTTTTTCGGGTATTAGTTCTAAGAGGTCTTGTAGGTCTTCATAGAACTGTTCAACTTCAGCTTCTTCAGTGTTACTGGTTGGGCATAGACTTGGATTACCATGATATTGAATGGTTTGCCTTGGAAACGAACAGAGATCATTCTGTCATTTTTGAGATTGCATCCAAGTACTGTATTTTGGACTCTTTTGTTGACCATGATGGCTACTCCGTTTCTTCTAAGGGATTCCTGCCCATAGTAGTAGATATAATGGTCATCTGAGTTAAATTGACCCATTCCAGTTCATTTTACTTCGCTGATTCCTAGGATGTCGACGTTCACTCTTGCCATCTCTTGTTTCACCACTTCCAATTTGCCTTGATTCATGGACCTGTCATTCCAGGTTCCTATGCAATATTGCTCTTTACAGCATCGGACCTTGCTTCTATCACCAGTCACATCCATAGCTGGGTATTTTTTTTTTTTGCTTTGGCTCCATCCTTTCATTCTTTCTGGAGTTATTTCTCCACTGATCTCTAGTAGCATATTGGGCACCTAATGACCTGGGGAGTTCCTCTTTTGGTATCCTATCATTTTGCCTTTTCATTCTGTTCATGGGGTTCTCAAGGCAAGAATACTGAAGTGGTTTGCCATTCCCTTCTCCAATGGACCACATTCTGTCAGACCTCTCCACCATGCCTGCCCATCTTGGGTGGCCCCACAGGGCATGGCTTAGTTTCAGTGAGTTAGACAAGGCTATGGTCCTAGTGTGATTAGATTGACTAGTTTCCTGTAATTATGGTTTCAGTGTGTCTGCCCTCTGATGCCCTCTTGCAACACCTACCATCTTACTTGGGTTTCTCTTACCTTGGACATGGGGTATCTCTTCACAGCTGCTCCAGCAAAGCGAAGCTGTTGCTTCTTACCTTGGACACAGGGTATCTCCTCACCACCACCCCTCCTGACCTTGAATGTGGAATAGCTCCTCTGGGCCCTCTGGCGCCTTTGCAGCCACCTCTCCTTAGATATGGGGTTGCTCCTCCTTGCCGCTGCCCCTGGCCTCGGGTTGGGGGTAGTTCCTCTTGGCTGCTCCTGCATTGTCACAGCCTGGCACTCTTGGCCACTGCCCTGACCATGGACGTGGGTAGCTCCTCTCCACCGCGCTCTGCATGCCTTCGTAGCCACCTGTGCTCTTGTTCCATGGATCTATCTTTCTGTTTTTGTGGCAGTACCATACTGTTTTGTTACTGTAGCTTTATATTATAGTCTAGGAGAAGGCAATGGCACCCCCACTCCAGCACTCTCAC
Organism: Nanger dama; assembly: GCA_917880005.1. NCBI lineage: Eukaryota > Metazoa > Chordata > Mammalia > Artiodactyla > Bovidae > Nanger > Nanger dama. Next base: position 39,513,841 of record CAKJTW010000004.1, read on the forward strand.
CTGGAAAATCCCATGGACAGAGGAGCCTGGTGGGCTGCAGTCCAGGGGGTCGCAAAGAGTCAGAGACGACTGAGTGACTTAACTTTCACTTTTCACGTTCATGCATTGGAGGAGGAAATGGCAACCTTCTCCAGTGTTCTTGCCTGGAGAATCCCAGGGACGGAGGACCCTGGTGGGCTGCCGTCTATGGGGTCGCACAGAGTCTGATACAACTGAAGCGACTTAGCAGCAGCAGCAGCAGCATATTATAGTCTGAAATCAAGGAGTTTGATTACTCCAGCTCCATTTTTCTCCTCAGGATTATGTTGGCTATTTGGAGTCTTTTGTATTTATATACAAATTTGTAAATTTTTATTCTAGTTCTGTGAAAAATGATGTTGGTAATTTGATAGGGATTACACTGAATCTGTGATTTCCTTGGGTAGTATAGACATGTTGACAACACTGATTCTGCCAATCCAAGAACATGGTATATCTTTCCATTCGTTTGTGTCATCTTCAATTTTTTTCATCATTGCTGTAGTCTTCTGAGTGCTTGCTTAGATAGATTTTTCCTAGGTATTTTTTTCTTTTTCATATGATGGTAAATGGGATTGTTTCATACATAAGAACTGAGTTTTTAAAAGTGACAACTGGATTCACATAACATATGAAAGTTATAATAAACATATAAGTTATTTTAGAACACTTTGATATACAGAGCTTTACATTATCTTGTGTGTGTGCTAAGTTTCTTCAGTTATATCGAATTGTTTGTGACCCTATAGACCATAGCCTGCCAGGCTTCTCTGTCCATGGGATTCGCCAAGCAAGAATACTGGAATGGATTGTCATACCCTCCTCCAGGGGATCTTCCCAACTCAGGGATCGAGCCTGCATATCTTATGTATCCTGCATTGGCAGGTGAGTTCTTTACTGCTAGCCCCCACCCCCACCCCCCGCCCGGGATGACTTATAGCAAATAATGATAAAGATAATGATAATAAAAATTGAGCCAACTGGACTAGATATGCACTGTACAATAATTGCTACATGGACAGTATTATCCTCATGTTATGGGGCAGGGTATAAGTGGGGAAAGCTCAGATAAATCAATTGCCAACATCATCCAAATTGTATGTTTATGAGTTTTATATCTAAATCTTTCCAAACCCAAGTTCATTTTGTTCCTACTCTATCATGCTGTATTCATATCATACAAGAGTAATCTGTCAGTTTAAAGGAAGGCCATTATTCTTGGAGTCAGTCTGAGTGCAGCTCTTCAACTTCATAGTCATTATATTAAGTTCCTTTTCTTTATCTGAAAATTAAAATAATAGTACCTAGCAATGAAGCTGGTGAGGGCTCTATGAGGATAAATGTTTTTGATTCCCTACTCTGATATCCAAGTGTCGTGGGCCAGGGAAGAAAGCTAGAACGAAATCTTGTAATTGTACCAAAAGGAGAGTCCTAAATGGAGGGTAGTTCAAGGGCTATGTTGATAAATTCAATATTGAGAGAGAATCAAGAACATCTGAAGATTCAATGAAAACCCAGAATCAATAGCATTTCTCTAAATAGTATCTAAAAGCTCAGTTGTTTTTCTTATACTAAAAATGTCCATATATGGTCAAATGTTCAATTTCAAAAGTTTTAAAACAAAACTGGCTTTGATTTACTCCCAAGAACAACTGTTTTATGGTGTTAGAATTATATAATTGAATCTCACTATTTTAGAGATATCATCAGAATGATGACTATCATTAAAACAATTTTAAAACATTTCATATTCCCCACCAGGAAAAAGATTACTCAGAGAATTTCAAAATGTCAAAACTGAGAAATCCAATAGATTTTGTAGCTTGTGAATTATTGTTTGATTTATATTCATTCAATATATCACCTTCCTTATGGCAGAGATTTCTTCCAGCAGAGAGTAATACATCTTCTTCAAGAACAGTACCTTTTTATTAATAAGTTTTCTTTCTGTTCTTGTGTAATGTGAAAAATAGATATCTGTGTGTGACCTTAAGAAATATTACATAATGAGATGTCTATAATTTCTGTATCTTAAATGTATGGTAGTCAGACTTAGTCACTTAAAAATGTCTGTTTTAATTTGGCTTCAGAAAGTGCTTTGTTATAGAGGACTCATTAGTTAAACTCTCATCCATCCACCTAATGAGATCCTGGGCAATGGAGGTCTCTATGTATGACAGAAAGGAAAAAAAGTCAAGACTATGCTGTGAAATGAAGAAGGTACCATGTAAGTGAGTATATATTTTATCTTCTCTAAAATATGATTTAAAATAATACATATTTGTTTGTACATATGTAACCAAATGAGACACTTAACGATACCTTAAAAAAAATCTAATAAATTAGAGGTTGGGCTGCCTGAGCCAATAGGGAAGTCCATAAGGCGGGACTGGGACTGCAGCAAGTTCAGTTGTGTGGAGACCGCAGCTGTTCCCTGTCAGTGGAGGCAGGGGCCATAGAGGCGGTGGCGACGACTTGTGGCAACAACGAGGAGATAGTACCTACCTGTGAGAGCCGACAACACACTGAGGCTGAGGGCCTAGAGGAACTATCTCACATTGAAGGTCAGGAAGAGTGGCGCTAAGGAGATACCCCTTGTCCAAGGTTAGGAGCAACAGCTATGCTTTGCTGGAGCAGCCGTGAAGAGATACCCCACGCCCAAGGTAAGAGAAATCCAAGCAAGATGGTAGGTGTTGCAAGAGGGCATCAGAGGGCAGACACACTGAAACCATAATCACAGAAAACTAGTCAATCTAATCACACTAGGACCACAGCCTGTCTAACTCAATGAAACCAAGCCATGCCCGCAGGGCAAACCCAAGACGGATGGGTCATGGTGGAAAGGTCTGACAGAACGTGGTCCACTGGAGAAGGGAATGGCAAACCACTTCAGTATTCTTGCCTTGAGAACCCCATGAACAGTATGAAAAGGCAAAATGATAGGATACTGAAAGAGGAACTCCTCAGGTCATTAGGTGCCCAATATGTGACTGGAGATCAGTGGAGAAATAACTTCAGAAAGAATAAAGGGATGGAGCCAAAGCAAAAACAACACCCAGTTGTGCATGTAACTGGTGATAGAAGCAAGGTCCGATGCTGTAAAGAGCAATATTGCATAGGAACCTGGAATGACAGGTCCATGAATCAAGGCAAATTGGAAGTGGTGAAACAAGAGATGGCAAGGGTGAACGTCAACATCCTAGGAATCAGCGAAGTAAAATGGACTGGAATGGGTGAATTTAACTCAGATGACCATTATATCTACTACTATGGGCAGGAATCCCTTAGAAGAAACGGAGTAGCCATCATGGTCAACAAAAAGAGTCTGAAATGCAGTACTTGGATGCAATCTCAAAACGACAGGATGATCTCTGTTTGTTTCCAAGGCAAATCATTCAATATCACAGTTATCCAAATCTATGTCCCAACCAGTAATGCTGAAGAAGCTGATTGAACGGTTTTATGAAGACCTACAAGATCTTCTAGAACTAACACCCAAAAAGATGTCCTTTTCATTCTAGGAGGCTGGAATGCTAAAGTAGGAAGTCAAGAAACACCTGGAATAACAGGAAAATTTGGCCTTGGAATGTGGAATGAAGCAGAGCAAAGACTAATAGAGTTTTGCCAAGAAAATGCACTGGTCATAGCAAACACCCTCTTCCAACAACACAAGAGAAGACTCTACACATGGACATCACCAGATGGTCAACACAAAAATCAGATTGATTACATTCTATGCAGCCAAAGATGGAAAAGATCTATACAGTTAACAAAAACAAGACCAGGAGCTGACTATGGCTCAGATAATGAACTCCTTATTACCAAATTCAGACTTAAATTGAAGAAAGTAGGGAAAACCACTAGACCATTCAGGTGTGACCTAAATCAAATCCCTTATGATTATACAGTGGAAATGAGAACTAGATTTCAGGGCCTAGATCTGATAGATAGAGTGCCTAATGAACTATGGAATGAGGTTCGTGACATTGTACGGGAGACAGGGATCAAGACTATCCCCATGGAAAAGAAATGCAAAAACGCAAAATGGCTGTCTGGGGAGGCCTTACAAATAGCTGTGAAAAGAGAGGTGAAAAGCAAAGGAGAAAAGGAACGATATAAGCATCTGAATGCAGAGTTCCAAAGAATAGCAAGAAGAGATAAGAAAGCCTTCTTCAGCGATCAATGCAAAGAAATAGAGGAAAAGAGCAGAATGGGAAAGACAAGAGATCTCTTCAAGAAAATTAGAGATACCAAGGGAACATTTCATGCAAAGATGGGCTCGATAAAGGACAGAAATGGTATGGACCTAACAGAAGGAGAAGGTATTAAGAAGAGGTGGCAAGAATACACGGAAGAACTGTACAAAGAAGATCTATCTTCACAACCAAGATAATCACGATGGTGTGATCACTCATCTAGAGCCATATATCTTGGAGTGTCTGGGCCTTATAAAGCATCACTATGAACAAAGCTAGTGGAGGAGATGGAATTCTAGTGGAGCTGTTTCAAATCCTGAAAGATGCTGCTGTGAAAGTGCTGCACTCAATATGCCAGCAAACTTGGAAAACTCAGCAGTGGCCATAGGACTGGAAAAGGTCAGATTTCATTCCAATCCCAAAGAAAGGCAATGCCAAAGAATGCTCAAACTACTGCACAGTTGCACTCACCTCACATGCTAGTAAAGTAATGCTCAAAATTCCCCAAGCCAGGCTTCAGCAATACGTGAACCGTGAACTCCCTGATGTTCAAGCTGGCTTTAGAAAAGGCAGAGCAATCAGAGATCAAATTGCCAACTTCCGCTGGATCATCAAAAAGCAAGAGAGTTCCAGAAAAACATCTATTTCTGCCTTATTGACTATGCCAAAGCCTTTGACTGTGTGGATCACAATTAAACTGTGGAAAATTCTGAAAGAGATGGGAATACCAGACCACCTGACCTGCCTCTTGAGAAATCTGTATGCAGGTCAGGAAGCAACAGTTAGAAGTGGACATGGAACAACAGACTGGTTCCAAATAGGAAAAGGAGTCCGTCAAGGCTGTATATTGTCACCCTGCTTATTTAACTTCTATGCAGAGTACATCATGAGAAACGCTGGACTGGAAGAAGCACAAGCTGGAATCAAGACTGCTGGGAGAAATATCAATAACCTCAGATATACAGATGACACCACCCTTATGGCAGAAAGTGAAGAGGAACTAAAAAGCCTCTTGATGAAAGTGAAAGATGAGAGTGAAAAAGTTGACTTAAAGCTCAACATTCAGAAAACAAAGATCATGACATCCAGTCCCATCACTTTATGGGAAATAGATGGGGAAACAGTGGAAACAGTATCAGACTTTATTTTGGGGGCTCCAAAATCACTACAGATGGTGACTGCAGCCATGAACTTGGAAGACGCTTACTCCTTGGAAGAAAAGTTATGACCAACCTAGATAGTACATTCAGAAGCAGAGACATTGCTTTGCTGACTAAGGTCCGTCTAGTCAAGGCTATGGTTTTTCCAGTAGTCATGGATGGATGTGAGAGTTGGACTGTGAAGAAAGCTGAGTGCTGAAGAATTGATGCTTTTGAACTGTGGTGCTGGAGAAGACTCTTGAGAGTCCTTTGGACTGCCAGGAGATCCAACCAGTCCATTCTGAAGGAGATGAGCCCTGGGATTTCTTTGGAAGGAATGATGCTAAAGCTGAAACTCCAGTACTTTGGCCACCTCATGTGAAGAGGTGGCTCATTGGAAAAGACTCTGATACTGGGAGGGATTGAGGGCAGGAAGAGAAGGGGACGACAGAGGATGAGATGGCTGGATGGCATCACGGACTCGATGGACATGAGTTTGAGTGAACTCCAAGAGATGTTGATGGACAGGGAGGCCTGGCGTGCTGGGATTCATGGGGTCTCAAATAGTCAGACACGACTGAGCGACTGACCTGAACTGAATACAAGGCTGAGTTAAACAGGTAGACAGAAACAAAAGTATAGAGAATACAAATATATAGAGAATCCTCAACGTGCTTGTATATTCATATTTATATAGTGTGAACTTTACAACACCTTACCTATTGCAAATCTTTATTTTTGTTAATAAGAGTTTAGCCAATACATTATAAAAATGTATTAGCCACCTTAGTAAAACTATAAAAATCATTTTATTGTTCTTTGTACCAATGTCTTCTTACCGTAAAAAAATTTCATTTAGAACAAACAAAAGTCCACTATACTTTATCCCTGATAATTGTCTTTTAAGTTCTCTTTCTCTTTTACCATTGCCAACTGAAGGGATTTAATTAGGGAAGATAAAATAAAGGCTTTTATATACTTGTGCAAATTCTTCAAAAGTATAAATTAATATTTTAAACATAATTACTGTTTGTCAACTCTGTGTTATTTATTTTAGCTTAAAACCTAAGGCCAGATTGGGTGATAGTGTCTCTAACTCATTTTGAATTCGTCTCTATTTGAAGGTGAATGTGAAGGTGAAGTCGTTCAGTCGTGTCCGACTCTCTGCATCCCCGTGGACTGTAACCTACTAGGCTTCTCCGTCCATGGGATTCTCCAGGCAAGAATACTGGAGTGGATTGCCATTTCCTTCTTGAAGGGGATCTTCCTGACCCAGGGATCGAACCCGGGTCTCCCGCATTGGAGGCTGATGCTTTAACCTCTGAACCACCAGGGAGCACATTTAACATGTTATTGTGAATACATTCAATTGAGATATGTGGTTTTATGGACTTACATTTTGGTTGTTGTATATGAGGAGAATGCCATAACCAAGAAAAATGATAAGTAAATATTGTCTCAGAGGAAAAAAAATGTTAAGAAGTGTTAGAGTTTAAGTAAACATATCCAGAGAGCCAGACAATGTGGATGAGTGGGATGTGGGTTATAATTTTAAATATGGTTGTCAGGGTGGGTCCTATTGAGAAGGTGACACGTGAGCAAAAGCTTGAAGAGGATGAAACAGCCATATTGATATCTGGAGGAAGAATATACCAGACAGGGTTTATCAGTTATGTGTTGCTACAAATCAATCCAGGCTTCCCAGATGGCTCAGTGGTAAAGAATCTGCCTGCCAAGCAGGAGACGTGGGTTCGATTCCTGGGTCAGAAAGATCCCCTAAAGGAGGAAATAGCAACCTATTCCGTATTCTTGCCGGGATAATCCTGTGAACAGAGCAGCCTGGGAGGCTATGGGGTCGCAAACATGACTGAAGACACTGGGCATACACACGTGTAAACCAATCCACTCCAGAAGGTTCTATGTTGGGAATATGCCTAACATGTCTGAGGAAGAGAAAGGAGGCCAGGGTGACCGGTGTGTAGAGAGTGTGCAGGGGAGTAATAGGAGTTGGCATCAGTGAGGTAAAGAGTTGATTCCTTCCTTCCTTCCTCTCTCCCTCCTCCTTCCTTCTCTCCCTTTTCTTCCTTCCATCCTCCCTTCTTTTCTCCTTCCTCAAAGCCTCAATTTATTCATTAATTCGTGCATTAACCTACTCATTTCATTGAGCATATGTTTATTGTTGAATAAATGTCTCAGCGATAAACCTTATTTTAAACTGAGACATTCAGCAGTGAATGAAATAAACTTGCTTTCATGGGCTTACTTTTTTGGGAGTGGGACATACAAATTAAACATAAATATTTAATATTTCAGATGTATGTAGAGAAAAATAAATCATAACAAGAGGATAGAGTTTGGGTGAGGTTATGTAATTACATAGTAAAAATCTTGAGGTCTCTTTGTTAACATATTTAATATGGCCATATATGTATATAGATCAGCCTCTCTATTGAATAATATTCATAAGCTTTTCAAACCAAAAAACCCCAAAATATTTATATTTTAATTTATTTTAATTTTTAAGTAAGGCCTAGATATTCAGAGAAGATAAGAAATTTTCTGGAGTCATTTATCCAGGTTAAGACCTAGGAATACAATTCAAACCTCTTGACACCTGGATGGTGTTCTCTCATTAGAAACATTTTTTGTTAAATTTATGCTCTCCTAATTTTCCTCCAGGTTAAACAACAAGTGAAGGGTTACAAAACATATTGGTATTTTTAAGCATATTTGTATTTTTCAAACTAGGTGAGGAGAATAGTATCCAGGAATAATTGGTAGCTTTTTTCAAGGAAGAGTGTATAATAAAGTTTTGGTAATTTTTTTAACCCATTAAGGTTAGTTTCTCTCATAACTCTAGGGCAGAAGAAAGAAATCAATTAACCAGCCCTCTTGCATAATTTTGTGACCAGTCAAAACCACCTGTCTCTTTATTTAATTCTCCAAGAATGAGATTCAATGGTATCTGCTTCCACTGGATTTGGTAAACGAAGATACATACATAGCTGTGTTCCAACCCAGAATCTGGACTCTACTATATTCCTCCAACAATGACAATAATTATTTGAAATAATAAATTATAACTATATCTGTCTATAATTCTATCCCTTAAAAATAGTTCATTACTGCCTGTACTGAAGAATCCTACCTGAAGTGAAGGGTAATCATGGCAAAAATAAGTCATTTATATAGGTTTAGTAGCACTATATATTACTTTTAAAAGCATATTTACATTCTAATGCAATTTGAATAATTTTTAAGTTATTTCATATAGATAAACAAGGCTTGTGATGGATGATCCAAATAGTTCTGAGTTGTAGAGAAACAAGATCAGGCCTTGAAATCAGTTGGTAAATTCATAAATGTCAGAATTGAGGATGAAATATTTTAAATACTAAAGTATACAAGCATATGTTACAGAAAATCCCCCAATTTTACAAAATTTCACATATATTAATTTAGATACTATTGTTAGCTAAGAATCTATGATCTCTCTGTGACAAAGATGGTGCAATTTCAAATGGATATATCAATGTAAGAAAAAGATATGGAAAATATATTTAGATTACATTTCAGAGAAGGCAGGTTTACTGCTTTGTCCCATTAGGCAGTTGGTTGTTATTGTTCTAGGTTGGGTACTGTTGTTTCTCCCTCTCTTCTTGCCTGGGTTCAGGATTTATTCTATCATGTTATATAGCACGGGTTAAGTAACAGGCTTACTGGGCAGAGAGTCTGGTCAGCCTGAAGAGACAACTTCAGGGCCCTCTGATTTCCCTTCATCTGTCAGAGACCCAATTTGCAATCAGAGTGCTGCTGAACACACCTGCCAGGGGAAGAACCCCCAGCCCTGGGCAATCCTGGTGATCGTATTACATATTTTTCCCAGGGTGTTCCGTGTTGCTAGCCAGCTTCCTTGGAAATTGACATGAGGATGGGGATTTGGCTGCAGGAAGTTTATTGGGGGTGAATGCTCTTGAGATCAACATTCCCACGGAGAATAAAGGAAGCAGACTTGGGCAGAGACTGAACCACAATCCAGTCGTAACCAAGGCCTCAGCCAATCCCACCAGGAGCCCTAGAGCTGGGAATGGCCTTGCAGAATTGTCTTAACCTGGCAAAGACTTTGGTCTTTGTATCCTCACATCAACCCATTACTGAACACTAGATTCCCCCTGGAAGCTAGCTTTCCTTGGGCATGGTCTGGGGAACACTCTTTAGCTGAGAATAATTTCCAGGAACAGAGACTCAGCTGTGAGCTGTTGGCCATCAATACTACCAAAAGTTAGGAGAATAATTCCCTTTTATGTCCTAAGAGAGATATTCCTATAAATTCTTGGGACAATAATTGTGGTTTTAGGCTGAAAGTGTGAAAATTATTTGTTACAAACTCCACCTTTTATGTAGGTAAGTCACGAGTGAATCACAGGTGAGTCTTGGGTGTGAGAGGGCTTTGTCAACAAAATGTAGTTGCTCCACTTCATTTTAATGACAAAAAAGCTATTTTTTGTTTGTATTATATTTAGAAAAAAATCTTATAATTTGCTCTAGGATTAAAATTCTATTTTGAAAAATAAAATTGTTTCCTAAATAACTACAACAATGCCGAAATAGTTTACCCCAGTTTGGAGGAATTAAAAAGCTGGAAGGCAAAGACTTTAAGAAACCCAATCAGGGAATACCTGGGACAATGATCAGGCAGATTTATCAGGGTTTAGACTGACAACAGTAATTGGTTTTCTGTCTCTTCTGCTAGATTGTGGGTTCTTTCAGAGCTAGAGACATGCCTCATTCATCTTTCACCAATCAGAGCATTGAAGTAAATGAGGTAAATGCCAGGAGAGATGCATATATAAAGTGCTCTGGAAATATGGAAGTGAAGATTGATTCAGCCTCATGAGACATCAAAGAGGTTTTATAGGAGTGATGATTCTTGAGCGAAATTGACGGTTGAGATTTGTCAGATGGAAAAATAGCAGAACAGCAAGAGAAATTCACAGTATTACTGGTTAAACAAGTGTGAATTTGGAAAGACATGATGTCAGAGGACTATGTCATATGTTTGGGGCATAGTGAGTTTTGAGTCACCACTTTTTCTCCCTGTATTTATTGTTTATTTGGCATATAAGTTCCATTCATTTATAGTTCATTTTTAAAATATATCACCCTATTTACAGTATCATACCTGACTCAGTTTATTTTTTTTAACACATCAGTTAATGACATTTATTTTTTTTTTATTTTCTTTTTTCTGTATTGGTTTTGCCATACATCAGCATGAATCCACCACAGGTATACATGTGTTTCCCATCCCTGTACCATCCCTCTGGGTCGTCTCAGTGCACCAGCCCCAAGCATCCAGTATCATGCATCGAACCTGGACTGGTGATTCGTTTCACATATGTATAATATTATACATGTTTCAATGCCATTCTCCCAAATCATCCCACCCTCTCCCTCTCCCACAGAGTCCAAAAGACTATTCTATACATCTGTGTCTCCTTTTCTGTCTTGCATACAGAGTTATCATTACCATCTTTCTAAATTCCATATATATGCATTAGTATACTGTATTGGTGTTTTTCTTTCTGGCTTACTTCACTCTGTATAATAGGCTCCAGTTTCATCCGCCTCATTAGAACTGATTCAAATGTATTCTTTTTAATGACTGAGTAATACTCCATTGTGTATATATACCACAGCTTTCTTATCCATTCATCGCTGATGGACATCTAGGTTGCTTCCATGTCCTGGCTATTATAAACAGTGCTGCGATGAACACTGGGGTACCTGTGTCTCTTTCAATTCTGGTTTCCTCAGTGTGTATGCCCAGCAGTGGGATTGCTGGGTCATAAGGCAGTTCTATTTCCAGTTTTTTAAGGAATCTCCACACTGTTCTCCATAGTGTCTGTACTAGTTTGCATTCCCACCAACAGTGTAAGAGGGTTCCCTTTTCTCCACATCCTCTCCAGCATTTATTGCTTGTAGACTTTTGGATTGCAGCCATTCTGACTGGCGTAAAATGGTACCTCACTGTGGTTTTGATTTGCATTTCTCTGATAATAAATGATGTTGAGCATCTTTTCATGTGTTTGTTAGCCATCTGTATATCTTTGGGGAAATGTCTATTCAGTTCTTTGGCCCATAAAGATATTTATTTACTTAGTTTTGGCTGTGCTGTATCTTCATTGCTGTGCAGGCTTTTCTCTAGTTGCAGTTCTGGTGCTCAGACTTCACACTGGTGGCTTCTCTTGTTGCAGAGCACGGGTTCTAGAATGCTCGAGCTTTAGTAGTTGGGCTCATTAGTTGTGGTTTCTGAGCTCTAGAGCACAGGCTCAACAGTTGTGACACATGGGCTCAGTTGCCCCACGACACGTGGGATCTTCCAGAACAAGGGATTGAGCCCATGTCTACTGCATTGGTGGGCGATTCTTCACCACTGAGCCACCAGGGAAGCCCGAGGTACCACTTTTTTTTAACAAACATTTTTTGAGTCCTTTGCTTTCTTGGCTTGGTCCTTGAACACAGAGCAACCTGCCAGCCAAAGCCAAGCTGTTTTCAGTTGGTACTCTCCTGAGTCATCTCATCAGGCAGCTGTACCTTTTCAGAAAACTGGGCTGCCAAGATGTGGGTGGTTGTGCAATGTATGTAGATGGAGGACACTGTCAGCTGTGATGGCAGCAGAAAGGTCTGTCTCAATGAATGAGTAGACAGATGATGACCAATGCTTATATTTAAAGCCTGGCACAACAAGTTACTATGTTCACTATTTCACTGTTTCACTCTATACTTGTACAACTGTGAGCCTTTCATACTATGTGTCCCTTTGTTCCATTTTAAACTAGTTTTTAGGTACTGGTATCATGCAGTGGAACTTCCCTGATGGCTCAGATGGTAAAGAGTCTGCCTGAAATGCAGGAGACCATATTAGATTCTTGGGCTGGGAAGATTCCCCTGGAGAAGGAAATGGCAATCCACTCCAGGACTCTTGCCTGGAGAATTCCATGAACAGAGGAGCCTGGTGGGCTACAGTCCATAGGGTCACAAAAAGTCAGACAGTACTGAGCAACTAACACACACATCATGCACAAAGTCAACTTTTATTTGGAGAAGAGCCTCTGGGGGTATTTAGAAATTCATTAAAGGAGAGAGTAGACAATTTTCTATTTAGAATAATGCTGAGCATTATTGCTTAGCAATAATGACTTGACATGTTTTGTTTTGTTTTGTTTTGTTTTGTTTAGCAGTGCACTAAATACTGTTTTCCTCTGATTGGATTGAATTGAATTTTAATACAGTGAGTATCCTCCTGGTGTCTGGACTAGTCCAGGAGGTACTCACATAGTTATGATTCAGGGGGAAAATGAGCTCATTCTAGGGAATGCTTGACAAATGAATTGGGAGAATATTATAATTAAAGCTAAGGTAATGTCCATTGGGAACATCCAGTGCCTTTAACTTCATGGATATTTATTCGTGAATGCTGCCACGAATGAAATGAACTGACCGAGGCTGCCTTAAAAATTCCACTTCTTCCTGCCTAAACTTCCTTTCCTAAGAGCATTTACTCTAGGAAACAAATTATTCTTTCTTTGCCCTTTTGAGGGAATGTGTGTGAGTGTGTGTGTGTGCGTGTGTGCGTGTGTGCATGCTCAGTTGTGTCTGACTCTTTGTGTCTCCATAGACTGTAACCCACCAGGCTCCTCTGTCCATGGGAGTCTCCAGGCGAGAATACTTGGAGGGAGTGGTTTGCTACTCCTTCCTCCATTAGATCTTCTGGACTCAAGGATCAAACCCATGTCTCTTGTATCTCCTGCTTTGGCAGGTGGATTCTTACCACTGTGCCACTTGGGAAGCCTTTTGAGATATAAATCTTTTTAAAAAACTTCTTGCCAGTTTTACAACGCAGGACTTCCTTTCTCAAAGACCTGGAAGCCTTCTCTTTGAAATGTGACAGCATCCCTGTCTCCCAGTCTCTGTGAGGAGGCAGGAGCCTCACTTCAGTGGCCAAGGAGAAAGAGATGGGGCAAACATGCAACTGCAGACATCTAAACTGGACCCCTGCCAGCGGTTCTGTGCTTTTCTTGAGCTTCTATAGGATTAGAAGATAGTGATGTGATCAGAAAAATGGAGAGTATGTTCCTAATAGAAACTTATTGTAGAAGTGTAATTATAGACGTTCTTTTTCTGCATGAAATTTTCATATGTAGGGATAAATAAACCAAGTCAAACAGTGTTCTCTGCACTTGTCAACCAGATAATGTAAAATGGGATGCTGAATCCATTTCTTATTTTCAATTCATTTTCTTCTCACTCACATCTCTTATTTCTAAAAAGAAGAAAATAAGAAACTGTTGGAGAAAAGACTAGAGAGAAGGATATAGAAATCATCCTAGCCAAGAAATCCAGGTTATCAGGACTTCAGTGATTTGAAGAGGAAGGGAGATATTTGAGAGATGGAGTAAGAAAGAGGAATGCGGATTTAGCAATGTATTAGATAAAAAGTAAAACTGAGAAAATAACCAGGGTGGGATGATTTGGGAGAACGGCATTGAAACATGTATACTATCTTGTAAGAATGAAGCGCCAGTCTATGTTCAATACAGGATGCAGGACGCTTGGGGCTGGTGCACGGGATGATTCAGGGGAGAGGATGAGAGGTGGGAGGTGGGAGGGGGCTTTGGGCATTGGGAGATCGTGGACACCTGTGGCTGATTCATGTCAATGTAAGGCAAAACAAATACAGTATTGTAATGTAGAATAAAGTATTAAAAAAATTTTAAAAAAAAGAGAAAATAACCAGCACATGGTGGAAGGCTTCTACGCTCACCACTATACCACCAACACACCAGCACATGTTGAGTTTAAGTGATGAGAAAGGTAATGGATGGTCCTCTAAAACATAAGAATGCATACTGAATACATGAAATGTATAAGTTGCCAGCTTTGGGGATTTATTACAAATTGTTGGTGTTGGTTGAAAATGGACAAAAGTGATCTATAGGTCGGTTGAGATACAATACTTAATGCTTGCTGGTTAGAGACTAAGTAGAGAAGATGGGGGAAAAAGGAGGATTGACAAATTAAATATTCTTGAGAATAAATACTCATCAAAAATAATTGAAGAACCAAGAAAAAGAAACGAAGCAATGAAATTTGTTCCCAAGAAAAACAAACAAAAAAGCTGAAAGCTGCCTATGAATCTATAAGTAGTTGGTTTGTATTGACTAGCAACCAATCTGAGATGATAGTGTTCATCTCCTGCAAGCAGTCAAGAGGGTCATCAGAGAAACTGAAGTTCTTTAAGATGCCAGTGTGGACTAATTCAGAGCTTCCTTGGTGGCTCAGACAGTAAAGAATCTACCTGCAATGCAGGAGATCTGGGTTCAATTCCAGGGTTGGGGAAAATCCCTTGGAGAAGGGAATGCTATCCACTCCAGTAATCTTGCCTGGAGAATTCCATGGACAGAGGAGCCAGGCGGGCTACAGTCAATGTGGCTGCATGAGTCAGACACACCTGAGAGACTAACACTTCATTTTCATGGACTAATCCATTACATTATTTTGCTATTTTTCTTTAAGGGAAATAAGACTATGGAAAGAGTCACATTTCTATTGGAAAAGAAGAGGCAGAGAAAATCTAGATCATGGCAGTGATGCTCAAAGAGGAAAAAGTTTTAAAAGTTCACTACTCTGAGGTCCCTGGGGTAACAGAAAGACACAGGGTATCTGCAGGATGAGTAGTGCAAAAGCAGAATAAATGAAAAGAGAACTCACAGAAGGCTGTCTATTTTCAGAGGCAGGCTTTGGCAATAATTAAAAGATTACTAATCAAGCACATATATAATCAAACATACTTATAATCAAAACATAATCAGAAACATACTTATAATCAAAAGTCAAATTTGGATGTTGGATACTGGAAGAGATTCGGTTTGGGTGAATGTGTAAATTCTGCAGCTCACCTGCAGAGTAGTGTGGTGGCATTCAGTTCAGTTCAGTCGCTCAGTCGTGTCCGACTCTTTGCGACCTCATGAATCACAACATGCCAGGCCTCCCTGTCCATCACCAATTCCCAGAGTTCACTCAGATTCATGTCCATCAAGTCCGTGATGCCATCCAGCCATCTCATCCTCTGTCGTCCCCCTTCTCTTCCTGCCCCCAATCCCTCCCAGCATCAGAGTCTTTTCCAATTAGTCAACTCTTCACAGGAGGTGGACAAAGTACTGGAGTTTCAGCTTTAGCATCATTCCTTCCAAAGAAATCCCAGGGCTCATCTCCTTCAGAATGGACTGGTTGGATCTCCTTGCAGTCCAAGGGACTCTCAAGAGTCTTCTCCAACACCACAGTTCAAACGCATCAATTCTTCGGCTCTCAGCCTTCTTCACAGTATAACTCTCACATCCATACATGACTACTGGAAAAACCATAGCCTTGACTAGACAGACCTTAGTCGGCAAAGTAATCTCTCTGCTTTTGAATATGCTATCTAGGTTGGTCATAACTTTTCTTCCAAGGAGTAAGTGTCTTCTAATTTTATGGCTGCAGTTACCATCTGCAGTGATTTTGGAGCCCCCAAAATAAAGTCTGACACTGTTTCCCCATCTATTTCCCATGAAGTGATGGGACTGGATGCCATGATCTTGGTTTTCTGAATGTTGAGCTTTAAGCCAACTTTTTCGCTCCTCTTTCACTTTCATCAAGAGGTTTTTGAGTTCCTCTTCACTTTCTGCCTAAGGGTGGTATCATCTGCATATGTGAGGTGGCATTAGGCCACATTACATCCTAAAACAGATGTCTTATGTCTACCTACTTACGGTAGGTGGGTAGAGTTGGATGGGATTGAGAAACTAAAATAAAAAGAATAAGTAAAATAAGGAGACCTTTCAGATTGATGGCATTAAAGGGCCATAAACTGAGAACCAGGATGAACTTTGCAATGAGAAAGAATTTGAGAGAAATTTAAACATAGTTAATTTTGTGTTTTATGCATGCAAAGCAGGTGCTTTCCAGGCAAACAAACTCCAGTGAGTCCAAACCACTCCAGTAAAATATGTACAGATATTTTCCATTCCCTGAGGTTTAATAACTTTCCTGTAGCCCACTAACCTCTAGGGCTTTTCATAGGATATGAGTGAGAACAGCGTTTATAGTCTTTGGTAGATAAAGGCAGCATCTGCCTGTTTCCATGGTAACTCTCCAAATAGATTAAATTTTATAGCTCTGATGTCAAGACAGTGAAATTACTGGTACTTTCTGGCAGCACTTAATGGCAAAGCTCATTAAGTAGGTTTTCACTACTACATGGGAAAGAAAAGGATAAAGGCAAAACTAATATCCTATAACATGCATAAGAAAAATGAAGACCTTTCTGTATCTCTCAACCAAGAACTGACAAAATTAAAGAGAAAAACATAAACATAATGCAGGTTTTCAGAACATGGCTCACGACTTTCTGGTTTGAGTAATGGACGGTATTTCCAGAATTATTTTCTTTAAAGGTTGTCAAATCGATTGTCTCCTGTTATTCTAATTCAGAATTCTTCAGCACTGAATTTTGAAGTGGCCACTATAACTGAAAAGAACTTGACCATGTTTTTGGGTCAGTGGTTTACTCCTTCTACAATGAGTACTCATTAAAATTATCCAAAGACATTTGCCACATAGTTGCAGATAAATCAGATAGATGAATTATGCGGTTGGAACAGTTTTCCTAGTACAATGGGGAATTTAAAAGGATATTTCAGATCAACATGCATTAATTAGCCCAGTTTTTGTAAAAGTCTGTTCATAATTTCTTAAAATTTCAGAAAGCATATAAAAACAAAATGTAAAGACTGACTATATTTGGATAGTTTTTAGTTGTATATAATTTGTAATTTTTATCTATTAAAACCTGGATTATTTGTATAAAATTAAAAAGATTTTTTTTTGAAATGTTAAAATTTCCTTTTCAGAAAAATGAAAGGTAAGATATATTTTAGCCTAGCATGGTCACATACATAGTAGGGCATTGCTAGGAAGTCCTGTGATTTATGCCTTCAAGAATAACAATAGGAAGATTTTTATAATTTCATGTTAGGATCACAAATAGTTAGAGGACTATATTCAGTTCAGTTCAGTTTAGTTTAGTCGCTCAGTCGTGTCTGACTCTTTGCGACCCCATGAACCGCAGCACGCCAAACTGTCCATCACCAACTACTGGTATTCACCCAAACTCACGTGCATCGAGTTGGTGATACCATCCAGCCATCTCATCCTCTGTTGTCCCCTTCTCCTCCTGCTCCCAATTTCTCCCAGCATCAGGGTCTTTTCCAGTGAGTCAACTCTTCTCATGAGGTGGCCAAAGTATTGGAGTTTCAGGACTATGTTATGATGCTTTTAAATACATTATATTATTGTATGGGCTGTGGATGGATCTTGCCTGAAGAGTTTACTTTGATATTTTCGTTAGATATATTGAAACAAAATAAGAAGAAAGTTATGCATATGAACAACACTGGCATTGATACACTTGCTTCCTGTGGCAGTTTGGATAGTTTCACCCAAGGTAACAGAAACCTTGATCCAATATGGCTGAAGAAATCCATACATCAAGCAGTAGGGTAACCTTGGACTTCCCTGGTGGCTCATATGGTAAAGAATCCACCTGCAGTGCAGGAGACCCAGTTTTGATGCCTGGGTCAGGAAGATCCCCTGGAGAAGGAAATGGCAACCCACTCCAGTATTCTTGCCTGGAGAATTCCATGGGCCGAGGAGCCTGGCAGACTATAGTTCATGAGGTCACAGAGTCAGGCACGACTGAGTCAACTAACACACAGACACACACACACACACACACACACACACACACACACAGGAGTTTATTCATAGAAATGGACTAATACAGTCATCAAAGACTATATTCTTTCTGTCCCTAGTCTATACCATCCCTGATGTGAATTTCTTCCTGACCCTCTTTGTAGAATAGCTTTAACAGTCTCCTGTTACAGCATGAAAGTCTCCTCAGTTCAGTTCAGTCACTCAGTCATGTCCGACTCTTTGCGACCTCATGAACCACAGCATGCCAGGCCTCCCTGTCCATCACCAGCTCCTGGAGTTTACCAAACTCATGTCCATTGAGTCAATAATGCCATCCAGCCATCTCATCCTCTGTCATCCCCTTCTCCTCCTGCCCTTAATCTTTCCCAGCATCAGAGTCTTTTCAAATGAGTCAACTCTTCACATCAGGTGGCCAAAGGATTGGAATTTCGGCTTCAGCATCACTCCTATAAGTCCTGACAGTCTTCGATAAGAGTCTAAGTCAGTTCAGTTCAGTCACTCAGTCGTGTCCGACTCTGTGACCTCATGAATAGCAGCACGCCAGGCCTCCCTGTCCATCACCATCTCTCGGAGTTCACTCAGACGTCTATCGAGTCGGTGATGCCATCCAGCCATCCCATCCTCGGTCATCCCCTTCTCCTCCTGCCCCCAATCCCTTCCAGCATCAGAGTCTTTTCCAATGAGTCAACTCTTCACATGAGGTGGCCAAAGTACTGGAGTTTCAGCTTTAGCATCATTCCTTCCAAAGAAATCCCAGGGGTCATCTCCTTCAGAATGGACTGGTTGGATCTCCTTGCAGTCCAAGGGAGTCTCAAGAGTCTTCTCCAACACCACAGTTCAAAAGCATCAATTCTTTGGTACTCAGCTTTCTTCACAGTCCAACTCTCACATCCATACATGACCACAGGAAAAATCATAGCCTTGACTAGACAGATCTTCATCGGCAAAGTAATATCTCTGCTTTTGAATATGCTATCTAGGTTGCTCATAACTTTTCTTCCAAGGAGTAAGTGTCTTTTAATTTCATGGCTTCCAGTCACCACCTGCAGTGATTTTGGAGCCCCCAAAAATAAAGTCTGCCACGTTTCCACTGTTTCCCCGTCTATTTCCCATGGAGTGATGGGACTGGATGCCATGATCTTCGTTTTCTGAATGTTGAGCTTTAAGCCAACTTTTTCACTCTCCTCTTTCACCTTCATCAAGAGGCCCTTTAGCTCCTCTTCACTTTCTGCCATTACGGTGGTGTCATCTGCATATCTGAGGTTATTGATATTTCTCCCGGCAATCTTGATTCCAGTTTGTGTTTCTTCCAGCCCAGAGTTTCTCCTGATAGGCATCCTATTGTCCATCTCTTCATGTGGCTCTCTCAGACACAATGCAAACTTTCTAAAAAGTGGTCAGCAACTCTCCCACACCTTTCTTGCCTTTTCTGAATCAGTCTAAGAGCGGTGGTGAGTACTGAGAAAATATTCTTTAAATGTAATCCTTACTTATGAGACTTAGTTGAAAATATCAGGAAGTCACTGTGTAGCAAGAGGAATTCTTCCAGGTAGGAATATTTCCAGGTTGGGAGTATACTAAACTATTCTGTACATGGGGCACATATATTAGTAGCAGAAGAAGTGATAGGCAGAGTTTCATTAATATTACTAATGCTAAACTGTCTACAAAGTGGTTCTAATAATTTATACTCCATCTATCCTTGTGTCAGGGCACTATTGGTTCTTATTTTCACAAACATTTGTTAAAACAAGACTTAACATTTTAACCTATTTGTTATATAAGTAATGATATTTTATTATGATTTATTTTCCTGGTCAGTAGTACATACAAGCATGTGTTTGTGTGTTAGTCACTTAGTCATGTCCAACTCTTTGTGACCCCTGGACTATAGCCTTCCAGGCTTCTCTGTCCATGGGATTCTACAGGCAGGATTACTAGAGTGGATTGCCGTTCCTTTCTCCAGAGGCTCTTCCCCACCCAGGGGTTGAACCCTGGTCTCCTGCATTGAGGGCAGGTTCTTTACCATTTGAGCTACAGGGAAGTCCTACATACAAGCATGTCAACACAATATTATAAATCAACTGTACTCCAATAAAAATAAATTTAAAAAACAAAAAAACAAAATAATGTTCTCTGTTACGATTTCATTCAATATATCTACTTAAGATAAATAACAAATTAAAAATACATGTGTGCCTTTGTTGTTGCTTTGACTTGTTTTTAAATTTTACAATTGATCTATTAATATCTACCGAATCTGCCCTTTTATGCATTTCATTTATCACTTTTGAGACTGCACATTATCACTATCCCTATAACTTAGGAGTAGCTTAAAACCTGATGGCTAGGGAAGTGGCTCTTTGTGAAATGTGCAGGGTATCAGAGATTTATTTATTTCTGTTGTTGAAAAAGAGGAGTAGCATGGAAATGGGGGTATCGTGCACAGAGATCCTATAAAAGTCATGAAAAGCTCTGGATATGTCTCTTTTCCTCTTTGCCCTTCTCTTTCCTCCCCCACATCTTTCTCCTTGTTTCACTTTTCCCAAAGACTTGCCTGAAATATTTTGATTCTCTTCTTCATAATGAAAAGTAATTTATTTCCACTTCTTTCATTATTTCAAAGTCATTAATAATTCTTTTAAATGAATTTAAACATGAAGTTGAAGGTTGTGTGTTATTAATTATATTTGTTAAACTGAGGCTCTTTAAGCTGAGATTCTCTGTGTGGGAAGAACTCATTGTCAGAAGAGGAAAATGATGAACCTCTGTGGGAAGGCTGAAAATTGTCTAAATCTATCAAAATGTCATATCCAAATTAAGGTTTAATTAAAAATCTAAAAAAAAATCACCTAATATTGAATCCTAATTGTTTTGAAAAATAACTCTTTGCAATATTAGAATTTAGTATTTTAGTCTCTTTTCTAATCCTTGTGCTACAAATTTGATTTTCAACTATAATGAATATTTGCCTTTTTCAAAACTAGAATGCTGAAAGCATCTGACATTTCATCCCTAGAACTTTACTGTATCATCCAGCTCTATTGGAATTTTCTTGACTGAACTGGTCAATAAAAAATGACTGCATGTTCTCTGGGCAGATTGTTCTCTGGGTAGGACTAGGGCACTTACAGCATGGTAGCCCTGCCAGGAGTGGTATTTCCTCTCCTTTTGCCTCACTCTGTTATCACACAAATTACAAAATAGTAAAATGTGGAAAAATCAAAGGATGGAAAAAACCATGAGATGCTCATCAGACTGCAGATCTCAGTAGGGACCATGCATCATTGTATTTGTATCTCTTCAGCTTCTATCAGTAAAGTACTAAACAAAACATTTTTAAAAATCCAAGAAGTACAAGAAGTGCTAAAAATCAGCGAGCAAGTGTATATTTAACAGCGTTCTTAACTTTTCCAATGGCAATGGGTTTTAATAGGGCCCATGGTATCGTCATATAATTTAGGCATTTCCAACATAACGTATGGTTATGCTGGTTATGTTTGACCTGGTCCTGAAATACTTCCTTCATTTGGCTTTCATGATAACACCCCCAGCTGGTCCTCATCCCTCTTCTTCCCCCAAAACCCCTGTCCACCCTTTTTCAGTCTCCTTTGCGAGCTTCCTCTCATCTCCTTCCCTCTATGCCATGGATAAAACAAGGAAGTAGTCCAGGGTATCTTCTCTTTCATAGTCACATAAATTTTCCTCCTGACCCCTAGATTCTTGGAAGGAATTGGTTATTTAACATCTCCACTTAGACATTTGATACATGTCTTGAACTCAACATCCCCCAAATCAAGTTTTAAACTTCAAGTTATAAAGTAAATAAATCATGGGGATGTAACATACAACTATAGTGACTGTAGTTAATAATACTGCATTATATATTTCAAAGTTACTAAGAGAATAGATCTTAAACGGTCTCATCATAAGAAAAATATTTATAACTATCTTCATTTTTTTGGATTTTTAATCATTTTTATTGAAGCTTTATTATAGGAAAAAGAAGAAGAGATATGGAAAAACTATAAAAGGAAAATGACTTGCAGAATAGAAACAGTGAAAAGAATCTATTAGCAGGTAATGAAAAAAATTGATGAATCATGGAGCTTAATCATCTCTCTCTCTCTCTCTCTTGTTCTGCATGAGGATTTGGTGAAGCAAATGACAAACAGTTGTCATGAGTTACGTATTGTTCTTTAAAAACTCATTGGTCCATAAATAAATCTTTATTGGACATTCTATTTAAGTTGAAGTAATGAGGGTGTTAAATATATGTGTCAACACCCAACATGCTGCTATCCATGTAGTTCCATGAACACATATTCTTAAAAAACTGACTAAACTAGTAAAACTCAAGTCTCCATTTAGGTGACTGAGTATCTTAACATAAATAGACTCATTGATTTATTTTTCATGTACTAGGCACTGTTTAATGGACAAGGGAATCATCAATGAACAAAACAAAAGTTCATGTATTTTAATTGATATACAAAAATTATATTAAAATTTTTAACATATAAAATTATATGTATTTTAATTCGATATACAATGAGCTTAATTTTAGTGCATGAAGATAGGCTACAGTAAATAATTTAGTATATGTTAGAGGGAGGGAATTTCTATTGGTTAAAAAAGAAGTAGAGTAATGGTGACTGGAGCAGGTGAGTTGGAGTATAAAACGCAGATTGCAGTATTAAATGGGATGTTCAGAAAGTGGTTAACTGAGTAGATCTGAAGGTTATGAAATTGCTAGTCAAGTAATCTGGAGAATAATTTACCAGAGAGAGTTATGGCTAGAGAGAAAGCTTTAGAGTAAGAGCATACTGACCTCCTCCGTGTGTTTCAGAGTAAAATAACAGGGGAATTGTAGACAAGGAGATCAGAGAGATAACAGAGTTGGGTTATGTAGAGACTTGTAGTCATATTAAGGACTTAAGCTTTTACTATGATTTTATGGAGACATTTCGCCAGAGATTTAGCAGGAAAGTAGTATCATATGACTTATGTTAGAAAGGATCATGCTAACTGCTGTGTAAATAGACTGTAGAAGGAAAAGGTGGAACCTTATTATGAAACTATTGTGGTAATCCAGGCAAGGAATAATGGTAGTAGGCTGGGTCTTGTGTGTAAGTATCAGAGCTCATGAGAAATGATGTTGTTACTTGATATACATTGAAGAAAAAGCCGAAAGGTTAGTTACATATAGAAGAGTAATCAAATGTAACACAAGAGTTGTTGATTTTGATCTTTTTAAAATTTTTGAGTAACAGGAAGGATGAGGGATATAAACTGAAAAACAGGTTGTGAAGGAGAGAATGGCATGCTTTGGCAGTCTAAAAAGGGAAAGATATTTTAGGTAGTAACAGTGAGTGAAATCGCTCAAAAATTTATCAGAGCACTGGGTGAGGCTTAAGTGGGCACAGCACTATTTTTAAAGGAGCAGTTTGTCTCAGCCTGGCAGCTCACACAGTGCCCCCTGTTAAATTTATTTATACTCCACTTCCCAAAACTGAAGGAAAATTGTGAATCTCAAAAAGCAGATACTAGGAAAACAACAAGAAAAATAAGAATCAAATTTTAAGAAGGGAAAATCAATAATGGAGGTACATGACCAAATTGTCTGCCACAAATAGTTACACTGTCCAAAGACCGCTGCTGTGAACAGATTTGCCCTGTGCACTCTCTGGCTCAGTTGTCGACCCCTCTGTTGTTGTTTTTTTTTCTCGTTGCCTACTTGCTAATATACTTTTATGTTTAGACAAAGTTTAGCTCCTTTCCGCATGGTATACACGGGGTTGTGAAGAGGCCATACCCGGCTTCTTTTAATTCCAGTCACCAGAGGCCATCAATATTTACCTTTACGAGGTTAATCAGCCAAATTGTGAATTGAGTGTGCAACAAAGACACAGCCAACTGAGACAACATATAAACAAACAGAGTTTGTTTTTCATTTTAGAAAAGCTTGGTATTTTCTTCTGAAGTCTTAGTGATCGCCCTTTCTGTTTCCCGGCTGACCTTTCTGTTCCATCCTGTCAGCTGCAAAGCAGCCTCTACACTTTTCAAGTTGATTTTCAGAAAAACCAAAGCATGGTCCCAAACTAGACATGGGCTCATTCCTAGAAATATAATTCATTTTGTGAAGAGACAGGAGGAAGACAAAGGTAGGTCACAAACAGTTGGGATTTTTAGGTGCTGACAGTATAGAAGCAGGGGAATAAAACCCCGCTATTCACGGAAACAAAGACCAGTACCTTCAGCCACATTTTTGAGTCTCTACTCTATAAGAAGGAACTCATCCAGGTACCAGAGACCAAACGTCTGAAACATGGCTCAGAGCCCTAATGGGAAGATAATAGAAATGTTAACAGGAATACAAAAAAATGAGAAGTTAAAGGTTTGGAGGTATTTGCAGGGCAGCGGTGGAGATGCAGACATAGGGAACAGACTTGTGGACACAGTGAGTGAAGGCAGAGTGAGCTGAATGGAGAGAGGAACATGGAAACATGTATATTACCATATGCAAAATAGATAGCCAGTATGATGCAGAGAGATTTGCTGTATGATGCAGAGAGCTCAAAACCAGTGCTCTGTGACAACCTAGAGGAATGGGATGGGGTGGGATATGGGAGGGAGCTTTAAGAGGGAGGGGGCATATGTATACATTTGGCTGATACATGTTGATATACAGCAGAGATCAACACAATACTGTAAAGCAATTATCCTTCAATTAAAATAGATGAATCAAAAAATATATATATATTTGTAAATGGATAGAAAGTAGAATATATATAAATATAGATAGATATATACCAATAAATAAACAAATAAATAAAATTTTTAAAAAGGTTTAGAAGACCAAAGAAAGTTTTTAGGACTGTATCTGACTTTCTTTGTCCATTTCAGCTAGAGACCTCTGTATTTTCTCTGTAGAACAGAGATGACATTAAAGACTTCATTTGAGCTATTAACAAGGACAGAGCTGATTGAAATGAGGGTTTGAGTTGCCAAAAGCTCTCTTCAACCTTCAGCTCCTCCTAGTTTGTTTTGGAGCATTCTGTTCTTTCTGTCCTCCTATTTTCCACAAGTATTTCTTCATCCCAACCATAATACTGAGCTCTAAACATAATTTTAAAATCAGTGAATGAGAGGTCAGGGGAAAAAAACTGATTGTCAATCAACAGATTTTATCTTTTCCTGAGAAATCACTCTTGCAAGGAAGAAGAACAACAAAAAAGTCCCTTTTAAAAATCACAATTTGAGGTAAGAAATGATTCTATGTAACTTTGGCTTGAATGAGTTCTGACATATTTGTACTGTATTTTCTAAGGGTCTGGAGTCAAATTACATACATTTTTATACTAATAGACATCCATATGACTATATTTCCTTGCTTTTTAAAACAATTCTATTTTTTGGGGCTTAAGTATTTGGAACCAGAAACTTGAAGGGTTATGTTGCTAAGAGACCAAATTTAGGTTGAAAATCAGAAAACCAGGATTCTTTTTGCACAACTGTTACTGATCATGTAGGACATTGCGAAAACCCACTTATACCTTATGCTTATCCACATGTTCAAAAAAATTTTCTTTTTATCAACTTCACTGCTAAAGAACCAAATATAAAACCCTACTGCAGAGCAGGAAATTAAGAAAGTTATGAGTAGGAAGGAAAATTGGTTTTTAAAATTCTAAGGTTATTTTGTTTATAGCATTGTGAGCCGTATACCCTGAAGCCTTTGTCTATGTACATACTACCCAATAATTCACTGACCCCTAGGCAACCATCAAGGTTTTCTGTTTTTGTCTATTCTGGAAATTTCCTATTAATTGAATCATATAATATATGATCCTTTGTGATTTTTCTTTCTTTGCTTAACAAAACTCATCCATGTTGTCCCACTGCAGTTATTTCATCGTTGAATAGAATTTCATTGTATGAATATATCATATTTTTTCTACCCATTCATCAGTAGATGGATATTTGGGTTGTTTCCATCTTCAGTTCAGTTCAGTTGCTCATTCATGTCTGACTATTTGTGACCCTATGAATTGCAGCACGCCAGGCCTCCCCTGTCCATCACCAACTCCAGGAGTTCACTCAGACTCACATCCATCAAGTCAGTGATGCCATCCAGCCATCTCATCCTCTGTCGTCCCCTTCTCCTCCTGCCCCCAATCCCTCCCAGCATCAGTCTTTTCCAATGAGTCAACTCTTTGCATGAGGTGGCCAAAGTACTGGAGTTTCAGCTTTAGCATCATTCCTTCCAAAGAAATCCCAGGGCTCATCTCCTTTAGAATGGACTGGTTGGATCTCCTTGCAGTCCAAGGGACTCTCAAGAGTCTTCTCCAACACCACAGTTCAAAAGCATCAATTCTTTGGTACTCAGCTTTCTTCACAGTCCAACTCTCACATTCATACATAACTGGAAAAACCATAGCCTTGACTAGATGGACCTTTGTTGGCAAAGTAATATCTCTGCTTTTCAATATGCTATCTAGGTTGGTCATAACTTTTCTTCCAAGGAGTAAGCGTCTTTTAATTTCAGGGCTGCAGTCACCATCTATAGTGATTTTAGAGCCCCCCAAAATAAAGTCTGACACTGTTTCCACTGTTTCCCCATCTATTTCCCATGAAGTGATGGGACCAGATGCCATGATCTTCGTTTTCTGAATGTTGAGCTTTAAGCCAACTTTTTCACTCTCCCCTTTCACTTTTATCAAGAGGCTTTTTAGTTCCTCTTCACTTTCTGCCATAAGTTATTGATATTTCTCCCCACAATCTTGTTTCCAGCTTGTGCTTCTTCCAGCCCAGCGTTTCTCATGATGTACTCTGCATAGAAGTTAAATAAGCAGGGTGACAATATACAGCCTTGACATATTCCTTTTCCTATTTGGAACCAGTCTGTTGTTCCATGTCCAGTTCTAACTGTTGCTTCCTGACCCGCATATAGATTTCTCAAGAGGCAAGTCAGATGGTCTGGTATTCCCATCTCTTTCAGAATTTTCCACAGTTTATTGTGATCCACACAGTCAAAGGCTTGGGCAGAGTCAATAAAGCAGAAGTAGATGTTTTTCTGGAACACTCTTGCTTTTTCGATGATCCAGCGGATGCTGGCAATTTGATCTCTGGTTCCTCTGCCTTTTCTAAAACCAGCTTGAACATCTGGAAGTTCACAGTTCACGTATATATCATATTTTTTCTACCCATTCATCAGTAGATGGATATTGGGTTGTTTCCATCTTAGGTTATTATAAATAATGCTGCTATGGACATTTGTTTGTAAGTTTTTATGTGAACATATGTTTTCACTTCTCTTGG
This sequence comes from Nanger dama, assembly GCA_917880005.1. Lineage (NCBI taxonomy): Eukaryota > Metazoa > Chordata > Mammalia > Artiodactyla > Bovidae > Nanger > Nanger dama. The sequence continues at coordinate 39,541,334 of CAKJTW010000004.1, forward strand.
GTAATTGGAATTACTGGGTAGCATGGTAAATGTAACTTTAACTATTAGAGGAACTGCCGGATTGTTTTCTTGTACTGTACTATGTATCTACCTTTCTGTTGGTCATGTGTGAGACTTCCAATTTCTCCACATGCTGCCCAACACTTGTTTTATCTGTTTATTTTTAACCACACTAGTGAGTGTGAAGGAGAAGGCAATGGCAAGCCACTCCAGTACTCTTGCCTAGAAAATCCCATGGGCGGAGGAGCCTGGTGGGCTGCAGTCCATGAGGTCCCTACTAGTCAGACACGACTGAGCGACTTCACTTTCATTTTTCACTTTCATGCATTGGAGAAGGAAATGGCAACCCACTCCAGTGTTCTTGCCTGGAGAATCCCAGGGATGGGGAGCCTGGTGGTCTGCTGTCTATGGGTTGCACAAAGTCGGACACGACCAAGCAACGCAGCAGCAGCAGCAGCAGCGAGTGTGAAGTGTTCTTTCATGGGGCTTTTGGTTTGCATTTCTCTGATGGCTGATAATTTTCCTTTGGAGAAATGCCTATTCAGATCTTTACACTAATTTTATTTTTATTTTATTTATTTTTGGTTGTACTGTGTCTTCATTTCTGTGTGGGCTTTCTCTGGTTGCGGTGAGCAGGGCTACTCTTACTTGCGGTGCACAGACTTCTCATTGTGGTGGCTCCCCTTGTTGCAGAGCACAGGGCTCTTGGCGTGCGGCCTTCAGTAGTTGCAGGCATGTGGGCTCAGCATTTGGGGCATGGGCATGTGAGCTCTAGAGCACAGGCTCAGTGGTTGTGGCGCATGGGCTTAGTTGCTCTGTGGCATGTGAGATTTTCTGGACCAGGAATCAAACTTGTGTTCCCTGCATTGGCACATGGACTACCACTAGGGAAGTCCCTTTTCACTCATTTTAAACTCAGTTCTGTTTCTTTCAATTTTTGAATTGTAATAGTTACTCTGTTTTTTCCAAGTGTACAAGTCCTGTTACTTCTGGCACAGTTGGTTTTACTTGATAAAGGGAAGTATCTATTTGCTCCTAGATAGCCACATTCTCCTGACTATACATTTTCCAGAAGAAAGTTCCTCCATTTGTAAACAAGGATTTTCATGCTAAATTTAAGCTGGAGTTTCAGTCTAAGCCAAACAGGCATATTTGATACCTGGGTTGGGAAGATCCCCTGGAGAAGGAAATGGCAACCCACTCCAGCATTCTTGCCTGGGAAATCCCAAGGACAGAGGAGCCTGGCGGGCTACATTCCATGGAGTTGCATGATTGAGTGACTGAGCACATACATCAGTCTAGGCAAAAATGAATATCTAGAGATGAATGAACCCACTTTATATTGTCAGAAAATGAAAGCTATACAGCCCATTGTATTCTCCATATTTGTGGTAGATGCTTCAGAGCCTGGAGACAGTTACTTCACTGCCCAAAAATTCTTTAGATCTATTCACCTAAAGTTCATGTTGTTTATTTGAAATGGTATCTGGTTTGTTTTAGGCTTAAATGCTTCTTTCTGGTATGTTTTCATATCTAAGTCATCCTAATTCCTTTCAGAAACAGACATGGCAAATCTTTGATATAAAATGCTGGGAAATGTGTCAAATGTACTCAAAATTATCTTTTAAAGAAAAAAGTTACTTTTTGTTCCCTTTATGCCACAGAAAATGAGCAGTATCCTTGAGAATGAAGCCTAAAGCTCCCTGTGGTGTGTTAAATCAGAGTGTCTTCACCAACAAAAGGAAGCCATGAAGTCTTTCTGAATGTGAGGACAAGAGTATATGGTGATTTGAATTGATGAAAGTGAGAGATATAGTAAATTCAATCATTTATGATGATCCATGGGGCTCAAAATTCTCCAAGCCAGGCTTCAGCAATACTATGTGAACCGTGAACCTCAGATATTCAAGCTGGTTTTAGAAAAGGCAGAGGAACCAGAGATCAAATTGCCAGCATCCACTAGATCATGGAAAAAGCAAGAGTGTTCCAGAAAAACATCTATTTCTGCTTTATTGACTCTGCCCAAGCCTTTGACTGTGTGGATCACAATAAACTGTGGAAAATTCTGAAAGAGATGGGAATACCAGAGCACCTGACCTGCCTCTTGAGAAACCTATATGCAGGTCAGGAAGCAACAGTTAGAACTAAATATGGAACAACAGACTGGTTCCAAATAGGAAAAGGAATACGTCAGGGCTGTATATTGTCACCCTGCTTATTTAATTTCTATGCAGAGTACATCATGAGAAACGCTGGGCTGGAAGAAGCACAAGCTGGAATCAAGATTGCTGGGAGAAATATCAATAACCTCAGATATGCAGATGAAACCACCCTTATGGCAGAAAGTGTAGAGGAACTAAAAAGCCTCTTGATAAAAGTGAAAGAGGACAGTGAAAAAGTTGGCTTAAAGCTCAACATTCAGAAAACAAAGATCATGGCATCTGGTCCCATCACTTCATGGGAAATAGATGGGGAAACAGTGGAAACAGTGGCAGACTTTATTTTTTGGGCTCCAAAATCACTATAGATGGTGTTTGTAGCCATGAAATCAAAAGACGCTTACTCCTTGGAAGAAAAGTTATGACCAACCTAGATAGCATATTGAAAAGCAGAGAGGTTACTTTGCCAACAAAGGTCCATCTAGGCATGGCCATGGTTTTTCCAGTGGTCATGTATGGATGTGAGAGTTGGACTGTGAAGAAGGCTGAGCGCCGAAGAATTGATGCGTTTGAACTGTGGTGTTGGAGAAAATTCTTGAGAGTTCCTTGGACTGCAAGGAGATCCAACCAGTCCATTCTGAAGGAGATGACCCCTGGGATTTCTTTGGAAGGAATGATGCTAAAGCTGAAACTCCAGTACTTTGGCCACCTCATGTGAAGAGTTGACTCACTGGAAAAGACTCTGATGCTGGGAGGGATTGGGGGCAGGAGGAAAAGGGGATGACAGAGGATGAGACAGCTGGATGGCATCACTGACTCAATGGACATGAATCTGAGTGAACTCCAGGAGTTGGCGATGGACAGGGAGGCCTGGCGTGCTGCGATTCATGGGATCGCAAAGAATCGGACACGACAGATCAACTGAACTGAACTGAACTGATGGTTGCACCTGTTCCCATTACCTGCAATAATTTTCTTTATGTGGAGGTCGCACATAGTAGCTATTCTTTTCCTGCCCTATAGGTAAGACCTAGGCAAGTTTTCAGAGTAGATAAGTTTTTCAGGTAGATATCTCTCCTTTCCTTTCAACAATCATATACTTAATCCTCTGTCTTCCAGTTCCCACTTTTCTCACCAAAATATTTTTGATTATTAGCTTATTCTCCAACACTCCCAAACAGGAATATTTTCACTTTTAAAGAATATTCTTAAAGAGGAAAGAACTTTCATAATCATGCATGTGTCCATGTCAAGAGGCTGCAGTTGTGTCCAACTCTTTACCCCATTGACTGTAACCCACCAGGCTCTTCCGTTCATGGAATTCTTCAGGCAAGGATCCTGGAGTGGTTTGCTGTGCCCTCCTCCAGAGGATCTTCCTGACCCAGGGACCAAACTTGCCTCTGGTATGTTTGCTGCATTGGCAGGCAGGTTATTTACCACTAGCACCACCTGGGAAGCCCTTTCCATAACCATAAGAATGCATTTCTCCTAGAGGTCTAGTATTCTTTCAGAAGAATTATTAAACTTTCTTTCAGAAGAATTTATTAAACTTTAAAGAATTTTTCTGAAGATTTGGTCCCATACAAATTGGAGGGGAAATATTTTGTATTTTCTTGAACATATACGTTTTTCTTTTAATTAACATCACTTAATTCTTTTTTGATCAAAAACCATATTGCCCAATTTAATCACTCACCTAATTTGTCCCTCTCAGTCATCAGTGTTGATGAATGTCATTTCTACATTGAACACAAAATCTGTTATCATGGACAATTATCAAAAGAATATGCCAAATGTTATAGCAGAGTTTCAAAAAAATGTAATTCCAGAACTACTTCTGAATAATAAAAATGTAAATAATCTCCCAGCAGGACTATTTGAAAAATCCAGCATTAATATCAGTGTTTAACTGTTTTTTAAAAATATGAAGCATATTATTATACAAATAAAAGTTTTGCAGGTATGAACTTTTGCCATTTTTCTACTATGGACTGTGCTTGGCCTGAGACAAGTGAAGACACAGCACAGCTATTATGATCAGATATCTCTTACTTTCTCTCAATTTCTCGTGGCTGCTTGGAAAACACAGGGCCTCACAGAAACCAATCTGCTACAGTCTCTGCTGTAATGGAGTAAAGGAAGGAACTCAGGAGAGGTTCTCTATTGGCTGTAAGTTTTGAAAGGGAAAAGATATGTTGTCCATTTCTTCACACTGGTTTAATTTCCTGATTGAAGATTTATTTATTTATTTTTAAAGACTGGGCTTCTGGCCCTTTCAAATCCCTCAGACTTTTTGAAAACTGACTGATGCCATTAGACTGTCAATCACAGACTCAAAAAGTGAAAAGTCAGTGAGACATACACCAAAACTAATATGTTTTAGAGACTTAACTTTCATGTAAATGTTTTCAGTTGCAAGGAACAGAAAATATGATCTAAAATGGCATTAAAAAGGTGGGGAATCATTGGTTTACTGTACACCCCAGAGCCTGGTTCATTATCTCGGTTCATTCTTATCTAGTAAGGAATTGAAAGAAAGTTCAGTTTTCCCCAAATTTTGAGTTTGTGGATCTGAAGATCTTTGACCATCATGGGTCGAACATGATCTATCTAGTGTCTGGAATGTGGAAAAATGTAATTGTAAAATGTAATTTGTAAAAGTGTAATTAAACTCAGTAGGACCTTCTCAGGAGCTTAAGATAGAATCAGTTCTTCCCTTTCTCAGATACAATGCCTTAGACACCATGTAACAGAAATTCCCTCTCTAATTAGCTTAAACAATATTCAGTATGTAGAATAGTAGGAAGTTCTGGGAAAGGACTCTCCAAGTATAGTTAAAATAGGACTCCTGCTTCTCTGCAGTTTCCTTGGCTCTGCCTGTCTCCATGAATTGGGATAGCTTCTGGACTTTTCAGGTACTATTATCCTACCCATGAAGTTTGAAGGTAGCAAAAACAGCAACTTGAATGACCCAGAAGAACAAAGAAAAAACTATTCCAAACTTAAAGTTACATTTACTCAACATTTATTTAGTATGTTTGGACCAATTTGGGTCATATATCAACTTTCATTTCCTATCAGTCTCCAGGAGAGTGCCATGATCTGTCTGGTTGAAAGCTGAAATCTGTTACTGGATAGGCAGGTAGGATTCTCACAACTGGTCCAGGACTAGTAATCACTTTTGAGCTGGAGATGGGATTACCTTTCCTGGGAGTCATAGAGCACATACAGAAGGTTGAAGACTTCAACAGGATTTGTATTTTGTAAGAAGAAAAGGATAAGAGACAGAGGATATTTAAGCATCAATGGTCAGGACACAACCGTATACAGAAAGGAAGAGACAGCAGTTGATGAGGAATACAGAGACAAATTATTCCTGTGACAATGATGTTTCTTCTTTTAACACTTGGCTGACAATATGCATAAAACCTGACTGAATAAAATATGGTCTCTCAGGAGTACCACTCTAGAAACCATCAGATTTCAATTTCAAAAACTATTAAAAGCAACCACTACTCATCTGGTTTCCATATTGGATAGAATTTGAGAATCTTGATGATGTTCAGTGATTTTTTTGTTGTTCTTTAGAGTTCCAGAAACTTCTGAATAAATTTCCAGTTTCTCTGCATCCAGTCAACTCTGATGCCCAGAGAGACTAACCATCTCCTTTCACCAAATGAGTATTCTTTTATTCAGAACTTATTTCCTGGTTCCTAAAAGAGAAATTTCCACTTTGCACTAGCTTTTGTGCATCACAGTGCATTGACTGGCAATTTGTAAACAGCATTTGCAGCAAAGAAGGCAAAACACCCAGAAGTTCATTTCTCAGATGAGAGCAGATTTCAGTTCAGATGTCAACATCTGCTTCCTGGCTCCCTCCCTTTTCGATTGATCAGCTTCCTTTCTAAGAAAAGAGGACCAGGACCAGGACAAGTGAAGCTTTATAAATGAGTGATAAACCCTGATTGTATTTTGAGAATGTTTTATAGGCTGAAATAATTTACTCATGGAGTTAAAATAGGAAGACATTGGCTGTAATCTTATCAATATGTAATAAAGACAAAGTGGAATTCAGAGAACCAAGATTTTCTAAGTCACTTTAAAATATTATTTTGTTAGTTAGAGATGACAAAATTATATTTATTGACAAGTAAATTTTGTTATGGGGCTTCCTTGGTGGCTCAGTGATAAAGAATCCTTCTGCCAATGCAGGAATCTCAGGAGACACAGGTTCAATCTCTGGGTTGGGAGATCCCCTGGAGTGGGAAATGGCAACCCACTCTAGTACAGAGGAGCCTGGCAGACTGTAGTCTATGGAGTCACAGAAGAGTCGCACATGACTTAGCAACTAAGCAACAACAAATAGCATTTACTCATTTAGGTAAAACCAATCCAATAATGGAAAGATTAGATTGTTATACTTCTTAAATCTAATTTAGTCAATTATTATCTCAAAATCAGTCCCTTTAAATTAAGAAAAGAAAGAAAATCAAACTGGTATTTATGATATTACATGTTAGCAGCTCAGCTAGATGCTTTGTCTCACTTTTCTCAATATCCTCATATGACTGATGAGTAAGTAGAAGGTTCTGAAATCCATGATTTTCCTAATGCCTTCAAAACAGCACTATCCCATCATGAATCACTAGGTAGACAGAGCAATCAGTTTCTATGAGGAAAGGAAAAGACATGTATAGTTACTAAACACCCAGTCTTGACACTGTGCAAGGTGATTATCAATTAATAAAATATCTCACTCCATTTAACTGACAAAGTAAGTAAGTAAATAAATAAATAAATCGACTTTGAAAGATTGGATGATATGCCCAAAGCTACAGGTCTGTGCATGTAGAAGCAGACTAACACGGAAGTATTCTTCTCCAGACGGTAAAGCGTCTGCCTACAATGCGGGAGACCTGGGTTTGATCCCTGGGTCGGGAAGATCCCCTGGAGAAGGAAATGGCAACCCACTCCAGTATTCATGCCTGGAAAATCCCATGGACTAAGGAGCTTAGTGGGTTACAGTCCATGGGGTTGCAAAGAGTCGGACACAACTAAGCGACTTCACTTCACTTCATTCTTACAGGAAATGAGCTGCTAGTAATTGGGAATACCAGTTTTAACAAATACAAAGAATATGCACCCAATTAAAGAAAAAGGATACGAGAAAGGCATAGCTTTTTCTGTCTTTTTAAAAAAATTATTTATTTGTTTGGCCGTGCCAGGTCGTTCTTAGTTGGGGCACGTGGGATCTTTGATCTTCACTGCTGCCTGTGAACTCTTAGCCACAGCACATGGGATCTACTTTCCTGACCAGGGACCAAACCTAGCCCCCTGCATTGGAAGCGCAGAGTCTTAGCCATTGTACTGCCAAAGATGGAGTTCCACGGCATAGCTTTTCACATTAATTGAAGATGTGTGATATCCTCTCCTTCACTAATGGCTGTTCTGAGGACAACGTTGCCTATAGCCTGAGAGTTTCTGAAAATATAGTTTTGAAAATATTTCACTGTTGTCATTTTTCACAAAGTTGATATATAAATTATAAAATAGTAAGTAAACTCTGAACCTTGCTGACAAATCTACTCTTTCTGCACACTCCCTTTCCCCTCTCTAATTTGATATTATAATTGATTTGGCTAACATCTGACATAAACATGCGAGTGCACATAATCCATACATGTGTATCACTACTGAACCTCTTGTGTGAAATGCACACTACTTGCCAGGTTGAGCGATTATTAAATCTTTCAGTGTTTCTTTTTCCTTTTAATTATTAAGTATGACACACAGCTCCTCTGCTGTCTAGGGCAAAGATTTTTCATAAAGCCAATCAATACGTATAACTCTTTCAAAAGTAACTCTTTACCTTTCAAGTGCCATAAACAATTTATCACTTCATTATTTAGTTTTTTATCAAAATTATATTTTGCTTGACTGTGGAGAACTCCTTCAATAAGTCAGCCTGACAGTATCTTTCTCTATGGCTACAAATGTGGCAGGGTAAAAAAACAAAACAAAAAAACTGCATGTCAGAACAAACATCCTGGAAACTTTCTGTTGGCCTCATCTTGTTAAAAACAACAACAAAAAAGTACTTGAACTGAGTTTTGAAAGGTAGCACATGATTTGAAACAAACAAAAAAAGTTTCCCATTTTGGTATGTCTTTTTCTTTGCCTTTGATCTACAGAGAACAGCATTTTCAGGTTTTCTGTTGCACATGTTAATAAATATTTCATCATTATCCAAATTCTCTAGGTTTTAGTTTTGAAATTCCATAAAATGTTACTCTCATCCAGCTATCTGACAAATATTTTCATGTGTTTCTGCAAAATATCAAGGCTTGCATCTTGAAGGGAAAATCTCTCCCTTTGAATTCATCTATAACTGAGATGATTATAATTCAAATCCCTTATGATGGTATGGAGGAAGTGACAGAATAGATTCAAAGGATTAGATCTGGTAGAGTGCCTACAGAACTATGAAAAGAGGTTCTTAACATTGTGCACGAGGCGGTGACCAAAACCTTGCCAAATAAAGGAAATGCAAGCAGACAAAGTGGTTGTCTGAGGAGGCTTTACAAATAGCTGAGAAAAGAAGAGAAGTGGAAGACAAAGAAAGGAAAAGATATGCCCAACTGAATGCAGAGTTCCAGAGAATAGCAAGGAGAGACAAGGAAGTCTTCTTAAGTGAACAATGCAAAGAAATAGAAGAAAATAATAGAATGGAAAGACTGAAAATCTCTTTTCAAGAAAATTGGAGATATCAAGGGAATATTTTGTCAGGGGAGCTTGTAATTTCCTCGGTTCTGTATTGCCGCAGCAAAACTTTGAAGCAATGGATAGATCAGTGTTATAGTTCCATGTTTCAGCTCAGTTTTATTTAGAAAGCAAAGGAAAATACATCCTCAAGGAGTGAGGGCGGGTTGACCCAAAAACCGAAGAGAAGCCCCCCGGCTCAATTTTGGTTCCTCCTTTTATGTGTTTTTTCTATCCCCCCTCCCCCGAGGCTGCCCTATGTAAATTGGGCTGGCCAAGAGGGCTGTTTGTTTTACCTGAGGTCCTCCCTCCAGTCCTTGGACCTTCCTTTGTTCTATTTTCGTGGGCTTTTCCTTTCTTTGTCTTTTAGCCACCACCATTTTGGACTCCTTTTTTCTAACTACATAACATTCCCCCTTGGAGGCCCAATTCTTTGGGACTAGGTGGGGTCAAGGTCTCTCTGGCTACTTCCAGTTGACTGGGACAGTGAGGGGCATTGGATCTCCGCCTCTTGCTAGTCTCAAGGCTCAGAGTCCTTTTAGTCATGTCCATCTAAAGGTGAGTGATATTTTCCATGGTCAGCTGTAATTTTATATATCCTTGTTAAACTGGCACTGCATGTTGTAGCCTGTTGACCTGGGCAGAGATAAAATGGGTTATACAATTGATAATACATGGAGCAATCATAAGCAGCATCAATATGGTGATAACAAAGATTAGTAGGTGCATTAGTCAACTCCAAATTCCCCATTTTCAAGAGAAGGATCTCCCAAAGAAAGATTGTAGCCCCTCTAAGAACTCTCAAGCTTGTTCTTTGAGGTCCTGTAGGATCTAGAATGTTTTTCTTGAGGACTGTGAGACTTTTTTTTTTAACCTAACTGGGGATATTTATCTAGAAACATGTCTCATTCAAGATGGCTCAAGTCCCTCCTTGCTAAGGGATCAGGAGATCTATTTCCTGTCTATCTTGGGGTACAACCCCTGCTAAGTTGTGTTGGCTCTTTAGAACTGTCCTGAGAAATCTTATCCCCAGAAACTTAATTTTGGGAGTGTTCATTAGAATGGCACTCATTTGTAGTTCTGAATAGGTATCTGAGATCTTCCAGGGGCTCACAGGTGTATTGAGTGTTCTCTTCTATTTTCCTCCATGGCTTGACTCATGAGTAGTGAATCCAGGAGTCATGTCCTAGTACCTTGACTGACTTGTGAGGTAGAAAATATTACAGGGTAGGGGCCCTTCTATGTGGGCTGGAGTTGAGCCTTTGGGGACCCATCTTTCTAGACTTTAATTAGGACTTGAGTCTCTGGAGTATATAGTGGTGGCTCTTTAGACTCTTTTGGGTCCTGGTTGACTTCCCACAAGATATGTCTTGTTGGAATTGCCCAGTGGCCATGGTATAAGACCAGAGGGTCTGAGCCTCTGGATCTAGGAAGGGGTCATTGACATAAACAAAAGGTTTCCCATATAGCATCTCATAAGGACTAAGACCAAGCTGTTCCTTAGGGGCAGTATGGGTGTGGAGGAGAGCTATTTATTGGTAAAGTCACCTTCCATCCCAGGGAGATCTCCTGGGTTATCTTTTCTATCGCTGATTTTGAGAATTGGTTGGCTCTTTCTACTTTTCCTGAGGATGAGGCCTCCAGGCACATCGGAGATAATAAGTAATGCTCAGTGCTTTAGAGACCCCTGGGGTGACCTTAGAAGTAAATGATGTCCCACTGTCACTTTGTAATGACCTGGGCAGACCAAATATTGGAATAATCTCATGGGGCAGTTCTTTTACCACCTCCTCAGCCTTCTCTGTCTGAGTGGGAAAGCCTTCAATCTATCCTGTGAATAAATCTATCATGACTAGTAGGTATTTATACACTTGAGAAACTGGCGTGTGGGTGAAGTTCATCTGCCAGTCCTCTCCTGGGTGGGTCCCATGCCATTGGATGGGCTGGGCCAGCTGGGGGCTTCGAGCTCCATGGGTGTTGTTTAATTGGCAAGTGGGACAAGAGGAGACCACTTGCCTTATAGTTTTTCAAGGCCTGTTCCTCTGAAAGAACTTTCTAGTAAGCTTTGGAGGGCCTTTTCCCCTAAAGGAGTGATGGCATATATGGAGTTAACCAACTTCCATTGGAGAGTCCCAGGAAGAAAAAGGAATCCCTCCTTTTGGAACCACCCCATATGATCTTCTTAAAAGCCCTCACTCTTATCTTTAAGAGTCTCACCTTCAGAATATGAAGGAGTTTCTGGCAAATAAGTCTGTGGAACTAGGGTGGCCACCCCTATTAGGTCACCGTTCTGTAATGCTGCTCTCTTAGCTGCCTGATTGGCTGCTTCGTTTCCTTGCACCTCTTCTGTGCTCCCTTTTTAGTGTCCTTTACAGTGGGAGACTGAAACCTCAGTGGGCAGATGGACTGCCTCCAAGAGCCTAGGATTTTTATCACCATGTTTGATTGGGGACCCTCGGATGGGCAAGTGGCCTCTTTCTTTCCAAATAGCAGCATGTGCATATAGCACAGAAAGGCATACTTGGAATCAGAGTAAATGACTACTCTTTTTCCTTTTCCAAGCTCTAAAAGCTAAATCAGGGCTATGAGCTCAGCTAATTGGACTGAAGTACCTGGTGGCAAAGGTTTAGCCTCCATGGTCTCAACATTGGATACACTGCATATCCAGCTCTACTTTTTTCCATCCAAGACAAAGCTGCTTCCATCATTGTACCAGATTTCCTCAGGATTGGTCAGAGGATCTTCTGACAATCCCTCTTGGGGTTTTGTCCAGTGGTCTAAGGTTAGTAGGCAAGAGTGAAATGGGAGAGAGCCCTCAGGAGTAGGCAGGAGGGTAGCTGGGATAAGAACTTCACAAAGGGATATAGTCAGGCCTGGATTTTCCATCAGCACTACTTGATATCTGAGAATCCTTTCATCAGACATCCATAAGTGGTCTCTCCCATTCAGGAGTTGTTTCACTTGGTGGCTGGTAAAAATAGTTTGCTCCAAGAAAGTTTTAAAGCGTTTTCCAGGAGTGGAATAGCTGTAAGATTTTGAAGGAGGGAAAAGATCTCTTCCCTATAAGGAAGTAGGACACTCAGAGATGACCAAAACTGGTGGGAAAATATTTGTCCATCCCAGTAACAAAGAAGTGCTTGGGTGAATATTTCTGTAATTGTTTTCCTGTAACACCCAAAATAGTACAGGATTGGGAGGAGAAGGCTCCAGAGTAGGAGGTCCGGACAGAGTAGGTAGACCCTGTGTTAACAAAGAAATTGTTGGACCTACCTGCCACATCCAGTTGCACCCTTGGCTCCAGCCCCGTGATGGTTATCTGTGACAGGCAGGCTGTCTGGAACAGGCTGCTTCAGTCCTGTTGAACCACCCTGAGGGAAGGCTTGGTGGCTTGACCTTGAGGCTCTTGGGGTACTGAGGGTAGAGTGCTGCCCAGTGTCCCAGTTGATGGCACTTGTAGCAAGCCATTTTAGGAGACTTGTCACAGTTTGGACCCTTTTGGCCTATTATCCTGCCTGTCTACAGATTAGGCATTTGCCTTGTGCCTTGTCTTTTAAGGACTTGGGGTTTGCCATAGGGCTTCCCTGGAGGGCACCCAGCATCTGGGCATGCCTTGTCTCTTTCCTTTTCTCCCTTTCTTGGGCCTTGGCTTCCATCTCCTGTTCTCTGTTATAAAAGATATTGGTGGCTGTCTGGACCATCTTATCAAAAGAGGCATCAGGATCCTGCTGCTATAGCTATTGTAACTTTATTCTGATGTCTGATGCACATTGGGGCAGGAATTTGTCCTTTAAAATCACCTGTCCTTTGTAAGAGTGTAAGTCCAGATTGGTAAACTTTTGGAGGGCCTCTTTCAGACCTTCCACTGGACTCCTGAGTTATTGCTGAGACCGGGTGCAGTCCCACAACTAATGGGCTTCTTTCTAATTCCGTGGGTGGACTTCCTTAGGGGTGAGTCTTTCTGAAGCTTATCCTAGCCAGTACTCTTGCAATCTGAGATCCAGGAGTCCCTGGGTCAGGGTGCAGGTCCCCAGGCAGGCTGCGGCATGACAGCCTCCTGGAGATCGAATCCCTGGGCAGGTTGAGGCAGGTTGGCCTCCTGAGAAGTGGATCCCTGGACAGGTTGAGGCATGTTGACCTCCTGGGACCCCTGGACTGGTGGATCCCTGAACAGATTGAGGTGTGACAACCTTCTGAGGACCAGATCCCTGGGCAGGTCATGGCAGGTTGACTTCCTGGGATTCCCCAGGCTGGAGTTGGGTGTCCCCAGTGTACTGGGTAGGAATAAGGGGTTGTAACCTTAACTTATTGCTGGTTTATCCACTGCAGATGGGAATAGATACCATGATTTAAAGTAATTCAAGACTATGCCCTGAGACTGGGAACCTGGAAATAGACATAAGCCTTATATCTTATTGCTCTGAGGGAATTTAAGTCACTGATTTCCTCCCCTAGTCTTTCATAAGAGCAGCTTAGGATGTCTCCAATGGTAAACATTTCGTTGTCATAGATTCACTTTATTGTCATGCCCTAGGTAATAACAAAAGTACTGACAAAGGAGTGGGTTATCTGGTCCTTTTAGGGGCATTAAGAGTATTTTAATAATAAGTGAGGTGGAGCAATGTTGCCTATAAGGGGGCAGGGTCCTGATTGTAGGAGTTAGTAAGTGGCTTAAGAACAAATTGAGAAGAGGCAACAGACCAGATGTTCCATAAAAGCAGAGTGGAGGCTTGATCCAGGGGTATGTTTGTAACTTTAGGAGAAAGGTAGCAAGGGTTTGGGCACAAATAGCCTGCAGGGCTAACTCCCAAAGTGGCAAACATTATCCCTGGAAGCCCACTTGCCCTTGAAAGAATGCCACCAATAGATGGACTTCTAGCTGGCATTGTGTGCCTGTCATCTGCCCTAGCAGGTTCACTGAGAAATACTGTTGTTGCACAAGTTGTAGGAATCACAGAAGATGAAGGCCTGAATATCTAGGGGGATTGGATATTATACAGTATTTCCCTCCCAAGAACCAGCTATTTTCTGGTTGTCCCCCTGAAGATTGTAGAGGCAACACTGTGGGCCCAGATGGGGCTCAGGAAAAGAGCAAGAAACAGGAGGGAAGGGGGAAGGGCACAACTTTTGAAAGAATGACATGGCCCAAGGACATAACATAAACTGATTAAAATCACATGGGCCCAAGATGACTAGTCAAATTCAACTAAACCTTGATCCTCAATCTGCCAGCTAAATGACACACCCAGAGGTGCCAGGCCAGTTCCAATTCAGTTCAGTTCAGTTGCTCAGTCGTGTCTGACTCTTTGCAACCCATGGACTGTAGCCTACCATGCTCCTCCATCCACCCCTCCTCCATTTTTCCAGGCAAGAGTACTGGAGTGGGTTGCCATTTCCTTCTCCAGATGATCTCCCCAACCCAGGAATCAAACCTGGGTCTCTCTCATTGTAGGCAAATGCTTTACCATCTGACCACCAGGGAAGTCACACATTACAAACCTAGATAGCATATTAAAAGCAGAGACATCACTTTGCCAACAAAGGTCCATATAGTCGAAGCTATGGCTTTTCCAGTAGTCATGTCCTGATGTGAGTGTTGGACTATCAAGAAGGCTATGTGCCAAAGAATTGATGCTTTTGAATTGTGGTCCTAGAGAAGACTCTTGAGAGTCGCTTGGACAACAAGAGTATCCAGCCAGTCCATCCTAAAGGAAATCAACCCTGAACATTCATGGAAAGGATTGATGTTGAAGCTGATGCTCCAATACTTTGGCTACCTGTTGGGAAGAGCTGACTCACTGGAAAAGACCCTGATGCTGGGAAAGATTAAAGGAAAAGGAAAAAGGTTGTGGCAGAGGATGAGATGGTTAGATAGCATCACCAACTCAATGGACATGAGTTTGAGCAAATTCTGGGAGACAGTGGACAGAGAAGCCTAGCATGCTACAGTCTGTGGGGTTGCAAAGAGTCAGACATGACTTAGCAACTGAACAGCAGCAACAACATAAATAAAATGCAAAATTGTTATCCCATATCTAAGCACACACATATTTGGAGGAAGAATTTATTCTTTGTGCCTAGAAAAAGCCTGTGGATGTCTCAGTGAAAGGTTGTTGCTGAGCCCGTGAAAGATGCCGGGATTCTTGGCCTCCAGAGGAAAGGGATTCAATCCGGGACCAGTGATGAGGTTTGATTACTCAGAGCATTTGTGTAATAAAGTTTTAGTAAAGTATAAAAGAGTTAGAGAAAGCTTCTGACATAGATATCAAAAGGGGGCAGAAAAAAGTGCTCCCCTGCTAGTCTTTAGCAGAAAGTTGTATAAGCTACTAGCAGGCTGCTAATTAGAGAAAGGAAATGTAGCTTAAGAGAATATTTGCATGAGTAAAACATAGGTTCTGAGTCTTAGGCAAAGGACTTGAAAAAAGAGTCTGGGGTAAATACATAGTTCAGTAACATAGCTTAAGAAAAACATTTCCATAAGAAAAATGCATTGGTTAGTTCAAGATTTGAGAAAAGTTAAGTTCAGGTGGAACCAGATGTCGTCATGGCAACACAGAATTTTAAGAGAAACCTCCTTTTAAATTTGTATAGAAAAGGGGAAAAAAATCTGACACTTGTAGTTTGTTTCTTCCTGCTGCTTATGAGAGAGATAAAAATGTCTGACACTTGCAGCCTTTTTCTTCCATTTGAAGATCTCTAGCCTTCCTGCCTGTTATCTTCTCATCAGGACCATTAATAATGAAGGAAAAACCTAGGCTCCCTCTTGTTTTATTACCCATCCTCCAGGACCATATATACATTCTTTAAATTTCAGGGATTAATAAATTAAACTCTATCTTATCTGATTTTTTCCAATTATTGAAAAAGTAGAGTAAACAAATAGATGGGAAAAAAAAAACCTCCTGTGTATGAATGAGAACTGGTGTCCTCTTGCTGAACATTTGCAATCTGAATTCTATGCACAATATATAACCTTTTAAAAAACAGAATTGTACCACCTCTTCAGTTCAGTTCAGTCACTCAGTTGTATCCAACTCTATGAGAGTCTGGGGCCTCATGATCAAAGTTGTTTTTGGTTTTCTTTTGGGAAAGAAAGAAAACCAAACACGAAGTGTCCAAACTGGCCAAAGTACAGGGGAAATACGTGAAGAAGGAGACCTCACCTCTGCTGTGGAGTCTTATGCCTTCATTTATCCAGCATGGCCCAACAATTTCAAGACGAACAGATACTGCCTTCCAAATTCAAGCGCTAATGCCTTTTCAGCTTCTGGAGATGGAATAGTTTCAAGAAACCATAGTTTCCTTAGAACTCCAATTCAAAGAACACCTCATGAAATAATGAGAAGATAAAGCAACAGATTATCTGCACTTTCTTACCTTGCCAGGAGGCTAGCAGATGTCCCTAGGGAATATGGCTCTTCTCAGTCATTTTTAACAAAAGTTAACTTTATTTCCTAAAGTGGAGACTCTCATTCCAAATATTATTATTCAGGTAATTATTTTGATGGTCAGAGGAGGCGCCCACTCGGAGATCAGGCACACAAAGACCATAGGTATTATGAATACAACCATGGTATCTTCCAAAGAATACCACTGAATAGGAAGAGGCATGCTTCAGCCCAGGTCTCAGGTCAAACAACAGGGAGGGAACAAACACAGTCCCACCCATCAACAGAAAATTGGGTTAAAGATTTACTGAGCGTGGCCCCGCTCATCAGAACAAGACCCAATTTCCCCCACAGTTAGTCTCTCCCATCAGGAAGCTTCCATAAGCTCTTATCCTTCTCCATCAGAGGGCAGACAGAATGAAAACCACAGTCACAGAAAACTAATCAAACCAGCCACATGGACCACAGCCTTGTACCACCTCTAGTCAGCTCTAATTCCTCTTGATATTCCAGTACTGGATCATGTGGCTTCTAGAATGTTCAACTATTCTTTCTCACTTTCCATGTACTTACCATTTTTAAAATCTCGTTAGCAGTTGGCTGTCTTTTTCTCACCATTATAATTCTTAAAACACTGGTTGTTCTCCTAAATAGTAGCATGTGATCTTGCTCCACAATAGTTAATGTATTGATTTGGCCAGAGTAGTTAAAGAGTTAAAGATGATTATTTTTAGCCAGTTATTTTTCAAGCTCTTTATAAAATCTATAACACTGTCAACAGTGTTTGAAAAACTTTAGGGAGGCAATCATGGCAGCTTCTAGAGTGAAAATGCTATAATTGAAGGGCCATCCTGGACAGGGAGAGGGAAAGGAAGGAAAATTAGCTGAGGAAAGAGGGGACTTTTATCTGTAGAAGGTAAGATCATTCTCATTTGTTGCTAAAACTTCAATTCAATGTAGTTAATGGAACAAACCTACGGTAAGACAAGATGAGGGCCCACTCCTCGACTCCCTCAATCAGTGATAGGTGGATACTATAATTTCATTGAGTATTTCCTCATAAGGCACTGGATATTCAATGACTATGTAAAGTTTAGCCATGTTCTCTGCCATCTGCTAACTGAGGTTTTCATGTAACTCAAGTTTCAGGTTGAGTTGTATCTGAAAACAAATTACAACTCATCTTTTTAGCCTGAAAGTCTGATCAACAGAATTATAGTAAGAGGCATAAATGTAACTTTTTCTGAAACAGTTAAACAAGTAAAATCAACTTTAATAACAGATTTTATTAAATCTAATATATCCAAAATACTATCATTTCAAAATTAAATGAATTGGAAAAATATTCAGATATTTTGCATTCTTATGTCCCTACTACGTCTTTGAAATCTGGACTTAGCCAAATGAAGTCTAGCCAAATAGAGTCATATGATAGTGACTACTGTATTAGCACAGATCTGAATGTCCTTAGAGCTTCTTCAAATATCTTGTAATGTGCATATGTGTTAGGAAAGTGAACTGTTACATAATTTGACTACTATATTTACTACTATATTTAGGATTTCGGGAACAACTTATTTCTTAACTGCTAGATATTTTCAAGTAAAAATGATTTGCAGTAGTTCTTTGCTAATCATGGTCACTCAACTCACCAAGGACTTATTTCAATAAGAGATTGCCATTTTCAAAATTAAGTCAAACCCTTAAGCTGGGAAGTAATTTGTTTTTGTTTTTGTTTTTGTTTTTCTCAATTATGTGTCAACATCTGAAATCAAGAAGTCTAGTATTTTCAACTGAAGAAAATTTAGTAGATAATAGAATACCTACTTAGATTACATTGATAAACTTTATCTTCCTGCAAAGGAATTTTGAATTCAATTAAATGATTAGTCCTCCTGTTTCATCCTTAGTGCTATGATTATTATCAAATGTTGATTCATGAGCAAGAGGTAGTGAAAATTGATCCAAGTATGGGGACCATATCAGCCTAGCCAATAGTAGATTCAATAACTTTGCATGGTTGCAAGTTACTTTCCTGATCATGTACCTTGTGCCTTTACTTCTGTCCCTCTGTGCTTATTTTTATTAGCGCACACTATCTGAATGTTTTGCATCCCACCTTAAGTAGAAAAAGGTTTGGAAGGGACTGTTGGGCTGTTCATTAGGTAGCGCTTAATTCTTATCCTTGTGCTCTGGATACACATATATTAATAAAACTATTCTGGTAGTCACATATATTTATACCAAAGATGTGTTAGACACATCTATCTCTATCTAACTCTGTCTTCCTTTGATGCAGTTGCATGTAGCCATCTTACTTAATGCGGTCTCCAAAGGGAGTTCTACTAAGGAAAGAGTACTAAGAAGATGACCAGATGTTTCACCAGCAAGCTTGCAGAAGTTTCCTAAAAACTACTATATGCAAAGCTGAAATGTGTCAAGGATTTTAAAATAAGAACTTATTTAATCCACCCCACAAACTTAAGAAAGCAAGAGTATCATTATACCAAGTTTTGCAACTTAGGAAACTGAGGCACAGAAATGTTAAGCAACTTGTTGATTAACTAAAGCTCTTTAGTGGTTGTGGCACCAGGCATTCTGTCCTGAGCCTGTCCTCTTTACTGCAACTCCACGTCACCTTTCCCGCTGATACTTGTAAGAAAATCCGCATTATTCCCAGCTTTATTTTTGTTGAGCCCTTTCAAGGAGCTTGAAAGGAAGCGAGAAACACATTATTGCATCAAGCACACAGGAAATATTTTATTAACTTTCATGTGGAGAAAAGGGTTGAGTAAAAATATTTCAATAGAAATCCACGGCCCTCCTCAAGGAGCCCACTCGGGCATTTGTAGCCCCCCAGTCGTGGTAGCGCCTGTAATCCCCCGGCCGCAGCAGGTACTGCCGCCCCCGGTAGTTGGTCATCTCGTAGAGGACCCACCAGCCCTCCAGCACATTGAAGGAGTGGATCTCACTGAAGTGGAAGCGGTCGTGGAGTGAGGAGCAGTCCTCTGTGATCTCCACCATCTGGCCTCGGTAGTCCTCTCGCTCATAGATCCTCAGCCGGTGGGAACCAGTCTGTGGGGTCAGCAATCGGCACATGGGAGAAGTCAGAGAACCTAGTCCTTAGCCACTAATCACCCACAGCCCTGGGGGAATGGGCATTTACAAAATCTTTTTTACATCAGAGATGATAAGTTTAAAAGACAGGCAACACCAGAGCCACTGTGTGCAACTGGGTAGACTGCAAACTGCAGAATTGAAGGGAGTGCTATTCACATAGATCAAGATATGCGTGGTTCTCCCTAGAGTTTTCCAGGGCCACAAACTACATGAACCATATTTAGTACCTACTTAGTGCCACTCTTAAGTAACAGTTTTTATATATAATTTTTTGTTCTTTCCTTGATAGATTTCTGGTGGTCTGGAGTCCCCTTGGAGGATATAAAATAATTAGATGTTAAAGTAAAAAAGCAAAATATCCCTTGCAAAAGGCATTATTAGCATTAGAAGAGGCTGGGGAGAGAGGAAGCAGAATTCCTTTCCCCAGAGTAAGTAAGGCACAGAATGATGACCATTCAGCCCAGACATCTCATTCCTGCCTTTCTGCTTTGAATCCTGCTATTCTGAAGTCCTGAAAAGCAAGAGCCATTGTTAACGGTTAAGTTTCATTTCTCAGCTCTAACGTGTGATCTGTCAAAATAATTCCTGCCTAGATGGATAGATTATAGACCGTTAGGAAAATGGAAGGGAGGCTGTTAGTCCTGGGTGAATCCTGTCTGTCTCTTCTAAGCACTTGTGCTTTTATTGGCTTGTTTCTTCCTGGCATGTACATATTCAGTTTTTCTTCTTCTACCATCAAACGCTCCTTAGCAAAGGTTGTCATAAGCAATTCATTATGAGGCATAAAAACTGTTAATAAGGCATTGCCCATGGTTTGCAAAGGGTTCACATGTCCGTTGTCTAATCTGATCTTCACAACCGCCTGACACACACCATGCTGTCTTCTTTTATGAGAAACCAATGACTGGAGCTTCCCGGCTGTGATCAGAAGAGTCAGCACTGGAAGGTGGAAGCTGAGATTTCCAGGCTCCTAATGCCAGTCTGGGTCCTATCAAAGCATTAAACCCTCGGAGAGGCTTTCAAACTTACCCAAAGCAGTACATTTTCCACAGGACTGGGTCACAGTCAAATTACAGCATCCCTAACTGTGGAATTCCAGACTGTTTGGGCTTTATTTGGATACCAATGGCTTTGCAGGGGCTACTGGAATTACATTGCTGGTTGTTTTGAGGAATCAAAAGCAGGACTTGAGCAACCCTGGATGTTCAAAGTAGTCAATATCTGGAGGAGGAAGGGTGGCTTGCCAGGTGACAGGCAATCTGCTTCCCACCTCATCACAGCTCTATGAATTAGCCGCCCTAGTAGCCCCATTTTACAGGTGAGGAAAGAGAGAAATAGCCCAGGGACTAGCCCAAGTACCACCTGAGTGTGAGGAATTCATCACCTGCGACACAGACTCTCTGAACAGATACCATGCCACTTTTCCCCAGTAGAGGTGAGTTTATATTAGCAAAGGAAAATGCAATCTCAATTAATGCATTCTCAATTAAGAGAGATTAAAAAGGAAAAGAGAACCCGGTTAGGACCAGCAAAGGAAGGCCACTGTCCTACAGCTTGACCACGGCTGACCCGAGGCCACGGCAGGCCCGGGGGACTGGACTCACGTGGGGGATGAGGCGGCAGGAGCGGACGGAGTCGCTGAGGCCCATCCACTGCTGGTAGTCGGGGGTAGTCGCCGCGCCGCAGGAAGTACTGGGGGCCCTGGAAGTTGGGCTGCTCGTAGATCATCCAGCAGCCGCTGTCCACGCGGATGGAGTTGCAGCGGCCCAGGTAAGGCTGCAGGTTGGAGTGGTCGCTGCTGCACTCATAGTGGCGGCCCTGGAAGCCCCGGTCCTCGTAGAAGGTGATCTGCAAGGAAGGGAGGGAGAGGCTCAGAGGCCTGGCCTCCAGCCGGGCTGCGGGCCCCTCCCGCCGGCGCGGGGCTCACCTTCCCCATGGCTGCTGGACGCGGGGATGGAGTTCAGTGCGGTGGGGCTGGCGCGCGGTCTATATAGCGGGAGGGCTGCTGCGTTGGCAGAACAACACAAAAGGGGCCCCGGGTGAGGAGGATTTCCTTTCTGTCTCTTTTCTATATAATGACGGCGGGGGGTGGGGTGGGGGACTTACTGTATGTTTTCTCTTAGACTCTCCAGAGCTTTCGAACTGATGACCCGCGTAAAACTGTCACTTGGTGCCTCTGGGGCCTTTAAATGAAGCCTATTCAGGAGATGGGAAGCGCGCAAAGCGTTTAACCGGGTTAACACTTGCAATGAAATATTTTATTTATCTTTTAGATATTCTAAGTGATCTCTTTTGAGGAACAACACGGGGTAGTGACCAGGTCAGAGGTCAGGATGGGCCCCAGTGGGAGGCGTCTAGATGACAGAGTTTTTCCTTGGTGTGAAGATGTGGGACACAGAGGCACCTGCCTTTTGCACAGGATGGTTGAAGGAGGATGCGATTTTCCCCTGAGAGAGGCTTCTCCCATCCTCACGGCTCAGGAGCGGATGCAGTAGACACTGGAGGAAGAAAGGTGGTGGGTGGTGGACCCCAGGAAGCCCTGTTCATGCGCCTGGCTCAGCTCTGCTCCCTGGAGACTGAGTGGACCAGGGTCACCTCCAGACGCAGCCAGTGTCTCCCAGGAAGCTCCTAACTCTGGAGTTCATGAGGCAACTCATGGTGGTTATTAGTCACATAGTAAATTTCTATTTAGGCTTCCCTGGTGGCTCAGAGGTTAAAGCACCTGCCTTTGATGCAGGAGACCCGGGTTCGATCCCTGAGTCGGGAAGATCCCCTGGAGAAGGACATGGCAATCCACTCCAGTATTCTTGCCTGGAGAATCCCATGGATGGAGAAGCCTAGTAGGTTACAGTCCACGGGGTCGCAAAGAATCGGACACGACTGAGCAACTTCACCTCATCTCACTTCAAATTTCTATTTAATATTTTTGCTAGCTAACTGCTAAGACTTTTTGTTTGGATCTAGCTGCTGTCAAATGCAAGTTACCCTGAAAATATAACCAAGTTTTAAATCCCACAATTTTCCAAAGTTTCTGCCTTCTCCACCCTCCCCAATCCTGAGCAAGCCCAAGTTGCTCTCTAGTTAAGTCTCTGATTCCAGGGACTGGAGTCTTCCTTCCTCCCCTATAGTTCCCGTTTCCTCCCCCAACTCCCAGCAGCTTCTGGTGCCCTACTCTCTGTGAGCAGGCATTCTCAATCTCAGTACTATTGTGACATTTTGGGCTGGAACATTGTAGGATGTTTAACAACATCCTGTCTGCTGCCCACTAGATGTCAGCAGCACCTGCTTCCTTCCTCTCCCCAGTTATGACAACTGTGTTCAGATATTTTCCAAAGTCCCCATGGCAAGCAGAATCAGCCCTGTTAAAAACCACTGATTTCAAAGTGCTAGACATGTGCCTGACATTCTTACAAGCAGTTATGCCCCCTGCACTAATAGGATCATTTGCAGGCTGTGTTTGTGGAACTGCAGAAATTCCTCAGGGATGCTCTGAGGCCACTCAGAGAGCAGCAGGGAGGAGGGAAAATGGAGTATCCTTGTCCTATCCCCTACTTGAATGGGAGTGTTTTCACTTGTACCTATTTTATAGAAAATTTTATTTGAAAACATGGTTTGATCACTAGATGATAGTTTTAAAAAGATAAATATTTGAAGACTACTAATTTAAGGTATTGTGAATCTCATAATACTCTTTAAACTACAAATATTTGATCTACTAGCCACAGGACATAATGAAATTGCTTTCCCTTTACAGCTCAGTGTAGATGAATTTCCCAGTACGACTTGCTAATTTATCATGAAAAGATCCAGAGAGAACAAAACACGGGCCTGATAAATCCTGATGTGATAAATTCTGGAAACATTAGCTCATGGCACTGGGCCAAAAAGAAAAAGAATGAGGTGGATATCACATGGAAAGTTCTGGACAACTGGGGATTAGTCTGTGAACAGTGGGCTGGGGAAAGGGGGCTGTGGAGTACTGGCTGTGAGAATGCACTGAAACTGGGCTTCGACAAATTCACAACCTGGTCTAGAAGCTGATTGCAGTTTGGGGCTCTGTTTTGAAGGTTTCTAAGTGGTTGTCTGAAAATGAAATAGTTTCATTTGAATCTTAACAGCAATTTATTGGTTTGCTTTTTAGATCCTGGAGGATTAGTTGGTTATTCATGTTGCTTTTTAAATTTCGCCATTACCTTCAACCTTCTAACCTGCAAACTTTAAAGCTGAGTCGATTTCCTCGTAAGTATAACTTTTCAGGAACCTGAAACTGGAGGACATCAACATATATTAGTTAGGAAATTATGGGAAAAGATTTTATTACTGTATGAACAGAAAAAAACCCAGTAGTATAGAGACAGTGGGCACAGAGGTTAGCGATGATATAATCTGTTCTTATCCTGCATATTCCAAATGTGCTACTAGGGCATTTAAGCTTTTCCTCTAAGCTCTTGGGGGAAAAGCAACAAGAATAGCAACAGTCTTTTAGGAAACAATTCAGGATATAAAATGGGGAATTGAAGCACTGTCAAATAAAGCATGTAATACTAAGTATGTTGGCAAGAAAATGTGAAAAGCTTGAATCACGAGGGTCTGTTCTCTAAAGACTTATAAGCAGGCTTTCCCAAAAGGATGTGGCAAACTTTCTCCGAACTGATTGTTTTCTTATTTGAAACTTTGGATCAATGTTTATTTTCCCAAAGATATGTATCAAATAATGAAGTTCCTAGTAACTGTAACCTTTCCTGACATATTTTTAAGGCCTCCTGAGAATAAAATATTTAAAACTAACAAATTATATTTTTACTCTAAAAATCATAGGCTGTATACCATGAACCTTTGTAATTGAGTTTGTTTCAATAAGAAGCAGCTGCAGTTCCCTAACACTGGTCACAGAAAGGTACCAAGGTTCTCAAGGCAGCTTGGTATAAACATGCAAAGCAGTATTAGCCTGAATATTAATCAGCTGAGGCAAAGGCAACTCTTTCCATCACTAGTCTAGTGAAGTCACACAGTCGTGTTTGACTCTTCGTGACCACATGGACAATAAGTCCATGGAATTCTCCCGGCCAGAATACTGGAGTGGGTAGCCTTTCCCTTCTCCACGGGATCTTTCCAACCCAGAGATTGAACCAGGGTCTCCTGCATTGCAGGTGGATTCTTTACCAACTGAGCTATCAGGGAACCCCAAATTGTCTTCTATCAAGGTCTTACAAGCCATCTGCATATTTAATATGAGAGTTCATTGTTTTAATATATTTATAGTATTCATGCTAAGAACAGGAGATAACTTAAAGGCAATTCATGTTTGATCGATTTATGAGAGCTGTTGTGAAATGCAGACTGTATAAAATGTATAAAGTATCTCTCCTTTTATGAAGTAAAATTTTCAGTTTCATGGTAATAAGAAAAAGAGGAAGAAGTACATTGCATCATATGCATTTTAAGTTATCTAAATTCTAAATACATTCTGTGATAAAATATGTATTTACTGGAAAAGAATTCTACCTCAGAATAGCAGAGGAGAAAATAAACTTACATTTAAAGTATAAGATTATTCTTTCTGTTTTAAAATTGCTAAACTTTTCTCTGTGCTGTGCTTAGTTATTCAGTTGTGTCTGACTTTTTGTGACCCTATAGCCCACCAGGTGCTCTGTTCATGGGGGATTCTCCAGGCAAGAACACTGGAGTGGGTTGCCATGCCTTCCTTGAGGGATCTTCCCAAACCAGGAATCAAACCCAGGTCTCCCACATTATAGACAGATTCTTTACCATCTGAGCCACTAGGGAAGCCCTTCTTAAAGCATTAATATATTTCAAATGTCTGATGTCAAATAATTTAATTAAACCAAGAAAAAGATATTAAAAATTACTCAGGAAGCAAGACTGGTGAATTTTTTTACTTGAAAAATTTTAGTCATTGTCTTTATTTACTAAACAGTCATTAATGGTAAAACTGGGAATTATAGCAGACTTTTTTTTTTAAAGAAAAAGAAGTCTTCTTAAAATATTAAGTCCTAAACAAAATAAACACATAAGCCAGTAAACATCAAAAACAGATCTTGATTCATATTTCACACTTCGTTTCTTTGTGCTGTTGTCATACATATCCTATATACAAAATATGAATAAGAAAAATCTAATCATAGCCTAGAAAAAATTTTTCTCAATTGTTTATTCCTTTTGCTCTAAGAGCTTCTTGTATGTCATTATTAAATAAATGGTTATGTAATTCAACCTCAACAGCAGGAAGTCTACAGTTTGTTCTAAAGAAAATGAAAAATATAATTGGCCTCATTCTCAAAAAGTAGCAAAGATTTTTTTCATTTTTAACAGGAAATTTTTAAAAAATTGCCTGCTACAACAAAAAAGAATAATATTGAATTCTAAAATTAAACAAAGCTGCATACTAAAACACTACAATGGAATATATGATAACATATATTTGAATATTTGAGTTATATATAATGATATAATTTATGATTAAAAGAAATTTAGTATTTTAATTAGCTCTATGATAGTATATAACTCAAAAACCTCTCTGGTTTACTTTTTCTACAAAATGAAGATGTTCAGTTTGGAGATACCAGGGGCTTTAGAAGATACTTACCTTTATCACAGAAAATTCTATACATCACTAAAAAGAGAGAAACAAGTGTCAGCAAATCCAAAAATAGCCAGACAGGTTTTATGATCCTTTCTTAAAAAACTGAAAACTAAGATATGAGGAAATAGTATGTTGTACTTTCTGTTGTTCTTTCAAGTTATTTAGTTTTACAGATATATTAACTGTTCTTCTATGTGCAGATTGGAGAAGGCAATGGCACCCCACTCCAGTACTCTTGCCTGGAGAATCCCAGGGATGGGAGAGCCTGGTGGGCTGCCATCCATGGGGTCGCACAGAGTCGGACACGACCGAAGTGACTTAGCAGCAGCAGCAGCATGTGCAGATTACAAAAAGAGAATTATTACTCCATAGAGAAATCTGTTTTAGACCCCTATCATCAAATTACCTTTTCTAAGAGGACAAGAACATAAAGCAGCAGCTAAAATAATTGAATAATGCTTCCCATAGTCCCACCTTAGCTAATACCTAATTTCTAAAATTCTTCTCAGTCTTCTTATTAAACTGTTTTCATCAGAGCAAAATGTACCTCATCTATCCTAATTTGAATTAAATCACCACGATTACAAAACCCTCCTCAAAAGAGGAATTAAACTTTATGCTTTTACTGCTGTGATTCAGAAAGAAAAGTTTATTCTTACTGAATGTTCTAACTATTCTTTGCCAAATAACTGCCCTAGGTGTTTAGAATAATTATTGCACAAAATAGATGGAGAGCCTACCTTTTTGAATTTTATTCTAGCCAATGTAGATGGATGCTAAAAGTAGACTAATTAAATTGTAATTTTAGATGTGATAAGTCATGTGGAAGCTACAAAAGGTTTTTCCCACACTGGATGGTGGGATCGTGAACTAATATCAGCATATAGGAGTTCCTAGAATCATTTAACCTGCTTCTTTCTAGGAGTTATTTTTTTGCATTTGTTTCATCATTATGAAATACTTATGCTTTTTCTTTTTCATATAACTGTTTAACTGTTTTCACATAACTGGTATAACAATCAATCCTCCTTCCTTACTAATCTTATCCAGTGAAAGAGAATGTTATGACTGTTTGTTCAATTTGTGTCCAATCACAAAACAGAGCTTTTGAAGCTTCCTTTACCAGATCCTAAATTACTATTAGTTACCAACAGGGCTTACTATAAAAATGTGGAGAAGGAAATGGCAACCCACTCCAGTATTCTTGCCTGGGAAATCACATGGATGGAGGAAACTAGCGGGCTATACAGTCCTTGGAGTCATAAGAGTCGGACACGACTTAGAGTCTAAACCACCACCACTATAAAAATGAAAAAGGCAGTAATGGTAAATATACAGTGACTATTCTATACTTTCTTATAGTATCCAGTTCTTCATGAAAAGCATATTTTGTTTAATTTAGCCAAACTTGTGTCACTCTGTAAAGCATATTAATGTGTTAAGTAGTAAGGCTAAACGTATACACTGATGATTTTGGAATAATTCATGACTTTGGGATGCTAAGGAATCAAACAGG
Source organism: Nanger dama (assembly GCA_917880005.1). Lineage (NCBI taxonomy): Eukaryota > Metazoa > Chordata > Mammalia > Artiodactyla > Bovidae > Nanger > Nanger dama. The sequence continues at coordinate 39,568,877 of CAKJTW010000004.1, forward strand.
TTTTTATTTCTAGCTCCTCTTTTGACACTTTAAAAAGTAAATAAATTCATGAATTTTAAACATTACTGTAAAAGTGATCCAACCAGTCCATCCTAAAGGAGATCAGTCCTGGGTATTCATTGGAAGGACTGATGTTGAAGCTGAAACTTCAATACTTTGGCCACCTGATGTGAAGAGCTGACTCAATTGAAAAGACTCTGATGCTGGGAAAGATTGAGGGCAGGAGGAGAAGGGGACGACAGAAGATGAGATGGTTGGATGGCATCACTGACTCAATGGACATGAGTTTGGGTGGACTCTGGGAGTTGGTGATGGACAGAGAGGCCTGGTGTGTTGCGGTTCATGGGGTCACAAAGAGTTGGGCATGACTGAGCAACTGAACCTAACTGAAGTGATAAAAACTACAGGAAATTCTTAAGTAGACCAACAGCTAAATATGCTGGTTAATTTAAATGCTTTGTAAAACTGGAAGACATATCTATGGAGAACTTATTATTTCCTTTGCAAGTGTACAAAATATCACCAAAAAATCAGTTTAAAAAGTTTATGATGATGATTGGGAAAATCCAGAACAGTTAACTGATAGCCCCAGAAAAACTCAATTAGACCCTTGCCAAAATCCTCCATGAAATATCTCCGTTGGCTGGCCTATCAAACACTAAAAATTTTCTAGGAAAACGGAAAATATGGCCATCCATTCTTCTTGTGTAACTTATATAATTTTGGAAGAACTTTAACTGTGGTTTGTGAAAAGAATGATGTTCATCTCCAGATAGATTTTATGTAACTGTCTCCTGCTGTGGGTTATCAAATCAATGTATACTTGTAATTCTTGTTTATTTTCTGAATTTCTGTTCTTCTATTCTTAGGTTGCTCAGTTGTGTCTGACTCTTTGCAACCCCATGCACTGTAGCCCACCAGGCTCCTCTGTCCATAGGATTTCCCCAGCAAGAATGCTGGAGTGGGTTGCCATTTCCTTCTCCAGGGGATCTTCCAACCCAGGAATCGAACCCAGGTCTCCTGCATTGGCAGGCAGATTCTTTATCACTGAGGTTCCAAATAGGAAAAGGAGTATGTCAAGGCTGTATACTGTCACCCTGCTTATTTAACTTCTATGCAGAGTACATCATGAGAAACTCTGGGCTGGGAAGAAGCACAAGCTGGAATCAAGATTTCTGGGAGAAATATCAATAACCTCAGATATGCAGATGACACCACCCTTATGGCAGAAAGTGAAGGGGAACTAAAAAGCCTTAACTAAAAAGCCTCTTGATGAAAGTGAAAGAGGAGAGTGAAAAAGTGGGCTTAAAGCGCAACATTCAGAAAACGAAGATCATGGCATCTGGTCCTGTCACTTCATGGGAAATAGATGGGGAAGCAGTGTCAGACTTTATTTTTGGGGGCTCCAAAATCACTGCAGGTGGTGACTGCAGCCCTGAAATTAAAAGACGCTTACTCCTTGGAAGAAAAGTTATGACCAACCTAGATAGCATATTCAAAAGCAGAGACATTACTTTGCCAACAAAGGTCCGTCTAGGCATGGCCATGGATTTTCCAGTGGTCATGTATGGATGTGAGAGTTGGACTGTGAAGAAAGCTGAGCTTCAAAGAATTGATGCTTTTGAACTGTGGTGTTGGCGAAGACTCTTGAGAGTCCCTTGGACTGCAAGGAGATCCAACCAGTCCATTCTAAAGGAGATCAGCCCTGGGTGTTCTTTGGAAGGAATGATGCTGAAGCTGAAACTCCAATACCTTGGAAACCTGATGTGAAGAGCTGACTCATTGGAAAAAACTCTGATGCTGGGAGGAATTGGGGGCAGAAAGAAAAGGGGGTGACAGCAGATGAGATGACTGGATGGCATGACCGACTCGATGGATGTGAGTCTGAGTGAACTCCAGGAGATGGTGATGGACAGGGAGGCCTGGGGTGCTGTGATTCATGGGGTCACAAAGAGTCGGACACTGAGTGACTGAACTGAACTGAACTGAGCCACCAAAAGAGCCCTAAATCATTGCTGAATCTGTTAAGAGAGAGCAAGATTGAATAGTTGCTGGCTTATGTCTGTTATAAGTTGGTTGTGCCTATTACAAGGAAAGAGAGTTAATAACATTCATGGATATTTTAGAAAACATTGATAAACTTAATTTGACTCTTCTTTGAGCTGTTCCTTGGAGGTAGTTCAATTAATACAGTAAAGAAATAATATCCTTTCAAAAATATAATTTTAAATTTAAATCTTTTAAATGTTAACCTGCCACACAATGACAATTACTTATTGTTCCACTGTCTTTCCTCTCAGGATTAATTAATTATTTAAAAATGTATTGTTCTGGGTGAAAACATTGTACAGATGTTATTTGCAAATTGAAAATTAAAAAGTAGAGTTCATGATTTTTATTTTTCTCCCAAATTATTCTTCCTTGTTAAGCTTAATTGAAAATAAAATAAGAATAAGGGAAAATAAAGTTATCTAAAAGACAGGGACAAAATACTATGAAGGTATTACCTGCAGTTTACCTTCAGACTACCTGCAGTTACGCACATAATTTCCAATTAGGATTCCAGTACTACTGAAATCAACTAGAAAACATTATGTTCATCCTTGATTTAGTTGTTTTCCTCAAAAAACTGTCAAAAAATATTATTCATGTTAAGTTTGGAAAATATGTTTGCCATCTATGAAGAGCACATATTGAACAACTGAAGAAGCAAATTCTGTTTTGCTTCTCTTGGCTTGTGCAAAACAGGTCAGACCTTTCAGATATGCTGATGTTGTTGAAGCACTAAGTCGTGTCCGACTCTATGTGACCCCATGCGCTGCAGCACAACAGGCCACGCTGTCCCTCACTACCTCCCAGAGTTAGCCCAAGTTCATGTCCCTTGAGTCAGTGATGCTATTCAACCCATCTCAACCTCTGACGCCCTCTTCTCCTTTGGCCTTCAGTCTTTCCCAGCATCAGGGACTTTTCTGATGAGTGGCTCTTCTCATCAGATGTATCACATCAGATATCCTGACCCACCTAAAAGGTAATCTCCCATGGTTTTGCATGGCCGCACAGCACAGTGACAGGGAGGAAAGAGGTCTTCGTGGGCAACCCAGTTCTTCAGGACTGTATGGATCCCCAGGAGAGGTTCACATTCACACCTGCTTTTGTAAATAAACCTTTTAAAAAGTGTTTTTGTGACTAAAGCTTTTCAGGTGCTTTCATTTGTTTCCCTCTTGTCTATTGCTGCTTTCATCCCACCATGGCTGCGTTTCAGAGGTGTCACAGAGATCACGTACTCTGCAAAGCCTAAAATATTTATCTAGCCCTTTAGAGAAAAAGTTTGCAGCCTCCTGATCTGGGGTGAGAGATTTCACTGTTTCTTGTTTGTTTCTGTTTTCCCTTGAAACATGTGATACTCCTTCCTTTTTGTTGTTGTATAAAGGACATATTCTTAGAAAAAATAGAATTCATGGTCATTTAGTGCAATTAGAAGAGAGAGAAAAAAAAAAAGCATAGCTTTCCAGGAGGTGGAACATGACCCCACGAGAGCACCATTATTAATAACCTTAGTAGCTGTAATGAGATATTCTGGATAATTTTTTTCACCTTTCTGAACCTCAACTACATAATCTGTAAAATGAGACTAACAGTAACTGCTTTGCAGGTCTTTTGTGCAGATGAAATGAGATCATCTGTGAACAGGCTAGAACAGAAACTCATGAGAAATGGACACATATTAACCCCCTCGTCTGTTTCATATGCACCCAAAGCCCCCAGAATCCAAATCTGTTAACAAATTCTCATGTGTATGTGGGTGAATTTCTAAATTTTTGCAATTTCTAAGGTAACTGTGGTGACACAGAGATGAAGATACTTTTCTGCCACACAACTTTCAATCCCTGATAAACTGGTGGCAGAAGGGGAGTACCAGCATTTCTGGAAATGTTTGCTGGGGTGGGGATGGGGGAGGGTGGGGGTTGGAGGCAAGGTAGGGGAGGGGAAGAAGTCATTTATTCAGGGCCCAGCCTGATTAATATGATGATGAGTTTGAGATCATATGAGGGTAAATTATTTGCTTTCTCTCTGCTTTCTGAAGATACTGGGTTTCCTGAATTATTTTTTTTAATTAAGGAATATATTTTGTATATACTATTGTCATGTGATCACCACACTGTTTAATTAATATCTGTTACCATGCATTGTTAGGCTTCCTGGGTGGTTCGATGGTAAAGAATCCACTTACCAATGCAGGGGATGTGGAAGATGTGGGTTCGATCACTGGGTCAGGAAGATCCCCTGGAGAAGGAAATGGCAACCCACTCCAGTATTCTTGCTTGGGAAACCCCATGGACAGAAGAGCCTTCTGGGCCACTGTCCACGGGATTGCAAAGAGTCAGATATGACTGAGGACATACACAATATACATAGTTAGAATTCTTTTTCTGTTGTGAGTTTTGTGAACCTGCAGAGCACGAACTCTCCCATGTCTCCTTGGTACAGCCCATCCTGCACTCCACCCGCTTCCACATGTTCAGTTTGACTGCAACCTGGCCGTAGCTGTGAGCCATAAGAGTATACTAAGAATAAGAAACCAAGTTAGCCTGAAAAACCTAGTCAGCTATCTCCACATACAACTGCTCTGGGCTAGTCTGTGAGAATGGGGATAAAATGAGTAGAAAATGGAAGTGACATGACTACAAAATGCTAGAATAGAATATCTAATAATAATCAAAGCATTTCAGCAGGTAGAAATATCGGCAACACACACAAATAAAACCGAGTACATTACTCAAATCTAAATTAAATATTAATGAAGAAATTGCAGATATAAAAATACTGAATAAAATCTTTAGCCTGAAACATAAAGGAACCAGATTTTCATTTTCACTTTGTTAATAGTTTTGTTTAGTTTTTAAGAGTTGGGAAAGAGATATGAATCTCAGGTGAATTTCTCCAGGAAGGAAACTTTTAACAGCTGTGTCTGGCTTCGTTAATCCCCCAGTGTTTCACAGAACTGTTAAGGATGAGCCCTTGCCCAGAAATGTAATTTAGATATTAGTACATTCAGGACGAAGCTGGAATTTCTGTTCAGGAACTAAAGCCGTAGAAAGTGTCCTGTTCTGAATTGGGTATTGTGCATGCATGCTAGGTCTCTTCAGTGTCTGACTCTTTGCAACCACATGGGCTGTAGCCTGACAGGCTTCTCTGTCCATGAGATTCTCCAGGCAATAATATTGGAGTGGGTTACCATGCTCTCCTCCAGAGGAGCTTCCTGATCCAAGGATCAAACCCGAGTCTCTTATGTCTCCTGCATTGGCAGGAGGGCTCTTCACCACTAGGGCTGCCTGGGAAGCCTGAGTTGGGCATTATCCTTTGGCAAAAATTGATTGGACGAAATTTACCAAAGAACCATCAAACTAGTGAAGCAATGACTTGAAGGGATTAGAAATTTCTAGGGTGCAGAAACAGGCAGTAATGCAGGGACATCAAAATGTATTAAGAAATGTCACTTTAGGCACATTCCCAAGTATAGAACTGACAATATGAGTAGAAACAGGAAGTGATGTGAGCTCACAGTAAGACTTAGCAAGGCTGCCTTGATCTGGTGTGGCATGCTTTACCAGAGACGGTTCTTTTCAGTCAGTCAGTCTGTTCAGTAACTCAGTCATGTCTGACTCTTTGCAACCCCATGACTGCTGCATGCCAGGCTTCCCTGTCCATCACCAACTTCCAGAGCTTGCTCAGACTCATGTCTATTGAGTTGGTAATGCTATCCAACCGTCTCATCTTCTGTCATCCCCTTCTCCTCCTGTCTTCAATCCTTCCCCACATCAGGGTCTTTTCTAATTAGTTCTTCACATCAGGTGGCCAAAGTATTGGAGTTTCAGCTTCAGCATCAGTCCTTTTTCAGTAAAGATAAATAAACATGCCATATTTTAAATATTAACATGAAATAACAGATGAGGTTTAAGTGTCTGATGAATGGTTAGACTACATGACCTTTAAGAACTCTTTCTACTCTGAGATGCCAGGCTCCCAAAGTAGTTAATTAGCCCAGGAGAACATTTGGACTTCTCTGTGCTGGTTCCACAGAAAGGAGGGAAATTAATCCCTAAAAATATCTAAGTCCTGAAATATACACAGACACAAGTTTATAGTGAACAATTGTAACCAAATAAAGGAACTAAAGATCCCCTGAAGAAGGAAATGGCAACCCACTCCAGTACTCTTGCCTGGGAAATCCCATGGACAGAGGAGCCTGGTGGACTATAGTCCATGGGGTTGCAGAGAGTTGGACACGACTGAACGACTTCACTTTCACTTTCAAAGGAACTAAGGCAGCTATATTGTGTACAGAATTTGGAGTAACTCATTTCGTAGAATAAGGTTCTCTGTGTGCAAAATACTCAGAATTAAGAAGTGGGAGTGAAGGGTAAAAACTTAGGGAAACAAGAGAATCATGACTAAACTTCTGCTCAGCAAAGAGAATAATATTAATATCGTGATTTGAGGGCCAGATATCAGGGATTCTGGGCTTCCCTGATAGCTCAGTTGGTAAAGAATCTTCCTGCAATGCAGGAGACCCTGGTTCAATTTCTGGGTCAGGAAGATCCATTGGTGAAGGGATAGGCTACCCACTCCAGTATTCTTGGTCTTCCCTTGTGGCTCAGCTGGTAAAGAATCCACCTACAATGCAGGAGACCTAGGTTCAATCCCTGGGTTGGGAAGATCCCCTGGAGAAGGGAACAGCTACCCACTCCAGTATTCTGGCCTGGAGAATTCCATGGACTGTATAGTCCACGGGGTAGCAAAGAGTCAAACACGACTGAACGACTTTCACTCGGGGCCAGAGGGTGACCTTGGTGAATCTGAAGCTTCAGAAAGATTTTGTTCTCCTCCAGTTAACAGTATCTATCCCATTTTCTCCATCTTTATAAAGTTCAAAGAAGATTTTGTTCACCAAAACAACCAAAACATACGTATGGGCTAAAAATTGAGATTATTTTTGAGATTTTTCTAACTTCAAAACTCTATATAACATCATCAAAGTAGAATTATTTTTGTATATTTGAGTCTCTGTGTGTGCATATGTCCCTTCTTAGTGTTGTGTCGCTAAACACTTATGGTTCCCTGAAGTTTTGTGGAAGAAAAGAAAAATACTAATTATTTGAAAATAATCTTTTTTAAAATATTCTGTACATCAGTGTACTTTTCCGGATTTATGTAAAAGCAAAGCTTATCTCAGTGTAAGGGATGAAAATTCAGGTCTACAGAGGTCAGGCGTGAATCATCAGTACAAGAAGGGAGCAGCTGCCTGCACTACAAAGCACTTGCCCAGTGACCTTGACTTTCAAGCTGAGTACAGTTCTTTAGGACCAAACAAAACACCTCAGGAGGCTGGTTAACCCAAGGGTCATTGGTTTGCAACAAAAAGGTTTCTAATGTGTAGTTCTTCGTAGAAATAAAATGAGGAACTGCCTAGCAAGAAAAACTGGCTAAAGCTCATAAAGGTGGATAATTAGCAAAAACTCCTCAACAAAAATGACTAAGAGGGACTACTCAGTACCTCCTCCTCCTGAGGTAGTCCAGTGGTTACGACTTGGCCATCCAGTGCAGGGGGTGCAGGTTCGATCCCTGGTCAGAATGCTAAGATCCCACATGTTTCGTGGCCACAAAAAGCATAAAACAGAAGCAATAGTGTAACAAATTCAATAAAGACTTTAAAAATGGTCCACATCAAGAAAAAGTCTTTTTAAAACTGGAGCCGATTATACAGAGTGAAGTAAGCCAGAAAGAAAAACACCAATACTGTATACTAACACATATATATGGAATTTAGAAAGATGGTAATGATAACCCTGTATGCGAGACAGCAAAAGAGACACAGATGTATAGAATAGACTTTTGGACTCTGAGGGAGAGGGAGAGGATGGGATGATGTGGAAAAATGGCATTGAAACATGTATACTATCATGTAAGAAATGAATCACCAGTCTATGTTTGATACAGGATACAGGATGCTTGGGGCTGGTGCATGGGGATGATCCAGAGAGATGATACGGGGTGGGAGGTGGGGGGGGGTTCAGGATTGGGAACTCATGTACACCCGTGGTGGATTCATGTCAATGTATGGCAAAACCAATACAGTATTGTAAAGTAAAATAAAGTAAAAATAAAAATTAAAAAAATAAATAGAAATGGCTGAGACTTAAGAGGCTAGATGAGTTAGTGTTGGTTTTTCCTATTAGCTGTTCCACTATTCCTGCTTATGTGCTCTGGACTGTATGGTGATGGTCTTGAAGTGTTCAGAGACAGGGTGATTGGTAGAAGGAAGAGCTCCCACATGTGAGGTTCTCACTTTTACAGATGCTGCTGGAACCCAAAAGGCCTAAGTGACATGCGCCAGTGAGTTCACAGCAGGGTCAGGTCTAGAACCCAATTACCATGTATCTCAGAGTAGCTTAGTATTTGGTAGTGCAGACTGGAATATAAATTTGCTTTCTTTCAGTTTCTATAAAGACTCTCACTTTAGGTGAGTGAGTGTCTATGATAATTATTCACTGGCTTGGGTCTTCTCCTTGTTGGTCACCTTCATAATTCCTGGCCAGTTACTTCGAATTAGAACTTCATTAAGTCTGTTGATAACAAGACCAAGACAGATAAGAACAAGGTGGCTCTTTTGGTGAACACCAAAAACAGGTGGCTGCCCTTTTGCTTTCTTAATTGCTTTGGATGTATTACAGAAATATTGCAGGTATTTCAACCAGGTACAGGAGATGGCTGGCGATGTCTTCAAACATGTCTGTTGTCTTTTCAGTTCAGTTCAGTCGCTCAGTCATGTCTGATTCTTTGTGACCCCATGAACTGCAGCATTCCAGGTTCCCCTGTCCATCACAAACTCCAGGAGCTTGCTCAAATTCATGTCCATTGAGTCAGTGATGCCATCCAACCATCTCATCCTCTGTCATCCCCTTCTCCTCCTGCCTTCAATCTTTCCCAGCATCGGGATCTTTTACAATCAGTCAGTTCTTTGCATCAGATGGCCAAAGTATTGGAGCTTCAGCTTCAGCATCAGTCCTTCCAACGAATATTCAGGACTGATTTCATTTAGGATGGACTGGTTTGATCTCCTTGTAGTCCAAGGGACTCTCAAGAGTCTTCTCCAACACCACAGTTCCAAAGCATTGATTCTTTGGTGCTCAGTTTTCTTTATAGTCCAACTCTCACATCCATACATGACTACTGAAAAACCACACCATGATTTGATGGACCTTTTTTGCAAGGTAATGTCTCTGCTTTTTAACATGGTTTCTAGTTTGGTCATAGCTTTTCTTCCAAGGAGCAAGCGTCTTTTAATGTCATGGCTGCAGTCACCATCTGCAGTGATTTTGGAGCCCCCAAAATAAAGTCTGTCACTGTTACCATTGTTTCCCCATCTATTTGCCATGAAGTGAGGGGATGCAGATGCTATTCTTAGTTTCTTGAATGTTGAGTTTTAAGCCAACTTATTCACTCTCCTCTTTCACTGTTGTCAGGAGGCTCTATAGTTCTTCACTATCTGCCATAAGGGTAGTGCCATCTGTATATCTGAGGTTATTGATATTTCTCCCGGCAATCTTGATTCCAGCTTGTGCTTTTTGCATGATGTGAAGGTGAAGGTGAAGGTGAAGTCTCTCAGTCATGTCCAACTCTTTGCAACCCCGTGGACTGTAACCTACTAGGCTTCTCCGTCCATGGCATTCTCCGGGCAAGAATACTGGAGTGGATTGCCATTTACTTCTCCAGGGGATCTTCCTGACCCAGGGATCAAACCCAGGTCTCCTGCATTGGAGGCAGACACTTTAACCACTGAGCCTACTCTGCATATAAGTTAAATAAGCAGAGTGACAATATACAGCCTTGACATACTGCTTCTCAATGTGGAACCAGTCTGTTGTTCTATGTCTAGTTCTAACTGTTGCTTCTTGACCTGCATAAAGATTTCTCAGGAGGCAGGTAAGGTGGTCTGATAGTCCCATGTCTTGAAGAATTTTCCAGTTTGCTGTGATCCACACAGTCAAAGACTTTGCAAAGTCAATAAAACAGAAGTAGATGTTTTTCTGGAACTTTCTTCCTTTTTTGATGATCCAATGGATCTTGGCAATTTTAGGTCTGTTCCTCTGCCTTTCCTAAATCTGGCTTAAACACCTGGAAGTTCATCATTCATGTATGGTTGAAACTTGGCTTGGAGAATTTTACGCATTACTTTGCTAGCATGTGAGATGAGTGCAATTGTGCGGTAGTTTGAACATTCTTTGGCATTACCTTTCATTAAGATTGGAATGAAAACTCACCTTTTCCAATCCTGTGGCCACTGCTGAGTTTTCCAAATTTGCTGGCATATTGAGTGCAACATTTATACAGCATCATCTTTTAGGATTTAAAATAACTCAACTGGAATTCCATCACTTCCACTAGCTTTGTTCGTAGTGATGCTTCCTAGGGCCCACCTGAACTTGTGTTCCAGGATGTCTGACTCTAGGTGAGTTATCACACCATCGTGATTATCTGGGCCATGAAGATTTTTTTTTGTACAGTTTTTCTGTGTATTCTTGCCACCTCATCTTAATATCTTCTTATTCAGTTAGGTCCATACAATTTTTATCTTTTATTGTGCTCATCTTTTCATGAAATGTTCTTTTGGTATCTCTAATTTTCTTGAAGAGATCTCTAGGCTATCCCATTCTATTGTTTTCCTCTATTTATTTGCACTGATCACTGAGGAAGGCTTTCTTATCTCTGCTTGCTATTCTTTGGAACTCTGCATTCAAGTGGGTATATCTTTCCTTTTCTCTTTTGCCTTTAGCTTCTCTTCTTTTCTCAGCTATTTGTAAGGCCTTCCCAGGTAGCCATTTTGCCTCTTTGCACTTCTTTTTCCTGGGGGTGATCTTGATCTCTGCCTCCTGTACAATGTCACAAACCCCCATCCATAGTTCTTTAGGCACTCTACCAGATCTACTCCTTTAAATCTATTTGTCACTTCTACTCTATAATCATAAGGGATTTGATTTAGGTCATACCTGAATGATATAGTGGTTTTCCTTACTTTCTTCAATTTCAGTCTGAATTTGTCAATAAGGAGTTCATGATCTGAGTCACAGTCAGCTCCCAGTCTTGTTTTTGTTGACTGTATAGAACTTCCCCATCTTTGGCTTCAAGGAATATAATCGATCTGATTTCGTTATTTTCCATCTGGTGATGTCCATGTATCGAGTCTTCTCTTGTGTTGTTGAAAGAGGGTGTTTGCTATAACCAGTGCATTCTCTTAGCAAAACTCTGTTAGCCTTTACCGTTTCATTTTGTACTACAAGCCAAACTTGCCTGTTACTCCAGGTGTTTCTTGACTTCCTACTTTTGTACTCCAGTCCCCTGTGATGAAAAGGACATCTTTTTGGGGTGTTAGTTCTAGAAGGTCTTATAGGTCTTCATAGAACCATTCAGCTTCAGCTTCTTCAGCATTACTGGTTGGGCATAGACTTGGATTGCTGTAATATTGAATGGCTTGCCTTTGAAATGAACAGAGATCATTCTGTTGTTTTTGAGATTTCACCCAAGTATTGCATTTCAGACTCTTTTGTTGACTATGAGGGCTAGTCCATTTCTTCTAAGAGATTCTTTCCCACAGTAGTAGATATAATGGTCATCTGCATTAATTCCCCCATTCCAGTCCATTTTAGTTCACTTATTCCTAGAGTGTCGATGTTCCCTCTTTCCATCTCCTGTTTGATTACTTCCAATTTACCTTGATTCATGGACCTAACATTTCAGGTTCCTATCCAATATTGTTCTTTATAGCGTCAGACTCTACTTCCAACACCAGTCACATCCACAACTGGGCTTTGTTTTCACTTTGGCTCCATCTCTTCATTCTTTCTGGAGTCATTTCTCCACCCTTCTCCAGCAGCATATTTGACACCTACTGACCTAACAAATTTATCTTTTAGTGTCATATCTTTTTGCCTTTTCATACTGTTCATGAGGTTCTCAAGGCAAGAATAGTGATGTGATTTGCCATTCCTTTCTCCAGTGGACCACACGTTTTTGTCAGAACTCTCCTCCATGACTTGAGTGGCCCTACATGGCATGGCTCATAGTTTCATTGAGTTAGGAAAGGCTGTGATCCCGGTGATCAGTTTGATCAGTTTTCTGTGATTGTGATTAACATTCTGTCTTCCCTCTGACAGATAAGAATAAGAGGCTTATGAAAGCTTCCCAAAGACTGAGACTGACTGTGGGGGAAACTGGGTCTTGTTCTGATGGGCAGGGCCAAGCTCAGTAAATCTTTAATCCAATTTTCTGTTGATGGGTGGGATTGTGTTCCCTCCTTGTTGTCTGACCTGAGACCAAACTATGGTGGAGGTAGTGAAGATAATGGTGACCTCCTTCAAAAATACTGTGCAGGCACTGCCCCACTCAGTGCCTCCAACCCTGCAGCAGGCCACTGTCAACCCACGCCTCTGCTTGAGCCTCCTCAACACTCACAAGCAAGCTAGGGCCATTCTTTTCTGGGGTCACTGCTCCTTTCTCTGGGTCCTGGTGAGCACAAGGTTTTATTTGTGCCCTCCAAGAGTCTGTTTCCCCAGTACTGTGTAAGTTCTGTAATCAAATCCCACTGGCCTCCAAAGTCAAATTCCCTGGGGATTCTCAGTCCCTTTGTGGTCTTTTAATCAAATTATATTCAGTCTAATTCTTGGTAAGATTTTAAGGTATTAAATTTATCTCAGGCTTGTTCCTCATTATCTTTGTTGCCTTAATATATAATGTTTTATCACAGAAACCAACTTAACTAAAGGTTGTCCTTTATTTTCATCATTAGTTGTAGAATTATGAGATACATCAAAAATACCTTATAAATTATTGTCCCCAATTAATTGAGCCAATTCTTCCTCTAATTCATAATGAAGGTATGTTTCCTCTTGCTATGAATATTGATCAGATTTTCCACTCCACATGTCATAAGTTATATTATGAGACTGCCTAAAACATTTAGGTAGTATGCTCTTAAAGCATGTCAATTTTCTAAGAATACAACTTGGCCATCATTAGGTCTGTTACTTCTGATTGCCACTATTTGTACATTAATTAGTTCTCCTCTGAAGAATTTATTTCTCTGAGAAATTACATTTTGTTGATTTCTAACATTTAAAACATAATTGTAATTATGTTTTGATTTAATTAAAGCCTGCTGTATTTTGATCAAGTTGGATGAATTAAAATAGCTACAGATCTCCAAATGTGGATTCAAGATGATTTTATAAAAATTTCTTTATCTAAGAAAACTTCTTGGAACCTGAAATCCTCCTCTCTTCAGCCAGTTAATTCATGGGAAAAGTCAGAATAGCCTCAGAACCAACTACCCATTTTAGATCCAAAATGCATCAGGCAAAAATCTTCAAATGTAGGGCATATTTTAAAAATCTGTTCCATTAAAAACAACAAAACACCGTTTCTGTTAGTGATGCAATCAGGGGTCATGTTTGCTTTATATTCTGAGAATGATTATTTTTAGGTTTAATCTGGAAGATCAGAGACTGAAGGACACTGTAGCCTGCACACATTCAACAAGACCCTCAGTATGTAGGAACCTGTGGTTCCTTGCTGTGCGGCTCAGGTCTGGAACAGCCTTAACTCTGGAACGTATGTCAGCTAAAGCAACCATATCTACGTCTGATTTCCTGCCCAGACCCTACACAATCATTTGGGTTTCATGGATCATTAAGACAATATGCGTAATTTCCTCTACATATTCTAACAAAATGTTTGGTATCTCTCCAAATTATAAGTACATCGAATCCATGTTAGTTTCTTGAGCTATTATTTGATATTTCAGTGGAGAGCATTCAACACTCAGCATTTCTGAGCTGGAAGAGAGCTCAGAGATAATCTAATCCAGCCATAACATTTCAATAAGGAGAAACCCAAAGCCCAGGTGACGTAACATTTCCAGTGTCTCACCACGTGTGTGTGACAGAACCACAACTGTGGATCACCATTTTTCATTCTCTTTTTTGGTTGTGGTTTGTGACAAACATGCAGACTCAGGCATGAACCCTTCCCTTTAGATAGCATTTTGAAAAGCAGAGACATTACTTTGCCAACAAAGGTCCGTCTAGGTCAAGGCTATGGTTTTTCCAGTGGTCTTGTATGGATGTGAGAGTTGGAGAAGGCTGAGCACCGAAAAATTAATGCTTTTGAATTGTGGTGTTGGCGAAGACTCTTGAGAGTCCCTTGGACTGCAAGGAGATCCAACCAGTCCATTCTGAAGGAGATCAGCCCTGGGTGTTCTTTGGAAGGAATGATGCTAAAGCTGAAACTCCAGTACTTTGGCCACCTCATGTGAAGAGTTGACTCATTGGAAAAGACTCTGATGCTGGGAGGGATTGGGGGCAGGAGGAGAAGGGGACAACCGAGGATGAAATGGCTGGATGGCATCACGGACTCGATGGACGTGAGTCTGAGTGAACTCTGGGAGTTGGTGATGGACAGCGAGGCCTGGTGTGCTGCGATTCATGGGGTCGCAAGGAGTCGGACACGACTGAGCTGAACTGAACTGAACTGATGAAAGAAAAGAAGAGCAAGAGAAGCCACTCTGCAGATATCGTACTTCATGTTTAGTCATATGTCTTGCACAATATTTTATTAGTTTCTTCACTGGAATATTGGCAGGGATTCATTCCTCTTTTCCTTCCCTCCTGAAAAGCATCAGAAATGTTGGGACTATATGGTTTCCATAAAGTATATGAGGTATGCTGCTGCTTAGTCACTTCAGTCGTGTCCGACTTTGTGCGACCCCATTGATGGCAGCCCACCAGGTTCCTCCGTCCCTGGGATTCTCCTGGCAAAAACACTGGAGTGGGTTGCCATTTCCTTCTCCAGTGCATGAAAGTGAAAAGTGAAAGTGAATAATTCTCAAAAAATACATATCTTGAATATCAAATGTGTGAATTTCATAGGAATCCTATGACTGTCATGACAATATGCCTTGCAGACCCCCAACTGCTCAAAGAGTCATTGGCCAAGGGCCCAGCTGCTACCCTGAAATTAATCACTACCTTCTGATGACTGGCAGCAGCAGGGATAGTCAGGCAGGCCCATTGATGGAGGCATAGGACTCATCTGATAACTGAATTTGGCTCATGAACTCCTCGATGGTCTTGTCAAAACTTTCTTAGATTTCACTGTGGTGTAAGAGCCGCATGCTCCCATCCTTCCCTCTTCATCTCCTTCACTCAGGTTCAGACTTGTTCCACAGTCTGATAGCTCTCCAATCTTTTTCACTCCCTTCTCTATCTTCTTTTGATAGCTTACAGTGAACAGTGAACAGTACTGCCAGATTCGTGGTCTCTGAAGGAGAAGATTTAATCCCAGGATCAAAGACGGGTCTCAGTCACTCAGAGCTTTGTGTGAAAAAAGTTTATTTAAAGTGACAGGACAGAGAAAGCCTCTGACATAGACATCAGAAGGGGGCAGGAGAGTACCCACCTCACTAATTCAAAAGGGCCTTGTATAGTTTTCAACTAGCTGCTGAAAATAGATAAAAAGAATACTTCAAGGTTCTAAGAGTTCCACCAGACCCTTTCCCAAGGCACACATCCTGAGATAACTTTGGCAAAAGATTATCCTGGGAGAACAGGTTCCTAGCAACATCTCTAGGGTTAGATATACTGTTGCTGGGTAATCAGGGGTACAAGTTTTGAGAAACAGGTTCCCAGGCAAGATTTGTTACAATTATAATCATTAATACATAGCTTAAGAAAAGCATTTCCATGAGTAAAACACTGTGCTGTGTGATCATTAGTTCTGGACCTAAAGAAAGGCCAGTTCTTGGGTAAGTTACATTGTTGCACAAAGCTTAAAGAAAGTATGAGAGAGAATGATCACCTCCTCTTTAAAGGGCCTTGGACTGCCTGCCTAAGCTTTAGCTCTTTCATTCCACCCTTTCTTTTAGGAGAATATGGTTGCCAGGGAAAGGGGCAGATAAATCTTTCTGTAACTTCTTCCTGCTGGTAAGGGGCACAGACCCTAAATTGTTGAGGCACCATATTCTCCTTACCCTCATACTGAGGATCTCTGATCCAGGGGCCCCAAGTAATAGTTGGAAAAGCCTGTGGCAATCATGGGAGCTTGAACAATCATTTGTAACTTAAATGCCTCAAGCCTCTTAGATACAAAATTCATTATACAGTTACAGATATGAGGAGGAAACAGCACGAATAATATGATTACAGTTATTAAAGTCAAGATAGTTTTCCACCAAGGAAAGCTTATAAACCAAGATTGTGTCTGTGACCAGAGTGAAACACCAGGGAAGTCCATTCTGAAGAGTGACCAGAATCTCTACATCACCATTACTTTGTCTGGGAAGCCACTGTATCCTTTAGAAAGAACAAACTAAACAGATTTAAAATGCAGAGATCAAAAATCAGTAAAAGAATTATTATAGTCAGGAGTCCAACCAAGAATAAGAATCAGGTCACATTTGGTAGTAACTTTGATCCTGGTCTAGACAGAGTCAATGCTTGGGCTGCCCTGTTTATAAGAATGGGGCCATTTGGCATGTTTATATACGTTTTGAATGTAGGTATAACAAACCCAGTTAAAAGTAGTTGAAAGAATGCCAACCTGAACCTTAACAGACAAAATAAACCTTACCATTTCCTTTTAGAAGAATGAGTCTGAACCCCAATATAGACAGCTGTTTTACAGAGACTTATAGCCAGGTAGCCAATGGTCTGTTTGTCTAAGTAAGCTTTAGCCTCTTATTGTGGTATTAATATATAAGCCAATGTTGTTGTCACCATTAACAATTCTAGTGTTTTTCTAGATATGAGAAGATGCAAGAATTAGGACTCAAGAAAATTTTTACCTGAAACTATTTAACTGTCCAAGGCCTGTTTTGTCCTTTTTTTTTTTTTTTTTTTTTTTTTTTGAGTGCAGAGTGAGTGTCTAATTTCTGATTTTCACCCTAAACTCCTTTCAGGGGATGTTGAAGGTCAGCAGCTGTAGTGAGTTAATCTTTGTAAAGACAGGTAGCAAGTGCAAGTTACCAGAGCAGGGCCCCTTTATAGCCATCAATTTGACCATGGTTTGGGGGGGCATTTCATGACTATCATGTCCCATGGTGCTGGAAAGGCTCATTCCCAGGTCTGTTGAAGATTTCACTGAGAGGCCACTCAATGTGCTATTATTGGACTAGGCCCTGTGAGTAGCAAAAGTCTCTGAACCACACCAGTATCACTAGTCTCTTGGTCCAGGAAAATATTCCCTCTTGTTGCTTCTTCTCATATATAGAGTCACACCATTATGACTATGGATTTCATAAGGAACTGTACACCATCATCATATCAGTGGCTCAGTCACCTAGTTGATAATGTAATTGACAACACTTCTTGAAACAGGCAATATAGAAAACATTATAGTTAGCAGTAATAATAAAATCATAAGTCAAGAACTTCCATTAGGTATAGCCCAGTGACATCTCCAGGTCATCTGACTCAGTTTGTTAAATGACTGCAGCCTGCTGTTAATCTCTTGGTTGTAGAACCTGGAGCATCTGATCTTTATTCAAAGACTGGTTATTGAGATAAGTTTATAAACAAACTCAGAGTGTCCTTTTTAATAACTTAATTAAACATCTTAGCAATGTGACATAACCACAAGAAACTATCCAAGAAGTGAGCCTTAGTAAATACAGACCTTAATTAACAAAACTGGAACTTAATATTCAGTGAAATGTATTAGATGGCATAGGCCTGACATCAGTTGGATGGATTTCTCTTTTAGAGTTCCCCAGTATACTCTGAGATTTCTGTATATGTCTGGAGACAGTCTTTTCACTTTGATGAGGCTGTTCAGAACCCAAATGTCTCCAATTTCTGAAGGGATGAGGCAGAGAGAAAGAAAAGTTTTAATTTTACCCACAGGTGTAAATCACTAAATTGTTTTAAACCATCAGTAGCTTGAGAACAGCTTCTTTACATCTGAAAACAAAGATTAGAAGCCAGTGATATGTCAGACAAAAAATCATGAAAATTGTAATCATATTTAGCATTCTATTTAATCTCATGCAACCAGTCCCTTTGTTCTGCCATCCTTGCCTGACAACAGAGGATGCCAGTGAAAGCAATAGTCTCCAAGAAACTCATGGAGTTGTTTTGCCAATGTCTGTATGATCTGTCCAGCAAAGTGCATGCTCCAGTAGCTGGAGATTGTAGAGGACACAATAACCATTTTTTTTTTTAATCCACTGTGAGACATTAACCCGGAAGCCAGAAAAGGCTTTCTCTTTTCAAATAAAATTAAGTTTGTCAGGGAGCCGGGAAAAGCCAAGCACCCATCTTGGATTTCCCAGAGCCATTGTTTATCCATTTTAAATTCCCTGATGAAGGGTTAATTTTTGTAGAAGCAAAACAAGCTTTGTCTATGAGTGCCATAATCTGTTATCAAAAACCATGACATGACATGACATGACATGACATGACATGAGCTCGCTCAGTCGTGTCCGACTCTTTGCGACCCCATGGACTGTAGCCCACCAGGCTCTTCCATCCGTGGGATTCTCCAGGCAAGGATACTGAAGTGGGTTGCCATTTCCTTCTCCAGGGGAACTTCTCAACCCAGGGATCAAACCCAGGTCTCCCGCATTGCATGCAGGCGCTTTACCCTCTGAGCCACCAGGAAGCCCCCATCAAACACCATATTTCAAGAAAACTTTGTTCTTTTAATAGGGAGCGAAAACCAAATTACTGTTTGGTACCAGCTTACATTCACTGTGAAACAATAGTTATTCACTTAGTCAAAGTAACAAGAAAAAGAGTTCAAAGGCAGTTTAAAGTCTTAAGAAACTTGTATCATGCACAAAACTCTATTCCACTTGTCACAAGCCTTTTTTTTTTTTACATTTTTTGTATTTATCACCCCATTTGCCCATTTAGAAATAGTGACCTGTTAGTTGAGACTTATTTTCTTTTCCTTAATAAAATATAATCCCATTCCTTATTGCAACTATGAACTGTACTTTATATCATCATTTTGTAGATTGGTAAACATAAATCACCCAAAATTATGTCATTTGTAAAGGTATCTTCACAATGTGTTAATTAAATCAATAGACAAGCATCAATACCAGATAGCAATTCAGTAGTGACTATCTCCCACTTCACATATGCCTGTAGTTCATTTTAATTTTCTTGAATTTAGAACTATTTGATTTTTAAGCACTTACTTTTCTTTAGACCAATTAAATAGAGCTCACGGACCAACTAGCCTTTAGCAATTTTATCCAAGGAAAGCGACACACTGAGACACACACAAATCTGGACAGACAGAGACCTCACAGTTTTCCACTTGAAATTTAAACTCTTTGCTCTCTTTTTCTTTCCCTTGGCTTGAAGTTCTACTAGTTTGCTCATGATGGAGTCCCAGACAGAATGGGCTGTGTATCTCAAGGACATGATAAGGGTTAACTTCAGATTTTTTTCCCGGGCATGTTTTTGTTTCTCAAGCAGAAGTAGAGCTCCAAAGAAAGTACTTCAACAAGCCAGTTTTTTCTTAATTTTACAAGGAAATTATGTAAAAAGAACCAATTTTGCAGTTTCAAAAGATTTAATTTTAACCAGTTTTCTCAGGAGTCTAAAAAGCGTCATGGCCATTCAGTGTCAAAAAATGTCATCTCTCCTTTCTGTAGTCATCAGTTCAGTTCAGTCACTCAGCTGTGTCCTACTCTTTGCAACCCCATTAATTGCAGCACACCAGGCCTCTCTGTTCATCACCAACTCCCCGAGTTCACTCAAACTCACGTCCATCAAGTCGGTGACACCATCCAGCCATCTCATCCTCTGTCGTCCCCTTCTCCTCCTGCCCCCAACCCCTCCCAGTGTCAGAGTCTTTCCCAATGAGTCAAATCTTCGCATGAGGTGGCCAAAGTACTGGAGTTTCAACTTTAGCATCATTCCTTCCAAAGAACACCCAGGGCTGATCTCCTTCAGAATGGACTGGTTGGATCTCCTTGCAGTCCAAGGGACTCTCAAGAGTCTTCTTTCATAAAAAAATTTTAAACCAGAGAGTGTTCGAATTGGCTCTGATGACAGGGGTAGACAGACTGATAAGAAGTTGTCCCAGCAGAGATTGTCCTCTCTAAGCAGGTGAGGTCTTCTTTTAAAGAAAAGAAACACTGTATATAAAGGATGTTTTAGGCTTTGGGGATTAAACTTTTCTCAGGTTTTCAAGATACAACTCAAAGGAGTGGTTCTGGAACTGCTAGCTCCCATCTGTAAGAGAAAAAAGCAGCATCCAGTGCCACAGCTTTTTTTTTTTAACTGCAGTTGTCCCTCCCTGCTCTAGATGGGGGTGGAGACAGGTTTTCCACCTAAGCTTTCTTCCCTGGCTGGAGTTAATCTGTCTCTTACTGAAGCAGGTGTCTTATTATCATCCCTCCCCGTTCTACCACCGAGGTGGGGTGGAGATGCACCAGGGGTAGATTCTGATGTCATCTCAGATTGATGTCCAGTTCCTCACCACTAAAACCTTGGCTTGATTTCCCCTTTTCTCTGGTGCCACCAGGGTGGAGCAGAGTAGCTTTCTGGAATGTCTCCCAAGCTAAGACCACTAGGGAAACATCCATCTTTTTTGTGCCTGTGCACTTTCTTGAGCCTATTTCTGACTGCAAGTAGAAGTGGTAAAGGGATGAATGGAAAATCCATGGTATCCCTTCTGAGAGTTGCCACATGAGTCTATGTGATACAAAGGAGATGATGGATGGCTGGCCTATGAGGAAAAAATAGTCTTTCATGTTCATGGAGTGTCAAGGTCACCTTTCTATTCCTGTCCAGCAGATTGTACAAAATGAATATCTAAGGTGAGACAAGAGCCACTGGTGGGCTTTCTCTGGTCCACTAAGAGCTAGAACTACCAAGGGAAGAAGTCTGATGCATTTCCAATCTGCCTAAATCTGGAGTTCCCTGATCTGTGTCCTCAGGAATCTTATGCTCACCATCCATAAAATCTGGAGGCATAGCTGTGACAAGAATTTGCTTCTGGGTCTCTTGGGTCAGGATGATGATTTCAAGTCTGAGAGATGTCTCTGAAGCTCCAGCACCAGCTAGCTCTCTAATGTGCTCCTGTCTGCACTGTCCTGTAAAACTTGGAATGGGGGTATGGCTAGAAAAACATAATAACAGCATGGATTGCAAGTCCTCTGAAAGTCTAGAATCCGGCACATTAGGTTAGTAGCTTTAATTCCCCCAAAAGTTATAAAAGAAGTCAGAGAGACCAGGGAAAGAAGTTCAATCCATATGCTTCTGAGTTAGAAAAGCAGAGACTTTACAGTAAAAGAGAAAAAGAGTCCCAGCTCTGAATATTCTTACCTTGTCTTGAAGATGCCAGACAAGCTCCCAGGATGAAAGCTTATGGTGAACAGTGCCGCTGGATTCATGGTCCCTGAAGGAGAAGATTTAACTCCAGGGCTAAAGACAGGTTTCAGACACTCAGAGCTTTGTGTGGAAAAGTTTATTTAAAGTGACAGGACAGAGAAAGCCTCTGACATAGACATCAGAAGGGGGCAGGAGAGTACCCACTTCACTAATTCAAACGGGCCTTATGTACTTTTCAACTAGCTGCTGAAAATAGATAAAAAGAATACTTCAAGATTGTAAGAGTTCCACCAGACCCTTTCCCAAGGCACACATCCTGAGATGACTTTGGCACAAGATTAGCCTGGGAGAACAAGTTCCCAGCAACATCTCTGGGGAAGATGTACTGTTGCTGTGTAATCAGGGGTACAAGTCTTGAGAAACAGGTTCCCACATTTGTTACAATTATAATCATTAACACAGAGCCTAAGAAAAGCATTTGCATGAGTAAGACACTGTGCTGTGTGATCATTAGTTCTGGACCTAAAGAAAGGCCAGTTCTTGGGTAAGTTACATTGTTGCACAAGGCTTAAAGAAAGTATGAGAGA
This sequence comes from Nanger dama, assembly GCA_917880005.1. Classification (NCBI taxonomy): domain Eukaryota; kingdom Metazoa; phylum Chordata; class Mammalia; order Artiodactyla; family Bovidae; genus Nanger; species Nanger dama. The sequence goes on from CAKJTW010000004.1 coordinate 39,590,862, forward strand.
GAAAGTTCACCTCCTCCTTAAAGGGCCTTGAACTGCCTGTGGAAACAAACTCTTTCACTTTCCCACAGGAATTTCCTCCAGTAAAATCTTCACACGTAGAACTCTCTGGGGCACTTGCTTCACAGAACATATACTAAAATTAGAACAATACAAAGAAGATTAGCAAGGCCCCTGCGCAAGGATGACACACAAATTCATGAAGTGTTCCATATTTGTAATCAATGACTATAGCACATTCGCAGGATAAAAAAAATTAACATGCAGAAATCCCTTGCACTCCTATATGCTAAAAATGAAAGTCATAAAGAGAAATTAAAAGAAACAATCCCATTCACCATTGCAACAAAATGATAAAATACTTAAGAATAAATTTACCTAAAGAGACAAAAGATTTGTATTTGTATGTAGAAAATGACAAAACACTGATGAAGGAAATTGAAGATGACATAAACATATGGAAAGATATATCATGTTCTTGGATTAGAAGAATCAATATTGTCAATCAAAATGACCATACTACCCAAAGCCACCTCTAGATTTAGTGCAATCCCTATCAAACTATCAATGGTATTTTTCACAGAACTAGAACAGATAATTTCACAATTTATATAGAAACACAAACACTGAATAGCCAAAGCAATCTTGAGAAAGAATAATGGAACTGAAGGGATAAACCTTCCTACCTTCAGACTATACTACAAAGCTAGCTATAGTCATCAAGACAGCATGGTACTGGCACAGAAAAGAAATATAGACCAATGGAACAAGATAGAAAGCCCAGAGATAAATCCAAGCACCTATGGGCACCTTATCTTTGACAAAGGAGGCAAAATACACAATGGAGAAAAAGTCTCTTCTAATAAGTGGTACTGGGAAAATTGTGAAGCTATGTGTAAAAGAATCAAATTAGAACACTTCCTAACACCGTTCACAAAAATAAAATGGATTAAAGGCCTAAATGTAAAACCAGAAGTTATAAAACTCTTATCTGATATAAATCACTAGCAAGATCTTCTATGACCCACCTTCTAGGGTAATGGAAATAAAAACAAAAATATACAAATGAGATCTAATTGAACTTATAAGCTTTTGCACAATGAAGGAAACTATAAGCAAGGTGAAAGACAACCCTCAGAATGGGAGAAAATAATAACAAATGGAACAACTGACAAAGGATTAATCTCCAAAATATACAACAGTTTATGTAGCTCAATACCAGAAAAACAAGCAACCCAATCAAAAACGGGGCAGAAGAACTAAACAGATACTTCTCCAAAGAAGACATACAGATGGCTAACAAGCACATGAAAAGATGCTCAACATCACTTATTATTAGCTTCCCTGGTAGCTCAGGTAAAGAATCAGCCCATAATGTGGAAGACCCAGGTTAGATCCTTGGGTCGGGAAGATACCCTGGAGTAGGAAATGGCAACCCATTCTAGTATGCTTGCCTGGAGAATTCCATGGACAGGGGATCCTGGCAGGCTACAGTCCATGGGGTCACAAATCAAAACTACAGTGAGGTATCATCTCACACCAGTCAGAATGGCCATCATCAAAAACAACAATTTACAAACAATAAGTGCTGGAGAGGGTGTAAAGAAACGGGAACCCTCTCACATGACTGGTGGGAAAGCAAACTGATAGAACCGCTATGGAGAACAGTATGGAAATTCCTTTAAAAAGTAAGAATAAAACTATCTTATGACCCAGCAATCCCACTACCAGGCATATACCCTCAGGAAACCATTGATTAAAAAGATACATGTACCCAGTATTCGTTGCAGCACTATTTACAGTAGCTAGGACATGGAAGCAACCAGATGTCCATCAATAGATGAATGGATAAAGAAATTGCGGTGCATATACACTTCACCCAGTATAATAGGCTCTAAGATGAACCTAGAGCCTATTATACTGAGTGACGTAAGTCAGAAAGACAAATATCATTTCAGTCCAGTTCAGTCACTCAGCAGTGTCTGACTCTTTGTGACCCAGTGGAAATATTGTTTATAATGCATATATGTGGCGTCTAGAAAGATGGTACTGATGATCCTATTTGCAACGCAGCAAAGGAGACTTAGACATAAAAAACAGGCCAAGGGTCATAGCTGGGGAGGGAGAGGGTGGGATGACTTGAGAGAGCCATATTGAAACATATACATACCAATGTAAAGTAGATAGCCAGTGGGAATTTGCTGTATGATGCAGGGAACACAAAGCTGGTGATCTGTGACTATCTGAGAGAGGTGGGATGGGGAGGAAGGTGGGAGGGAGAGGACATACGTACACCAGTAGTTGATTCATGTTGATGTACAGCAGAAACCATCAAAATATTCTAAAATAATTATCCTCTAATTAAAAAAAAAAAAACACAAAGAACTCTCTGGGCTGGAGAATTTAAGAATCTTCTCCAGAGTTTTGCCCTAAACAAGCCATTCAACCCCATTGCTGTTGTTCAGCCGCTTGGTTCTTCCTCTTTCTACTTTTTACCTCTGTTGACCAGATAGCAACTTCTGTCCCACTGACTTACAACCTGATGGCTGTCCTGTCCACGCTGCACATACTGGTGCAATATATACATCATTAGGTTTCAATTTTGCTCCACAAATCTATTTACCTACTGGGGCTTTGTAGGCTATCCACCTGCCTCCAGGATAGGGTTAGAAGGCTTTCAATAGCAACAGAAAGTAATACTTTTAGTCCATTCTGAAGCAGCAGTTATGTTGAGCCATAGTCTAGGAAAAGCAACAGCATTTGATAAATTGGAGCTTTAAACTGATCCATCTTCAAAGACCTTTTGGATTTGAAATTATAATAAAAATCTTGAAAATCAAACTATATGAGCAGAATACAGTGTGAGGGGTTCTGAAGCACTAAAGTGTTATATAAATATAAATCTCTATTATTTAATGCATAACAGGAATAGGAATGAGTCTCTAAGAGTAGGAAATGTGTTACAGTCAGGGCCTGCTTTGTGGCTATTCCGAGATGGCAAGTGGAGGAGTCACCTGGGAAATATCAGTGAGGTCCAGCACAAAATAGAAGTGAGAGGTACTAAGCAGACTGTACAGTATCAGAACAACCACAGTGGAAAAATAATAGCATCACACCTAATGCCCTGTTACTACTTAGGAAAAGAGAAAATGAAAGGCCCGTCTGTGAGATTAAGGGAGATGTGTAACATTCAGTTCAGTTCAGTTCAGTCACTCAGTCGTGTCCGACTCTGCAACCTTCGCAGCACGCCAGGCCTCCCTGTCCATCACCAACTCCCGGGAGTTCACTGATTCATGTTCATCGAGTCAGTGATGCCATCCAGCCATCTCATCCTCAGTCGTCCCCTTCTCCTTCTGCCCCCAATCCCTCCCAGCACCAGAGTCTTTTCCAGTGAGTCAACTCTTCGCATGAGGTGGCCAAAGTACTGGAGTTTCAGCTTTAGCATCATTCATTCCAAAGGAATCCCAGGGTTGATCTTCAGAATGGACTGGTTGGATCTCCTTGGAACTCTCAACAGTCTCCAAGGTACTCTCAACAGTCTTCTCCAACACCACAGTTCAAAAGCATCACTTCTTTGGCGCTCAGCTTTCTTTACAGTCCAACTCTCACATCCATACATGACCACTGGAAAAACCATAGCCTTGACTGGATGGACCTTAGTCGGCAAAGTAATGTCTCTGCTTTTGTATATACTATCTAGGTTGGTCATAACTTTTCTTCCAATGAGTAAGCATCTTTTAATTTCATGGCTGCAGTCACCACCTGCAGTGATTTTGGAGCCCCAAAAATAAAGTCAGCCACTGTTTCCACTGTTTCCCCATCTATTTCCCATGAAGTGATGGGACTAGATTCCATGATCTTCATTTTCTGAATGTTGAGCTTTAAGCCAACTTTTTCGCTTTCCTCTTTCACTTTCTTTAGGAGGCTTGTTAGTTAGTTCCTCTTCACTTTCTGCCATAAGGTTAATGGCCTGCTATCAAAGCAAGAGGAAATTGCTTCTGTAATTCCAGCTTTTTGCCTAATCTGAAAATATTAATGGCATCAGGTCCCTTTGCATTGCCTTTTTTGTGAGATGCTCTGTATTTTAAAGATCATTATAGCCATAGGGGGTTTCCTAGAAACCCACTATGGTGGTAAAGAACCCACCTGGCAATGAAAATTTAAGAGATGTGGTTTCAATCCCTGGGTTGGGGAGATCCCCTGGAGGAGGGCATGGCAACCCACTCCAGTATTCTTGCCTGGGGAATTCCATGGACAGAGGAGCCTGGTGGGATACAGGTCGCAAAGAGTCCTAGTGGACTCAGCAACTAAATAGCAGCAGCAGGATAGCCATAGGATAATTACTGAATCTGCATTAAAGGAAGCAAAGTAGTTCTCAAAGGAAAGAAATGGTTTCATGCAGTCCTCAATTCCAAAACCTATTCAATTTTGCAGTGAAAGGAAGGACATTCTTACCTTTTCACAGGCACCTAGATTTTTCACCAGCCTGGTTTTGACTCTCATTTACTAAAAATCATATTCAATTTAGGGAGCTCCAGCTAATTCAGTTTTCTTTTCAGAAAAATCTTAGAGATAGTGTGGATGTTTTTATGGACATAAAAGAAAAGTATTTATTTGTGTTTATTTGTATTTATTGTGTTTATTTGTATTTATTTTTGTATTCTTCACAATAACCCTTTACCATATTATTTTATGCCCATCTTACAGAAGCAACACCGATGCATAGGAAGGGAAGGAATTTAATCAGAATCACACGTGCTGATCACAGACAATCACATCCTTTGTGGCATTCACAGTATGGAGTCAAACTGAGCAATCTGACTCTGAATCTTTCATTCTTTACCCTGAGATCCTAAAATCTATGCTTTCTCAGCATTGTCACTTCTCAAGATAGCCCTTTGCTCTAAATCATTTTTCAAGGTCTGTTTCCAAGTGCTGCTTCCAACCTGCTCTCAAATACTCTCAAGTTCTCTTCACTTCTATAAAAATGTTCATTTGAATCCACCACCATGTAGGCTACCCTACATTGGCTCTTTCCTTCATGTGTACCACTCACTGAAGATGTCCTCTTCAGCTGCTATGTCCACCCTCCCTCCTAGAGGATCCTGCCTACACCCCCTGCCCTGAACCTCCCCATTCATCCACACCTAAGTAGCTTCAGTCTGAGACTACCTGTTACCTTCTGCTAACCAAGAATGGGAGACTTGTCCTTGAGTTAACTCCCAACAGAATCTAACACCGTGCCGTCCTTGTTCCTTTGGACCCTACCTCTGGACATTATTTCTGTTTTCTCATTGTGGGTATTTTTCAAATGCTCTCTCCTTTGTTCTGGGTATTTCTCTCTATGCTTCACTTTCTTTGCATGTTCTATGCATGTTCTTCTGACTTGGTCACCCCAAAATCTACATCTCCACAAGCTGTAGCTAAATCAGTTGAAAAGCAAATAAATCAGAAACTTTGGGTAAGGACTGCACATTATGTATTTTTAAAAGCTACCCAAGTGATTGCAATGTACAGGCAAGTTGAGAAACTCCAATAAAGGTCTGCCTCTTGAGATTTAAAATAAAATTGTATTGTTAAGGTAAAAAGTCATTCTATAATTTATAGTGTAATCATCTAGTGTAACCAGCAGCAGGGCACAGGGAGAAAGAATTGGAGTAAGGAACAATGGTTCCTGCTTTTAAAAGTTCTTCCCACGTACAAGTCACAACATTTGTTATTTTAGTTCAGTAAATGAATCAGATTGCCATCACATGAACAGGGCCCCTCTTGTATGCCATGTAACCAGAGATAGGGAAAATCATCTCTTAACTTGATTTCCACAGACACAGACTCCAGAATATATGCTCTGCTGAAAATTAGGGGCGATGGGTGTGGTCAGTCAGTTCAGTTCAGTTGCTCAGTCGTGTCCGACTCTTTGAGACCCCATGAACCACGGCACACCAGGCCTTCCTGTCCATCACCAACTCCTGGAGTTTACCCAAACTCATGTCCATTGAGTCAGTGATGCCATCTAACCATCTCATCCTCTGTTGTCCCCCTCTCCTCCCATGTAGTCAGTAATGCCCAATAAAACAATTTATAAAAAGAATGTTAGATAAAATATATCATTAATATCTCTGGCCCATCTTATAACCATGTTTCATTGCTTTCTAAAGAATTTCACACATCTCTGCTTTAAAAAATTTTTATTGGCGTATAGTTGCTTTACAATGTTGTGTTAGTTTCTACAGTACAGCAAAGTGAATCAGCTACATGTATTCATATATCCCCACTTTTTGGATTTGCTTCCCATTTAGGTCGCTTATCTCTTTGGAAAGCCTCTTCCCTTTGACTTCATCCAAATACCATCTTTTCCACTTTATTTTACTGGCAATTTAGTAACTCTGAAACCTCTCAGTTACAAACCCAACATTGCATATGAAAAGATTCTACTATGCTCTGCCACAGTACAACTGACATAGTACAACAACAGCAACAGCAACAGCAAACTGGACGGTGCGTTGAAATTTTCATATTCTCCCATCAATGCCTGTAAAAATAGACTGACCTTTTAGTACAAATCATGGAATGTCTTTTAGAATATAAGATGAGTCACAATCAAGTTTGGTTTCAAAACCTAAATTTTCTATGGCTTACAAAGATTTGTTTTTAATTACAGGTATAGAGAATGTTAATTTTTATCTCTAGGTAAGAGAGTAGGGATTTTTATCTTTCATTACATTTTCATGTATTTTCTGAATGTTGTTGTGGTTGCCGTTTAGTCACTGTCCAACTCTTTTTGACCTCATGGGCTGCAGCCCGCCAGGCTCCTCTGTCCATGGGATTTCCCAGGCAAGAACTCAAGAGTGGGTTGCGTTTCCTTCTCCAGGGATTGACCCTATGTCACCTGCATTGGCAGGTGGATTCTTTACCACTAAGCCACCAGGGAAGCCTCATTTTCTGAATATTTTACAATGAATATATATAAATTTTAAAACCAGAGAAATCATGACTGTGAAAAACAATCTAGTCCTATTTTTTCAATTGCTGTCAGTTCTGTTTCCAAATTATTGCAAGATGTCTCTACAAGGTTGATCAGAATTCACGAATATCCCCTGACCTTTCACATCAGCTCCCTTTCCTACTACTTCACTGTTCAGTTCAGTTCAGTTCAGTCACTCAGTCGTGTCCGACTCCTTGCGACCCCATGAATCGCAGCACGCCAGGCCTCCCTGTTCACCACCATCTCTCGGAGTTCACTCAGATTCACGTCCATCAAGTCCGTGATGCCATCCAGCCATCTCATCCTTGGTCGTCCCCTTCTCCTCCTGCCCCCAGTCCCTTCCAGCATCAGAGTCTTTTCCAATGAGTCAACTCTTCGCATCAGGTGGCCAAAGTACTGGAGTTTCAGCTTTAGCGTCATTCCTTCCAAAGAAATCCCAGGGCTGATCTCCTTCAGAATGGACTGGTTGGATCTCCTTGCAGTCCAAGGGACTCTCAAGAGTCTTCTCCAACACCACAGTTCAAAAGCATCAATTCTTTGGCGCTCAAACAAGAGATGGCAAGGGTGAACGTCAACATTCTAAGAATCAGCGAACTAAAATGGACTGGAAGGGGTGAATTTAACTCAGATGACCATTATATCTACTACTACTTCACTGTCGTCTCCTTTAATTTTTAATTTTTCTCTCTTTCATCTTTCATTCATGCCTCTATCCATTCACCTGTTAAATAGCAATTTATTGAACTCCACTTAGATAAACACTGGGCTCAGTGTTGCCTAGTCAGTCTATAGAAATCTTAATTACCTCCAATAAAAAACGAGTCTCTCTATATTCAGATCTCAGCTTCTCCACAAGCTCTATAAAGACTGAATAAGGATCCAGTGTCATAGTTTTAGTTTAGATTGTGTTGATTACTTGTATTCCCTAAAGTGTAAACAAAACCTGAGCTACCGGAGAGGTAAAATTCTAAGGAAGGTTTCTTGGTGGAAAAAAGTAAGAAAAATCAGTTTCAACTCTCAGGTAGAGGCCAATAGAAACCTGGCAATCAGTCTTTAGAAAATCCCTATTAGCTTATGTGTGTGCTTTGTTGCTCAGTCGTGTCTGACTCTGAGACTCCATGAACTGCAGCCCGTCAGCTCCTCTGTCCTTGGGGATTCTCCAGGCAAGAATACGTTAGTGGATTGTCATGCTCTCCTCCAGGGGATCTTCCCAACCCTGGCATCAAACCCAGGTCTCCCACATTGCAGCTGGATTCTTTAACCTTTGAGCCATCAGAGAAGCCCACTGACTAGCTTAGCCAGAGGTTTTTTGTTTGTTTGCTGTTTTTCCTCTCAATTGTATGGTTCTCTTCCTAAAGAAAAATAAAAGCAGAGACTTGAGGATCTTTTTCTAAAAATTCAAATTCATCAAATGAGTCTTTAAAAATAAAGATGGCATTGAAACATCTATAATATCATATATGAAATGAGTCACCAGCCCAGGTTCAATGCATGATACTGGATGCTTGGGGCTGGTGCACTGGGATGATCCAGAGGGATGGTATGGGGAGGTAGGATGGAGGGGGGTTCAGGATGGGGAACATGTGTATACCTGTGGTGGATACATGTTGATGTATGGCAAAACCAATACAATATTGTAAAGTAATTAACCTCCAATTAAAATAAATAAATTTATTTTAAAAAAAAAAGGTGGCTAGTAGACCCAATCCTTTCCTTTTATATAGGAGTTTTCAAATTCTATTCAACACCTCAGACCACATGATGGGCCTCTTACTCAGCCAGAGGCTTGAGGTTTCTAGACCTTACCATCCTAATCACAGAGAAACACATATGCTCCTCCATATACTAATCCTGAGGACATTTTCTAACATAAACTCTTCTTATCTCTCAGGTGCTTTCACAGACCATCTGAAAGCTCTAAGATAGTGTTCTTTTTTAAAATATATATATATTTATATATTTGTCTGCATCGGCTTTTAGTTGTGGCCCAAGGGGTCTTTCCTTGTGGCCCATGGACTCCTAGTTGCAGCACATTCATTTAGTTGCTCCAGCATGTAGGATCTTAGTTCGCAGACTGGGAATCAAACCTGTATCCCCGGCAAGGCAGATTCTTAACCACTGGACCCCTAGGGATGTTGCTAAGATAGAGGCCTTTTAATTCAGCAAATAAACTGCTTAATTCTTGGGGGAATGCTTGTGCAAATTAAATGTCATTTCAACTCCCTTTTCATACTTTCACTTTTATAAGCCTGTCTCCACATTGGATATTTTTATTTGGCATTAACTACTAATATCAGTGAAAACAAAATGGATTACATTAAGCATTTGTTAACTGAATTTGCTGTCATCCCACAATGGAAGGAAGAACTGATCTTAGACTATTTTGATTTTTTGCATCTGCTTTGTTTGCATGAGGCCATTTTCTGCCTTTAAAGGTCACTGATGATTCACTGATTCAGGATTCTACATGTGACAGAACTTATTTATTGCCACATGTAGGTAGGTGAGTCATTCCTGATATGCCTTCACGGATACAATGACATTCTAAAAATAATTTAGCAAAAGCTTAGCATCAAAATGCTACTTCAAAAAAAAATTTGTATCGTTTGTTCCACTCGTGTTCAATAAACAGAAAGAAATAAGATAAAAAGAGAAAGGAGGAAATAGCCCATCATGTGACCCACCAAAATAACTCTCCCACACATACACAATGCCACACACACACACACACACACACACAAACCCTCAAATACACACTTCCTAGGGGCTCCAGCACTCTTGTTCTCTCCCACTCTTTAAGAATGACAACTAAAGACACAGTCACAGTAAAATAATAAAAAAGCACATCAGTTTTCTCTGATAAAAATCTAATTAATAAAAATGTTTCCAAACAATTTTGAAGGGCTATAACACTCCATATATACTCCATATGCCCTTAAATCAGGATACCTTATACACAGGTATGCCCCCATCTGGATATTGGGAACAAAGAGGAAAATTAAACCTACTTCCCTTGAGCATATTTCCTGTTCAGAAGCCCTCTTAGAAATTCTTAAGTATTTCAACATATCAATATAAAAGCATTCACCAGAGAACAGTTGTTTTCTTTTCTTATCAAATTAATTCTCACCTCATCACTGATGGGTAGGAAGAAGGTGAGGCAAAGGGCATGACAACATCATTGTCAGAGCACATGTGTCTGACACATGTGAGCAAAGCTGGTTTGAGGTTATTGAAGGCCTTCGTAGTCTCCTGAGCCATCAGTGTGATTGCGAAACCCGTCTTCCTACCATGCCTAAGAGAAACTTTAAACTGGGATGACTATGACACTTTTTCTGAAATGTATGGGTTACCTGCAAAGATATTTTATTGATTCTACTTTGCTTCCAAATAAAGTATAACAAGGAGAAAATAAAGTGTTGCAGTGAGAAAAGCACTGGTCACTGTTTATTTCAGGGTTGTTCCCCAAATGGATTTCAAGCGCTCTGATTTGGACATCATATTGTCTCAAGGCCTTTTATTTTTTTTTTTTAAGCTTCCTGTCCATCCTGTCCTCATTGACCTCACAGGTCAATAACAGCAGCTCTTGCCTAAGGTTCTGTAACTTTCAGGACATGAGTTTCTTTTGTCTTTTTGGCCTGTAGCTATTCTCTACTGGCATACCAGTCAACTACTCATTTAGGAGATCATTTATTTTTATTTTGGCAATTATGACATCTGTTTTCTTGATCAGTGAAAAAGAAGCCTTCTTGGTGGTAAGAAGATATGTTGCAGTAATGTTTTAAAAATATTTTGCTTATTTCAAGAAAATATGGGTTGACAACATTAAGGACCTGCAGCCCAAATGACTGCACCATCCCCCAGCTGCAGCAATTGTCATCGTATCTTCTGTACCATTTAGAAAGAAAAAAGAGGCTGACGTTCACTCGAATGGGAACATAGGCAAGGAGAGCCTTCAAGATCACCAGCAGTGTAGTTCATGGTTTGTCTATGGAAGTGTTAATATCGTTACTGAAAGGGTGTGTGGGGGATCTGGCTGCTTGCCACTCAAAAGCCAATAGACAGGCCAGGTTGGTGGCAAAGAAGTTTGCTTTATTTCAGATGCTGGCAACTGGTGCAGGAGAGTGGGGAGGGGTGGAGAGTGGGAGGGTGGGGGATGGGGGGTGGGGGGGTGGGGGGCAGGGTGACAGATATCTGTCCGAAGGCTGACACCCCACACACAATAGAGGGTGAGAGCTTTTACAGAGTGTGTGTGTGCGTGTGTGTGTGTGTAGTGGGGGGGGGCTACATGCAGAAACAGCACAGTCATCTCTAACAGTCGTCTTCAAACTGGTCGTCGGTGGCCTGACCAGCAGCATCTTAGCTGTTTTGCACGTGTGCCAAGTCACTTTGGTCCTGTCGGACTCTTTGTAACCATGGATTGTAACCTGCCAGGCTCCTCTGTCCATGGCATTTTCCAGCAAGAATACTGGAGTGGGTTGCCATTTCCTTCTCCAGGGGATCTTCCCCACCCAGGGACTGAAGTCAAGTCTCTTAGATCTTCTGCACCAGCAGGCAGGTTCTTTACCATGAGTGCCACCTGGGTAGCTATAGGTAGAGTTAATTTTTAGTTCCAGGGTCCATTTGTTCCCAGTTCTTTGTGGCCATTTCTTGGAACTGTGGCAGCTCATGTCCTGGGTACAGTCTGGTCATCATGTAGCTAACCTCTCCAACTGGAGTTTAGCATCTATAAGACAGTTCACAGGATATGACTCAGAACAATATCTACAGCCCTTGAGAAGAGCTAAAGGTCCTTGACTGTGCCTAACAACTACATTATTATTATTTAATCTCCTTTGTTTTTCTTTGTTTCAGCATTTCTCTCTTCTCTGATTAAACTTACTCTTTGGCTAAAGTTTTCTACAGACAAAAAGCAGGTAGAGGACATCGTGGGTGGATGGGTGGGTGGGGGGAGGGCAGGGGGCCAGGAACATTGGGATCCTGCGAATTCACTATGAAATTAAGAATTTTTCCAAGCCAGCGATCTATTTTCCAAATACTCTGGCCACTATGCAGTAAGCATGACTTGATGACTTTTTAAGCAAACCAAATAAAAACAAATCTCAAATAAAAAAATAAATCACAAACACTTAACAGTAAGGCAGCTATTTCTTTGATTTATGTATCTGATTACCCATTCTAAAAATGGGCCTGGAGTTGCCAATGATACTGTTTTACACTCAATCCAAAGTGATCATGGATTAAGAATTGTAGCGTTTTCCGTTGAGTGGAGTAAAGTTCAACAATTTAATTATAATGCCATTGCCTCATGGTGTGGTGAAAAAGCAGTTCTAAAGAATTTTCTAAATATATTTCTTGACTGTATGTCAGTTTGTTGTTGTTTAGTTGCTAAGTCAAGTCCAACTCTTTTTTGACATCCCATGGACTGTAGCCTGCCAGCTTCTCTGTCCATGGGATTTCCCAGGAAAGAATATTGGAGTGGGTTGCCATTGCCTCCTCCAGAGGATCTTCCCAAACAAGAGATCAAACTCGTATCTCTTGCATTGGCAAGAGGATTCTTTACCATTGAACCACTTGGGAAGCCCTTATTTAAGTTGTAGAAAGTCAAATATCTCTGCTATGATAAAATAAATGTTTACAAGTTCTCTTAAGGAAAAGCAATGGTTTTGCTTATTAAAATTACTGTTGTTGGGGATTTTCACAACAGGAAGCACTGCATAGCTACTCACAGCCAAGTTCATACTCCTCATATACATCACCTTGCATATTTATTTCTCCTGAAATAGAAGAAAACCGATATTGTTTATGTGTCAGCTGAGAAATTCAATCAAACAAGCAAGGGACAACAGCAGCCGCACCCACAAGGGTCATGCTGCAAGGCTAGGTGATTACATAGGTCTCCTAACGCTTCCACCTGATGAGAAGAACTGCCCTCAGTGGAAAAATCCCTGATGCCGGGAAAGAGAAGTGGGCAGGCTTCCCTGGGTAGCTCAGAAGGTAAAGAGTCTGCATGCCATGCAAGAGAACCAGATTCGATTCCTGGGTCAGGAAGATGCCCTGAAGAAAGGAATGGCAACCCATGCCAGTATTCTTCCCTGGACAACCCCACGGACAGAGGAGCCTGGCTGGCTACAGTCCATGGGGTCAAAAGAGCCGGACACAACCGAGCGACTAACACTTTTCATTTCCACTTTCAGAGAGGCGGGTGACAGAGGATGAGATGGTTGGATGGCATCACCGACTCAGTGAAAATGCATTTGAGCGGACTCTGGGAGCTGGTGAAGGACAGGGAAGCCCGCTGTGATACAGTCCACGGGGTCACAAAGAGTCTGACTGGACCGAGTGACTTCTCTCATCCTCTTTGGGTTCCCCAGGTGGCGCTAGTGGCAGAGTGCCAATGCAGGAGCCAGAGAAGGTGGGGTTTGATCCCTGGGTCGGGAAGATCCCCTGGAAAAGGAAATGACAACCCACTCCAGTGTTCTTGTCTGGAGCATGGACAGAGAAGCCTGGCGCTTACAATCCTTAGGGTCGCAGAGTCAGACACAACTGAAGGGACTTAGCACACATCCTCTTTGGCGTCCTCAGAGCTGTTCCCAGTATGGCCACTAGGAGGAGCTGGCTGTTCCCAGCTTTGCTGAAAGATTCCCTGGTAGCTCAGCGGGTAAAGAATTCCGCCTGCAACGCAGGAGCCCTAGGTTCGATCCCTAGGTTAGGAAGATCCCCTGGAGAAGGGAAAGACTACCCACTCCAGTATTCTGGCCTGGAGAATTCCATGGACTGTACAGCCTGTGGGGTCACAAGGAGTCAGACACGACTGAGTGGCTGAAGTGAAGTAAAGTGAAAGTTGCTCTGTCCCGTCTGGCTCTTTGTAACCCATGGATTATAGCCCACCAGGCTCGTCTGTCCGTAGGACTTCCCAGGCAAGAAAACTGGAGTGAGCTGCTGTTTCCTTCTCCAAGGTCTGCTTAAAACTCTTCAGTAGGTAGCTAGCTTCTCGTTTTCTTTAGAATGACGACCGGGTTCTTTCAGAGAGCCACTAGTTTTCTGCAGGCCAGGCTCCCTCTGTCTTCGTGGCTTACTGCAGCTTCTCAGTTCTCTGCTTTGTAGGTTCTAGTCACCCGCCTTCTTTCAGCATCTTGACCTTGTGGCCCTCCTGCCGCAGGGTTATTGTCCATACATCTGTCCAGTCCTTGGGCACCCCCATATAGAACATTCCCCAGTCAACCTTGTTCCTCTGTTTATTCGTTCAATTTCAATGACATTATTTCTCAGGGAGCCTTCTGTGACATCCCAGTCCAGATCAGTCTTTAGTGTTAAGCTGTCAGAGAATGACCAGTCTCTCCTTTCTGACACTCATTTCAGGTATGATAAATGTATGCTTGTTGTTATCTGATAAATTCTCTGCCCCTCAATAAGTATGTAAATGCCATGAATCCCCATTATATAAGAGAGTGACTGACACATAAATGCCACTGCATAAATATTGACTGGAAGAACACAGAAATTAATAATTGGCAAATATCATAACAAGACGGGTTTTCTCTAGATTTATACTACTCTGAGTTAACCAGTATTCCCTCCTGGTACAAAACGTTTCCTGGCAAAGGTAAGACTTTCCTCAGGAAGTTTCCAGCAAGACTTCAGTTAGAAGAGCGATAGAGTTAAGAAGTGAATTCCATAAATTCATGAAATTATCAGCCTAGAACACAGCCATATATTTCAGAGAAACTAGAAGAAAAGTATTTTGTTCTTATACATTACATGTATAATATAAATTCAGAAATTTTACAATTTCTCTTCCCATAGAAGTTAGTATAACATTTTAAATTACCTCATTTAGAGACTAAAAGATTCCATCCTTTCAGAGACCCTACAGGCAAAGATACTGTTCATCTGTGCTGCAAGAGAAGAAAATAGGAGAGGAGATTCTCGGCCAAATTTTATGACACTTTCACTGCAGCTCTTTTTCCCCTCTCTCAAGTCTACACCCTGAGAGGGGATGTTTGTTTCAGGGTTCCTGCTAACTGGGGACTGCTTGCACATTCCCTTTACAGTTTCAGTCACCACGGGCTCCATCCTCTCCATCATCACACACAGGCCTCCAGGTTAACTACTCTGAATTCTTCTTGCCCACATCTAGGTGCACCTGGGTTTGCCCACCAGCCCCGATCTGACTGAAGGCTTCCATCTGTCCTTTGATTTTGGTCTGGTTGGTTGACCCGCAACTTCAGATCTCAGATAGGTTGAAGAAAAATCACAACCTCTGAAGTTGTTAAGAATTTTTGTTCGTTTGTTTTATAAGGATGGAAATGATGTTCTTTTTGTTCTTTGTTTTCCCATGTGGACACTGGGATTCAATAATTAATATCTGAATTAATATTCAATTATTAATATCTAATAAATCATTAATTAACTATTAATATTTAATAGTAATAATAATTCTAGGAAAATCACTAATGTTACATTACTAGTTTTTATATATTACTCTATTTGATTCGCTTATATTTTGTTGAGCATTTTGGGTGTCAATATTCCTGAGAGATGTCGGTTTATGTTTTGCTTCCCTAGAAATGGTCTTTATTGATTTGGTCACAGATTTGTGCTGCTCTTATAAAATATACAAGGGGGATTTCTCTTCTATATTTTGAATGAGTTGTAATTTGGGTACCTATACTTCAAAAGTTTTGTAGATTTCACCAGCAAAACAGTCTAGGCCTAAAGTTTTCTCTGTGAGAAAATTTCTAATTATAATTCAGTTTCTTTCTAGATATCTGAATTATTGTGTCAGTTTTGGTAACTGTATCTCACATTCTGGACTTCCTTGGTGCCCCCAAGATCTTTGCTTCTCAAGTATTGGCTTAATTCCAAACAGGTGGGGGTTTTTGGAGGAGTGGATTTTTCCCTAAATTTTTAATTTTTCTCAGTGGTAAAATTGGTCTTAACAAGATAGCTAACTGTTGCTGGAATTTCAAAAGCAGAAAATTTTAATATGTTACACTCCAATACTTTGGCCACCTGATGCGAAGAGCTGACTCATTTGAAAAGATCCTGATGCTGGGAAAGAGTGAAGGCAGGAGGAGAAGGGGACAACAGAGGATGAGATGGTTGGATGGCCTCACCGACTCAATGGATATAGGTTTGGATGGACTCTAGGAGTTGGTGATGGACAGGGAGGCCCGGCGTGCTGCGGTTCATGGAGTCACAAAGAGTCAGACATGATTGAGCAACTGAACTGAACTGGTATTCCAAGCACCATTGTGGCATGTGTGTGTGTGTGTGTGTGTGTGTATTAAAAGATCCATTCAGAAATAAATTAAGATTCATTCAGGGTAATCCCTAGAGGTCCAGTGGTTAGGATTCTGCGATTTCACTGCCTAGATCAAGGATTCTATTCCTGGTTGGGGAACTAAGATTCCACAAGGTACGTGGTGTTTTAAAAAACATAAATAGAAATAAAAAGATATTCAATGTTAAAGTTCTAGATATGCACACAAAAGATTAAGATGATTCTATTATAGTTCTGTCCCATAGATGGTGCAATTTCAGGGTTTGTAAGTGTTGTGCTGAAAGCTACATGAATACCAAGGAAGTCTGTCGTCAGCCTTGTTTACATCTTCTCTTCCTGGGAACCTGCAAGATTTCTAAATTTGGCCGAAAGTGCCAGTTAACACTTGTAGGATATTTGATATTCTGTAGTTGAGGTTGAAATCTAATTACATCATTTTCCAGGAAATTCAGAAGTAGAATAAACTCATTGAAAACTACCAGAATGTGAAGAGTCCACACCACAATTTATCCAGACATAATGAGAACCATTTTAGCTTTCTTGGAAACTGAACATATACTTTGATGGAGCTGTTGTCTGGAAGAAATCTTGTAACAGAGAATAGGGCAATTAGTTAAATGCAGATGGATATATTAACCTTCAACTATAATAGTAAAAATAGCCATCAACATTTGTCACTTAGATAAAAGGACCTTTTGTTTTCATATATTATTTCATGAATAATTTATAGATGTAAGAATAAAGGGATAGTGAAACCAACTTTCCTGGAAATTGTAATAATTAATCATAGCATCCAAAGTTTTATCCTATATCATCTTGATTTTAACAAGATGACTTCAGTCCAATTAACGCTTATCAATTAGAAAATATCCATCTTATAAAATTTATTTCAGATTTAAAATGTATTTCTAATAGCTTTTAGGTTACATTCACTTTAAATTATTGTCCCTAAATACGCGTCATCCAAATTTAACACTTATGAAATTGTTGACATATCATAATTTTGTTGAAGAGATGATAGTCAGTTTTGCTTTATAATTATTAATGCAAAACATTTTCATTTTCAGATTTAGAAATCCTAGTTAGAATGGTTAATATTTCTGTTGTTATCTTTTTAAATTTATGTTTTAAATTAAAGATTAATTGCTTTATGGAATTAGAAAGGTGAATATATATAAATATATATATTTTAAGTCTATACCTTTAATTTCCTTCCAAACACATTTGTATCATGCCTGCCTGTAGTATTTGTCTGCCTACAAACAGTATCGAGTAAAGTTTGGTGCACAAAAACAAATAAACAATAAACACATAAAACAAATAAATAAAAGAATAAAGAGTATTGTCGCACATTTCTTTAGCAAATTGGAATGATCCAGTTCTTTGCCACAAAACACTGGAAGATGAACTAGGTTATGTTTTCCTTTTGTGCTCAGAAATGTTTTGCTTATCCATCACTTCTGGACCTGAAAAAGTTTTGGTGTAAGAGTTGGCCTGTGCATCAAGGAAAAGTGCCCCAGTTCCGATGCCCTTGCCATGCTCAGTTGTTGCTGACAACAGCCTGGGGGAGAGTGTGGCCTTGATGTGACAATTTTAATGGCTCTAAAGGCATGGCTAATGGATGTTGTTAGTCAGCTCTGTACTCTGTAGAATATCCTAGATAGGAGAACTAGGTGGCCCAACTCCGTGATCACCATGGAGAGGGGACCAGGATTATGATCACTATTTTTTGCATCCCCGATAACTTTTTATCGAATGCCACAAAATGTTTATGAAAAATTGTGGAGATAAACTGAGGCCATGGGTATTATCTTCCTTCAAATATAATTTCCTTTTGTTTCTGAAGACCAAGTAGGATAAAGGTAGGGACAAATAAGTTCAGTTCAGTTCAGTCGCTCAGTCGTGTCCCACTCTTTGTGACCCCATGAATCACAGCACGCCAGGCCTCCCTGTCCATCACCAACTCCTGAAGTTCACTCAGACTCACGTCCATTGAGTCAGTGATGCCATCCAGCCACCTCATCCTCATCCAGGGACAAATCAACTTAACCCAAATGATGACTGAAGGGAGTTGAAATGAACTTCAGTCTTCAGCTGGTCTGTTTCTGTTTTTCAGTTATTCTTAGCACACAACCCCTTGGTAGTCCCTACTAAAGCCTGGCATTTACCATGGCCCCTCCTACTTAGCAGTTTTGGACCCCCTAGTTTTTCCACCTGTCCCAAAAGGCTGCTAAAGTTCTCTTCACCTCCTCCATCTCTCAGTTGCTAGTCTCACAGCAACAAATCCCTCAAGAAGAAGTGCCAAGTACTGCACTTACTCTCTGGGGTTCCTTTCACGGTAGGATTTTTGGCCCCACAAGGTTTCCCTTGACTTTAAACATTTCTTTTGAGGTTTTGTCCTAATTTTGTAATTGTTCTTGATTGGAAAACTTAATCTTTAACAGGCTAGTTAACTATTTCTGAAACGTTATGCTACAATGTTATGGTATTAAATCTGCTAATATTTGTGTCAGAATGTATAAATGTATTTACACATAAATATATATGTTATTGGAGAAGGCGATGGCACCCCACTCCAGCCCTCTTGCCTGGAAAATCCCATGGATGGAGGAGCCTGGTGGGCTGCAATCCATGGAGTCGCGAAGAGTTGGACATAACTGAGTGATTTCACTTTCACTTTTCACTTTCATGCATTGGAGAAGGAAATGCAACCCACTCCAGTGCTCTTGCCTGGAGAATCCCAGGGTTGGTGGAGCCTGGTGGGCTGCTGTCTATGGGGTCGCACAGAGTCAGACACAACTGAAGTGACTTAGCAACAGCAGCATATATGTTATAGGGGCCTCCCTGGTGGCTCAGAGGTTAAAGCATCTGCCTGCAATGTGGGAGACCCAGGTTTGATTCCTTGGTCGGGAAGATCCCCTGGAGAAGGAAATGACGATCCACTCCAGCACTCTTGCCTGGAAAATCCCATGGACGGAGGAGCCTGATAGGCTATAGTCCATAATGTTGCAAGTGGCTCAGACGGTAAAGCGTCTGCCTACAATGTGGGAGACCCAGGTTCGATCCCTTGGTCAGGAAGTTCCCCTGGAGAAGGAAATGGCAACCTACTCCAGTATTCTTGCTTGGAAAATCCCATGGAGAGAGGAGCCTGGTAGGCTACAGTCCATGGGGTGGCAAACAGTCAGACACGACTGAGTGACTTCACTTCACTTCACTTCATGCTCTCTATATATAGGATACATATTCCAAGTGTGTGTATGTGTTTTGTTCATTGTTCAGGCACTGAGTTGTGTCCACTTTTGTGAACCCATGGAGTGCAGCATGCCATGCTTCCCTGTTCTTTATTAACTCCCAGAGTTTGCTCAAATTGGTGTCCATTGAGTGGTGATGCTTAATCATCTCATCCTCTGTTGTCCCTTTCTCCTCATGTTCTCAGTCTTTCCCAGCATCAAGATCATTTCCAGTGAGTTGGCTCTTCACATCAGGTGGCCAAAGTTTTGGAGCTTCAGCTTCAGCTTCAGTCCTTCCAGTGAATATTCAGGGTTTATTTCCTTTAGAATTGACTGATTTAATCTCCTTGCTGTCCAAGGGACTCTCAAGTATACGTGTATACTTGACAATAGCACATATGTTGCATATATACTCTACATAGAAAGAATAATATACTAAGTATATATATATATACACACACTTGGTTTATAATCTACATGCTTTCTTTATAATCTCGTTTTGTAATTTCTTTGTCAGATTCTGGTATTCATTTATCATTATCTATTATACTATTTAAATTTCTATGCTATATCATCTGCACATTTTTTCTCTTTTGTAAACAAGGTAAATACAGTGACACTGGATTATGGATTGGCCGAAAAGCTCATTTGGGTTTTTCCACAGGATCTTACGGGAAAATCCAAATGAACTTTTGGCCAACCTGGAACTTAAAATCTTTACTTTTTTCATCCATATCCTATTTCATTTGCTTTTGCTTCCCTTGCTCTATCCCATCACCTCTTAATTTCATCCATGCCATGTTATCCCCTCACCTTAGTATTATTGTACTCTTTAACTTTTTCCATATCTGAAAAGTTGCATACTCTTTTGAAGATGCTAAAGAATTGTGTAAACTGTCTTCTGGTTTTAACATTTTAAGTCTCCTTTTCATATCCTAACTTTTCTCTCCTTTTCCATATGTATTTCCTTTTGTACTCTCTGTTTTTCTTCCTTTACTCATTCTCTAGCATGATAATACTTGATTCTGGTGTTGACCCAAAGATAAGGTACACAAATATCATTCTGATGTATTTATTTTGCATCCAACTTGAATAGCATTTTTAGATGTAAGAGAATGTATGGTAGTTTCCATAGCTCTCAGTAAAATTATCCACTTTTAGCTGTTAGCTCCACTTAGTGTATTTCTCCCTGATTCCTATTTTAATTCTTTGGTACTCTGTTTCTAAAATCTAATTCTTAGCTAAATTTATATCGATCAACATTATTTCTTCATTTTTTAGCCATAAGAAAAATCACAATATTCTTCATCACTATTCTTCTTAACTGAAGCTTAGCGCTAATTTCAATTCTGAGTACAGAATAAATCAGTCTTTGTTGGTTCTAAATTGGTTCACCCACCTATATTGCTAAGATTTATTTTCCTTTTTCTCCCTCTGAAGATTTCTCTTTATATAATTCTCATTCTTAGAATAATTCTAGAAAGTAATTGTCTGGACACTGGCTTTGACTATGAAAAATAACATACTCAGCAGAATTCAAGGGAAAAGTAATTTATTTTACTGAAAGACTCATGTGGCGAGTAATCATTTTGACACTGATCATTTTGAGCCTTATTTTTTAAATACATTTTAATTTTAGAATAGTTTTAGATTTCCCAGAAAGGTTGTGATATAATACAGACAATTCTATCCACTGCACAGCATACCAAGTTTCTCTTATTATTAACAGCTTATATTAGTATTTTACATATGTCACAGTTACTGAAGTTTTTGACTTAGGTAATATCAATATATTGTATGTGTGTGCTCAGTTGTGTCCAATTCTTTGCAACCCTATAGACTGTAGCTGCCCGGCTCCTCTATCCACAGGATTTTCCAGGCAAGAATATTGAAGTGGGTTGCTATTTCCTTCTTCAACTAATATGTAATAACTAAAGCCCAGACCTTATTCAGATTTTCTTAATTTATATCCATCCATTTTCTATTTGAAGATCCCATTCAGGATACTATACTACAATTGGTCTTCATATCTCCTTGGCTTCCTCTTGGCTTTTACAGTTCCTCAGACTTTCCTTTTGGTTGTAGACCTCAACAGTTCTAAGGAATACTGGCTAGGTATTATACAGATTGTCCCTTAACTGGAAATTCATATAGTTAAATTGGATTTGTAGGTTTTCTGAAGGAAGACCACAGAGATGTCATCAACCCAAGTGTACACACAATTAACATGGCTTACCACTTTTCATGATAACCTTGAGCTTCTGCTGAGGCAGTGTTCGCCAGCATTCTGTACTATAATGTTACTCTTTCTTTGCTTCTTCCTTTCCATGCTAGAAATTTTGGAAGGAAATGACTACGTGTAACCAACCTTTAGGCAGTAGGGAATTGTGCTCATCTCCTTGAGGCTGAAGTATCTACATGGATTATCTAAAATACTTTTGTATAGGAGATTTGTCTAATTTTCTCAATTTGTTATTTATTCAATCATTTATGCGGAGAAGGCAATGGCAACCCACTCCAGTACTCTTGCCTGGAAAATCCCATGGATGGAGGAGCCTGGTGGGCTGCAGTCCATGAGGTCGCGAAGAGTCGGACATCGCTAAGCCACTTCACTTTCACTTTTCACTTTCATGCACTGGAGAAGGAAATCCCAACCCACTCCAGTGTTCTTGCGTGGAGAATCCCAGGGATGGAGGAGCCTGGTGGGCTGCCGTCTATGGGGTCACACAGAGTCAGACACAACTGAAGCGACTTAGCAGCAGCAGCAGCAATCATTTATGTCAGAGGGAACTCATGGATATTTACTTTATATGTTGGATTATAATTCAATACTATTTTATACATTTTGTTAATTGGATGTCTTTCAGGTAGCTCCTGAGTCCATTTGATATACCATTTGCATTGTGCTTTTTCTATTTTAAAGCACCTCATTTCTTTCCAGGATAGAAGATATTCTTGGATTGTCTTGCATATTCCTTATCTTGCGTTGTTGTTCTTGTTGTTGTTCAGTCACAAAGTAACGTCTGACTTTACGACCCCATGGACTGTAGCATGCCAGGCTTCCCTGTCCTTCACTATCTCTCAGAATTTGCTCAAACTCATATCCATTTGATGCTATTTAATCATCTCATCCTCTGCCACCTCCTTCTTTTCCTGCCCGCAATCTTTCCCAACATCAGGGTCTTTTCTAGTGTGTCAGCTCTTTATCAGTCCTTCCAATGAATATTCAGGGCTGATTTCCTTTAGGATTGACTGGCTTGATCTCCTTGCTGTCCAAGCGACTTAGAGTCTTCACCACTACAATTCAAAAGCATCAGTTCTTCAGCACCCAGCCTTCTTTATGGTCCAACTCTCACATCCATACATGACTACTGGAAAAACTATAGTTTTGACTACATGGACCTTTGTCAGCAAAATAACATCTCTATTTTTTTATTACACCGTTTAGGTTTGTAAGAGCTTTTCTTTCAAGGAGCCAGCATCTTTTATTTTCATGGCTGCAATCACTGTCCATACTGATTTTGGAGCCCAAGAAAACAAAATCTGCCACTGTTTCCACTCTTTCCCCATCTATTTGCCATGAAGTGATGGGACCGGATGCCATGATCTTAGTTTTTTGAATGTTGAGTTTTAAGCCAGTTTTTACACTCTCCTCTTTTACCTGCATTAAGAGGTTCTTTAGTTTCTCTTCACTTCCTGCCATCAAAGTGGTATTATCTACATATATGAGGTTGTTGATATTCCTCCTGGCAATTTTGATACCAGTTTGTTATTCATCCAGCCCAGCATTTCACATGATGTACTCTGCACAGAGGTTAAATAAACAGCGTGACAATATACAGCCTGGACATACTCCTTTCCCGATATGGAACCAGTCTGTTGTTTCATGTCAGGTTCTAACTGTTGCTTCTTCACCTGCATATAGGTTTCTCAGACAAGTAAGATTGTTTGGTAATTCCATTTCTTTGAGAATTTTCCACAGTATTTTTTTTGTGATCCACACAGTCAAAGGCTTTAGCGTAGTCAATGGAACAGAAGTAGATTTTTTTTTTAAATTCTCTTGCTTTTTCTCTGATCCAGCGGTTATTGACAATTTGTTCTCTAGTTCCTCTGCCTTTTCTAAATCAATCTTGTACATCCGGAAATTCTCAATTCACAACTGCTAAAGCCTAGCTTGAAGGATTTTGAGCATTACCTTGCTAACACATGAAATGAGCACAATTGTTTGAACATTCTTTGGCATTGCCCTTCTTTGGGATTGAAATGAAAACTGACCTTTTCCAGTCCTGTGACAACTGCTGTTTTCCAAATTTGCTGGCATATTGAGTGCAGCACTTTCACAGCATCATCTTTTAGGATTTAAAATAGCTTGGCTGGGATTCCATCATCTCCACTAGCTTTGTTTATAGTGATGCTTCTTAAGGCCCACTTGATTTCACACTCCAGGATGTCTGGTTGTAGGTGAGTGACCATACCATCATCTATTTCTAAAATAAACGTTGGTTCATTTGATTGGAAAATGCTGTTAGAAGCTAAGATCTGGATGCTAGATGCACTCATTGTACTATGTATTTTTATTTTTCAATCGGCTGACATTAAGAGACAACATATATTTCCATACTATCCCCTATATAAACACATATTAATGTGTTTATTATTATTGTAATTAAACACATAATTAATTAAATACATTATTAATAATACATTATTAATTAGCTCTAAATATTTCTAGATATATATTCACCTGTATCTGTACTATGCTGAATATGTATTCATACTGGCATTTCCAAAAATTAAATACAATGAAGCTCTAAATACTTCTAGATATATATTCACCTGTATCTGCACTATGCTGAATATGTGTTCATACTGGCATTTCCAAACAATGAAGTTATATAGTCTTGCTAGTAATTTCTAAAAACTTAGTAGCTTATAGCTTTTATATCCTCATCTTTCTTTCCATGATTTCCTTTACTTTTAATATTTCTTCCCCACCTGATCACATACGGTATCCTCAAAACATTTCACTTTCTGCTCCTCTTTGGAGGCTGGATTTTTCTTTTTTAATTTAAGTTGCATGCTTAGTTGCTCAGTCATTTCCAACTCTTTGTGGCCCATGGACTGTAGCCTGCCAGACTCCTATATCCATGGAATTTCCCAGACAAGAATACTAGAGTGGGTTACCATTTCCTACTCCAGGGGATCGTCCTGTGCCAGAATCCACATCTCCTGTGTCTCCTGCATTGCAGGCAAATTCTTTACCCACTGAGCTATCGGGTAAGCTATTTAAGTGATTGTTTCTATTTCTCTTAAAAGACTACATAAAATGTTATATGACAAGGCATCACAATGAACTGTAAGTGGCAGAAGGAACCAGATTTCCCACAACACTTTGTTTTACCATAGACAAGAAATTAAATCCATAGTAAATAACTTCAAAAACAACTACCAAGGTAAAGAGAGACAAACATAATACTGTAGGTTGTCTCCAGACTCCAGTAATTGAAGACAAAATTCCATGGATATTAGTCTAATAGATGTAAACATTAGGTAGAAAGAGCCTACAGAAAAGCAGGGCTCAGTGAGACAAGTTGGGAAGACAGCCACATTTTTAGGCTAATTAATGTGTCTGGTATTTTATTGCTGATAAGTATAAAAGAAGATTTATAATTTTCTGATTAGAGAATTTTTGAGAAAAAGTTAATATTTATGAACTTTCTCATCAGAAAACACTGTTCATCCCATTGTTTTTAGTAAATTGCTCACACACTGTGACTAGAAATGATAGACTTGTTAAAAACCAAGTCACTTCTAATATGGTGGGAACAGCTGTCTCTGGGGTGAGAACAATTTCTGCATTTGCAGGTGGCATTTATCTTTGTGGCAGCATTGACAACAGGAAGCATGTGAAGGATGATATAGGAGACAGAAGATTCACATGACAAATAGTGGAAAGTGATCCCTAATAATAAATGTGTTTACACATTTTTAGACAACCATATTCACTCCGAAAAATCTGAGAATAAGTCACTCATTAAGACTAAGCAAGTAATGAGCTTGATGTGCTGAAGGTGTTAGCTGCTCAGTCGTGTCCAACTCTCTGCAACCCCATGGACTGTAGCCCACCAGGTTCCTCTGTCCATGGAATTCTTCAGGCAAGAATACTGGAGCGGGTTACCATTCCCTTCACAAATTCAAATGCTTTTGAGGTATAGCTTATGGATTGTGAATTTCTTTTAACCCTAAATAGCTATTTATCACTTGCTACTACACTTCCAAATGTCATAAGCAGGTGGATTATGCTAATAAGTCATATTATGCATATCTGTGAATATGCCTTTGAAAAATATGTTAATGTATCATTTTGAGGTGAATGGCATTTCTAAGTGTGTGAGTAAAAGATAAAGTCTGAATGATTAGTCTTTAACGAGAACATGATAAATTGATTAGTATGATCTCAGAAACCTTTTAGAGGAAAATAATCTTATTTAAAGGAGAAAATTTAAGTTACTTTATTTCTTGTATTGTATTTAATTCTTCCATCACCTTTGTGTTTGAATGATGAACATTTTGTATCCTCTAATTTCTTTAGCAGGCACAAGGTAAATTGAAATTTATTATTTTTTCTTTTTAAATATTAATTATCTTAGGAAAACAAATTTGTTATTCTCAGCCTAAAATTTTCATGTTTTGTCATAAATATGTCATAAGGAAATGGTATTTCTGGAAGAAATTAGAATTGCAAAATTTGAACAGAAGTCTTTGAGGGTTTGGTTTCAGAGGTAAATGCATTATTCACTTAACTATTCAATAATTCACTTCAATTTAACCATATTATATGGATTGTACCAGGGTGTAGAGGTTAATTAGATAACCTTAGTAATCTTATTTTGGGGACAGTTTTATTTTGACTTTATTTGTTGATTACAACACTTTAATTACATTCTTGACTTTAAATTTAAGAGAAAAACTAAGATGGAAATTTTGATACAAAAGATCTTTGCAATACAAAGGTATCTTTTATGAGTGTTTCATTAAAGAAAGTTTTTAAAATACCAACAAGGTTGGAAATGAAATTGCTTCTTAAAACAAAGCAGTATGTCTTTATATCATTTAATAATTGATCACATTTTTCATTAACCCAGTGAAGAAGAAACAAGCCATTTACATTTACAAAATTAACTTGGCAAGTTCTCAAGGAAAAAGAAAGTCTTGCCTTTTAATTTGTGATTTTATATTCTATTTTTGTGAAATTATACAAAAAGAAAAAAAAAACTTGAGGGAATGTCACCAAGATGGATGACATGGAAGGCTCCTGAGTTTTCCTTCATCTACAGATGCACCAAATATTTGGCTACCACAGTGACCAATTCTCTCTGAGAGAAATCTGGAAACTAGCTGAGTAACTCCTACATATCAAGCAGCTGAGAAAATACCCACACCACAGCTGATATGATATATCGTGACACATTCTCACTGTAAACCTCACTCATGGTCCAGCACCTTACCATTCTGTGGTGGTGGTTTAGTCCCTAAGTCATGTCCGACTCTTGCAACCCCATGGACTGTAGTCTGCCAGGCATCTCTGTCCATGGGATTCTCCAGGCAAGAATACTGGAGTGGGTTGCCGTTTCCTTCTCCAGGGGATCTTCCTGACCCAGGTATCAAACTTGAGTCTTCTGCATTGCAGGCAGATTGTTTACCAGCTGAGCTACAAGGGGAGCCTTTACCATCTGGAGGGAACTCCAACTTGTGGCTTCTGAAAAGCTGAAGGTTTGGACCACGCATACAGAACCCCAACTTTAAAGTTGCCTCACATGGTTTTTGTTTGTTTTTAGTGATAAGAACATGCAAGATCTACTCTGGCAGCACTATTCAGCTATAAAATACAGTATTGTTGACCACAGTCACCATCCTGTACATTAGATCCCCGGAATTTACTCATCTTATAACTTAAAGTGTGTACCTTTTGACCAACAACTCCTCCATTTCCTCTACTCCCTAGTCCCTGGTAACCACCAATCTTCTTTTTGTTTTATGATTTCAGCTTTTATTCCCAATAGCCAAGACAGGGAAACAACCTAAGTGTCTGTTGATGAATAGATAAAAATGTTTACATACAAAATGGAATATTAATCAACTAGAGAAGAAAGAAGGAAATCCTACCAGTTATGATAACATGGATAGACATCATGATATAATGGGATAGTCACACAGATTTCAGCTTCATTTCAGACCCCACCCTAAACATCTCTTGGGAAGCCCCTCGGGCTTCCACCATTAAGTTGGTGTCCTTCTCACATAATGTCAGGTTGGCACTGACTATGATCTTAGTTCCTTGTTATTCATTTGTGTGATCCATGTGTCTCTTTCCCCACGATAATCTGAAATCCTCCAGGAAAGAAATCATGTTTACTTACTCTTTTATCCCAGAGCCTAGAAATATGGTTGAAATATATTAAATAGAATAAATTACCTGTTTGTTTCTTTTTCTTCCCCCTTTCTTTGTTTTTTGCTGTATACTAACTTTAAGAATGGTCTTTAAGAACTTTAAGAATTGTATATTGTCACTCTGCTTATTTAACTTATATGCAGAGTACATCATGCAAAATGCTGGGCTAGGTGAAGCACAAGCTAGAATCAAGATTGCTGGGAGAAATATCAATAATCTCAGATATACAGATGACACCACCCTATGGCAGAAGACAAAGAGTAACTAAAGAGCCTCTTGATGAAAATGAAGGAGGAGAGTTAAAAAGCTGGCATAAAACTCAGCATTCAAAAAATGATGATCATGGCATCCGGTCCCATCACTTCATGGCAAATAGATGGGGAAACAATGGAAGCAGTAACAGACTTTATTTTGGGGGCTCCAAATTCACTGCAGATGGTGACTGCAGCCTCAAAATTAAAAGACACTTGCTCCTTGGAAGAAAAGCTATGACTGACCTAGACAGCATATTAAAAAGTAGAGACATTATTTTGCCGATAAAGGTCTGTCTAGTCAAAGCTATGGTTTTTCCAGTCGTCATGTATGGATGAGAGCTGGACCATAAAGCTGAGCACTAAAGAATTGATGGTTTTTAACTGTGGTGTTAGAGAAGACTCTTGAGAGTCCCTTGGACTGCAAGGAGATCCTAAAGGAAATCAGTCCTGAATATTCATTGGAGTGATGATGCTAAAGCTGAAACTGCAGTACTTTGGCCACCTAATGCGAAAAACTGATTCCTTGGAAAAGACCCATCCTGGGAAAGATTGAAAGTAGGAGGAGAAGGGGGCAATGGAGGATGAGATGGTTGGATGGCATCACTGACTTGATGGACATGAGTTTGAGCAAGCTCCGGGGGTTGGTGATGGACAGGGAAGCCTGGTGTGTTGCAGTCCATGGGGGTAGCAAGGAGTCGGATGCAACTGTGTGACTGAACTGACTGATTGAACTTTAAGAACTAGAGAGAATAGCTCAAGCTTTCTGAGCCTAAGTTACCTTAACATCTATTTTGTGTGTTTTTGCCCTTATAAGGGAGATCAACAATAAGGTTGGCTTGTCTGTTCATCATTAAGAATACCTACTCTACCCTGGGTTGGGAAGATCCCCTGGAGAAGGAAATGGCAATCCACTCAAGTACTATTGCCTGGAAAATCCCATGGACAAAGGAGCCTGGTAGGCTACAGTCCATGGGGTTGCAAAAAGTCAGACACGACTGAGCGACTTCACTTCACTTCACCCCCCTTGGTAGGAAGGTTAGTCATATCTTGTTGACCAAAAACCCAGATACATTATTTATTAAAAGTTTATATTTTAAGATATTCTGAGGTAGGTACTATAATAACCCCATTTTATAAATAAAGAAGGCAATGGCATCCCTCTCCAACACTCTTGCCTGGAAAATCCCATGGATGGAGGAGCCTGGTGGGCTGCAGTCCATGGGGTTGCTAAGAGTCGGACACGACTGAGTGACTTCACTTTCACTTTTCACTTTCATGCATTGGAGAAGGAAATGGCAACCCACTCCATTGTTCTTGCCTGGAGAATCCCAGAGATGGGAGAGCCTGGTGGGCTGCCGTCTATGGGGTCGCACAGAGTCGGACATGACTGAAGCAACTTAGCAGCAGCAGAAGCAAAAATAAAGAAATTAAGTCTCTTATTGATTAAGTAACACCAGTGACCTCAGAGTCGGCAATATGATCTAGGATTCCAACAGGAAATTTCTATCTGGCAACCACAAAACCCATTTCACCATCTTACCTCCTACCCATCTTCCTCCTTTTCTTTGCTGCAGCTTCTCCACTGGTTGAACCTAAGTACATAGATACGTACATATTGTGGTAGCAGTTCTTATTGTAATAAATGTTAAAGAACCTCTGGTGGAAAAATTCATAGCATCAGAATCTCATCTTCATGACTGATGATGTTATTGCTTAATTTTCTCATTTTCTAGGGTCCGTGATGCTGTCGTGCTCTATCTGCAGGAACCTATTTACTAAAAGGCTCAGCAAAAACTTGATATAGTGCTACTGCATCAGCATAGAACTGAAAAGAACATGTGATTTTAGAGTTTTCACTTTGAAATCTTTATGTAGTTAGCTTGACACATAAAAGTTTTATTTGGACATTGTCCTAATAACTCCCCATAAGAAAAACTAATTATATTCCAAGAGATCAACCACATGAACCTTAAAGAATGAAGCTGTCATAATAAAAACCACTTATTTCATTTTCTTTTTATTTTTACATTATATAAAATGCACTTAGATTTTAAAGGCAATAATTTTATTTCTTTCTATGGTAATTCACATATATTGCTTACCTTTTCACATGACATTTTTATGAGAGTTGCTGATCTCATTACCAGATAAAAATAAAACATTATATGAAAATAAGAAAATATAAGTGAATCTAAACAAAAACTCATTTTCTGGACTCAATGTCAAGGAAGACAAAATAGATATAATTTTCCCTATTCTTCCTGTTAAGGACAGCTAAGCTTAGATATTATACATAAAACAAACATAAGAAGACTCTGAAAGGTTAAAACAAATAGACAGACCATCTAGGGACCTCAGAACCTGAATGGCTTGCTATAAGTTCCATGGGTTTCTTTTGCCTCTTATATCCCAGCCCACATCCTAGAGAAGCTGGTAGCATGGAATTGCCGACGCGCTCAGACACAAAAACATCCCAGGAAAAGGGCAGCCTAGAATGACAGAAAAGGTTCAAACACAAAGAAAAACTACAGCCCCAGTGTCACCTCTACCAGCAGAGCCTGAGGGAAGAGACTAAACTTCTACCCTTGCTAGACTTTGATATAGTGCCTCAATCCCTGACCAAAACGGTACCAGTCAGAGAAGGTCAAGAGGGAAGCAGGCCTCCTTGACTCCCACGGCATCAGTGGACGGAAGGAAGGAAGAAAGAAAGGAGGGAAGGGACAAAGAAAGGCATACCTGGAGTAACTATAGAGTTTCTCTAGAAGATAGAAACCACAGCTTAACTCTTAGTTTCACTGCAGGTCTTCAGTTATTTTCTGATTTCAAAAAAAGATCCTTAATTGACATGTGTGTGCATGTGCGTGTGTGTGTGAAGGAGAAGGAATATATGTGTATGCAAATTCAAAGAAAAAAATCATAAACATCATATACACATCTTGTTTATTTTTTCTAATCAAGATTCATTAAGCAGAAATGAAAATTATATATCAAAGAAGCTATTTCTGACCAAAACATATTCACTTCTATATGAATATGAAAAACTACTAATTTGAAATTTCATACTTTAATTGTCTAATCAAAAATATGTGTGTTACTATAGTATTCTCTGATTTGGTGTATGAAAATTTTGTTTCATCCTATTGGTCAAAAATATTCTGCATCTAAACTTTTACTTTCTGTTGATCTATCTATCTGTCTCTAAATTTGATGGTTTTTAGGGAGACAAAAAAATATTCAGAATAATACACTTCTGGCTCAATAGTTGTAAATATAGTTGTGGAATTTCATGAGAATTTTCATGACTCTAAAGATGAATATATAATATAGTTAATAGAATATAGTATAAAACAATGTTATATAACATAACCATTGTAACAACTGGATACATTTTGTCGACAATAAATTTTGTTTGCTGTAACTATGGACTGAACTATGTCTACCTAAAATTCATGTGTGAAACCCTAATCCCTAGTGTTGACGGTATTAGGAGTGGATCCTTTGCAAGGTTATAAAGTTTAGATGAGTTCATGAAGATGGGGGCCTCTTGGTGGGATTAGTGCCTTTAAAAGCAGAGACATACTCTTTATTTCTCTCTCTCTCCCTCTCTCTTTCCCCTGCCCCCCCCTTTCTCTGTCTATCTCTATTTCTCCAATCCAGGAAAAGAGCTCTCACCAGAAACTGAATTGGCTCACCTCCAGATAACATATTTCTCTGTTACTGAAGCCACACAGCCTGTAATATTTTGTCATAGCACCCTGAGCAGACTAAGACATTTATCATTAATCTTATGTCCACCAATATTTTTATTCCTTGTTTTCTAAATTATTTAACTACTCCCTCATCTGCACACCTGGAGAAGGAAATGGCAAGCCACTCCTGTTTTCCTGCCTAGAAAATTCCATGGACAGAGGAACCTGGGGGCTGCGATCCATGGGGTCGCAAAGATTCAGACACGACTCAGCAGCTATCACTCACTCACTCATCTGTAATTCCCTTAGTCTTCTCATTTTTTGTCTCTGGATGAATATTTCTCTAAAAGTTAGTGTTTAGGAAATATTAAAAGCATATCTTCTTTCAACTCTGAAAACCTCTCTACAAATGTAGAAGAAACTCCGTTTAGTTATTAAAAAGCACTAAGCCAGAATGTGAGGCACATCATAGGCAGCCCACTAAAGAGACTGCAGAGACAGAAATCTCATCTTTTTACAGACAAGCAGTTATAACCCATTACATACAAAATGGTCTTGATGGCATCCTTTGTCACACATAGTTCACCCTAAATTCATCTGGTAATTGTGACGACCTTCTATGTCGGTTAATTGGCTCTGTCCAAAGGAAAAATAAACATCACATTTTTGTGACAGGAAGAAATTTTGCAACTTGGAGCAAGGTGCCCGTTGAAGTGAAGCTCCTACCTTCCCACAGGCTAGGAGATAGGAGTGCTATGTCCCTTGATGATTGCATTTCAAAGAGATAGCTTACAGATTACTGAGATAGACATTCCTGCTTTGTGAAGCCACTAAGAGGCTTATTTCATTTTTAGAATGACTCATATACTTTTCAAAGAGACAGAGACAGAATTTAAAATGACCAAGTTTTCTAAAGTAAATGCACTACAAAAACAGAGAGAGAAAAGTTCTGTCCTTAGTTTCCATGGGGAGAATTAAAATTTCAATTTGTATTTGGTGGCTCAGATGGTAAAGCGTCTGTCTACAATGCGGGAGACCCGGGTTCCATCCCTGGGTCGGGAAGATCCACTGGAGAAGGAAATGGCAATCCACTCCAGTACTATTGCCTGGAAAATCCCATGGACAGAGGAGCCTGGTAGGCTACAGTCCATGGGGTCTCAAAGAGTCGGACACGACTGAGCGACTCCACTTTCCACTTTCCTTATATAGTAGCATCTATCATTTCATCACCATCAGTTTCTCCAGCTTTATTTGCCCTTCTTCCTCAACATGTTTAAGCATGTTTGACTGTATAGATCACAATAAACTGGAAAATTCTTAAAGAAGGGAATACCAGGCCACCTGACCTGCCACCTGAGAAACGTGTATGGAGGTCCAGGAGCAATGGTTAGAACCAGACATGGAACAACGGACTGGTTCAAAATTGAGAAAGGAGTATTTCAAGGCTATATATTGTCACCCTGCTTATTTAACTTATACACAGTGTACGTCATGGAAAATACTGGGCTGAATGAATCACAAGCTGGAATCAAGATTACCAGGAGAAATATCAACAACCTCAGA
Organism: Nanger dama; assembly: GCA_917880005.1. Taxonomy (NCBI): domain Eukaryota; kingdom Metazoa; phylum Chordata; class Mammalia; order Artiodactyla; family Bovidae; genus Nanger; species Nanger dama. The sequence goes on from CAKJTW010000004.1 coordinate 39,624,318, forward strand.
TATAGAGATGATACCATTCTAGTGGCAGAAAGTGAACTAAAGAGCCTCTTGATAAGGGGTGAAAGAGGAGAGAAAAAAGCTGGCTTGAAACTCAACATTAAAAAAAAACTAAGATCATGGCATCAGGTCCCATCACTTCGTGGCAAATAGAAGGGGAAAAGTGGAAGCAGTGACAGATTTTCTTTTCTTGGGTTCAAAAATCACTGTGGACAGTGACTGCAATCATGAAACTAAAAGACGTTTCCTCCTTGGAAGGAAAGCTATGACAAACCCAGACAGTGTACTAAAAACCAGAGGCATGATTTTGCCAACAAAGATATGTATAGTCAAAGCTATGGTTTTTCCAATAGTCATGTATGGATGTGACAGTTGGACCACAAAGGTGACTGAGTGCCAAAGAATTGATGTTTTCCAAAGACTTACAGTGCTGGAGAAGACTCCTTAGAATCCCTTGGACTGCAAGAAAATCAAACCAGTCAATCCTAAAGGAATTCAGCCTTGAATATTCATTGGAAGGACTGATGCTGAAGCTGAAGCTCCAATATTTTGGCCACCTGATGCAAAGAGCTGACTCACTGGAAAGGATTCTGATGCTGGAAAAGATTGAAGGCAAAGGAGAAAGGGAAGGCAGAGGATGACTTGGTTAGATAGCATCACCAACTCGATGGACATGAATCTGAGCACACTCTGGGAGACAGTGGAGGACAGAGGAGCCTGGCATGCTACAGTCCATGGGATCACAAAGAGTTGGACATGACTTAACCAAACAACAGCAACAAGTTCCTTCATCCTTAAAGAAACTCAGGAACAAAACACACACACACACGCACACACACACACACACACACACACAAATAAACAAGGAGAAAGCCTTCTTTCTCAAGTTGCCCCCTAAACCATTCATTTCCTATTTCATCGAGGATGTTTAATATAGAAAAATTGTGCAATTTAATAGTCTAGATGCATAACAGTTACTTTATAGAGCTCAGAAGTAACTTTCTAAAGTCAGGCTTGGAGGAATATTTAACGTACAGTAAAATTCATACTCTTTACATATATCTTTATATGAATTTTGATAAACAAACGTAATTGTATTGTTGTTCAGTTGCTAAGTTGTGTCTGAAATTGAGGTATAAAATACTTCCACAAAGCATTCCCTTTTTCCCCTTTTTATTCAGTCTCCTTCAGATAAGCAACAGCGTTTCCTGACTCTGCCCAGTGACTTAAGGCTTTATTTATTCTTTCTATAAGAAAGAAAAGCGGGTGAGGGTGGGTTGGTCCCCTCAGCCCCCCTCAGTCCTCCTGCCCAGCCCCAGTCTTACTCATTAGCACCTGGTGGGCCATGAACAACGGTCTTGAAGTGAATTCCTGTTCTTGTTTGGGTCACACAGGGGTCCTCTTCTGTAACAGTAGCCCACACTCAGCCCTTGGCCATGTATTAACTCTATGTGCTTCCTGCTTACCCACTCATATGCCTGCTGGAACCTTTTTTTCCAGCTCTGCCGCAGAGCACAGGATCTGCTTCGCTCTTCATTCAGCTGTTCTTGAAGCCTCACTTGAGTATCAGCTTTTATATATTCTTCTCACACATCAATCCACCTGAACACTGGCTAGGCATTTGTAAGCATCTATTATATGTCAAGAAATGTTCTAGACTACTAAGACACAGGGGTACCATACAGACAGTTTTCTAGTTTTCATGAAATTTGTATTCTAGTGGTTGGAAGGAAAATTAATTGATTAATTTCTAGTAGCAATAACTTCATTGAAAACAGTACATCAGAATAATTTGGTTATGATTATAATTGTAATTGATAATACAGAGAATGGCAGGAAGAAAGTGTATGTTTCCAATGACACAGTGTTTAAAATAGTCCTACCAAGGATGCCTTTGTTGTCTCCTGGGTATTTTAAGTATGCTTTTGCTTAATAACTATTTATTCTGTTTTCTGAACTGGCTACAAACTTTTCTCACTTGCAGCACTCTTATCTTCTTTTTGCTTTATAATTTGTTGATCAGGCAATTCTTTCTGTGATGTATCTTTAAACATACAGTTTCTTTTAATAAACATTATCTGATTTAGTGATACTTTAAATAATTGTATTTATTAAAATGAACAGTTTAATAATGAGAGCACCTTGATTAAAACTGCCATTCTTATAATTAACTGTGATATCACTCATCCTTTTAGCATATCTCTGCTCATAATATTAGAACAGGAGGTAACCATGAATAAACCAAGACTAAAGAATAGCTTTGAGGCTTTTAAGTGATTTTGATTTATTGGTTTTTCACTTTTAGGCAAATAATTTGTTAGGTATATGATGTGTCAAGTCTCTAACAGATGCTTAATATTGACCCCTCATCAGTTAAAATTTTTGTAAGATATTGATGTAAATCAGACCATGCCACTCTTCTAAATACTTCAGTCTCTTGCCCAGTTCAAAATAAAACTTAATATTCCCTATATTATTTGGGGGAGCAAAATGAGAAACTGAGCTTATTTCATTTTGGATTTTGCTTATAAAATATAAACATACTGCTGTTTATATGGCACTGTCAAATTTGAAAATTTTACTACCTTGATATCTCATAAAATTCAGCCTTCTGTAGTTTGAAAGCCACTGATAACTTTTCTTGGATATAGACTGACTTAAAGGTTTGCCTATAAAAAACTGAGAGGGAAGTGGCATTCAGTATTTCTAAATAATGATATTACTCTGCATGTTCTATGTTGGAAGCCCAGCTGCTTCTGATCTGAATTCTGAGTTAAAATTAAGATTTTCTCTGCGTTTTCTTGGCACTTCAGGGAAAAAATATAAGCCATATACTTTGGAAATGTAAGAAAAAACAGAAAAGAAAGCCATTTCCCAATTTGGGAAAGTAATTAAAACTTCGTTAAAAATAAAATGAAGTTTCTTCCATCACTGAAATTCTTCCAAAAATGTTATCTGATCAAGATAGGATAAAATAATTGATTAATTTAGATAAATAAGCCTCAAGGAAGGATGATTTTCTTCTTCTTCTTTTTTTTTTTTTTTTTGGTTTGTTTGTTTGGTTAGAAAAGCACAAGCTTGCTTATTTTTGTCCTCCTTCACCTCACAATGGGTCGTCTATGCTTTCTGCAGGCTTTCTCTAGTTTCCAGCGAGCTCCTAGAGTTGGGGGACTACTCTCTATTGTGGTGCAGCACACGGGCTCGGTAGTCGTGGCTTGCACGTGGGCTCTAAAGTGCAGGCACAGTAACTGCAGGCACAGTAGTTGCAGAGGCACACAGGCTTAGTTACTCTTCAGCATGTGGAATCTCCTGCTTTGATCTCACCATCAGGCAGGAATCAGGAAGAAAACCATAAAGGCAAGCTCCAGCACTCCTGGAACATGTCTGCGTGGATATCGGGACCAGGCTTTCCTCACCTACCACGCATTTCTATCAAATGCTGAATTGAGAAGGCAGCTATATGATCCCACTGTGAAAAGAATGCATCTTTCTTGCTTCATCTTGTAGTAGGAACCTCTGTTTGCTAGAGAGACTACTATCCCACACGTCCATCATCCAGATTTAATGTTTACTGACATTCACATTTCTACCTCCTATGAAGGTCAAATTCCCTTTTATGGAAATATGAATGAGGAAGTTTATGAATTGTGTTGCTAATTGCAGTGCTGATTAAAATAGCCAGCTATAGCAGCTGCAGAATTAAAGAACAACAAAGATCACTAATATTTCCTTTAAAAGTCTAAAATTTTAGTTGAGCCTCTTCTATCAATGGCCAACTTGGAACTTTCACATGTAAACGGAATAAATCCATTTCACATGATTTAAGGTACAGCAAGCGCTGACCCTCTGCTAAAAAAACAACAACTCTTTTGTAGTGTTAGAATTATAACATTGAATCCAGTGTTCATCCAGTGTAACTCTTTAAATCTAATTTTAAAAATTCTATAGTAGAGAAGAATAAGACTCCATATTGGATCTACTTCTTTTATTTTAACCTTTGTATTCTATTGCTTTTGCTACAAATTAAGAATGTTGTCTATAGCCTGAAATATACAAGATAGCCTTTTCTTAGGACTCTGACCTTTAACAATGTAACACTTTTACATTCATAAAGGAATAAAAATTGAAGAACAAGAATAATACTTGTCTTATTAAAAGTTTACAGGAACATCATCACCTGAACTACAAGGACAGCTGCAAGAACAACGGAGTCTGACATCAAGAAGTTTGCAACAAAACAACCACATATCCTCCCCTTTTAATATAAAAGAAGTCTGAATTCTAACTCAGATAAGATGGTTCTATGGGACATTAGACCACCATTTTCTCCGTCAGCTGGATCTCCAAATATCGTTGCTATTCATTGCCCTAAAAACTTGTCTCTCAATTTATTGGCCTGTCGTGTGGCAAGTAGTACAAGCTTGAACAGTACTACTAATATGTCAAAATGTCTATAGAGCAGTTTATAGATCTACTGTATTTCTCCCAAAGAAGAACATAGCTAAGATATTACAAAAATGTCAAAAACTGGCAAGGAAAGATATGAAAGCCAAGAACTTTGCAGCCAATGAATCAGTGTTCAATTTATAATCACATGGTGTAAGCCACCTTTCTTAGAACATAAAGTCCTTTCAGGGAAGTGTAATAGATGTTCTGTATAACTGTCATAACACTGTCATTTATTTCACTTGTAGTCTTCAATAATATGAAAAAAATATACTCAGTTCAGTTCAATTGCTCACTCGTGTCTCTTTGTGACTCCATGAATCGCAGCACGCCAGGCCTCCCCTGTCTATCACCAACTCCAGGAGTTCACCCAAACTCATGTCTATCGAGTGGGTGATGCCATCCAGCCATCTCATCCTCTGTCGTCCCCTTCTCGTCTTTCCCCCAATCCCTCCCAGCATCAGAGTCTTTTCCAGTGAGTCAACTCTTTGCATAAGGCAACCAAAGTACTGGAGTTTCAGCCTCAGCATCAGTCCTTCCAAAGAACACCCAGGGCTGATCTCCTTCAGAATGGATTGGTTGGTTCTCCTTGCAGTCCAAGGGACTCTCAAGAGTCTTCTCCAACACCACAGTTCAAAAGCATCAATTCTTCGGTGCTCAGCTTTCTTCACAGTCCAACTCTCACAACCATACATGACCACTGGAAAAACCATAGCCTTGAGTAGACGAACCTTTGTTGGCAAACTAATGTCTCTGCTTTTCGATATGCTATCTAGGTTGGTCATAACTTTCCTTCCAAGGAGTAAGCGTCTTAATTTCATGGCTGCAATCACCATCTGCAGTGATTTTGGAGCCCAGAAAAATAAAGTCTGACACTGTTTCCACTTTTTCCCCATCTATTTCCCATGAAGTGATGGGACCAGGTGCCATGATCTTCATTTTCTGAATGTTGAGCTTTAAGCCAACTGTTTCACTCTCCTCTTTCACTTTCATCAAGAGGCTTTTAGTTCCTCTTCACTTTCTGCCATAAGGGTGGTTTCATCTGCATATCTGAGGTTATTGATATTTCTTCCAGCAACTTTGATTCCAGCTTGTGCTTCTTTCAGCCCAGTGTTTCTCATGATGTACTCTGCATAGAAGTTAAATAAGCAGGGTGACAATATACAGCCTTGACATACTCCTTTTCCTATTTAGAGCCAGTCTGTTGTTCCATGAAAAGAAAATATGTACCCGTTCATAATTCTAGGCAATGTCCAATAATGAGCAAGTTTCCAATTTCCATGATTTTTGCTTTCATGTTCATTGACTTGACAGTCAAAATCAGTAACTTAAAAACAAACTTTATTTTCACTTGCAAAACTTTCCTCCTGGTTATTGTTCAGTGTAAATTCCTGCGGTCACTTCTAGACACCTTTCCTTCGTCCCAGGTGTGTCCATATGTGGGTTAAGTAAAATATTTTGTTTTACTAAATGCAGTGTATTTCAAAAATGCTTGTAAAAGAGATGTTGAGGTAGTTTCAGGCTGAGATTACAACTTTAATTTTATTCATGACTGAGTCTATGATATTTCATATAAACTTTTGAGAAAAATTTTAGCATCTTAAGTGCAGAAGTTTATCAAAAAGTGTTTATGAAATTGCTCATTTCAGTGAAAATAAACAGTAGTATAATAGCACTGAGTTTAGGAGACTCAATTATTTCTCTCTGTGGCTCTAAAACTTTGTTTTAACTCTCATCAATGTAAAACTCATTTCACTAATAATTAAATCGGTCACTTGTCACCTGCTGCTGCTGCTGCTAAGTCACTTCAGTCGTGTTCGACTCTGTGTGACCCCATAGACAGCAGCCCACCAGGCTCCCCTGTCCCTGGGATTCTCCAGGCAAGAACACTGGAGTGGGTTGCCATTTCCTTCTCCAATGCATGAAAGTCCCTACAGACTAGCTAAAAAGATGAAAACCAGACAGTTTTTCTCATTACCTAGAATATTTTAAGCCAGTTACTTTTCTTATTTGTTCCTTAATCAGTATCATGGAGACAATTACATCAAGTATTTTAAGAAATCTCAAAATGCTATTTAATATTTACTGCTTATTTACAATACTCACAAAATCCCTCCATGTCGAAGATGCTAGAGATTTCGTACTCAAGATAATCCCACTACCCTCAGATTCAAATAAGTACGAAAACTGAAAGAAATCTTTATTTTATTTTCCAAAAATTGTGAAGGCCTCCTGTATACAAAAATATTTGAAGGGAAGAATATGGAACAGTGCTAAGAAAAGGAGCCAACAATAAGACAACCCATACAGAAATCATGTACTCCCTTTAATCTGTTAGCACTCAAGACCAATTCCAGAGATTCAGAACGATCTGTGAGTTTATGTGTGGAATATGTAGCCAAGAGTGGACCATGGTGGCCGTGAAAATGCGCCCCCCACCCCGACCACTTGCTGTGATGAGCGCAGTTGTGTGACTTCTCTGGCTGCTGTCCCTCTGTATCCACCAGCACGTTTTCACTAAGACCCCTCTTTCTTTACACTGCCTCCAGCCAAGGACTGAATGTAGAAAAAGTGTTAACTCAGATTTCTTCCCTGAAACATGGGATCCTCTGATGGGCAAACTTGGCTCCAAGATACTCCATCAACTTGACAGAAAACTCCTGAGAACTGTTTTCTACCTGACCTTATCTCCCCAGACTCCTTCCAAGATGGCAGACCTGCATCATGGCCTGAAAGATTCTCCCCTGCCAACTCTTGCTCCTCTCGCTTATCTTTCATATTTCCCCAAGTTTCACTCATGTGTTCCCAACAAATCTCTTGTACCTTTAATTCCATCTTGGTGTCTGCTTTTTGGAGGACCCAGTGGAATGCATGCCTTCACCTCCAGTCTCATAACACACCCATCCTCCTTTCATTTAGTTACTCTGCCCCAGCAAGCAGAGTCATCTTCACTGAGTTCCAAAATTCAATTAATTATTTCTACCTCAGAGCCTTTGTGTAGAGTATCCTGGATTCCTGGTATACAACTCCTCCTCATAATCAACTAGCTAACTTTTCTTGTCTCATGTCTTGGTTTAAAGAAAACCATTAGGCAGACTTTCCATGATCATCCTATCAGAAGAATACCACCATAGCTCAGATCACTATTTGTTTGCTTTAGATTCAACAAAATATTTATATATTTGAGTGTTTTGGTAGATTAAGTAAAAACTTTTCCTAACTGAATTTTGACTGTAAGTTCCATTCACAGCTAGAGTTATTAAAGTCCTTTTAGGATCTTAACTTTATGCTGGTTTTATGGACTATCTAGGGATACTTGGAGATTTAAGTGTATTGAAATGTATATAGCATTGCTTCTTGAAAAATGTAATGAAAATGAAAATATTTTAATGTGCTTCTCAAGAGAAGGCACTATTGCAACAGTATGGATGGAGGAGAAATAAGACAAACCTAAAAGAGAAAACACCTTTTTCAGTGAATCTCTTAACAACTTAATGGAATTCCCAATATCAACAATGGAAAACAGTATGTATCATATTCCAGTCTGTTGCTGTGTTCAGTCACTAAGCTGTGTCTGGCCTCTTGCGGCCCCATGGGCTGCAGCATGCCAGGCTTCCCTGTTGTTGACTATATCCCAGAGTTTGCTCAAACTCACGTCCACTGAGTCAGTGATACCATTCAACCATCTCATCCTCCATTGACACCTTCCACCTGCTTTCAGTCTTGCCTAGCATCAGGGTCTTTCCAACTCTTTACATCAGGTGGCCAAAGTATTGGAATTTCAGCTTCAGCCTCATTCCTTCCAATGAATATTCAGAGTTGATATCCTTTAGGATTGATTAGTTTGATCTCCTTGTAATCCAAGAGACTCTCAAGAGTCTTCTCCAGCAACACAATTTGAAAGCATCAATTTTTCAGTGCTTAACCTTCTTTATGATCCAACTCTCACATTCATACATGATTATTGGAAAAACCATAGCTTTGACTGTACAGACCTTCATCAGCAAAGTGATGTCTCTGTTTTTTTAATATGCTAAGCTTATCATAGCTTTCCTTCCAAGGAGCAAGCGTCTTTTAATTTAGTGGCTACAGTCACCATCCGCAATGATTTTGGAACCCAGTAATTACCTAGCTTGCCAGAGAGTGAGGAAATTATGAAAAGCATGAATTATGGAACGTATGAAAAAGGAGTAAGAAGATGTGGAGAATGGAATTTACAAAATTAATATATAACTTATGTAAGTCTCAGGAAGAAAATAAAGAAAATGGAAGAGGCATAATATTTTCAGAGATAATGCCTAACAGTTTTTCATACTTAATAGAAAACTCCAATTCTTTGATACAGAAAACAAATAAATCCTCCACATAAACACGGGAGAGTACAACTGCAGAACACCAAAGACAAAACGTAACTCCTGAAAGCAGCCACAGAGTAACAATAATATCAAAGAAATAACAGACCTAAAGCAAACCTCCCAATATCAGCAATGGAAAACAGGAGACCATGGAAAACAATCTTCCAAATTAAGACAAACCTAGTATCACGTAGAATTGATACTCAGAAAAATAAACCTTTAATAATTAGAATACAGTCTTTAATTATAGTTTAGATAAAATAGCATGGAGAAAATTTACCTTCAACAGACTCATGCATTTACCTTGAATAGAATATCACTTAATAGGATAGCTGTAAACAGTGAGTCGGTTTGTTCAATGGAAAGTACTTAAAACGGCTAAATTGTAGAATTTATATAAAGATCAAAATTGTTATACAAAAATAATTTGAAGAACCCAGCTATCCATAATTGTGGCTGGACAGAGTTGATAAACCTCCCAGGCATTCCCAGGCATTATCTTTTTTTTTTTTTAAGTTCATCTTTAAAAAATTTTTTAAATTGGAGGATAATTGCTTTATAATGTTGTGTTGGTTTCTGACATACAACAATGTGAATCAGTCATAAATTATATATATATATATATATATATATATCCCCTCTTTCTTGAACCTCCTTCTCACCCACCCACCCTATCCCTTTCCTTTAGGTTGTCACAGAGCACCAGGCTGAGCTCCCTGTGTTACACAGCAGCTTTCCACTAGCTATCTGTTTTATACATGGTAGTGTACAAACATCAATGCCAGGTGTCATCTTGCTTTTACAGCTCTGCAGGCTTGTAAGCTCCTCTGGTTGGCATGACAAAGGCTCTACAGGTTGTAACGAAAGACTCCTGTTGGTGAATGTGCTTCCCAGACACTCTCACTTCATGACTCTTTCTGTATCAATAAAGCCAAGTAAGCCACTTTTTTCCCCATTTGTTATCTAGCAACATGACATTATGGTTGTTTGCTAATACTAAAACTGGTTAATAGCTTACTGCTACTATTTCTATTAGCAATATTTTTAGTACTTTCTATCTTTTCAAAAATATTTTACTTTACAATTAGAGAAAAACTGTTATTTTAAAAATACATATTATCCCAGATCTCACACTTTTGAGAGAGACTTTAGCCAAGATTTTTAAACTCTAAGACTTGAGCTTTCTCATTTTCAAGATGAGAATCATATGTATTGAGGATATCGTTTAGAATGGTGCCTGGCCCTTAGCAGGTTTTATAAGCCTTAATTTTTCTTTTGTTAAAAATATTTCACTTTAATATATATGCAGCTCATACAGCGCAATATCAGAAGAACAAACAGCCCAATCAAAAAATGGGCAGAAGGCCTAAACAGACATTTCTCCAAAGAAGACATACGGATAGCCAATAAGCATGAAAAGATGCTCAACATCTCACTCATTATTAGACAAATGCAAATCAAAACTACAGTGAGGCATCACTTCACACCAGTCAGAATGGCCATCATCAAAAAATCTACAAACAATAAATGCTGGAGAGAATGTGGAGAAAAAGGAACCCTCCTGCACTGTTGGTAAGAATGTAAACTGATACAGCCATTATGGAAAATAGTATGCAGAATCCTTAAAAAACTAGGTGTAAATCTACCATATGACCTAGCAAACCTACTTCTGGACATATACACTGAAAAAACCACAATCTAAAAGACACATGTACTCCAGTGTTCATTGCAGCAATATTCACAATAGCCAGGACATAAAAGTTGACCCAGATGTCCATTGGTGGATGAATGGATAAAGAAGATGCAGTACATAAATGCAATTGAATGTTACTCAGCCATAAAAAGGAATGAATTTGAGTCAGTTCTAGTGAAGTGAATAAGCATAGAGCTTCTTATACAAGTGAAGTAAGTCAGAAAGAGAAAAACAAGTATTGTATATTAACACTATATATGGAATCTAGAAAAATTTTACATATATATATATATATACCATCTGAGCCACCAAGGAAGCCCCATTATAGTCTTTTCACCTTGAAACTGATTTACAACTATCTCTAGATAGTGCCAAGTCGCTTCAGTCGTGTCTAACTCTTTGAGACTCCATGGATTGTAGCTTGCCAGGCTCCTCTGTTCATGGGATTCTCCAGACAAGAATACTGGAGTGGCTTGCCATAGCCTCCTCCAGGGGAATCTTCTCAATCCAGGGATCGGACCTGTGTCTCCTGCCGCTCTTGCATTGCAGGCAGATTCTTTACCACTAACCCATTAGGGAAGCCCACTATCTTTAGAGAGACTGCTGTAACTGATGGCTATAGTGAAGTTGCTCTAAAATATTAGTCAGTAGACATGCTTGTCTCAGTAACTTTTAGATTACTGGATTACATCTAGGATGCAGCTGATTCAGGGCCTAAAAAGTAGTCACATTTTTTCATAGATGGTTTAATGGTACTTGATACCAATTTTCTTTTAGGATAAAATAAAAGAAATTCTGTATTCTTAGAGATATGATAACTCTTCTTTTTTTCTTCTTTCTAATAAACAATCAGAGCCTTAAAGTACAGTATGATAGTTCATATTTGTGCTTTATTTTTCAATCAGGCTACTAGACTGACATACGATTTAATGTGACAGTGTCATGCAGTGATTTTCAGGAAAAATAACTTTTTGTCTGCAATAAAAAGCTACAAGGGGATTTAGGATCATTCATGCTAAATCCTTATTTGATTGCAGAACCAGAGAAATTGTGATTTGCCCAGGCTGACAAGGCCAGAGGTGACCCCAATGTCCACATTCCCACACTGATGCTCCTTTCTCTGGATAGTGCTGCCTTAAGTTAGCATCATGAAGCCAGGTTGATATAAGAAACATCAAACCCAGGACCTCCCTGGTGGTCTAGTGGTTACAAATCTGCCTGTTAACACAGGGGACATGCGTTCGATCTCTGGTCTGGGAGGAGTCTCACATAAGCCCATGTGCCACAACTATTGAGCCCATGTGCTGCAATTACTGACACCCTCATGCCCAGAGCCTGTGCTCCACTATAAGAGAAGCCACCGCAATGCGAAGCCCACACATTGCAACAAAGAGTAGCCTCTACTGTCGACAACTAGAGAAATCCCATGCACAGCAATGAATACCCAGTGTAGCCAAAATAATAATAATACAACATCAAACTCAAATTATTGTATGCCAGGCATAGTTCTAAGGCTTTAATTCATTTAATCCTCTATGAGATTAGTACTATTATAATTATTATTGTAAAATTAAGGGAAAGAGAGTTTATCTAAGTTGCCCAAGACTCCACAGTTAGGAAACGAGGGGTAGGAATTTCAGCGCAAGCAAGTTGTCTGTAGAGTTCATTCTTTACAACATTTATAACAGCATCTAAAACTCCTGAAAATCTACAGAAGGTCTCATCCACTCATACCACTTACCCTCAGTCACTGTTGTCAAGATGAGGTGGACTTTTTCATTTATTTCTCCAGGCTGGTTAAATGGCTCAGAGCTATTCCACTTATTTCTTCCTCCCCTGAAGGCTGAGATCCTCTGCCTTTTAATCCTCAAATTAAATACATACTTGGGACAAAAAAAGATGAAATAAAAGCATAACCAAATACAATTAGTTCGGAATTTGTTTTGCTATGGAACTTCTGAGTCAGTTTCTCACAGCCTCTTCCTTGTGTGGAAGGGAAGCTGAGCTTATAGAGCACCCGGGGAGTGATGTCCAGCAGGATATTAATTCCACAGATCAGAGATGAGAAAATGATTAGAGTCATTACTCTATAGAAAGTATTTGAAAGTGGATGTGCCTAATTAGTGTGGAAAGTGAAACCATAAAAATGATGTTATTAGAACCCTGAAGAACATCAACATTTTAACAAGAAGGTCAGTATAATACATGCTGAAAATAAACCTAAAAGGAGTAACCAGAAAGTGTGGTAAAAGACAAGGAGAAAAGCCACAGTATGTACACCAAAATATTCCAAGAAAAGGAGAGGATAGCTAAAAGAAGTCACGGATGATGTCTTTAAAATTAATTTTAGTAACATGATGAGAGCCTGACTCAGTGGGTGGCGAGTAAATTTTCTGAGGTATAATTTGGCATGGAAAATATTATTTTTAATTTAAAAAATCCCCAAATAAATAAGAATTAATGCTTATACAGACAATATCCAGAAAAATCAGTTACTTCAGTGGAATAGCAAAGCGGAGAATTACTCTAATGACTCTGATTCTGCATGTTTCCTACTTTAAAAAATGGAGGGCATTTGATTAAAATAATTAGTTAACTTTACCTATTTTAAACATAGCAACTACCTTGAAAGATGGTTGTTATTTTCCACATTTTAGTCATTGAGGAAATCAACATTTAAATCAGTTGTCTATTAAAAAAAAAAGGCCCTTGATTTTTCTAGAATTAATGTAATAAATAGGGGCTATCAATTTTCAGATAAACAAAAAAAGTATGTGTTTTCAATGAAAAAAATCACTTCAATTCTCCAACAAAGCCAGCATCTCTTTCATTTGATATTTTATAGTTTATGTATATTCTTAGCATAGAAGAAGCTATTTCATTTTAGGGAATAAAAGATAATGCGTTCAGTCATTTTCTAAGTACAGGTTTTCAAAATATTCATTTGAAGCTCAAAACAGAGGTGATTATACTTTCTTTGCCCCAAAAATGCACGTTGAATATTATTGAATATTGTTTGCATAAATGTCTCAAAGTACTTTAGTTTTCTCATAAAAATGTTTTGGAATGGAGGATGAAAGCTTTTGCCAAACTAATTTGCTAACTGATGTGGTTTACTCAGGCTAAATGCTGTGGAAAAACAGAATAGTTTTTTGTTTTTAAATCTCTGGGGAATCGAACTAGTTTGCCCTACGCTGTTGAAAGGAGGGAATTAGGGTGGAAGTTTAGAAAAGCTAACTTTAGAGTATAATCTTCTGTGCCTTTTAGGTAGTGTTAATACACACAACGGAGCCTGGTGGGCTGCCGTCTCTGGAGTCGCACACAGTCAGACATGACTGAAGCGACTTAGCAGCAACAGCTGCAGCAGCAGCAATACACAGACAACACACACACACACATACACAGAGCAGCTTGTTTTCTGATGCAGTTGCTCGCCATCACTTGTATCTGGACCTTCTCTTCCCTTTGTCTCTACTGTCTCTGTCTTAATTATTTCCTCCTAGCAGTTTCTCCTTATTGTAGGACCACATCGTGAAAAGAGAATCCTGGATGATCAGTTTTGAGAGTTCTTAAGATCCATCCTGCTGCAGTTCCCTTATACTAAGGGCAAGCTGCTTGTGGCACATAGTACAGGAGTGAGCAGAACCCTTTCAGTTTCAACTGCTGTTCTCAGATTGGCGTGATTTGCTTTCCAGTGGATATGTGTTGGCCTTCCCTGGTGGCTCAGACAGTAAAGAATCTGCCTGCAATGTGGGAGACCTGGGTTTGATCCCTGGGTTGGGAAGATCCCCTGGAAAAGAAAATGGCAACCCACTTCAGCAGAATATACGCTGGCTTTTCTTTTTGTTCCTCTGTTTTACAGTTCATTAGAGACTATACTGATTTCCTTTTCTTTTTTTTTTTCTGGCTTATAAACTAACACAGTAAGTCTGCACCTGTCAGTGTTTCATCCTACTCACTTGTTGGAATTTTTTGCAATGCAGTTGACACACAGCACTGTATAATTTAAGGTTTCCAGCATAGTGATTAGACTTATGTAAATTATGAAAGTTTAGGGAACATCTATCTCCTATGGATACAAAATGAAAGAAATAGAAAAAAATTTTTGAGATCCCTTGGGATTTTTCTCTGTTAACAACTTTCATATTTGGCATAGAGTAGCTTTAATTATATTTATCATGTTGTACATTATATCCTAGCATTTATTTACCTTATAACCAGAATTTTGTACTTTTTGACTTCTTTCATCAAATCCCTTCCCCAACGCCTACCACTGGTAACCACAAATATAAGCTCTTTTTCAATGAGTTTGTTTATGTGTTTGTATGTTTTTGAAGAATAAATGACCTGCATCACTAAGTTAGTTCCTCTTATACAAGTGATTCAATATTTCCATACATTTCAAGAAGAGGTGGCAAGAATACACAGAAGAATTATACCAAAAAGATCTTCATGACCCATAATCATGATGATGTGATCACTCACCTTGAGCCAGACATCCTGGAATGCGAAGTCAAGTAGGCCTTAGGAAGCATCACTATGAACAAAGCTAGTGGAGGTGATGGAATTCTAGTTGAGCTATTGCAAATCCTAAAAGATGATGCTGTGAAAGTGCTGCACTCAATATGCCAGCAAATTTGGAAAACTCAGCAATGGCCACAGGAATGGAAAAGGTCAGTTTTCATTCCAATCCCAAAGAAAAGCAATGCCAAAGAATGCTCAGACTACCACACAATTGGACTCATCTCACACGCTAGCAAAGTAATGCTCAAAATTCTGTAAGCCAGGCTTCAACAGTATGTGAACCATGAACTTCCAGATGTTCAAGCTGGATTTGAAAAAGCAAAGGAACCAGGGATCAAATTGTGAATATACGTGGGAACATCTATCTCCTATGGATACAAAATGAAAGAAATAGAAAAAATTTTCTATTTCTCAAAAATAGAAATGCTCAAAAATCAAGAGCACTTCAGAAAAAACATTTACTTCTGCTTTATTGACCAAAGCCTTTGACTGTGTGGACCACAATAAGCTGTGGAAAATTCTGAAAGAGATGGGAATACCAGACTACCTGACCTGCCTCCTGAGAAATCTGTATGCAGGTCAAGAAGCAACAGTTAGAGAATGGACATGGAACAACGGACTGGTTTCTAATTGGGAAATGAGTATATCAAGGCTGTATATTGTCATCCTGCTTATTTAACTTCTATGCAGAGTACATCATGAGAAACACTGAGCTGGATGAAGCACAAGCTGGAATCAATATTGCCAGAAGTATCAGTAACCTCAGATATGCAGATGACACCACCCTTATGGCAGAAAGTGAAGAACTAAAGAGCCTCTTGAACATGAAAGAGGAGAGTGAAAAAGTTGCTTTAAAACTCAACATTCAGAAAACTAAGATCATGGCATCCGGTCCCATCATTTCATGGCAAATAGATGGGGAAGCAATGGAAATAGTGACAGGTTTGGGGCTCCAAAATCACTGCAGTCATGAAATTAAAAGACACTTGCTCCTTGGAAGAAAAGTTTTGACCAACCTAGACAGCTTATTAAAAAGCAGAGACATTACTTTGCCAGCAAAAGTCTGTCTAGTCAAGGCTATGGTTTTTCCAGTAGTCATGTATGGATGTGAGAATTGGACTATAAAGAAAGCTGAGAGCCAAAGAATTGATGCTTTTGAACTGTGGTGTTGGAGAAAACTCTTGAGAGTCCCTTGGGCTGCAAGGAGATCAAACCAGTCCATCCTAAATGAAATCAGTCCTTAATATTCATTGGAAGTACTGATGCTGAAGCTGAAACTCTGATACTTTGGCTACCTGATGTGAAGAAGTGACTCATTTGAAAAGACCCCAATGCTGGTAAAGATTGAAGGTAGGAGGAGAAGGAGACGACAGAGTTTGAGATGGCATTACCAACTCAATGGACATGAGTTTGAGTAAACTCTAGGAGCAGGTGATGGATAGGGAGACCTGGTGTGCTGCAGTCCATGGGGTCACAAAGAGTCGGACACAACTGAGTGACTGATCTGAACTGAACTGAAATTTTTCTTTTTCTTTTTTTTCAGTTATGAAATTTAATATTTTAGAAAGGTATACACATCTGTAATCACCACCCCAAAGAAGATTTAAACATTTCCATCATGATCCAAAATTCCCTCTTGCCTCTTTATAGTCAATTCCCCCTCTCTCAGCCCAGCCCCAAGCTTTCCATCACATAGATTAGTGTTGCCTATTCTAGAATTTCATATTCATGGAATCGTATGATATTTTGTGTGGCATCTTTTGCTAAAATAATATTGTTGAAATTCACCCATGTTTGTTTCTTTTTCTTGCTGAGTAGTATTTCGTTGTATGGATATACCAAATCGGTCTATCCATTCACATGTAAATGGACATTTAAAGTTATTTCAGATTTGGATGATTATGGTTAAACCTCTTATCTTTGTATATGGACACTGCTCTCATTTTTCTAAGCAAGTTGTTGTTTTTCTTGGCTAAGTCGTGTCCAACACTTTGTGACCCCATGGACTACAGTATGCCAGCCTTCCCTCTCCCTTCCATATCTCCTGGAGTTTGCTCAAATTCATGTTCATTGAAACGGTGATGCCATCCAACTATCTCATCCTTGGTTGCCCCCTTCTCTTCTTGCCCTCAGTCTTTACAAGCATCAGAGTCTTTTCCAGTGAGCAAGTTCTTTGCATCAGGTGGCAAAAGTATTGGGCTTCAGCTTCAGCATCAGTCTTTCCACTGAATACTCAGGCTTAATTTCCTTTTGGATCTACTGGTTTGATGTTCTCACTAAGGGATTCTCAAGAGTCTTCTCTAGTACCACAGTTTGAAGGTATCAGTTCTTCAGTGCTCAGTTTTCTTTGGTCTAATTCTCACGAATGTACATGACCACTGGAAAAACCATAACTTTGACTATACAGACCTTTGTTGCAAAGTGATATCTTTGCTTTTTAATATGCTGTCTAGATTTGTCATTGTTTTCTTCCAAGGAGCAGGTGTCTTTTAATTTCATGGCTATAGTTGCTGGTAGCAAAGTTGCGACATCATATTTACTAAGTGCACTTTTAACTTATTTAATTGCCACAGTCTTCAAAGTGATGCCTTTTTACATTTCCAGCAGTGGCATATACAAAGGTTCCAGGTGCTCTATAACTTTACCAGTGTTTAGCATTTTATATATATATTTTTAATTTTAGTCATTTTAATGAGTGTAGTGGTTTCTCACTGTGCTTTCTTTTTAATTTTAATTTTTACTTTATTTAACTTTACAATACTATATTGGTTTTGCCATACATTGACATGAATCCACCATGGGTGTACATGAGTTCCCAATCCTGAACCCCCTTCCCACTTCCCTTCCCATATCATCTCTCTGGATCATCCCCGTGCACCAGCCCCAAGCATCCTGTATCCTGTATTGAAAATAGACTGGTGATTCATTTCTTCAGTTCAGTTCAGTTCAATTCAGTTCAGTCGCTCAGTCCTGTCCGACTCTTTGCGACCCCATGAATCCCAGCACGCCAGGCCTCCCTGTCCATCACCAACTCCTGGAGTTCACTCAGACTCGCATCCATCGAGTCAGTGATGCCATCCAGCCATCTCATCCTCGGTTGTCCCCTTCTCCTGCCCCCAATCCCTCCCAGCATCAGTCTTTTCCAGTGAGTCAACTCTTCACATGAGGTGGCCAAAGTACTGGAGTTTCAGCTTTAGCATCACTCCTTCCAAAGAAATCCCAGGGTTGATCTCATTCAGAATGGACTGGTTGGATCTCCTTGCAGTCCAAGGGACTCTCAAGAGTCTTCTCCAACACCACAGTTCAAAAGCATCAATTCTTTGGCGCTCAGCCTTCTTCACAGTCCAGTTCTCACATCCATACATGACTACTGGAAAAACCATAGCCTCGGCTAGACAGACCTTAGTCGGTAAAGTATTGTCTCTGCTTTTGAATATGCTGTCTAGGTTGGTCATAACTTTTCTTCCAAGGAGTAAGCATCTTTTAATTTCATGGCTGCAATCACCATCTGCAGTGATTTTGGAGCCCCCAAAATTAAGTCTGACACTGTTTCCACTGTTTCCCCATCTATTTCCCATGGAGTGATGGGACCAGATGCCATGATCTTCGTTTTCTGAATGTTGAGCTTTAAGCCAACTTTTTCACTCTCCTCTTTCACTTTCATGATAGTATACATGTTTCAATGCCATTCTCCCAAATCATCCCACCCTCACCCTCTCCCTCTCCCTCAGAGTCCAAAGTCCATTCTATACATCTGTGTCTCTTTGCAGTCTCGCATACAAGGTTATCATTACCATCTTTCTAAATTCCATATATATGTGTTAGTATACTGTATTGGTGTTTTTCTTTCTGGCTTACTCCACTCTGTATAATTGGCTCCAGTTTCATCCATCTCATTAGAACTGGTTCAAATGTATTCTTTTTAATGGCTGAGTAATACTCCATTGTGTATATGTACCACAGCTTTCTTATCCATTCATCTGCTGATGTATATCTATGAGGCCACCATCACCCTAATACCAAAACCTGACAAAGATGCCACAAAAAAGAAAACTATATGCCAATATCACTGATTAACATAGATGCAAAAATCCTCAACAAAATTCTGGCAATCAGAATCCAACAACATATTAAAAAGATCATAAACCATGACCAAGTTGGCTTTATCCCAGGGATGCAAGGTTTCTTCAATACCTGCAAATCAATCAATGTAATTCACATTAACAAATTGAAATTTTTCAAAATGATCACCACACTGTCTATTTACCATCTGTCAATATACAAAGATATTACATAATTATTGACTATATTCCCCACACTGTTCATTTAATACCCATGACTCATTTACTTTGTAACTAGAAGCTGACTCCTCTAAACCTCCTTTACTTATTTCTCTCCTTCCCTCTCCCCTCCATTCTGACAAAGACCTGCCTGTTCTCTGTATCTATGACTCTGTTTCTGTTTTGTCATGTTTGTTCATTTGTTTTGTGTTTTAGGCTGCGTATATAAGTGAAATCATTCAGTATTTTCCTTTCTGTCTGCTTTATTTAATTTAGAATAATACTCTCTAGGTACATTCATTTAGCAAATGGCAAGATTTCATGTTTGTTTATTTTTGGCTGAATAACAAATCTATTTCCATTCATCTAGTGATGGGCACTCAATGGTTGTTTCCATATCTGGTCTATTGTAAATAATTCTGTAACTGATAGAGATATGCAGTTATCTTTTCAAATTATTTTGTTTTCTTTGGATAAATACCCAGCAATGCAGTTTCTAGATTGTATGGTAATTCAATTTTTAATTTTTAAAAAATTTCCTTGAAGTAATACAGCTTTGCAACTCTGTGAAGTCATGATATTGTTTATGAAAATCTTTCACCATCTGATTGTGTGTTTATTTCCAGTAAATTTTCACCAAGAAGAGTGGGATACCTAACCTCAGGGGCGCCAAAGTGAAGGCAGTTCCAGGAACTCTGAGATTACCTTCTGTGTGTGGACAGGAGAGAAATCCAGTAACTCAAAATTTAAAATAAAATCTAAAATTTTCATTTTTTTACTAATTAGTTTTTGTAATTGATCAAAGTGCCAGATGGTATCACTTATTGTCCATTTTTTCTTGTTAGACTTTGAACTCAGAAAATGGTTAGGAGGTAATTTTTCTTTTTCAGTGCATTTCAGTGTGCTACATTTGCAGAGTTCTTTGTAGTGTTCAAAGAGCCTTCTGTGTTCTTATGTATTCTCTCATTTTCTTCTTAAATTTAATATGTGTGGTTTGTGGGACAGGCTTTATTTTCACAACTAAGAGAGGAGGGAGAGCAAGGAGCAGAGAGAGGTTGATTGATTAGGAGTGACTGGTCCCTGAATCACTAGCCTGGTTCACAATCAGGAGAACTCCATAGGGGCAGGTAATTTGATCTTTTTGGTTGCACATGTATTTCCAACGCTGAACAATACCTGGCACACAGTGGGTGCCAGTAACTTTATCTGTTAATCAACGAATCTGATTAGAAGGAAAAATAGAATTTAGAATAGAATTTAGTTCTGCAAAGTTTTCTGTTGCACTTTTGATATTGGCAAGAATTGTTCTCTGTTCTCATACTCCTCCAATTTCCCTCCGCCTACTCTGGACTTCCCAGGTGGCTCAGTGGTAAAGGTTCAGTCCCTGGGAGGGGAAGATCCCTGGAGAACTTCAGTATTCTCACCTGGAGAATCTTGTGGACAGAGAAGCCTGGTGAGCTACAGTCTACTGGGTTGCAGAAGAATTGGATGAGACTTAGCGACTAAACAACAAATTCTGGATGCAACTGATGGGTTTGTGAAGATATGACCAGTGAGCCTTCTCCTGGAGGCATAACCAGA
The DNA here is from genome assembly GCA_917880005.1 of Nanger dama. Classification (NCBI taxonomy): domain Eukaryota; kingdom Metazoa; phylum Chordata; class Mammalia; order Artiodactyla; family Bovidae; genus Nanger; species Nanger dama. Next base: position 39,645,194 of record CAKJTW010000004.1, read on the forward strand.
ATCCCAGCCTCAAAGTGATGAAGCAGGGAAAGAATGGACGTCTGTGGGGGATTCCTATCTGAAAGACTAAAGCTGACACCCCTGAGTTCCCCAAGAATGTCAGAAAAGAAAGTCCCCGGGGCCCTCTGTACATAGTGGCTCTGGTGTCACTTTGCTGCTGGTGGCAGTGGTAGAAAGGGGATTCTCTCGTAGAGGGAGGCCCCCATCACCAGGCACGCAAGTGGTTGGGCTTGACCTGCGCTCTGAGGCTGCCACCCTAACAGTACCCGCCAGTAACAGGATGCCTGCGGCCGGAGGATGGGAGGCCAAGTTTTCCAGGACACTAAGGCTTGCCCATGCTACTCTGCCACGCCACAGAACCGGCTGCACCAGGCTTTCCAGGGAGGGAGGTGGGGCCTTCTGGGGGCTGGGCGGCAGCGCCTGTAGCCTGAGGCCTCTGGCTGCTCTCAGACTGGGCATGTTCAACTGTGAGGGCTCTGGGCGCATCAGTTCAGTTCAGTGGATCAGTCCTGTCGGACTCTTTGCACCAGTCTTTGTGATCCCATGGGCTTCTACAGGTCAGGCTTGCTCAACCAATTCCTAGAGCTTGCTCAAACTCATGTCTATTTGTGGGGCGCGCCGCAAAAAAGAGAGGCCATGGAACTTCCCTCAGCAAGGCTGAGGGGTCCTGAGGAGAGGTGAGCAAGCTGTCCGCCAACCCAGCCCCCCGGCGAGCGAGAGACAATCAGACTCGACAGGGGTTCTGTCTGAGCAGTTCCGCTTTATTGTCATAAGCTCTTGGCTTATATAGGCAAGCAGGGGGATTTTGCGAGAGACTTTCCATATTTCTACCAATCAAGTTAAAGGTCAGATTACCACGTGCTTACATCATGACAGGGGTCTATGGTGATCACTTGTTGTCCACGAGCACGGAAACCACGAGGGCCAATCAAAAATTTTGACAAACAACATAGACCACGCCCCCACTCCCTCCCGCAGGCACCATCTTAGCTTCCTACCGCAGTGCGTGTGCTCTCTCCAAGCCCAAGCTCCACATGTTAGTCCTATGCCCATAGAGGTTTCTCCACTTGTGGCCCCACATCTATTGAGTCGGTGATGCCATCCATCTCATCCTCTGTCGTCCCCTTCTCCTGCCTTCAGTCTTTCCCAGCATCAGGGTCTTTTCCAATGGAGTCAGTTCTTTGTATCCGGTGGCCAAAGTATTGGAGCTTCAGCTTAAGCATCAGTCCTTCCAATGAATATTCAGGAACTGATTTCTTTTAGGATTGACTGGTTTGATCTCCTTGCAGTCCAAGGGACTCTCAAGAGTCTTTTCCAACATCGCATTTTTAAACCATCAATTCTTCAGTGCTCAGCTTTCTTTATGGTCCAGCTCTCACATCCATACATAACTACTGGAAAAACATAGCTTTGACTAGGCAGACATCTGTCGGCAAAGTATTGTCTCTTCTTTTAATATGCTGTCTAGGTTGGTCATAGCTTTACTTCCAAGGAGCAAGCGTCTTAATTTCATGGCTGCAGTCACCATCTTCAATAATTTTGGAGCCAAAGAAAGTAAAGTTTGCCACTGTTTCTCCGTTGTTTCCCCCTCTATTTGCCATGAAGTGATGGGACCAGATGCTGTGATCTTTGTTTTTTGAATGTTGAGTTTTAAGCCAGCTTTTTCACTCTCCTCTTTCACCTTCATCAAGAGGCTCTTTAGTTCTTCTTCACTTTCTGCCATAAGGGTGGTGTCATCTGCATATCTGAGGTTATTGATATTTCTCTTGTCAATCTTGATTCCAGCTTGTGCTTCATCCAGTCTGATATTTTGTATGATGTACTCTGCATATAAGTTAAGTAAGCAGGATAACAATATACAACCTTGACGTACTCCTCTCCCAATTTGGAACCAGTCCATTGTTCCATGTCCAGTTCTAACTGTTGCTTCTTGACCTGCATACAGATTTTGCAGGAGGCAGGTCAGGTGGTCTGGTATTCCCATCCCTTTAAGAATTTTCCAGTTTGTGTGGTTCACATAGTCAAAGGCTTTATCGTAGTCAATGAAGCAGAAATAGACATTTTTCTGGATAGATATTCTCTTAGATATCTATATAGATATTCTCTTGCTTTTTCTGTGATCCAGCAGATGTTGGCAATTTGATCTCTGGTTCCTCTGCCTTTTCTAAAAACAGCTTGAATCTGGAAGTTCTCGGTTCATGTACTGTCGAAGTCTAGATTGGAAAATTTTGAGCATAACTCTGCTAGTGTGTGAGATGAGTGCATTTATGCGGTAGTTTGAACATTCTTTGGCATTTCCTTTCTTTGGGGTTGGAATGAAAACTCAATATGCAAAATTTGCTGGCATACTGAGTGCAGCCCACTCACAGCATCATCTTTTAGGATTTGAAGTAGCTCAGCTGGAATTCCATCATCTCCACTATCTTTGTTCATAGTGATGCTTCCTAAGGCCCACTTGACTTTACTTTGCAGGATGTCTCATTCTAGGTGAGTCATTTCACCATCATGGTTATTGGATCATGAAGATCTTTTTGTATAGTTCTTCTGTGTATTTGTGCCACCTCTTCTTAATATCTTCTGCTTCTGCTAGGTCCATACCACTTCTGTCCTTTATTGAGAGCATCTTTCCATGAAGTTTTCCCTTGTTATCTCTAATTTTTTTGAAGAGATCTCTGGTTTTTCCCATTCTATTGTTTTGCTCCATTTCTTTGCATTGATCACTGAGGAAGGCTTTCTATCTCTCCTTGCTAGTTTTGGAACTCTGCATTCAGATGAATATATCTTTTATTTTCTCCTTTGCCTTTTGCTAGATGCAGTGGCAGTAACAGCAGCATCTTGCTATCTTCCTTTTCTTCTCTGCCTCATTCTTCTCTTCCTCCTTGTCTTCCTCTCCTTCCATTCCTGCCTCCCCCTTTTATTTTCTGTTTCCTTTCCTTTACACTGTTTGCTCTCCAAGTCTCGAGTTCCATCTGATTTGCTCTTAAATGAGAGATCTGTCACCACTTCTGTCACTGTACAAGATGTTTTACACCTCCCTTTCCTGGATCTCTCTTGTGCAGTGGGAACCTCAGCTGGGAAAAGATGGGAGAAAGGTCTCCTTGTTTTAGCAACTCACCCAGTTGAGCTGAGCTACTGGCCTCCTCCTGGCAGAAGCATCAGACTTGGCCTCTCCATGTGGCCTCACAGAGGTTGGTACCAGGCTCTAAGGGCTTCCCAGGTAGCTCAGCAGTAAAGAATCTACCTGCTAATGCAGAAGACCTGGGTTCCGTCCCTGGTTCAGGAAGATTACCTGGAGAAGGAGATGGCAGCCCATTCCAGGTTCTTACCTGGGTAATCCCCTGGACAGAGGAGTCTGGTGAGCTACAGTCCATAGGGTTGCAGAGAGTCAGACAAGACTTAGTGACTGAACAACAACTGGACTCTAGAAGGAGAGGGTTCAGTGTTGTCAAGCACTACCTTAAAACACCAGATATTACTGTTACCTGAGATAAGAACATAAAGATATGCACAGATGAAGTGAAGTGAAGTGAAAGTTGCTCAGTTGTGTCTGAGCTTTGCAACTCCATAGGCCAGAATACTGTAGTTGGTAACCTTTCCCTCCTCTAGGGCATCTTTCCAACCCAGGGATGGAACCCAGGTCTCCTGCATTGCAGGCAGATTCTTTCCCTGCTGAGCCACCAGGGAAGCCCAGTGCACAGATGATAGGGTGGGAACTAGAGATGAAGAAAACTGTGACCATGACCTGCTCGTTGTGGAGTGAGGAGAGAGCTTTGTCACTTTCAAATAGTTTCCCTGAACCTGATCTAGAAACAATTTGAAAGCTAAGATATATAAATATTCAGATTTCTAAAATTTAAGAAAAATCAAGTTTGATGTGAGTGGAAGATGGAGCATGAAGCAATAAGAATGGAAGAGTTTTACCCTTTTCTGAATTTTAGTCTTTTCCCCTTTATTTTTCTTTGTTTGTTAAAATGAAAGACACAAATATCCATACCTTGTTTAATCCATTTTTCTCCTTTTTAAAGGTTGTTTCAGAATTGCTGTGCTGGCTGACTTCTTTCTTCCTGTCTTTTATGGGGAAATTTGATAAAAATTGTGAGAATGTGTGTATAAAAGGGCAAGAGTGTGGATGTGCTGCATCCTGGAAGGGAAAGTTCTCCTTCCATACATGCATGCATCCTATGGGATCTGGTGCTCTGGAGAACCATGGCTAATACAGATGCTGCGCTAGATTGCTCTTGTTTAGTCACTAAGTCAGGTCCCATTCTTGCAACCCCGTGAAGTGTAGCCCACCGGGCTCCTCCATCCATGGGATTTCCCAGGCAAGAATACTGGAATGGATTGCCATTTTCTTCTCCAGAGGATCTCCCTGACCAAAGGATTGCATCTGAGACTCCTGCATTGGCAGGCGGATTCTTTACCACTGAGCCACCAGGAAAGCCCTATGCTGTATCGTATGTGATCAACTTTATAACCACCAGCCGTTCCATTCTAAGTCCTGGAGTCTACGTTCCATTTCTCAGAATCTCTTCCCTATTTGACTCTGGATGGTAGTTCGCCAGTGACAGAAACTCCTGAAAAATTTGGAATGTGGAAGTGAAGAAGAAATAATCAGAGGAGCGAAAAAGATGGCGGAGGAATAGGACGGGGAGAACACTTTCTCCTCTCTACTTCATCAAAAGAACATTTCAATGCTGAGTAAATTCCACAAAATAACTTCTGACTGCTGGCAGAGGACATCAGGCATCCAGCAAAGCAGATCATTGGCTTCAAAACCAGGTAGGAATTATTTTAAAGGACGAAGATAGAGACAAAGGAGGTAGGGGAGGGAACCCCGGCACGGGAAGGGAATCTCGTCCCAGGAAGAGACTCTTAAAAGAGAGGTTCCCTAAAATTGGGGCACTTTCTCACAGCTGTGTATGGGGCGAGCCCTGGAAGTACAGAGGGCAACATAACAGGAAGGAAGAATAAATAAATAATTAAAACCAACAGATTACGAATTCAACAGTATAACCCCCAGCGGATAAGCAGCGCAAAGCCTGCGTCCGACAGCAGTGGGGGCTGGGCAGGGAGGAGCGCGCCCGCGACAGTGCTCTCTAAGAACTGGGCCGCGGGAGACGTAGGCTGCAGGGCTTTTCTCGAGAATCGGGGCGTAACGGGGCCAGAATCGGGTCTGCGCGTGGCTAGAACGATTTATCTCGGACTAGCAAACCAGACTGGGGATAACTAACACGCGAAACGCTCGAACATAAGACACTGACAGGCCCGCGCACAGAAAAAGGACAGATCGGAAATAGCCGGCTGCAGACCATCCCCCCACCGGCGACAGGCAGCCAGAGCCTTAAGCGCTGGAAGAGGGCAGTTGCAGCTCAAGAGAGACATTACCTACCAAATTGCAAGCAGGTTTCTTTACTGAGACTTCTGGGGTCTCTGAACAGTCATCATCTGCTTGAGAAAGAGCCTCGGCGGAGCTCCCAGAAAATTGAGCGGCCCGGAAAGCCCAGAAGACGCAACAATAGTGTGCGCCAAACTCCCTAGCCACTCCGGACTTGGGAAGGGAACATAGCTCAGGATCAACCAAACCCGACACCCGGAGGGGGCTTCCTGAGCGCCAAACCTGAGCAGCTTAGACCGGGGAAGTGCATGAAGCATAGGGCAGGCCCCACACGGTTATCCCGTGGAGTGAGAAGGGGCAAACCCAGTGCAGAGCTCACCACCACGCTCCCTGTGGCAAGACAGAAATCAGACACAGAAGAAACCAGCAAACAGAGGAAGTCAAACAGAGGGAACTGCCTTGGTAGCGACCCCACACAGTCCACAATGACAGAGAAAGCACCAGATATACCGTTACTACTTTTATGATCAAAATTTTTTTTGGGGGGGGATGATGAGGAAGCGTGATTTTTTTCTTTAAGAATTTTTTTTTCTTTCTTTAAAAATTTTTTTCTTTTTTAAATTTGTTTTTCTTCTTTTCTTTTTGTCTTTTTTTCCCTAAACTTGCTTAAATTTTTAAGTCTTCTGTATTTCTATTTATTATTTTTATAACCTAATATTACTTTTAAAAAAAAAAAAACCCTATCATTAAAGCAAACGCCGTATATAGTCCTATTGGTGGAGGAAGTTGTCTTTTAATAATTCTGGAGTCTTTTATTATATTTTACTTTTTTCTCTATTTTTTTAAATTTCTCTCTCCTTCTTCTCTTCAATATTCTATCTTTAAAAATCCAATCTTTACTCCAGATTTTTAATCTTGGCATTTTGGTATTTGTTGCCAATTTTGTACTTTTAAAAACCTAATCTTCAGTACCCAGCTTTACATGAATGCGAGACTACTGGCTTGACCACTCTCTGCACCTTTGGAATCTCTCTTTTCTCCACTAGGTGGCTTTTGTCTCCTCCCCTCCCCCCTCCTCTTCTCTACCCAACTCTATGAATCTCTGTGTGTTCCAGAAGGTGGAGAATTCTAAGGGAACTGGTCACTGGCCGGATCTGTATTCCTCCTTTCCATCTCCCTCTTTTATCCTCCTGTCCACCTCTATCTACTTCCCTCCCTCTCCTCTTCCATGTATAACTCTGTGACCACCTCTGGAGCAGTCCAGACTTCGGAGCGCACACAAGAAAGTGGTTACAGGCTAGCTTGCTTTTCCTCTTTTGATTCCACCTCATCCCATTCCACTCACCTCTAACTACTCCCTCCCTCTTCTCTCCTCCAAGTAATTCAGCGATCCTCTAGGGACGACCCTCGAGGTGGAGAAACCTATCATCATTAACCTAGATGTTTTAACATTAGTGCTGAATAGATGGAAAAATAATGAGGCTATTGTAAAAATAAATCTGAAAACCAGAATCAGGAGGCATAAGTCCAAATCCTGAGATCATCAAAGAATTCCTGAATACAGGGAACATTAGCCAATAAGAGCTCATCAAACACCTTCATACCTATACTGAAATTGAGCACCGCCCAAGGGCCAACAAGCTCCAGAGCAAGACATACCATGCAGATTCTCCAGCAACACAAGAACAAGCCCCTGAGCTTCAATACACAGGCAACTCAAAATACTCCAAAACCATTGACGTCTCATAACCCATTACTTCACACTTCACAGCACTCCAGAGAGAGGAAATCCAGCTCCACCCACCAGAACTCCAACACAAGCCTCCCTAATCAAGAAACTTTGACAAGCCACTGATATAACCCCAAACAGAGAGGAAGATCAGTAAGAAAGAGAATCCCACAAATTCCCAGAATATAGAAAAGCCACCCCAAACGCAGCAATATACCCAAGATGAAGAGACAGAGGAATACCCAGCAGGTAAAGGAACAGGAGACATGCCCACCAAACCAAACAAAAGAGGAAGAGATAGGGAATCTACCTGAGAAAGAATTCCGAATACTGATAGTGAAAATGATCCAAAATCTTGAAATCAAAATGGAATCACAGATAAATAGCCTGGGGTCAAGGATTGAGAAGATGCAAGAAAGGTTTAACAAGGACCTAGAAGAAATAAAAAAGAGTCAACATATAATGAATAATGCAATAAATGAGATCAGAAACACTCTGGAGGCTACAAATAGTAGAATATTGGAGGCAGAAGATAGGATTAGTGAAATAGAAGATAGAATGGTAGAAATAAATGAATCAGCGAGGGGAAAAGAAAGGCGAATTAAAAGAAATGAGGACAACCTCAGAGACCTCCAAGACAATATGAAACAATCCAACATTCAAATTATAGGAGTTCCAGAAGAAGAAGACAGAAAGAAAGACCATGAGAAAATCCTTGAGGAGATAATAGTTGAAAACTTCCCTAAAATGGGGAAGGAAATAATCACCCAAGTCCAAGAAACCCAGAGAGTGCCAAACAGGATAAACCCAAGAGAAACACCCCAAGACATATTTTAATCAAACTAACAAAGACCAAACACAAAGAACAATTATTAAAAGCAGCAAGGGAAAAACAACAAATAACACACAAGGGGATCCCCATAAGAATAACTGCAGATCTTTCAATAGAAACTCTTCAGGCCAGGAGGGAATGGCAAGACATACTTAAAGTGATGAAAGATAATAACCTTCAGCCAAGACTACTGTACCCAGCAAGGATCTCATTTAAATATGAAGGAGAAATCAAAGCGTTACAGACAAGCAAAGCTGAGAGAATTCAGCACCACCAAACCAGCTCTCCAACAAATACTAAAGGATAGACTTTAGACAGGAAACACAAAAAGGACGTATAAACCGGAACCCAAAACAATAAAGTAAATGGCAACAGGAGCATACTTATCAATAATTACCTTAAATGTAAATGGGTTGAATGCCCCAACCAAAAGGCAAAGACTGGCTGAATGGATACAAAAATAAGATCCCTATATATGCTGCCTACAAGAGACCCACCTCAAAACAATGGACACATACAGACTAAAAGTGAAGGGCTGGAAAAAGATATTCCATGCAAATAAAGACCAAAAGAAAGCAGGAGTAGCAATACTCATATCTGATAAAATAGACTTTAAAACAAAGGCTGTGAAAAGGGACAAAGAAGGCCACTACATAATGATTAAAGGATCAATCCAAGAAGAAGATACAACAATTATAAATATATATGCACCCAACATAGGAGCACCGCAATATGTAAGACAATTGCTAACAAGCATGAAAGGGGAAATTAATAATAACACAATAATAGTGGGAGACCTTAATACCCCACTCACACCTATGGACAGATCAACTAAACAGAAAATTAACAAAGAAACGCAAACGTTAAACGATACAATAGACCAGTTAGACCTAATTGATATCTATAAGACATTTCACCCCAAAACAATGAATTTCACCTTTTACTCAAGTGCACATGGAACCTTTTCCAGGACAGATCACATTCTGGGTCATAAATCTAACCATGATAAATTCAAAAAAATCGAAATTATTCCAAGCATCTTCTCTGACCATAATGCACTAAGGTTAGATCTCAATTATAGGAGAAAAACTATTAAAAATTCCAACATTTGGAGGCTGAACAACACCCTTCTGAATAATCAACAAATCGCAGAAGAAATCAAAATATGCATCGAAACAAATGAAAATGAAAACACAACTACACAGAACCTTTGGGACACTATAAAAGCAGTCCTAAGAGGAAAGTTCATAGCAATACAGGCATACCTCAAGAAACAAGAAAAAAGTCAAATAAATAACCTAACTCTACACCTAAAGCAACTAGAAAAGGAAGAAATAGAGAACCCCAGAGTTAGTAGAAGGAAAGAAATCCTAAAAATTAGGGCAGAAATAAATGCAAAAGAAACAAAAGAGACCATAGCAAAAGTCAACAAAGCAAAAAGCTGGTTCTTTGAAAGGATAAATAAAATTGACAAACCATTAGCCAGACTCATCAAGAAACAAAGAGAAAAAAAATCAAATCAACAAAATTAGAAATGAAAATGGAGAGATCACGACAGACAACTCAGAAATACAAAGAATCATAAGAGACTACTATCAGCAATTATATGCCAATAAAATGGACAACTTGGAAGAAATGGACAAATTCTTAGAAAAGTACAACTTTCCAAAACTGAACCTGGAAGAAATAGAAAATCTTAACAGACCCATCACAAGCATGGAAATTGAAACTGTAATCAGAAATCTTCCAGCAAACAAAAGCCCAGGTCCAGACGGCTTCACAGCTGAATTCTACCAAAAATTTCGAGAAGAGCTAACCCCTATCTTACTGAAACTATTCCAGAAAATTGCAGAGGAAGGTAAACTTCCAAACTCATTCTATGAGGCCACCATCACCCTAATACCAAAACCTGACAAAGACACCCGCAAAAAAAGAAAACTACAGGCCAATATCACTGATGAACATAGATGCATAAATCCTCAACAAAATCCTAGCAATCAGAATCCAGCAACACATTAAAAAGATCATACACCATGACCAAGTGGGCTTTATCCCAGGGATGCAAGGATTCTTCAATATCCACAAGTCAATCAATGTAATTCACCACATTAACAAACTGAGAAATAAAAATCATGATTATCTCAATAGATGCAGAAAAAGCCTTTGACAAAATTCAACATCCATTTATGATAAAAACTCTCCAGAAAGCAGGAATAGAAGGAACATACCTCAACATAATAAAAGCTATACATGACAAACCCACAGCTAACATTATCCTCAATGGTGAAAAATTGAAAGCATTTCCCCTAAAGTCAGGAACAAAGACAAGGGTGTCCACTTTCACCACTACTCTTCAACATCGTACTGGAAGTTTTGGCCACAGCAATCAGAGCAGAAAAAGAAATACAAGGAATCCAAACTGGAAAAGAAGAAGTAAAACTCACTGTTTGCAGATGACATGATCCTCTACAGAGAAAATCCTAAAGACTCGACCAGAAAACTACTAGAGCTAATCAATGAATATAGTAAAGTTGCAGGATATAAAATCAACACTCAGAAATCCCTTGCATTCCTATACACTAATAACGAGAAAGTAGAAAAAGAAGTTAAGGAAACAATTCCATTCACCATTGCAATGAAAAGAATAAAATATTTAGGAATATTCCTACCTAAAGAAACTAAAGACCTATATATCGAAAACTATAAAACACTGATGAAAGAAATCAAAGAGGACACTAATAGATGGAGAAATATACCATGCTCATGGGTCGGCAGAGTCAATATAGTGAAAATGAGTATACTACCCAAAGCAATCTACAGATTCAATGCAGTTCCCATCAAGCTACCAGCAGTATTTTTCACAGAACTAGATCAAATAATCTCAAGATTTGTATGGAAATATAAAAAACCTCGAATAGCCAAAGCAATCTTGAGAAAGAAGAATGGAACTGGAGGAATCAACTTGCCTGACTTCAGGCTCTACTACAAAGCCACAGTCATTAAGACAGTATGGTACTGGCACAAAGACAGAAATATAGATCAATGGAACAAAATAGAAAGCCCCGAGATAAACCCACACACCTATGGACACCTTATCTTCGACAAAGGAGGCAAGAATATACAGTGGAGTAAAGACAGTCTCTTTAACAGGTGGTGCTGAGAAAACTGGTCAACCACTTATAAAAGAATGAAACTAGACCTCTTTCTAACACCATACACACACAAAAAAACTCAAAATGGATTAAAGATCTAAATGTAAGACCAGAAACTATAAAACTCCTAGAGGAGAACATAGGCAAAACACTCTCCGACATAAATCACAGCAGAATCCTCTATGATCCAACTCCCAGTATACTGGAAATAAAAGCAAAAATAAACAAATGGGATCTAATTAAAATTAAAAGCTTCTGCACGACAAAGGAAACTATAAGCAAGGTGAAAAGACAGCCTTCTGAATGGGAGAAAACAATAGCAAATGAAACAACTGACAAACAACCAATTTCAAAGATATGTAAGCAACTTATGCAGCTCAACTCCAGAAAAATAAACGATCCAATAAAAAAATGGGCCAAAGAACTAAATAGGCATTTCTCCAAAGAAGACATACGGATGGCTAACAAACACATGAAAAGATGTTCAACATCACTCATTATCAGAGAAATGCAAATCAAGACCACAATGAGGTACCATTTCACACCAGTCAGAATGGCTGCGATCCAAAAGTCTACAAGCAATAAATGCTGGAGAGGATGTGGAGAAAAGGGAACCCTCTTACACTGCTGGTGGGAATGCAAACTAGTACAGCCACTATGGAAAACAGTGTGTAGATTCCTTTAAAAATTGCAAATAAAACTGCCTTATGACCCAGCAATCCCACTGCTGGGCATACACACCGAGGAAACCAGAATTGAAAGAGACACATGTACCCCAATGTTCATTGCAGCACTGTTTATAATAGCCAGGACATGGAAGCAACCTAGATGTCCATCAGCAGATGAATGGGTAAGAAAGCTGTGGTACATATACACAATGGAGTACTACTCAGCCCTTAAAAAGAATAAATTTGACTCAGTTCTAATGAGATGGATGAAATTGGAACTGATTATACAGAGTGAAGTAAGCCAGAAAGAAAAAACACCAATACAGTATACTGACACATATATATGGAATTTAGAAGATAGTAATGATGACCCTATATGTGAGACAACAAAAGAGACACAGAGGTATAGAACGGACTTTTGGACTCTGGGGGAGAGGGAAAGGGTGGGATGGTTTGGGAGAATGGCATTGAAACATGTATACTATCTTGTAAGAAATGAAGTGCCAGTCTATGTTCAATGCAGGATGCAGGATGCATGGGGCTGGTGCACAGGATGATTCAGGTAGATGGTGTGGGGTGGGAGGTGGGGAGAGGGCTTTGGCATTGGGAGATTGTGTTCACCTGTGGCTGATTCATGTCACTGTATGGCAAAACAAATACAGTATTGTAATTTAAATAAATAAATAAATAAAAATTAAAAAAAATTCTAATAAGACAGACAAACAAACAAACAAAAGAAACAATCATTCTCAGGAGACTGGGGCATCCAAACCTGGGAGCTTCATAGATGTCTGACGGAGTAATAGAGCTGTGTGGCCAGGGTCTCTGGACTTTCCCAAGAGCAGTGACCCCCTACTCAGTCCAAAGTCTAAGAGTATTGCTGACTGATTTTCCAACCATCCAGCCTGAGTATTCCAAACCTTTACTCCCTCAGTAACTTCATATTTTAACCTAAGCACTTATTCCTATATTAACCCCTTCTCCATTATCCTTATAGCATCTCTATTCTTCTCACGAAACCCTGAGTGATACATATTTAGAATATATGGCATGGAGCAAAAGTGCTTGAAAAACTGGGTTGATCAAGTACTGTGTGTCACTTGCCCAGCCATGCCTGACTCTGCTACCCCATGAACAGTAGTCGGCCAGGCATCTCTGTCCATGGGGTTCTACAGGCAAGAAGATTGGACTGGATTGCCATTTCCCTCTCCATGATTGAGTACTAAGTGCCTCCAAATATTGGCAGAATAGCTCTAACAGTGACTTCCCTTAAAATCTGAATTTCTCCACTATCACTTTTGTGACATACATGTATGTATTTTGTCCCTGACATACTGCTCATTCAGTTCAGTTCAGTTGCTCAGTCATGTCTGACTCTTTGCGACCTCGTGAATTGCAGCACACCAGACCTCCCTGTCCATCACCAACTCCTGGAGTTCACTCAGACTTACATCCATAGAGTCAGTGATGCCATCCAGCCATCTCATCCTCAGTCGTCCCCTTCTCCTCCTGCCCCCAATCCCTCCCATCATCAGAGTCTTTTCCAATGAGTCAACTCTTCACCAAAGTACTGGAGTTTCAGCTTTAGCATCATTCCTTCCAAAGAAATCCCAGGGTTGATCTCATTCAAAATGGACTGGTTGGATCTCCTTGCAGTCCAAGGGACTCAAGAGTCTTCTCCAACACCACAGTTCAAAAGCATCAATTCTTCAGTGCTCAGCCTCCTTCACAGTCCAACTCTCACATCCATATATGACCACAGGAAAAACTATAGCCTTGACTAGACGGACCTTAGTCGGCAAAGTAATGTCTCTGCTTTTGAATATGCTATCTAGGTTGGTCATAACTTTTCTTCCAAGGAGTAGGCATCTTTTAATTTCATGGCTTCAGTCACCATCTGCAGTGATTTTGGAGCCCCAAACAATAAAGCCTGATACTGTTTCCAATATTTCCCCATCTATTTTCCATGAAGTGATGGGACCGGATGCCATGATCTTCATTTTCTGAATGTTGAGTTTTAAGCCAACTTTTTCACTCTCCTCTTTCACTTTCATCAAGAGCCTTTTGAGTTCCTCTTCACTTTCTGCCGTAAGGGTGGTGTCATTTGCATATCTGAGGTTATTGATATTTCTCCCAGCAATCTTGATTCCGGCTTGTGTTTCTTCCAGTCCAGCATCTCTCATGATGTACTCTGCATAGAAGTTAAATAAGCAGGGTGACAATATACAGCCTTTATGTACTCCTTTTCCTGTTTGGAACCAGTCTGTTGTTCCATGTCCAGTTCTAACTGTTGCTTCCTGACCTGTATACAGATTTCTCAAGAGGCAGGTCAGGTGGCTCTTCCCACCTCTTTCAGAATTTTCCACAGTTTCTTGTGATCCACAGTCAAAGGCTTTGGCATAGTCAATAAAGCAGAAATAGATGTTTCTCTGGAACTCTCTTGCTTTTTCCATGATCCAGCAGATGTTGGCAATTTTATCTCTGGTTCCTCTGCCTTTTCTAAAACCAGCTTGAACATCAGGAAGTTCACGGTTCACATATTGCTGGAGCCTGGCTTGGAGAATTTTGAGCATTATTTTACTAGCATGTGAGATGAGGGCAATTGTGTGGTAGTCTGAGCATTCTTTGGCATTGCCTTTCTTTGGGATTGGAACGAAAACTGACCTTTCCAGTCCTGTGGCCGTTGTTGAGTTTTCCACATTTGCTGGCATATTGAGTGCAGCACTTTCACAGCATCATCTTTCAGGATTTGAAATAACTCAACTGCAATTCCATCACCTCCACTAGCTTTGTTCGTAGTGATGCTTCCTAAGGCTCACTTAACTTCACATTCCAGGATGTCTGGCTCTCGATAAATGATCACACCATCGTGATTATCTGGGTCGTGAAGATCTTTTTGTACAGTTCTTCTGTGTATTCTTGCCACCTCTTCTTAATACCTTCTGCTTCTGTTAGGTCCATACCATTTCTGTCCTTTATCAAGCCCGTCATTGCATGAAATGTTCCCTTGGTATCTCTAATTTTCTTGAAGAGATTTCTAGTCTTTCTCATTCTGATCCTATCCTCTATTTATTTGCACTGATCACTGAAGAAGGCTTTCTCATCTCTCCTGGCCATTCTTTAGAACTCTACATTCAATGGGTATATCTTTCTTTTCTCCTTTGTTTTTGCTTTTCTTCTTTTTGCAGCTATTTATAAGGCCTCCTCAGACAGCCATTTTGCTTTTTTGCATCTCTTTTTCTTGGGGATGATCTTGATCCCTGTCTCCCATACAATGTCATGAACCTCCATCCATAGTTCAACAGACACTCTGTCTATCAGATCTAGTCCTTTACACATATTTCTCATTTCCACTGTATATTCATAAGGGATTTGATTTAGGTCATACCTGAATGGTCTAGTGGTTTTCCCTACTTTCTTCAATTTAAGTCTGAGTTTGGCAATAAGGAGTTCATGACCTGAGTCACAGTCAGCTCCTGGTCTTGTTTTTGTTGACTGTATAGACCGTCTTCCATCTTTGGCTGCAAAGAATATAATCAATATGCTTTTGGTGTTGGCCATCTGGTGATGTCCATGTGTAGAGTCTTCTCTTGTGTTGTTGGAAGAGGGTGTTTGCTATTACCAGTGCGTTCTCTTGGCAAAACTTTATTAGCATTTGCCCTGCTTCATTCCGTATTCCAAGGCCAAATTTGCCTGTTACTCCAGGTGTTTCTTGACTTCCTATGCATTCCAGTCCCCTGTAATGAAAAGGACATCTTTTGGAGGTGTTAGTTCTAAAGGTCTTGAGTTCTAAAAGTATGCCACACTCCAAAGAAATCAACCAGGAAAAGGTTACAAAGAGTTCACCTGTTACTGTAAACTTGAACTCTCCTCCCTCTTTCCTTTAATGCATTCTGTGTAGCATTTTGCTAGTTTATGCAGAAGCCAATAGGACAATATTCTTTCAGTGTCATCAATTAACGTTCTGATTGGATGACACAACATAATCTTCTGTCACATAGTGGATGACAATAGCAAAAGGAATTGTGGACTGCACATATCCCAAAGGCAGAAAACCCAACTGCCAGCCTTGCTTGGTTCATAAATATATTCATACAATAGGGTAAAAACACCTGTACAATGGATAACCAATTTACATGTTCTGAAATTACTCAACTAGTGAATAATTTATTTAATATTCCTCATATTTACTGATGAATTCCTTAGTGTACAGATTTGAAATGGAATCCAAAACATTAGAGACTTTTGGTTGTTTGCTATCTGGGCTTAGAGTGTGCTTTTCTAATTGAGACACTTCAAATTAAGTAACTTCTACTTTGATGTAGGTTATAAATTACTCTACATATGGGCTTCCCAGGTGGTGCTAGTGGTAAAGAACCCACCGGCCAATGCAGGAGACTAAGAGAAGGGAGTTCGATCCCTGGGTTGGGAAGATCCTCTGGAGAAGGAAATGGCACACTGTCAATGCTAAATTATTTTTTAACTTACAACTAAATTTTTATGCTAATAATGCTTTTGTAGACAATACAAAGCATCATCTGAATTTTTGTATGCTTTGCATCTTTATTTATGTCACTTTTCATCTCAGAGCCTGTAGGTCCCAGACATTTAGAGACCTTCCTATCTTCATCAAAACATATTTACTTTGTGCTATAATTTTCTTCAAAGCACTCTATCTTGCTGGTACCAATCTGTCACATTGTATTTTGTTGAAGTAACTGAGTCACATCACCCCCTCACTAGTAACAGTTTTACTCTGATGGGCTTAGCAAAATGGGTTAAGCAAAATTGCATCACTGTGTTAATGCAAAAATATCCTTGGCAATAAGATCACTTCCTAGTACATCTCAGCACTACCTACAATGGCTTGAATATGGCATGTTGAGAGATTCAAAATTAGAATAATCAGCAGTTAGTTTCATGGACTTGATTAAGGCGTACATCACAGATCGGTGATTAGAGGGATAAAGGAGCGATTGTGACTGATAAATGTAGCGGAAAGAACTCTTGCATGGTCCTAAAGGCTGCTATCCCCTGAGCTACACGCTCTGTGTTATGCCCTCCCACTGGTGTAGACAGTTGATATAGTTACTTCCTTGATTAGGGTATGTAATATGACAAAGGTGGAGTGATTTTGCAGGTGTTATTAGGGTTCTAAAGCAGCTGGCTTTGAGTTAATCAAAAGGGAGATTATCCTGGATGAACCTGATCAAATCAGCTGAGTCCTTAGAAAGGGGGATTTGAAGTAGAGACATTCTTCTATTAGCCTTGGAGAATAAAAAGTCCATGCTGAGAACTGCCTCTGGAGAGGACCAGGTGGCAAAGACCTGAGAGTACTCTCAAGGAACTGAGAGTGCACCCCAGCCAATAGCAAGAAAAGAGAACCCTAATTCACAAGGTCCCAGGTAAATGAATTCTGCCAACAACTGGAGGGATTTCAAAGCACATGTTTCATGAATGGAGCTTAAAGATGAGGACATAACCAGAGGACACACTAAGTCCAGCCTGGTGACACTCTGAATAGGAGACCCTGCCAACTGCCAACTCCTGGTCCATAGAAACTGAGATCATAGGCATATGTTGTAAGAAATGGATTCTGTGGTAACTTATTTCATAGCAATAAAAAACCCATACATAGTACAAATCCTGGTAGGGCTCTTTGCTTCCTTGAGATGGAATATTCCAGTTTTGGAATACTGTTGTAGTAGTTTATGCCAGCTGACATAAGAAGTTTGCCAACAAGAACAGGTATTCCAAATCTCCATGTCATCCATGACGGTTACATCAGCAGCTCTCTCTCGGCTCATTTCTAGAGCTATATGGGAAATCACTTATCAGCTAAAGGAGAAGGAAACGACCCAGTGGACAAAGATTTTTGGGTCATGGATAGGTCATCTTGATATTAAAAGATATCAAGATGGGTACAAACTGAAAATGGACAGTGGCAGTTGCATTATAACCTCACTAATGAGTGTCCTGGAAAGACAGTGACAGATGAAATCTTCCCTCTGAGCTGTATTATTGGCAATGTACCTATTCTTTTTCATTTTTTGTGAGCAAGTAAGTGATCAATATTTAAAATGTGCAGGAATATGTGAGGCGTAACAAAGATCCATCTAACAAAGCTATGGCTTTTCCAGTAGTCATGTATGGATGTGAGAGTTGGACCATAAAGAAAGCTGAGCAGCGCAGAATTGATGCTTTTGAACTGTGGTGTTGGAGAAGACTCCTGTGAGTCCCTTGGACTGCAAGGAAATCAAACTAGTCAATCATAAAGTAAATCAGTCCTGAGCATCTACTGGAAGGACAGATGCTGAAGCTAAAGCTCCAGTACTTTGGCCACCTTATGTGAAGAACTGACTCATTAGAAAAGACCCTGATGCTGGGAAAGATTGAAGGCAGGAGGGGAAGGGGACGGCACAGGATGAGATGGTTGGATGGCATCATGGACTCAGTGGATATGAGTTTGAGCAAACTCCAGGAGTTGGTGTTGGAGAGGGAAGCCTTGCATGGTGGAGTCCATGCGGTTTCAAAGAGTCAGACATGATTGAGCAACTGAATTGAATTGATATGAGCAGTAGCAAGGGGTCTGGCCTGCTAGTTAGTAGTAACAAAAGAAAAACTTGGAAATTTGGAAACAGAGGTGTATGGATGAATGTATGAGAATGGAAATCTTTATATCACATGTAAATGCCCAATGTTGTAAAAGATCATTTGCAATCAAGAGGCACAAAAATAGACACATAGATAAAATGCCTTGTTAAATTGACATAGAACAGCATTTGCATCTTAGGGCTGCTGGCATTAAGGGCACATGAATGAAGAGGCCGCACTGACAGAGATGGAGACCATGCATATACTCAGTGATGTGCCTTGACCCCTTCCAAAACCATCTAGCTACTGGCTCCACCAACTGCCCATAACATACCAACAACAGAGGGTAATGTTGAGCCCCCAGTATGGCACATTTCTCTTAAGAAGGCTGCTAGTCACTTGGTGCAAGCTGACTGCCTTAAGTCAGTGATTGACCATGACTGGAAGAGATAAGCAAGTTGAATATGAATTTGAATTTTCTCTATGTGAAACCTTGGCTAGTACCACTATCCAGGGGGTTATGGAACATTTGACCCTTTGTCACAGGATCTTGTAAAACATCTTATCAACCAAGAACATCACTGCACAGTAAAAAAAAAAGTGTGGGAAAGGGTCAATGATCGTGGATCCACTGGTCATAGTCATCAGTCACCATCCAGAAGTGCTTCTGCAATCAAAGAACTTTATGTAATGCCAAGTCCCCAGCAGTAAAAGACATTGTTCCAGAAGTAAAGGCATGGAAGTACGAGTGACTCCGCTTATCACTCCTTTCAAAGACCAACTTGAGGAATTTGTGCTTATTGTCTCTGTAGTCCCATCTAACTAAGGTTAGACATCCTGTTTCTCAAAACTGAACAGCTATACCAGAGTTTGCAGCATGCATCTTGTCAAACTATCAGCTAAGGCTGTTGCCTGAGTCCATGTGTCAATGGACCAGAAGTCAAGAAGAGAGCATATCACATTTGGCATCCAGGTAACTTTCTTTGTCACCTCTTGGTACTCTCCCATTTTGAATTCTGATAGTAAATAGAAAATGTAGCATCTAGGATTGAGGAGACCATGTTGATCAAGGGCTCAGATCCTATTGAATGAAAAAGATAGCACAGAATATTTTCCATTCTCATCTTCTTTACATTCCTTCTAGCAAGGTCACTTTCCTTACAAATCGTATAATAAGTTAAAACTTATCAACTTCTGTTCTGGCTTTTATTTGATTTTACATTACATCAGGAATTACTAATAATGGTAATTTATTAATAACTCCAGCTCAGAGAGATGAGGTCCATTCTTTCCAAGTAGAAGAAAAATTAAAAATGGGAGCAAGAGGCCATTTGAAAATCATTTTGAAATTAAATATTTCTTATACTGCAACTTGAGAGAGAAATATTTTCCAAGAGTAAAATTTTGACCATGACTGTTGACTGGTTTTCTTGATCTTTAAGAATAGACAGCTTGTTTTGACACTAACATGATAAAAGGCTTTTGAAGTAATTTTCTCTGAAGAATAATAGTACATGTTACATAATTTCACAGTCATCAGTAGATTTTATGTGTTAAAATTAGATGTAATCTAAAAAAATTGCAGGTAATCTAATAAAGTTAATTTTTTAAACCATATTTCCTACAAAAAATAAAGAGGATTTAAAAGCAATTTGGAATGTTTATTTTTGAATTTTCCTTTTCCTCCCCCTTATTGTAAAATAAGACAGTAGAATGTTGAGATTTGAAATTGCTTTTCAAGTCATTTGTTTTAATTCCCTCAGTTTTTAGAGAAAGAAACTAGAAAGGTTACTTGAGTTATCTAAGATCACATTGATAATTATTGCCGAAACTCCCAACTAAAATGTGTCAAAATCTGTTGTAAAATGTTCTCTGTCACGGTGTTTTTGGAATAATTATGATAGGTGTTTATCTTTTCATATTTCTTAGTGACAAATTTCTTAAGATTTAATTTGCATCCTTGTTTCTTTTTCAAGACCTAGATAAATGGTGGCTCAGATGGTAAAGAAATTGCCTGCAGTGCAGGAGACCTGGGTTCCATACCTGGGTCAGGAAGATCCCCTGGAAGAGGGCATGGCAACTCACTCCAGTATTCTTGCCTGGAGAATCCCCATGGACAGAGGAGCCTGGCAGACTGCGGTCTAGGGGTCACAAAGAGTCAGACACGACGGAGGGAGCAACTAAGCACAAATAAACTTTCACCTGTAGTTTGCATTTGTATTTCCTTTTCTGGAAAAAGATATAGTATTCAGAGAATCTTGCTTCACATGTGCCTATATAACACTAACTATGAAAGTATCATATATAAAAAGGACTATTCACCGAACATACTTTTCTAATTAACAGGATGTTTAAATTTTCTTTTTCCATAAATAGGTAAATTTATTCCAGAAGTATTTTTATATGTGTTTTATTCCAAACTAGGCTCAAGTAAGGAATCGTGTATTACATTTGATTGTTGTATCTAAATAGTTAGGTGTAGGTTTGGAGTTTTAAGTGTTAGTTGTGTCTGACTCTGCAATCTCATGGATTGTAGCCCTCCAGGGTCCTCTGTCTATGGAATTCTCCAGGCAAGAAGACTGGAGTGGGTATCCATTCCCTTCTGCAGGAGATCTTTCTGACCCGGGGATTGAATGCAGGTCTCCTGCATTGCAAGCAGATTTTTTACAACCTGAGCCACCAGGGAAGTCCCAGAAACTGTTTTAAGTGGCAGGACCAGCGCAGTCCTGGATGTTTGGCCTGGACTATTTCAAAAATCGCTTGACAGCAGTGGGATTCAAACCTATACCCCCAAAGAGACTGGAACCTTAATCCAGTGCCTTAGACCACTCACCATGCTACCCTGTACCTGGAGTTTTAAGCCACAATCTAATTCTTGATCCAAGATTATGAGTATTTATGATTGCTGGTGGCTCTTTGAGTAGATAAATACAGATTTACTGTCCAATTCCATAGATTTGTTTTTTAAATTTCTTTTATGTTGGAGTATCATTGATTAACAATATTGAGTTAGTTTCAGATATGCAGCAAAGTGATTCAGTTATATATATTGTTACCCATACCTCTAAGGATGCTGTTCTAAAGGATACCAGCATCCACAGCTCAAAGAAGAAAAGTGTGAATATGAACAGATTCCTACTGGAATTCTTATTTTGCTTGGATATTGAAATCTCTCAACTAGGGTAATCTTTTTGCTAGACACAGGTGGTTTTTGTCTTTTTAAATTCTTACTTGAACTCTTAATGATTCAATGGAGCTTGTTAATGGCTAGAAATTTTCTAATAAACTACCACAGCATTTTTTCCTTGGTTTTTTTTTGTGCTTTAGTCTTTTCTTTTTAATTTACATGAAATCAAATAGTTTAATTTATTACCATGTGATAACATTAAAAATAATTTAGTCGCTGTGCTGCTGCTGCTGCTGCTGAGTCGCTTCAGTCGTGTCTGACTCTGTGCAACCCCATAGATGGCAACCCACCAGGCTCCCCCGTCCCTGGGATTCTCCAGACAAGAACACTGGAGTGGGTTGCCATTTCCTTCTCCAACTCATGAAAGTGAAAAGTGAAAGGGAAGTTGTTCAGTCGTGTCTGACCCTCAGCAACCAAATAGAACAAATGAATTTATATTAAATAGATTTTTCATTTTTCTTCATTTCACCCTTTTCCTATCAGAATCCCTTTCCATTATACTTTCATCACAGATGTTGTCTACATTTTGAAAAATCTGAGATACTTGTGATGCAATGCTTCTATTTGACATCATATTTTTAGCATGCTGCTACAAATGGAATTTTATATCATTATTGCTTATTGTATAAGAGGCATTTCAGGATGTTTTTCACAGATGGAGTAAAAGTGACTGCCCTTCATGTAATTTCCTCCTTTGAATATGGGTACTACAAACTTCAAAAATAAGCACGGTTCTATTTACATTTGCTAATGGTTTATTTTTCCTTTATAGGAGAGATTTCTGTGTGGAGGATAAGAGGCATTCTCTTTGATGCAGCTTATTAATTCCTATGCTAATAATAACACTTTGCCTTTTATGTGTCATATTTCTGCTGGGAACTTCAACACTTTCCTGTGATTGATGTCAGGGAATTATAGCTGCCTCTGTCTGGGAACATTTCAATTACTAAATTATAGATGACTTTGTGTAGGGAGGGCATCAGATATTTTACCCTTGGCATGCTTTAATAAGAATATATTTACTAGAATATGTATTGTTTGTATGTTGGACATAAATAACTTCAGTGTTAAATCAAATACATAGAAGTAAAAAGAAATGTGTGTTAGTCGCTCAGTCATGTCCAACTCTTTGCAATCTCATGGACTGTAGTTTGCCAGGCTCTTCTGTCCATGGAATTCTCCAGGCAAGAATACTGGAGTGGGTTGCTATTTCCTTCTCCAAGAGATCTTTCCTGACCCAGGGATCAAACCCGGGTCTACTGCATTGCAGACAGATACTATACCATCTGAGCTACCTACTACTTTTTGATTAGAAATTTAAATTTGTCACAGCTAAAAAGCTTTAGCTGAAAGTAGTTTGGGGTCACTGTTGTCTATTTTCTCTGCCAAATCACTTAGGAATGTGTTCATTTCTTTAAACTTTTGCAGGTTCCATTTACACCATTTTGTTTTATTTCCTTTTAAAATGACTCCCAACTCAATCGTAAGCTTGAGTATCAAAAAGGGCCTTGGGGGAAAAATAGATTTTGTGCCTGTTAAACTCTGTACAGTGCTCATGCTTCTCAGGCTTTACAGGTCAGCATGGAAAATAAAAGAATTTCATCAAGATTTTCCTACTTCATAAAAGAACTAATGCTATTTATTTTTCATTTCATGGAAACCTATATTCAGCTGAAAAATTTTTATAAGTTTGATGCTACATTCAGAAATAAAAATATCATGAAAGGCTAAAATACTTTATAGTGACATAAAAGTCCTAAGCATATCTTCAAATATCACTAAAGTAACCACTAAAAAAACCTTTGAAAATAGAGATCAAACTGAAGTTATCATCTACATCCAATTGTAAATGTGTAAAAGCTCGTTTGCATAATATTCTTTTTCCCATCCTTTCAGAATCCCTAATCCTGGGGTTCTCTATCCTTAACTGAAACCTGATCACCAGGTGCTTCAGTGAGGAGACACCAATCATTCTTGATCATTTTAGAATTGTGCCACAAGCCAAAAGTTTTCCGATTTTTGCACATCAGAAGCTTTCATCTATACGCTTAATTTTTAAACAGCCATTTTCTTCAGCTAGGACTTCCCGGGTAGATCAGATGGTAAAGAATCTGCCTACAATGCGGGAGACCCCAGTTCGATCCTTGGGGTCAGGGAAGATCCCCTGGAGAAGGAAATGGCAACCCACTCCACTATTCTTGCCTGGAGAATTCCATGGACAGAGGAGCCTGGCGAGATACAGTCCATGGGGTCCCAAAGAGTTGGATATGACTGAGCGACTATGACACACAGGCTAACTAGATAAACGTATCTCTAGTTATGAACTAGTACATCTATTCCTGATATCTTTTTAGATGTTCATTTCTTTCTGTTGTGGTCTGCAGGTAATTCACTTATGTTTAAAAGTGATTAGTATCTGCACAATACATCAACCAAATGGTTTCCAAATTTTTCTTTTAACAAAATACTGTTTTTAAACACTTTCAAAGAAAATCCCATGTTTCCTCTGCTATATAAAGCAGATAAAATTACTCTACTCTAAGGAGTAGAGGGTGCTGACAACTTCTCTCTCTCTGACTCTTCCCCTTTGAGATGGCAGAAAGGCACGTTTGAAAAGCCGTGGAGCTCTACAGAAAACAGTCCTCAAACCATTTCCTTAATCTAAAGTATTGACTAATGTGGGGGGATTTTACAGACAGACTTAGATGACCTCTTTTTAAGTGCACTCTGAGCACAAGCCATGGCTATAAAGATGAAAAAGATGAATATATATGTAATTATTTCATGAAGAGCTTGATCCGGAATAATCATACACAGATAATTTCTCATTTAAATACTCAAAAGGTTGTAAATTAGAGAATTCATTGGATTAAAATTTGGTGTAATTATAGTAAAAGAGTGCTCATTTGTGTATCTTAGAAAATTATAAAACCTCTCCTTATTTTCCTTTTTCTCCTCTTCACACTGTTTATTGCTTTGGTAAAACCTTATCATCAAGAATGGATTAAAATTTTTAAGCAATTTATTTTTGTTTTATGTACAGTTTATCACTTTGAGTTTAAAAGACTGTAAAAAATTATAAAAGGAGTTAGAAGATAAAGCAAAGTTAGACTGTAACTGGAAAATTTTAAATCTCCTCAGGTATTCATGACAGAGTATCTGGATTTCTTTCTTTCTTTCTTTCTTTCTTTGCGTTGCTTTTGGTGTTTATAGCTGAATGTCATCCTTAGAATAACACAGCTGCTGGCTATTTTGCAGAATGAAAAGAGGAAGCAGGACTCATTAGAAAGATGTGTCAACATTGCTGTGAGGCAACAGTGCTGGTGTGTTTATGAACCCAGGTATCTATAAAAAGTGCTCTAACCCTACAAGAGTTTTCTAGTTTCTTTTCTATACTTATCCTCTGAAATTCCCCCAAAGATAGTTAACATAAAACTTGGCTCCATTTTAGTTTTACACATGGTGGATTCCAAGCAACTAGCTTTTAAGCTTGCTCTTCAAATCTTCCCGGTATAGCCTTGAAACTAGTGGTAAGGATCCTACCTGGCAATACAGGAGACGCAAGAGAGGCTGCTTTGACCCCTGGGTTGGGAAAGTCCCCTGGAGGAGGAAATAGCAACTCACTCCAATATTCTTGCCTAGAAAATTCCATGGACAGAGGAGCCTGGCGGGCTACGGTCCCTGGGGTCGCAGAGTTGGACACAACCGAGCGACTTAAAACACTATTTTTTTATTAAAATTTTTAATTTTTGGAAATTAAGTGGAACTTCCAAGGGACTTTGAATCAAAAGATACCAATGGCTTAGCATATAGTGCCTAGCACATGGTAGGGTCTCTTAAGTGTCTGTAAACTGGCTGAGCCATATGTTAATACATGTTTTCCAAAGATTCGGTCTATGGAAGCAAGTATAACACAAGGAGGTGCCCAAACATCTTTCAAGTTGAGCATTACAGAGCAATCAGTTACTGTACATTGATAAAAAATGAACATAATCATAAAGAAAAAGACATGCTGAAAGAAAAATGCAGTGAGCTTATTACTGGAAGTGCTACAGTTGTCCCTTACAACTGTATAAAGTTTGTATAAACTGAGGATAAATTTTGACAACTTTTACAATAGGTAGTGTGCATAATCAATATTTGATGAAGATCACAACACAGAGGTAGAAAATAATAGGGAGTGGATCATTATCTGAATTTAATATCTGTTTGGGTAAGACAGAATAAGGACTTAGTGAGCTGAACAGCCATGATGAAGCAAAAGTATTGTGAAAAAAATTTTTTCTTAATATTGATTAGGTAGAAAGATAATTGCTTCAAAGACTGGAAGCCTGAAGACATTTAAAAAGAAACCAGATTGTTTTTGCTTACAAGGCTCTTTCTACAACACACACATACATGTACCACCTCCACACATATACTGAGAGGTACAAAAGGGCTCTGAAAATAATTCAGATTGACAGCAGAATATAAATTCAATTTTTTTAAGATACAGTGCAGCCTTCCAGCATCATGGTTCCAAAAGCTTCAGATTGAAAAGTGACTTGTATCAGACCCAGAAAATCAGGGTCGAGGAACGTGCCTGAGTAGCTTTTATATAGTTATGCCTGTCCTTATTAAATTTCCATCCCGATTACTCATTGCCACCCTCCTTCCTTGAAGTGTTTGTTTCAAGCCACATAACAAGATCACGTAATTGCAGCTTGGATCTTGAGGAGGCGAGAGTCAATTAAATTGGCACATTCCCCAGACACCACTATTGCTGTGGGGGAGGAGCTGGTGCCCAGCTGTGACACGGAATGTCTGCCCGTGTAGCTGCACTGGAGAGGGACCCCACCCGGCTGCAGAGACAGCTGCTGCCTGGGATCCTCCTCTTCGCATCTGATGATCATCCCTCTGTTGCAGCCGTTTTTCATAAGCATCCACATGTTTGTCTCTTCTAATACATATGACTCCCTGATGTGTGGACTGTGTTTCTAACACTTCTGTATCCTCTGAAAGGAATAGCAGATTATGTCCCATGGGAAACATAAATGAAAGGCCCAGTGAAAGTGGCGACTGGGTAATGACTGAAAGAGGAAACGAGTAACTGAACGACCGGGGGACTTAATGCATGAATGAATGTGGTGAATGAAGAGTGACTGGATAAGGGAGGGCGAGAAGGAGTGTATTGGGAAAGGAAGGCTACAATTAGCGTCTGCTTTACTGCAGACAGTGTCTTGACCTAGTTAAAAATAGAAGATGTTAACATATGCATTCAGAGCACAGAAAGATAAAGGAGATGTGTAAAAATTCTGTGCAGTTTCTGCTGAGAAATCTGCTGATAGCCTTATGGAGATTCATTTTAGGAGGTCTTTTGGGTTGAGACAGTTATATGTTCTCTTAGCTTCATGGACTTGTATAAGCATTTCTTTCCCTTGATATGGAGTTCTCATCTGTTATTTCAAGAAATTCTCTGCTCCCTTCTCCCTTTCTTCTCCTTCTGAGATATTATCTTTATGTTACCCTTCCTAATGGAGTTTAATACTTGTCATAGAATTTCTTCCTTTATTTTTCTTTGTATCCTAGTTTTCTCTCCTCCTTTACCTGTATCATTTCTGTATTTCTATCTTTGAGCTCACTAATTCTCTCTTCCAAATGTCTGCTCTATTTCCAATGCTTTCTAATTCATTCTTTATTTATTCTGTATCTTTACTTACTGAGTTCTTCAGCTCCAGAATTTCTTTTTGATTTCTTTTTAGAGTTTCAATCTCTTTGGCAAAGAATTTCTTCTGTTCATTAGTTTTATTCCTGACATCACTGAACGTGACCTGCCTTTCTGAGTTTTCTTGTAGCTCATTGAGTTTCTTCATGACAGCTATTTTGAATTCTCTATATAGCATTGAATTCTCTGTATAGCATTAAATTCTCTGAATAGCAGGAGGAGAAGGGGACGACAGAGGACAAGATGGTTGGATGGCATCGCTAACTCAATGAATATGAGTTTGAGCAAACTCTGAGAGTTGGTGAAAGAGAGGGAAGCCTGGCATACTGCAGTCCATGGGGTCGAAAAGAGTCAGACACGATGGACCAACTGAACAACAGTTAGATCATAGTATTCTGTGACTTTAAGTGTGTTTTCTGGAGAATTGTCATTTTCTTTTTGAGATACTGCACAAACTTTTTTTTTATAGTGGTTGATGAGTTGTTCCTCTACTCATGCATTTGGAGTAGCAAAAATCTTTATTTTGTAGGTAAATCTTTTTTACTTGACTCTAACAATTCAGTCGTGTCCAACTCTTTGCGACCCCATGGACTGTAGCCCTTCAGGCTCCTCTGTCCACGGATTCTCCAGGCAAGAATACTGGAGTGAGTTGCCATTTTCTTCTCCAGGAATCTGCCTGACCCAGGGATCAAACCCAGATCTTCTGCATTGCAGGAAGATTCCCTAGTGTCTGAGCCACCAGGAAAGGCCCTAACAATTCAGTTCAGTTCAGTTCAGTCACTCAGTTGTGTCTGCCTCTTTGTGACCCATGGACTGCAGCACGCCAGGTCTCCCTGTCCATCACCAACTCCCAGAGCTTACTCAAACTCATGTCCATTGAGTTGGTGATGCCATCCAACCATTTCCTCCTCTGTAGTCCCCATCTCCTCCCGCCTTTAGTCTTTCCCAGCATCAATTCAACAGGTTGGTAATTAGAGGCCTTTCTTTTGTTTTTCAGTAGGTGGCGATATAGCACAAGTTTTGGGTTTCCCTTAGAGCTGCGTATGGCTGTAGTTGAGAATCTGCATTTCCCCCTCTTAAAACTCAACATTCAAAAAACTAAGATCATGGCATCTGAACCCATCACTTCATGGCAAACAGATGGGAAACAATGGAAACAATGACAGGCATTATTTGGGGGGCTCCAAAATCACTGCAGATGATGACTACAGCCATGAAATTAAGACCTTCTCCTTAGAAGAAAGGCTTTGACCAAACTAAACAGCATGTTAAAAGCAGAGACATTATTTTGTCGACAGAGATCTGTCTAGTCAAAGCTATGGTTTTTCTAGTAGTTATGTATGGATGTGAGAGTTGGTCTATAAGGAAAGCTGAGCACTGAAGAACTGATGCTTTTGAACTGTGGTGTTGGAGAAGACTCTTGAGAGTCCCTTGAACTGTAAGGAGATCAAACCAGTCCATGATAAAGGAGATCAGTCCTGAATATTCATTGGAAGGACTGATGCTGAAGCTGAAGCCCCAATATTTTGGCCACTTGATGCAAAGAGCTGACTCACTGGAAAAGACCCTTGATGCTGGGAAAGATTGAGGGCAGGAGGAAAAGGGGACAACTGAGGATGAGATGGTTGGATGGCATCATTGACTTAATGGACACGAGTTTGAGCAAGCTCCAGAAGTTGGTGATGGACAGGGAAGCCTAGCGTGCTGCATTCCGTGGGGTCGGAAAGAGTCAGACCCAACTGAGTGACAGAACTGAACTGATGTCCCCCTCTCTCCACCTCCTCTGCTGGAAAGGTCACCTGGTGCCCTCCTTTGTCAGTGCTTATACCTCTGAGGTTGCTGGTGCCTTGTTGCTGTTGTAGTTGGTGTCATTGCTTGGGACATCCTGGGCACCAGGATGGTAGGCATGTCTGCTGCATGTGGGGTCACCTTTGTTTGCAGGTACCACCACCATGGGAGGAGGGGGGTGGGACTGGGGGAGTGAAGGTTGCAGGCACTCCCACTATATTCAGGTGTGAGGAGTTCATGGGAGCTGCTACTGCAGGAGGGGTGGGGCAGGGTAGGGGCTGGAACAGGGACTGGAGTCACACGCACCTCTGCAGCTGGAGGGACCAAGGTAACCCAGGCCCCACTGCCACGGATGCTCAGTTCCCAGTGAAACCAGGACCACCGTGGCTGGGGGGCCAGACTCATATGTGCTGCCTCTATTGTTGCTCCTGGGTTCTCTGGGTCTGTGATCTCAGCCATGGAGACAAAGAGGCCAGATTGCAAACGCCCCTGTTATTCCCTCAGTTCGACCACCCTTATGTGTTCAATCCCACCCACCTTTAAATGTTCAGATGTGTGAATTCTCCAACCTCCTAGTGTGTTAGGTGGAGGAACATTTGATGAGTTATGGATGTTTTACTTGTTGTAGGTTGAAGGAGGGAGATAAAGGGAACATTTCATGTCTCCATGATTCTGATGTCACTCTTATTTTCGTAGCTTTAATCATCTCTACAACTTCAACATAAAAAGTCACACTGATCTGAAACTAGTATGTGGGGACTTCCGAAAGATATAAAGTCAATATTGTATTATACTGACTCAATTTGCACAAGTTTGAGCTATCCAGTAAACCCTGGGATTTTGCTCTGCCATTCAACAAAATGTTTTACTGAAAGCTTTTGTTCTTGCTAATAGAGGAGTTGAATAGCACAATTAAATAATTGGAATAAAATTAACTAAATTGGTTGACTCTTCAGAAAAAGTGTTCTAAAAAGCAGCATTGCAGACCATCATGTGACATCTTCAGCTTAAATTTAACATACCACATGTTTCACAAAAGTATGTAGTCTGTGGTACACATATGCCAGTCATGCTGACTCACAAAATAATGTAAAGGATCATCCTAGGATGATTTCTATTGTTTAAAATAACTGAATGAACAACTTTTTAGGTGCTAACTTTTAATTTACTGAAGTGTCTGCAAAGGTACAGTAACAGGAATAACAAATATATTCAAGCAAAGTGTATTAACACTTGATCTGGCTTTACTAAGGATGAATAGTTGTAGATTGACAAACTACTAAGGACAAATAGTAATGATCATTGGCAAATCCATAAATGAATATTCTGAATTACTTGCTCCAAAAATACCATCACTTGCTCTGAAAATATCATATCCACTTATCTAGATGATAAGTACCCAGTGTTCCAAAATCTTATCTCTTATCATGCCAAGTAAGAAGCTCTGATTAGCTACCTGCCTCCTTAAGGACAGTTGAATGGATTTAATAATTGTTTTTGAACTGAAATAAACTGAAGGATATCTTAATTATTAGCATAATTATTATTCTACCTTAAAATGGTTGTTAATAGAAAAATATCAAAATTTTGAATGTTGCTGTCAAAAGCAAGATATCCAGTTAGCGTGTATTTAAGAAATTTAAAAATATATGGTTGATAGGAAAATGGCCACCCAAAGATGTTCTCATCCTAATCTCTAAGACCCGTGTATACGTTCCTTTACATGGCAAAAGGGACTTTGAAGATAGGATTAAATTAAGGATCTTGAGATGGGGAGATTCTACTGAGTTATCTGGGAGACATAATATAATCATGAGTTCCTATAGGAGAAGCAGGAGGATCAGAGAAGAAGATGAGATGAAGGAAGTAAAGTCAGAGTGATGTGAGGAGAGGGCTACAGTCCAAGGAGGCAGTTGTCCTCCAAAGCCTGGAAAAGACAGGAAATGAATTCTCCTGCTAGAATCTTTTGAAGGAGCATAGCTCCGGAAACACCTAATTTTAGGACTGTATCCTCCAGACTATAAAATAATATCTTTGTGTTTTTTAAGCCTCTGAGTTTGTGGTATCACAACAGTAATAGCAAACTAATGCAGTGCTCAAAGAAGAACAAATTAATAGAGCATAAGAAAACAAAATCCTGTCCATTCTTTTCAAATTGATCGTATCCTAAATATTGACCCGAGTTGGTTAACAATTAAGGCATAAAGAAGAAAACTGAAAGAAGAATGGGTTCACCATCAGGATCATTATTTTATTTGTATGGGCGTTCTCAGTTGCTTCTGACTCTGCAACCCCATGGACTGCTGCCAGCCAGGCAGCAAAAATTCCATGAAATTTTCCAGGCAAGAGTGCGGGAGTGGGTTGTCATTTCCTACTCCAGGGAATCTTCCCAACCCAGGGAACTGTAACCCACATTTCTTGCATCTCCTGCATTGACAGATGGATTCTATACCACCATGCCACCTGGGAAGCCCATTACTTTGTTTACATCTGTGCTAATGAAAGCTGTGGGACATGCCTAGACCTGCACTGACCTCCGTGCACTTGTCGGTGCCAAAGGGAAGGACATCAGAGTCTCCCCAGGCTATGTCCTCATACATACCTGTCCCAGGTCCATCTCATTCATTGTTGTTATAGCTTTTCTGCTTTTGCATTTAATACAGGAGATAATGAAGTGACTGACATTTGAGGTCCACTAGCAATATCTAAACTGTAGTTTTGATTGTCTTAAGTCAAACTTTTACAATTTTCCCAGTTCATTGAAAATTTAGGTCATGAAGAGCTGGGTTGGAAGCCTGCCTTTTCTATTCATGACCATGTATCTTGCTTATATTGTTTAATTTTCCCAAACCTTAACATCCTCATCTGTAATATGGTAAAGGAAAGATATTGTATGATTTATGGAAAGTAGTTCAGAATATGTGCTCAGTAATGTAGAGCGGCAGTCCTCAACCTTTTGGCACCAGGGAATGGTTTCATAGAAGAAAACTTTCCCATGGACCCGAGGTGAAGATGGTTTCCAGTGATTCAAGTGCATTACATTTATAGTGCATTTTACTTCTATTATTAATACATCAGCTCCACCTCAGACCATTAGGCATTAGATCCCTGAGGCTGCCCTGCTTAGAGAGATTCTTTTTCTTTCATCACCAAAATTAATTGTCCCCATTATCCTGTTAACTGAAATCTCTACACACTACCATAGTCAAAGCTTTAGACTATTTAGCTCAGCTTTCTCTAGTGTAAAAACATTAAATAAACAAACAGATATCTGTTTAACCTTGAGGTTTCCTTAAGCATTTTAAGCTGCATTTCTCTCACCAGTAATATGGACATCATGAGAAATGTGAAAATATGAGTATTTTTTGGCATAACATAGGTGCTTAGTAAATGTTATTTTATTTTTATTCAATTTTTTTCTCTTTTTAAAAATAGCTTATTTTAAAATTATAGAAAAATGTATTTCTTTGAAAGGACAAATTAATACTAAACACTGGTTGGTTTCACTTAATGAGCAGCCATCATTATTGAACAAAATGAAGAAGAATATCTTAGAATAGAATTTTGGTTCCTTAAATTCTGATAATGATCATGGCAAATAGGAAAGATTTTGTCCAATGTATTCCCACTTTAAATCCATAGGCAAGTTATTTCATAATTTATCAAATACAGTCATTTTAAAAATTCCAATATTTTAGGATTCACTTGCAACCTATGCTAGCCCTGTCCTTCTGCCACTCCCCTACAAATATAATAAGCAGAACAGGGGCCTTGTCTGAACTGAAATCTGACCTGACCTGAAAAATAACTTCTTGGCTTGGTTTATCTGTATAAATTCTGCCCAGTCCCATAAGATTTCCACATTTAAACTGATCTTAAGTATTAATAGTTGAGCCCAGACACCGAAGCCTCCTAAATATTTACAAGTAAGAAAAACACATGGGCTGTAGAGATTTTAGGTAAAAAATAACAGATATATTCATACTTAGACTTTTTTTTAAGCTGAATCTCAAGTGATCCAATAAAAGGTCCTTATTTACAAAGGAAGAACATTGAGCTATCTATAAATAGCCTGGTGAACACAGGGAGGCCTGGCATGCTGCAATTGATGAGGTCACAAAGAGTCGGACACAACTGAGCGACTGAACTGAACTGAACAGAACATAGAGTAAAGAAAGTGTTAGGCAATCAAATAAAAACACTATGCAGTGACTTAAAATACCAAGACAGAAACTTGATTCAAACACAAAAGAACATGTCTGTGTATTTTGATTGCATTGCTAAGTCATAAAGAGCTTGTGTTTTTATGGTTGTTAATCAAACACAACACTTTGCTAGGTAATCACTTTATTCTTTGTCTCTAATTGCTTCTTAAATTTGATTATTAGATCATGAGACTGAAAAGAAGATCTTCATTACTAATGAATGGAGATACGGAAAATATAAGCGGCTTGCAGGTGGACCACTTGTGGTGAGATGAGAACAAAGTCAGATTTTCCAATTTCCAATGTAGTTGTCCCTTAGCAACGCTTCCTTTTTGGGCTCTGGTTCAAATATCCAGTTCTTTTATTGGGAGTAATACTTTTAGAAGCACAGCCCTTGATAAAAAATTAAGATTAAGCAGAAGTTTTAGAAAATCCATTTATCAGATGCTAAAGAGATTAAAAACAAAAATTGCTTTTGACAGTCCTTGACAAAGAAGCAAGGATTCATTATCAATGTCTTTTCCTCTCCCAGCCCCCACTGTATCAAAAGCATGGGACTGCAGAACCCAAAGAAGCATTCTCCAGGAGTCTTTCCAGTCTCTCAGTGGTGTCCAGCTCTTTGTGACCCCATGGATTGCCCTGTTCTTCACTATCAGAAATGGAAACCAATTAAATACATAAGAAAGAATTAGAAATTGACAGAGGAAGACTTATTAGTTAAGAGCACAGTCCCAACAACTCTGGAGGATTTGGACTTGATGTAAAAAATAAAGACAGATATATAATATTGCTTGAAACTATATAAAATCACCAATATATGTATATTAATTTATCTTAATGTTTGATTACATATAAATATTTAAATATTTATAAATGCATATTCAGGAAATGGTAATTTATGAAACTGTTTTTATATCTGATGTTCAATAATGTTAGAAAAATATATTACCTATGAGTATCCTGGTCTGATCTAATATTGAAATTATTAATCCCTTTCTTTTATCAATCCCTTTCTCTTATTCATTATCTCATTTTAATATAAATAGCCTGCCCTGACATACTTAAGTTATTTAAAAAATAATCTTAGAGGTTAGTAATCTAAAATTTCTTTATTTTTAGCATCAGAAAAAATATTTATAGTTTCCTTATTTTTGTGCTAGTTGCTCACAGTTTGATCCCACTAATTTGCCCCCACTCCCAAGTAGAATGTTCCATGAGGCAGGTATTTTATTTTGTTGCTGTTGTTCACTAATCTAATCCAAGGATTAGTATCTGACAAGAAGAAAAATTCAGTGATACTCATTGAATCAATTAATGAATCAATTATAAGAATAAAGTGGCAAAGGATTTGTGTGACAGCCAATCACTTATGATTTTACACTTACATTTTTACTACAGTCAAAACGTGTGCTCTGAGTAATAGTGTGTAAATGTCTTGGCACTAGTCACTTGATATGGCAACTCTCTTTCCCGGTGTCTTTTAAATGTAGTACATAAAATGTCTCATACAGGTTTATCTAGGAACCAATGTGTTTTTAAATCTTAAAAATCTTTCTCATAGCTCCTTTGGTCTTTGTCATCTTTTTCAAAATTATAATATAAACCAAGTAAAGTAGAATGGGGTGATCAGCTCCATGATTCATCTATTTTTTGATCTTTCTCTCTCTGTTAATGTTTCTTTTTCCTTCTTGGGCTTCCTATGCCACCATAATTTATCTTTACTTTTATACTTTCCCTTATTTCTCTCTTTGTCTTTTCCTTTTCTCTAATTATCCAAAAATTCTGTCCAGTTTTTTTAAATAAACAAAATGAAGAAACAAATTAACATAAAACATGTATTGTGTTTCATACAAAATTCTTATTATATATAATTATCTTTCAGTATAAATTATAAATTATTTATCTTTTTGATGGAAGCCTTATTTCATATATGTATATTTATATATCTTTTTTCAAAAATTAGACAAATTTATTATAAAAATGGAAAAAATATAGAACAGTACTAAAAACTCAAAAATTCCACTACTCAAGAATGACCACTGTTAAAATGGAGAAGGGGAGTATGACAGAATTTTAGTTTAGGACATGTTAAGCTTAAGATGCCTCAGTTCAGTTCATGTCAGTCATGCAGTTGTGTCAGACTCTTTGCGACCCCATAGACTGCAGCACATAAGGCCTCCTTGTCCATTACCAACTCCCAGAGTTTACTCACACTCATGTCCACTAAGTCAGTGATGCCATCCAATCATCTCATCCTCTGTTATCCCCTTCTCCTCCCACTTTCAATCTTTCCCAGCATCAGGGTCTATTCCAATGAGTCAGTTCTTCACATCAGGTGGCCAAAGTATTGGAGTTTCAGCTTCAGCATCAGTCCTTCCAATGAATATTCAGTACTGATTTCCTTTAGGGTGGGCTGGTTGGATCTCCTTGCAGTCCAAGGGACTCTCAAGAGTCTTCTCCAACACCACAGTTCAAAAGCATCAATTCTTCGGTGCTCAGGTTTCTTCACAGACTAACTCTCACATCCATACATGACCACTGGAAAAACCATAGCCTTGACTAGATGGACTTTTGTTGGCAAAGTAATGTCTCTTCTTTTGAATATGCTGTCTAGGTTGGTCATAACTTTTCTTCCAAGGAGTAAGCGTCTTTTAATTTCATGGCTCCAGTCACCATCTGCAATTATTTTGAAGCCCCAAAAATAAAGTCTGACACTGTTTCCACTCTTTCCACATCTATTTCCCATGAAGTGATGGGACCAGATGCCGTGAACTTCATTTTCTGAATGTTGAGTTTTAAGCCAACTTTTTCACTCTCCACTTTCATTTTCATCAAGAGGCTTTTTAGTTCCTCTTCACTTTCTGCCATAAGGGTGGTGTCATCTGCATATCTGAGGTAATTGATATTTCTCCTGGCAATCTTCATTCTAGCTTGTGCTTCCTCCAGCTCAGTGTTTCTCATGATGTACTCTGCATAGAAGTTAAATAAGCAGGGTGACAATATACAGCCTTGACGTACTCCTTTTCCTATTTGGAACCAATCTGTTGTTCCATGTCCAGTTCTAACTGTTGCTTCCTGACCTGCATATAGGTTTCTCAAGAGGCAGGTCAGGTGGTCTGGTATCCCCATCTCTTTCAGAATTTTCCACAGTTTATTGTGATCCACACAGTCAGATACTTAATAGAGATATAAAATATGTAATTAGATCTATCAGTTTGGAGTTCAGGAAAGAAGCTCAATTTGGATATGTATGTTTGAAATCATCAACATCTAAATGATATTTAAAGCTATGAGACTAGATGAGATCATCAAAGGAGCATAGACAGAAAGATATCAGATGTAAAGCCTGGGCCCGGGGACTTCCTTGGTGGTCCAGTGGTTAAGACTTCACCTTCCCATGCAGGGGATATGGGTTCTGTCCCTGGTCGAGAAGATAAGATCCCATATTCCTCAGGGCCATACAACAGCAAAACATAAAACAGAAGCAATATTGTGACGAAATTCAATAAAGACTTTAAAAATGGTCCACATTAAAAAAATCTTTAAAACATTTTTTAAAAATATAATAAATTAAAAAGATGGAGATCAGAGATATTTCAGTGTTAAAATATCAGGGAAACAGGAGGAACCAGAAAGGGAGATTGGTGTATGAAAAGAGAACAGAGACGGAGGACAGCCAGGAGAAGTGTTGCCCAGGAAACCAAGGGAAGTAAGTCACTTTATGGGGTGGGCAGTGGTGTTTTAAGCTGGCCTGAAACTCAACATTGAAAAACTATTAAGATAATGGCATCTGGTCCCATCCCTGCATGGCAAATAGATGGGGAAACAATGGAAACAGTGACAGACTCTATTTTGCAGGGCTCCAAAATCACTACAGATGGTTGCTACAGTCATGAAATTAAAAGACACTTGTTCCTTGGAAGAAAAGCTATGACAAACCTAAACAGCATATTAAAAAACAGAGACATTACTTTGCCAACAAAGGTCTGTCTAGTCAAAGCTATAATTTTTCCAGTAGTCATGTATGGATGTGAAAGTTAGACTATAAAGAAAGCTGAGCAGTGAAGAATTGATGTTTTTGAACTGTGGTTTTGGAGAAGACCATTGAGAGTCCCTTGGACCGGCAAGGAGATCTCAGTGCTAAAAGGAAGTCAGCCCTGAATATTAACTGGAAGGACTGATGCTGACACGGAAACTCCAATACCTCGGCCACCTGATGTAAAGAAGTGACTCTTTGGAAAAGACCCTGATGCTGGGCAAGGTTGAAGGCAGGAGGAGAAGGGGACGACAGAGGATGAGATGGTCGGATGGCATCACTGAGTCAAGGGCCATGATTTTGAGCAAGCTCCGGGAGTTGGTGATGGACAGGAAGCCTGGTGTGCTGCAACCTATGGGGTCGCAAAGAGTTGGACATGACTGAGCAACTGAACTGAACTGAAACTGAATGGTGTTGAATACTGCTATACTCTCTCTGATCTGTAGATACCGTGACCCTCATTACAATCTACCTGAATTGGTAAAATAAGAGATAGTATTAATATTACTTAAAATCATATTGAGCACTGCTTAGTGTCAGGGATATGGCTGGTGGATGCAAATATATAGTCTATCCTCAAGGGATCTGTAGCCTGTTAATGATCTCATGTTCTCTGGAGCTTCTTCCTCCTCTTGTGTGGAATGAATGAGAGACGAGAACAATGGGCCTCACTGCCAGTAAGGATACCACAGTAAGCACGAGTATCTTCATCCTCTCCAAAGGATATTCAATAATTTACATATCTGACATCTGCGATATGTCAGACAGCTGACGATTTTTAACAGAGGCAATTATGCTAGATGAAGTTTCAATCTGTATTATCAGGGTTATTGGGAGAATAAGGTTATGAAAATCAATAATGCAGAGTCTTTCCTCAAAAAATTCCTTAATATTTAACATCAAGTGAACGTTTGATTTTCAGTTAGAGGTTAATTTGGTTCATGACTTTTTGATAATTTTAGAAAATCTTCAAGCTTTCTATGAAGGTCTTATAGTTCATAATTTTCATACTTTAAACATTCAGTTGTTTGCACAGAGAGGATTTTTACCATGTGGATCTCACTTGAACAAATATAGTTAGTATCACGTAGCATTCAAGTTTATACTTTAAGTACATTTAAAATAATTATTAAAACTTTTGAAATAATGAAAAAAATTGAATGGATGAGAATTTCTTTTTAAGATTATGGATGTGAACAATTTTTTAAAACTCTTTATTGAATTTATTACAGTATTATTTGTTTTTTCTTTTTGTACTCTGGGCATGTGGGATCCTAGTTCCCTGATGAGGGTTAAAATCCTCACTTGTTGCAATGGAAGCTGATGTCCTAACAACTGGACCATCAGGGAAGTCCCTGGACAGGAATTTTTTAGAGAAGAGTCTCAGCTCCAATTCTAGGGAAAGTGAACGAAGAAGGAGAGAAGATCATTTGAAAGGGGAAGAGCAAGTAAGAAAGGAAAGAATAGAAAGGGAAAAACATATCTGGAGAATAATTGACAGCTGGAGCTTTGTTCTATTTGATCTTGTTTCTCTTCCTCCCGCAGTTACTCTCATATAGCCCATTTAGAATATTCTAGATGACCCTACCATTCATGATTTTCCATTTCCTTGGAGAACAGAAGTAAAATAAATGAGAGGAGCTTTCTTCTTTCTTTATAGCTCAGTTATGATCATTGTTAAGTAACATTTTTTTTATCGGAAAACTGCTCCAATTATAATACTGGCACAGTTAAAAAGATTAAGACACACGCAAATCACTCAGCATAGGGGAAAAAACGTCAGTCTTCGAGTTTTAAAGCTACTCATTAGATTTTATAATGGTAGAAACATTTATGCTGTACTTGATTCTGTACTTGTAAGTTTAGATTCTTTTTCGTCAAGAAGTTTCCCTGAGTATATAAATATACCCACAAAACCTGGATCTATTCCTCATGGAGAGCATTGAGTGTCTCCTTTAGGGCACTACATTGCTTGCTGATACTGCATAGGAAGCGGGGAGTCAGAGAACAAACCCGTGTTCTAAAGACTACTGTTTCCTAATACCAAATATTACAACATGGATACCCCTTGGACACATCAGCACAGCTTCCCACAGATCTGCTGGCGTTGCTAAGACATTTCATTAGGAGAGTTCCCCCTCCAGGGAGTAGATTATTGATCTCTGAAGGATCTCTAAGGTTCTAAGAATGTGTTGTGGGGAAATAACATATTCTCATTCAAATGTGAAAGAATGATGCCTTAGGGACTTTCCATTAAGTACTGAACCAATAAAGACTAAAAATCTAATTGGCAAATACTACTGTACTGCTTTATTCCCTTTATATCCATCTTTTGGAATAATGTTGCCCTTTCTTTACTAGAGGGCAAAATTCTGCCGTAATTAAGAAAACAGATTCTTAACCTAGAAACTCTCTGAACCTAGAGGTGAGAACCCCAGAACCTAAACAGATTGCCTGCTATTTTTTATATTTATTTCAAAGCTTTAACATCTCAGGAGAGTAAATCAAGTAACTGGCCTTAATCGTAATATTTAAGAAGTATGCATGAGGAGCATGTATTTACATAGCTGTTAGACACACTTTCAGACATTTGCAGCAACTGGCTTCTTATTTGTGAACATTAAAGGGTAGTAGCAATTATTTGCTGAAAACAAGTTTATTAGAGTTTATGTTGATACAGAGATAATGTTGATTATCATTATCATTATTTTCATTCAATAGGATGAATTTTTTTTGATCCTTTAAAAAATGATAACAGTAACCAATTAATGAAAAAGAATAAGTACATGCTTCTATCACCACACCATCCTGATGACTAAGTACTGAACGTGGTCGGCATTCAATTGTGCCAGCATATGGTCGTCTTTCCACTTGACAAAAGGGTTTCTTTTGCTAATAAGTCATTTCTCACAACAGATGTCCTTAGTCTAGCTTCTGAACTGTAGGCAAAGTGGAAAAAAGTAATGAAATCCTTAATCAGTTCAGCTGAACACTTTCATTTTATTTTTTATTTTTTCTGCTATATGAACTCCCCTTCAAGTTTGAATATCCTCCTATAATTATTGGAAATATAGGTGTTGACTGGGTCCTTTCATGCCAGCATATACAAGCAGTGAATCTAATGAAGGCAACACTCTAGGCTACAGAGACATCAAGGACTGATTTCTCTTTTATTACTGTAGGTGAGTGAAATCTACAACCATCCTGGGTTAGCATTCCATCAGGTATCAAAGGACTACCCAGGAAAGAGTCATATGTTGTTGCAGGAATGCAGTTATTTAGACAACTGGAGCCTTTCCTCTGCTTTAGCTTTGCATATCAGGGTGTAGCACTCATAGTATCAAAGGAAATGAGCAATAAGAGCATTTGAATTCCTGAATCTGTAATAGATATCATAGTCATCTCCACATTTTCCATCAAGTCTTTTAAGCCTGAAAATATTATGACCTATTACTAAGGCAGCATTTGATTCCTTACCAACTTAGCTTTTGAGCTAAAATATTAAAATAGCATTTGCTAAAAATATTGCAGAATGTGCTTGTGTTTGAAAAGAATATATTAGACTTTAGTGATTGGTTACACTTTATGTAACAAAGAAGTGCACACTTTGAATCCATAAGAGGTAGCTTAGTTCAGGCTAAAAGAGAAAAGTCTCTTCTTAAAGTTTGAATATTAATTGCTATTGAAACAATGACTACCTAGAAAAACTGTTGAACTTCTGAAACAAATTGAATAACCACTTTTGGAATACAGAAGGTGGTTTCTAAAGTAAGTTCTTATTGAATTCCCATGGAATAAAGACAGTCAAAGATACCTGCTTTGCTACTGGATGGCTCTGAATTTTCTCATCCATAAGATGTGTTAGTGTGTCTAGTTATGGTGATGTTGGTGAAGGGGTGATCAACAACTAATGCTGATACACTAAACAACTATGTGTTGCAGTTATTTCAAATGTGGACCAAGGAAATGAACATAGGAGTGATCTACTTTATGTAAGGGTATGATAGTACTCTTACATAAAAGATGGCGCAGTGGTAAAGAATCCTCCTGCCAATACAGGAGATGAAAATGACACAGGTTTGATCCCTTGATCAGGAAGATCCCCTGGAGCAGGAAATGGCAACCTGCTTCAGCATTCTTGCCTGAGAAATCTCATGGAGACAGGAGCCTGGTGCTCAGAGAGTCCACGAGGTCTCAAGGAGTTGGACATGACTGAACAACTGGTCACGCACATTATAGACCTCTAAAGTGAATGCTTGCTGGCAGCTGAAATTAGCATTAAATACATGTAACACTTCAAATGCTTTTCCTTGACTGTCCCCTCCCTCCACTTCCTAATACCCTCATCACAGAAATACATTTCTAGTCTGAATTCTCTTGAATGTTGAAAACATCTGTTCTGCTGTGTAGCAATGTCACACATTAGGAACAAAATTTTCATCTTTACAGTTGATCTTTTTATCTGCACACCCACACAAATAATTACAGCATGAAACTGAAATAGAGCCACTGAGTCTGTGAGTTTAGCTCAGACTTGAAGGAATAAGTGTCACAGGTGGGACAGATCCAGAGAAAAGCAGTGTGAGTTTGGACCGATTACTCTCCTTCACTGAGATCTGAAAGGATGTGTATTTCCCGTGGACACCAAGTGAGGTAAGCCATTTCCCACCAGATCATTTTCTCGTGACCTGAACTTATCCAGCCAACTTCACACAGCACTCCTTTATTGCAGAAAATGAGGATGATGCTTCCACTCTAGTCACTGAGCAAAGCTACAGAATTTAGCAGGCTTGTACATTTTTCACCGAGAACCACTGAGACCAGCAAAACAGAAGATTAACTTGAAGACGCAGGAGCTCAGTCCTGAATGTTATAACTACATATAAAATGTCACAGAACATAGGATCAGAATGAAACCAGTATCGTTTTACACAGAAAACAGGTTGTTTTAATAGAGAAAATGGGAAGGTAACACTTACCTGTGTGTGCTGGGGAGAGAGCCCAGCGATGTGCTTCACAAGAAAAAAGATGTGCAATAGTGTTTTTTGTGAACATTATAAACTGAGTCCCCATTCTTAAAGTCAAAATGTACCTTAAATGTTTGAGAAGCCTTCCTAGTAAGAAAATTTTTAACTTTAATTTTATCATAGATGCAATCTTTTTTTTTCCCAAACACATTTTACATTTTGTGGGACTAGAATTTTGTGAAACATTTTGAGAAAGGCTGTTGTAGATAATTAGAGGTAGAATACAAGGCTGTGCTTGAACTAAGTTAAGATCTCTAAGAGTTTGATTTTTTTTCAAGTATATACTACATATTTCCTTTGTTCCAGATGTTCAGTACACTCGGACATATCTCTTACAAATCTGTAATTCAGGTATCTAGATACATTAATACTGCTTTAGACCTCTGTTGGCATAATTCCCATGGTCAGCATTATTTTGTGGTTAAGATGTTTCCAAGATGACAGACTGGATGGGTATTACATATTTTAGTTATCTGTCAAAATTTCTCAAGTGACTAAAATTATCTATTCTGTTTATGGACTAATTTAGTTATTGAAGGTATTTTTATTTTGCCAAACATTCCCTGGAGAAATCAATAACCTCTATTTCAAGCATTCAGGAAACTGAAGGTCCATTTACAATCATAATTATAATCAAAATTATAAAATCACTGAAGGGAGATGTAGCTGGAGAAAAATGGAGCATTAAGTCAAAAGCCCCATACAGACTATGTTAGGCTGATACTCCAGAGGTGTCTACATATGTGTACAGGGTTTCTCACTCAGTGGGCAGGGAGACTGAAGACAGTTCGTAACAAACATGTGTTGTATGTTTACAAATATATGATATTTACATCCATGCATAGTATATCAACATAATAGCAAAACATAAGCCCCTCAATCATTTCTGATATTAAAATAACTCTAACCTTGTCTTCCAATAGACCACTCTATATCAACTGGAAATTAAAATATTTATTTGGCTCCCTTTTCCTTTAACAAACAAAAATAAACTTTTTTAAATCAAAATGTCTGTTAGTTCTTCTGTTCTGTTGAAAGAAAGGTTATACAGAAGTTATCACAAATCCATGCACACTAATGAGTGTTTTGAGTCATCAAATTGGATTCAGAACAGTGGAAGAGATGGGAGGACTAAATATATTGCATAAAAGCAAGTAGAATTATTTGGTGCTGTAATAACACTTATTTTTATTGGCAGGACACTGATGCAGATTTAATCAGAGGTAAAGATATAAATCCTTGAGTTCACACTGAATGTACAATATCTAACAAACAAACTTATGAACATGGAAATAAATTGAGGTTTGCAGACAAGAATAAAGAACAAGCCGTAAAATATTTCAGCTTAATTGAAAGAAACTCATTGAGGGTAAGCCTTTAAAGGGCAAGAGTATGAAATTTTCAGTTAATTGACATTGTTTTTAATCAATCTTCTCCATCCTTTGCATATTTTTTCAGTGTTTTCTATATGTCATTTAAAAATTTGTATTGTTCATGATTTGATATACTACTTTTTGGAACAATTCCCAAAACTCTATGCCTCTATGTTTGAAAAGTTTGAATTTTAGATGCCTTAGAGTCCCTGATTCATCACAAACAAACTAGCAAATACACAACCAATCTGGCATTTGACAGGATTTCAGCTTTAAACTAGTTTCATTTAGACATATCAAATTTATTTCATTTTGTCAAGTATGCTAGATTTCTCCTAAAGTAACATTGGCATACAACATTAAGATATATAGAAAAATAGTTATACACTGAAAGAGTAGCCCTTGCATACATTATTTCTAAGATATTGGAAATAGATTTGACTTTGAAGTAAACTGTGCACACACAATCTACTTAAAACAAACAAACAAAAAGATATCTCTCAATGTGTTTATTTCCTCTAAAATATATTGAAGCCACTTAGAATATTTAGAAACCAAAATTTTGCATTGGATGAAGAATTATTACTGTATACTATCTACTCACCATACTAAATTAATGATCACAATTATAGGTTTTTATGAGATTTCTATAATATAATAGGAAAAACTATAGTCTCTAAAAATTATACAGACCAGGGCATTTTATCACTAAGCAGGTCTCTCCTAGAGATATAACTACCTTTCTATCAGAAATAGGGCTGAACAGAGCATGCTGCAAGAGAGATTTCTGTTTATTTAAGGATAGTCTGTATATTCTACCCACCTAAGTAGCCTCATTATCTGAAAGCTGACATCTCTGTGATACTCCCTTTCTACTTCCTTAAAAGTGCTTTTACTTTCACTGAGTTTAAATACAATCTTGGGTAATCAGAAATTGTTACTTTCTCTGGTTAGCCAGACATCACAGAAGAAGAATTTGGGGAAGGTAAAGTGAAAGAGGAAGATAAATTTAATAGTTGGTTCATTTTCATATGGTTGGGCTGTGATGACCTACAGTTGATCTGTATAACTTTTTGAGATGGTTTCTAATCCAGCCCAGTCAATATAAAAACTTTGTC
This sequence comes from Nanger dama, assembly GCA_917880005.1. Classification (NCBI taxonomy): domain Eukaryota; kingdom Metazoa; phylum Chordata; class Mammalia; order Artiodactyla; family Bovidae; genus Nanger; species Nanger dama. Next base: position 39,689,942 of record CAKJTW010000004.1, read on the forward strand.
AGATGGACTTTATTTGCTGTCTGAGCAGGATGCCTTAACAGACTATGGTTTACATCTCTCTGGTGACTTCTTTCAGAATTAGGTGGTTTTTGTGCTGCTGCTGCTGCTGCTAAGTTGCTCCAGTCGTGTCCAACTCTGTGTGACCCCATAGACGGCAGCCCACCAGGCTTCCCCCTCCCTGGGATTCTCCAGGCAAGTACACTGGAGTGGTTTGCCATTTCCTTCTCCAATGCATGAAAGCAAAAAGTGAAAGTGAAGTTGCTCAGTCATGTCCGACTCTGAGTGACCCCATGGACTGCAGCCTACCAGGCTCCTCCGTCCATGGGATTTTCCAGGCAAGAGTACTGGATGGGGTGCCATTGCCTTCTCCGATGGTTTTTGTGCTAAGGCTCCTTTATCTTTGGTAGCCTATCTATCTTCCTTCTTGACTTTCATTATTCTCTCCTTTGCTTTACCAGACCCACTCAGCATTGTACCTATGTGCTGGAGCCATACTTAAGGCAGTTTACTTGATGAACAAGAAGAGCAGCACTGATATTTTAATAAGGAAATGAAATGAAATACATGATTTGAGTTTGGAAAAAAAATCAGATCAAATTACAATCTGATCAAACTTTTTCCAAAACAGTATTTCAAAATAAGGATGACATCGTCACTGGTAGAATGTATATCCCTGTTAGACTGGTCATGATGAAGCCAGTGTAGATGCCTCAAAAGAGCAGAAGTACCAGAAATATATAAAGACAGAGTTTCAAGTCCCCTCTGTAGAAATGTGTCCTCATGGTCTCTCTACCCATCAGTTCTGGTGCTTATTGTGCTACACTGAGCACTGGAAAGAGGAACTTTTCCTGAGCCTCAGCTTGCCTCTTGTTTATCATGGGCAACAGGACCCAGTATGGCTGACTGTTGGAGTAAACACACAGATGGCGTAGCTCAGGGCATGGCAATGGAACAGTGAATGTCTGATATTTCTCACTATGCTTATGGACTGTGGAGCTCACTGAGACTCTGCCAGATGTTGGTCTTCTCAGACCATGGAAGCCTGAGTGATACAGCACATAGCCAGAGCTAAGGAAGTGCTAGGATCGAGTTAGAGTTGAGAGGATAAAGCTGGGCCAGTCTGAGACTGATTTTTCCATTTTCATACTGTTCTTCTCTATGCAGTTTAAATAACTCACAGGATAAGTTGGCAGGTGTTTCAGTTATCTATTACTGCATCCAAACAACAACCAAAAAGCCCAAAGTTTTCTTGCTTGAAACAAGCATAAGAAGATTCTCACTTTCAGGAAGATAAAGTAGACATTATTTTCCCATTCCTCTCATAAAATAAAAATGAACATAAGCTCTTGAAAGCTAAATGTAAAAGGCAGAAAAGCTAGGTATTGAGGGTCCAAAAGAAAGGCATGGTAAGTAGTTCGCCAGGTTTTTGTTTTTCTTCTCATATATCTGAGGCTGAGTCTGGCTGAACAAGCCAGCCAACTGGAAATGACCAAAAGCACAGACAAAAATGCACCCTCCCATACAAGGTTTGCTTTTCTAGCCAGAGGATCAGGAAAGGGGGAGCAAAACTCTAGCAATACTTCCACAGAAAGGAGACGAGACAAAATCTCTAATACCAGGAATGAAAGAGGAAACATTACTATAGACTCTGCAGACATCAAAAGGACAATAAGGGAATTGTACAAGCAACTATATACAATATTTTACAAGTTAAACAAATATGTCACTTCTTTGAAGCACAAATTACCACATTCACTCAACATGAAATCATTTAAATAGTCCAATATCTGTTGAGGAAATTTATTTATAATTCTTAAAAACTCTCTCCATAAAAGAAATCTTCAGGTCCAGATGGTTCTGGTAGAAAATTATACCACCAATGTAAAAAGTTAATACTAATTTTACAAAATCTTTTCTAGAAAATATAAAAGGATATAACATCTTTCATTTTATGAAACTAGTATTACCCTGACATTAAAATCAGATAAAGACAAAACAAAAGAAACTACATCCCAATATTACTCATGAAAATAGATAAAAAATCTTTAAGAAATGTTAGCAAGTTGAATTTGTTTTATATATATACATATATAAATTATACATGATGACCTGGTCATCATCAAATTATACATGATGATTATTGAAAGGATGCAAATCTTTCAGTAGACAGAAATCAATCAATGTAGTACATCATATTGACTAAAGACTAAACAAGAAAAATTACATCATTGTATCAGTTAATATAGAAAAAGGCTTTGACAAAGTTTAACACTCATTTATGATAAAAACAAATTTTAGAGAAATGAAAATAGATGAGAGCTTCTTCAACTTGATAAAAAGCATCTACAAAAACAAAACAAAACATGGCCACCGTAATATGTAATAGCAGAACACAATGCTTTATTTAAAGAATGGGAAAAAGTTAAGGATGTTTATAATCATACTCTTATTCAGCATAGATTTTCTTGCCAGGACAATAAGGCAAGAGAAGGAGATAAACAGCATACATATTGGAAAGGAAAAAATGAAACTGTCCCTATTTATATGGACATAATAAAGGACAGAAATGGTATAGACCTAACAGAAGCAGAGGATATTTAGAAGAGGTGGCAAGAGCACACAGAAGAACTATATAAAAAGATCTTCATTACACAGATAACCACGATGCTGTAATCACTGACTTAGAACCAGACATCCTGGAATGAGAAGTCAAGTGGGCCTTAGGAAGCATCACTATGAACAAAGCTAGTGGAGGTGATGGAATTCCAGTTGAGCTATTTCAAATCTAAAACATGATGCTGTAAAAGTGTTGCACTCAATATGCCAGCAAATTTGGAAAACTCAGCAGTGGCCACAGGACTGGAAAAGGTCAGTTTTCATTCCCATCCCAAAGAAAGGCAACACCTAAGAATGTTCAAATTACTGCACAACTGCACTCATCTCACACGCTAATAAAGTAATGTTCAAAATTCTCCAAGCCAAGCTTCAACAGTATATGAACCATGAACTTCCAGATGTTCAAGGTGGATTTAGAAAAGGCAAAGGAACCAGAAGTCAAATTGCCAACATCTGCTCGATCATAGAAAAAGCAAGAGTTCCAGAAAAAAAAATCTATTTCTGCTTTATTGACTATGCCAAAGGCTTTGACTGTGTGGATCAAAAAAGAAAAACTGTGGAAAATTCTTCAAGAGATGAGAATACCAGACCACTTATCCTGCCTCCTGAGAAATCTGTATGCAGGTCAGGAAGCAACAATTAGAAATGAACGTGGAAAAACAGATTGGTTCCAAATCAGCAAAGGAGTACAACAAGGCTGTATATTTTCACCTCCTTATTTAAATTATATGCAGAGTACAACATGCAAAATGCCAGGCTAGGTGAAACACAAGCTGGAATCAAGATTGCCGGGAGAAACAGCAATAACCTTGGATATGGAGGTGATACCACCCTTATGGCAGAAAGTGAAGAACTAAAGAGCCTCTTGATGACAGTGAAAGAGGAGAGTGAAAAAGTTGGTTTAAAGCTCAACATTCAGAAAACGAAAATAATGGCATCTGGTCCCATCACTTCATGGAAAATAGACAGGGGAATAATGGAAACAGTGAGAGATTTTATTTTGGGGGCTCCAAAATCACTGCAGGTGGTGACTGCAGCCATGAAATTAAAAGACGCTTACTCCTTGGAAGAAAAGCTATGACCAACCTAGACAGCATCTTAAAAAGCAGAGACATTACTTTGCCACCAAAGGTCTAGCTAGTCAAAGCTATGGCTTTTCCAGTAGTCATGTATGGATGTGAGAGTTGGACTGTAAAGAAAGCTGAGCAGTGAAGAATTGATGCTTTTGAACTGTAGTGTTGGAGAAGACTTTGAGAGTCCCTTGGACTGCAAGGAGATCCAACCAGCCCATCCTAATGGAAATCAGTCCGAATATTCATTGGAAAGACTGATGCTGAAGCTGAAACTCTAATACTTTGGCCACTTGATGTGAAGAACCGACTCCATGGAAAAGACCCTGATTCTGGAAAAGACTGAAGGCAGAAGGAGAAGGGGGCCCCAGAGGATGAGATGGTTGGATGGCATCACCACCTCGATTGATCTGAGTTTGAGTAGGCTCTGTGATGCTGCTGCAGTCCATGGGGTCGCAAAGAGTTGGACATGACTGAGCAATGGACCTGAACTGAATACATAAGAGATAAATAAGTAAACAAATTATAAGATTAATAATTGGATTAAGTTTTTAGTTTTAGACCCTTTTCTTCCATTTTTGGAAAATTCTCATGATCTGTCTTATCTCTTCCATTTTTGTTTCTCCATCATTTTCTCAATTCTGTTCTTCTCTAATTCCTACTAGAAAGAACTTGGAGTTTATGTACCTGAAAAATTGTTCAGACATTTTATCTCATTTCCATGGATCCTTTTTAGTCAATACCTCAACTTTGTTTTCCAACTTAATTCTTTCTTGTGCTAATGAAAATTAAAGTTTATCTTGGTCATGTCTTATTTTCTATGTAAATAACTAAACTTTGTATTGACAAATTTTTTATTATGTTTATGTGGGCTTTCCTGGTGGCTCAGAGGTTAAAGCATCTGCCTCCAATGCAGGAGACCCAGGTTCGATCCCTGGGTCAGCCCCTGGAGAAGGAAATGGTAACCCAATCCAGTATGTTTATGTATACTAGTACTTATTTAAGTTCTGTTCACTGTTCTATCTCTTTTTAAAAAAGGATTTCTGGCACACAGTTTTTCAGAGCCCAGTTTCTGAAGTCAGAGTGCATGGATCTGAATTTGAATTTGAATGTTAGACCAGACAAATGACTAATACCTCCCTGTCTTAGATTTTCCATTTGCAAAATGGAAATTGTTCTCAAGGTCTTTGTAAAAAAATATTGAGTTATTAAATGTAAAGCTTTCAGAACAATGTCTGACATGTAATGGTCTCTACATTAGTGCTGGTAATATTATCAATACTTTTTTATTTATGTCATTTCTTAATCTATCTCTTCCAGACAGAATCTAAAAGAAATTTTCAAACATTCCTCACATTTTAATTTCAGCCAGACTAAATAAGTATTCTGTATATAAATCTTTTCTTGATGTTATTGTTACCAAGACCTTTTTCACTTATATGCTTTGGAATTTCATCTGAAAGCTCATTTTCAGTAGGAAATCCTGTATGTGTTTCCTCTTCTTCTTTCCATTTCTTACATCTCATGTTCCTCACTATCCTACAATCAAGTCCTATTCTAGAGCTTATTTTTCTGTATTGTAAATAGCTCACACACAAAAAAAAATTAAATGGTATTTTGATGTACCTTTGCACCTTCATTTCCCATTTTAGCTAAATCTTGAAAGTTTTTTTAAAAATCAGTTCTACTGAGTATGCTTTCTTCCACATTCAGCCCCTTTCCACTCCATTTCCAGAGCCAAACATTTACATTTCCTAGGAGAAAAATCTGGGGGACAGGTTCAGATTTCAAGCCCATTATTCTATGCTTCTCTGAGAAGCTCAAAAGAAATTTAGTATATCCTTGTTTGATTCTTAGAGGAACACTTGAGGAAGTTTGTTTTCCTTCTAATTATAAAAGAAATGTGGGAAGAGAACTACAGCCAAATTCCCATCTTGGGCAGAGGATGTGATATTCTGTCCTGACCCCCAAGGAAACTAGCAGAGAACTTCCCTCAGTATGTCAGAACCTGGACAGAAAAACAAAGACAGAAAAATGAAAGCTAGAAAAACAGGATAAGAAAATATTTTGTTTTATTTCTTTGCTATGAAGCAAGCATTTTTTTCTTTAGAGTTACTTTATAAACGGTAAAATATGGTAAAAGGATTACTTACTGTACCAATATCATTATAGCATTCTTTAATTTGAAATTCATTATTTCATTATTATAGCTATAGTATTCTTTTCAGCTCCTTTAAAATCTACTTATTGTGTCCCTTCTCTGCAATATGGCACATTACTGCTCAATAATGGAAGCCACACACTTTGAATTTTGGTTCAGTTAATATTGGCATTGGGTTGATATTTTCCTTTTGAAATTAAGCAAACTTTCCTTATCCATTTTGCAAATGCATAGTGTATTTACAAGCAAAATGTGCATCATTATATAGGAAATTCTTCTGGTTGATTTCTACTTTGTTTATATCAATCTATAACTATCTGTTTGAGATTACTTAAAGACTTTGGCTCAGATGGTAAAGTGTCTGCCTACAATGCTGGAGACCAGGGTTTTATCCCTGGGTCGGGAAGATCCCCTGGAGAAGGAAATGGCAATCCACTCCAGTACTATTGCCTGGAAAATCCCATGGACAGAGGAGCCTGATAGGCTACAGTCCATGGGGTCACAAAGAATCGGACATGACTGAGCGAGTTCACTCACTTCACTCAAAGCTTTTTAACTCTAATTAAAAGGACAAAAATTGGTCTTGTAATCACTACCAATTTTATAAAAACTGATTTTATCAAAGCAACATAATCTCCCACCAAGACACAGGAAGAACTTGAATGATTCCTTTGTAGATGTTCTTCATCTCTAATTCTCAACAGCTCTGAACATTAATTTTATGTTTTAATTGGCTTTTAGTGCTTCTGGCCAGGCAGGCTCTGTTGAATGAAATCTAAAAGTGCTTTATTTTATGGGTTATTTGGAAAGTATTATGACTTTGCTGCTTTTTTCCTGAACACAAATTAAAGTGGCTCCCTTCCTCTGCAATCACTGCTTTGCCTGGAGAATGGCTTCTGAGAATATACTGCAAGAGAAAGACTGGCTTCAGTGCTACAGCTTCTGCAAATTCTGAAAAGGAATCATGTGTTCCTCGATTGCCCTGCAACATACTCTTATAATATATACTGATCATCTTATAAATATGATATCTAAGGCTACACTATTTGGGTAATGCTTCTTGCCAGGTAAATGGCTAGAGAAGAAGGAAAATAGCCTCTTATTAGTGCTGAGAAATAATGAGATTTACAGCGCTCTCTATTGACTTCTGCTAGGATAGAACATGATTTATTTCTCAGTCATTGTCTAAACATGAAAAATCTAACCTCAACCCTAGTTTGAAATCAGTGGAAGTGACTTTTTTTTTCAGAGACCCAAATCTAAAGATTTTTATACACCTAACTTTGTTGTCTCTCCCCAGGGTTATAAGTCAGTAGCATGAATTCAAAGACACAGACATTTTTCTTCATACAACTCAATCATCTTACAGACATTCCACCCAGCAACATTCATGGAGACAAGAGAAAGAACAAGAATGAAAGGAGCTCACTCTAAGTTTCTTCCACATGAGCAACAGGGTTGGGCTACACATGGTGGCTGTCACTGGAATGTGAATTCCATGAAGGCAGAACATATTTTCAGTTTGTTTACTGCTGAATTCCCATTGCCCACTACTGTATCTTTTGTGCAGAGTAGGTATCAATAATGGTTACTGAATAAATAAATAAATTTATCCACCCATTCATTTTTAATTCATATTTAATCTCTTCAGATCAGTTCAGTTCAGTCACTCACTCATGTCCGACTCTTTGTGACCCGATGAACCACAACATGCCAGGCCTCCCTGTCCATCACCAACTCCCAGAGTCCACCCAAACCCATGTTCATTGAGTTGTTGATGACATCCAACCATCTCATCCTCTGTCATCCCCTTCTCCTCCTGCCCTCAAACTTTTCCAGCATCACTGTCTTTTCAAATGAGTCAGCTCTTCACATCAGGTGGCCAAAGTATTGGAGTTTCAGCTTCAGCATCAGTCCCTCCAATGAACACCCAGGACTGATCTCCTTTAGGATGGACTGGTTGGACTTCCTTGCAGTCCAACGGACTCTCAAGAGTCTTCTCCAACACCACAGTTCAAAAGCATCAGTTCTTCTGCACTCAGCTTTCCTTATAGTCCAACTCTCACATCCATACATGACTACTGGAAAAACCATAGCCTAGACTAGATGGACCTTTGTTGGTAAACTAATGTTTCTGCTCTTTAATATGCTGTTTATGTTGGTCATAGCTTTCCTTCCAGGAGTAAGCATCTTTTAAATTTCATGGCTGCAATCATCATCTGCAGTGATTTTGGAGCCCAGAAAAATAAAGTCTGACACTGTTTCCCCATCTATTTGTCATGAAGTGATGGGACCAGATGCCATGATCTTCATTTTCTGAATGTTGAGTTTTAAGCTAACTTTTTCACTCTCCTCTTTCACTTTCATCAAGAGGCACTTTAGTTCTTCTTCACTTTCTGCCATCACCAGTGGTGTCATCTGCATATCTGAGGTTATTGATATTTCTCCCAGCAATCTTCATTCCAGTTTGTGCTTCCTCCAGCCCAGAGTTTCTCATGATGTACTCTGCCTAGAAGTTAAATAAGCAGGGTGATAATACAGAGCCTTGACGTACTCCTTTTCCCATTTGGGACCAGTCTGTTGTTCCATGTCCAGTTCTAACTGTTGCTTCTTGACCTGCATACAGATTTCTCAAGAGGCAGGTCAGGTGGTCTGGTATTCACATCTCTTGAAGAATTTTCCAGTTTATTGTGATCCACACAGTTAAAGGCTTTGGCATAGTCAATAAAGCAGAAATAGATGTGTTTCTGGAACTCTCTTGCTTTTTCCATGATCCAGCGGATGTTGGCAATTTGATCTCTGGTTCCTCTGCCTTTTCTAAAACCCGCTTGAACATCTGGAAATTCACAGTTCATGTATTGCTGAAGCCTGGCTTGGAGAATGTTGAGCATTAATAAGGTATGAGATGAGTGCACTTGTGCAGTAGTTTGAGCATTTTTTGGCATTGCCTTTCTTTGGGACTGGAATGAAAACTGACCTTTCCAGTCCTGTGCCCACTGCTGAGTTTTCCAAATTTACTGGCATATTGAGTGCAGCACTTTCACAGCCTCATCTTTCAGGATTTGAAATAGCTCAACCGGAATTCCATCATCTCCACTAGCTTTGTTCGTAGTGATGCTTCCTAAGGCCCACTTGACTTCACATTCTGTGTTGTCTGGCTCAGGTGAGTGATCACACCATCATGATTATCTTGGTCATGAAGATCTTTTTGTACAGTTCTTCTGTGTATTCTTGCCACCTCTTCTTAATACCTTCTGCTTCTGTTAGGTCCATACCATTTCTGTCCTTTATTAAGCCTATTTTTGCATGAAATGTTCCCTTGGTATCTCTAATTTTCTTGAAGAGATCTCTGGTCCTTCCCATTCTATTGTTTTCCTCTATTTCTTTGCATTGATCACTGAGGAAGGCTTTCTTATCTCTCCTTGCTATTCTTTGGAACTCTGCATTCAAATGGAGAGACCAGATCATGACCAGATGCCATGATCTTAGTTTTCTGAGTGTTGAGTTTTAAGCTAACTTTTTCACTTTCTTCTTTCACTTTCATCTTTAACTCTTCTTCACTTTCTGCCATACAGGTGGTGTCATTGGCATATCTAGGTTATTGCTATTTCTCCGGGCAATCTATTCCAACTTGTGCTTCATCCAACCTGGCATTTCACATGATGTACTTTGCATATAAGTTAAATAAACAAGGTGGCAATATATAGCCTTAATGTACTTCTTTTCCTATTTGGAACCAGTCTGTTGTTCCATGTCCAGTTCTAACTGTTGCTTCCTGACCTGCATACAGATTTCTCAAGAGGCAGATCAGGTGATCTGGTATTCCCATCTCTTTCAGAATTTTCTGCAGGTTTTTTTTTTTTTTTATCCACACAGTCAATGGCTTTGGCATAGTCAATAAAGCAGAAGTAGATGCTTTCTTGGAAATCTCATGTTTTTTGATGATCCAACAGATGTTGGCAATTTGACTTCTGGTTCCTCTGCCTTTTTGAATCCAGCTTGCACATCTGAAAGTTCACAGTTCATGTATTGTTGAAGCCTGGCTTGGAGAATTTTGAGCATTACTTTACTAGCGTGTGAGATGAGTGCAATTGTATGGTAGTTTGAACATTCTTTGGCATTGCCTTTCTTTGTGATGGGAATGAAAACTGACCTTTTCCAGTCCTGTGGCCACTGCTGAGTTTTACAGATTTGCTGGCATATTGAATGCAACATTTTTACAGCTCCATCTTTTAGGATTTGAAATAGCTCAACTGGAATTTTATCACTTCCACTAGCTTTTCTTGTAGTGATGCTTTCTAAGGCCCATTGACTTCACATTCCGTGATGTCTGGCTCTAGGTGAGTGATCACACCATAATGATTATCTGGGTTGTGAAGATCTTTTTGTACAGTTCTTCTGTATATACTTGCCCTCTTCTTAATATCTTCTGCTTTGTTAGGTCCCTACCATTTATGTCCTTAATTGTGCCCATCTTTACATGAAATGTTCCCTATCTCTAAATTTCCTGAAGAGATCTCTAGTCTTTCTCATTCTGTTCTTTTCCTCTATTTCTTTGCATCAGTAACTTACTGTCATTACTATGAATTTCACATGGGAAAGTCTTACTCTGGATAACTGAGAAAGCCTATCTTGAGAAGGAAGCTTATTTGATAACATTTGAATGGGAAGAGCTACTCTAGGATGGAAGAGTAAGGGAAAGGAAGAATGAGTCGGGAAAAGTAAATTTGAGAGCAATCTTACTGGGTAGGTTACATCTTCATAAGTGCATTTTGTTTCTCAGTGTCAGGTGACATCTTCCCAAGATACCTTTGGGGAAAGGGGAGAAGAATTTTATCCACTGACTTCCTCCTCTCCCTCTCTCTTATGAGGCCAAACTAAACCTTCCGCACTTTCTGGTTGAGTTACCTGACCTCTCCAAAGATTTGCTTGGGGAGCAATGATCCTGCAGATCCAATCCAGCCAGTGAACAGAGACAGTAATTACTCTCTGCCAGTGGGGGCAACTGTGTGGGTAGCTGTAGTGGAATGCTGGCTCCAGGTCTTAGGCAAAAGGCAAATTATTTCTCAAACTTTTCCATCCAGAAAACTAGGTAAGTGTATATGTCTAGGTTCAGCACAATCTGCTTTTGCTACAACTAGAATTCCAAATCTCAGTCCAAATATCCTTCAAGGTACAACTGGCTGAACTGGGACTTGGACCTTAGGTGTTTTTACTACATATCTACCTTGTTACACGTGAAGTTTTCTCTTCGTTTATTTCTAGTTTTAAAATATAAATTTAAGTCAATAGGCAACTGTGTGGGAAAAAGGGCAGAAGAAAATAGGATTGAAGTTCTATTAAGTGCACACACATTCACATATGCTTATGTATAGAGAGCAGTGTTTTTGAAGTCTGCTTTTTCTCAGAAGTTCTTCTCGGGTTCATTAATCAGTAATGTATCTTCAGACAAACAATTAAAATTTAATCTGAGGAACTGGGTTCATCTGCTTTTATCTGTTTAATATATTGCTATGTTTTATCTTTAAGCACGTTTCATGCCTTAAAATAAGTTTGGGGAAGAATAGAAGTGAAGACATCATCGACCGTTAAGTCCGTTATTTACTCACTGAAATCGTGTGTGGGTAATTGGCACTTTGGAATAAATAGAAACTTCTCTGCTCATTAAACTATAGGGGATTTTGAGGAATCAGAAGACACCTAGAATATATAGCTAATTTACTCCTTTCAACTTCTGATTATAGCATTTATATAGCATTAAAGTGAAAGTGAAAGTTGCTCAGTTGTGTCCAACTCTTTGCAACCCCATGGACAAGGAGCCTGGTAGCCTGTAGCCTGTAGCCTACAAGGCTCTTCTGTCCATGGGATTTTGCAGGCAAGAATCTGAGAGTGGGTTGCCATTTCCTTCTCCAGGAGACCTTCCAGACCCAGGAATTGAACCCAGGTCTCCCACATTGTAGGCAGACGCTTTACCATCTTAGCTACCATGGAAGTCATTTGAGCATGAATCATAATGCACCTGGGGACGATTATGGAAATATCCAGAGCTCTTTGCTACCAGTGGATGGGGTAGATGATGGTTATTACCCTAGGACACTGCCAAGATACAGATCAATAAATCTTAAAACATAATGATTAAGACCCAGTTTATAATAGCTACTTCAAAGCTCTTCCTAAGGACCAAAAATGTGTTGGGGCATGATGCTTGAAGGAGGGCATGGCAACCCACTCCAGTACTCTTGCCTGGAGAATCCCATGGACAGAGGAGCCTGATGGACTACAGTTCACTGAGTCAGAAAGTCAGACACAGCTGAAACGACTAAGCATAGCACAGTACACAGTGATGCTTACTCATTTACATAACAGGAGCTCAATGGCACCCCACTCCAGTACTCTTGCCTGGAAAATCCCATGGACAGAGGAGCCTGGTGGTCTGCAGTCCATGGGGTCGCTCAGAGTCGGACACGACCAAGCGACTGGCTTCACTTTCACTTTTCATTTTCCTGCATTGGAGAAGGAAATGGCAACCCACTCCAGTGTTCTTGCCTGGAGAATCCCAGGGACGGGGGAGCCTGGTGGTCTGCAGTCCATGGGGTCGCTCAGAGTCGGACACGACTGAAGCGACTTAGCAGCAGCAGCAGCAGCAGCAGCATCTAACCAGACTAATAACTAAGTCTAGTGACATAGGACTGCATAGAGCAACCAGAGGAAATGCTTGACGTTTACTCTCTTGAAGCCACCCTGTGGAGCTGCTCTTCAATTTCTGATTCTAATTATTCTCATTCCAGTAATGGGGCAAAATATGAGAATTCCCTAGCCTTTCTCTCTTAGCTTCTTTCTTCCTCCATCTAAAAGACTTTATCCTTACTTGCCAATTTTTACGTCCAAAATTTACTTTTTTTCTAAAAATTGTATCAGTTAGTTTTTATATATAGGTCTATGATCTATTTGAGTTAATTTTTGTCAATGATGAGAGGTAACATGGAGATATCTAGTTTTTCCAGTACCAGTTATTGAAACATTATCTTTCCCCTATATGGCACAATTATTTTAGCAAATTTGTGAAAAATAAACTGACTATGTATAAGTGGCCTGAATCTAAAGTTGCAGTTCTCGTCCATTAATCAATATATTTATGCCATTACACTGTACCTTTGAAATCAAACAATGCAAATTCTCCAACTTTTTTTTCTTTTAACAATTGTTTTGCTTAATCTAAGCTTGGCACTGTGATACAAATTTTACAATTGGCTAACCACGTTCACAAAAAAATAAACAAAAAATGTACTGGGAGTCCCAATTTTTGTAAGATGATGTAGGCTCATCTCTCTCTAAGCACAAGTAAAAACATTTGGTATAATACAACAGATAATCATAAAATTATTCTGAAAGGTAGACAGACATACTAGCTAGGGACCTTAGGACTTCAGGTGGAGCTGCCTCGTTGTCTGGGCAGGGCATTTAATAAGGTCTGTTCATGCCCACAATCCCTGTAGATGTCTAACAATATTTAGATGAAGCCAGTCCATCATGTACAGGAAGAATGGAGCAACCCAGTTTCTGAGACTCCCTCCAACCAGGAGACAGAGCTGTGCTCATAGAGGCCCAGTGTCTGCAGCCACCTGTAGTAGGGTGATGGGAGGGTGTAGTTTTTTCCTGTGGTGTTCAGCCAAACCAAAGTTCGTGTCATCAAACTGTCTATGCTGTAGGGTCTCCTTCCCTCCTGATGCTCTGCCTGGAAATAACAGGCTTATTCTGCCTTGTTATCTTTTTTTTTTTTTTTTCTTGTCTGTGCCTGTAGGTGTCAGTATTGCAGACTTCTTCTATGCCCAGGGCAGGACATATAGAAGAAAAACAACAATGAAAAAGGGGGCTCATCACCAAGTTTCTTTTTTAACGCCTGTTTCTTAATAGTATACTTTCTTATCTCTCCCTTTTAGAGACATCTGCAGTTTGTCTAATTCATCTTTACCATGATTTTGAGTATTATAAGACAACTACAATTTATTTCTCGTAATTCAACTGAATAAATCCGATTTGACATTGTGCAGGAGACAGGGATCAAGATCATCCCCATGGAAAAGAAATGCAAAGAGCAAAATGGCTGTCTGGGGAAGCCTTACAAACAGCTGTGAAAAGAAGAGAAGCAAAAAGCAAAGGAGAAAAGGAAAGATATAAGCATTTGAATGCAGAGTTCCAGAGAATAGCAAGAAGAGATAAGAAAGACTTCTTCAGCGATCAGTGCAAAGAAATAGAAGAAAAGAACAGAATGAAAAGACTAGAGATCTCTTCAAGAAAATTAGAGATACCAAGGGAATATTTCATGCAAAGATGGGCTCAATAAAGGACAGAAATGGTCTGGACCTAACAGAAGCAGAGATATTAAGAAGAGGTGGCAAGAATACACAGAAGAACTGTAAAAAAAGAGCTTCACAACCCAGATAATCACGATGGTGTGATCACTCATCTAGAGCCAGACATCCTGGAATGTGAAGTCAAGTGGGCCTTAGAAAGCATCACTACGAACAAAGCTAGTGGAGGTGATGAAATTCCAGTTGAGCTGTTTCAAATCCTGAAAGATGATGCTGTGAAAGTGCTGCGCTCAATATGCCAGCAACTTTGGAAAACTCAGCAGTGGGCACAGGACTGGAAAAGGTCAGTTTTCATTCCAATCCCAAAGAAAGGCAATGCCAAAAATGCTCAAACTACTGCATAATTGCACTCATCTCACACGCTAGCAAAGTAATGCTCAAAATTCTCCAAGCCAGGCTTCAGCAATACGTAAACTGTGAACTTCCTGATGTTCAAGCTGGTTTTAGAAAAGGCAGAGGAACCAGGGATCAAATTGCCAATATCCACTGGATCATGGAAAAAGCAAGAGAGTTCCAGATAAACATCTATTTCTGCTTTATTGACTATGGCAAAGCCTTTGACTGTGTGCATCACAATCAACTGTGGAAAATTCTGAAAGAGATGGGAATACCAGAGCACCTGACCTGCCTCTTGAAAAATCTGTATGCAGGTCAGGAAGCAACAGTTAGAACTGGACATGGAACAACAGACTGGTTCCAAATAGAAAAAGGAGTACGTCAAGGCTGTATATTGTCACCCTGCTTATTTAACTTCTATGCAGAGTACATCATGAGAAATGCTGGACTGGAAGAAACACAAGCTGGAATCAAGATTGCTGGGAGAAATATCAATAACCTCAGATATGCAGATGACACCACCTTTATGGCAGAAAGTGCCTCTTGATGAAAGTGAAAGTGGAGAGTGAAAAAGTTGGCTTAAAACTCAACATTCAGAAAACAAAGATCATGGCATCTGGTCCCATCACTTCATGGGAAATAGATGGGGAAACAGTGGAAACAGTGTCAGACTTTATTTTTTTGGCCTCCAAAATTACTGCAGATGGTGATTGCAGCCATGAAATTAAAAGATGCTTACTCCTTGAAAGAAAAGTTATGACCAACCTAGATAGCATATTCAAAAGCAGAGACATTACTTTGCCAACTAAGGTCCATCTAGTCAAGGCTATGGTTTTTCCAGTAGTCATGTATGGATGTGAGAGTTGGACTGTGAAGAAGCCTGAGTGCCAAAGAATTGATGCTTTTGAACTGTGGTGTTGGAGAAGACTCTTGAGAGTCCCTTGGACTGCAGGGAGATCCAACCAGTCCATTCTGAAGGAGATCAGCCCTGGGATTTCTTTGGAAGGAATGATGCTAAAGCTGAAACTCCAGTACTTTGGCCACCTCATGCAAAGAGTTGACTCATTGGAAAAGACTCTGATGCTGGGAGGGATTAGGGGCAGGAGGAGAAGGGGACGACAGAGGATGAGATGGCTGAATGTCATCACTGATGGACCTGAGTCTGAGTGAACTCCGGGGGTTGGTAATGGACAGGGAGACCTGGCGTGCTGCGATTCATGGGTTGCAAAGAGTCAGACATGATTGAGCGACTGAACTGAACTGAACTGATGCACAGAAAAAAATAAAAACATTTTCTTGGTTGTAATCAGAATTTAAATATGTACGAATATATTCAAATTTAAAGTTTGAGATCAGGAAGACAACCCTGGTTTATTGTAAGGATTTAAAAATCAAAGTGTCTGTCATTCAGTTTTGTCCAATTTTTTGTGACCCCTCTCCTCTGTCCATGGAATTCTCCAGGCATGAATACTGTAGCAGGTAACCATTCCCTTCCCCAGGGGATCTTCCTGACCCAGGAATCAAACCTAGTTCACCTGTACTGTTGGAAGATTCTTTACTGTCTGGTTCTTTTATATTCATCGAGATTTCTCTATCTCTCATTTCCCAGGGATAAATTATTTATCAGTTTTCTAGGTTCTAATGACTTAGCTATGCTATGACTGATTTTTCCCTTAGATAAAATATGAAGGATTTTTTTCAATGTAATGACTACACAAAAAATGATAAGTAGGCTATATAGTTTTATTTTGAATTTTTAGTTAAATATTTTGGCTACATATTATCTCAGCTATTAAAAATTTTAAATTTACAGCAACTATTGAGGAAAAATTCTTTTGGGGGAGAATTCTAATTTTTAAGTTAGTCATTATATGATTTTTGTTTTGTTATCTTTTCTTTAAGTTTTCATGTATTTGTTATTTTATCATATTAATTTGTCTCAATGATGATCCAGACCAGTTTCTATATATATTTTAATGGGTTGAAAAATCTGTATAGAAAAGTCTGTGCTTTTTTTTATAACTTTTATAATATAATCAATTTAGCTATTTAATCTGTATTAGCAATCTTAAACAGTCAAATTATACTGCATGAGTTTATTTAGTGGACCATGTCCCTGTAAAAATAATTATCCCATGTTTATTATTTTTTCACTCTAAATATCTTATAGTTTTGTTAATTGTACCTTAATAAAGCTGAAAAAATTAACAGTATCACTAAAAATATCATCATAAAATACTTTCAACTCTACAGAAAAGTATTACAGATAAACAAGCATTTGACACCCAGTTTTAACAGATGTCACTATTTTTCCAAATGTGCTTTAGATCTGTTTTAAAAGTAAACAAAACCTTGTGTGTGTATATATACATACATACATACATATATATATATATATATATATATATATACAGTTAAAGCATGCATTTGCACCTGCCTCATCACGTGTGCTCCCTCTCCAGTGAAGATGACATGGGTCCTCCATGCACAAACATTGCTCTTGTGTGTTTTTTTTTTTTTATTAATTTATTTTTATTGAAGGATAATTGCTTTACAGAATTTTGTTGTTTTCTGTCAAACCTCAACATGAGTCAGCTATAGGTATACATATATCTCCTCCCTTTTGAAACTCCCTCCCATCTCCCTCCCCATCCATGCTGCTAATGCTGCTTCTAAGTCTCTTCAGTCATGCCTGACTCTGTGGCACCCCATAGACAGCAGCCCACCAGGCTCCCTAGTCCCTGGGATTCTCCAGGCGAGAACACTGGAGTGGATATCTCACCCTTCTAATGCTAATAGTAAACTCAGTTTCAGCTGAGTTTACTATTATCAACAATACTCTCATTATGATTCATATAGCTCTAATAAGGTTTATTAGCTCAGATTAAGTTCCAACTCTTCTCCAAATCCGCCAGGCTCCTGGTATACATCTCAGCTCATGTTCTTGAAGGAGCACTTCCCATGCAGTACAGCAGATGCCTTGATAAGGAGTAGGGTGACCTGCGGTGACCATACAAGCATGGCCTCCTGGAACTTCCCCAAGACCCAAGTGCTTCGAGACCCAACTGCTCCCTCTCTTTTTTTCATGCCATTGATCATTATCAGAGACTCCAGTTCGTTTATCCTCCTATCATGGTTACCGTGTCCTTTTAGCTCTCAGAAAGTCACAGATAAGAACATGCAGACATGGTTCACTGTGCAATATAAGTGAGGTATGCCTACATGCTCAGTCCTGTCCAATTCTTTGCGACCCCATGAACCAGGAGGAGTCTACCAGGCTCCTTTGTCCACGGGATTTTCCAGGCAATAATCTCTGAGTGAAGAATACTAGAGAGAGTTGCCATTTCCTTCTCCAGGGAATCTTCCTGATCAAGAGATTGAACCTGCATCTCCTGCATTGGCAGGCAGAATCTTTACCGCTGGGTCACCTGGGAAGCCCAACGTAAGTGAAGAAAGCATATTAAACTAATAGTTTTAAATAAAATTATTCACAGGAAGGCTTGCACATGCATCAGGCATTCTGGGAAGCCCCCAGGCATGCCCCCAGGGCAGCTTCCGAAGGCAGGCATGCTCAGGAAAAGACGCTGAAGCCAGTGAAGGATGAGCAACAGGACTGAGAGGAGGCTGCCACTGATCATGATGAAAGTGAGGATTTGCCCATTATGATGTTGGCAATGACATGGCTTATTTAACTAATGCAGAGTACATCATGAGAAATGCCAGGCTGGACAAAGCACAGGCTGTAATCAAGATTTCCAGGAGAAATATCAATGGCCTCACATACACAAATGACATGAACCTTATGGCAGAAAGTGAAGAAGAACTAAAGAGCCTCTCTATGAAAGTGAAGAGGAGCATGAAAATTTGGCTTAAAACTTAACATTCAAAAAACTAAGATAGTGGCATCCAGTCCCATCACTTCATGGAAAATAGATGGGGAAACAATGCAAACAGTGAGAGATTTCATTTTCTTGGACTCCAGAATCACTGCAGATGGTGACTGCAACCAAGAAATTAAAAGACGCTTGGTCCTTGGAAGAAAAGTTATGACCAACCTAGACAGTGTATTAAAAAGCTGTTGCTGCTGCTGCTGCTAAGTTGCTTCAGTCATGTCCGACTCTGTGTAACCCCATAGATGGCAGCCCACCAGGCTCCCCAGTCCCTGGGATTCTCCAGGCAAGGACACTGGAGTGGGTTGCCATTTCCTTCTCCAATGCATGAAAGTGAAAAGTGAAAGTGAAGTTGCTCAGTGGTGTCCAACTCTTAGCGACCCCATGGACTGTAGCCCACCAGGCTCCTCCATCCATGCGATTTTCCAGGCAAGAGTACTAGAGTGGGGTGCCATTTCCTTCTCCATATTAAAAAGCAAAGACAGTGTTTTGCCAATAGAGGTCTGTCTAGTCAAAACTATGGTTTTTCCAGTAGTCATGTATGGATGTGAGTCATGTATAGTCATGTTGGACTATAAAGAAAGCTGAGTGCTGAAGCATTGATACTTTTGAACTGTGGTGTTGGAGATTTTTAAGAGTCCCTTGGACTGCAAGGAGATCCAACCAGTCCATTCTAATGGAAATCAGTTCTGAATATTCACTGGAAGAACTGATGCTGAAGCTGAAACTCCAATACTTTGGCCACCTGATGTGAAGAACTGACTCATTTGAAAAGACCCTGATGCTGGGAAAGATTGAAGGTGGTAGGAGAAGGGGACAACAGAAGATGAGATGGTTGGATGGTATCACAGACTCGATGGATATGAGTTTGAGGAAGTTCTGGGAGTTGGTGATGGACAGGGAAGCTTGGTGTGCTATAGTCCACAGGGTCGCAAAGAGTCGGACCCAACTGAGTAACTGAACTGATTGAATGATTCATGGGAAGAGAAAAGGTACAAGTGAGACTTCCACCTCCATGAAAAAGAAGAAAGTAAACTTGATTAAATGGAAAAGAAAAGCATCGTTCTGTATTTGCAAACAAAACAACTAGGCTAAAAACTACAATGTGATCGCTGCTGCTGCTGCTAAGGTGCTCCAGTCGTGTCCGACTCTGTGCGACCCCATAGACGCCAGCCCACCAGGCTTCCTGGCCCCTGGGCTTCTCCAGGCAAAAATACTGGAGTGGGTTGCCATTTCCTTCCCCAATGCATGAAAGTGGAAAGTGAAAATTGAAAGTGAAGTTGCTCAGTGGTGTCCAACTCTTAGCGACCCCATGGACTGCAGCCCACCAGGCTCCTCTGTCCATGGGATTTTCCAGGCAAGAGTACTGGAGTGGGGTGCCATTGCCTTCTCTGGACTTTCAAGATAAAGGTGGACTAAAAGAGGACAGAAGGTAAAATATTAAAGCAATTATTATTAAGAGGTATTTGTTAAATTCTTTCTAAGTAAGTAAGTAAGTGAAGTCACTCAGTCATGTCCGACTCTTTGTGACCCCATGGGCTGTAGCCCACCAGGCTCCTCCATCCATGGGTGCCAGTGTCCAGCCCCAGTAGATCCAGGGTAATTTGAAGGGAAGACAGAGTAGGCATCCTAGGAAAAAACTTATTTAATTATAGATATATAGAGAGATTAGAAACAGATAGTGTAGTAGGAAAATTAGTGGAGAAAAAGAGGCTGAATAACTTGGTTTACGTGGAATACCAATCACCACCTACGTAGGCCACAGGCGTCTTTCCGTTCTCCCGAAGGAGAGGAGACACTGAGGCCTCCCCGGTCCGATCTTAGAAGCCCAGGCAAAATTAGCAGGCTTGGTGGGTACCCATGTACCAGATGGGAATTCAGCCAGAAGGCGAAAGAACAACACGGGGAATCAGTCTTTCCAGAAACTGATCCGATTTCTTTATTTTTCAGGTTTGCTTATATACTTTTTGTCATACATAAGGATGAATAGAGTCATGTGGGGGTCAGCAGACCTGACTCTTGTCATAATCAGGTGCTTCATATAAAGTTATACAAAGGTCTTATGGGTTTTACATCATCTTCCCGCCATGAGGCCTGCTGATATTTCTGATAGTAGTCAGTCAACCATAAAACTTATTTTTTCCAGGGGTGATTTTTTTCTTAAACCAAGCGCCACCCTCCAAATAAAGTTGCATTCCTATAGGGTGAGGGTGTAGTGGGTTACAATCAAGAAAGGAATTTTAGCCTTTTAGCCTAAGGTTTAACATGATTAATCTTAAAGGTTAATACTTATTTTTCCTATATGCTAGTTATATTCATTATAAGGGCAGGGAATATGGAGATTTAGCAGCAAACATCAGCCCAACAAATGAAAACCCTTCACCAATGTTCCCCTTAAGATCTATTTAGTCTTAAGATAGTGATAAAGTTTCATTTTTGCATAGCAAGAACGCAGTGATTTATAACAAAGTACAGTGATCTATAACAAAAGAGAAAATTCATTAACTCAAAAAGTCTAGTATTGCTAACATCAAAAACTACTATATTTCCTTTTCTGTATTCCAAATACATTAATATATTCCTAGGTACCTGAGGATATGGAGGCCTGGCGGCAATCATTGACTCAACAATGAGAAAAGCCCTATGCTAATTAAGACTTTCAGAATACTCCAAACTCTCTGTGCTGTTTATGGTTGAGAGGTTGTCACACAAGTTAGTCTGTCAGCAGAGAGGTTTGACCTGAGACACCCTTGTCACATCCAACTCAGGGAATTAGTAGTAATTATTGGCACAACAAATGAAAAACCCTTCACCAATATAATTCCTAATCGACCCACTATACTATACTAGTAATTTTCTAACTTCTCAAAAGAGTCTGTATTTAGAAAGTTTTAAAGCATCCCGTGCCTCTCATGGTTCGGAGGCTGTAAACAATCACATGTGGCTGGACGAACCTGCTCAGGCAGGCTAGAGAACCTTCAGAGGAGTTTGTAAGTTGAAACACTCTTGTCACGCCCAGGAATTTTTATTAACTGGAGCTGCAAGTTAATAAAGCTGCACCTTCTCTGAGAGAAATGGTGATGAGGGCAAGTTCCCTGTAAAGTCAGAGGTGTTGGTGAGAGCATAAAACAGACTCTGGCTTTGGGGGTAGATGCTCGGGAACAGGAGGTTTCCTGAGGCTCGAGCCCACCTTTGAGTATGCCGAAGCCTCCTTCCTCATGACCTTTGCCATGGGCGGAGTTCCTCATGCTGGCTCACGGCACATGGGATTCTCCAGGCAAGAATACTGGGGTGGGTTACCATTTCCTTCTCCAATGCCTTCTCTCAAATGTGATTATTTGCAGCCTACTTTCAACTTGATCCTATTCTTTTTATTTTGACCCTAAAATAAAGCAGTGTAAAATCCCACATAATTGTTCAATATCAATTAACAGTGATCAAAAAGAACCATCATGGGAGGGAGCTAAATAGCATTAAATCTAGGATCTTTTGTATTTCCTATCCTTGCTCCTTAAGGAAAAATGTGAAGTTTTATTGATTTCTCTTTTGCCACATTATTGAAATGTATTTCCTGGATGTGTTCAAGAGCAGAGTCAAGAAAAAAGTTTTGAGTTAACATAAGTGTCTTTGGAGGCATTAGCAAAGTCAAGAGTTAGTTTAGAGCCACTAATTTCTAGTGTAGAGATTTAACTTTGTAAAAAAGTGGGAATTCTTAAGTTTATTTTATTTTTACAAAAAGCAAATACTATGGAAAATTTCTGGTAACCTAGCAGATAGGTCTAACTCTATCAATGCTTGACTGTGAGAAAATCAGAGCTTATCTACATTCCATGTCTGTTCAGTGAACTCACTAACATGACTATCCATTCCCACTATTGGAAGGACGAACAACTCAAGTGTTTAGAAAGATAAGATTTTAAAACAAAAACAGTTTATTTTGTACTTCTAATAGAGAAGACCTGTAATAGTCATAGACGTTCATTCATACCTTTCCCAAATTGTCTTCTGTATTGTTATAAACTGATCTGCATGCTCAGTTGCTAATCATTACAACCCCATGGACTGTAGCCCATCAGGCTCCTCTGTTCACAGAATTTTCCAGACAAGAATACTGGAGCAGGTTGTCATTTCCTACTCCAGGAGATTGACCCAGGGATCGAACCCACGTTGCTTGTGCATCCTGCATTGGTAGACAGAATATTTATCCCTACACCACCTGGGAATCCTAATTCTATCACACTGTCATGTAAAAAGGTCTCCAAATTTTTATTTTTTAATATTTTGTATAATTTCATATTTAATGTTTTATAATATTCACATCTTCATGGTTTTAGGTACCTAGTTTATTTATTCTTTTGTGTGCACTCAGTATGAAAAGTGAAAGTGAAGTCGCTCAGTCGTGTTTGACTCTTTTCAACCACATGGGCTATAGCCTACTAGGCTCTTTCATCCATGGGATTTTCCAGGTAAGAGTACTGGAGCAGGTTGCCATTTCCCTTCTCCAGGGGATCTTTCCAACCCAGGGACTGAACCCGGATCTCCCACATTGTAGGCAGACGCTTTACCGTCTGAGGCACCAGGGAAGCCCAGACACTCAGTGTGGTGTACAGCTAATTCCTTCTTTTGTCCATGCTGTTTTCTATGATTGCAATGCTTTTTACCCCCTTGTTTACCTGGCTCAGTTTTACCCATCCTTGCTCAAGATTAGGTAATTCTTTCTCCAGAAAACCATCGATGATCCATGGGACAAATTAAGATTCATTATCAGTGGTTTTATAATATACAGTAAATACTTTGGTTGCCTGTCTTACAGAATACAGTGAAATATGTCTATATCCCTATACTAGGGCATAGGATCCACCTGGTGGCTCAGAGGTTAAAGCATCTGCCTGCAGAGAGACCTGGGTTTGATCCCTGGGTTGGGAAGATCCCCTGGAGAAGGAAATGGCAACCCACTCCAGTATTCTTGCCTGGAGAATCCCATGGACTGAGGAGCCTGGTGGGCTATAGTCCACGGGGTCACAAAGAGTCGGACACGACTGAGTGACTTCACTTCACTTCATTTTTTTGCATCATCTACTATTATGTCAAATGCATTGTAGCATATAATATATATTGTTGAACTTTTAAAGGGACACAAAAGGGACAATATTGAAGTAGATAATCTTTGAAGTCTCTTTCAGATCAAAATGCTAAGAATCCAACCATGAAAAAAATTTTTCTCATCATGAGTTTTCTTTTTTATTAGTTGACCTCACATCTTCAGTATCATTAGTGTTCTTATAGGAGAGCACATGGCTGAGGAGTCCCTCTCCTCAGAAATATGTGAGACCAGCCCTGAACAGAGTATCTTTTCTAAATGGAGGCTGGAATAATAGAGGCTTAAAAAGAAAAAAAAAAGTTTGGCTTAGTTGGCTCTAAAATAAACAATGTGAGGCCAGAAATATTTCTTCAAGGTTTTCTTAGAAAATTTCCTCAGCTATTTCTTAGAATTTTTCCTCAGAAAATTCCTAAGAAATGTTTCCTGAGTGTCTCTGTTGCCGCTGCTGACCCAGAGCCTCAGTTCTGATCATGTATAAGTAACACTGGAGGAAACCAAGGGCCTAAGAAGGATGGAAAATTAGGCTGGACACCTCTGGCCCATGTAAGGCGAGGTCACCAAAATAGTAGCACATTTAGTGCTTTAGTGTGTGAATTATCCATTGGAAAGTGAATTACTGTCTCGTTCTTGGCTCCATGTGGAGTGTGTATGCTTGTGTGGGAGTGTGTGGAATGGAGGAAAAGATAAAAATGTTCATGCCATTTCTAGCCACATGTCTATATGTGCCTTTGGTTTAATTTAAAGTAAACGTGGGGTATAATTCTCTCTAAGCACCTTGTGGAAGTGAATGCAAATGTTCTCTGGATGAATGAACTTTAAACCCAAGCTTCTTAAACTCCGAATGAAAAGTCACTGAACATACAAGGATATAAGGCATCATATGTCATAGCAGCACTGGACCAACAAAACTAACTAAATATTGAAATTGCTTATAAAGAGTATAAAATATATTTTTAAAATGAGTTATAAGAAAATATTGGTTCAAGGGACTATTGCAATTTCACAGAAGGTTTTGAGAAAGTAGTTGTTCAGTTGCTCAGTCATGTTCAGCTCCTTGTGACCCCATAGATTGCAGCATACCAGGATTCCCTGTCCTTCATCATCTTCCAGAATTTGTTCAAACTCATGTCCATTGAGTCAGTGATGCCATCCAACTCTTTCATCCTCTGTGGCCCTTTTCTCCCCCTGCCCTCAATCTTTCCCAGAATCAGGATCCTTTGCAATGAATCAACTCTTTCAACAGATGGCCAAAGTGTTGGAGCTTCAGCATCAGTCTTTCCAGTGAATATTTAGAGTTGATTTCCTTTAGGATTACCCACTCCAGTGTTCTTGCCTGGAGAATCCCAGGGACGGGGAACCTGGTGGGCTGCCATCTATGGGGTTGCAGAGTCGGACACGACTGAAGCGACTTAGCAGCAGCAGCTCCTTTAGGATTGGCTGGTTTGACCTCCTTGCTGTCCAAGGGACTCTCAAGAGTCCTCTCCAGCACGACAATTCAAAAGCATTAATTCTTTGGTGCTCAGCCTTTTTATGGTCCAACTCTCTCATCCATACATAACTACTGGAAAAACCACAGCTTTGACTATATGGAATTTTGTTAGCAAATTGATGTCTCTGCTTTTTAACACATTGTCTAGGTTTGTCATAGCTATTCTTATAAGGAGAAAGCATCTTTTAATTTGAAACATAATTATTGAACTTGATTTAATAGATGCTTGAAACAGACCATCAGTCACAAGTGAAGTGAGAATTAGTAAGCTGATATGCCCACTAAGCTGGTAAAGGTCTGAAGACCTCACCAAAATTACAATTGAAAAACAAAGAGATGAGAAATAATAAGCAAATAAGAGACAGGAAGTGTGAAAAGTTGTCACATTCACTACTGGAGCTCCAAACGGGGAGAAGGGAGAGAGGTGAAGAATATATTTTCAAAGGCATGATAGCTGAGAAATTTCTGGTTTGACTAATATACAAATACTCAGACAATGAGAACCCAGTGAATCCACATGTCACCTCATGAAATCACGCAATTGCAAAATGAAGGACAACATCTTTAAAACCAGTCAGAGAGAAAAGACTAATTACTGACACGTCTGTGATCTGAGTTACTAGCAATATCAATGGGAGCTAGACTAAAATGGAATAAAATCTTCAAGGTAGTAAAATTTGTTTCATCTGCAAGTTACATACCCGTGAAAAGCATCTTTTAATATTATTTTAAGATGAAAGCCAATCACTTTACTTTGTTGACCTTGCTGTTCTTCCTTACTCTTGCATCACAGTGCTTGAAATGAAAGCATTTAATAAAAACTAAATACATTCAGATGTAACAATTTAGTCCTCAGCTTTGATAGCACCAGTTATCAGAATAAAACACTAATGTTGAAATACTTTACATTCAGCTAAAAACATTTTAAATGATAACACATAAGTAATGTTTTCTCAGTGTTCTGTTCTATCAGAATAACATGGGCCACCTGCTGAAACCAAGCTGCAGCCTAGACAGAATGAGTCAGAATTTCTGGAGGTGGAGACTGACAGTACCAAATTCTGAAATTACAGATTTAAAAGAAGCCTGAAAATATTTCAATTCTCAGCTTATAGTATTCCCTTGAACACATTCTAGTTCAAGTATTTACTGGAACACATTCATTTTTGTTTTCTTGAATGCAGATGTAGCCATTTCATTGGAATACATCTTTTCAGGAACAAATGCATCCTGTTAAAAAAAAGGTTTAAATTTATATTTTTCGTAAAGGATATGGATGTTAGTCATAAGGGAGTTTGATCTGCCTGTGATACTTATATTAATTAATTTTTCAAAACAATTTATTTTGTATATTGTAAAGTGACATTAAAATGAAAGTTTACTTAAAACAGGACATTTTCATATTTGGCAGCAGTTATATACAAATAAAGTGATAGAAACACATAGCACACATCTACAAAGATGTGAATATAGACTTGACAGAGTCCATGAAAATAATGGACAGACTTGACCAAATCAGGACAAGTAAAATCTTTTAAACTTAGCTACACCTTAGATTTTGTACAAGAGATATAAAAACAATGAATTATGAGGATCTGTCCTGTGCAGAAAATCTCAGTTTTCACTAGAATCAGTATACACCCTCTGGAAAAATGCCTAATGACTCAGTTCAAAAAGATTCTGCCCTCTCAGGAGTTTCAGTTTCTCCAGTCTTCACCACCTCTACTGTATTCTGTGTGCTTCGTTGTTCAGTCATGTCTGACCCTTTGGGACCCCCATGGACGGTAGCCCACCAGGTTCCTCTATCCATGGGTTTCTCCAGGCAAGCATAATGGAATGGGTAGCCATTCCCTTCTCCAGGGGATCTTCCTGACCAGAGATTGAACCTGTGTCTCCTGCACTGTAGGCAGATTCTTTATCATCTGAGTCACCAAGGAAGCCCCCTTTATGCTAATGCCTTTCAAAATATTTCTGCAATTCACCCAATTTAGTTTTAATTGTTGCATTGGGAACTTTGGCTGGTTGAAACCTATTATACTCTGCCTGGAAGCAAAAAATTCTGTCCTCTTTTTAAGCTCAAAACAAAGAAGCAAGAAGAGTAAAAAATAAAATTATTTTTGTTTTATTTTTTTAAAAAATATCTTACTTGGCTGTAAGTCCCAAAATTCTATGGCCCACTCAAGAAGAGAAAACACTATAGAAACTTTAGAAGAACAACTTGACTGAATTAGATCTCATTCACAGTATGTAGTGTGGCTCAGACAGTTTTGCTGACTTCCTTGGAAAAGGACAGCATAGACCTACCATTCTTCTATTAGGCAGTTTTTCTCTTCTGTTTTAGCTACACATCAGTTTACTGGGAGTATTGATAGAGGTTTGATTACTACATAGAAACAAAAGCCAGTATCACAGAGATTTCGTAAAAGCTGATCATTGTAATGAATATAACTATGGGGTAAAATGGCAACCAAATTAAAAAAAAAAAACAATGTACTATATCCAATATTTTTATATTATTTGTATAATAAATGTTTTATATCAGTAGTCCTCAACCTTTTGGCAGTAGGGACTGGTTTCATGGAAGACAACTTCTCACCAACTACTGTACAGCCCAGTTCCTAACTGGGGACCCTGTTAGATATGATAAAGATTTTGAGAGTTTGGGTTAGATAGTATCCATATAATTTATAGGTTTTTATAAATAACATGGGCTTCCCCCATAGTTCAGTTGGTAAAGAACCTGCCTGCAATGCAGGGGACCCAGGTTTGATTCCTGGGTCAGGAAGATTCCCTGGAGAAGGAAATGGAAACCCACTCTGGTATTCTTGCCTGGAGAATCTCATGGACGGAGGAACCTGGCAGGCTACAGTCCATGGAGTCGCAAGAGTCAAGTACGACTCAGCGGCTAAAGATAGAGAGAGATAAATAACGTGAGAAATTCTTGTTATATTCAAAAAGTTAAAGAGAAATTTCTAAATTGTTTCTAAAGTGAGTAGGTTCTAAGTATATAAACACTGTAGTACTGAATACATCAAAATTCCATGGAGTGGCACTTTGATTTCTCAGCATTATATTGTTTCTCCATTCTGTTGTTATTGTTGCTATTTAGTCACTGAATCATGTCCGACTCTTTGCAACCCCGAGATCCATAGCCTGCCAGGCTCCTGTGCATAGGATTTTCCAGGCAAGCATACTGGACTGGGTTGCCATTACCTCCTCCACGGGATCTTTAGACCCAAGGATCAAACCCAAGTCTCCTGCATTGACAGATAGACTCTTTACCACTGAGCCATCAAGGAAGTCCTTTCTCCATCCTACCAGTCATTGATTCTCAGTGATTATAGAATCTGGGTAAGGACAAATTTCTAAACCATTTATTTCTACCAGTCTTAAGTGACACTAGGTTAAAGTTTGTTGTATCAAAATTTGTTCTCTATATAGAAAACACCATACACAATCTCTTTTGAAAAAGCCAGTAATACATTACTAGATTATTTTAGGTATGGTTTCATTACCCAGCTTAGCTCAGCTCAGCACTCAGAAAAAGAAAGCTGAGCACCGAAGAACTGATGCTTTTTTTTAATTTTAATTTTTACTTTATTTTGCTTTACAATAATGTATTGGTTTTGCCATACATTTACAGGAATCAGCCATGGGTGTACATGAATTCCCAATTCTGAACCCCCTCCCACCTCCCACCCCATATCATCTCTCTGGATCATACCCATGCACCAGCCCCAAGCATCCTGTATCCTGTATCGAACATAGACTGGTGATTTGTTTCTTACCTGATAATATACATGTTTCAATGCCATTCTCCCAAATCATCCCACCCTCTCCCTCTCCCACAGAGTCTAAAAGTCCATTCTATACATGTCTCTCTTTGCTGTCTTGCATAGAGGGTTATCATTACCATCTTTCTAAATTCCATATATATGTGTTAGTATACTGTATTGGTGTTTTTCTTTCTGGCTTACTTCACTCTGTATAATAGGCTCCAGTTTCATCCACCTCATTAGAACTGATTCAAATGTATTCTTTTTAATGGCTGAGTAATACTCCATTGTGTATATGTACCACAGCTTTCTTATCCATTCATCTGCTGATGGACATCTAGGTTGTTTCCATGTCCTGGCTATTATAAACAGTGCTGCGATGAACATTGGGTACATGTGTCTCTTTCAATTCTGGTTTCCTCAGTGTGTATGCCCAGCAGGGGGACTGCTGGGTCATAATAAGGCAGTTCTATTTGCAATTTTTAAAGAATCTCCATACTGTTCTCCATAGTGGCTGTACTAGTTTGCATTCCCACCAGCAGTGTAAGAGGGTTCCCTTTTCACTGCACTCTCTCCAGCATTTATTGCTTGAAGACTTTTGGATCGCTGCCATTCTGACTGGTGTGAAATGGTACCTCATTGTGGTTTTGATTTGCATTTCTCTGATAATGAGTAATGTTGAGCATCTTTTCATGTGTTTGTTAGCCATCTGTATGTCTTCTTTGGAGAAATGTCTATTTAGTTCTTTGACTCATTTTTCGATTGGGTCATTTATTTTTCTGGACTTGAGCTGCATAAGTTGCTTGTATATTTTTGAGATTAGCTGTCAGTTGCTTCATTTGCTATCGTTTTCTCCCATTATGAGGTCTATCTTTTCACTTTGCTTATAGTTTCCTTTGTTGTGCAGAAGCTTTTAATTTTAATTAGATCCCATTTGTTTATTTTTGCTTTTATTTCTAGTATTCTGGGAGGTGGATCATAGAGGATCCTGCTGTGATTTATGTCGGAGAGTGTTTTGCCTATGTTCTCCTCTCAGCATTTTATAGTTTCTGGTCTTATGTTTAGATCTTTAATCCATTTTGAGTTTATTTTTGTGTATGGTTTTAGAAAGTGAACTAGTTTCATTCTTTTACAAGTGGTTGACCAATTTTCCCAGCACCACTTGTTAAAGAGATTGTCTTTAATCCATTGTATATTCTTGCATCCTTTGTCGAAGATAAGGTGTCCATAGGTGTGTGGATTTATCTCTGGGCTTTCTGAACTGATGCTTTTGAACTGTGGTGTTGGAGAAGACTCTTGAGAGTCGCTTGGACTGCAAGGAGATTCAACCAGTCCATCCTAAAGGAAATCAGTCCTGAATATTCATTGGAAGAACTGATGCTGATGCTGAAACTCCAATACTTTGGCCACCTGATGCAAAGAACTGACTCATTTGAAAAGACCCTGATGCTGGGAAAGACTGAAGGCAGGAGGAGAAGGGGACGACAGAGGATGAGGTGCATCACTGACTCGAAGGACACAAGTTTGAGCAAGCTCCAGGAGTTGGTGATGGACAGGGAAAAGCTGGCATGCTGCAGTCCATGGGGGTTGCAAAGAATTGGACACTACTGAATGTCTAAACTGAACTGAACTTCATTACCCAAATATTCTAGAATTTCTCTCTGCATTCTTCTCTCTGATATTCTTATTCCTCTGAAAGAACAGAGTGCCAGGTAACTTTGCTCTTTGACTTTGTTACTTCACAGTTTCTCTTATGTGTAAACTGAGATTATTAGAGAACCTTACTCAAAAGCCCTGAGCATTTTCTTGAACTACTCCTGAACCATAGTCACTGAACTCTAGTTGCCGAGTGGTCCAGGACAAGGCCAATTCTAGCAGTGGTAACAGAAGCATGGGAAGATCATTGAGAATACACTAATACCTGCCTAGATTATTCACAGTACTGCGTATTTAGAGATGAAAGCGTTTTATGTGTTAATCAAGAATCTTTCATCCATCTGGACCCATGACTTTTTTCCTCTTCCTCTTTGCCAATTTTTCTTTAACAAGGTTGGGGTTCAACTGAACCATATTGACTCTTGACTGATCCCTTTTGAGAAATAGTATTAATAATTATTGCAAAGTATAAAATTTCCAGTTGGTCTTATAGTTAACTTTTTTTCTTCCCTCATTTCATTGTCAGCTCTTCTAGATCAACTTCAGAGTATTCTCTTCCAAACTTTTCTTTCTGAGAGGACATGAAGGTAGGTGACCTGAGGAAGTAATTCACATCTCTGCACGATTACAGCCCTATCTGCACATGCAAGATTTGGTGAAACACTGCCTTCTGCCCAGACTCAGTGCATCTGTGAAGTGAAGTGAAAATTGCTCAGCAGTGTCCAGCTCTTTGTAATGCCATGGACTCTAGCCCACCAGGCTCTTCTGTCCGTGGAATTCTCTAGGCAAGAAACTGGAGTGGGTAGCCATTCCCTTCTCTAAGGGATCTTCCTGACCCAGGGATTAAACCCAGGTCTCCCACGTTGCCAGCAGATTCTTTACTGTCTGAGCCATCAGGGAAGCATCTGTAGGTGGAGTCAAAACATCTTTCAATGTCACACAGCTGGTTGTCTCACTTCTCACACTTTCACTAGTGTTTTTCATTGAAACTCGTGTTTCCCCCTCCATGTAATGCACCTCAATTTTTAATGTCTTAAATTCAAATGGATAAAACTAATGAAGTGTAAAAATAATCAGTATGCAAAGTTTTTGATAAATTTCAAATTTCCCCAAAGGCTGTGATTCAACCTCATATGTGAAGGGTGCTAATTTATATAATCATAGGTTAGTGGAACATGGTTATAGAAATAGTTGCTTAGAAACCTGAATGCTGTGATGGGACATTTTGAAGCTCTTTATTGAACTATCGCTGAACTATAGCCATTCAGCTTTAAACTGCTGAGCTGTTAAGAACAAGGCAATTTCCATCAGTGGCTACAGCAGCATGGATATATCATTAAAAATACATTAATATCTGCACGGATTACTCATAGTACCGTATTATCATCATTTAGAGATGGGAACATTCTATGTGCTAATCAACAGCCATTCAGCCACCTGGACCCATGCTTTCCTGCATTCTTTGATCTACTGTGTTTGTTGTTTTTGGATAGATTTTCATGTAACATTTACTCAGGATACAGAAGAGCACCTGCTGAAGAACAAAGACAACAGCTGCCCAAGTAATCATGCCTAGACCAGGGATGCCCTCTGGAAGTCTTCTGTGTGACATCAGGGGTTACCCTGTTATCCAAAACCTATTCCTGGTGCTCTTAGGAACTGGCGTCTCATTATATTAATATTCACACTAGAACAGTTGTTGACAGTAGTAATTTTTAACTTCTGGCTTAAGTATATAATCTACATATAAACTCACTAATTAGAGAGTTGGTCAGTCAGTCAGTCAGTTCAGTCTCAGTCATGTCCAGTTCTTTGTTACTCCTATAGACTGCAGCACATCAGGCTTCCCTGTCTATCACCAACTCTGGGAACTTACTCAAATTCATGTCCATTGAGTCGGTGATGCCATCCAACCATCTCATCCTCTGTCTTCCCCTTCTCCTCCTGCCTTCAATCTTTCCTAGCATCAGGGTCTTTTCAAATGAGTCAATTCTTCGCATCAGGTGGCCAGAGTATTGGAGTTTCAGCATCAGCATCAGTCCTTCCAATGAATATTCGGTACTGATTTCCTTTAGGATGGACTGGTTGGAAATCCTTGAAGTCCAAGGGACTCTCAAGAGTCTTCTCCAACACCACAGTTCAAAAGCATCAATTCTTCGGTGCTCAGCCTTCTTCATGGTCCAAATCTCACATCCATACATGACCACTGGAAAAACCACAGCTTTGACTAGACGGACCTTTGTTGACTAAGTAATGACTCTGCTTTTAAATATGCTGTCTAGGTTGGTCATCACTTTTCTTCCAAAGGAGCAAGCATCTTTTAATTTCATGGCTGCAGTCACCATCTGCAGTGATTTTGGACCCCCAAAAAATAAAGTCTGACACTGTTTCCACTGTTTCCCCATCTATTTCCTATGAAGTGATGGGGCCAGATGCCATGATATCCCTTTTCTGAATGTTGAGTTTTAAACCAAATTTTTCACTCTCCTCTTTCACCTTCATCAAGAGGCTCTTTAGTTCTTCACTTTCTGCCGTAAGGGTGGTATCAACTGCATATCTGAGGTTACTGATATTTCTCCTGACAATCTTGATTCCAGCATGTGCTTCATCCAGCCCAGCATTTCTCATGATGTACTCTGTATATAAGTTAAATAAGCAGGGTGATAATGTACAGTCTTGACGTACTCCTTTCCCAATTTGGAACCATCTCTTGTGTCTCCTGCATTGACTGGTGGATTCTTTATGACTGAGCCACCAGGGGAGCCCAACTGCTGAAGAACCATCAACATAAAAACACTAGAACCTTCCAAGAAAGATATTGTACATTCAAACACAAAGAAGAAGCCACAA
The DNA here is from genome assembly GCA_917880005.1 of Nanger dama. NCBI lineage: Eukaryota > Metazoa > Chordata > Mammalia > Artiodactyla > Bovidae > Nanger > Nanger dama. Next base: position 39,723,259 of record CAKJTW010000004.1, read on the forward strand.
TGAGATGGTAGGAGGGGGTGTAATTGAAATAAATTCAAATCCCATACCCCCAGGTGGGCAACCCAAAAACTGGAAAATAATTATATCACAGAGGTTTTCCCACAGGAATGAGAGTTCTGAGCCCTAGGTGAAGTTCCTCAGCCTGGGGGTCTGGCATCAGGAGGAGAAGCCCCCAGGATGTTTGGCTTTGAAGGCCAGTGGGACTTGATCACAGGAAATTCCACCAGACTGGGAGAAGCAGAAACTCCACTCTTAGAAGGTATACATTTTTTCCTCATGCATACTGCAACCTAGGGAAAAAGCAGTGACTTCATAAAAGCTTGGACCAGACCTACCTTCTGGTCTTGGAGGGTCTCCTGGAGAAGCAGGGGACAGCTGTGGCTTATGTGGGGACAAAGATACTGGCGGTGGTAGTGCTGGAGAGTACTCCTTTGTGTGAACTCTCCTGAAAGCCACCAGTGTTCATATACTTTCTAAAAAAGACATCTAGGTTGCTTCCATGTCCTGGCTATTATAAACAGCGCTGCAATGAACATTGGGGTACATGTGTCTCTTTCAATTCTGGTTTCCTCGGTGTGTATGCCCAGCAGTGCGATTGCTGGGTCATAAGGCAGTTCTATTTGCAATTTTTTAAGGAATCGCCACACTGTTTTCCATAGTGGCTGTACTAGTTTGCATTCCCACCAGCAGTGTAAGAGGGTTCCCTTTTCTCCACATCCTCTCCAGCATTTATTGCTTGTAGACTTTTGGATCGCAGCCATTCTGACTGGTGTGAAATGGTACCTCATTGTGGTCTTGATTTGCATTTCTCTGATAATGAGTGATGTTGAACATCTTTTCATGTGTTTGTTATTGGATAAGAAAGCTGTCATACATATACACAATGGAATACTACTCAGCCCTTAAAAAGAATAAATTTGACTCAGTTCTAATGAGATGGATGAAATTGGAACCGATTATACAGAGCGAAGTAAGCCAGAAAGAAAAAACACCAATGCAGTATACTGACACATATATATGGAATTTAGAAGACAGTAATGATGACCCTATATGTGAGACAACAAAGAGACACAGAGGTATAGAGTGGACTTTTGGACTCTGAGGGAGAGGGAAAGGGTGGGATGGTTTGGGAGAATGGCAATGAAACATGTATATTTTCTTGTAAGAAAGGAAGCGCCAATCTATGTTCAATGTAGGATGCAGGATGCATGGGGCTGATGCACAGGATGATTCAAGTAGAGGATGTGGGGTGGGAGGTGGGAGGGGCTTCAGCACTGGGAGATTGTGTTCACCTATGGCTGATTCGTGTCAATGTATGGCAAAACAAATACAGTATTGTAATTTAAAAAATAAATAAATTTAATAATAAATAAATAAATACTTTAAATATATTTTTAAAAAATAAAAAGAGTACTTTGACTCAAATCTATGTCTCCTGGTCCTCTTTCTGGAAGACCAAAACCAAGACAAATAATAAAACCTTATGTGAATTCTTCATTCTTGAAAATATTGAAGAAAATTAGGAAGCCAGTCTCAATTACATAAATTTAGATTTGCACCAATAAAATACACAAAAGTGAATAATATATCAACAAATATATTAATATGAATAAAGCTATCAGTAGTTTCTGTATAACTTTATTATGCAAATAAAATTTTACTATGGCATTTAAAAATTTTAAATCTTATTCTTATCTAAATTCAGCAGTTGATTATTTCAACATGTAGTTTCTCTGACTTTACAGTGGTTTGACATTTGAAAGTAATACTTTGGTGAAGAGCAAAGCATATGATTTATATTTCACTTTTTCATAGATTTTTAATTATACCACTCATAGAGATTACAAATGTAAAAATCATAACCTCAAATATCTATCTCCATAATTCTGACACTTAATATAAATAAATATGTAAAAATAAAACCAACTGGGCAAAATGCCCAGAAAAGAGTTCAGACAGCGAAATAAACAGAAAGCAAATGTCCCACATGAAAAACTGGGAAAAATTAAGATTTAATATTTTCAGAGTGTTGAGTGATCTGAAGATTGTGGCACTATGCCTTGAGACTTGATGTGTCTATTCCACTCTTAACAATGCAAATGTGTCAGGCAGTTGACCTGAAATTGGTAACTGGTCATAATATTCTTTTGAAAATTGCAAAAATGGAAATGAAAGGGACATTGCTTCCTTTTATAAATACCAATAATTGGTTTAAAAAGCACAAAATTCTGTGAGTCCAGCTGGAATAAAAATGAGTGATTACTAAGAATAAGACTTGCCTGACTATTATCTACCAACATATTGTGAATAATTCCGTATGGTTATATCCACAGATTATGTTAATGTTTTCAGTACTCTACAATATGTTAACTTATTTCTTATAGTTGTGCTAATACTAGTAGTGAGAGTTATGCAGAAGAATACTAACATTTATTTTAGCAAAATGTCTATAAACAGTGGGAAATGTAGCATGATGAGGGAAAAATACACAGGAAAAGGAGTTACTCTAGTTAAATTTCAGTCAGTTGTATTTTCAAAAATCTGGTGAAATTTATTAATTCAATAAAAATTCCACTACTTAAACAAAGTCATGTTCTTAATTTTAAAAATTATTTATCTTACTTTCTGATCTGATCATTAGTGTCAACCACTTACTTTTTTTTTTAAGTTAATTTTTATTCAAGTATAGTTAGTTGTTTTATAATGTTGTGTTAGTTTCTTTTTTTAATTAAATTTATTTATATTTTTAATTACAATACTGTATTTGTTTTGCCATACATTGACACGAATCAGCCATAGGTGAACACAATCTCCCAATGCCAAAGCCCCCTCCCACCCCCTACCCCACAATACTGTATTTGTTTTGCCATACATTGACACGAATCAGCCACAGGTGTCCACGCTCTCCCAATGCCAAAGCCCCCTCCCACCTCCCACCCCACATCCTCTCCCTAACCAACCACTTACTTTTGTCTCATAGAATTAGCTATAACTTGAAATTATGTGTTATAGAGAAAATGTTAAAATAGAATGGACTTGACCAATATTATTAATAATTTTATTAATTTTAATATGCTTATATTTTTTTACTCCTTTCTGCTTGTGTAGCTGCTTCCTAGGTATAATGACCCCAGTTCAAGTCCCATCCATTAAAAAAATTTTTTATTTTATACTGGGGTGTAGTTGATTTTGTAGTTTGTCACAGCAGCTCTTGCAAATTAATATACAACCCTAAGTGATCACAGTTAACATCACCAGTAATAGAACAAACAAACATTATGTTCTCTTGATATAATGCACCAAGAAACACACGTCACTTCTTTGGGATTTGGACAAAAATGAAAAATGTGAATTTTATAATGATGAAATGGAAGATAAATTCATATTGAGGGACATTCTATTTAAAAAACTGGTTAGTATTCTTCATATATGTCTATGAAAGACAAAAGGAAAAACTGAGGAATTGTTTCAGATTAAAAGAGACAAATGAGATAAAATGCATGAATATAATGGTTGACCTAGATTAAATTTTAGATCAGAAATAGCACATTAGTGGGACTATTAGAAAACTTTAAATAAAGTCTCTAGATCAGCTAATATTATTTTACAAATACTAATTTCCTCATTCTAATAATTATACTATGATTATACGAGATATTAATATTTGAGTAATCTTAATGGAGTTTATACAGAAATTCTTTGTACTATTTTTATAGCTTATTTGTGAGTCAGAATTTTTTTCAATGTGAGTATTAAAAACATTAAAACAAACACAGAAGTAAAAATAAAGTCATGCTACAGATGTAAGCCACAAGAAAAATTTTCTTCCTTAATTTGAAAATTAAACCATTTCAGTTCTGCAAGGCAATGGATTAGAGGCAATTTTGAAAAGTTTTGCATTACTCTACAGCCTTAGGTACTATTATAACCAAGCTATGATAGCCTAGTAGTTTGGCAGAAAGATTCTAATATTAATTCCCCCTTTTATGCCATTTAAAAATTCTTTCTCTGAGTATTTTTTCAGATTTTTAATTATTTTAAAGTCTTCAAAGTTTTGATGCATGAGACAGGGTATTCAGGGTTGGTGCATTGGGATGACCCTGCAGGATGGGAAGGAGAAGGAGGTGGGAAGGGGGTTCAGGATGGGGAACACATGTACACCGATGGTTGATTCATGTCAATGTATATGGCAAAAACCACTATAATACTGTAGAGTAATCAGCCCTCAATTAAAATACTTTTTTTTTTTTTAAGAATGAACTCCTCTGATTCTCCACAGTTTCACTTGCACATGGTAACACAGAAGGTGCATTTCAGAATCCTGGAAAGGATTTCATTACAGAGCAAGCTGCTGTGTCTGAGGACCTGTAGAGAGAATTGAGAGCAGCTCCTGGAAAACAGACAGGAAAAAGGGGAATCTTATTCCTACAGTTGCAAACAGATGAATTCTGCCAACCGTCTGAAGAAGGCTGGAGGTAGATGTTTGTCAAAAGTGGCCAGATGAGAATGCAGCCCTGGTTAACACCTGGACTGAATTCAGGTAGACCCTGAAGCAGAGAAACAGCTAAAGGAACTCAGATTCCTGACCCAAGGAAACCTACTAAATAATAAATGTATGTTGTTCTAAGCCATTAAACTTGCAGGAATTTGCTATACAGCAATAGAAAACTAACCTTCTCCCCCACACCCCTCCAAATCCTTATATTACCATGAAATACTTGACCTTATTTCAGTAGACAGCCAAAAATGTGTTCTTCACAAGAGGTGTGGAGTGCTTCCTGGTAGTACTTTGCTTTGTGTTTCCACATAGATAGGAAGGCTAGATGTTACACTGTAAATTTTGACTTAATTTTACACCAACAACTGCATATTCTTGAGCACTAAGGATCATATATTAATTCACTGATATTAGAAAATTGTTGTTCATGCCTAAGTTGCGTCCAGCTCTTTTGTGACCCCATGGATTGTAGCCCACCAGGCATCTCTGTCCATCGGATTTTCCAGGCAAGAATAATGGAGTGGGTTCCCATTTCCATCTCATGGGGATCTTCCGTACTCAGGGATCGAATCCATGTCTCTTGCATTGGCAGGTGGATTCTCTACCACTGAGCCAAACTTCCTGTGGCAAAAATTAGTCCTGCTCACCAAATACAAAAAGTGTTTCTCTATATTTCTCACCTCCTTCCAGGGCCTTGAGACTATTCTGCCCCCATTCACATGTGAGCAGAAATTACGTGTTCACTTCCAGATTGGAATAGTGGAAAGCTTTTGAATGATGTCAATTCCTTTTATCCTTGTGATGACAAATGATGTGACCACATGTCCCAGATGGCATGGCTAAAGATGATGAAAGCTTCTTTCAGCCTGTGTCTAGGAGATGCCTTTGGAAAAGAGCCTTTGCTAACCAGTATGGTGGATCCAGCATGATGGAGAAATAAAGATTTATTGTCATAATCACTGGGATCAGAGGTTGCTTGCACAGCACAATCTAGCCTATTTTTATTAATCCAATCCCACAACAAAATAAAATAAAAGTTTGATATTACAATTAATGTCAAATATTTGTCAATGTTTGAGGTTTTTAAAGGAATAGATAATAATGATAATAAGGGAATAATTTTAATTATAAGGGAATAATAGAGAAGAATATCAGTATGATAAGTTTGTCTTACTTATGGAAGTGAAGCTGTAAGTTTTTGTTTTCTTCTTAATGTGTAAGACTCTGAAACATCAAAATTCAAAGGAAATATGAGAAAATGTAGTAACTAAAGAACTGTTGCTTTCAAACTGTGGTGTTAGAGAAGACTCTTGAGAGTTTTGAGAGTCCCTTAGACTGCAAGGAGATCAAACTTGTCAATTCTAAAACAAATCAACTCTGAATATTCATTGGAAGGATTGATGCTGAAGCTGAAGTTCCAATACTTTGGCCACCTGATGCGAAAAGCCAGATCATTGGAAAAGACTCTGATGCTGGGAAAGATTGAGGATAGGAAGAGAAGGGGATGAAAGAGGACGAGATGGATGGGTAGCATCACCGACTCAGTGGAAATGGGTTTGAACAAGCTCCAGGAGATGTTAAAAGGCAGGGAAGTCTGGCATGCTGCAGTCCATGGGGTTGCAGAGTTGGACATGACTGAGTGACAGAAAAGCAATGACAAACTAGACAGCTATAGTTTCTGACAGTTTAAAAACTTCTGAAGGCTACAGATATTACCACAGATGAATAAAATCTGAAAGGCACCTTTTAAAGTATTTGAAAGAGCTAAATTTATTCACTCTAGATACAATTAATATTTTCTGTCCAAATTCTCTGCAATCAGGAGGTCTTGATCACAGGAGAAGCCAAATGACATGGAGTAATGAGTCCTCAACTTGGGCAGCATCTCATCTATCAAGCTGTCAGTTTTAATTACTGGGTATTTTTTGCCACTTTATGAAAACAATTCTCCTTAGCTTAAAATTGGAGAAATTCCAGGTAATACAATATAGAATGTTTATAAAAAGTAAATTATCTAATAGAATACTCTAACTATCCTAAAAATTGCCAGACATTGTCCCAATGTCCAGACAATGTGACAGACAAGTATGAGTCTTCTGGGGCCTTCTCAAATGCATAAGCCAAATGAGTTTGTCTCAAACCTGTGCTTTCAGACTTGTCTTTACACACATACACACACACACATTCAGTCATTCACTTTTTCACTTATACATTGTATGGATAAGAAGATCTAGATCTTGAGAGTGGGAAAAGATGTCCTTGGCCTCCATTGCTCTATAAGAGGTTAACAAGAAATTGGACTTGCTTGACAGCCAACTGAGCTGGTTTGAATCATGTATATAATGGATGATTCAGATGGGGGATTTTGCTGGCAATTTAGGACATTCTTTGCTTCAGTGCTGGAAGAAGCACAAGCCGGAATCGAGATTGCCGGGAGAAATATCAATAACCTCAGATATGCAGATGACACCACCCTTACAGCAGAAAGTGAAGAGGACCTAAAAAGCCTCTTGATGAAAGTGAAAGAGGAGAGTGAAAAAGTTGGCTTAAAGCTCAACATTGAGAAAACAAAGATCATGGCATCTGGTCCCATCACTTCATGGGAAATACATGGGAAAACAGTGGAAACAGTGTCAGACTTTATTTTGGGGGCTCCAAAATCAGTGCAGATGGTGACTGAAGCCATGAAATTAAAAGTCGCTTACTCCTTGGAAGAAAAGTTATGACCAACCTAGACAGCATATTCAAAAGCAGAGACATTACTTTGCCAACAAAGGTCCATCTAGTCAAGGCTATGGTTTTTCCTGTGGTCATGTATGGACATGAGATTTGGACTGTGAAGAAAGCTGAGTGCCAAAGAAGTGATGCTTTTGAACTGTGGTGTTGGAGAAGACTCTTGAGAGTCCCTTGGACTGAAAGGAGATCCAACCAGTCCATTCTGAAGGAGATCAACCCTGGGATTTCTTTGAAAGGAATGATGCTAAAGCTGAAACTCCAGTACTTTGGCCACCTCATGCTAAGGGTTGACTTATTGTAAAAGTCTCTGATGCTGGGAGGGATCGGGGGCAGGAGGAGAAGGGGACGACTGGGGATGAGATGACTGGATGGCATCACCAACTCGATGGACTTGAGTTTGAGTGAACTCCAGGAGATGGTGATGGACAGGGAGGCCTGGCGTGCTGCAATTCATGGGGTTGCAAAGAGTCGGACACGACAAAGCGACTGAACTGAACTGAACTGAACAGTCCAGTCATAAGAATATTTTGGGGCTTCCCATGTGGCACAGTGATAAAGAATCCATCTGCTAATGGAAGAGACATAAGACATTAGGTTCAATCCCAGGGACAGGAAGATCCCCTGGAGTAGGAAATGGCAACTCACTTCAGCATTCTTTCCGACCGACAGAGGAATCTGGCGGTCTACAGTCCATGGGATCACAACAAATTCCAACATAACCTAAAAACTGAACAACAAAAAGAGATTTCTTATGGAGTAAAGAAATCAAGCACTCATTACATTCTTCTGTTGCTATGGCCCTTCATGAAACATTAATGCACAAGAAACATACTGATTATCTGAAGTAGCTAATGACTAACACAGCACCTGGGTTGTCTCTTGGGAGGAAGTCTAAGTGTGTTTATTTCCTGTCTGGCCCAGTGTGAGCTCTGCCATGGGCTTACCCACATAAATGGCCCAATTTACCCATCCTCCTCTTCTCTCCACCCTAGAATTCCGATTTCCTGATCTATCCTTTGTGTGCTACTGCTGAAAGAATCAAGTCACTCTCTTATCTCTTCAGTGTTTACTATAAAATATCCAGTCTTGAACAGAAGGTCTATGTTGTAGAATTAATTAAAATGGAATTATTTAGCAGAACTCAAAATTACTTTTTACTTATGTTCTATAAACATGTAGTTGCTGCTAAGTCGCTTCAGTCGTGTCCGACTCTATGTGACCCCATAGACGGCAGCCCACCAGGCTCCCCTGTCCCTGGGACTGTCCAGGCAAGAACACTGGAGTGGGTTGCCATTTCCTTCTCCAATGCATGAAAGTGAAAAGTGAAAGTGAAGTCGCTCAGTCGTGTCCGACTCTTAGCGACCACATGGACTGCAGCCTAGCAGGCTCCTCCATCCATAGGATTTTCCAGGCAAGAGTACTGGAGTGGGGTGCCATTGCCTTCTCCGAAACATGTAGTTAAGAGGCAACAACTGACAGAAATTCTGATACCATGGACTGCTCTCTTCTGTTCTATATTTCAATAGTTAAAATGGAATGAAGAACATGGCACAAGTTAGTCTTTCCTAACTGGTTACTAATTTTATTTTGTTATTATAAGAGAAACAATATAAAGACCCGATGCTATTCCATTATAAGTGTGTTTTGCTTCTTCTGAGAGAAAAAAAGTCTCTGTGAAACAATTGCTTTCCCTCAAAACCTCACTTGTTTTCTTTTTATTTGCATTGAGTGCACTATTTACCCACAAAGTCATGAGCTCAGGAGATTCTGCCAACATCAAAGTTCTATAATCTGAGGAGAGAGAGCTCTGCCAGTCACACACCTTAGAAATATCAAGGGGTCCGTGGGTAGTTGGATCTGTTGCGCTCACACTGTATTTGATGTAGGATCACTAGTGTTAATGCCGAGCATGAACTTGTTCTCAGATTGATGTATCCTTTCTTACAAATAGGCAGCAATATAACATCTCATAAATGAGATACTTTATTCAGTGAGTGCCTTTCACTCAGAGACAGATTCAGGGTTTATGAGATCTGAAGCTGATACATCCTTTTTATTGAAATCCCTGTTGTACAATGTGAAGGAAGACAGGATTATTTCTGTAGCCTTCTAACTCAAGAGATTCTTCAAACTCAAACTCACCTGGGATCTGCACATGTTAATCCAGTAACTCAGAGCTCATTGCAAACATTTACATTTTCCCCTGTGTTTCAGGTAATTCTAATGTCAGGCAGTGCTGAGAGCATACAGTGGGCTACAGGAGACAAAATTTCACCTTAATATGTCTTTCCTAAGGTTAAATGGTTATTTTGCTATAAGTAATAGCATTTCTGGGTTAACCAGATGGCTCAGTGCTAAATAACCCTCTGCCAAGGTAGGAGGTGCAGGTTCAATCCCTGGGTCGGGAAGATTCCCTGGAGAAGGAAACGGCAACCCACTCCAGTATTCTTGCCTGGGAAATCTCATAAACAGTAGAGTCTGGACGACCCAGTCCATGGGGTTGCAAGAGTCAGACACAACTTAGCAAGTAAACAACAACAAATAACATTTGTACTATATAAAAAAGCAATTTGCATCTTCACTTATAGTTTAATGAGCAGTTAAAAATTTAGAATGGTCAATATTTCATGCTTTTTTCTATTAAACACTCTAAATGGGCCTTTGTAGCTTAAGTATGAATGTATACTCATATGACTAATTTTGTTCCTTAAGACTCAGACCACAGCCTTACGGAAAATGTTTGTGAAGTATCGTACTAACCTTTGTTTCCATTTGATGTCATCAATTTAAATCTTGCAATTAATTTTCTTCTAATTGAGCTGTATGCTGTATCTAGCTCTAAAATTTAGTTTCCATCCCATTTTCACATATATAAATTATACCATCAGATTTTTAAAAACATAATTGCAAAATATAATTTTTAAATATATCATTAACCTATTAGTTCTTTCCTATTTCTCCAGTTTTCCTGTCTTTGTCTATTTCTTTTGCTGAATACCTCCATTATTTTTACTTCAAAGGTATTTTTATGACTTTTTGAAGCTGGCAAGTCAGAAATACTTTCTGGTATATTTACCTGCCAAGGATTTTGTATGTACCAATTTCTTAAGAGAGTTTTAATGTCATACTTTTCATTTTAAAACAGTTGCATAAGAAATCTTAAGGTGTTTAATTCAAATCTCAAGTGCAAAATTATCATTTTGAAGTATAAATATGTGACCGAAAAACTGATGAAAGAAATTGCATGTTCTACTATTAACAAACAGGAAGAGAAATGATGATTTTCCTAACAGAGTTAATGGTTAGAATCAAGTAACACTCCAGACAAAATCACACGTGGAAACATGTTTCAATCAACTGATTGAAAGGTGCAAACTGAATTTTTTCCCCAAGGTGTTATACAAATATGGGAAGAAAAAGGAAATAGAAACAAGATTTTCAAAGGGCCTGCTGCTGCCAAGTTGCTTCAGTCGTGTCCGACTCTGTGCGACCCCATAGATGCCAGCCCAACAGGCTCCCCTGTCCCTGGAATTCTCCAGGCAAGAACACTGGAGTGGGTTGCCATTTCCTTCTCCAATGCATGAAAGTGAAAAGTGAAAGTGAAGTTGCTCAGTCTTGTCCGACTTAGTGACCGCATGGACTGGAGCCCACCAGGCTCCTCCATCCATGGGATTTTCCAGGCAAGAGTACTGGAGTGAGGTGCCATTGCCTTCTCCATCAAAAGGCCTACTAGGTGTTAAACATGAGGATAAGCATCACACATATGTTATTTTAATAGTCCTAACAAAATCCCAATGAAGTAAGTATTATACCTCTGCTTTAAAGATGGACTCAGAAATCTCAGTAACTTTTGCAAATCACAGGAATAATATATAGTATCTACTTGTATAAACATTTAATTTTATTGTTCTACATATTTAATGATTTTCAATATAATAAATATCTTCTCATCAGAGAAAAGAGAATGCCATTTTAATTTTTTGATCTATTAAGCTGATTAACTTAAGAAAAGCATGATCTAAACACTGAATTAATTACATTATCTCTCTTACTTCAGGATGTCTTAGATCATTTGAAACATGCCAACCACCCTTTAGGTCTCTACTATGTACATTTGTTTTTCCCTGGACTTCTTTGCTTCTACACAATAAATGACTATCATTCAAGTGAAAAGCAAGGGAAAAAGGAAAGGTATACCCATTTGAATGCAGAGTTTCAAAGACTAGCAAGGAGAGATAAAAAAAAAAGCCTTCCTCAGCTATCAATGCAAAGAAATAGAGGAAAACAATAGAATGGAAAAGACTAGAGATCTCTTCAAGAAAATTAGAGATACCAAGGGAACATTTCATGCAAAGATGGGCTCAATAAAGGACAGAAATGATAGGGACCGAACAGAGGCAGAAGATATTAAGAAATGGCAAGAATACACAGGAGAACTATACTAAAAAGAGCTTCATGACCCAGATAATCATGATGGTGTGATCACTAATCTAGAGCGAGACATCCTGGAATGCAAAGTCAAGTGGGCCTTAGAAAGCATCACTACAAGCAAAACTAGTGGAGGTGATGGAATTTCAGTTGAGCTATTTCAAATCCTGAGAGATGATGCTGTTAAAGTGCTGCACTCAATTTGCCAGCAAATTTGGAAAACTCAGCAGTGGACACAGGACTGGAAAAGGTCAGATTTCATTCTAATCCCAAAGAAAGGCAATGCCAAAGAATGTACAAACTACTGCAAGATTGAACTCATCTCACATGCTAGTCGGAGAAGGCAATGGCAACACACTCCAGTACTCTTGCCTGGAAAGTCCCATGGGCAGACAAGCCTTGTAGGCTACAGTCCATGGGGTCACAAAGAGTTGGACATGACTGAAGTGATTTCACTTTCACTTTTCACTTTCATGCATTGGAGAAGGAAATGGCAACCCACTCCATTGTTCTTGCCTGGAGAATCCCAGGGATGGGAGAGCCTGGTGGTCGCACAGAGTCGGACACAACTGGAAGCGACTTAGCAGCAGCAGCAGCAGCACACACTAGTAAAGTGATGCTAAAAATATTCTAAGCCAGGCTTCAGCAATACGTGAACTGTGAACTTCCAGATGTTCAAGCTGGTTTTTAGAAAAGGCAGAGGAACCAAAGATCAAATTGCCAACATCTGCTGGATCAGCAAAAAGCAAGAGAGCTCCAGAAAAACATCTATTTCTGCTTTATTGACTATGCCAAACCTTGGACTGTGTGGATAACAATAAACTGTGGAAAATTCTGAAAGAGATGGGAATACCAGACCACCTGACCTGCCTCTCGAGAAACCTATATGCAGGTCAGCAAGCAAGAGTTAGAACTGGACATGGAACAACAGACTGGTTCAAAATAGGAAAAGGAGTACGTCAAGGCTGTATATTCTCCCCTCCTTGTTTAACTTCTATGCAGAGTACATCATGAGAAATGCTGGGCTGGAAGAAGCACAAGCTGGAATCAAGATTGCTGGGAGAAATATCAATAACCTCAGATATACAGATGACACCACCTTTATGGCAGAAAGCGAGGAAGAACTAAAGAGCGTCTTGATGAAAGTGAAAGAGGTGAGTGAAAAAAATTAGCTTAAAACTCAACATTCAGAAAACTAAGATCATGGCATCCCATCACTTCATGGCAAATGATGGGGAAACAGTGGAAATAGTGTCAGACTTTATTTTTTTGGGCTCCAAAATCACTGCAGATGGTGATTGCAGCCAGGAAATTAAAAGACACTTATTCCTTGGAAGGAAAGTTATGACCAACCTAGACAGCATATTAAAAAGCAGAGACATAACTTTGCCAACAAAGGTCCATCTAGTCAAGGCTATGGTTTTTCCAGTGGTTATGTATGGATGTGAGAGTTGGACTATAAACAAAGCTGAGTGCAGAAGAATTGATGCTTTTGAACTATGGTTGGAGAAGACTCTTAGAGTCCCTTGGACTGCAAGGAAATCCAACCAATCCATCCTAAAGAAGATCAGTCCTGGGTGTTCATTGGAAGGACTGATGTTGAAGCTGAAAGTCCAATACTGTGGCCAGCTGATGCAAAGAGCTGACTCATTGGAAAAGACCCTGATGCTGGGAAAGACGAGGCCAGGAGGAGAAGGGGACAACAGAGGATAAGACGGTTGGATGGCATCACCAACTCAATGGACATGGGTTTGGGTGGACTCCAGGTGATGGATAGGGAGGCCTGGCGTGCTGTGGTTCATGGGATCACAAAGAGTTGGGCATGACTAAGTGAATGAACTGAACTGAACTGAACTGAACTGAACTTGCATCAATGGGGAAGTTTTATTTTTCTCGTAAAACTACACTGAACATAGAGTTTCACGAAAGAGAAGTGCAAGCTTTGATTAGTCATGATAGGATGCCCAGGATTTTGTCACTGGAGAGAAATTTACACACTTGACAGCTGATAAATTATGAGAAGAAGTATATTGATTGTCTTAAAGGATTTTTTTACCAGTTTTTCAATAAATATGATTTCAATATAAAAGATAAATATTTTCCCTTTTATTTCAAATTTTAACTTCTCCATAATAATTGACTAAATTCCCAGCAGAATAGCTGGGAACATATAACTCTCAGCTGTGAGAATGTACTGTGGGTATTACTTCTATTTTTGTTAGGGCATTGCTGTTGTTGAATTATATTGAAATAGAAGTAATTTTCCCTAGAAAAATCTTTTTAATATGGAAACATTATTTTGAACAAATGAAGAGCCATCAACCACATGAGTTAAAAAAAGGGAACTACAAAGAGTTAAGCAATCAAGGATCATCATAATAGCATAACCATACAAACTAGACTGTATTTCTAAGACCCTAGAATTCAGAAATATTATAATACAAATCTCCAAGAATTCTAAAAACAATTTGATCATCTTTTCCTCATTACCTACATGTTTAGGTATTCTAATTTTCTTATTAAAGTTTTTGTCTTATAATGAAAATGTCAGACTATTTCTCACATTGATATATTTTTTGCTTTGTTCTCTTTCTTAATATAGCATACATATAACAGAGATGTGATTGGCTTTGAAATGCACAGAATATTGAAAATTAGAAAGTTTCCATGATTTTATGTGCTGAAAATATCAGTTCTGTCTAGGAGCAATAAAGTGATCACACTTCTGATCCAGGCTAATAATAAAATTTAATTAATTGAAAATAATGATGTAGGATACCTTATATTAGAGCTCTAGTCAAACTTTAACACAGAAAATGGGTATCTGTATTTTGGCTCTTTGAAATCAACTATATCTCAGAAATGAATGAATATTTTTCATTTTAATTTGAATTTCTGATCTTACTATACAGACAGCCTCAAATCCCTTGGATATCATTAGGTGTTGAATGCACAAGTCTACCAGTGTGTGCCTTGGCAAATTGAAAGATACATTTTTCCACTAAAGGATGTTGGCAAAGACTAATGGTGGGTGTAGGATCACGTCATAAAGGGAAATTGGGAGACAGTGTAAAATCATTCAAAAGAATGCAATCCATATTTATTAGACATTAACATGACTAAGGCAATCTTCTAGATAACATAAGTTACCAACTGTAATCTCTACTACCAAAAGGAACATCAATCAGTATAAAGAAATGATTCAGAGAAAGGCTTTCCTTTTATATTCATAAACTTAATAACATTTGTGAGCTGTGGAACAAGTTTTATGACTATAACCTCATACTACTACTACTACTACTAAGTCGCTTCAGTCGTGTCCGACTCTGTGCGACCCAACAGACGGCAGCCCACTAGGCTCCTCTGTCTCTGGGATTCTCCAGGCGAGAATATTGGAGTGGGTTGCCATTTCCTTCTCCAGTGCATGAAAGTGAAAAGCAAGCTACCCTCAAGTAAAATTACATATTGTAAATTTGCTTCTACTGATTAGTTCATATGGTAACATAAAATTTTAAATGTACAAAATGTTTTACCAAAATATTTAATCTCCAATTACTTACATTCCATCTATTGAAAATCATATATTCACTTCTTTAATTTATTTAGACTTATAATAAATACATAGAATAAGTGCAAATGCATTCATTTAAATTATAACTTTTCAAAAATACATATATTATAACAATATTTCTGAGCATAACTGGTTAATTTTCTTTGTAATACATTTTTACATTATCAACATACATAAAGAAGCCCAGAACTATACCCAATAGCGCATAATGTTGTTCGTATTATTTGGCAAAAGTACAATCATTGCTGATGAAAAACACTAGAAAAAGCAAAAGCTGAATGTTAATAATATGCTTTAAGTTTCATTTACTGTTTTGAATGTGTGATATTAAATATTCACTTAGTTCTTAATAATTCATAAATACCACATTAAGGGTTTTCAGGTTATAAGGAATAGGACATGGCCAGGTAAATTATTTGGCATTTATAATTGGAACACAAGAAATGGGAAGACTCAGATATGAGAAGACTCATATCTCAGAAGATATGTTTTGCAGCTTTGGAGATATTAAACAACAGTTGAAACTATTCCAATTACTATTACTACTCTTGTGATCTAAAAGAAATACTAGACATTGCATGTCAATCTTTAGAAACCAGATTTTTGCTTCCTTCTGCTCTATTGATTTCATGATAATTATAACCATGTTATTTACTGTTTTTACCTACTATATGTGATAATATAGTTCCTGATTCTACTCCTCTCTCTTGAAATATTTTTTTCAAGAAGGAAGGTATAAGTAAATAATATTAGTCACTAATCAACATGAAGCAGGGTTACTAAACCATATTTTTTCAAAGACTGTGGGTTCTGGATATCAGTTCAGCTCAGTCCCTCAGTCATGTCCAACTCTTTGAAATCCCATGGACTGAAGCATGCCAGGCTTCCCTGTCCATCACACCAACTCCTGGAACTTACTCAAACTCATGTCCATCGAGATGGTAATGCCATCCAACCATCTCATCCTCTGTCATCCCCTTCTCCCACCTTCAATCTTTCCCAGCATCAGGGTCTTCCAAATGAGTCCCTTCTTTGCATCAGGTGGCCAAAGTATTGGAGTTTCAGCTTCAGCATCAATCCTTCCAATGAATATTCAGCACTGATTTCTTTAGGATTGACTGGCTGGATCTCCTGGCAGTCCAAGGGACTCTCAAGTGTCTTCTCCAACACCACAGTTTAAAAGCATCAATTCTTCAGTGCTCACCTATCTTTATAGTCCAACTCTCGTATCCATACATGACTACTGGAAAAACCATAACTTTGACTAGATGGACTTTTGTTGGCAAAGTAATGTCTTTGTTTTTAACATGTTTTCTAGGTTGGTCATAGCTTTTCTTCCAAGGAGCAAGTGTCTTTTAATGTCATGCAAAATTCAATTTCAGTGAAATTTAATTTCACTGCAGTCACCATCTGCAGTGATTTTGGAGCCCCCAAAATAAAGTCTCTTACTGTTTCTATTATTTCCCCATCTATTTGCCACAAAGTGATGGGGCTGGATGCCATGATCTTCGTTTTCTGAATGTTGAGTTTTAAGCCAACTTTGTCAATCTCCTCTTTCACCTTCATCAAGAGGCTATTTAGTTCTTCTTCACTTTCTGCTATAAGAGTGGTGTCATCTGGATATCTGAGGTTATTGATATTTCTCCCAGCAATCTTGATTCCAGCTTGTGCTTCATCCATCCTGGCATTTTGCATGATGTGCTCTGCATAGAAGTTAAATGAGCAGGGTGACAATATATAGCCTTTCGTGATTTGGAGCCAGTTTGTTGTTCTGTGTCCAGTTCTAACTGTTGCTTCCTGACCTCCACACAGATTTCTCAAGAGATAGGTCAGGTGGTCTGATATTCCCATCTCTTTTCAGAATTTTCCATAGTTTGTTGTGATCCACACAGAAGTTTTGGCATAGTCAAAAATGGAGAAGTAGATGTTTTTCTGAAATTCTTTTTCTTTTTGATGATCCAATGGATGTTGGCAATTTGATCTCTGGTTCCTCTGCTTTTCCTAAATCCAGCTTGAACATGGTTCATGAACTGTTAGAACTTGGCTTGGAGAATTTTGAGCATTACTTTACTAGCATGTGAGATGAGTGCAATTGTGCAGTAGTCTGAACATTCTTTGGCCTTGCCTTTCTTTAGGATTGGAATGAAAACTGACCTTTTCTAGTCCTGTGGCCACTGCTGAGTTTTCCAAATTTGCTGGCATATTAAGTGCAGCACTTTGACAGCATCATCTTTCAGGATTTGAAACAGCTCCACTGGAATTCCATCACCTCCCCTGGCTTTGTTCGTAGTGATGCTTCCTAAGGCCCACTTGACTTCACATTCCAGGATGTCTGGCTCTAGATTAGTGATCACATCATCATGATTATCTGGGTCATGAAGCTCTTTTTGTACAGTTCTGCGTATTCTTGCCACCTCTTCTTAATATCTTCCACTTCTGTTAGGTCCATACAATTTCTGTCTTTATCGAGCCCATCTTTGCATGAAATGTTCCCTTGGCATCTCTAATTTTCTTGAATAGATCTCTAGTCTTTCCCATTTTTCTGTTTTCCTCCATTTCATTGCACTGATGGCTGAAGAAGGCTTTCTTATCTCTCTTTGCTATTCTTTGGAACTCTGCATTCAAATGGGTATATCTTTCCTTTTCTACTTTGCCTTTAACTTTTCTTAGCTATTTGTAAGGCCTCCTCAGACAACCATTTTGCTTTTTGCATTCCTTTTTCTTAGGGATGGTCTTGATCCCTGTCTCCTGTACAATGGCATGAACCTCCTTCCATCATTCTTCAGGCATCCTGTCTATCAGATCTAAGCCTTTGAATCTATTTCTCACTTCCACTGTATAATTGTAAGGGATTGATTTAGGTCATACCTGAATGGTCTTGTGGTTTTCCCTACTTTCTTCAATTTCAGTCTGAATTTGGCAATAAGGGAGTTCATGATTTAAGCCACAGTCACAACTGGTCTTGTTCTTGATGACTGTATCAAGCTTCTCCATCTTTGGCTGCAAAGAGTATAATCAATTTGATTTCAGTATTGACCATCTGGTGATGTCCATGAATAGAATCTTCTCTTGTGTTGTTGGAAGAGGGTATTTGCTATGACCAGTGCGTTTCTTTGGCAAAACTCTGTTAGCCTTTGACCTGCTTTGTTTTATACTCCAAGGCCAAATTTTCCTGTTACTCCAGATATCTCTTGACTTCCTACTTTTGCATTCCAGTCCCCTGTAATGAAAAGGACATCTTTTCTGGGTGTTAGTTCTATAAGGTCTTGTAGGTCTTCATAGAACTGTTCAACTTCAGCTTCTTCAGCATTACTGAAGAAGGATATCTAGACATGTAAAAATGTCTGTTTGCTGAATCATTGGGTTTTATCTTTGGAAACCAAAACACTGACAAAATTCTTGGTAAATTATAAGAAGAAACTGTTTGTTGTTGTTTTTCAGTCATTCAGTCATGTCTGACTTTTGCGGCCCCGTGGCCTGCAGCATGCCAGGCTTCCCTTCCTTCACTACCTCCTGGAGTTTGCTCAAACTCATGTCCACTGAGTTGATGATACCATCCAACCATCTCATCCTCTGTCACCCCCTTCTCTTCTGCCCTCAGTCTTTCCCAGCATCAGGAAAGGAATATTCAGGGTTACAAGGAGATCCAACCAGTCCATCCTAAAGGAAGTCAGTCTTGAATATTCACTGGAAGGATTGATGCTGATGCTGAAACTCCAATACTTTGTCCACCTCATGTGAAGAACTGACTCATTTGGAAGACCCTGATGCTGGGAAAGATTCAAGGCAGGAGGAGAAGGGGATGACACTGGATGAGATGGTTAGATGGCATCATCGACTCAATGGACATGAGTTTGAGTAAACTCCGGGAGTTGGTGGTGAACAGGGAATCTTGGCGTGCTGTAGTTCATGGAGTTGCAAAGAGTCAAACACGACTGAGCAACTGAACTGAGCTGAATTGATTTCCTTTAGGTTTGACTGGTTTGATCTCATTCCTGTCCAAGGAACTCTCAAGAGTCTTCTGCAGCACCACAGATCAAAACATCAAGGCTTATCTGTCTATGGAATTTCCCAGGCAAGAATACCAGAGTATTGCCATTTTCTTCTCCAGGGCACCTTCTCAATCCTGGGATCAAACACATGTCTCCTGCACTGGCAGGGAGATTCTTTACTACTGAACCATCTGAGAAACCCTTAGAAACTGCTTATGGCTACATTATTTAGTTGGGAGCACAGCCCCAGCAGTACTTAGTGCTTCATGGGCTTGTCTCCTGTTATGCAAGGGTATATATTGAGGAAAATCCTATTCTTTAAGGAGGTTTCAATCTGAACTCAGTTTTTAGTGGTTTTTAGGCACAACATTATTTAACTGTCTTTTAAGCATTCTTGATTATCCTTTCTCTGTGTGTTATGAGTGCCCACCCTGAAACATTCAGGGTTCAATCTAACATGGGTCATAAGAAATTATTTGAAAATGGGTGATCAGCTTACTTCTTAAAAAAGTGTACTACTTTACTGAAAAGACTATGTCTTATCTATCATCTATTTATTATTTATCTATCTATATCTATACATAAACACATATATATTAAGCACTAAAGAATCCTAGACTATATATGTATTTAAATATTGTAAAAATAATAATCAAGTTTTTTACAAATTACAAGAGAATTCTAGAAGGTATGACTAAGGCATTTCTTTAGCATGTAGAAGCAGATATTTGGGGAATTAAACCGCGTTCCTTAATTTTTCAGAAGTGCTATATTTTTTATTTGCTTATGTCAAATACTATTACTGAATTGAAAATTCGTGATTTACCTCTGAGAAATCAAAGATTTTTGTAAGCAATATTATTCTCCAAATACAACAAATCCTTTACTAAGTTCTGATAAATCATGAATTTTTTAAAATTAGAAAATGCTACATGTTTCTAGATAAATACACATTCTTGATCAGCATATACTGAGTATTCACATCTTCATGAAGCAAATAAACCATTATGAACTGTCGCTTTACATTTTATGGTGATGTCCATCATCCTCATTGAACTATATGTTCCTTGAGATTTTCTTTTATCTTTATAGCACCAGTACATGGAAAACTTAATTTCTACATGCTCTTTTCTGAATTTAGTTGCTTGGAAAAATAAATGACATCAATAATAAGCATAGTCCATAAGCTTTTAGATTATTAGGTTCAGTTGCTTTCAGTGAAAAATTATAGATGACCTTCAGTTCAGTTCAGTTCAGTAGCTCAGTCATGTCTGACTCTTTGTGACCCCATGAATCACAGCATGCCAGGCCTCCCTGTCCATCACCAACTCCCAGAGTTCACTCAGACTCACATCCATCGAGTCAGTGATGCCATCCAGCCATCTCATCTTCGGTCGTCCCCTTCTCTTCCTGTCCCCAATCCCTCCCAGCATCAGAGTCTTTTCCAATGAGTCAACTCTTTGCATGAGGTGGCCAAAGTACTGGAGTTTCAGCTTTAGCATCATTCCTTCCAAAGAAATCCCAGGGCTGATCTTCAGAATGGACTGGTTGGATCTCCTTGCAGTCCAAGGGACTCTCAAGAGTCTTCTCCAACACCACAGTTCAAAAGCATCAATTCTTCAGCGCTCAGCCTTCTTAGAAAAAGCAGTTGAGAGCATCAGAAACCAGAATACAGTGAGTGAAGCGAGGTTAGTGAAAGTACTTCAAACCTTCACCGAGTTCTATAATGAGAGAAGAAAAAAGAGCTGATTTAGTGCAAGAGCGGAAGGAGACTTAGACTGATTGAAGATAATGAAATCAGTATATTTAGAGAGTTAAAGTAGGAGAATTTGAAGTTGAGAAAAATAGGACCTATTCTTGTGGGGGAAAGTAAATAAATGCAGCAGGAGACAGAAGAGAAAAGGGTTAGAGCACAAGAGAACAAAAAAGGGACTCTCCCACTTTGTTCTTGGATTGAAGATAATAAGGATATATTGTGGATAATACATACAGTTAGCCTACTGAATAAAATTTTATGTACATATAATTTCTGAATTATATTCTGTCTTTTTGCATTGGCCAATGTGAAAAATAGGAATAAAAATCATTTTGAAAGTATTTTATTTTCTCCCTGACATCCATCAAATTGTTAATTCTTACATATATACATAAAATACAGGTACAAACACACATGTTGTACATATATATTTATATACATATATACATGGGACTTCCCAGGTGGTGCTAGTGGTAAAGAACCCACCGGCCAGTACAGGAGATGTTAGAGACATGGGTTCGATCCCTGGGTCGGGAAGATCCCTGGGTCGGGGAAGATCCCCTGGAGGAGGGCATGACAACCCACTCCAGTATTCTTGCCTGGAGAATCCCATGGACAAAGGAGCCTGGTGGGCTACAGTCCATAGGGTCTCAAAGAGTCAGACATGACTGAAGTGACTTAACACTCACACACATGTATATACATATACATACATACCTATTTATATATAAATTATTATATTTATGTATGTATACATTATATATAGCTTATATTTGTAATATATAAACTTTTTCTTTGTAAAATATAATATTATGTAAATTTTGTGTTTTAGTGTGCTATTTTAAAAGTCAATGAATGTGGCAGCTAGTACAATTAGAATTAAACATTGTAAATCTTCCTGTAAGATCATTTAAGCATAAAAGCTTCTGAGTCAGCAGTCCACTCATACTGCTACATAAATAAATAAGCTCATAAACAGAAATAGCTTCATTTATATATACACAATTTTAGCTTCCTTTTTTCCTTAATGGATCTTGCTTAAGACCAGGCAAACAAACAAATAAAAAGCATTTCAGTATGACTCACCCAGAATATACTGATGAATATACACATGTGTATTCACATAAACACACACACTCAGCCATTAAGATAATTTTGAAGACTTTGTTTTCAAAAAATGTGAAAAGGCTTTGATACTAAGCAGATAAGCCATACTTGATTCATTTCAGAGGAACACTATATTCAGTAAGTGGTTTTCATTGACAAGCCAAATATAAAGCTGAAATATAATGAAAAGTACATGTACACACTATACTAAAGAGAAGCAGTAAACAAAGCTTTGCTTCTGTGGGGAGACAAGGCATATGATAAAAAGCAAAATTCACACCTTAATTAGCTCAGAGAGCTTTGAGCATGTCCACTATGGCTGTAGAGCTCAGATTCCTCAGAAATAGTTCATCTATCTTCTTCATATTACCTGTACTTGTATTCAACTTTACATGCATGAAGAAATGCAGTGACCATGAGATCCTGCTCCACAGCAAATTCATTAGTATTAGAATAGAATTCATGTAATTTTTGCCTACAGAGCCTACAAAGGAGCTTAGCAGAGCTCCAGCCTAACAGTGGTGGTGGCATCCAAAGAAAGATGTGAATGGCAGTGTTATCAAGAGACTGACAAGGTGTGGGAAAGGAGGCTGGGAAAGGTTGAGGACAGGAGAAGGGGCTGACAGGATGAGATGGTTGGATGGCATCATCAACTCAATGGACATGAGTTTGAGCAAACCCAGGAGATGATGAAGGACAGGGAAGCCTGGCATATTGAAGTCCATGGGGTCACAAAGAGTCAGACATGACTTAGCAACTGAACAACAGCAAACAATATTTCCTGTTCCAAAATATGACACTTCATATGGGCCTAGAGGGTCACCATTTTTTGATGGTCCATTAAAGGATGATTCTGCATTGAACTTACTAAAACCTAGGAAATATGTATCTGATCATATTACCATCAGTTTTGTTTATGGCACTTAATGGACTTCCATTTGGAGTGGAAACTTGTTAGCTATTGGCTTTAAATCCTTTTAAAGGAAAAATGAAAAAAAAATCTGGCTTTTATTTCCAAGAAGAAGCTTTTTGTTAAATATTCAGCATTCAGCATATACATTTAGCTATAAATAAATGGAATGGTGCAATTCTGTTTAATTTGTTACAAATGCTATTCATCCAAAGGGTGATACAAACACGATTTTTTTCAAAATCAAACTAGAGAAGTTAATTAAAGTTTAGGCAGATCTTATTAGTTGCATTTTATATATTTGATAGTGCTTATTTAACTCAAGTATTTGATTGTTTTATAATTTTAGATCCAGATACTATTGGCTATCTCTGTGCATAACTGTAAATTATAATTAATTGAAGGCTTTTTTAGTATTGCTCCATTCACTTTTACTTGATAGTGTTGATGAAGATGATGGTGATTCTACCAGGTCTCCAGAGCAATGTACAGTGTTAATAGAAGGATTTTAGAGAAATAAATTTTCTAGAAATATTTATGCCACATATGAATGCTAGCAATGAAAAATAAATGCTGCCAGTAGCATCCAAGATGACAGAGCATAAGAAAGACTTAACTCAGGGTGTATTTCTCTGTCTTCAATAAGCAGAAAATGACTTGCCTAATTCTGTCAGAGATACAGAATGTGTAGCATTAGGAACTGAGACAAAGAGTTAAATTATGCCACACAGATGGCTTCCCTAGTGGCTCAAACAGTAAAGAATACGCCTGCAATGCAGGAGACCCGGGTTCAATCCTTAAGTCAGGAAGATCCCTTGGAGAAGGAAATGGCAACTCACTCCAGTATTCTTGCTTGGAGAATCCCATGGACAGAGGAGTCTGGTGGGCTACCAACCACAGGGTCGCAGAGTCAGAGACAACTGAGCAACTAACTTTCACTTTCATGCCACAGAAACTTTTACAACTGCTTATACAAAACAAAAACACCTTTGCAATTTGTGAATTTTACACAAAATAAGCAACCAACAACGCATGATATTCATTAAAATCATGCATAGCTCTATATAATTAAAGACAGCAATTTTTAAATTAAAACATCATTTTTTTGTACTTGTAAAATGATGAGTCCCGTCATAGCTATAAATGGAAGTCACTAGACTCCTTCCCTTAATCATAAATAAATTTCTTTGAGCTTATGCTTTGATCCACTTAGATTTCCTTCTTTTCACATAGTAATGCTTGATTTTCATATTTGAGACAGAACTGTCACTTGCTGAAATGCTGAGTAAAGACAGTAAGTACTATTTATGAGGAATATTATTATTCAAAAGAAGTAAAGGGATGTTTTAGTGTTCTGTATTATACAAATAGCTCATCTTAGAGGACATGGCAATCTCAAGTACTCAGGCTCTGCCGAGGAAGGGGAACTGTTACTTAAACCCGCTTACAAAGGCAAGTTTGCTCAAAAATACTGCAGGAAACAAAAGGTACAGTGTAAAAAATAAGACTTATGAATGCAAAGAGAAACTGTCAACTGGGTGGCGGGAGGAGGAAAAAATGTCTCAAAGGTATTATCTAAAGGAGATCCTTAAGAATGAGTTTTGGAATTCTTTGAGGAAATCACAGTCCATTAGCTAAAATTAAATCTCTTCAGTACATGCTTTCAAAAATAACAAAGCTGACCTGCTATTAGCAAGACAGGATCTTTGAATATATTATTCAGGAATGACGATTACTTTTGCACCAAAGTATTTATTCTTTTTATCCTTAGAGTAGTCTGTAATTTCACACTTGCCAGGCTCCTGTCTGTCTCTTTTCATTACAATTTCCCCCTTTCTCAGTATACTGAACCCACTCCAGCAGACCAAGGCCACCTCTGTCCAAATTAAGTTTCTACATTGACAGGAATAATATAAGGAGCTTCCATCCTAGATGGGGTCCTGTGACCCAGTTTTTGAGTCTGACCTAATGATCTGCTTGTAGATAGTTCTGATACCAATTTATCTTGTATAATAACTCCTGTGATTGATTACATTTGGTCCACCAGATAATCCAGGATAGTGTACCTCTCCATCTGAAGACTCTTAACTAAATCATATCTGTAACATTCCTTCTGCTGTGTAAGGGAACATCATATCAGGTTCCATGGATTAGGACATGGATATCTTTCCAAGAACAACTGTTTTTTTTCTACCGCAATCCTGTACCTCAATTCACCAGCTTTTAACATTTCATCATTCTTCTCTATAATTTCTCTTTCTCTCTCTTTCCTCACACACACTCTCTCCCTTTTGGTATTTATCATACCATTTGTCAAATTTATTAAATACATAATTTATTACATAAATTTAATACATAATTAAATACATAATTTATTATGTATTTGTTTCCCTAAGAAAAATGACACATATCCACAATTAATTAAAATATTCAGAAAATTGAACATGGATACAATATATCATGATATCTAGACTATAGCCCATATTCTAATTTGGTCAACTATCCTAATAACAATTTGTTGTGCTACTTTTTTCCCGCTAACACAGCAGCATACATTGTGTCTTGTGGTCACATGTCTTTAATATCCTTTAATCTGACATGGATCCTCAGCTGTTTCCTGCCTTATGCAGTACTGAGGAACAAAGATGACATTTACAGATCATGGGTCACTCTGGATTATTATGAGATTTCTTCATGTTTGGATGTATATTAGGCATCCCCAGACAAAAGACGACAAGCTGACCTGTCCGCCTCAGACTATCATATCCTGATCAGAAAGTCTATGTGTTCTTCACTCATAGTTGTAAATCATTACCAGGATTTGGGTGTATTATTTACACACAATCATGTTCACAACGTTTAGGTGTGAAATAGGATGAGTCTGACAAAAATACACAACTGCACAAACTGCCTCCTAATAAAAAACAGAATGTCTCCATCACCCTTCAAAATTGCTTCACATCCCTTAGCAGGCAATTATCTTCCTCACCCTTTGACCCTGACAAACTTTGACTGGTTTTCTCATTACAATTTTGTCTTTCCTAGAATCTCATAAAATGAAATTATACAGCGTATGACTTTTTCCTGGTTTAACATAATGTTCTTGAGGTTTCATCCATATTTCTGCTTCTTTTAGCAGTAGCTCCTTTTCTTGTCTCTAAGTAAGACTTCATTTTATCAATATGCCACAATCTGCATTAATCAGTTAAACATATAATTTCTTATATATTTTGGCTACTATGTGTAAAGCGCCTATAAACATTTAATTAAATGCAAATCTTTGCATGGAAATACCATTTCTGTAGGATAAATATCTGAGAATAGGAATTTGGGTTGTATGGTAAGTGAACATTTACCTTTATTTGAATATGCCGAACTGTTTTCCAAACTGTATATTATATTTTGCATTTCCATCCCTAGCCATGAGTTTATGACAATGCCAATCACTCTAATCATCCAATACTAGGAATTGATATTGATATTACAAATCTTTTATATTTTAGCCAAGATAATCAGTGTATAATGATATCTCATTGTGCCTCTGAGACTGACAGATGCATAATAAAACTTCAGAACAAAAGTCTAAAATTATATGGCTTCCAATGATGGAGAGAATAAATACCAATGGAAAGCCAAACTTCAATGAAATCAAGAAGGCTGAGATTAAAAGGGAGGAAACTGAAAGAAGGCAGAAGCAGGAAAAAACTCCAAAATCAAGAGTAGAAATATAAACTTCTTTATCCAAAACAAATAAGCCAAAGAGATGGAGTAGAAAACCAGATCAGAGATAGGAGGACAAACAACAAACTCCCAAGAAAAGAGAAGGAAAAATAAATAAATGAAAAATGACTAGAGAGAAGATCAGCAATATAGAGAACATAAACATATTTTGGAAAGGAAAGAAAGAGAATGACTAAATTAGTAGATTTGAAATACTCTCCAAAGTCTAAGCAGTAAATCCAAATTGAGTTCATTTATATTTCTTTACCCTTTCATGGATCACAGCCCTGTTGTGGGGAAGGGGCTTGCATAACTCAATGAAGCTATGAGCCGTGCCATGTAGGGCTACTCAAGACTGACGGGTCATAGTGAAGAGTTCTGACAAAACATGGTCACTAGAAGAGGCAATGACAAACCACTCCAGTATTTTTGCCAGATTCTATTTTCTTGACCTCCAAAATCACTGCAGATAGTGACTACAGCCATGAAATTAAAAGACACTTGCTCCTTGGAAGGGGCTTCCCAGGTAGTGCTGGTGGTAAAGAATCCACCTGCCAATGCAGGAGACATAAGAGACGTGGGTTCGATCCTTGGGTTGGGAAGATCCACTGGAAGAGGGCATGGTAACCCACTCCATTATTCTTGCCTATAGAATCCCATAAACAGAGGAGCCTGGCAAGCTATAGTCCATAGGGTTGCACATTCATACATGACTAAAGCAACTTAGCATGCATGTACACTCTTTGGAAGGAAACCTATAATAAAACTAGAGAGCATATTAAAAAGCAAAGACATCACTTTGCAGACAAAGGTCCATATAGTCAAAGCTATGGTTTTTCCAGTAGTTATGTATGTATGTGCGAGTTGGACCATAAAGCAGGCTGAGAACCTAAGAATTGATATTTTTGAATTGTGTTTCTGGAGAAGACTCTTGAGAGTCCTTGGACAGCAAGGAGATCAAACCAGTCAATCCTAAAGGAAATCAATCCTGAATATTCACTGGAAGGACTGATGCTGAAGCTGAAGCTCCAATATTTTGGCCACCTGATGGGAAAAGCCGACTCACTGGAAAAGACCCTAATGCTGGGAAAGATTAAGAGCAGGAGAAGAAGAGGGAAGCAGAGGATGAGATAGTCAGATGGTATCACTGACTCAATAGACATGAATTTGAACAAACTCAGGGAGACTATGAAGGATAAGGAAGTCTTGCATGCTGCAGGCCATGGGTCACAAAGAGTCTGATGCAACTAAGAGACTAAACAAAAACAACAACATCTCTTTACAAGCGAAAAATTGCTGAAATAAATCCACACTTAGACAGAAGTTTGACAATATATTTGAGCTACAAATATTAAAAGTACCACTAAACCAAAAGTCTGAATTGCAAAAAAAAAAAATTAATCACAAGATATAAACATCAAAACATCCTCAGATATTTTTTTCCTGCAAATCCAGATGCCAAAATACAATGAGAAAATTATCACTAAATTTTGAATTTAAAAAGTTGCAACTAAGAAATTTTGTAAATAAATTCCAACCATAACAAAACATTTAATTATTCATAGATTTACACAAGATAATCATTTTTTTAAGTTCAGCATCTGAAGATGTTGTTTAACTGTTCAGAATTCCTTAGCAACTTTATAATTATCACAAGATAAAAAGCAAGGTGGAGAGACCAATGAAAAACTGGATAAATGGGAAAAAATAAACAATTATGTAGTTATGTGAAGGTAGAAGGAATAATGTGAAATTAAGAAAAGTTGTATTTCAAAGGAGCCATAAACTTGGAGTTGATATACAAGTCAAGCAAAGACTATGAAATACTGTGTCAGAAAAATAAAATGTGAATGACACTAGCTAAGTTATATAAGTTCTTAATAGGAATTGATGTAAAGATGAATAAATTATGTACACAAGATCCAGTAATCAAATATTATGTAATATGTAAAATACTATGGAATTGACTCAAAACTACAAGCTAAATGTCCATATATACCTCCCTTTGTATGTATTTCTCAACTGATTTAAATTTGCTATCTTATGTGTTTCTACCGAAAATAGTACATTGCATGTTCTAACTGATGACTGCCGAAATACAGACAGGTTATTGATTTTTGCTATTGATTTTAAATCTTGCCAAATTATTGAATTATTTTTTTTCATTACATAATTAGAGTAGATTCTATTTGATCATATTTTCACAACTTATCAGCCATTTGTGTATCTTCCTTAAAGAAATATCTATTCTAGTTATTTGGCCATTTTTTATCACTTCCTTTAAAGCAATGAAGTATTGCTTTAGAGACACTAGAGATTCTAAAGCAAGTTTACAGTAATAAAAAGCTACTAAAATGAAATTTGGGTATTTTATTCTTGCTGTAGTTTGAATAAGTTACTTATCCTCTGTAGTGACACCATCTCTTTTTTTCCAAGCTCAGTTTTCTGACTAAAACTGGATGCAGTTGCGGCTGTGCGCTGGGGCACAGGCACAGGCAGCTGCGACCCGACAGCGCACTAAGCGCGGCCGAGAGGAGTTACCCACGTCCGAGGTCAGAGGCAGCGGCTGAGAGTGCCAGACTGCGACGACACAGGAACGGCCAAGAGGAGCTAACCAAGGCCGAGGTCAGGGGCAGCGGCCGAGAGGAGCTACCTCGCGTCTGAGGTAGGTGGGAGCCGGGAGGAGACACGCTTCGTCCAAGGTCAGGGGCAGCGGCCGAGAGGGGCTACCCTGCCTCCAAGGCCAGGAGCGGCTGGAGGAGCCAACTCGCACGGGGAGGCCAGGGTCCATGGCCCTGAGAAGCCACCCCACACCCAAGGCTTAGGGGCGGTGGCCAGGAGGAACCACCCCGTGATGGAGGCCAGGGGCGGTGGCTGGGAAGAGCCACCCTGCACCCGAGGCCAGGGGCGGCGCAGGGAGGAGGAACCCAAGGAGTAGTGGCTGCGCAGGCGCAGGAGGGCCTAGAGGAGCCATCCCATGTTGAAGGTCAGGAAGGGCGGTGGTAAGGAGATACCCCTTGTCCAAGGTAAGGAGCAGCGGCTGTGTTTTGCTGGAGCAGCCATGAAGAGATACCCACACCCAAGGTAAGAGGAACCCAAGTAAGATGGTAGGTGTTGCAAAGAGGGCATCAGAGGGCAGACACACTGAAACCATACTCATAGAAAACTAGTCAGTCTAATCACACTAGGGCCATAGCCTTGTCTAACTCAATGAAACCAAACCATGCCCGTGGGCAGCCAAAGATGGGCGGGTCATGGTGGAGCGGTCTGACACAATGTGGCCCACTGGAGAAGGGAATGGCAAACCACTTCAGTATTCTTGCCTTGAGAACCTCATGAACAGTATGAAAAGGCAAAATGATAGGATAACAAAAGAGGAACTCTGCAGGTCATTAGGTGCCCAATATGCTACTGAAGATCAGTGGGAAAATAACTCCAGAAAGAATGAAGGGATGGGGCCAAAGCAAAAACAATACCCAGCTGTGGATGTGACCAGTGATAGAAGCAAGATCCGATGCTGTAAAGAGCAATATTGCATAGGAACCTGGAATGTCAGGTCCATGAATCAAGGCAAATTGGAAGCAGTCAAATAGGAGATGGCAAGAGTGAATGTCGACATTCTAAGAATCAGTGAAATAAAATGGACTGGAATGGGTGAATTTAACTCAGATAACCGTTATATCTACTACTGTGGGCAGGAATCCCTCAGAAGAAATGGAGTAGCCATCATGGTCAACAAAAGAGTCCGAAATGCTGTACTTGGATGCAATCTCAAAAACGACAGAATGATCTCTGTTCGTCTCCAAGGCAAACCATTCAGTGTCACAGTTATCCAAGTCTATGCCCCAACCAGTAACACTGAAGAAGCTGAAGTTGAACAGTTCTATGAAGACCTACAAGAACTTTTAGAACTAACACCCAAAAAAGATGTCCTTTTCATTAAATGCTAAAGTAGGAAGTCAAGAAACACCTGGAGTAACAGGCAAATTTGGCCTTGGAATATGGAATGAAGCAGGGCAAAGACTAACAGAATTTTGCCAAGAAAATGCACTGGTCACAGCAAACACCCTCTTCCAACAACACAAGAGAAGGCTCTACACATGGACATCACCAGATGGTCAACAAGGAATCAGATTGATTATATTCTTTGAAGCCAAAGATGGAAAAGCTCTATACAATCAACAAAAACAAGACTAGGAGCTGACTGTGGCTCAGATCATGAATTCCTATTACCAAATTCAGACTCAAATTGAAGAAAGTAGGGAAAACCGCTAGACCATTCGGGTATGACCTAAATCAAATCCCTTATGATTATACAATGGAAATGAAAAATAGATTTAAGGGCCTAGATCTGATAGATAGAGTGCCTGATGAACTATGGAATGAGGTTTGTGACACTATACAGGAGACAGGGATCAGGACCATCCCCATGGAAAAGAAATGGAGAAAAGCAAAATGGCTGTCTGAGGAGGCCTTACAAATAGCTGTGAAAAGAAGAGAGGCAAAAAGCAAAGGAGAAAAGGAAAGATATAAACATCTGAAGGCAGAGTTCTAGAGAATAGCAAGAAGAGATAAGAAAGCCTTCTTCAGCGATCAGTGCAAAGAAATAGAAGAAAAGAACAGAATGAAAAAGACTAGAGATCTCTTCAAGAAAATTAGAGCTACCAAGGGAACATATCATGCAAATATGGGCTTGATAAAGGACAGAAATGGTCTGGAACTAAAAGAAGCAGAAGATATTAAGAAGAAGTGGCAGGAATACATAGAAGAACTGTACAAAAAAGAACTTCATGACCCAGATAATCATGATGGTGTATCTCTAATCTAGAGCCAGACATCCTGGAATGTGAAGTCAAGTGGGCGTTAGAAAGCATCACTACGAACAAAGTTAGTGGAGGTGATGGAATTCCAGTAGACCTATTTCAAATCCTGAAAGATGATGCTGTGAAAGTGCTGCACTGAATATGCCAGCAAATTTGGAAAACTCAGCAGTGGCCACAGGACTGCAAAAGGTCAATTTTCATTCCAGTCCCGAAGAAAGGCAATGCCAAAGAATGCTCAAACTACTGCACAATTGCACTCATCTCACAGGCTAGTAAAGTAATGCTCAGAATTCTCCAAGTCAGGCCTCAGCAATACATGAACCGTGAACTTCCTGATGTTCAAGCTGGTTTCAGAAAAGGTAGAGGAACCAGGGATCAAATTGCCAACATCCGGTGGATCATGGAAAAAGCAAGAGAGTTCTAGAGAAACATCTATTTCTGCTTTATTGACTATGCCAAAGCCTTTGATTGTGTGGATCACAATAAACTGTGGAAAATTCTGAAAGAGATGGGAATACTAACCTGCCTCTTGAGAAATCTGTAGGCAGGTCAGGAAGCAAACAGTTAGAACTGGACATGGAACAACAGACTGGTTCCAAATAGGAAAAAAGAGTACATCAAGGTTGCATATTGTCACCCCTGCTTATTTATCTTCTATGCAGAGTACATCACGAGAAACGCTGGATTGTAAGAAACACAAGCTGGAATCAAGACTGTTGGGAGAAATATCAATAAGCTCAGATATGCAGATGACACCACCTTTATGGCAGAAAGTGAAGAGGAACTGAAAAGCTTCTTGATGAAAGTGAAAGTGGAGAATGAAAAAGTTGGCTTAAAGCTGAACACTCAGAAGACGAAGATCATGGCATCCGGTCCTATCACTTCATGGGAAATAGATGGAGAAACAGTGGAAACAGTGTCAGACTTCATTTTGGGGGCCTCCAAAATCACTGCAGATGGTGATTGCAGCCATGAAATTAAAAGACGCTTACTCCTTGGAAGAAAGTTATGACCAACCTAGACAGTACATTCAAAAGCAGAGAGATTACTTTGCCAACAAAGGTCCGTCAAGTCAAGGCTATGGTTTTTCCAGTAGTCATGTATGGATGTGAGAGTTGGACTGTGAAGACGGCTGAGCGCCGAAGAATTGATGCTTTTGAACTGTGGTGTTGGAGAAGACTCTTGAGAGTTCCTTGGACTACAAGGAGATCCAACTGGTCCATTCTGAAGGAGATCAACCCTGGGATTTCTTTGGAAGGAATGATCCTAAAGCTGAAACTCCAGTACTTTGGCCACCTCATGTGAAGTGTTGACTCACTGGAAATGACTCTGATGCTGGGAAGGATTGGGGGCAAGAGGAGAAGGGGACGACAGAGGATGAGACGGCTGGATGGCATCACTGACTCAATGGACATGAGTCTGAGTGAACTCTGGGAGTTGGTGATGGACAGGGAGGCCTGGCATGCTGCAATTCATGGGGTCTCAAAGAGTCGGACACGACTGAGTGACTGAACTGAACACAAAGCTTTTTTACCTTTCATACTGTTCATGTGGTTCTCAAGGCAAGAATACTGGAAGTGGTTTGCCATTTCCTTCTCCAGTGGACTGCATTTTGTCAGAACTCTCCACCATGACCCATCAGTCTTGGGTGGGCCTACACAACATGGCTCATTGTTCACTGAGCTAACCAAGGCTGTGGTCCATCTGATCAGTTTGATTAGTTTTCTGTGGTTGTGGTTTTCATTCTGTCTGCCCTCTGATGAAGAAGTATAAGAGGCTTATGAAAGCTTCCTGATGGGAGAGACTGGCTAAGGTGGAAACTGGGCCTTGTTCTGATGGGGGGGCCCATGCTCAGTAAATCTTTAATCCAATTTTCTGTTGATGGGTGTGGCTGGATTCTCTCCCTGTTGTTTGACCTGAGGCCAGTGGGGTAGTGAAGATAATGGCGACCTCCTTCAAAAGGTCCCATGCAGGCACTGCCACACTCAGTGCCCCCAACCCTGCAGCAGGCCACTGCGGACCAATGCCTCCGCTGGAGACTCCTGGACACTCCAGGCAAGTCTGGGTCAGACTAGTACAGACTGTTAATGCAACACATGTGGCAGGCTTTATTTTAATTTTTGGTGGTGGTGGTGGTCTAATCGCTAAGTCGTGTCCAACCCTTGCGACCCCATGGACTGTGGTTCACCAGGCTCTTTGTCCATTTGAATTTCCAGGCAAGAATACTGGAATGGGTTACCACTTACTTCTCCAGGGGGGTCTTCCTGACCTAGGGATTGAACCCACGTCTCATACATTTCCTGCATTGGCAGGCAGTTTTGTTACCACTGAGCCACCTGGGAAGCTCTAAAGAATTCAAAGTCAACTATATGATAGGCTGTTTTCCAACTTTGCACAAGAAACTTTCATTTCCAGGCAAGATAGCTGCTAAAGTAATTCTACCGAAGTGGGGTTTAAACCCAGGTGGACACATTTCCTTTGGATCTTAAGTCCAATACCATAATGACTCAGCCATCCTGGTGGTATTTTTAGTGTACACAGCTTCAAATTCTTGACTTCATGACAGGGAGAAAATATTAAAACACAGATTCGTGTCTCATTTTTAGCAAATGCAGTTGTTGTTCTCATTCTGAGCATTGCTTCCCAAAATAGTTTTTTGCTTAGATGAACTTCTCTTCTCTTCTTCAGATTAGAGATATTTAATAACTTGTTTTTAGCAGCTGTCTCTTCATTTCCAATATTGATCCCACAGTTGTATTACTTTGCCTACTCTGTCTGCATAGTAATTTTCTGAAGTATCCCCCTTCTCTTCACTTATTTTGAATTTTACAAAGGTGCCGCATTTATGTTCACTTGTTAATGTTACCCAGAAAAGCCTTGAAAGTAACAAAATACTTTATACATGTGATTCAGAACTTTTTTATTTCACCTTTTGCATAGCACCAACACTAAATAATAGTATCCACTAATGAAAATAAAGGCTTTCCACAGCTTAAAAGATGTTTCATGAATATTAATTCTATTCTTCCATTGATATCATGGATACTGGTGATTTGGGGCCAATAAACAACTTGTTCTTGCATAGTAATCCCATATTTGAAGTTTATATTTTGCATAAAAGACTTAATCAAGTTTTACAGAAATATATCCAGTTTTGTTCTGCATCAACTTGAGACTGACTTAAAGAAAGAAACTCTGTCAATAGCATTACGGAAGGTTTAGAAATTGCAATTTACATAAAAAGTCCAAAAAGGGAATATAAGTGTCAGACGGTCTAAAGTACATAGCAAAGAGGAATAAAGACAATCTACAGAGCTTCCCTGGTGGTCCAGTAGTTAAGAATCTGCCTGCCAATGCAGGAGACAGAGCTTCAATCCCTGGTCCAGAAAGATCCCACATGCCTCAGAGTAACTAAGCTCATGCACCACAACTACTGAAGTCCACACGCCCTAGAGCTGTGCTCCACAACAGCAGCAGCCGCCGCAACGAGAAGCCTGCACACCACAGCTAGAGAGCCGCCCCTGCTCACTGCAGCTAGAGAAACGCTCACGCAGCAATGGAGACACAGCACAGCCAAAAATAAACATTTAAAAAGACAATATACATGTAAACAGAATTCTGCCTCATTTCCCTCATCAGTAAAAGGAAATAAAATTGTTCACTAACCATTACTAGTGCTCCCTATGCATGAGGCCCAGTTGTCAGGGCTTTACATGGAATCATACAACCCCTGGCATAGACCCTGAGATGTCCAGAGGGTATCTCAGTCCCATGTGCAGGTGAGGACAGTTCAGTGTTTGATCCCAAAAGCAGAGTCAGGATTTTAACTTATTTGAGAGAGAGATGGGATTGCAACAGAGTATCAGAGGGTAAAAAGTAGAAGCCCAAAATAGATGAGTTATTTTAGGTATAAAAGGAATATTATGGAGAGATTAAGGAATAAACACTGATCCAAAATTATCACAGAAAAATATTCATGATCAAAGCTTGAAAGCAAAAGAAAAAGTAAAGGGAAAATCAAAGTTAAGGTATATAGATATAGACATACCACTGCCAATAGCAGAATTTATACTCTCAAACGGCCTTCTCCAAAACTGTTTTTCCAAAGTCCTAAATGCAAGAACTTGTACTTAGATTCATATACATATACATGGGTATATATAATGCATATATTTAATTCATATATGGTCAATTTCTACAAATCATAATATTTTGTTGACCAAATGTTTCATTCTCTAACTACAGAGAATAGTTAGCAAATAGCAAAACAAGCATGCTTCTCTTTTCAGAGACAAATTCTTGATAGTCCCAGCTTTCTGATAAACTATATACAGTGATCCTAAGATAGAAAACTATTTCAACTTTGTAAAATGTTGATGTACAACTGAGGGGTATATGTGTGTCTAAATTAACATTGCAATACCACTAGTCAAAAGGAATTCTTCTGTTTCATGGAGGATTTTCCTTGGAAGATATGAGTGGTAGAATCACATATGAGTGATCTTATCTAGGAAAACCTTTCCTGCTTATTAAAGAAATAGAATAATTCAAATAAATTTTCCACTTGCTTCTGGATCCAAAGACAGTCTGGCAAAAGCTAAATGTAAGAATTTCTCTTAATTAAACTGAGGAAAAACAAAAAGCATTTGTTCAGTTTGGCTGTTGTCAAAACTTCCCAAGTTATATTAGTATATATACAGAATCTAGAAAAACGGTACTGATGAACCTAGTAGAGAGTGGACTTATGGAGACAGTGGGGGAAGGTGAGGGAGTGGGTGCATTAAGAAAGTAGCATTGACATACATACACTATCATGCGTAAGATAGCCAGTTAGTGGGAATTTGCTATATAACACAGGGAGCCAAGCCTGGCACTCTGTGATGACACGGCGGAGTGGGATGGGGAAAGGGGAGTGAGGCTCAAGAGAGAGGGGATATATATATATATATATATGTATAATTATGATTGATTCGTGTTGTTGTACAGCAGAAATCAACACAACATTATAAGCAATTTTCCACCAATTAAAAAAAAACTTTCCAAGTACATTGGCATATCAAAATGAATTCCTTTTCCCTCTTGGCAACGTCAAATGTAATAATTATGGACTAATTGAGAAAAATTTCAGTTAAAGCCAAATGATCATAACACTGATAATTTTCTTAAAGTCACTGATGCTTATTGATTCTCATTCATTGTTTTAAAAATATATCCCCTTTTAGATTCAAAGTGGAAAGACGAAAATTTTGATGAAAATATTTATCTACTTGCCTATCTAATCTCAACTTTTCAGAACCAGCCACCCTGAAAACCATGATTGCTGTTTATCTAGCTCTCTTGGGGAAGAAATATGTAATGTGAAGAAATGATGCTGATCATTGCTTAGTGACTTTCAACAAGATGAGAGCTGGATTTGCCTGAGAATAACTAAGCAAGGTCTTCTTCCTGCAGATTCCAAGTACAGTCAATTTAATGAACCAAATCAATGATTTATCTAAGAAAACTTATAAACATTGATTTGATTGTGATAGCAAAGGTAGTTTGCTTTTTAAAATTTTGACTCAGGAAACTAGCTGATCAAATTATTCTGGATAAGTCTTTACAAAGCCCAGAGCTGTAAAATGATCTGTTTTCTCATACATGTAAGGCAATATAATTTTAAATTAAATTCTTGCCATGTCTACCTTTCAGTGAAAAAGAAAACCATCAGTCCCTAATGGATTTTCTGTGAGACCCAAAGCAATGCCAAGAAAGTCCTTGGGAGTTTTTTCCAAATAATATCAGTTCAGTTCAGTTCAGTCACTCAGTCGTTTTACGACTCTTTGCTACCCCATGAATTGCAGCATGCCAGGCCTCCCTCGCCAACACCAACTCCCGGAGGGCACTCAAACTCACATCCATCGAGTCAGTGATGCCATCCAGCCATCTCATTCTCTGTCGTCCCCTTCTGCTCCTGTCCCCAATCCCTCCCAACATCAGAGTCTTTTCCAATGAGTCAACTCTTTGCATGAGGTAGCCAAAGTACTGGAGCTTCAGCTTTAGCAAAATTCCTTCCAAAGAAATCCCAGGGCTGATCTCCTTCAGAATGGACTTTTTCAGAATTTTCCATAGTTTATTGTGATCCACATAGTCAAAGGCTTTGGCATAGTCAATAAAGCAGAAATAGATGTTTTTCTGGAACTCTCTTGCTTTTTCACTGATCCACCGGATGTTGGCAATTTGATCTCTGGTTCCTCTGCCTTTTCTAAAACCAGCTTGAACATCTGGAAGTTCACGATTCATGTACTGCTGAAGCCTGGCTTGGAGAATTTTGAACATTACTGACTGTAATGCTCATGAACTCCTAATTGCCAATTTCAGACTTAAATTGAAGAAAGTATGAAAAACCACTAGACCATTCCGATATGACCTAAATCAAATCCCTTATGATTATACAATGGAAGTGAAAAATAGGTTTAAGGGACTAGATCTGATAAATAGAGTGCCTGATGAACTATGAGTGGAAGTTCATGACATTGTACAGGAGACAGGGATCAAGACCATCCTCATGGAAATGAAATGTGAAAAAGCAAAATGGCTGTCTGGGGAGGCCTTACAAATAGCTGTGAAAAGAAGACAAGTGAAAAGCAAAGGAGAAAATGAAAGATATAAGCATCTGAATGCAAAGTTCCAAAGAATAGCAAGGAAAGATGAAAACACCTTCCTCAGCCATCAGTGCAAATAGAGGAAAACAACAGAATGGGAAAGACTAAAGATCTCTTCAAGAAAATTAGAGATACCAAGGGAATATTTCATGCAAATATGGGCTTGATAAAGAACAGAAATGGTAGGGACCTAACAGAGGCAGAAGATATTAAGAAGAAGTGGCAAGAATACACAGAAGAACTGTACAAAAAGATCTTCATGACCCAGATAATCACGATGGTGTGATCACTCATCTAGAGCCAGACATCCTGGAATGTGAAGTCAAGTATGCCTTAGGAAACATCACTATGAACAAAGCTAGTGGAAGTGATGGAAGTCCAGTTGAGCTATTTCAAATCCTCAAAGATGATGCTGTGCAAGTGCTGCACTGAATATGCCAACAAATTTGGAACACTCAGCAGTGGCCACAGGACTGCAAAAGGTCAGTTTTCATTCCAGTCCCAAAGAAAAGCAATGCCAAAGAATGCTCAAACTACCGCACAATTGCACTCATCTCACAGACTAGTAAAGTAATGCTCAAAATTCTCCAAGCCAGGTTTCAGCAATACATTAACTGTGAACTTCCAGATGTTCAAGCTGGTTTTAGAAAAGGCAGAGGAACCAGAGGTCAAATTGCCAACATCCGGTGGATCAGTGAAAAAGCAAGACAGTTCCAGAAAAACATCTATTTCTGCTTTATTGACTATGCCAAAGCCTTTGACTGTGTTGATCACAATAAACTATGGAAAATTCTGGAAAGAGATGGGAATACCAGACCACCTGACCTGCCTCTTGAGAAATCTATATGCAGGTCAGCAAGCAACAGTTAGAATTGGACATAGAACAACAAACTGGTTCCAAATAGGGAAAGGAGTACATCAAGTCTATATATTATCACCCAGCTTGCTGCTACTGCTGCTAAGTCACTTCAGTCGTGTCCAACTCTGTGGGACCCCATAGACAGCAGCCCACCAGGCTCCTCCATCCCTGGGACTCTCCAGGCAAGAACACTGGAGTGGGTTGCCATTTCCTTCTCCAATGCAGGAAAGTGAAAAGTGAAAGTGAAGTCACTCAGTCATGTCCGCCTCGTAGCAACCCCATGGACTGCAGCCTACCAGGCTCCTCTGCCCATGGGGCTTTCCAGGCAAGAGTACTGGAGTGGGTTGCCATTATTTAACTTCTATGCATACTACATTATGAGAAATGCTGGACTGGAAGAAACACAAGCTGGAATCAAGATTGCCATGAGAAATATCAATAACCTCAGATATGCAGATGACACCACCCTTATGGCAGAAAATGAAGAGGAACTAAAAGGCTCTTGATGAATGTGAAAGAGGAGAGTGAAAAGTTGGCTTAAAGCTCAACATTCAGAAAACTAAGATCATGGCATCCGTTTCCATCACTTCATGGCATCCATTCCCATCACTTCATGGCAAATAGATAGGGAAACAGTGGAAACAATGTCAGACTTTATTTTTTTGTACTCCAAAATCACTGCTGATGGTGATTGCAGCCATGAAATTAAAAGACACTTACTCCTTGGAAGGAAAGTTATGACCAACCTAGACAGCGCTTTCAAAAGCAGAGATGTTACTTTGCCAAGAAATGTCTGTATAGTCAAGGCTATGGTTTTTCCAGTGGTCATGTATGGATGTGAGAGTTGGACTGTGAAGAAGGCTGAGCACCAAAGAATTGATGCTTTTGAAGTGTGGCGTTGGAGAAGACTCTTGAGAGTCCCTAGGACTGCAAGGAGATCCAACCAGTCCATCCTAAAGGAGATCAGTCCTGGGTGTTCATTGGAAGGAGTGATGTTGAAACTGAAACTCCAGTACTTTGACCACCTGATGTGGAAGAACTGGCTCATTTGAAAAGACCCTGATGCTGGGAAAGATTGAGGGCAGTAGGAGAAGGGGACAACAGAAGATGAGATGGTTGGATTGCATTACCAACTCAATGGACATGGGTTTGGATGAACTCCGGCAGTTGGTGACAGACAGGGAGGCCTGGTGTACTATGATTCATGAGGTCACAAAGAATCAGACATGACTGAGCGACTGAACAGAACTGAACTGATATGTGGCAGGAGATCAAACCAAGTCAATCCTAAAGGAAAACAACCCTAAATTTTAATTGGGAAGAATGGTCCTGAAGCTAAGGCTCCAATACTTTGACCACCTAATGAGAAGAGCCGACTCACCAGAAAAGACCCTGGGGAAGATTGAAGGCAGGAGAAGATGAGTGTGGCAGAGGATGAGATGGTTAGCATCACCCACTCAATGGACATGAATCTGAGCATGTAGGAGATAGTGGAGGACAGAAGAGCCTGATGTGCTACAGTCTTACTTGGGTTTCTGTTACCTTGAATGAGGGGTATCTCCTCATGACTGCCCTTCCTGACCTTGAACATGGAGTAGCTCCTCTCGGCCCTCCCGCACCCGCACACCCACCACTCCTTGGACATGGGGTTGCTTCTCCTGCTACCTATAGCTTCTCTCGCTACCTATAGCTTCTCTCAAATCCATGAGGATATGTCACCCCAATGATCAAGAGAAAAAGTTATATTTGGTGCAAATCATGAGAAAATTCTTAGATTCCTGCAACACTACATAGATATAAATGAGAAATACTTAAGAAGTGGTGGAATCTAGAAAACCTTGCTCTGAAAATCACATAGCAGAGACCAAAGCAGCTCATATGAGTTTATGAGGTCAGTGGTCAGAGAGAGAGAGGACTGCACAGATGATGAGAGAAAAGCCTGGGAGCAGCACAGTCCAGGTCAGAGTGTTCTGCTCAGTCCATGGATCCATCCTTATGGCCAAAAGGACCTAGGCATTTAACAAAGTTGAAAACCAGAAATAACAAACATTTTCTTCTCTGCATCACTTTACTTTCTGATTCTTACAGTTTATGTAAGAGGAATCCATAAAATGATTTCTGTAATTCATGCAGAGAGGAATCAAGAAAATGACTTTTTTCTAGCCAAGGCATGATCTTGAGAAATCTTGCCATATGCCAGCCAGTTTGTTGGTGTTCATTTTGGACATGGCAGTGTAGTCAGAACCTCAGAGTCACACTGACATTTGAGAAAGATATGTAGATCTTAGAGGAAGCCAGCTCTCTCTCAATGTTACCAGTCCTTGGTGTTTGAGCCAATAAATCACTGTATGTCTTTCACTTCATCGATAGATCAGAAAACACATCATCTTCACCTGCAGGAATTAATAAGGAGCACAGGTAAAGTTACCCTTGAAGAAGGCTACTGTTGTAGCAGCAGATTGCAAAGAGTTCCAAAGGAATTGTCGGTTTGGTGAAGAATTTCTAGAACATGGTGCACAAAAAGATGGAGTTGTTGCAAATATGTATAATGTATCTCAGTGACCCATCACATAAAACTATTTTGAAGGGTTTTAGTACCTCCAAAGAAAGAGTGGAAACTTTGTATTATTTGTCTTTATTAAAGATATTTGAGATATTTCTCCTTAGAACATTGCTTCATACTGCAGTTAAGAGTGTGCAAGTGAGAAAAAAAAATGTGAAAGAATCAATGAGGGAAAGAGAGAGACAAATTTTGGTGGGTAAAATGGCAAAGAGTTGTCTGACATTTTCATCTGATGAAAATCTTCCCTTTTTTTCTTTTTCTGACTTACTCTTTTTGAACATGAAATTTAAAAAACAAAAACTTTCTCTTTCCTTAATTAACCTACTGAAGATAAAATTAGCTTCTTTTAAAAAGTACCTCTTATAAGGAAATATAAATTAATCTTTCAGGGGTCTGGAACAATTAACTCACCATTTGGAAGATAAATTATATGCCTGCCTGACCGAAAACTGTGCCTTTTACTCTGAGGAGCAAGATATGCAAAGTTTGTATCTGTCTAAATGTGATGACAAGTGAGATATATCTCAGGCAAATCATATAGAAAAAAACAAGTGCGGGAATAAAAATACACTCAGAGTAATTTTCCTCCCATCAAAGAACACAGAAAATCACATTAACCATTACTTGTTGAAATACATTTTGTTTTCCCTGACAGTTAATACCAAATAAAACTAACCAGTGGA
The DNA here is from genome assembly GCA_917880005.1 of Nanger dama. Lineage (NCBI taxonomy): Eukaryota > Metazoa > Chordata > Mammalia > Artiodactyla > Bovidae > Nanger > Nanger dama. The sequence goes on from CAKJTW010000004.1 coordinate 39,765,549, forward strand.
AAGAAAATTAGATGAAAAGCAGACCAAGGAACAATTGTCCTTTGAAAAAGAATAAACATTTAAAACAAAATGTTTATACATATATATTTACCTCTTTTTTTTTTTTTTTTTAATCACACGAATTCTGTGTCCAATGGCCTTAGCAGGAAGGTTATTTACCTCTTCTGATTTTCCAGAATCTCCTAAACTATACCTGCAGCCAACATCATTGTCCCAGTGCTCTATGGAATAATTTCCATAATTATTTCCAATTGCCAGAGTGTACAACATTCCTTTTGAGCTACAGGAATTAGGAAAATAAACAGCAGCAAAAGCAGTATCTTGCCAGCAGCTAAAATTCAATGTAACATTAGCAAAAACAACAACAACAACCAGTGATCTCAGAATGTGAAACTAATTCAGATGTGTGTGCTAAGTCACTTCAGTCATATCTGACTTTTTGAGACCCTGTGGACTGTAGCCCGCCAGGCTCCTCTGACCATGGGGTTCTCCAGGCAAAAATACTGGAGTGGGTTGCCTTTTCTTCCTTCAGAGGATCTTCCTGACCCAGGGACTGAACTTACCTCTCTTGTCTCTCATGTTTCCTGCATTGGTAGATGGGTTCTTTACCAGTGGCACCACCTGGGGAAGCCCGAGATGAGCAAGAGAGAGACTAAATCAAGATGGGGACAAAAAAGAATGTTTCAGGAGAAGATGGCTGGCTAGAATCCCAGGCAGTGGTAAATATCATTAGTGATCACCACATCCATGCAGTCTTCTCTTCCAGGGCATATTACTGAACCCACACTCCTCAGTGTGGTACCTGGACAAGGTGTTACTCTACAAACTATTATTCAACTGTGATGCTGTAGGGAGCTAATACTGGGCTTCCCTGGTAGGTCAGCTGGCAAAGAACCCACCTCCAGTGCAGGAGAGCCTGGTTCAATTTCTGGGTCAGAAAGATCCCCTGGAGGTGGCTCAGATGGTAAAGAATCCGCCTGCAGTGTGGGAGACCTGCGATCCTTGGTTTGGGAAGATCCCCTGGAGGAGGGCATGGCAACCCACTCCAGTATTCCTGCCTGGAGAATCCCACTGAACAGAGGAGCCTGGTGGGCCACAGCCCATGGGGTCGCAAAGAGTCAGACACGATTGAGTGACTAAGCACACGAGGAGCTAATACTAGTTTGTAGAGCAACTGCATCACCAAGCACACAGTTAAGTTCAGCTTTTTTTTTTTTGCAGAAAAACTTTCTCAATGAGGGAAGCAATGTAATGACTTATATTCTGATTTTATTCAAGAATTTAATAGAACAGCTACTTTGTGCAGCACTGTACAAGACAACATTTCCCAAATTCCTCAGATCTCACTGAGGACACCTAAAGTGGCTCAGATGGTAAAGTGTCTGTCTGCAATGCAGGAGACCTGGGTTCGATCCCTGGGTTGCGAAGACCCCCTGGAGAAGGAAATGGCAGCCCATTCCCGTATTCTTGCCTGGAAAATCCCATGGACCGCGGAGCTTGGTAGGTCCATGAGGTAGCAGAGTCAGACACGACTGAGCGACTTCACGTTCACTTTCACTTTCAACTAGTTCTCACTAAAGTGAGCAGCAATGAGTGAGCCAACTCCCAAACAGGGAATTTCTAGTGGACAATGGATTATGCCACCCAGATCTCCTGCTTACATTAAAATTCTCATCCACCAGCCATTGTAAGTGCTGACTGCTCACCCACTCCCAGTGATTGACCTTGTCTGAAAAAAAGTTGCTTTCTTTGCTCCTCCCTATCACAGGGTGACATTGACTTCTTTACTTGCATTTTTGTTGCATTTATCAATTTGTTAGTGTTAAGTCTTAAAGTGATAGTGAAAGTCGCTCAGTCGTGTTCCACTATTTGTGACCCCATGGACTATACAGTCTATGGAATTCTCGAGGCCAGAATACTGGAGTGGGTAGCCTTTCCCTTCTCCAGGGGATCTTCCCAACCCAGGGATTGAACCCAGGTCTCCTGCATTGAAGGTGGATTCTTTACCAGCTGAGCCACAGGGAAGCCCAAGACTACTGGAATGGGTAGCCTATCCCTTCTCCACGGGATTTTCCCAAGCCAGGAATTGAACCAGGGTCTCCTGCATTGCAGGTGGATTGTTTACCAACCGAGCCATGAGGGAAGCCTCTGCCCTAAATTTTGAACAGCTCTTCGGGGCCATTTCAGCTCAAGAGCTCCCTGTGGGTCAGCTGAGGACTTTGTTTTGACTACATCACAGCTCAGCTTCTCTTTCTGCCCATCAGGTTTCTTTCATTCTTTCACAGTTTTGATTCTTAGAGCACTCCCCTGAAATACTCCTGAACACAAATCTTCATCCCAGAGAGTATTTCCCAAGGAACCTACCCTGCCATAGAGATGAAAAGCAGATCCAACCTCTCCTAAGTCTTTCTGTTCTCTGGGCTGACAGTCTTACATAGAAGACTTCACTGGAGGCCTTAGAAGGTAGAAGAGTCGTATGATGAGTCCTTGATCCCCAAAGGATTCCCTGGAGCCTGAGCCAACTTATGAACCAGTATCAGCCCAGGATAGGACAAGCTTTGCCATTTATTTGTTAAGCACCTGAGGTTCATTTTTATGTGCTGAAATACTTAATCCACACGTACTAACGTAAAGCCTAGGTTATTGACTCATTTGTAACTAAATATTAAGCAGACATTTTATCCTAGCCCCAAAATGGCATTTTTCCCCTCCATTCTTTCCGACAGTCAATTAGGACTACAGATAAAAAGAATATGTATTTAATTTTGTTGGGTGATCTTTCCTTTTCATCTTTACCTTTAATTTTCAATCATATCTGTGTTTTGTGGCTGGAAGAGGAGCTCATCTGTCATGATGAGTACCCAGATAGCCTGTGTTTATTATTACTTTTCCCCCTGATATGCCCTTGAAGTCACAGTGATTGTTTAATGGACCAGAAAACATCTGATGCTAACACAGGACCTGTGGGCTCCTGGATTCCAGTGAATGTCTCTCAGATTCTTTCATTTGGCTTCTGCTGTAGAGCTGACACTCTGTGAGATTAATGGACTGACCTAATCAAGGCCACTAATGAGCTATTCTTCTCTTGTGAAAGAATATTCTGTCCAGTTTCTACATATACAGAGTATACCATCAGAGAGGTTCAATTTTTCTAGCTTCTTTGCTTTATGATAGCATGGAGTGTCCTGAGAATTATTGAAAGCATCATCATAGATACACAGACATGTCATCTACCTGGCCTCTATGAGCATTTGAATTTGAGATTACCTAAAAGACAGTAATGAAAAAGAGATGGAGAATACTAACCTGTACTTTTTCACCTATTAATCATAGTAGATATGGAACCGAATCCTAGCTAACAGCAGATTTTTCCTCTTTTAGGAAGAGTTTGGGTAGAAGTGATTGATTTAATGGATGCAAAACTTGTGAGGTATGAGAACATATATTTTACTCAATAAATCAGTAAAGAAACTGCACAGTACCCATTATATTAATGGTTAGGAGAGATACAAAGTAGATAGTAGATATAAAGTAGGAACAAATTAATTTTAATAGTGTATAACCTATGAGGAGAAAAAAAAAGATATCGAGAGGTGAAAAGTTCAGCAGAAAATGAGACAAAGTAAAATAGATGGTAATGAAAGAAAACATATGTCATAAGGAATAGCAGAAAGGGATCAGTTACCAACTGGCAAGATTTAAGGGTTTCAGTGTTCAGAGAGGGAGGCCTTCAGGCAGGGAGTGATCAGAGAAAGTATCTTATCCAAGCATGGCAGCTGGTTGTAGGTCAATGCTGAGAATGTTTGTGTCCCAAGGGAGAAGACATTAGAAGGGAGAAAAACTACAGTAACTGTCTTCACACAGTCTTTTGCCTGGATATCTAGAATTAAATAGGAACCTAAGTACATTTGAAAGCTATTGCCAATTTTAGCTCAGAAAGAAAGTAATTATATGAAAGCTATTATTTAGATAATCCAGAAAATATTAGAAAACCCTTCCAAACACATAAATGGGAACACGTCCACATAGAAAGAATAGTTTTAGAACTTCCCTGGTAGTCTAGTGGTTAAGAATCCACCTGGCAATGCAGGGGACGTTGGTTTGATCTCTGGTTCAGGAAGATTCCACATACCATGGGGCAACAAGCCGGAGCAGCACAAGTACTGAGCCTGCGCGCCATGCCTGCTGAAGCCCATGCAACTCGAGCCCATCCTCTACAACAAAGAAGCCAGAGCAATGAGAAGCCCACGCCCCACCATAAAGAGTAGCCCCTGCCCTCATCCTGGATTTACCTTCGGGGAAAAAAGGATTATTTATTTTTTCATTTTACTTATTTTGCATGTATATACTTATTTGACATACATATAAGGACCTGCTCTGTGTCAGACACTGGGCAAAAAATAGAGAGATGAAAAGCCAGATTCCCAAATTTGAAGATATTCTTTAGTGAAGAAGACACATGAGTTAATAGAAATTATAATATAGATATAATACAGATGGGGCTTCCTGGTGGCTCAGATGGTAAAGAATCTGCCTGCAACACAGGAGATCTGGGTTTGATCCCTGGGTCAGGAAGATTCCCTGGAGAAGGGAATGGCTACCCACTCCAGTATTCTTGCCCAGAGAATTCCACGCACAGAGGAGCCTGGAGGGTTATAGTCCATGGGGTCTCAAAGAGTCAGACACAACTGAGCGACTAACACTTACCAAGTATATGCAGATATCATAGGTGAAAAGAGTTGCCAGGAGGCTCCAGCATCCAGTTAACTGCATCGACCACAGAAATTCTTTCTCTGCCTTTCCTTAAGGCTGGAGCTGGTTGCTATGACACCAGTTGTCCAACTTGGAGACACAGTGTGCTCCCAGTTTGAAGTAAAATTCTATCCATTAAAGAAAAAACCATAATTTAAAGGTAGTAGAAAAGGTAATTTTTAAAGACATTCATTAGTTTTGTCAGTCTAACATTCCTTCTCCTTTTTTTTTTTTGGCATCAGAATCCCTCTTTCTTGAGGGCATCTTGAACAGTCAGGATGATCTGACTGCATCCTCTGCCACTGGCTGGGTACATGACTCAACTGAAACAAAACAGAGTCTTGTTTTCCATCTGAACTACTCAAGTAGAAGCTCCTTCTTCTGTGAAGTGAGTTTCAGTTCAGCCGCTCAGTCGTGTCCTACTCTTTGCAATCCCATGGACTGTAGCACACCAGGCTTCCCTCTCCATCACCAACACCTGGAGCTTATGCAGCTCAACTCCAGAAAAATAAATGATCCAATAAAAAAATGGGCCAAAGAACTAAATAGGCATTTCTCCAAAGAAGACATACGGATGGCTAACAAACACATGAAAAGATGTTCAACATCACTCATTATCAGAGAAATGCAAATCAAGACCACAATGAGGTACCATTTCACACCAGTCAGAATGGCTGCGATCCAAAAGTCTACAAGCAATAAATGCTGGAGAGGATGTGGAGAAAAGGGAACCCTCTTACACTGCTGGTGGGAATGCAAACTAGTACAGCCATTATGGAAAACAGTGTGGAGATTCCTTAAAAACTGCAAATAGAACTGCCTTATGACCCAGCAATCCCACTGCTGAGCATACACACCGAGGAAACCAGAATTGAAAGAGACACATCTACCCCAATGTTCATTGCAGCGCTGTTTATAATAGCCATGAGTCACATCTTTGCATCAGGTGGCCAAATTATTGGAGTTTCAGCTTCAGCATCAGTCCTTCCAATGAATATTCCGGACTGATTTCCTTCAGGATGGACTGGTTGGATCTCCTTGCAGTCCAACAGACTCTCAAGAGTTTTCTCCAACACCACAGTTCAAGAGCATCAATTCTTCAGCACTCAGCTTTCTGTATAGTCCAAATCTCACGTCCGTACGTGACTACTGGAAAAACCACAGCTTTGACTAGATGGACTTCTGTTGACAAAGTAATGTCTCTGCTTTTTAATATGCTCATTAGGTTGGTCATAGCTTTTCTTCCAAGCAGCAAGCATCTTTTCATTTCATGGCTGCAGTCACCATCTGCATTGATTTTGGAGCCCAAAATAATAAAATCTCTCACTGTTTCCATTATTTTTCCACCTATTTGCCATGAAGTGATGGGACCAGATGCCATGATCTTAGTTTTCTGAATGTTGAGTTTTAATCCAACTTCTTCATTCTCCTCTTTCACTTTCATCAAGAGGCTCTTTAATTCTTCTTCACTTTCTGCCATAAGGGTGGTGTCATCTGCATATCTGAGGTTATTGATATTTTTCCCAGCAATCTTGATTCCAGCTTGTGCTTCATCCAGTGTGGCATTTCACATGATGCACTCTGCATATAAGTTAAATAAGCAGGGTGACAATATACAGCCTTGACGTACTCCTTTCCTGATTTGGAACAAGTCTGTTGTTCCATGTCCAGTTCCAACTATTGCTTCTTGACCTGCATATAAATTTCTCAGATGGCAGGTAAGGTGGTCTGGTATTCCCATCTCTTGAAGAATTTTCCACAGTTGTTTTGTTTTTTTTGTTGTTGTTTTTTTTTTTTTTTACCCACACAGTCAAAGGCTTTGACATAGTCAATAAAGCAGAAGTAGATGTTTTTCTGGAATTTCAGCTGAGCTATTACAAATCTTAAAAGATGATGCGGTGAAAGTGCTGCATTCAATGTACCAACAAATTTGGAAGACTCATTAGTGGTCACAGGACTGCTAAAGGTCAGTTTTCATTCCAATTCCAAAGAAAGGCAATGCCAAAGAATGTTCAAACTACCGCACAATTGCACTCATCTCACATGCTAGCAAAATAATGCTCAAAATTCTGTGAAGTTACTGAATGGTTAATATATGAGCTTGGAGCTATGAGGGTCTCCTCTGCTACCAGGAGGGATGCCTGTCAGAGGATGGCAACCACACAGGTAAAACAAAGCTTAGAGATGAAGACACAGACTTGAAGATATTGTTTGAACCATAAGATCCAGCCACACCTGAACTGGTATATCTCTTTGGGTTTCTACTTACATGTTAATTTAGTTCTTTGTTACTTAATCTGATTTAAATTAGGTTTTGATCACGTGTGGGCTTCCTGATGGCTCAAATGGTGAAGACTCTTCCTGCAATGCAGGAGACCTGGGTTCAGTCCCTGGATTGGGAAGATCCCCTGGAGAAGGAAACAGCTACCCACTCCAGTATTTTTGCCTGGAGAATTCCATGGACAGAGGATCCTGGCAGGCTATAATCCATGGGGTCGCAAAGAGTCAGACATGACTGAGTGGCTTTCACTTTGATCTCTTGTAAATGAGAGCTATTGGTATAATCTGAAAAGTAGCTGTGAAGCTTCCATTATTTTCTCCTTGCAGGAAGTTGGACTACAGAGAAAGCTGAAACTGTCCTGTTCTGCAGTGTGTCTGTGATAAATCAGAAAGTTAGCAATCCAATGTAGAAGACCTTACTAGTTTTATATTATGTCTTTCTTAATACAGTCACTTTCTTCTCCTTCATTTTCTCTATCTACTATATGTACATATCTACTGTATGTACCTTATAGCAAATTGAGCTCGTTATTGATTCTGTAAGCACAAGGCAGAAAATCCTGTTCTGCTCAATGTTGACAAAACTGACTTTGTCTCCAGCATACAGACCACCTGTTCAGCTTAATGATTTACTTCCCATCTTTGACTTAGCTGGTTAGAGAAGGAGAGGAGAATTCATGATTTTATACTGTTGCACACACAGACACAGATTTAGAAAACTGAAGATAGAAATGGAGAGAATTCAGTTTCCATGGAGTTAAGCAGAATTATTCTGTTGTAAATAGCTTGGCTTCCTTAGCGTCAAAAGTACATTATACTGATGGATGCTTTGAAATGCAAATATTTTCTATGCTGAGGGAAAGCAAACATAATGAAACAAATATTTTGATGTGTTTTCTGGGTGAAATGTGAAAAAGGAAATCTTGTGTGTCTCTAGAAATGGTCCTGAAAGGAGGTTTGAGTGGGGAGCAATGGCTGAGTGGTTAAGGTGTTGGACTTGAAAGGAGGTTGACAGTTCTGCCCTAGTGCTCAATTAAGTGTTAGTTATAGTTTGAGTAAACTCCGGGAGTTGGTGATGGACAGGGAGGCCTGGCATGCTGCAGTCCATGGGATCCCAACAAGTTGGACATGACTGGGTGACTGAACTGAATTGAAATGATAAAATAGAAGCTCGTTAAACTTTGAATACAATGAATTAAGCTATCAATATATAAAATTATTATCCAAGGCCATAAGCCAAAGTTAACTCTTAAATTGACAAAAGAGTTTCTGAGTACAGTGGCAAATAAAGAAAGATCAAAGTGATCAAAAGGAAAAAAATCATTCTTGTCACTGTCCTACTATCCAGAGATTTTGAAAAGTGGACTAAAGTGAAATAAAAATAAATTCTTGGTTTGGACAGACTCATTCTTGCCATCTGGATATCAGTTCACTTCAGTCGCTCAGTCCTGTCCTACTCTTTGCAACCTCATGGACTGTAGCTCACCAGGATCCCCTGTCCATCACCAACTTCTGGAGCTTACTCAAACTCATATCCATCAAGTCAGTGATGCCATCCAACCAACTCATCCTCTGTCGTTTGCTTCTCCTCCTGCCCCCAATCCCTCCTAGCATCACAGTCTTTTGCAGTGAGTCAGTTCTTTGCATCAGGTGGCCAAATTATGGGAGTTTCAGCTTCAACATCAATCCGTCCTGAATATTCAGGACTGATTTATTTTAGGATGGACTGGTTGGATCTCCTTGCATTCCAACAGACTCTCGAGTCTTCTGGTGACACCACAGCTCAAAAGCATCAATTCTTCGGCACTCTGCTTTCTTTATAGTCCAACTCTCACATCCATACATGATTTGTGGAAAAACACAGCTTTGACTAGATAGACCTTTGTTGGCAAAGTAATGTCTTTGCTTTTAATATGCTGTCTAGGTTGGTCATAACTTTTCTTCCAAGCAGCAAGCATCTTTTCATTTCATGGCTGTAGTCACCATCTGCAGTGATTTTGGAGCCCCAATTAATAAAGTATCTTATTGTTTCCATTATTTCTCCATCTGTTTATCATGAAGTGATGGGACCAGATGTCATGATCTTAGTCTTCTGAATGTTGAGTTTTAAGCCACCTTTTTCACTCTCCTCTTTCACTTTCATCAAGAGGCCCTTTAGTTCTTCTTTACTTTCTGCCATAATGGTGGTATCATCTGCATATCTGAGGTTATTGATATTTCTCCCAGAAATCTTGATTCCAGCTTGTGCTTCATCCAGCCTGGCATTTCACATGATGTACTCTGCATATAAGTTAAATAAGGAAGTGAAAATATACAGTCTTAATGTACTCCTTTCCTGATTCGGAACAGTCTGTTGTTCCATGTCCAGTTCTAACTATTGCTTCTTGACCTGCATACAGATTTCACAGGAGGCAGCTCAGGTGGTCTGGTATTCCCATCTCTTGCGAAGAATTTTCCACAGTTTACTGTGATCCACACAGTCAAAGTCTTTTGCATAGTCAATAAAGCAGAAATAGATTATTTTATGGAACTCTCTTGCTTTTTTGATGATCCAATGAATGTTGGCAATCTGATCTCTGGTTCCTCTGCCTTTTCTAAATCCAGTTTGAACAACTGGAAGTTCACGGTTCATGTACTGTTAGAACCTGGCTTGGAGAATTTTGAACATTACTTTGCTGGCGTGTGAGATGAGTACAATTGTGTTGTATTTTAAACATTCTTTGGCATTGCCTTTCTTTGGGATTGATATGAAAACACATTTTTCTAGTCCTGTGGCCACTGCTGAGTTTTCCAAATTTGCTGGCATACTGAATGCAGCACTTTCACAGCATCATCTTTTAGGATTTAAAATAGCTCAACTGGAATTCCATCACTTCCTCTAGCTTTGTTCATAGTGATCCTTCCTAAGGCCCAATTGATTTCACATTTCAGGATGTCTGGCTCTAGGTAAGTGATCACACCATCGTGATTATCTGGGTCATGAAGATGTTTTTTGTATATTTCTTCTATGTATTCTTGTCACTTCTTTGTAATATCTTCTGCTTCTATCAGATCCATACCATTTCTGTCCTTGATTGTGCCCCATCTCTGCATGAAATTTTCCCTTGGTATAATAATGTCTGTATACTTTGCTGACTAAGGTCCGTCTAGTCAAGGCTGTGGTTTCTCCAGTGGTCATGTATGGATGTGAGAGTTGGACTGTGAAGAAAGCTGAGCGCCAAAGAATTGATGCTTTTGAACTGTGGTGTTGGAGAAGACTCTTGAGAGTCCCTTGGACTGCAAGGAGATCCAACCAGTTCATTCTGAAGGAGATGAGCCCTGGAATTTCTTTGGAAGGAATGATGCTAAAGCTTAAACTCAGTACTTTGGCCACCTCATGCGAAGAGTTGACTCATTGGAAAAGACTCTGATGCTGGGAGGGATTCAGGGCAGGAGGAGAAGGAGACAGAGGATGAGATGGCTGGATGGCATCACTGACTCAATGGACGTGAGTTTGAGTGAACTCCTGAGCGACTGAACTGAACTGATACACTATTATAATTTTCTTCATGATAAGTAAATATGATTAATGAGATGGAAAGTTTTAAGAGTCATGCATAAAATCCTAGGCAGATATGGAAATATCTATTTCAACTCTGTTCCCAGTGGGAGACAGGAGTCAATGCTACCAGGCATGCAAGTGCATAGTTGAAAAACTGTTTGCATGTATTTTAAATTCAACAAAAATTTAAGCAAATAAGCATCAGTGACCTGTGAAATGAAGACTTGAATACACAGCTCCATAGAAAAAGCTGAAGTAAATTGCTTATTAAGTTCCAATATGCTGAAATGTTAACTGACTGGGGAAATGGGGAAAATCTAGATGAATAAAGACATAGACATCTAATGAAATATCATGAAAGGGCTCATAGTGCTCTTTGGAATCTTAAGAAAGTATGAAAGAAAAACACTGTAAGGGTTTTGATCAACCTTTGGCACTATTTCAGCTATGTCATCCAGTGCTAGTCACCTCACAACTCCATTTTTACTTTCTTTACATCATGTGTGCATGCTAAGACACTTCAGTCATGTCCAGCTCTGCGAGCTCGTGTACTGTAGCCCACCAGGCTCCTCTGTCCATGTGATTCTCCCGGCAAGAGTACTGGAATGGGTTGCCATACCCTTCTCCAGGGGACCTTCCTGATCCAGGGATCAAACTCACATCTCATGTCTTCTGCATTGGCAGGCAAGTTCTTTACCACTAGCACCACCTGGGAATTCTTTTCATCATATAAATTAAACCATCCTTGTTGACTACGCATCTATTTCTTCCAGGAAAGCTGTGTTACGTTAACCATCCCCATATTTCTCTGAAGGTCAAGGTCAAGCCCTCTTAGATACTGGATCTGGCTGATCATTAAAATGATAGAAACACCTTGGACTGGGGCTGTTAGGAGCCACTTAACTGGGCTCTCTTGGTTTGAACCCTCATGATACCCAGTGCCATTAGCAAACCAGCATCTGAGAATCCTCTCATACAATCAATACAGGCCTGAATAGCCACCACTCCCCATGCTGATGCTTCTCTTACCAGTACAGTGTGGATGGCCTTGGTAAATGGATGTCCTCCAGGACTTCCTTATGGAATGTAAGACCTGAGCATATCCCTTGTTCTCACATCCACTTTAGCATGCTCACTCTCTTGACCCTTTTATTCTACTACTTTCTTCTACAGCAGTGTAAATATTGCAACATTGCTCTGCATAAGCCCTCATTTTCTCTTGGCTTCCAGCAGCCACTCTAGCAACAAGCTGAAGCTGTCTACTGGGGTGTTTGCTAAGTGTTCAATACTATATCCTTAGAAAGTACTCTCAAGCCCATAAATGCTCCCTTTTTCAGACTTATAGTCCAGCTCCCCTTCATGAATCACCAAAAATGTCCAGTCCCACAGTTATTTTCTTAGCTTGTATTAGTGGATGCTGGCTAACATTTGCAGCTCATTGTATTAAGGCTCTTTTCTTCCTTTATCAGGCCGTTCTAAGTAGGGGCATATCCCAAAGGGTCCTCCTGACACTTTGCAGAGGAAAAGCCATACAAAGGAAAAGCTCTTTTTTTTTTTTTTTTTTAAATTACAATACTGTATTTGTTTTGCCATACATTGACATGAATCAGCCACAGGTGAACACAATCTCCCAATGCCGAAGCCCCTCCCACCTCCCACCCCACATCCTCTACCTGAATCATCCTGTGCACCAGCCCCATGCATCCTGCATCCTGCATTGAACATAGACTGGCACTTCATTTCTTACAAGATAGTATACATGTTTCAATGCCATTCTCCCAAACCATCCCACCCTTTCCCTCTCCCCCAGAGTCCAAAAGTCCGTTCTATACCTCTGTGTCTCTTTTGTTGTCTCACATATAGGGTCATCATTACTATCTTCTAAATTCCATATATATGTGTCAGTATACTGTATTGGTGTTTTTCTTTCTGGCTTACTTCACTCTGTATAATCGGTTCCAATTTCATCCATCTCATTAGAACTGAGTCAAATTTATTCTTTTTAAGGGCTGAGTAGTACTCCATTGTGTATATGAACCACAGCTTTCTTACCCATTCATCTGCTGATGGACATCTAGGTTGCTTCCATGTCCTGGCTATTATAAACAGTGCTGCAATGAACATTGGGGTACATGTGTCTCTTTCAATTCTGGTTTCCTCGGTGTGTATACCCAGCAGTGGGATTGCTGGGTCATAAGGCAGTTCTATTTGCAATTTTTTAAGGAATCTCCACACTGTCTTCCATAGTGGCTGTACTAGTTTGCATTGCCACCAGCAGTGTAAGAGGGTTCCCTTTTCTCCACATCCTCTCCAGCATTTATTGCTTGCAGACTTTTGGATCGCAGCCATTCTGACTGGTGTGAAATGGTACCTCATTGTGGTCTTGATTTGCATTTCTCTGATAATGAGTGATGTTGAACATCTTTTCATGTGTTTCTTAGCCATCCATATGTCTTCTTTGGAGAAATGCGTATTTAGTTCTTTGGCCCATTTTTTTTTATTGGATCGTTTATTTTTCTGGAGTTGAGCTGCATAAGTTGCTTATATATCTTTGAGATTAGTTGCTTGTCAGTTGTTTCATTTGCTATTGTTTTCTCCCATTCAGAAGGCTGTCTTTTCACCTTGCTTATAGTTTCCTTTGTTGTGCAGAAGCTTTTAATTTTAATTAGATCCCGTTTGTTTATTTTTATTTCCAGTATACTGGGAGTTGGATCATAGAGGATTCTGCTGTGATTTATGTCGGAGAGTGTTTTGCCTATGTTCTCCTCTAGGAGTTTTATAGTTTCTGGTCTTACATTTAGATCTTTAATCCATTTTGAGTTTATTTTTGTGTATGGTGTTAGAAAGAGGTCTAGTTTCATTCTTTTACAAGTGGTTGACCAGTTTTCCCAGCACCACCTGTTAAAGAGATTGTCTTTACTCCATTGTATATTCTTGCCTCCTTTGTCAAAGATAAGGTGTCCATAGGTGTGTGGGTTTATCTCAGGGCTTTCTATTTTGTTCCATTGATCTATATTTCTGTCTTTGTGCCAGTACCATACTGTCTTAATGACTGTGGCTTTGTAGTAGAGCCTGAAGTCAGGCAGGTTGATTCCTCTAGTTCCATTCTTCTTTCTCAAGATTGCTTTGGCTATTCGAGGTTTTTTGTATTTCCATACAAATCTTGAGATTATTTGACCTAGTTCTGTGAAAAATACTGCTGGTAGCTTGATGGGAACTGCATTGAATCTGTAGATTGCTTTGGGTAGTATACTCATTTTCACTATATTGACTCTTCCGACCCATGAGCATGGTATATTTCTCCATCTATTAGTGTCCTCTTTGATTTCTTTCATCAGTGTTTTATGGTTTTCTATATATAGGTCTTTAGTTTCTTTAGGTAGGAATATTCCTAAGTATTTTATTCTTTTCGTTGCAATGGTGAATGGAATTGTTTCCTTAACTTCTTTTTCTACTTTCTCATTATTAGTGTATAGGAATGCAAGGGATTTCTGAGTGTTGATTTTATATCCTGCCACTTTACTATATTCATTGATTAGCTCTAGTAGTTTTCTGGTCGAGTCTTTAGGATTTTCTCTGTAGAGGATCATGTCATCTGCAAACAGTGAGAGTTTTACTTCTTCTTTTCCAATTTGGATTCCTTGTATTTCTTTTTCTGCTCTGATTGCTGTGGCCAAAACTTCCAGTACGATGTTGAAGAGTAGTGGTGAAAGTGGACACCCTTGTCTTGTTCCTGACTTTAGGGGAAATGATTTCAATTTTTCACCATTGAGGATAATGTTAGCTGTGGGTTTGTCATATATAGTTTTTATTATGTTGAGGTATGTTCCTTCTATTCCTGCTTTCTGGAGAGTTTTTATCATAAATGGATGTTGAATTTTGTCAAAGGCTTTTTCTGCATCTATTGAGATAATCATATGATTTTTATTTCTCAGTTTGTTAGTGTGATGAATTACATTGATTGACTTGCGGATATTGAAGAATCCTTGCATCCCTGGGATAAAGCCCACTTGGTCATGGTGTATAATCTTTTAAAGGTCGACCACATCAGTAGGCCCTGGCAGTAAAATCTTATAGAAAATTGCCAATATAAAGAAAGAGGAGTGAATGTCACTTCAGATCATGCAAATATTTAAAGGATAGTAAAGAAATATTATAAACAATTTGATGCCAATACATTTAATACTAGAAGAAATGGACAAAGTCCTGATCAATACAAGTTACAAAAAAGAAGAAACAGAAAATTTAAATGACTCTTTACTTTCAGGAAGCTGAATTCATAATCAAAACTTTCACATGAAAAGAACTCGAAACTCAGATAGTGTCACTGGTGAATTCTATCAAATAATTTAAAAGATGTAATATGAATTCCACACAAATATTCCTTCACTATAATCTAATAAAACAATAAATGAGGTCCGTATAATCTAATAGAACAGTAAATGTTGTGAATATAACAGTCCTCAATTAAACATTAGTGAATTAAATCCAGAAATATATGGAATGGAAAATAAATCAGGACCAAGTGGGGTCTCTGAAATGCAATGTTAGTTTAAATTCCTCCCCCACAAATTAACATACTTCATGATGATTTTATTTTTGAAAGAAGAAACAAATGATCATCTCAAAAATAGTGAAAAAGGCCATTGAAACAATCCAACCTAATCTTGAAAAATATTCTTGGCAAACTACTAATAAGAAGAACATCTTCATACTGATAAGAATCATCTACAAAAACCTATGTAGCCAGCATCATACTTAGTGGTGAATTAATGAATGTTTTCCCTCTCATATAGGGTACAGGCAAGATTATTCCCTCTGTTCATCTCTGTGCAATATTTTACTATCCAATGAAAGATGGTATAAAAAAAAATAAAGAACAAAACACATAACATTCAGAAAAGAAAGAGTAGAACAGTCACTATTTGCAGATGTCATGGTTGAAAAAACAAAATCCTAGGAAGTCTGCAAAAACCAAAAGAGATTTAACAAAGTTTGTACGATAGAAACTACAAAAAGTGATCTTTTTCACTGGCAAGCAAAAATATAAAGTACCTAAGAACAAATATAAAGAAATATGAAAGAATACCACATTGAAAACCATAAAACGTTGCTGAAAGAAATTACAGATCTGTTAAATGGAGAGCTATAATATGTTCATACATAAGAAGATCTGATTTTTAAGATAACGGGTTGCAGTGTCTTCCCAAAGAACATCCCAGCAGATTTTTTGGTAGAAGTTGAAAAGCTGACTATAAAATTTGTCTTCAAATTAACATGATCTAGAATAGCCAAAATAATCTTTAAAGGGGAAAACAAAGTGGAAATACTTATGTTATTAGTAACTTTCACCAATTAGTGAGGCTATAGAGCAAATGGATGTCATATCATTTGTAAAAGTGAAAATGACAAAGCCCTTTGAAAATTATCTGGCAATCTTATAAAATTAAATATATATATATTTATATATCCTCAAAATAAATTATGTGAGGATATTAATAGCCACTTACTGAGAGTCTAGCAGCCTGCAGGGACCTTGAACTGACACCAGCCCCCTCCTGAAGGGGCATGCCCTACATAACAGCTTGCAGGGTCACAAGTTCCTGATATGATTCCCTTAATGACCTTGTGATAAGCACAAGCCTTCCCTTTGTATTTAGATAAGACATCGTCCCTCCATCCCTGTCCCACTACCCCAGGAAATGTTAGTTGCTCAGTCATGTTGGACTCTTTGTGACCCCATAGACTATAGCCTGCCAGGCTCCTTTGCCCACGGGATTCTCCAAGCAAGAATACTGGAGTGGGTTGCCATTTCCTTCTCCAGGGGATCTTCCCAACACGGACAGGATCCAGCTGGGGCCTCCCACATTGCAGGCAAATTCTTTACCGTCTGAGCCACCAGGGAAGCCCAATATTCTGTTTGGTTTGACCAGCCTTAGCTTGGGAATCCCAAGGCACTCCACCCGAATAAAGGCACACATATGTGTGCCCCACGTCCTGCCACACTCTGTATACCTGCACCCAAACTTGATGTCCCCACGGGGCCACTCAGGACAACTGTGAGTAATAAGCATCTGTCTCTCACGTTCCCTCTCAGTTTCTTGTTGAACTTTGGCTCACCACCTGATATGCTGGGCCTCTATGTAACAAATGTTAATTTAACAGTCACAACACCACTACATCCACAATAGCTAAAAACTGAAACAACCTAAATGTCCAACAACTGGAAAATAAGTAAATAAATTGTGTTTTATTCACATGTACCACATATATTGCTGGAATACTTCTCAGCAATAAAAGGAATGAATTACTGAACTGCACATCATGGTTGAATCTCTAAATACTATGTTGAGCAAAAGAAGTCAGACCCCCAAAAAAATGTGTGATACATGATTTCATCTATATGACGTTTGAGAATAGACAAAATTGATCTGTGGTGATAGATATCAGAAAAATGACTCCTGAGGTCAGGAAGAGGAGGATATTGCCTGGGAAAACAGCACAAGGAATGTTCTATGGTGGCAGAAATGTTTTATACACTGACTGTTGTTGTTTGAAATGGATGTATACATTTACCAAAATCCAGGAAATGTATATTTTGTGTGTTTCAGAGTATAAAAATTAAATGTCAATAAAACTTAAAAAAAATTCTTTTTCTCTATCCTGAATCTGGTTCAGAATTTCTAATCTCATTGTGTTTATCTACACTATAAGTCTGAAGCATGACAGAAAGAGTGAATATGTAATTTCAACCATAGTTCTTGTGTACACATATAGTTTTAGCAATAGTCATAGGGTCTTTAAAATGTTGTAATCTTTAAGAATCTATTATAAAAAAAAACTCACAAGAGTTATCTGGAGTCACTTCGGTTTTGGAGTCACTCTTGGGATCCCAAGAAGCATGAAATACAATAAAGCTTCTGTTTCATAACAGTCTTCTTCCCAACAAACTGATTTTTCTTTAGTATTTGACACTTGTGTTTTTTAATTACAAATTTAATAATAATTGCTGCACTAATGGAACCCACTCCCTGCTTAACAAATCTTTTCACACATTCATAGCAAGCAAATACGTCTTCCTTGTTGCATCACTATTTGCTAAATTAATAGGCGATTTAACTTTTAAATTAAAATGAAAATGTTAACTTTTTGCCAAGGATGTAGGCTCTGTTCCCCAAATAAAAGAGACAATTTCCTCTGATGACTCAAAAATGTTTCTGTTATGAAATATAAACTGTGAAGGGCTGAAACCAGTTGCATTGTCAAACCCTCACATCAAACAGTACAAAGCCCTACATTGCTCTGGCCAGTTCTTCTGGAATCATTCTTGCTGCCTTGCTCTGCCTAGCCATATCTATTTTGCCCATCACCCTATCTGTTTTGTATTTTGCAAGGTCTGTACCTTCTCCTTTCCACTGGGAGGTACTTGCAAGCAGTGGATACAACTACTAATTTCATTTGGACTTCCTTTTTTTAATGCACTGGCTGCAATTGGTCATTCAAAATGCATCATATGTACATATATAAAAATCTACATCAAACGTTTCTCAGATTTGTTGTTTCCTTCACAATATATTTATGTTTAAAAATATAGAGTTTTTAAAAATAAATTTTACACAACAAAGAACAGGATTTCACTTAATTTCCAGTTGAAGGTTGAGTCCTGAAATCATTGGAGAACATTGTTAAGAGATGTCATTGTTAAGGGATGTCATGCATACCACTGAACTTTTAAATGTAAGCTTAAAGGAAACCAGACTTTTACATTTTGTTAGAGCTTATAAGAGTGATCTATCAACAGGTGTCTACGTCAGTCAGCTTAAGAGGGATGCGTAGGGCAAAGGTATTATCCTCCATGGATGAATTGATATTCTGCCACTCTGAATTTTTCTGAAAGTAGGGTTTTTCAGGATTTATTTTTAAATGACTCATTCTCTGTAGGTTTGTGGGGCTGAATTTATTATTTCTGAACTTGAGAGAATTCAAATCAAGTGTCTCTGAGATTTCCTGTGGTGAGGGGAGCTTCACAAAGGCCTTTGGTGATAGTTTGCTCACTGTTGACATTCATTTGATTAAATCCTAACAGCATAGCTAGCAAAACAAACAAACCAAGAAGCATGTTTGGGATTTAATATCTGGGAAAAATAACAGAGACATAGGAAGTAATACTTTGTTAATAATCAATTATTTTAAATTACAAATACATATTTTCTAACTTGCCTTTATTTTATATGAGAAAAGTAATTACATACCACTGCAATAATTTTTAAGACAAAATAGTAATTAGTACTTTGGCATAAACCTCTTCTTTCAAGGATCATCTTTTCAAATACTATATTAAATCTCTCTAAACAAATCTTGTCTTCAGAGTGATTTAGTCATTTAGGTATGTACTAATTTATATGAAATACCTCAGAAGAGGTATTTTTGTCATAGAATTTTTAGCTCTACTTAATTGTGAAATATATCTAGGAGAGATAGATGAAAGATGAAATAACAATCATTAATGGAATTCCTTGCTATTACCACCCATATTAAGAGACAGAAAAACACTAGTACTGTAAACATCACCCCCACTTCCCATCTCTCCTCGATCACATACCATCTTCTGTCTTGTAGTAGTAATTGCTATACTGACTTCTATTATAATAAATTCCTCACTTTTCATCATAGTTTATTGTTGAATTTTGTCTGATTTTAAAACTTGGTCACACAAATTTTGACTACATGTTTTGTTCTGTACTTTTTAGCTAACATTTTGTTTCTGAGATTAATTTACATTAACGTGCAACTCAAGTTTTATTTCTGCTGTCATGTTATTCTGGTGCACAAATGCACCATAAACTATTTACCTGGTGTACAATCAATAGATAAATGGGTCATTTTCAGTCTGCAACTATTATAAACATTATTTTCTTTTCCTTGGTGCACATGTACAAAACCCTCTCTAGGACTGGAATTGCTAAATCGTATTATATGGATATTTTCAACTTATCTAGAGAAGGTAAACTTTTTTTGCACTGTGGTTGTACCTAGTACACTTGAACCAGCACTGCGAAAGGGCCCTTTGTGCACATATTCACATCAATGATGCTATCAGACTCTTAAATGTCTGTATTTAAGGGAAATTTTCATTTTCATTTCAGTAATCATTAATCAAGTTGAACAATGTGTTCGTATGTTTATTAGCCACTTGGGTTTCCTCTTTTGTGAAAAATTTGCTCAAGTCTTTTCCTATTTTTTATTGTCAGTTAGTATTGATTTTATTCTGTGTATTATTGCCCTGGTGCATCTATACTTATGTTTATTCTGAATAACATTTTAAATGTTATCTTTTTAAAATGTATTTAATTTTTAAATTAATAATCTGATGCTAGCTTGTAGAAATATGTCATGTGCAACAACTTTTCATAAATGGATTTGTACCCAACCAATTTGCAAAATTCTCTTACTGATCTCAATATTCTATCTTCAGATTCTCTCAGACTTTTTTACATACAAAATCATGCTATTTTGGACTTATGATAGTTTTATAACTTCCTCTTTAATATTTATACTATTTCTTTGTTTCTAACTTTAATGTATGACTGAGAGTACCCACCATAGATACTAGATGAATAGAAATGGAGGTAAAGTAGAGGCATCAGATTTCCTTGTCCTGTTCTGATCTCAAAGGGAAAGCTTTCGAAGTTTCACCACGAATTTTGCTTTGCCTTTTTTTTTTTTTTTTGTAGATTATCTTCATCATATTACTGAATTTCCTTTCTACTTCTAGTTTCCAAAGAGTTTTCATCATGGATGTATGTTAGTTTTATTAAATGCTTTTTGCATCTAGTAAAATGATAATGTGGTTACTCCACTTATCTCTTCTTATGAAAATTGCATTGTTTATACAATATTAAATCCACTTTGCCTGCCTGGAATTAGCAGTTCACAGGGTCCCCAAAGAGGCAGACATGACTTAGCAACTAAATAACAACAACAGGATGGCATGTGATCGTATTTTTTTAATTCAGTGCTGGGTCCAGTTCTTCATAGTTTATTTAGGGCCTTTGTATCCTTATTCTTAAATGATATTATATTTTAGCATTTCTTTCTCAGTCTCATTTGTCAAGTTTTGGTGTCATGATCTTGCAGATTAATGAATAAGTAGAGTATTTTTTTAATTCTCTGGAAGAGATCGTGTAAGAATAAAATAATTTCCTTCTTGAATGTTTTGTATAATTCTTGGCCCTCATTGGGGGTAGGGAAAAATTATTATAAGTATGAGAGATTTATTTAGCATCCAAGAGATTTCCTGAAAGCTCATCAATTCATTTAAAATAGCAGTTTGAAAATAATTTCCATTGAGCATTTTTTATTGTTGTATAGTAGGAACTCTTCATAATATTTGGTGTGCCATATTGCCAACAGAAACAATATCTAAATTTAGTTTAAAATATGTTTCAGATTATTATCAGACCTCTGACTGGAACATAAGTAGGCAGCTGGATGCTACTGGATAACATAGAATATGATCTTGTGACCTTGTAACAGAATATGACCTAAGTCTTTCTTGTGAAGGAATTTCTTGAAATCATAGAGTAACCAAGTTTTTCTTGTATGCACATACAAAGAAGAGAAGATGATGATTAACTTTCTTCACAGATGTGGAATTAGTTGAGAATCTTGTGAAGACCTTGGAGAAGGATTGATAAGAGCTGTTCAAAGACAGCCATAGCAATGACACATGACATTACGTTCACTCTGCGTCGAAATGAAATAATAGTATTCACATAGGGCTGATTACTATGTAGAATATGTTTTAAATGCTTTACATATGTAATTTCATTTGCTGTTCATAACCCTATAAGATAGGGTTAGTGAAGCAAGAAAAATAAACTAACAAAATAGCCACACTGGGGTTTGCAACTGGCAAGCCTGACTAGATGTCAAGCCATTAATCCTATTCTACACAGCCTCTAAATGCTTTAGTGAACAAAGTTTTATAAGAATTACATTTTGAAGTTTAACTGACTCCCTTACTGAATGAACTTTTAATTTTGTGTCAGCATGATTTTATGTCAACATGTTGTTTTTATAAAAGAACTCTCATCAACAGGGTACAATATGAAACTGACACACTTGGAGTAAATTCGTTTCATCCCTAATGAAAGTCAAAAATAACCCTACACTGGACTAAAACCATGGTTCCCCTAGGCCTTCTACCTTCATCAGTGAAAGAGGAGAGGAGGCCTGTACACTTGAAGTTTAAACTCCATCAGCAGAAATTAATTCAGAACCAGGACCTTTGGGGCAAGCCTAACCGTTCCCACTAAGTATATACAACTACTTTCTCATCATTTTTGGAAAAGAAATAGCAACCCACTCCAGTATTCTGGCCTGGAGAATTCCATGGACAGAAGAGCCTGGCAGGCTGTGTTTCATGGTGTCCCAAAGAGTTGGATATGACTGAGTGACTTTCACTCACTTTCACTTTTTGTCCTACTTTCAAAACATGTTTAAAATGAGATCGTTTCTCGTTAGTTTTATGCTGCCATGTTGTGAGCAACCATCATCATGTGGCTGCAATTGCCTTCTTGCTTGTCCCCCTGATTCTGCTCTTGTCTCTTCATTCAGTCTATTAAAAACACAACCAAAAGACTGATATGATCCTTTGAAAATGTAATTCAGATACCTGCTCAAAATTTTCCAAAGAGTCTATGTTTTACTCAGAACACAAGCCAAAGTCTTTACAGTGATCTTGAAAGCCTCCTGCTCTCCTCTATTACTCATCTGATTTTTTTCCTCACCAGCCCCAATGTTCCTCTTTGCTCCAACAAACCAGACACCCCTTATTTTAGGGCCTTTGCAAAGATTGCTCTCCCCACTGGAAATGTTCCTCTCCTGAGATGGCCTCACAACTAACTCTCCAACCTCTTGTTTGCTCAGATGCTCAATGAGCTCTTCCTTGTTTCTTCAGATGCTTAATGAGCTTTTCCTTGAGCATTTATTTAAGTTTGCAATTAATTCCCTTCACTCTGCCCCTCAGCACTCTTGGTCACACTTTCCTGCTTTGTTCCATCTTTTTCTATGATGCTGATCATCATTAACATACTATATAACATATACATTTATTCTGTTGGTTGTTAATTGCATGTCCCCTTCTATTATGTGGGAGGATTCTTGTGCACCCATGGCTGATTCATGTAGATGTATGGCTAAAGCCATCACAATATTGTAAAGCAATTATCCTCCAATTAAAATTAATTAATTAATTTAAAAGAAAAAGAAAGCAGCAATCTCCTCAAGCACAAACAATTTCTCTTTGTCACACATACATAGGTCAATTCCCCACTCACAGAAGATACTCAATAGATATCTGCTGACAAATCAACTAACTGGATGATTGAATAAAGTAGCTATTATAGAATTTCATTTTCCATCCCATTCATATTCCTTATAGAGACGTCACTTTTCTTTCTGAAGTTTAAAAACAAGAAAACTGTTTTAACTCTTCTTTTGACTTTCACTATTAAAGGGTTTGTAATCATGATCATTTAACTCTGATACAGATAACTGAGTCACATGCTTTCAGAGGGAAACTATTTAAGAAAAAAAAAGGGCTACATTTGAGAAGAACTTTGGAATTTAGAGATTAACTGTGGTGGAATTCAGAAAGTAAGTATTCATAACAGTAAAACATTAACCATGGAGGTATTTCATTCCCTTGACGGAGTAGATAGTTTAATTATTTTGAGACCTATTGAAATGATGCAAGGTTTTAAAACACATTTGTCTAATAAATAATACTTTTCTGGTAATGTGATCTTCATCAGAGTGATCTATTAATTTATCTATTAAAATGAGAGATAATCTGGAAAACAAGAACAAGGCAAATAAATATGATTTTTAGCCCTCTTCCATGCAAAAAGAGAGCTCAGTAACAACTACTCCACTGTATATTCAGATTGATGCCTGGCTTCAAATCTTATTCTGTTATGAAATAAAGTAATATCTCAAGGATTTTCCCTGAATTTAAATAGCTCAAACTCTTCAATTTATAGAGACAGAAATGAGTGATTATATGATCTACCTAGTTATTTGCCTAATTAAAAACATAACTGACTCATTTTAAATATTCTCTGCCATACTATCCTTTGAAAAATAATATTAATTACTCTCTCACCTTTTATTTGATAAATTTTGTTGTGTTTTCTTTTAATGCTAAGTTAACTATAAATTCAGTATTTTTATTTTTCCTTCTTCAAAAAACAAGCTTCTGTTTTTTAGTTTGTTTTGTAGAATTACCTATTTAATTTACCATGATAGAGACTCACAGATAAAAACAGGTTAATTAATTAGCACACATTTTCCTCCAGGATTCAAAAATACTTTGATGTCTGTGCTGTGGGGGTGATTAAGACATCAGTTCAGTTCAGTTCAGTCGCTCAGTCATGTCCGACTCTTTGCGACCCCATGAATCGCAGTACGCCAGGCCTCCCTGTCCATCACCATCTCCCGGACTTCACTCAAACTCACGTCCATTGAGTCGGTGATGCCATCCAGCCGTCTCATCCTCTGTTGTTGCCTTTTCCTCCTGCCCCCAATCCCTTCCAGCATCAGAGTCTTTTCCAATAAGTCAACTCTTCACATGAGGTGGCCAAAGTACTGGAGTTTCAGCTTTAGCATCATTCCTTCCAAAGAACACCCAGGGCTCATCTCCTTTAGGATGGACTGGTTAGATCTCCTTATGGATGTTGGTAATTCAAAGAAGTGCACTGTCAGATAAGAACCTGACTTGTGCTAAGCTCTTGTTTCCCCACGCTTTTTTTTCTCTTGAGTTTGATTGACTTCTTTCTAAGGACCAAGTTTAATAGAACGAATATGTTAATAGAAAAAGAATTATTATATTTTGGTCCTTGATTTAAAAATTTCAGAAATTATAAAATAGAATGAAGATTCATATCCTTTAATTTCTTCCTTGTCTTTTTAGTCTCTTCCCCTTACTCTTATCTTAATGTCAGAATGTATTTCTGATGAACCTATTTTCAAAGACTAGAGATCCATGAAATCTGATGCCTTCATTCTAACATCTATTTTTCAATGCCCTACAAGTAGATGATACTTTATACATTTTTTTGGATACTATATACTTCATAATGTTTGGAACAAATAAACTCAAGCAAGAGATTGATAGCTAACCCATAAACACATCAGAGATGTCCAAGGAGAGTGTGGGATAAGTGATGAAGATTACTGTGGTTTAGGGGAACATGCCTGGTAGTCCAGTGGTTAAGAATTCAGACTTCCAAGGCAGGGAACACAGGTTTGATTCCTGGTCAGGGGACAGATCCCACATGCCACATGGTGTGGTCAAAAAGATTAGCGAGGGTATGGGCTTATGAAACAGATAAAAGAGGCTCCTGTTGATTTAATAAAAATAAATTGATGAAAAAAATTAAAAGGTAAATCAATTGAAAATAAACATGGAGAAAAGTTGTACAATCTGGTAATCATTAAAAGTTTCAGTTGCATAGAGTCAAGAGGTCAGTTGCAAATATTAGAAAAGCTCGATGGTACTTTCACGTGCTATCTTCTTGCTTTTTGCTGATAGTACCCATTCACCTATCAAAACAGGTCAGATAGTGAAGAGTCCAATTAAAGACTTTTGGAATTGTTATAATTTTCAACGTGTGAGACCAGAAGTATAACTTGGCAAACTGAGAACACAAAATGCTTCTTGCTCTATTCATTGGTCTAAAACATCCATAAGCCTTTGCCCCGTCTTCAGAATAAATTTCCATCCCCAATATGGGAAGACAACAGAAACTTGCTCCTCAACTTCCAATAAAGAAGGATTCAAAGGGAGAGATTTTTTTTTCCCCTTAGAGATATGGCCCTTGTGATATTTTCCAGCAACTGGTATGATTGGAGATATTTGTCAAAGAGTTGGTCAAGAGAAACCCTTTATAAAAAGAGATATGAGAATAAGGGCTATTTTAAGAAATATCTATGGACAATTTGTTAACATGTTCAGTATAAAACCAGGACTTCTGGTTGCATGGATTTTTAAATAATAACAGTTTATTCATGCTTTAAACAAACAGCTGATATAGCAAAGGCAGAGAAAAAAGACATGTCAAAAAAGGAAACTTTTTACATCAGCAGTTGGTTTCTAAGTCAGTTCACGTAGTTTATTTAACAAGATCCAGGCTGTAGAAAGTTTGAGGATATTTACACTGAACACACAATTATTTTCTTCCTGTAACATGTGTGCCCCTAGGGAGATGCTGCCAGGCTTGCCAATTAATGGACTTCTCCATTAGCCAAGAAAAACAGAATTTTGATGAATATTTTTTACTTCAGCTAAATTTTACAGCACTTTAGATGTAAATAGCTTACCTCTTGGAGATATAACATGACCCTCTGACAAAAAGGAGGTAGTAGGGTTCCTTTTCTATTTCATTTATTTCTTGATTTTGTGTTTATGGGTCATGAAAAAAGGAATCATGTCTCTTTTTTTTTCCTTTTTATTATAAAAATTTTGATTTTTGCTGTTCAGTTGCTAAGTCCTGTTCGACTCTTTTCTACCCCATGGACTATAGCATGCTAGGTTCCCCCTGTCCCTCACTGTTTCTTGGAGTTTGATCAAATTCATGTCCATTGAGTCAGTGATGCTATCTAACCATCTAATCCTCTTCTGCCCACTTCTTTTGCCTTCACTCTTTCCCAGCATCAAGAAATAAGTCAGCTCTTTATATCAGGTGGCTAAATTACTGGAGCTTCAGTTTGGCATCAGTCTTTCCAATGAATATTCAGGACTGATTTACTTTAAGATTGACTAGTTTGGTCTCCTTGCAGTCCAAGGGACTCTCAAGAGTTTTTTCCAACGCCACAATTCAAAAGCATCAATTCTTCAGTGTTCAACCTTCTTTATAGTCCAACTCTCACATCCGTATGTGACTACTTGGAAAACCATAGCTTTGACTACAAAGACTTTGTCAGCAAAGTGACATCTCTGTTTTTTTAATATGCTGTCTAGGTTTATTATAGCTTTCCTTCCAAGGAACAAGTGTCTTTTCATTTCGTGGCTGCAGTCATGGTCCACAGTGATTTTGGAGCCCAAGGAAAGAAAATCTGTTACTGCTTCCATTTTTTCCCCTTCTATTTGCCATGAAGTGATGGGACCAGATGCTATGATTTTAGTTTTTTGAATATTTGATTTTAATCAGCTTTTTCATTGTCCTCTTTCACCCTCATCTAGAGGCTCTTTAGTTCCTTGTCACTTTCTGCCATTCGAATGGTTACGTCTGCATATCTAAGGTTATTGATATTTCTCCCAGCAATCTTGATTCCAGCTTATGCTTCCTCCAGCCTGCATTTCACATGATGTACTCTGCATATAACTTAAATAAGCAGGGTGACAATATACAGCCTTGTCGTACTCCTTTTCCAATTTGGAACCAGTCCGTTGTTCTATGTCTGGTTCTAACTGTTGCTTCTTGGCCTGCAAACAGGTTTCTCAGGAAGCAGGTAATGTGGTCTGGTATTTCCATCACTTCAAGAATTTTCCACAGTTTCTTGTGATCCACACAGTCAAAGGCTTTAGCATAGTCAATGAAACAGAAGTAGATGTTTTTCTGGAATTTTCTTGCTTTCTCTGTGATCCAATTGATGTTGGCAATTTGATCTCTGGTTCTTCTGCCTTTTATAAACCCAGCTTGTACATCTGGAAGTTCTCGGTTCACATGCTGCTGAAGCCTAGCTCAAAGGAAAATTTTGATACATGTATAGAAGTACAGAGGCAAGCATAATGACATAGCTTCAACAATTTTCAATTCCTAAGCATTTTTGTTTCACACATACCCCTTCTCAGTATGCCATTGTGTGGATGCACCATGCTTTATTGAATGATCTGACTGTTGATAGACTTCTGTGAGGTTTTCTGGGTTTTTTTGCTAGGAGCTCCCAAAAGTGCTCCCATGAATAGCATGTGACATATGAATAACATAACTTTTTCATGTTTTCTGTGGGTAGATATCTGACTTGGGATTTCTCTGAAACAGGCTAAAAGCAGTTCTTATTTTGCTAGATATTGTAGGTTATTTGGAAATATGACCTCAACCATTCTCCTATCTATATTTACATGCCCTGGCCCTGAGTCTCTGTGACTCCTCCCATCAACTGATAGTCTATTTCCCCACTTATTGCATTAGCTAGCTTTGTGCCTTGCTTTGTTCAGTAGAATGTGGTGGAAGTGATCACGTGCAATTTTGATCCCATGCTTCAAATAGCCTTGCTATACATCTGCTCCCTCTCTCAGGATCCTTGCTTCCAAGAGGTGAACAAATTCAATCAAGCCTGCTGCTGCTGCTGCTAAGTCACTTCAGTCGTGTCTGACTCTGTGTAAGCCCACAGACGGCAGCCCTCCAGGTTTCCCTGTCCCTGGGATTCTCCAGGAAAGAACATTGAGTGGGTTGCCATTTCCTTCTCCAGTGCATGAAACTGAAAAGTGAAAGTGAAGTCTCTCAGTCGTGTCCAACTCAGCAACTCCATGGACTCCAGCCAGGCTCCTCCATCCATGAGATTTTCCAGGCAAGTGTACTGGAGTGGGGTGCCATTGCCTTCTCCGTCAATCAAGCCTACTGAAGGATAAAACAACACTTAGGTAAGAGCTAAATCAACCTGCTTCTCTCAGCCAATGCCCCAGATAGTGAGATGGTCCAACTATGGCCAACCAGTTCAATCTTCAACAGCTTACTTTCTCTAAGTAGTGAACTAAGCAAAGAGAACCAAGCAAAGGACTGAAGAACCACTCAGCTGAGTGTAACCTAAATTTCTAATCCATAGAACTGTGAACTGAATACATGGCTATCATTTTAAGTTCTTAAATATAGTGTATACATTAGTTTATAACTGATGTAGTTTGTTATCCAGCAATAATTAATTTATACACTGTATAACTACCAGATTTTCCTGTCAGTATATTTTACCATTTTATAATCCCAACAATAATATTTGAGAGAAAAAATACTCTTGCCATAGAGTATGTCATTGACATTTTGGATTTTTCCCATCTAAAGGGTAAAAAACAACATAACAATGCTGTCTTATTTGCATCTCTCTTATTAGAAATGAGGTCAAATGTCTCTTCAGAAGATTAAGTATCATTCAACTTGTGGTTTCATCAAAACTTAGCTTTCCCGTATACCATTAGCATGTTTATCAGAGCATATGAACACATCCAACAAAGGAATAGAAATTAATTTAAAATCATGACTTAAGGTAAGCTTCCCAAACTTTCTGACCTATTTATTAAATTCCTTATATCTTTACCTCCTAATGAATTGTTTTTTTCAAGAGCTAATGAACTCTATTAATTTCATGAAAACTTTTTTTCAGTAAATAGGCTTATTTATTGAACAAGAAATCAAGATTGTTGATTCTTCATGCAAAAGAAGTACTCTGAAAAGGCCCATTTAGGACCAAATCAGATATTTCCAGTTCAAATGTAATGTAATATGCATATGACATATATTGTTGCTGTTTAGTACTTAAGTTGTGTCCAACTCTTTGGTGACCCCATGAACTGTAGCCTGCCAGGCTCCTCTGTCCACGGAATTTCCAAGGCAAGAATACTGGAGTTGGTTGCCATTTCCTTCTCAGGGGATCTTTCTGACCCAGAGATTGAATCCGCATCTCCTGCTTGGTAGGCGGATTCTTTACCACTAAGCCACCTGGGAAGCCCATACATATGGTGTGTACTTAATGGTTTTATTCATCTCAAAGTATTAGAAATCCAACTCACTCTAGTGGTTAGAGAAAATCAAATTATATATCAAATTTTCCTCCTTCTAAGTTAACTTAAGCTTTTGACTGTGTGGATCACAATAAACTGTGGAAAATTCTGAAAGAGATGGGAATACCAGACTACCTGACTTGCCTCTTGAGAAACCTGTATGCAGGTGAGGAAGCAGTAGTTAGAACTGAACATGGAATGACAGACCGGTTCCAAATAGGAAAAGGAGTACGTCAAGGCTGTATATTGTCACCCTGCTTATTTAGCTTATATACAGAGTACATCATGAGAAACACTGGGCTGGAAGAAGCACAAGCTGAAATCAAGATTGCCGAGAGAAATATCAGTAACCTCTGATACACAGAAAACACCACCCTTACGGCAGACAGTGAAGAGGAGCTAAAAGCCTCTTGATGAAAGTGAAAGAGGAGAGTGAAAATGTTAGCTTAAAGCTCAACATTCAGAAAATGAAGATCATGGCATCTGGCCCCATCACTTCATGGCAAGTAGTTGGGGAAACAGTGGAAACAGTGGCTGACTTTATTTTAGGGGGCTCCAAAATCACTGCAGATGATGACTGTAGCCATGAAATTAAAAGACACTTACTCCTTGGAAGGAAAAGTTATGACCAACCTAGACAGCATATTGAAAAGCAGAGACATTACTTTGTCAACAAAGGTCCATCTAGTCAAGGCTATGGTTTTTCCAATGGTCGTGTATGGATTGTAAGAGTTGGACTATAAAGAAACCTGAGCACTGAAGAACTGATGCTTTTGAACTGTGGTGTTGGAAAAGACTCTTGAGAATCCCTTGGCCTGCAAGGAGATCCAACCAGTTCAT
Organism: Nanger dama; assembly: GCA_917880005.1. NCBI lineage: Eukaryota > Metazoa > Chordata > Mammalia > Artiodactyla > Bovidae > Nanger > Nanger dama. Next base: position 39,795,743 of record CAKJTW010000004.1, read on the forward strand.
TATAAAGGAGATCAGTCCTGGGTGTTCATTGGAAAGACTGATGTTGAAGTTGAAACTCCAATACTTTGGCCACCTGATGCGAAGAGCTGACTCATTGGAAAAGACCCTGATGCCGGGAAAGATTGAGGGCAGGAGGAGAAGGGGATGACAGAGGATGAGATGGTTGGATGGCATCACTGACTCAATGGACATGGGTTTGGGTGAATTCCAGAAGTTGATGAAGGACAGGGAAGCCTGCCGTGTTGCGGTTCATGGGTTGCAAAGAGCGGGACACAACTGAGCGACTGAACTGAAGTTAACTTACCAAGTTATACAAAAAGACACAAGCATTCAAATAGTGTAGGCAAAGAAACAGAGTTTCTCATGCTCGTATCCTTCTTTTCTAAGAGCCACAGAAAGGCTGGACCGTGGGCAAATCTGTGAATTGGGAATCTGGGCCATCTGCTCCAGGAAGCCAACCACCTGTACATCACCACCTTTCTGTGCCCGCCTCTATTTTATCTCTTATCCCAGTAAGTGGGAACCATCTGCTTACTCATCTCTCTCTTTAGGGCAACTCGACAGCAGAGTTTTGTTCAGCTAAACATCCCCAGCCATTATTTCAGTACCTGAAATGATAGACATCTAACAAATATTCGTTAATGTGAAATAAAGTGTAACTGCTAGCATAATTTGTTACCCAATTTAATAGTAGTTATCAACATAGAAATATATCACATAACTTTCAGATCTTGCTATATAAACAAGGTCCAACTCAAACATATTTATGTGTCATTTACATAGTGATGCCAAGGAAGGAAGGACGGGCTTAATATATTGTAACGAAGACCCTATGGGTTATAAAATCCTTTTATAACCATGATTTCACAATGAAAAGGTCCTGATGTTGACATAATATAAGAGAAGGAGAATGAGTATATGCAGGAAAGAAAATGGATTCTTTCAGAAGGGGTAATATTGAACTATATTGGTTTTATGGACATAGGATGTGGAGCATTTTCTAAATCACTTTCTCAATATGTACACTTTCTCAGCCCATTCATAAGTGGAGAAAGGACAATATACACTTCCCAGTCTATGAATTTACTATGTGTATTTCATGTCCTTGTCATTAATTGCTCTTAGTTGCTTTGCTGTTTCACAAAATGATGTTCAAGATTACTAACAACTTAGCCCCAATAACAATGGTATATTGAAGACTGAAAAACTTTCATCCAAAGTGACACAGTTTTTGCCCAGAAGAGTGAGGTGGGGTCAGAAGTATCTGATTTTAATTCCTTGTCCCTCTATGCACATCCGTGTGATCTTGGGCTTACTATCTAACTTCTGAAATTCTTAGTTTCCTCATCTAGAAAAATGGGAATTTTAAGATGTCATAAACAAATCTTCCAAGCAGGTGCCAGGTGAAAACTGGGTGTTCAATAACTATTGTTGATTTTCCCACCTCCCTGAAAATGATCATCCTATTAATGTGAGGATTCATGACAAATCACATCTAAGGCACTGAAAAACACAACTCATCAAGCTGTAGAAGACTGACACTGGTTTGAACTTGGACAAGTTGCTTAACCTCTGAGCCTCTGTTTCCTCTTCAGTAAAATGGAGATATTGAGAGAAGTAAAAGCAACCTGCCAGAGTGCCTGGCATAGAGTAACAGTTAAATGAACGTTAATTTCTTTTTTATTTAGCATTAGTGTGCTTGAAGTTTGTAACTGACTTTAGTAGTTTGATAGGACACAGGAAAACTAAAAATTAACTTACTATAGTTGGTTTTCCCTGATCTGCCATCACTGAGTGCAAAATAAGAAAAAAAAAAACATGTTAGAGTAAAAATTCTTGGTTCTCTGAACTCTGATAATGCTTCATTACATTACTAAAAGGATTTCATGCAATGCATTTGTATTTTAAATTCATCAGTACAGCCCAGGAAATGTCCTCATAGTACAATAAACTCAGAGTTTAGCATCTACTTTTAAAATGTCACTTGTGCCAGCCCCATTCTTTTCTCTTTTTTGTACCAGAAACATGATGGAGAAGAAAGGAAAGGACATAAGCCCTCCCTAAGGGGTTCTTCAGGGAGAGGACAAACAGTGAGCATTTGAACTGAAACCTGACCTGATCTGAGAAACAAAACCCTGGTTTATTTTGTCTTTTAGCCACAACCACTCTAGTTGGTCAGTATGATGCAACATGAAACAAGTGCTGGAGAGAAATGGAAATCTCCCTTTTAGGGATCAGGGAATAAACACTGACGCAATGACTGCTTTCAGCAAAAGAAACAATATCTTTCAGGATAAAAATTGTGATTGAACACAGAGGAGTGAGTGATTCACTTAAAGGTTCACTGTAAAAAGAAAAAATAATTACTTCCTTTTTCATCAGGAACTGTAAAGTTCTGTTCCAATGACCCCTCTAGAAGCAGTAAGCTGGTGAGTGATGGAAGGATCCAAAAGCATGCTTTTTGTCTGATGCGCTTGTGCTCACTCCTTCAAAGGATCCAAGACTGAAAGATGATCAGTTGTGAGAAAATGATTTTGTCCTTATAAAATCAGCTAAAAACAATCATATAATAATTTAAAATATATAACCCATACAGTTTATTATGTTTACCTTATTAGTTATTAATCATATGTTCAAATCCTAGTTAAACCTTCCCTCTTCTTTCCCTCACAAATGATGTGTCAGATCCAGTCTCAGCATGTCCTAAGATTCAAATCAAAACTAGGTGAGCCGATGGTTTCCTGCATAGTTTCATTGAAATTGAAATCTGCAGGGGTTTTTTTAGGAGTGACTAGTCCTTGATTTATCAAAATTTATTAGGGTAAAATTTTATTCATATTCTTAATCAAATTGGATGTGACAAGCCTATACTGTTGTCAGTCTTCTCAATAGCCATTCCTCTGAATTTCCTGACTGTGAAGCAACTGTCAGTATAATAAATATTATTCTTGACAACAGCACTTCCATTTACTCCTTTTTGCTTCTCACAGAATTCAAATTTTGTTCTAGCATTTAATCTTCCTTCATGTGGTCTTTACTAGTCCCAGAAAAACAAAACCAATAGGATTTAAACAGAAAAGAGTTTATTTTGAGGAATTGGCTCACGCCACTGTGAAGAGTATTGGCAAATTTGAAATGGTGGGGAAAGCCGGAAGGCTGGAAATTCAGATAAGTTGTGGTCTTGAGTAGAAGTCTGAGATGCATGCCAGCAACTAAAACTTGGGTAAGATTTCTGTGTTGCAGTCTTGTAGTAGAATTCCTCCTTTAAGAAACCTCAGTCTTTGTCCTTAAGGCCTTTAAATGTTTGGAGGAGCTGATCCACATTATGGATGGTAATCTGCTGAAGTCAACTAATTGAAAATGTTTAATCACACATAAAATCTATCATCACAGCAATATCTAGACTGATGTTTGACCAAAAACTGAGCATCATAGCCTAGTCAAGTTGACATAAAATTAATCATTGCACTGCCCATATAACTTAAGGAAACTAATCTCACCTAGGTTTATGGCATTTTCACTTTCCCAGGATGTTTTTTTTCTCAATTGCTGCTGATAGACAGCTTGAAATCTATCATAGACACAGACATAGGAAATAGGACATAGAACATAGGGCCTAGGAATAGGGCATAGGAAATAGAAATAGGACATAGGACATAGAAATAGACATAGGAAATCAGCCTAATAATAAAGCCAACCCTTGAAGAGCTGTAAAGAGATGGAGCCATATTTTATCTGAACCATGCCTGGATCCTACCTTCTCTCTGACTTTCTATTATTAATACGGGTATGTGCATGCTCTGTTGCTCCAGTCGTGTCTGACGCTTTGCTACCCTATGGATTGTAGCCTGCCAGGCTCCTCTGTCCATGGAATTCTTCAGGCAAGAATACTGGAGTGGGTTGCCATCACTTCCTCCAGGGGATCTTCCCCACCCAGAAATCAAACCCACATCTTTTATGTCTGCTGCACTGGCAGGCGGATTCTTTACCACTAGCACCACCTGGGAAGCCTCTATTATTAACACGTGTGAATTATAAATGTCTTCATTGTTTAAGCTAATTTCACTTGGAATTTTTCTCACATTCAGTCAACCTAACAGTTATAGGGGAGGACTAATATTTCTTTCAGCTTCCCAGGTGGCTCAGTGGTAAAGGACCCTGGATTGGGAAGATCCCCTGAAGAAGGAAATAGCAACCCACTCCAGTATACTTGCCTGGAAAATCCCATGGACATAGAAGCTTGGTAGGTTACAATCCATGAGGTCACAGAAGAGTTGTACATGACTTAGTGACTAAACAGCAACAATGTATCTTTCAGTTCCTTGGGAGGCCTTCCTGGGCTTAAGTCAATGCTATATCCAAACCCCTACCTCAGTAAGTAAGTCAGGATTGAGCATGTAACCAGGTCCAGCCAACCATAATTAAAGAAATTTGAATCTGAATCATGAAATCTCCTTCTCTAGCAGCTCCCTATCAATTTAAGAATTCTGAAATGGACTCCCATGCTTTTTAGCTTCTCTGCTGTTTAGCTCAAGGACTCTCAGAAGGCTTTCCCTACACTGCATAGATGTCTAGGACACTTACACCCAGTCTCTGTCTCTGCTTCTCTCTTTCTCTCTCTCTTTCACTGCACTGAGGTCTGATAGCTCTCTAGACACTCCCAGCTTCCTCCCGATTTCCATTCACATAATCACTTCTCCTAATATTCTTGCACATTTAATCATGTCTCAGAGTCAGCTTCTGAAAAAAGTCTTGGCTCTGTCTGAAAGAGAACAGGCTCTATCTGTTCAGATAGAACCAAGAAATAGAAAAAGAAGCTGGAACTGGTTATACTGATTAAATCCTGGATAGTCTCTCCTAAAATCATATCTAGCCTTGAGTGTTGAGTTACATAAACCAGTAAATTCCACATTTTTTTCTTAAATAAGTTAGATTGAGTTTTGTGTAACTTGCAAATGAAAGCCTCCTAAATGATATGATTCTATCTCTAAACATTTATTTCCATGTGAGTCTTCATTGTGTGAATGGCCAAAATCCTAATGGCAACTAGGCTTTGAATTAAGTCTTTATAGATGCTGAAAGATGAGAATCAATCACATTTTTAAAGGAAATCTTTACACAAAAAAAATATAAATAGCTTAACCTAAAATAATGCAAAATAAGTGAACAAGACCTCTCTTCCTTTTAAAGACTTAAGTCAGAGTCTAGAAGAGTTTGGGGGTCCCTTCTGAGAAATGGAATATTTCCTATCATATCAGTAAATAAGGATGCCACAGTCATCAGCAATTGCAGCACTCCAGTGTGAGCCGGTGAGCCTTGAGGGAACACAGGAAGGAAAAGAAATACCTGCCATCTTGCAGCCATCAGACTACAGCCACTCTCTACAGTGAGCCCCAAGGAAGCTCAGGATATGAAAATACAGGATACTAGCCGCAGACAGCTGAGGTACATATCAAAGGAATGATTTCAGTAAGCCTAGACTCTTACATCATCCCATACACAGAAAAGCACTAAATTCCTTAATTTGGGAATTTATCTGGTTTTCTTTAAATAACAATAATCTTTGGATGTTCAGACCACCTGCCCTTTGTTACAAAACTCCGGTATCACCTGGCTCCTCCTCTTGCCTTCTCAGAGCAGTTGTCTCAGGGTTAACTGAGATGCTCTCTCCTGGGCTTGAAGTCCTAAAACTTCCCAGCAAATAAAATATAACTCAACTTTCAGGCTGTGAATATTTGTGAAGTCGATAATTCCTTGCACAACCCACACTGGCAGAGGAGTGGACTGGTCAGAGACAGGTAAAAGCTCTTCACTGTATTTTTGAAAGTCATGAGTCAAACTTCAGAAGGTAAGAAATTTTCAGCATGTTTTTTCACTTATTAAGTGATCAGGCAGCAAGAGTTCATGAACTACATTAGGAAAATGACAAAAGCTCATGTCACTGAATTTTTAATTTATATTGTCTATGTATCAATGTTTAAGTAGGTTTATCAAAAATATGTGTACTGGCTTTTCAAAGTAGTCCTATTAGGTTGTTAAATGATGTTTCCAATAAGGTTGCTATTTTTCAGAAGGACTTTTGTGTTTACAAACTAAATAACATGGAACTTTGTATGACTAGCCAGGAGTATGTGGAATCTGGAAACTAGTTGGGTATTCTCTCCTTAGTCAAATAAAGAAAATTCTGTGCAATGACTCAGTCTCAAGATAGAATTTTAATCAAAATCAAAGAATACTTCTGAGTATTTTTTACTACACTTCTAAGGTCAAAAACTTCCTAGATGGTGCTATGTGCTTAGTCTCTCAGTCATGACTTACTCTTCGTGATTCTGGACTGTAGCCCACCAGTCTCTTCTGTCCATGGGATTTTTCTGGCACGAATACTGGAGTGGGTTGCCATTTCCTTCTCCAAGGGATCTTCCTGACCCAGTAATTGAACCTATGTCTCCTGCATTGCAGGCAGATTCTTTCTAGTGGTAAACAACCCATGTCTGTGAATGTAGGAAACATGAGACAAGGGTTCAGTCCCTGGGTTGGGACATCCTCCTGGAGGAGGGCATGGCAACCCACTCCAGTATTCTTGCCTGGAGAATCCCATGGACAGAGGAGCCTGGCAGGCTACAGTCCATTATGTTACAAAGAGTCAGACATCACTAAAGTAACTTAGAACACACACACAAGGTCGAAACAAATTTGAGGTTTTCACACTTTATAATACAACACAAATTTAATTCTAGATAATCACTTTCTTTTGTAAAAACTTAATAAGCAGAAGCTTCAATTAAATAGAGTTAAAAGACCAGAAGGGGCATCTCTCACACCCTGAATTGATAGCAGAGCCCAACAGGAAGAAGACTTCTCTTCTTTCCTGGCAGGAACTCAATGGAAAGAGTCATCATCCATTTATGATAAAAACCCTCCAGAAAGCAGGAATAGAAGGAACATACCTCAACATAATAAAAGCTATATATGACAAACCCACAGCAAACATTATCCTCAATTGTGAAAAATTGAAAGCATTTCCCCTAAAGTCAGGAACAAGACAAGGGTGCCCACTCTCACCACTACTATTCAACATAGTTTTGGATGTTTTGGTCACAGCAATCAGAGCAGAAAAAGAAATAACAGGAGTCCAGATTGGAAAAGAAGACGTAAAACTCACTGTTTGCAGAAGACATGATCCTCTACATAGAAAACCCTGACGACTCTACCAGAAAATTACTAGAGCTAATCAATGAATATAGTAAAGTTGCAGGATATAAAGTCAACGCACAGAAATCCCTTGCATTCCTATACACTAACAATGAGAAAACAGAAAGAGAAATTAAGGAAACAATTCCATTCAACATTACAAAGAAAAGAATAAAATACTTAGGAATATATCTACCTAAAGAAACAAAAGACCTATATACAGTAAACTATAAAACACTGATGAAAGAAATCAAAGAGGACACAAATAGATGGAGAAATAGATCATGTTCATGGATTGGAAGAATCAATACAGTGAAATTTAGTATACTACCCAAAGCAATCTATAGATTCAATGCAATCCCTATCAAGCTACCAATGGTATTTTTCACAGAACTAGAACAAATAATTTCACAATTTGTATGGAAATACATAAAACCTCAAAGAGCCAAAGCAATCTTGAGAAAGAAGAATGGAACTGGAGGAATCAACCTGCCTGACTTCAGGCTCTAATACAAAGCTACAGTGCTGGGGCCCAGCGTGAGGAACTCCGCCCATGGCAAAGGTCATGAGGAAGGACGCTTGGCATACGCAAAGGCATGATCAAGCCTAAGGAAACCCCCTGTTCCCGAGCATCTACCCCCAAAACCAGAGTACTTTACAGGGAGCTCTCCCCCATAACCATTTTTCTCAGAGAAGGAGTTAACTTGCAGCTCCAAGTTAATAAAAATTCCTGGGCGTGACAAGAGTGTTTCAACTTATGAACTCTGAAGGTTATCTAGCCAGCCTATATAGGTTCGTCGGGCTGCATGTGATTGTTTACAACCTCCCAACTATGAGAAGCATGGGATGCTTTAAAACTTTCTAAATACAGACTCTTTTGAGAAGTTAGAAGATTATTAGTATAGTATTAGTGGGTTGATTAGGAATCATATTGGTGAAGGGTTTTTTCATTTGTTGTGCCAATAATTACTGCTGATTCCCTGCCTTGGTTGTGACAAGGATGGCTCAGGTCAAACCTCTCTGCTGACAGAATAGCTTGTATGACAACCTCTCAACCATAAACAGCACAGAGAGTCTGGAGTATTAGCATAGGGCTTTTCTCATTTGATTGCTGCCAAACCTCCATATCCTTAGGCACCTGGGAATATATTAATCAATGTATTTGGAATATAGAAAAGGAAATATAGTAGTTTTTGATGTTAGCAATATTAGACTTTTTGAGTTAATGAATTTTCTCTTTTGTTATAGACTACTGTACTTTGTTATAAATCACTGTGTCCTTGCTATGCAAAAATGTAACCTTATCACTATCTTAAGACTAAATAGATTGTAAAGGGAACATTGGTGAAGGTGAAGGGTTTTCATTTGTTAGGCTGATGTTTGCTGCTAAATCTCCATATTCCCTGCCCTTATAATGAATATAACTAGCATATAGGAGAATAAGTATTAACCTTTAAGCATATAGGAGAAATAAATATTAACCTTTAAGATTACTCATGTTAACCTTGGGTTAAATAAATTCCTTTCTTGATTGTAACTCACTACACCCTCACCCTATAGGAATGCAACTTTATTTGGAGGGTGGTGCTTGGTTTAAGAAAAAAACACCCTTGGAAAAAATAAGTTTTCTGGTTATCAGAAAGAAAGAGTTGTAAATATCAGCAGGCAGAAATGGTCAGAAGATGATACAAAGATAAGACCTTTGTATAACTTTATATGAAGCACCTGATTGTGACAAGGGTCAGGTCTGCTGACCCCTGCATGACTGTATTCATCCCTATGTGTAACAAAAGGTATATAAACAAACTTGGAAAATAAAGAAATTGGATCAGTTTCCAGAAAGACTGATTCCCTCATGTCGTTCTTCTCTGCTCCCCCTTTTTCAGGCTGAATTCCCATCTGGAGCGTGGGTGCCCTCCATGTCTGCTTATTTGCCCCAGTTTTCAAGCCTACACGTGGCACCAGTGGCCTAACGCAGATGGTGCAAATTCCTTGTCCGGAATTTTATTGGTACCCCACGTAAACCAAGTTATTCAGCCCCTTTCTCACTCTCCTACTATTTTCTGGCAGAATTCCCATCTGGTGCATAGGACCCACCAAGCCTACTAATTTTGCCTGGGCTTCTAAGATCGGACTGGGGGGCCTCAGTGCCTCCTCTCCTTCAGGAGAATGGGAAGATGCCTGCGGCCTACATAGGTGGTGATTGGTACCCTGTGTTAACCAAGTTATTTGGCCTCTTTTTCTCTGATAAATTCCTAATCCCTCTCTATCTGTAATTAATAAAGGTTTTTAGGACACCTATTCTGTCCCCACCTTCGAATCACCCTGGATCCACCGGGGCTGGACCTCGCCACTATAGTCATCAAGACAGTATGGTACTGGCACAAAGACAGAAATATGGATCAATGGGACAAAATAGAAAGCCCAGAGATAAATTCATGCACATATGGACACCTTATCTTCGACAAAGGAGGCAAAAATATACAATGGAGAAAAGACAACCTGTTCAACAAGTGGTGCTGGGAAAACTGGTCAACAACTTGTAAAAGAATAAAACTAAAACTTAGAAACCAGAAACTAGAACTTTCTAACACCATACACAAAAATAAACTCAAAATGGATTAAAGATCTAAACATAAGGCCAGAAACTATAAAACTCCCAGAGGAAAATGTAGGCAAAACACTCTCCGACATAAATCACAGCAGGATCCTCTATGACCCACCTCCCAGAGTAATGGAAGTAAAAGCAAAAATAAACAAATGGGATCTAATTAAAATTAAAAGCTTGGGCACAACAAAGGAAACTATAAGCAAGGTGAAAAGACAGCCTTCTGAATGGGAGAAAATAATAGCAAATGAAACAACTGACAAACAACTAATCTCAAAAATACACAAGCAACTCCTGCAGCTCAATTCCAGAAAAATGAATGACCCAATCGAAAAATGGGCAAAAGAATTAAACAGACATTTCTCCAAAGAAGACATACAGATGGCTAACAAACACATGAAAAGATCTCAACATCACTCATTATCAGAGAAATGCAAATCTAAACCACAATGAGGTACCATTTCATGCCAGTCAGAATGGCTGTGATCCAAAAGTCTACAAGCAATAAATGCTGGAGAAGGTCTAGAGAAAAGGGAACCCTCTTACCCTGTTGGTAGGAATGCAAACTAGTACAGCCACTATGGGGAACCGTGTGGAGATTCCTTAAAAACTGGAAATAGAACTGCCTTATAACCCAGCAACCCCACTGCTGGGCACACACACTGAGGAAACCAGAATTGAAAGAGACATGTGTACCTCAATGGTCACCACAGCACTGTTTATAATAGCCAGGACATGGAAGCAACATAGATGTCCATCAGCAGACGAATGGATAAGTAAGCTGTGGTACATATACACAATGGAATATTACTCAACCATTAAAGAATACATTTGAATCAGTTAAAAGACGCTTACTCTTTGGAAGAAGAGTTATGAACAACCTAGATAGTATATTCAAAAGCAGAGACATTACTTTGCTAACTAAAGTCCATGTAGTCAAGGCTATGGTTTTTCCTGTGGTCATGTATGGATGTGACAGTTGGACTGTGAAGAAGGCTGAGTGCCGAAGAATTGATGCTTTTGAGCTGTAGTGTTGGAGAAGACTCTTGAGAGTCCCTTGGACTGCAGGGAGATCCAACCAGTCCATTCTGAAGGAGATCAACCCTGGGATTTCTTTGGAAGGAATGATGCTAAAGCTGAAACTCCAGTACTTTGGCCACCTCATGCAAAGAGTTGACTCATTGGAAAAGACTCTGATGCTGGGAGGGATTGGGGGCAGGAGGAGAAGGGGACGACAGAGCATGAGATGGCTGGATGGCATCACGGACTCGATGGACGTGAGTCTGAGTGAACTCCGGGAGATGATGATGGACAGGGAGGCCTGGCGTGCTGCAATTCATGGGGTCCCAAAGAGTCGGACACGACTGAGCTACTGGACTGAACTGAACAGTTCTAATGAGGTGAATGAAACTGGAGCCTATTAAACAGAGTGAAGTAAGCCACCAATACAGTATACTAACGCATATATATGGAATCTAGAAAGATGGTAATGATGCCCTGTATGCGAGACAGCAAAAGAGACACAAATGTATAGAACAGTCTTGGACTCTGTGGGAGAGGGCAAGAGTGGGATGATTTGGGAAAATGGCATTGAAACATGTATATTATCATATGTGAAATGGATCACCAGTCCAGGTTAGATGCATGAGACAGGGTGCTTGGGGCTGATGCACTGGGATGACCCAGAGGGATGAGATGGGGAGGGGGAGGTGGGAGGGGGTTTCAGGATGGGGAACACATGTACACCCATGGCAAATCCATGTCAATGTATGGCAGAGCCACTGTAATATTGTAAAGTAATTAGCCTCCAATTAAAATAAGTAAATTTATATTTAAAAAACAAAAGAGTCAGCCCTAGACTCTTTGTTTACTTCCATCATCCTAAATTCCTTTTCTCCTTTCCTTTGCTGGGTGGGGACATGCTCATGGCTCACTATTATTGTAGACCGTGAACTGCAATTCTTTGCTGATCCTGTGTAAACTTATTTTTGCCAGAGAAATAGCTGGTGATCTATTTTCTTTCAGGTCAGTTTAATTCTTACAGTTAATCCTTTAACCTCTTCATAATGCCAAGGTCTACTATCTAAATGATTAGCAGACAGAATGTTGCTTACACAGGTCTTATTTGATTTGTAATAGATGTGAGAACAGAATGCAGATTTTCTGATTTCTATCCTAGAATTTGATGTCTGACAATATGCTCCTTTTGGATGTTTGTGCCAAAAATCAAGCCCTATATCTGGAATTACCTTTACAGAGGTAATTACCTCTATCTCTCTATGAAATTAATATTTCTGAGTTGGGGAATTCACTAGATGGCCTTTTAAGACTTGTGAGGTAATAGGAAATGTAAATTGGCTTTGCCTCCCCCGCCCACTTCCTGGCATAGAGCTCTGAAAAACCTTTTGCTGTGTGTGCATGCTAAGTTGCTTCTGTCATGTCCAACTCTTTGCAACCCTATGGACTGTAGCCCACCAAGCTCCTCTGTACATGGGATTCTCCAGGCAAGAACACTGAAGTGGGTAACCATTCCCTCCTCCCAGGGATTTTCCTAACCCAGACAGATCAAACCTGAGTCTCTTATGTCTCCTGCCTTGGCAGACAGGCATTTTACCACTAGTGCAACCTGGGAAGCCTGAAAACCCTTGGAATTTCTTAAATGATGTGAGCAATACAAACTGTCTTTTGTTATATTAATTAGATAAATTTAATCAATCATGACCATGTAATGACACCTCTATAAAAAACCAAAAGACACAGTTTGGACAACTTTGAGACTGGTGAACATATGGAGATGATGTGAGTGCAAGCCTGAAGAAGGCATGGAAGCTTAGCATCTATGAGCCTTTCTAGTAAATAAATCAAACCTGAAGAGGAGTCATCAGAACCAATGGTTGATTGATCAGAAGCCCAGGTGACAACTAGGGTTTGCACCAGAAATCTGAATTGTGTGAGATGTGGAGGATAGACAGTCTTGAGATACTGAGCTCCTAATCTGTATAATCTGATACTATCTCCATTAGACAGTGTCAGAATTGACGGTTGACTTCTCAGATGCCAGCAGGGTATCCTGGAATTTCTTGTTGATGTGGGGAAAAGCCTCCACACATTTGGTGACCAGAAGTGTCAGAAGTGAAATTTTTCTGTATAAAAGTAAAGAAGACTCACAGGAAAGGAACACACCGGAGGTTGACTAAACTGAGGTCTTTCCCGGGCATAGAAGGGAAAGACTGGGTTTTCCCTTTCTAAGATGAGAAAGAAATTCAGAGGACAAAGATCAGTTGTGACATTTCTTAAGATAGAAACAAGTTTTACAAATGACTTTCCTCCCTCCCTTCTGTGATAGGCAGAATTCTAGAATGACCCCCAAATGATACTTTTCCTTGAATGACTTTCTTTCCTTGAGTGTAGGCAGATTATGGAACTATACTATGTGGCACAGTTTATTTTAAGATAGGGAGATTATCTCAGTGGGCCTAACTGAATCACATGAGCCCTTTAAAAGCAGAGCATTTTCTCCAGCTGGTGGCAGAAGAAATCAGAAATATTTGAAGGACAAGAAGGATGTGGCACAACTCTCCTGGTTTTAAAGATGGAGGGGCTACCTCAAAGGGACTTAAGATTGGTCTCTAAGAGCTAAAAACAAACCCTGGCCAATAGTTCATTAAAAAGGCAAACAAACAAGCAGGAATCTCAGTTAAAGGTGCAAGAAACTACATTCTGCCAACAACTCGAATAAACTCAGAAGTTAATCCTCCTTCCAATTCTCTAGATAAGAATGTAGCTTGGCCAACATCTTGATTTCAGTTTTACATAATGATAAGCAGAGAACCAGCCAAGCCCACCCAATTGCTGACCTACAGCACTTAAGGTACTTTAACATTTTGTACAACGTTAACAAAAATATACTGTTTTAAGCCACTGCTGTGTTGTGCTTAGTCGCTCAGTCATGTCAGACTCTTTGCGACCCCATGGACTGTTGCCCGCCAGGCTCCTCTGTCCATGGGGATTCTCCGGGCAAGAATACTGCAGTGGGTTTCCATGCCTTCCTCCAGGGGATCTTCCCAACCAAGGGATCCAACCCAGCTCTCCTGCATTGCATCAATTTTTCAAGTAGCAGTAGAAAATTAATATATCAACTCTATCAGACTCATTGAATTTTAGAACCAAAAAAATATATAACTTTCTTCTGTGTTGTAACACAAATAATTAATGGAGAACTTGAAATTTAGAGAGGAAAGCCAGCTAATTAGAAGAAAGTTCAAACTACACAGATCTGGAGAATTTGTGCCTTACCAAGTATTGCATTTTAAAATTTGACAAAAATGTTAATATGTATGTGGAATGTTTATTTCTAAGAAAGTCTTGAACCACATTGCTAACATTCTCTAACGTCTTCCACACAAGTATTCAATAATGTATTTTGTAGTCTTAAAATTCTTTTCTTTGGTTCTGATACCTACTTGTTTCATAGGAGCCTCCATTGATTCAAAGCAATACCCAGATATCCTTATTGCTGTGCTGTGCTTAGCTGCTCCGACTCTTTATAACCCCGTGGACTGCAGCCTTCCAGGTTCCTTTGTCCATGGGGATTCTCCAGGCAAGAATATTTGCATGGGTTACTATGCTCTTCTCCAAGGGATCTTCCCAACCCAGGGATCGAACCCAGGTCTCCCTCATTGCAGGCAGATTCTTTACTGACTGAGTCACCAGGGAACCCTAACAATATTGGAGTGGGTAGCCTATCCCTTCTTCAGGGGATCCACCTGACCCAGGGATAGAACCATGGAGACCCAGGGTGTCCTGCATTGCAGGTGGATTCTTTACCAGCTGAGCTACCAGGGAAGCCTGATACCCTTGTTAAGTCATGGTAATTCAAATTAGCTGGTTAGAGGCAAGCTCTTCAATCTTTTCATTATGAGCTAAAATTACCTCTGTTGGAAAGCCACTAAAGAAAATTACTTTCAGAATCCCATGAATTGGATTTCTTATTTTCTGAAGCCTAGCTTCAGAAGAAAATTCATTACAAAAGGTAAAAGTGCATCTTCATCCATTCATTCATCTAACAATTCATTCAGTGCTTCTTTCAACCCACAAGTATATTATTTTTTTAAGCTCCCCCTATATGCCTGCCAGACTACTCCTGACACCCTTCAGAACCTAGGAGGTAATTCACACCTTTGCTTCCATAATTCAATAGCAGCTCTCCTTTATTTCTCAGCTGATACCCTAATTATTTGTTTACGGCTTATCTCATCTGTTGGACGATGTTCCTTGAGCATCTTGTTCATTGTGTATTTCGTGGACCTAGCCCAGCTACAGGCACATTGTATTTGCTCAATAAATATTCGTTGAAAAAATAAACAACAATTCCTAGGTACTGGAAATTAGGATATAAAAGAGCCTTTCATTTCCATTTAATAATTCAGTCTCCAAGAAGAACAAGAAGAACATTATTACAAGGTATGATAATTTCTATGCAAGAACTAAGAAAAGGATACTTTGGGGACATCTAAACAGTCTGAGAAATGATGATAAATTGTGAGAAGAGGCTGGACAGGTAAAGGAAAGGCATTCCTGGAAGAGAACACAGCACGAATAAGTGTGTGCAAGCAAGATGCAGCTGAGGCAATCACAGCAGGGGGTATACTATATCAGGGCAGTAGAATGAGGAGGTCACAGTGAGGAGGGAAGCTGGTTAGATATATGGAAGGCAAGCCATGGAGGTTTTAGTAAACGGTGGCGAGGAGCTTAGACTTGGTTCTTAGAATGTGGTGCTGTACTCAGTTGT
Organism: Nanger dama; assembly: GCA_917880005.1. Classification (NCBI taxonomy): domain Eukaryota; kingdom Metazoa; phylum Chordata; class Mammalia; order Artiodactyla; family Bovidae; genus Nanger; species Nanger dama. Next base: position 39,811,333 of record CAKJTW010000004.1, read on the forward strand.
GTCCAGCTCTTTGCAACCCCATGGACCATAGCTCCTCTGTCTGTGGGCTTTTCCGGGCAAGAATACTGGAGTGCATTGCCATTTCCTCCTCCAGAGCATCTTCCCAACCCAGAAATCGAACCTGCCTCTCCTGTGTCTCTTGTATTGGCGGGTGGGTTCTTTACCACTGAGACACCTGGGAAGCCCATAGGGAGCCAATGAGGAATTCTGAACTGGGTGCTTAGATCAGAAGATAGTCTGAATGCACAATGATAGGCTAATCAAGCCACTGATGTTTGTAAACTCTGGCAAGAGAAAAGAGGGACTACCTGGCCAACAGATGATGATTCCAGGAGTCAGAGCCCAGGAAATAGGCAGGTGCCCAGGCCATGTTGGAGGTAAGACTGATTATTTGGCTCTGCCTAACTCTTGAACTAAGCTTCAAAGTCAAGACTCCTACCTGGGAACACGTACAGAAAGATTCCAATTTGTCAGAATGGGGCAAGAACTCAGGCTCAAAAGAAGAAATTACTCTTGTTACTAGACTAGATGTTCAGAGGAAGAGATTTTTTCAGTTGCCTATAGATAAAGAGCAGAGAGTCAGACAGTCTAATCCAAGTAAGCCTTATTCACATCTTGAGCTGACAGAGATGTGACAATTGAAGGACACTCAGAGTCCTCTCTAGCCCTAAATATAGTCTTCCTTGGCATGTCTGGAGAAGATTTAAGGGCTATAAATAAAGTAATATCTACAAGAAAATGTTTTTTTCATTTATCATAAGAGAAGCCTTTGAAACATTTTCTATTGTCACTACTCAAAAAGAACCAGGAAGGAAAGTGAGACACAAAGTTTTAAAGTAGGGGAAAGAGATAAGGGGTGTAGGGAAATCTTATTCTAGTATATTGATCCTTAAAGATTAGTCCATCAGTGTAGAAGCATCACAGTACATGGAAGTATATTAGAAATGCAGAAGCTCAGGCCCACCCCAGACCCCTTGAATCAAAACCTACATTTTAATCTGATAACCAAGGGATTCATACTTACAGCAAAGTTTAAAAAGCACAGATTTTATAGGATAGCTGAATAGACATGCTAGTATCCACAATATACAAAAGGGCTCCAAGACTCATGTGTGTGTGTGTGTGCGTGTGTGTGTAAGAGAGAGAGAGAGAGATGGACATGTGGTTACAAAGCTACCAGAAGGAAACTCTATGAGATGTTGATACCAGTGCCAAACCACCCATTTCATAGTTTTCCTTAGCAATTTGCACTTATTCTTGATCATAACCACATCTTAGTCACACACTGATTCAAATATTTTGTAGAGTGAAAGGGGTACTGTTTTTACAGTCAGAATGCCAAATTCCAATTGTATAGCTTACTAGCTAGGTTAGCTGTCTCTTCAAAGTCTTCATTTAAATATTGGGTCTGTGTTCATCAGAGTTCACCTCTATGTTTCCAAGTATAACTAGGCTTGTAGAAGATGGAATGACAAGCTTCAGTTCTCTACACCTTTGTCATGATCTCATCATTAGCAGAGTGTGTGTATTGCAAACCTGTGCTTTTCTTCAGGGATTCCAGGAGTCATGGTACTAACTCTTAACAAAACCTGAATAGAATATACAAACAAGTGATTAGTGCTGTCCTGAGCCAGAGTTCAAAATATACCAGAGGGAAGCCTAAATGAACTTGTCAGTATTTTTTATAGATAATACACCTATTGGTGGTTTACACCTGATTTTGGTTATGTTAACTGAGTTTCTCGTATTGAGCTTGATCATACAGCCTGGTTTTGGCTATTAATATATGACCAATAACATGTAAAAGACCTTTCTTGCTCAGATAAGACTGGCTTCTTTGAAATAAAAGTATCTCACACAACTCTTGGTGGCTTATAATCCAAAACCAAGCTTATCTTTGCCAATTTGACCATCTCTCCAGTGTATTCTTTCTCCTGCTTCACCATATCCTTCACCTTATCAAAGCCCTGCATGTATTCTGCAGAGACTCATAAGTTTTTTTAAAGTACTTTAATGCTTGTGATTTATACCATTGGTATAATTTCTCCACAACTTGTTCAGTCTTCAAGTTGTATTTGGCTCCTTGTGAGTAGTACGCCAGGCTTCCCTATCCCTCACCATCTTCCAGAGTTTGCTGAAACCCATGTTCATTGAATCAGTGATGCTATCCAACCATTTCATCCTCTGTCACCCTCTTCTTCTGCCATCAATCTTTCCCAGCATCAGGATCGTTTCCAATGAGTCAGCTTTTCATATCAGGTGGCCAAAGTGTTGGAGATTCAGCTTCAACATCAGTCCTTCCAATGAATATTCAGGGTTGATTTCCTTTAGGATTGACTGGTTTGATTTCCTTGCTGTCCAAGGGACTCTCAAGAGTCTTCTCCAGCACCACAGTTTGAAAGCATCAATTCTTTGGCTCTCAGCCTTCTTTATGGTCCAGGTCTCTACAAGTGTGCTCTACCACTTTGGGCTTTGAGTTTGGCCATGTAAGTTTCATTGGCCAGTGGTTTATAGACAAAAGTAACAAGGTACCAGTTCTGAGCCAAGGATTTAAGAGCCCTTTCATATTTCTGTTTTCCCCCTTTATTTCTGTTACTGCCATAAGAAGACTTGCTGTCTAGTTGGGTAGCTGCTGGCTATTCCACCTAGCCAAGATTTAACTTTTGTGGTACGGAGCTGCCCAAGCCTACCTAGTCCAGCTGGACAGACAGCTTGAAGCAGAACCATGCCACTTAGTCACACACAGATTAGGTCAGCCAACCCTGAAAAATGGCAGATGCATGAGAATAGGTGATTGTTGTTTTAAGTCCTGGATTTGGGGATGACTATATTAAGCAGCATTTGTGAAGAAATAGTTAAATGGTATAGGTCTGAATGTAGAAACTAAATGCATACAAATTTTTGTTGAGAACTAGGAAGTTGCTAAACTTTTAAGAAATGCTCAGAGAAGATGCAATTCAAAGACTAGGAAACTGGTACAAATATCCAGATATCAAAGAACTTTAGGAAACCACTTCTCCACAGTGCCCAAAACCAGGGGAAAAGGGAGTTTCATTGCTACATAAAATCCATGTCTGCCAAAACCCACCAGTGTTGGAAGAAAAATGACTGCTACCTCCCTTCTACTTTCCAAATCATCTACTTTCCAACTGGCACAATCCTTCTGTTAAGAAAATGTAGTTATTGGACTTTACTCTTTACACCATAGACACTAGAAGAGACTAGGGATAAATGTGGACAGCCTCTCTACATTTTCCAGCAGAAGTGTTATAATTATCTCATCTACGGTGTAAGAACTTAGTAAATGATATATATATAAACAGTTTTCAATTTATAATTATGTCACTATGGTAGGAGATTTTTTTAATGGAATCATTTTTAAAAAATAGAACCTACTCTATTTTCTCATTTCAATAAATAATGCTTTTAGTTTGGAAAGGCCTTCTTAAGGACATTCTGCTTGAGAGTGAAATCCTGGAACAAATTCATTCATAAGAGAATGAATTGGGAGAAAAAAAGAGTTAAATGATTTATTTGGTGAAAATGAAGCAGATTTGTAATTTGAATTATGGGAGCTCAGGAAGGAAATTTTTGTTGCTTTGGGATTTGAAAAACAAAATGTGTGAGTATAGTTGAGAGTGAGAAAAGACACTGGGATGAAAAAGAAGTTCCAGTAATAGGATAGCAGCCAGGCCTTAAAACAGAAAACTGATTTTCTGGAGAGGAACTGAATAGCAAAATTCAGGATATTTAATACTGTTTTCAGTCTTTTTTATTTCTGCTTAAGTCTTTGCATTATCTACAAACTTTCAGCCAAAGATTCTAACACAATAATCCTATGTCAGTGGTATTCTAAGTCATGAAGGTAAAGAGGCCACTTAAAGAACAAAGTGATAGCTTACGGTGAATGTCGGATTTGTGATCTCTGAACAAGAAGATTTAGCTTTGGGACCAGGGACCAGGCTTAATCATTCAAGAGCTTTTGTGTAGCAGAGTTTTATTAAAATGAAAAAGGAACAGAGAAAGCTTCTGACATAGACATCAGAAGGGGGATGGACAGTGGCCCCATTGCCCGTCTTAGCAAGTGAGCTATATACTTTTCAACTGGTTATTAACAATAAATCAAAAGAATGCCTCAAGGTTGTAAAAGTCTTATCAGACCCACTCCCACAATATACATTTTAAAATAACAGGATTTAACGAAAACAACAAACATCTGTAAAGCATTATCCTTCAATTAAAAAATAAACTAATTTTAATAAAATAAAATAATAGGATTAGTCAGAAGGTTTTTCAAGGAGAATCTGTCCTCAAGTAGGATACACTGTCGTTATAGAACCCTTAGTACAGAGTTTAACCTGAGTTGTTTTGTTGTGTAATTATCAGCTTAAAGAAAAAAACCTTTGTCCTTTTCTCCTCCTTGAGAACTCCAGACACTTACTCCTCAAGAGCCCCAGACAACTTTCTCCCTCCTTGGGGACCCTGGACTTCTTATCAACCTGCTTAGGAATTGGCTCTCTCAAAAGCAAAGTGGGACAGCAATGTAGGGAGGTAGCTATCATGACAGGAATTAATAACTGAGTTAGGAAGAGAAATTCAAGACAAGAAGTGATGGAAAACTACCCCAAAAAGGTAGGTGCCATCTTTAGAATCTTGGGGAAAAAAATAGAAAAAAGCTTTGTGCTTTCCATTTTTATATGGCATGACGTGTGAGTTACATCATTTGGACATGGAGAGATAGGGAGACACCAGAATCCTGGAAGACTTGGGAACTGTGGGGCTACATAAACAAGTGCTGTAAAAGAGAACCAGTAATAAAAAGGAGTAAATTACTATAGGTCAGAAATGCCTGAGGAGGATGCACAGACTATTTCTTATTCTTTGTTTCCCATTCTTAAATTATATAGAAGAGAAATGAGCACATAATTAATATTCAACTATTATTTATTTATTGATGACTTATGCATGAAAAGTACCAGAGATATAAAAAGGTTTTTTAATTTGTCCCATGATCCTGGACTAATCGAGAAGTAACATTACAGATCCTCTCTCTTTTAGCTTATTGCCATACTTGTATCTCATTTGATATAGTATTTTTTAAGCTTGTAATTGCATTATACTGGGAAAGATAGATATTATAAGATTTCAGGTTTCCAACAACTAAAATATTGTGTCTTTGTAAATAGAACAAGGGGAAGATAAAAAGGCATTTTCAGTCTTCATTTAAAAGCTAGGAAATACAGTCAAGGGGATGTGCTATTAAGAATACAGTATGTGAATTGTGACCCTATATCTTTAGATAACACACTATAAAGGTCACAGCTCACTCAACCAAAAGTGAAAAGAACAACTTTTCATCCCAGTTTTTAATTTAAAAATGTCTTGTTTGCTCTTTCCTCAAAGGATGACTTCTTGGAATAGATAAAGCAGTTGGGTGACAGCCAGTTTCTCTCTGGCTTCCACTCATTGGTATGAAGATTATATTTGGGTATTGAGTGCACCTTGGGGCCCAAGAAATACTGGTCATATATAAAAGTACAAAAAAACATTATGTTCTCAAAACAGACAATAAGAACTCAAAGGAGAAGGAGATCTTTCTGGAGAGATCCTTGTCCCATTCTTAGTCATTTCAAACAGTGCTTGTACCTCAATTCCAAATTAGTTTTTTAATGTTATTTCTTTCCTGCAGAGGGGATGAAACTTTCTTCAGTTAAACAAAGAAAAGGAAGGAAAATGCTCTGTTTAGTCCTCATCTTAAGAGTCACAACACACTGGTTTCTCATCTTAGACATCCTCATGTCTTCTGCTTACATTTCTGTTCAGTTCAGCTCAGTTGCTCAGTTGTGTCTGACCCTTTGTGACCCCATGAACTGCAGCACCCCAGGCCTCCCTGTCCATCACCAACTCCCAGACTTTACTCAAACTCATGTCCATTGAGTCGGTGATGCCATCCAACCATCACATCATCTGTCGTCCCCTTCTCCTCCTGCCCTCAATCTTTCCCAGAATCAGGGTCTTTTCCAATGAGTCAGCTCTTTGCATGAGGTGGCCAAAGTATTGGAGTTTCAGCCTCAGCATCAGTCCTTCCAATGAACACCCAGGACTGAACTCCTTTAGGATTGACTGGTTGGATCTCCTTGCAGTCCAATGAACTCTCAACAGTCTCTCCAACACCACAGTTCAAAAGCATCAATTCTTCTACACTCAGCTTTCTTTATAGACCAACTCTCACTTCCACACATGACTACTGGAAAAACCATAGCCTTGACTAGAGGGACAAAGTAATGTCTCTGCTTTTTCATATACTGACTATGTTGGTCATAACATTCTTTTCAGGGAGTAAGCGTCTTATAATTTCATGACTGCAATCACCATCTGCAATGATTTTGGAGCCCAGAAAAATAAAGTCAGCCACTCTTTCCACTGTTTCCCCATCTATTTGTCATGAAGTGATGGGACCAGATGCCATGATCTTAGTTTTCTGAATGGTGAGCTTTAAGCCAACCTTTTCACTTGCCTCTTTTACTTTCATCAAGAGGTTTTTTAGTTCTTCACTTTCTGCCATAAGGGTGGTGTTATCTGCATGTCTGAGGTTATTGATATTTCTTCCAGCAATCTTGATTCCAGCTTGTGCTTCCTCCAACCTAGTGTTTCTCATAATGTACTCTGCATATAAGTTAAATAAACAGAGTGATAATATACAACCTTGACATATTCCTTTTCCTATTTGGAACCAGTCTGTTGTTCCATGTCCAGTTCTAACTGTTGCTTCAGGCAGGTCAGGTGGTCTGGTATTCCCATATCTTTCAGAATTTTCCACAGTTTATTGTGATCCACACAGTCAAAGGCTTTGGCATAGTCAATAAAGCAGAAATAGATGTTTTTCTGGAGCTCTCTTGCTTTTTTCGATGATCCAGCAGATGTTGGCAATTTGATCTCTGGTTCCTCTGCCTTTTCTAAAACCAGCTTGAACATCTGGAAGTTCATGGTTCATGTATTGCTGAAGCCTGGCTTGGAGAATTTTGAGCATTACTTTACTAGTGTCTTATTAATAATAAAAGTTTTATTTTATATCTTTTCCTTCTTTGTCAGTGTTCTCTATACAGTGGGGACTTGAAAATATTCTATTTGTCAAGATGATGATCTTTGTTCTATTTTGTCATGGCTTTTTTCTGTCTTTTCTGACTCTCATCCTACTAGCCAAGAAAATCTCAGAATTTTCCAAGTCAGAATCTTGATCTTCATTTCTCTTAAAGAGATCTTAGGACATCTATATTTTTTTAAATATAAAATTCTATTTCAGCTCCATGGCTTTGGTTTTATTAAAATATGTTAAAAATTAAGTATATGATAAAGTTTTTTGTAGTTGACATTGCATGTATTTATGGCAGAAGGCATAAAAATTCAGCTCATTAACAGAGGGGCTAGACACTCAGGGTTTAGAAAAATGCTAAATGTATCTTGTATTTTTTCTAAGATTTTTTTTTTTGGCTCTCTGCTATGCATTTTTATCAACCAATTTGGCAAGCAGTAATATCAAGTTCTTTATTGTAAATATCAGTGGCCTCTTGTGATTAGAAGAAAGAGGAATCTATACATCTCCTTCCCCAATAATCTTTCTGTGGTATTACAATGAAAGTAAGTGTCAGAACAAAGTCAGACAAACTTATGAACATTTACTAGCAAGAAGACACAAAACAGTCATATAACCTATCATTCTATGCTCAGGTGCTAAGTAATCTCTATCCATATGGAATCCAACAAGCACACCACAGGAGGTCCTCATTGCAAGGCACATACAACAACACCTTGCCAGATTAACCGACTTCTTTTGGGACAACAAACAAAATACAGTATACACACTATTGAATGAATCTCTAAGATCTGCAACACTACACACCATAAGTGGTAAACAGCTAGGCTTAATGGACTCTTATATATGGATCATGAAAAGTTACAGCACCTCTATCACTGTTTTAGGTGATCACATATCTTGAAAGTGAAAGAAAGAAAGAAAGAAAGAAAGAAAGAGTTCCTCAGTCATGTCCAACTCTTTGCGACCCCATGGTCTATAGCCTACCAGGCTCCTCTGTCCATGGGATTTTCTAGGCAAGAGTACTGGAGTCGGTTGCCATTTCCTTCTCCAGGAGATCTTCCCAACCCAGGGATTGAACCCAGGTCTCCTGCATTACAGGCAGACGCTTTACCGTCTGAGCCACCAGGGGAGCCCAGTGTGTCTTGAACTTCACTTATTTCACCAATGGAAAAGTATTTCTAACATTATGATCCTAATTAGTGAATCTTTTGGAGTAAGTTACTATATTATTTAAAGAACATATGCAAAGACAATCAGAGTAAGAATTTCTAATCAAGGTCTTCCAGTGCTATGGTAATATATACACACGTGATAAGAGGTTACACATTAAAGTTAAAATACTTACTCATTTGGGCTTCCTTGGTGGCTCAGCAGTAAAGACTCAACCCGCCAATGCAGGAGATGCCTGGGTCAGGAAGATCCCTTAGAGAGGGAAACGGCAACCCACTCCGGTATTTTTGCCTGGGAAATGCCATGGACAGATTTGCCTGATGGGCCACCATCCATAGCGTAGCAAAGAGTCAGGCACAACTTAGCAATTAAACAACAACTTACCCACTTATCACATGAGTCAAATGAAGTATTTTGAGGTAAATTACCAGATAAACAATATAATAGTCTTGAGCTGCAATTTTATATTGATTGTCATGAAAATGATAACCATGTTTTCTATTTGCTCAGTATTCTGAGCTCCAGCACCATGTTAATATATGAAAGACAAATTATTACTGACTTAACATTTACTTAGCAATAGAATAAGGAAGAAAGAAGTGAAGAATAAGGATGTAAAACTCAGGCTGGAGAAAGTTCTAAAGTTTCTCCAGGGGCCATAATAAACCTTCTCATCACAGTAATATTTGTTCAAAAATGTTTCTCTTAGTAGTAAATACAGTCAAGGGACCCTCCTCTTGACTCTCTTTATGTCACTTTAGATGGGGGAGCCTGTTGGGCTGCCATCTATGGGGTTGCACAGAGTCAGACATGACTGAAGCTACTTAGCAGCAGCAGCAGCATTCTTATTTTTATGTTGCTTTATAATATATGCATTTTTTCAGCATTTACTGTTTTAAATAATTTTTGAAAATAAGGAAAACATGAATTTTAGAACTGATTTTGTGTGAAAAATCCTACAGTCAGAAATTACATGTGGTTTTCTAATGAAAGCTCTGAGCTAGTTCACTTACTCTTCTTCCTATGTAGAATGTCCTTCTTCTTTTATGTTGGCAACTGTAATTTTGCTTTTTCACTTCCCTCCTCATGAACCCTTTGTAAATCAGTACTTTACTTCTCAAATAATCATATTTTCTACTCCTGAATCCAGCACCATACTGCTATCTTCTATCTTCATTTAGCCACCTTCTTCAATAAATATTAACTCTTCAAGGAAGAGGCAGATTTATTGCTTTGATTTTAAATTTTATCATAGCAAATATACATGTTTTCAAAAACCACTATTGAATAACATTATTTAAAAGCCAATTATTTGATTTGGGGGGCTTTTTCAGCAAAATATCTAAAAATCATCTTCATAAATATGAATATCAAGAATTTATGTTATGCATACTGATCTAGTGATAGAATAGTAGCTCTCACAACTTTGTAGTTTACCATAAAAATAAAACTGATAGTTTGACAGATTATCTTTGGATAAGCTAAAGCTTAAGATCATGGCTTCCGGTCCCATCACTTCATGGCAGATAGATGGGGAAACAGTGGAAACAGTGTCAGACTTTATTTTTGGGCTCCAAAATCACTGCAGATGGTGACTGCAGCCATGAAATTAAAAGACGCTTACTCCTTGGAAGAAAAGTTATGACCAACCTGGATAGCATATTCAAAAGCAGAGACATTTTGCCGACTAAGGTCCGTCTAGTCAAGGCTATGGGTTTTCCTGTGGTCATGTATGGATGTGAGAGTTGGACTGTGAAGAATGCTGAGTGCCGAAGAATTGATGCTTTTGAACTGTGGTGTTGGAGAAGACTCTTGAGAGTCCCTTGGACTACAAGGAGATCCAACCAGTCCATTCTGAAGGAGATCAGCCCTGGGATTTCTTTGGAAGGAATGATGCTAAAGCTGAAACTCCAGTACTTTGGCCACCTCATGCAAAGAGTTGACTCATTGGAAAAGACTCTGATGTTGGGAGGGATTGGGGGCAGGAGAAGAAGGGGACAACATAGGATGAGATGGCTGGATGGCATCACTGACCCAATGGACGTGAGTCTGAGTGAACTCTGGGAGTTGGTGATGGACAGGAAGGCCTGGAGAGCTGTGATTCATGGGGTCGCAAAGAGTTGGACACGACTGAGCGACTGAACTGAACTGATGAAGGTTAAATAGTTTCCCTAAATCACAATGATTGTCTCTGATGGGGCTTTGATGCTAACTCAGGTTAGTTTCACAGTAAAGTTTATATTTTAACAAATACTGGACACTACATCCCTAAGGAAATAGAGGGTTTGACCCTTGGAAAGGTATAATTTGTTTCTTAAATGAGGGAAATCCAAAAGCATCAAATAAATAAGAGAATACTTAGAAAAAAACAAAATTAAATGCACTTGAAAAAAAGAAGTAAAACAATCAAGTTTCATGAAATTGGAGTCAGAAGTCTATGACCAGCTATTTCTAAACAATTATGTAATCATGAGGAAGTTGCTTAATCTTTCAGTTTTATTTTATCTGGTAAGTGACATAGCTTAACTAGATTGAACTCTAAAACTTTCAATAACTGAAAGTCTACAGACTTTTAAAGAACACTCAGGTATAGAAAGTGAAAATATTTCCTCAATAATTATTATCAATAACCATATATATTCAGCAAAGCTATAAATCAGACTACCTCAGGAATTATGTGTATCTTTGTGTGATGTCAAAATTTGACAGAATTTTCCAACCCATATTTATGATTTTTATAGCTTAGTTCCTTACATTTCCCCTTTGCATCATTGAAATAATCATTTCTTTATTCTTGCTTGCATTTTAGCTGAAAGACAAAATAAAGCTGCAGTTTAAAAACACATAAATGTTTGTCTTTTGGTAACATTGACTTTTGAAAATAAGATCATGTCCTTTGGAATTTCTCTGACTTGATAAGTTATTAAATATGTGATTACCCCTCAAAATGCTTTATCACACTGACATAGGTGTTGACAACTGAAGATGAAATTATCAAATATATTATATTTGATATTTGATATTTCATCAGAAAGGATGAAAACACCTTATCTCTTTCTATGGAATAAATAATCCATATTCTGGAAAGATGCATTTTATTCAGATATGGTTAAAGGACTAACATATTTTAAAGTCTGAACTACAATAATGAATGAAGTAATATGCCTATTGTTTAATTTGTTATTGAAATGTTTATAATTACAATAAATTCAATGTTAGCTTCATAATAAAGTATCAACCTAAGTTTTAATCAATAGCATGACTTGAAAATGCACTCTTTAAAGTAGATTACTATTTAAAATTTTAACCGACTTTCCTTGTTGAAGAACATTTCCTCAATGACAATGGAAATATCAATAATATTTTGAAAATGGTGCTGACTTTATTCTTGAATTTTGAGCATTACTTTGCTAGCATGTGAAAAGAGTGCAATTGTGTTGTAGTTTTAGCATTCTTTGGCATTGCCTTTCTTTGGAATTGGAATGAAAACTGACTTTTTCCAGTCCTGTGGCCCTGCTGAGTTTTCCAAATTTTCCAGCATATTGACTGCATGCAGCACTTTGACACTATCATCTTTTAAGATTTGAAATAGCTCAGCTAGAATGAACGTTTCAAAATTCCCCAAGCTAGGCTTCAACAGTACATGAAATTCCAGATGTTCAAGCTGGATTTAGAAAAGGCAGAGGAACCAGAGATCAAATTGCCAACATCTGTTGGATCATAGAAAAAGCAAAAGAATTCCAGAAAAACATCTGCTTCGTTGACTACAATAAAGGCTTTGACTGTTTGGGTCACAACAAACTGTGGAAAATTCTTAAAGAGATGGGAATACCAGAGCACCTTACGTGCCTCTTGCAAAACCTGTATGCAGGTCAAGAAGCAACAGTTAGACTGGTTCAAATGGGGAAAGGAGTATGTCAAGGCTGTATATGGTCACCCTGCTTATTTAACTTCTAAATGCAGAAGTACAGATACAGAGTACATCATGTGAAATGTCAGACTGGATGAAGCACAAGCTGGGATCAAGATTTCTGGGAGAAATATCAATAACCTCAGATATACAGATGATACCACTTTAATGGCAGAAAGTGAAGAGGAACTAAAGAGCCTCTTCATGAAGGTGAAAGAAGAGAGTGAAAAACTGGCTTAAAACTCGACATTCAAAAAATGAAGATCATGACATCTAGTCCCATCACTTTGTGGCAAATAGATGGGGAAACAATGGAAACAGTGGCAAACTTTATTTTCTTGGGCTCCAAAATCACTGCAGATGGTGATTGCAGCCATGAAATTAAAAGACGCTTGCTCCTTGGGAGAAAAGCTATGACAAACTTAGACAGCATACTGAAAAGCAGAGACATTACTTTGCTGACAAAAGTTCAGCTAGTCAAAGCTATGGTTTTCCAATAGTCATGTATGGATGTGAGAGTTGGACTATAAAGAAAGCTGAGCACCGAAGAATTGATGCTTTTGAACTATGATGTTGGGAAAGACTTTTGAGAGTCCCTTGGACTGCAAGATCAAACCAGTCAACCCTAAAGGAAATCATTCCTGAATATTCACTGGAAGGACTGATGCTTAAGCTGAAGCTTCAATACTTTGGCCACCAGATTCACAGAGTCAACTCATTAGAAAAGACTCTGATGCTGGGAAAGATTGAAAGCAGGAGGAGTAGGGGATGACAGAGGATGAGATGGTTGGCTGGCATCACCAACTCAATGGACATGAGTTTGAGCAAGCTCCAGGAAATGGTGAAGGACAGGGAAGCCTGGAGTGCTGCAGTCCATGGAGTCACAAAGAGTCAGACACAACTGAACGACTGAAAAACAACAACATTATTTTTGAAATTAATTCTAGATTTCTGTAAGGTTTTTAGTTCATTTCAGGAGTCAAATATTCCATGACCAGATATTGTCTAAATGATAATACCATTTGAAATGGAACTGAATGTAGTTGAATTTGGCAGACAGGCATCACACTTCACTCATGTCATAAGGACTGGTTTTTATCAGAGACTTGGATAATGACAGTCTGAGGAATAGGATACATCTTCCTTGTAGTGACAACTGCACAAATGTATGTTTGTAAAAATTCATTGAACTTATGCCTAAAAAGCGTATTTTACTGTCTGTAGGTAATTTCACCTCAGTAATATGAAACGTTCAAAATGTCATCAAAATTTTAAAATTTAACTTTTGAAAAGCACAGTTAAGAAAAATTAAAGTCCACGCCACTGAAAGAAAATATTTACAAAAGATACATCTGACAAATGGCTTGTGTCCAAAGTGTATAAAGAACTGTTATAATTTAGTTCAATTGTAGGAAGAAAAACAATCAAATATGGGCAGAAAAATTGAATAGATATGTCATGAAAGTAAATATATGAATGATTAATAAGCATAAGGAAAAGTGTTCAATATTATTAATCATTAGGAAAATGCATGTTAAGATACCAGTTTGATATATCTACCCATCCACTATAATAATAAAGACCTACTAGATTGAATGAATAGTGAGAAACAACTGGCAATCATATATTTTGCTTGTTGGAATGCTACTTTAGAAAAACAGACCCAGAATCCCTGTTTTTACGTACTTACCTATGAGACGTGAAAACCTAAATGTATATGAGGTATCCACACGAAACTGCATACACAGGTGTTCACAGCAGTATTGTCATAAATGCCCCAAACTGGAAGCAATCCAAATGTCCAGCCACTGTGAATGGATAAAAAATTATGATATATCCACACAGTGGAATGTCTCAAAGCAATATAAAGAGATGAAATATTAACACAGATGACACTATGAATGAATCTCAGAAACAGTATGATAAATGAAAAAAAAAACTCAAACATAAAACACTACAGAATGAATCTAAATCTATGTGGAATTAAAGCAGAGACAAGCTGTGGCAAAAGAAAGCAGGGCAATAGTTACCTGCAACCCAATACTGAGCTACAGGATCAACTACAAAGGGGCAAAAAAGAGAGTTTAGGGAGATAGAAATGTTCTACACATTGTATGTTACAGCAAAGAATAGATGAAGAATTCCCAGCAGAGAAAGAAAACTATAAAAATCATTTAAAATTTTTTAATCAAAAATTTAATTCATTTAAAGGGATATCAGAAGACTGGAAAAAGGATTCAATGAACTTAAAAAGAAGTCAATAGTAATTGCACAAACTAATTTCAAAGAAAAACATGAATGGAAAACATGGAGTGTCAAGACCCTTGAGATAACATCAAGCAGTATAAAAGATGGGCAATTGGAGGCACAGAGGAAAAGAAACAGACAAAAGGACAAAATAAAGGTTTAAAGATATAATAGCCAAAATTGTCCAAGATTTATGAAAGATGTCAGCTGATGGATACTAGAAAATCAGTAAAACCAAAGCAGAAAATATCTATAGATCTATAGTTTTAATGCATATTCAGTATATATGTATTCAGAATATATATACATATACATTTAAAAGACTCAGGTTAGAATATATGTAATTATAATATATTGTGAAGTTTATTACATGTGAAAGTAAAATATAAAACAACGAGAACACAAAAGACAGGAAGAAAGGGCAGTGACGTCATGCTGGTATAAAGGAAGTCGTGCTGGACTTCCCTGGTGGTCCAGTGGCTGAGATGATGCTTCCACTGCGAGGGGCATGAGTTCCATCCCTGATCTGGAAGCTATGATCCTACATGCTCTGTAGCATAGCTAAAAATAATAAAAATAAATAAAGTTCCGACATTGTAAAGCACTTTTTCAATATTAGTTGAAAATATGCCTTGATAAATTAAAGATGCACAGTTTATTATTATAACCAATAAAAACCCTCAAAGTTTAGAATCTATATCTCTTAATGTATGCTTTAGAAATATGACAAAACTCAGAAAATTAAAATATCAATTAAGATTCTAAATCAGTCTTTGTTTGTTATGCCCGCAGTCCGAATCCCCAAAACTGAGAGAACAAGACATCCACGACAATGCAAAAAGCGAAAAGGGGTTTTATTTCTAGCTCGAGCTAAGGGCCCCGCCACATCCAACACAGTGGAGTGGAACGAGAGCCCTGAGCCCTTTATGACAGCAGTATTTATAGGGTTAAGACAAAGACAGGAGGTTAGCAAGGACGGATTGGTTACAAAGGTTTCTTAGCATATACTAATTGGCTAAATTTTCGTGTGCGCGGGCTTTCTTAGGGAATTTCCATCCTTGTCCTGATAGGCTCAGACCAGGCTACAGGGGTTATGCCGATTGGCCAAGCAGTGGAAGATGACCTCAGTTCCTTCTGGGCACTGACCCAGCTTCTTTGTGAATGAAACTCAGGCCTACCTAGGGCCCCTGAGGCCTGACATGGCATTCATCAGGTCCCAACATTCCCCCTGTCCTTTTATCATGGAGAGGAATCTTCCTCTCCATTCTGAGACACTGCCTGATATTGTTGTCTCAGTGCCAACACCTGAACTGTACTGATACGTTCTTTTACAAAAATTATTAATCTGTTTAGAATGCATGGGCCAAAGGTAAGAATGAGTAGGA
Source organism: Nanger dama (assembly GCA_917880005.1). NCBI lineage: Eukaryota > Metazoa > Chordata > Mammalia > Artiodactyla > Bovidae > Nanger > Nanger dama. Next base: position 39,827,141 of record CAKJTW010000004.1, read on the forward strand.
GTACAATTAGCGGCCCAAGCAGGGTAGAAATTAGAGTTGTTAGCCAAGGAGATTGATGAAACCAGGACTCAAACCATCCTTGTTGGGCCTCTCATTCTCTCTTCCGCTGTGCCAATCCTTCTCTTACTTTTGCCATGGATTCTCTCACCATCCCAGTGTGGTCTGCATAAAAACAGCATTTTTCTCCCAATGTCGCACATAAACCCCCTTGGTGCAGGGAAGACCAAGTCTAGGCCCCTTCTGTTCTGCAACACAACTTCCGATGGTGAAGTTAGGGATTTTTCAGGTGGCTGATTGACTGTTCTATATGGGTCATGTGGTGGCTCGCAGGAAAGTAAACCCCTGATTTTGCATAGTCAGGGATGCTATCCCTGTCCCTGCTCCAGCAGTCCCAAGACCAAACATGGTTGCTAAGGTGATGGCTGTGATGGGCTCTCTCTTAACTCTGTTCCCTCCCAACTGATTTGTAGTCTGTTTAGCCCAATAGTCATACATAACTTCCTCAGGGTGATATAAGATTTTGGGCATTACGGTTACTAATACACAAAACTCTCTATTCTGATTAAAGACTGATGCATGTAGACACGGAGTAAGCCTGGTATGTGAACAGACCCACCAACCCCCTGCCTAGGGCACAATCCATTTCACTTGATCTAGTTCTGCAAGATTGGCTGTCCGGGCGCACAAGGGAGTCTTTTCAGGTGGAACCCTACCTAAGCAAAGTCCCCTTCCCCAGGCTTCTCGCATAGTGAGACTGACCTTATGTTCTCCCTAGCAACACTGAGGTGGATCTGAGCTGGTGGACAGGTTGCAAGAAACATCTAAGCCTATTGCTTCATAAGAAGGAGGGTGAAGAGTATAGCAGAGCCAACAGGATTGAGTTGCTCTGGGGTTAGAATGGTTTAGGGCTTTAAAGGCTGCTTTAGCTAGATCCCATAACGGGTCCGACATTTCTAGGTTGGAGGTGGAGGACAAGAGGTCGAGGGCCTCTGTTACATTAGGCTGATCCCCTGGTCAGGAAACAGAGGGTGCAGGGCTCAGAATTGTAGCCCTCTGAGTTGGATCTGCCTTAAACACTCTTCGTGGGCCCGGATTCTTGATCTGATTGGGGCCCACACTTTGGGTTTGGATAGGTTCTATAATCTGACTCATAATCAGGATTCCCCCAGATTTTGCACTGAACCACTCGTCACGCAGCTGGAAGCCCCAGGATAATCCAGACACCCAAGATTTTTCCTGCATAGCCAACTTCTGGTTAAACATTAATTTTACCTGAGCAATCTCATTGTTAGGTAACTTATATTCCTGAGCATAGAATTCGGTTTCATCTCTTGGCAAAGGCTGAGTGAAGGAGAAGTTGACTAAATCTCGGTTGCTAGTTTTCATTTTTCGTGTCCCATCATTTGAAGTCACACAGCTCCATGACCTACAGAAAGAATGCTGTATACCCCCACACGTTTCCCCATTACTTTTGTGACCAGGACATGCCCAAAAACCTCTATATTGGGTCAGAGATGCTGACCAAGGAGTGTCCACTAAGTCCTTGAGGTTAAAGTATAAGTCAGGCCACCAGGTGTTCGGAGGATGTATCCAGGTGGTTGTATTGAGTACCTCTTGTGTCAGCCCATTTTGAAGTCTCCAGGTGATCTTGACAGGTCAATGCAGGTCAGTGCTGGCAGTCCTGGGGTCGAGGAAGGTGGCCATCATCAGGAGAGTCAGAGTGATCCGTCCGAGACCTGCTGTCGGACGAGCTTCATTTTTAAGGGATTGGAGGGATGCAGTGTTGACTTCCATTCTCTTTGAGCCCTCTCTTGTCCTTCTGGAGTGGCCTGTCGCATGTGGTTGCAATGTACCCAGGGCCCAATTCCGTCTACCTTGAGGGCAGTAGGAGTGGTAAGAAGAACAACATAAGGGCCCTTCCATCTTGGTTCTAAGGTCCTCGACTGGTGCTTTTTAACCCAAACCCAATCTCCCGGGACTATATTATGAGACGGGATTGTTCCTTCATTCTGGCCCTCATGAATTTCCCGTATCAAGGACCAGATATGTTTATGCACCTTACGCAAAGCTAGCATCTCCTGTTGGAAAGCATGTAGAGAGAGGTGGTTTAGTCTTTCCCTCAAACGCTGGACAAACGGGGGGTGGACTTCCATATACAATTTCAAAGGGAGTCAGGCCTAATTTATAGGGGGTGTTTTGTGCCCGAAAAGCACGAAGGGAAGGAGGGTCACCCAGTCCCCGCCAGTCTCTATTACCAGTTTTGTTAAAGTCTCTTTTAGGGTCCAATTCATTCTTTCTACCTGTCCTGAGCTCTGGGGACTGTATTCTCAATGTAACTTCCATTTGGCCCCCTAGGGCTGAGGCCAGTCCCTGAACAATTTTACTCATAAATGCAGGTCCATTATCAGAGCTGATAGATGCCGGCAGCCCAAACCTAGGTATAATCTCTTCTAGGAGCTTCTTAGCCACTATCTCTGTCTCTTTTTAGTGGGGTAAGCTTCTACCCACCCAGGAAACATATCAACCAAAACTAGCAGGTAATGGTACCCATACTTGCCTGGGCTTACCTCTGTAAAATCTATCCCCCAATGATGTCCTGGCCTTCCCCTCAACCCCCCTGATATCTTACACCTGTGCACTGTCCTTTTCCTGGTCTCATTATCTGACAGGCCTTGCAGGTGCGGACTATATTCTGTATGGTTTTATTCTGTTGGGGGAAACCACAGCTGCGCTGTTTGTAGGAGTGTCAAAGTCTTTTTTCTCCCAAATGGGTGGTTCGATGTAGATGGGTACAGAGATGTCTGCCCAGGTTGGCAGGAAGCAACAGGTTGTCATCTTGGTCCCGATACCATCCGTCTTCGCCTGCAGGACGGTTGGTATTATCTTGCACCCAGCTTAAATCAGAGGGGGAGTATATGGGGCTTGGGGGAAGTGTTCCCATCCCGGCGGTGGCAATCCTACAGTCAGTATATGGGTTTTGTAGTCTCCAGCAGCTGCCTCATGGGCTGCTGTATCGGCAGCACGGTTGCCTCGGGCCCTGGCATCCTCTCCTTTCTGGTGTCCAGGGACATGTACTATGGATACCACCCGGGGCAAGTGGACCGCTGCCAAGAGTCTGCGAATCTCAGGTAAGTTTTTAATCTCTTTTCCCTCTGCCGTCAAGAGCCCAGGTTCTTTATATATGGGGCCTTGAATGTGCACAGTGCCGAGCGCATATCAGCTGTCAGTGTAAATAGTGACTGTTTTTCCTTTTGCTCTCTCTAGTGCTTGTATCACAGATGTCAGTTCTGCTTTTTGGGGGATGTTCCAGGGGCAAGGCCTCAGCCCAGATGACCCTCCCAGTGTCATCCACTATGGCTGCCCCCGCCTTTCTCTGTCCATCCTTTATATAACTGCTCCCACCTGTGAACCACACCAGCTCAGTTTTTTTAATGGCAAGTCGCTGAGGTCTTTTTGTATGACAGTTACCTCATCTAACACTTCCATACAGTCATGGAGGGGCCCATCCTCTTCCAGGATGGGCAGCAAAGTGGCAGGGCTCAGAAAACAAGGTGTCTGAAAGTGTATCCGGGGAGCATCCAGGAGCAGGGCCTGGTAATGGGTTAAGCAAGCGTTAGAAATCCACTTACCTGGTGGCTGTTTGAGGATCCCCTCTATGGCATGAGGAGTGTAGACCAGAAGACGCTGTCCATAAGTCAGCTTGTCAGCATCATGGACAAGGAGAGCAGTGGCTGCAATGATACGGAGACAGGGTGGCCATCCTGCAGCTACTGGATCCAGTCGTTTAGAGAGATATGCCACAGGTTGCCTCCAAGGTCCCCATTGCTGTGTCAGGACTCCCTTCCCCACTCCCTGCTTTTCATCCACAAACAATTGAAATTGTTTAGCCGGGTCAGGGAGAGCAAGGGCTGGGGCTTCTAGTAACGCCTGGCGAAGTTCCTGAAATGCCCGTCTCACTGGCTCAGTCCAAGTCCAGTTCTTATTTTCTCTGCTTCCTTCATATACAGGCTGACCTTTTCAGCAAACCCCATGATCCATAGCCTGCAGTACCCAACAGTCCCTAAAAACTCTCTCACCTGCCAGGGAGTCGTTGGCTCGGGGATTCATAAAATAGTCTCTTTCATAGCCTGAGTCAACCATCTTTGTCCCTGTTTTATTTTATATCCCAAATAAATGACTTCCTGTCTAGCAATTTGGGCCTTCTTCGCACTTGCCCAGTACCCCAATGTCCCCAAAGTCTCAGGAGACCGCCTGTGGCCTTTAGGCATACCTCCTTAGTAGTAGCAGCCAGCATGATGCCATCTACATACTGCAATAGAACAATATTGGGGTGGCTGGTCCAGTACTCACAGAGGTCCTCACCCAGAGCCTCATTGAGCAACGTCGGTGAGTTTTTAAATCCCTGTGGAAGGCGAGTCCAGGTCAGCTGCCCCACAGTCTGGCTGTCCTCATCAGTCCATTCAAATGCGAAGATTTCCTGGCTCTGGGGGCCAAAGGCAAGCTGAAAAAGGCATCTTTCAAGTCCAAGATTGTATACCAGACATAGTCTGGTGGCAAGCTGCTCAGGAGGGTGTATGGGTTAGGGACAGTGGGATGAATGTCATTCACCCGTTTGTTGACTTCACGAAGATCTTGGACTGGTCTAAAGTCTGTTCCCCTGGGCTTTTTCACAGGCAACAGGGGAGTATTCCATGGGGATCGACACTTTTTGAGAATTCCTACCTTCAGGAGGCACTGTATGTGTGGCGTGATTCCCTGTCAGGCTTCCTGACTCATGGGGTACTGTTTTACCCTCACAGGAGTAGCATTTGCTTTTAATTCAACAATGATGGGAGGTCTTTGTTTAGCCAGTCCTACTCCTGCTGTCTCTGCCCAGGCCAGGGGGTATTTCTGAATCCACTGTTGCATAGCAGGGTCCACTGCTGCAGGGGGCTTTGGTGAATACAGTCTGTATTCATCCCTCAGTCCCAGAGATAAAACATAAATCGGTTGTCCAAGCCCGTCTGTGACTGATATCCCTCCAGAGTCAAAGTGGATTTGCGCCTTGACTTTGGACAATAGGTCCCTCCCTAATAAAGGGGCCGGACATTCTGGTATCACCAGAAATGAGTGGGACACTCGTTGGGCTCCCAAGTCCACTTTTCATTTAGTAGTCCAGTAATATCTTTTTGTCTCGGTGGCTCCCTGGACCAAACTAGTCTTTCTGGACATCGACCCGAGTTTTTGATTGAGGACCGAGTACTGGGCTCCTGTATCCACCATGAAGCCAACCAGTTTCCCCTCCACATTGATAGTTACCCAGGAGGAGGGGTAACCCAGGCCCTGACCCCCTAATCACTATCTTCCCTTGCATATAAGACGCGGGTCCCCAAGGAAGGTTCTTCCTTTCTTACAGTCTTTCTCTTCAGGTCTCTTTTGGGGCACTCATTTTTCCAGTGTCCCTGCTCTTTGCAGTAAGCACATTGGTCTCTCTTTAGGGCTGGTCTAGCTGGTTTTTTCCTCCCTCCTGACCGGGTGTCTTTAGTTCTCGGGGCTTCAGGTCCCGTTCTCGTCCCCGCAAAAAGGATCTGAGCCAGCTCTTTTTATTTCTCCGGGTTTCTTCAGCCCTATATCTTTCCTCCCATCTAATCCGTTCCTTATATCCCCTTTCCTCCCGTCTAATCCGTTCCTCCTCTCCTCAGGGTCTCTCTATTTTTAAACACTTTCTCAGCTGCCCTTACCAGATCCTGTATTGACAGTTCCCCCAGCCTTTCTATCTTCTGTAACTTCCTCCTGATATCTGGAGCTGCCTGGTTCACAAAAGCTAACAGAACTGCTGCGAGTGACTCATCAGCCTGGGGGTCCATGGGCGCATACTGCCTGAAGGCTTCCATTCACCTCTCTAAGAAGGCTGCCGGGCTCTCCTTTGGCTCCTGTCTTATCAGATTTACCTTAGACAACTTCGTTGGTTTCCTGGCGGCTGTTCCGAGGCCAGCCGTCAGAGTCTGGCGGTACACTCGGAGATGCTCCCTACCTTCAGCGCGTTCAAATCCCAGGTCAGCCGCATCGAACGGAACCCTTCCTCCACTGGGTGGGGCTGCATGGTCGGTCTCCCAGCCACTCCTGGAACATGTTTCCATGCTTCTGACAGGATTCGCTCTCTTTCCTCCGTGGTGAAAACACCTGTAACAGCTGCTGACAATCATCCCAAGTAGGATTGTGAATAAACAGGATAATATCTAAAAGGTCAATGAGGCCTTGGGGCTTTTCGGAAAAAGTAGAGTTTTGAGTGTTCCAGTTGTATAAGTCACTCGAGGAGAAGGGCCAATACTGGAATGTCCACTCTCCATCAGGATTGGCTGGCCCCACCCGGACAAGAAGCACCAGGACGGCGGACAACAGGGCCTCTCGGCTCCTGTAGTCTGACGAGTCCCCGACCCCTCAGGTCCTACTGTGAGTTCCCTGGGCTGGTCCTCCTTCCTGCTGCAGGGCCGAGGGTTCAGGGTCCCCACTTTGTTCTCCAGATGACACCTGAGGTACCTGCGGGGGCAAGGGAGGCAGAAGATACGGGGGAGGTGAGATTTCAGCGTCTAAGTCAATCAGGCTAGGGTATAGAGAGGATTCCTGGAGTATCAGTTTCTTCCGGCTCTCCCATGCCTCATGGTCTTCTCCCTTGGTGGCCTCCACGACCAGGACCTGTGGAACAGAAACACTGGGGCTGGGGGGCGGCGGGGGGTGGGGGGAGGTGAATAAAAGGTTTCAACCAAGCTGGAGGGTCTTCTACTAGATTTTGCCAGACCAAAATATAAGGAGCTTGGTCCAGATGGCCCTGGGGGTCTGGAGCCATAATTTTTTCTTTAACAGCCCAGATGACAGGCAAACCAAAAGTTCCCTCTGGTGGCCAGCCGACCTCAAACGCCGGCCATTCAGATGAACAAAGAGTTTTTAGCTTGCTCTTATTCTTATAGCAGCGACAGATTTTGAGCCTTGGACTTAAAATCGGGAAAATGATCAGTCATTATGGACAGTGGTGTAGAATAACTCTGACCCATGATGGCAGCACCCACAATAAACACATAAAAAGCAAGCACGGCGTCGGCGCACAGAGACAAGTGACAGACAGAAGACAAACAAATATCGGCCGAAAACACTGAACCAGGTTTATCCTGGGCTGCTGTTGTCCTGTTCCCCAAAGTTACTTTACCAAAGGGCGTCCACTGCCCACCAGATTCAGGATCAGGAGAGACGTTCTCCTCGTTCCCTTACAGAACCAGCTGCCTTCCAGCACGAGTGCCAGGCGATCCTTTCGCCCCCTGACCTGATGCCGGCATCCAGATGTACCTCCTCCTGGTGAGGCTCCCCTTATGCCTGGAAGGTGTTGTTCCTCTCAGTTAGGGGATCCTGGACGAGCCCCCAAATGTTATGCCCGCAGTTTGAATCCCCAAAACTGAGAGAACAAGACATCCACGACAATGCAAAAAGCAAAAAGGGGTTTTATTTCTAGCTCAAGCTAGGGCCCCACCACATCCAACACAGTGGAGTGGAAGGAGAGCCCTGAGCCCTTTATGACAGCAGTATTTATAGGGTTAAGACAAAGACAGGAGGTTAGCAAGGACGGATTGGTTACAAAGGTTTCTTAGCATATACTAATTGGCTAAATTTTCGTGTGCGCGGGCTTTCTTAGGGGATTTCCATCTTTGTCCTGATAGGCTCAGACCAGGCTACAGGGGTTATGCCGATTGGCCAGCAGTGGAAGATGACCTCAGTTCCTTCTGGGCACTGACCCAGCTTCTTTGTGAATGAAACTCAGGCCTACCTAGGCCCCTGAGGCCTGACATGGTATTCATCAAGTCTCAACATTGTTCACTGAATTATATCAAAGGATGGGAAAAAATCTAATCATTCATTTAAAATTTGCTATATATCAGGTACTAACTTAATACCTTAAATGTACTATCTCAGTTAATTTCCACAATTCCACAATGAAAAAAACCTGAGTCCTGAGGCTACACAGCTAATTACTTGGAGAGTCAGAGTTTAGATCTAGATAGTTCAGTTTCAGACCATGTACTTTTAACCACATGATGTGCTGCTTCCTACATCTACATAACTTTTTTTTTCCCCACAAGGAAAAATTGGGTTAGCACAAATGTATTGCCCAAGTAAAACCATATGGTATTAAACTTTCATTATCTGTCTAATCAGGCACTGGGAAAGGTTTGTTTATTATTTTAAAACTTGTATTTGGATAGATTACCCACATATTTATAAAACCTTTCAGCCCTGGGGGAAACAGAACCATAATTAGTCATAATAAACAAACTTAATGTTTCTTCTTCCTGCTCATTATTTCGAGCCCTCCAGCTCCTCCTTAAGTCATGTTCTTGTTTCTCCAGGGCATATTTCACATGTATTCACAGGTAGGACATTTGCCTTTTGTCCTCCCCTGATGAGGAGCTCCTGCTCTCTGGTTTGCTATGTGAGCCATCTCACTATCGTCACTGCTCCTGGGACCCATTTATGTCCTAGATGGACATGCCAAGGGTGCTGTCCTCCAACATCTCTAAACCTAGGCTGGTGCCTGCTGTTTCTGGTACTGCCTGTCTTTGCTGTGGAACCTGGAAAGCTGGGTGTTTCTGTTGCCCTCAGTGTCTGGAGCGCTCCTCCGCACAGACACAGCTGAGCACTGGAGTCAAGCCATGTGACCCCGAGCTCGGAGTGCTCTTTGCCTAGTTGTTCTCCTTCCATGGGCATCATTCAGGGCAAGTGTTCTCAACCTTTCCTGACATTAGAATTACCCAGAGCACATGGGAAAATATCACTGTTTGGCATATGCTCTGAGGTTCTAGATTAACATGCACACGTTCCAGGGGAGTCTGGGTTTGAAGAATCTCTGAGTTATAAGGCCTGTGTGCAATAGGACTTTGATTTTAAAAAGATGTATCAACCTCAGATTTCATAAACCTTGGACCTGTCCCTGAGAGGAGGGCACCCACTGAATAAAATATCTCATTTACAAGGCACTATTTTGCTGCCTGTTTGTTAGACAGGATACATCAATCTGAGAACAAATTCATGCTCAGCAGCCTAACACTAGTGATCCTATATTTTGTGGGGTCAGTACACCATGAATGCAGTAGACTCAACTATCCACAGATATTTACAAGGAAATATCAACTACCCCTTTATGTTTCTAAGGTGTGTCACTGGCAGATCTCTCTCTCATCAGATTATAGAACTTTGATGTTGACAGAATCTCCTGAGCCCATGGCTCTGTTGGTGGATAAGCAATGTAAATGGGTGTGTGCTCAGTCGTGTGTGACTCTTTACGATCCCATGGACTGTAACCTGCCAGGCTCCTCTGTCCATGAGAGTTTCTAAGCAAGAATAATGGAATGGGGTGCCATTTCCTTCTCCATTTCCTTCTTCCTGACCCAGAGATCAAATCTGCATCTCCTGTCTCCTGCTTGGCAGGCAGATTCTTTACCACTGAGCCACCTAGGAAGCCCAAACAATGTAAGTATATTCAATGCAAATAAAAAGAAAATGAATGGGGTCTTTGAGGAAAAGCAATTGTTTCAAGAGGTTCATTTCTCACAGAAGAACCAAAACACACTTAAATTATTTGCTCTGACCCTGAAAGGAAGAATATTTAGTGATCTCTTTAAATATTCTGTTTGTCAGCAATATGTGAACAGTGAACTTCCAAATGTTCAAGCTGGTTTTAGAAAAGGCAGAGGAACCAGAGATCAAATTGCCAACATACACTGGATCATTGAAAAGGCAAGAGAGTTTCAGAAAAACATCTATTTCTGCTTTATTGACTCTGCCAATGCCTTTGGCTGTGTGGATAAACTGTGGAAAATTCTGAAAAAGATGAAAATACCAGACCACCTGACTTGCCTCTTGAGAAATCTGTATGCAGGTCAGGAAGCAACAGTTAGAACTGGACATGGAACAACAGACTGGTTCCAAATAGGAAAAGGAGTACGTCAAGGCTGTATATTGTCACCTTGCTTATTTAACTTATATGCAGAGTACATCATGAGAAACACTGGAATGGAAGAAGCACAAGCTGGAATCAAGATTGCTGGGAGAAAAATCAATAACCTCAGATATGCAGATGACACCACCATTATGGCAGAAACTGAAGAAGAACTAAAGAGCCTCTTGATGAAAGTGAAAGAGGAGAATGAAAAAGTTGGCTTAAAACTCAACATTCAGAAAACTAAGATCATGGCATCCGGTTCCATCACTTCATGGAAAATAGATGGGGAAACAGTGGCTGGCTTTACTTTTGGGGGCTCCAAAATCATTGCAGATGGTGACTGCAGCCATGAAATTAAAAGACGCTTACTGCTTGGAAGGAAAGTTATGACCAACATAGACAGCATATTAAAAAGCAGAGACATTACTTTGTAAACAATGGTCTGTCTAGTCAAGGCTATGGTTTTCCAGTAGTCATGTATGGATGTGAGAGTTGGACTATAAAGAAAGCTGAGCACCAAAGAATTGATGCTTTTGAACTGTGGTGTTGGAGAAGACTCTTGAAAGTCCCTTGGACTGAGAGGAGATCCAACCAGTCCATTCTAAAGGAGATTAGTCCTGGGTGTTCATCAGAAGGACTGGAGTTAAAGCTGAACCTCCAATACTTTGGCCACCTGATATGAAGAGCTGACTCATTGGAAAAGACCCTGATGCTGGGAAAGATTGAGGGCAGGAGAAGAAGAGGATGACAGAAAATGAGATGATTGGATGACACCACCGACTCAATGGACACGGGTTTCAGTAGACTCCGGGAGTTGGTAATGGACAGGGAGACCTGGCATACTGTGATTCATGGGATCACAAAGAGTCAGACATGACTGAGAGACTGAACTGAACTGAACTGAACTACCTCTGCTGGAATCAAGTTTCATACACTTTATTTTAATATTAATGGAATAGAATTATCTTTATATTGTTCCTCTTTTAGCAACAAAATTATTAATAATCAGTAACCAATTAAGAAAGAGTAGCTTATATTGCATTCTTCCCTCCATTTTAACTATTGGAATACTGAAATGAAGACAGCAGTCCATTGTGTAAAAATTCCCATCAATTGTTGTCTTTCCAGCTGTCAGTAGGTCTTGTTAACTACAATGTTGATATAGAATACACATAAAAAAATTATTTTGAGTTCTGCTGAACAGTTCCATTTTTATTTAGACTATGACCCTCTGTTCAAGATTTAATATTTTCTAGTAAACACTGAACAATTAGGAAAGTGATTTGGTTCTGTCATCAGTAACACAAAAAGGATAGATCAGGAAGTCAGAATTTACGTTGGAGAGAAAAGGACTATGGGTAAATTGTGCCATTTATTTGGTTAAGACTGAGAGTCCCTTGGACTGCAAGGAGATCCAACAAGTCCATTCTAAAGGAGATGAGCCCTGAGTGTTCTTTGGAAGGAATGATGCTGAAGCTGAAACTCCAATGCTTTGGCCACCTGATGCGAAGAGTTGACTCATTGTAAAAGACTCTGATGCTGGGAGGGATTGGGGGCAGGAGGAGAAGGGGACAACAGAGGATGAGATGGCGGCATGGCATCACTGACTCGATGGAAGCGAGTCTGAGTGAACTCCGGGAGTTGGTGATGGACAGCAAGGCCTGGCGTGCTGCAATTCATGGGGTCACAAAGAGCCAGACACGGCTGAGTGACTGAAATGAACTGAAGTGAGTGACTGACTGTGTGTGTATATGTGTGTGCGTGTGATTGTTTTCAAAAAGAAGAGAGGTCTCAAAGCACAGGTTCAAGACAAAACTAATTTGATTTATTCATTTGAAAATGCCTCAGAAAACATTCATACTTATCTTCCCCATTGTCTTGGTGTGGAAATTGTGTTCTACTAGACAATTTACATTTTAAATAAAGTTTTATATTGTGTTATCTAGGATTTCTCCAGTAATAAGCTAAGGACAGGAATTGTTTTCATGAAATGGCAAAAATATCTACTAATTAAAACTGACAGCTTGTTAGATGAGCTGCTGCCCAACGTCAGCACTCATTACTCCCTCTGCTTTGGCTCCTTTCTCTATGATCAGGAACTTTCAATTGCAGAGAATTTGGAGAGGAAATATTAACTTTATCTACAATGAACCAAATTTAGCTCTTTCAAATACTTTGAAAGGTATTTTTAAGATTTTATCCATGTGTGATGAAACCTGAAGATTTCAGAAATTTTTAAATTGTCAGAAATTTTACCTCTAATTAGTAGCTACAATCTTTTTACATTTTATTTGCTTGTGGTGTTTGAATCTTGCACAGGAAAAAGAAAGAAGAGCTTACAGCTTTGTTTCCATAAGTAAGAAAATTTTATCATATTAATGTTCTGCTATATTATACTCTTCCTTATTAGTAGTATTATTCTCTTATTATTTTTATTTCTTTCATTTTTTTCAGGAAGTTTCAAAAATAGACTCATCTCACACGCTAGTAAAGTAATGCTCAAAATTCTCCAAGCCAGGCTTCAGCAATATGTGAACCACGAATTTCTAGATGTTCAAGCTGGTTTTAGAAAAGGCAGAGGAACCAGAGATCAAATTGCCAACATCCGCTGGATCATCGAAAAAGCAAAAAAGTTCCAGAAAAACATCTATTTCTGCTTTATTGACTATGCCAAAGCCTTTGACTGTGTGGATCACAAGAAACTGTGGAAAATTCTGAAAGAGATGGGAATACCAGACCACCTGACCTGCCTCTTGAGAAACCTATATGCAGGTCAGGAAGCAACAGTTAGAACTGGACATAGAGCAACAGACTGGTTCCAAATAGGAAAAGGAGTACATCAAGGCTGTATATTGTCACCTTGCTTATTTAACTTATATGCAGAGTACATCATGAGAAATGCTGAGCTGGAAGAAGCACAAGCTGGAATCAAGATTGCTGGGAGAAATATCAATAACCTCAGATATGCAGATGACACCACCCTTATGGCAGAAAGTGAAGAGGGTCTAAAGAGCCTCTTGATGAAAGTGAAAGAGGAGAGTAAAAAAGTTGGCTTAAAACTCAACATTCAGAAAACGAAGATCATGGCATCCGATCCCATCACTTCATGGAAAATAGATGGGGAAAGAGTGGAAACAATGTCACGCTTTATTTGGGGTGGGGTTCCAAAATCACTGCAGATGTTGATTGCAGCCATGAAATTAAAAGACGCTTATTCTTTGGAAGGAAAGTTATGACCAACATAGACAGCTTATTGAAAAGCAGAGACGTTACTTTGCCAACAAAGGTCTGTCTAGTCAAGGCTATGGATTTTCCAGTGGTCATGTATGGATGTGAGAGTTATGAAGAAAGCTGAGTGCCGAAGAATTGATGCTTTTGAACTGTGGTGTTGGAGAAGACTCTTGAGAGTCCCTTAGTCTGCAAGGAGATGCAACCAGTCCATCTAGGGGACATCAGTCCTGGGTGTTCATTGGAAGGACTGATGCTGATGCTGAAGCTGAAACTACAATACTTTGGCCACCTGATGCGAAGAGTTGACTCATTGGAAAAGACTCTGATGCTGGGAGGGATTGGGGGCAGGAGGAGAAGGGGACGACAGAGGATGAGATGGCTGGATGGCATCACTGACTCGATGGATATGAGTCTGAGTGAACTCCAGGAGTTGGTGATGGACAGGGAGGCCTGGTGTGCTGCAATTCATGAGGTCGCAAACAGTCGGACACAACTGAGAGACTGAACTGAACTGATTTAACATTAATATTAATGTTAAAGTGTTTCACTTTATTTTGGTGTGGGGGTGGCATGTCATCTTGGAGGTTGGTAGAACTTAGGGAGACTTAGGTATGTAAAGAAAACTTCAAGTAGATAAACATTAAAGTATCTCATTGGCAATTCCATTTCCAGTCAATAACATTTATTTTAAAGATAATAATGTGTGTGTGTGTGTTCACCACTGTTGGAGCAGGAAAATTTTCCATCAAACTGGCCAGTTCTTCTGGTTGATCTAGAACTTGAAGCCAAGAAAGAGAAGAAAATCCAATTTAATTTTGTACGTATGGAGACCCCAAAGATATGAAACTCAGGTGAAGTTGCTCAGTTGTGTCCAACTCTTTGTGACCGTGTGGGCTATAGCCTGCCAGTTTCCTCCATCCGTGTGATTTTCCAGGTAAGAATACTGGAGTCAGTTGCCATGTCCTTCTGCAGGGGATCTTCTTGATCCAGGGATAGAACTCATGTCTCCCACATTTCAGGCAGACTCTTTACTGTCTGAGCTGCCAGGGAATCTCAGCATGAAACTCAGAAAAGTAACCAAATCAGGCAATCTTTGTATCTTTTAGGTAGAGAAAAAATAAATTTGTGAAGAACTGACAAGAGGAGGAAACATTCACCTGAAAGATATAAGCGGAGTTTGTTTACACAGCTTCTCAACCTGGAAGTCCCCATCTGTAGCAATAAACATGTCTCTCTACCCCTGCCACAGGAAAGACTTATTTTCCTGTAGAAATCTCCACATAGGAGATTTATTTTCTGCTTTCAGGGGGACAAAGGAGGACCAAATTGCCCTTCTTTCACTGGCAATTCCTTAAGAAATGTTCTTTCAAAATGATCAATATGCCACCTTGGCACATTTTGTCACAACCAGCCCTGAGCCTCATCATCACAGATATTTTGGAAAATTCTGTCACATGACAAAGAAATCACCAATTGCTTGTACTCACATCATCCAGGTCACCCACCAGAAATACCTAACACTGCCCTTTTGGCATGTACCCCATCCTGTCTCTTTATTCTGGTTCTTTTCTCTGCATAAAACAATATTTTTTCCCATGCATTAAACTCAGTATTATAGCATTTAAACTAATAAAGACAGGCTAGATTGTGCTATGGAAACAATTTCCAAATCCCAGTGACTGACAACAATAAATCTTTATTTCTCTATCATGCTAGAGCCACCACACTGGTCAGCAGAGGCTCTTCTTCAAAGGCATCTCCAGGACATGCGCTGAAGGTAGCTTTTATCATCTTAGCTGTGCCATCTGGAACATGTGGTCACAGCAGAAGTCATCACAAGGAGTAAAGGAATTGACATCATTCAAAAGTTTCCCATCACCCCAGTCTGGAAGTGAACACATCATTCTTACTAATATGTAAATGTCACAGAATAGTCACATGGCCCCTGGAAGGAGGTGTAAAATCTGGAAAAAACACATCTGATATTTGGTGAACAAGACTAATTTTTGTCACAGGCATTTTCTAATGTCAATGAATGAACATATGATCTTTAGTGCTCAAGGTATGCCATTGTTTGTGTAAAATTAAGTTTAAATTTTTAATGTAACACTTACCCTTTGTATCTAATGTG
Source organism: Nanger dama (assembly GCA_917880005.1). Classification (NCBI taxonomy): domain Eukaryota; kingdom Metazoa; phylum Chordata; class Mammalia; order Artiodactyla; family Bovidae; genus Nanger; species Nanger dama. The sequence continues at coordinate 39,842,470 of CAKJTW010000004.1, forward strand.
GAAACATAAACAAAGTAACACCAGGAAGCACTCCATGCCTCAGTTCAGTTCAGTTCAGTTCAGTCGCTCAGTCGTGTCCGACTCTTTGCGACCCCATGAATCGCAGCACACTAGGCCTCCCTGTCTATCACCAACTCCCAGAGTTCACTCAGACTTGCTTCCATCGAGTCAGTGATGCCATCCAGCCATCTCATCCTCTGTCTTCCCCTTCTTCTCCTGCCCCCAATCCCTCCCAGCTAAAAGTCTTTTCCAATACGTCAACTCTTTGCATCAGGTAGCCAAAGTACTGGAGTTTCAGCTTTAACAAGAACAAACATGAGGCTGTCTACTAAAGCAAGGTCAGTTCAGTTCAGTTCAGTCGTTCAGCCGTGTCCAACTCTTTGCGACCCCATGAATCGCAGCACGCCAGGCCTCCCTCTCTATCACCAACTCCCGGAGTTCACTCAAACTCATGTCCATTGAGTTGGTGATGCCATCCAGCCATCTCATCCTCTATCATCCCCCTTTCCTCCTGCCCCCATTACCTCCCAGCATCAGGGTCTTTTCCAATGAGTCAACTCTTCATGTGAGGTGGCCAAAGTACTGGAGTTTCAGCTTCAGCATCACTCTCTCCAAAGAAATCCCAGGGCTGACCTCCTTCAGAATGGACTGGTTGGATCTCCTTGCAGTCCAAGGGACTCTGAAGAGTCTTCTCCAGCACCACAGTCCAAAAGCATCAATTCTTCAGCGCTCAGCTTTCTTCACAGTCCAACTCTCACATCCATACATGACCACAGGAAAAACCAAAGCCTTGACTAGACGGACCTTTGTTGGCAAAGTAATGTCTCTGCTTTTTAATATGCTATCTAGGTTGGTCATAACTTTCCTTCCAAGGAGTAAGCGTCTTTTAATCTCATGGCTGCAATTATTTCATTCTAATACAAGGATTTGTTTAAAGGGAGGGTTAGTTTTCTATTCAGTTCAGTTCAGTTTTCTATTAATGTGTAACAAATCCTTGCAAGTTTAATGGCTTAAAGTAGCACGTATTTATTATTTCATAAGTTTCCTTGGGTCAGGAGTCTTCCCCTTGGCTGGTTCTCTGCTGCAGTGTCTCACTGCCCAGAGTTAAGGAGTTATCAGGGCTGCATTCTCATCTGGAAAAGATCCACCTCCAGGCTTACGCAGTTCATCACTTTGCATCTACAAGATTGAGGCCTTTAGGTTTTCTGCTCTCTGTTTTCCAGAAGCCACTCTCCATTCTCTCCACAGGACCTGAGTACACAGCAGCTTCCTTTATTCAAGCCAGCAAGTGAAGTCTCTTTATCCAGTCTGCTAAAGACCTGCTTCTGGGAAAGATTGAGGGCAGGAGGAGAAGGGAACAACAGAAGATGAGATGGTTGGATGGCATCACCGACTCAATGGATATGGGTTTGTGTGAACTCCAGGAGTTGGTGATGGGCAGGGAGGCCTGGCATGCTGTAGTTGTTCATGGGGTTGCAAAGAGTTGGACATGACTGAGCGAATGAACTGAAGAGGAAGTCTTATGTAATATAAGGCAATCCAAGGAATGACATCCCATCACCTTTGCTATATTCTATTGGTTAGAAAGCAAGTCACAGGACCCACCTACATTCAAGTAGAGGAGATAGAACAGATAGAACCAAAAAATGTGCTTTGTGCTCCCATGGAAAGTGAATGGACACATAGGTATGGAACCCCTTTTCCCTTTCAGATAACACAACCCAAATCTTTGTTTCTTATAATACTTAACCCATCTGAATGTCTGTGTACAGCTTCTCTCTTGCTCTAGTTGCATACAATGACTCAGAAGCTTAATTGTGCCAGATGGCATGTGCTCCCTACCAGCTGCTGTTGTATTGCTGTGACAATACCAAATACCAGCTGTACTGTGCGGAACCATTTCTCTCTATGCTAGACAGACTTCACTTATAGTTTGAATATGTCCAAACCCCATTAGCCACCACACCAAAAAAAATAACCAACGTTTGAGAAGACCAGCCTATGTAGAGGTCTGAAAGTTGTGCCTTTAAAAGGATAAAAATTCTTACCTTGTGTGCACACTGTACATAATCAACCTTTCTATTCAAATGTGTGATTGATCATTGAAAAGAGATTTAGCTTCTCTTCATCAAGCTGTGTTGGGAAATCATTTGATTTCATCAGAAGGCTCTCTGTTCTGTCTACCACCACTGTAGCCTCAGTATCTAAAAAGGTCAATAAATGTTTTTGTGATCTATGAATGTGATGTAATGAAATCCCTTCCAGGATTCTGAAATGCACCTTCATTGCTACTATCTTTAAACATGATTGTGAATAATCAGAAAAGTTCATTCTTATCATGAGGAATTTAAAATAATCAAAAATCATGAAAAAAATGCTCAGAGAAAAAAATGTTTTAAGACATAAAAGGGGGAAATTAATATTTGACTCTTACTACTGTATTACTCTGACAGCTTGGTTACAATACTGCATAATGTCATGAGGATAATTCACATCTTTTCAAAATTTCCTCTAATCCATTGCCTTCCAGAATTGAAGAGCTTTAATCTGCAAATTGATAAGGAAAAATTTTCTCTATAGTGTGTAGCTATCGCATGACTTTATTTTTGCTTTTGGTTTTGTTATCGCCGGGAGAAAATCAATAACCCAGTTATGCAGATAACACCATCCTTATGGCAGAAAGTGAAGAGGAACTAAAAAGCCTCTTGATGAAAGTGAAAGAGGAGAGTGAAAAGGTTGGCTTAAAGCTCAACATTCAGAAAACGAAGATCATGGCATCTGGTCCCATCACTTCATAGCAAATAGATGGGGAAACAATGAAAACAGTGTCAGACTTTATTTGGGGGCTCCAAAATCACTGCAGATGGTGACTGCAGCCATGAAATTAAAAGATGCTTACTCCTTGGAAGGAAAGTTATGACCAACTTAGACAGTATATTCAAAAGCAGAGACATTACTTTATAAACAAAGTCCATCTAGTCAAGGCTATGGTTTTTCCAGTAGTCATGTATGGATGTGAGAGTTGGACTGTGAAGAGGGCTAAGTGACAAAGAATTGATGCTTTTGAACTGTGGTGTTGGAGAAGACTCTTGAGAGTCCCTTGGACTGCAAAGAGATCCAACCAATCCATTCTGAAGGAGATCAGCCCTGGGATTTCTTTGGAAGGAATGATGCTAAAACTGAAACTCCAGTACTTTGGCCAGCTCATGAGAAGAGTTGACTCATTGGAAAAGACTCTGATGCTGGGAGGGATTAGGGGCAGGAGGAAAATGAGATGACAGAGGATGAGATGGCTGGATGGCATCACTGACTCAACAGACATAAGTCTGAGTGAACTCTGGGAGTTGGTGATGGACAGGGAAGCCTGGCATGCTGCAATTCATGGGGTTGCAAAGAGTTGGACACGACTGAGCTACTAAACTGAACTGAACTGAATGTTTTTAACTTTCACTTTGAAAAACTACAGATGCAAAAAAGTTAAACAAATAATACAAAGAATTTCTCCATCAATATTACTCAAATATCAACATCTTATATGATCATAGCATAATTATCAAAATAATATTAGCTGATCTCAAGACTTCATTCAAATTTTTCCAATAGTCCCACTAGATCGCTATTTCTGATCTAAGATCTAATCACAGACCACTTTTATGTGTCACATATCATCTCTCTATTTTAATCCAGAGCAATTCCTTATCTTTCATGATATGTTTTTCATATTCATATATGAAGGATACTAGTCCAGAAAGAATGAAGAGACGGAGCCAAAGCAAAAACAACACCCAGTTGTGGATGTGACTGGTGATGGAAGTAGGGTCCAATGCTGTAAAGAGCAATATTTCATAGGAATCTGGAATGTTAGGTCCATGAATCAAGGCAAATTGGAAGTGGTCAAACAGGAGATGGCAAGAGTAAATGTTGACATTTTAAGAATCACAGAACTAAAATGGACTGGAATGGGTGAATTTAACTCAGATGACCATTATATCTAATATTGTGGGCAAGAATCCCTTAGAAGAAATCATAGCCACCATAGTCAACAAAAGAGTCTGAAATGCAGTACTTGGATGCAATCGCAAAAATGACAGAATGTTCTCTGTTCATTTCCAAGGCAAACCATTGAATACCACAGTAATCTATGTCTATGCCCTGACCAGTAATGATGAAGAAGCTGAAGCTGAATGGTTCTGTAAAGACCTACAAGACCTTCTAGAACTAACACCCAAAAAGATGTCCTTTTCATTATAGGGGACTGGAATGCAAAAGTAGGAAGTCAAGAAACAACCGGAGTAATGGGCAAATTTGCCCATGGGGTACAGAAAGAAGCAGGGCAAAGGCTAATAGAGTTTTGCCAAAGGAACGCACTGGTCATAGCAAATACCCTCTTCCAACAACACATGAAGAGACTCTACACATGGACATCACCAGATGGTCAACATTAAAATCAGATTGATTATATTCTTTGCAGCCAAGGATGGAGAAGTCCTACACAGTCAGCAAAAACAAGACTGGGAGCTGACTGTGGCTCAGATCATGAATTCCTTATTGCCAAATTCAGACTTAAATTGAAGTAGGGAAAAACACCAGACCATTCAGGTATGACCTAAATCAAATCACTTACAATTATACAGTGGAAGTGACTAATAGATTTAAGGGACTGGATCTGATAGAGTTCCTGATGAACTATGGATCGAGGTTCATGACATTGTACAGGAGACAGGGATCAAGACCATCCCTAAGAAAAAGAAATGCAAAAAAGTAAACTGGCTGTCTGAGGTGACCTTACAAATAGCTGTGAAAAAAAGAGAAGTGAAAAGCAAAGGAGAAAAGGAAAGATATACCCATTGAATGCAGAGTTCCAAAGAATAGCAAGAAGAGATAAGAAAGACTTCCTCAGTGATCACTGCAAAGAAATAGGGGGAAACAATAGAATGGGAAAGACTAGAGATCTCTTCAATAAAATTAGGAATACCAAGGGAACATTTCATGCAAAGATGGGATCAATAAAGGACAGAAATGGTATGGACCTAACAGAGCAGAAGATATAAAGAAGAGGTGGCAAGAATACAGAAGAAAAGTGAAATCACTCAGTCATGTCCGACTCTTTGCGACCCCATGGACTCTAGCCCACGAGGCCCCTCCGTCCATAGGATTCTCCAGGCAAGAATACTGGAATGGGTTGCTATTTTCTTCTCTAGGGGATCTTCCCAACACTGGGATCAAACCCAGGTCTCCCACATTGCAGGAAGATGCTTTAACCTCTGAGCTACCAGGGAAGCCTGGACCTAACAGAGGCAGAAGATCTTAAGAAGAGGTGGTAAGACTACACAGAAGAACTGCACAAAAAAGATCTTCACGACCCAGATAATCACGATGGTATGATCACTCATCTAGAGCCAGACATCCTGGAATGTGAAGTCAAGTGGGCCTTAGGAAGCATCACTATGAACAAAGCTAGTGGAGGTGATGGAATACCAGTTGAGCTATTTCAAATCCTAAAAGATGATGCTGTGAAAGAGCTATACTCAATAGGCCAGCAAATTTGGAAAATGCAGCAATGACCACAGGAATGAAAAAGATCAATTTTCATTCCAATCCCAAAGATAGGCAATGCCAAAGAATGCACATACTACTGCACAACTGCACTCATCTCACACGCTAGTAAAGTAATGCTCAACATTCTCCAAACCAGGCTTCAGCAATACATGAACTGTGAACTTCTAGATGTTCAAGCTGGATTTAGAAAAGCCAGAGGAACCAGAGATCAAATGTCCAACGTCCATTGGATCATGGAAGAAGCAAGAGAGTTGCAGAAAAACATCTATTTCTGCTTTATTAACCAAGCCTAAGCCTTTCACTTTGTGGATCACAATAAACTGTGGAAAATTCTTAATGGGAATACCAGACCACCTGACCTGCCTCTTGAGAAATCTGTATATAGATGAGGAAGTAACAGTTAGAAATGAACGTCGAACAACAGACTGGTTCCAAATAGGAAAAAGAGTATGTCAAGGCTGTATATTGTCACCCTGCTTATTTAACTTATATGCACAGTACATCATGTGAAATGCCAGGGTGGATGAAGTACAAGCTGGAATCAAGATTGCTGGGAGAAATATCAATAACTTCAGATATGCAGATGACACCACCCTATGGCAGAAAGGGAAGAAGAACTAAAGAGTCTCTTGATGAAAATGAAAAAGGACAGTGAAAAGGTTGGCTTAAAGCTCAACATTCAAAAACTAAGATCATGGCATCTGGTTCCATCACTTCATGGCAAATAGGTGGGGAAATAATGTAAATAGTGAGAGACTTTATTTTGGGGGCTCCAAAATCACTGCAGATGGTGATTGCAGCCATGAAATTAAATGACATTTGCTCCTTGGAAGAAAAGTTATGACCAACCTAGACAGCATATTAGAAAGCAGAGACATTACTTTACCAACAAAGGTCCATCTAGTCAAGGCTATGGTTTTTCCAGTAGTCATGTATGGATGTGAGAGTTGGACTATAAAGAAAGCTGAATGTCAAAGAATTGATGCTTTTGAACTGTGATGTTGGAGGAGACTCTTGAGGGTCCCTTGGACTGCAAGGAGATCCAACCAGAGGAAATCAGTCCTGAATATTCATTGGAAGGATTGATGGTGAAGCTGAAACTCCAACACTTTGATCACGTGATGCAACGAACTGACTCATTTGAAAAGACCCTGATGCTTGGAAAGATTGACGGCATTAGGGGAAGGGGATGATGAAGGATGAGATGGTTGGATGGCATCATCGACTCGATGGACATGAGTCTGAGTAAACTCTGGGAGTTGGTGATGGACAGGGAGACGTGGCATGCTGCAATCCATGGGGTCACAAAGAGTCGGACACGACTGAGCAACTAAACTGAACTGAAATATGCATTTTGTGATCATGAGTCAACTATGAAACAGTAAAAGTGAGATTATTTTAATTGATTTTTACCCGGTTTATGTAACTCTAGAATCATCTGTTTTGTGTCATAAAGGAAGTCTTTGGTACAATTCAAAGGAGAAAATTCGATTTGACTGTCATAGCCACTAAAAGACAAATGGATACTATCCCATCAGCATGTGCAAATAGGGTTAGCAATTCAATTTTTTGAGGCTCTTCATCTACTCATTACACTACATTCGCCTTCAACCTCATTACAGCTAATTATCCATAGCTAGTAAACAACAGCATTAGATCTTAGCTGGCAATCTCAACCTTTGGTCTGGCAGCTCTGTTCAATTTGAAAGTACTGATCCAATTTCCAGACGTTTGGAAAAGATCATATCTTGCTGCTGTCTCACATACACTGGCTGTAATGGCCTCTTTAATTGCTCTCCCACCACTCTGATGAGCAGATTGTTTCTGCAAGAGCTATGCAGAGTTACAGGATAAAAGCTGGCATAGAACTTAATCTTCCACAATTATGATAGAAGCCTAATTATTCTTCTATTATTCACAAGTGATTTCTGATTTTAAATCCAAAGCATGTCCATTTATTATTTGGTTGCCATGCAGAACTGTTGTGGAAATTAGACTGAACATCCTGCTCTTGTGGTCTCAGTGAAGCCATAATACTTACTGCAAAGTTCTTTTGCCAGAGAAGCAGTGAGTAGCAGAGATAATAGCTTCCTCTAGCTAGCTGTAGGCACTAATGAGACTGGTCCTCTATTTCCTTCTGCTGGGAAAGAAACTTGGCACCGTTTGCCTTCTTCATATCTTTGATACTGATGGTGTGGTCTACAGAATCAGCATTATTGGCATCAATTTGGGTCCCCATGCTGATGTGCTGAATCAGATTCTGCATGTGTAACTAAATCCCCAGATGATTCTCATGCACATTAGTGATTGAGAAGCAGTGCTTATAATGATTACTATTATACTTGTTAATAACATGGCACTTTTTCCCCAATAAAATCAAGATCCCTAAAGATGAGAAGAGTACACCCAACAGACTAGCTTCTTCAAAGGCTAAAATCTGAAGTTATTCAAGGTCTATTCAGCTTTGTTCTTGCTTCCCAGGATTAGGGGAAAGGAGCAGCATCACCCAAGCCAGGTAAAGAAGGGGATTATCCATAAATCCTACTACAACTATCTCTCCATATAGTATTTTGCCTTGGTGTTGACCCTACAGCAGTTGAGGAATAGATTCCTACACCACCAAGGTTTCACAGGCATTTGCAGAGACTACTTGGGGAGGAAGAGCAGCCTTGAGCCAATTTGACTAGGCAGGGTCTGGAGGATCTGGAAAGGATGGGGTGACTCACAGATCTCCCTCCCTTAGAAAGGATGGATGTCACAGAGCTGGATGCCTGGAGGTATGCTGCTGCTGCTGCTGCTAAGTCACTTCAGTCATGTCCGACTCTGTGTGACCCCAGAGATGGCAGCCCACCAGGCTCCCCAGTCCCTAGGATTCTCCAGGCAAGAACACTGAAGTGGGTTGCCATTTCCTTCTCCAAAGCATGAAAGTAAAAAGTGAAAGTGAAGTTGCTTAGTCATGTCCGACTCCTAGTGACCCCATGGACTGCAGCCTACCAGGCTCCTCCATCCATGGGATTTTCCAGGCAAGAGTACTGGAGTGAGCTGCCATTGCCTTGCCTGGAGGCATACATGTACACTAATATTTTTCCTTCCCAGGTGGCTTAGTGGTAAAGAATCTGCCTGCCAATACAAGAAATACAGGAGACTCGGGTTCAGTCCCTGAGTCGGGAAGATCCCCTGGAGGAGGAAATGGCAACCCACTCCTTTATTATTACCTGGAAAATCCCATGGACAGAGGAGCATGGTGGTCTACAGTTCATGGGGTCTCAAAGAGTCAGACACAACTGAGCACGCATTCATGCCATGCCACCTAAGGAAAATAGAGGGAGGAAACCTATAATCCCTCCCCATCTCATTTTCCATTGTAAACTCACTATAATAGTCAAGTATTTCTTGGCTTGACTGCTCTCTCTGAAAGTGTGTAAGCCAAACTGGAGCATTTGCTTCCCTGTAAAGACTACTCTTTGCCACCTCATCAGGATCCCTCCCACTTCGAGACTAGATCCCTCCATTACTTCCCTCCATCCTCCATTAAACCTAGTCTGAACTTCCATATTCTGTTAGTGAATACATATCCTATAAGTACCAGTGCTTTAAGAAAATGTTGAGCTTTAGCATCAGAATCAGCTGGAAGACTTGTTAAAACACAGCTTGCTGGACCCCATGCACAGTTTCTGATCCAGTAGATCATAAGTGGGGCCCAAAGTTTCATATTTCTAAAAAGTTTCTAGTTGGTGCTGATGCTTCTAGTCTGGGCATCATTACTCTCAAAATGGAATTCCAAGTATTGGTAGTGGAATGAGAAACTTGGGAGGAGCTGGTGCCATGCTAATGTCTCTTCTATGGACCAGGTTAACCAGGGTCCACTGCTGCCAATCACAACACTTTTGAACACAAACAGCTGAAGGGTGGCTTCATGCATTGAGTAGTTCATGGGGAAGACTGCCATGCCAATTGACTTCCCAGGTGGCTCAGTGGTAAAGATTCCACCTACCAATGCAAGAGGTACAGGATACTCAGGCTCAATCCCTGAATCAGGAAGATCCCCTGGAGAAGGAAATGGCAACCCACTCCATTATTCTTATCTGGAAAATCCCATGGAAAGAGGAGCCTGGTGGTCTATAGTCCATGGGGTCACAAAGAATCAGATGCAACTGAGGACACACACATGCCATGCCAAATGAGGAAAATAGAGTTGAAACATCGCTGTTTGTATATTATCCCCTTGATCTCAGAGACCCATACATTAATCAACTATCACAGAAAATTAGAGGTTTTTTTCCTTTCAAGGTTGATAATAAGATCACATCTTTTCTTAGCAAAGAGAATAAGGAGGACTGATTCATTGTGCCATCTAAAAATACATACATTGAACTGTTCTATATTCATTAAATATTTGTCAAATTTCTTTGCATTTCTATTTCTTTGTGTGGCTTCTCATTTTTACAGGTGAAACAGACACCAAATCATGGTTAGAAATACTGCTCTAAATGTAAAATGATGAGACTGGGTTGTAATCTCGGTTCTTTTGCATCAACATGAGAAGTGTGATAAAGAACTAAAGGTGCCTGCTCTGGGCAGAGAAAATATAAAAGTTTCTAGAAAAAAGGAAATGAAGAAAGTGTCTACTATAAGAAAGAAAATTATAAAAATACAAGAGCTTTGCCTTTAGACTTAATCATTTATGGAAGTAACTTACATGTGTACAGAGCAAAGCCTTAAATACTTTTTATGACCAACCTAGATAGCATATTCAAAAGCAGAGACATTACTTTGCCGACTAAGGTCCATCTAGTCAAGGTTATGGTTTTTCCTGTGGTCATGTATGGATGTGAGAGTTGGACTGTGAAGAAGGCTGAGCACCAAATAATTGATGCTTTTGAACTGTGGTGTTGGAGAAGACTCTTGAGAGTCCCTTGGACTGCAAGGAGATCCAACCAATCCATTCTGAAGGAGATCAACCCTGGGATTTCTTTGGAAGGGATGATGCTAAAGCTGAAACTCCAGTACTTTGGCCCCTTCATGCGAAGAGTTGACTCATTGGAAAAGACTCTGATGCTGGGAGGGATTGGGGGCAGGAGGAGAAGGAGATGACAGAGGATGAAATGGCTGGATGGCATCACTGACTCGATGGACATTAATCTGAGTGAATTCCGGGAGTTGGTAATGGACAGGGAGGCCTGATGTGCTGCGATTCATAGGGTCGCAAAGAGTCGGATACAACTGAACAACTGAACTGAATGGAAGTTAATTCAAACTATTTGAGCTACAATCAGATATCTGGATTATTTTAACATTGGGTCTGCCTAGCTTAGATAGTTCATGTGAGTTTCTTGTCCAGTAGCATATTAATAACTCTGCTTTATCTAATCTTAGGTAATAAATGCATGTATGCTCAGTCCTGTCCAACTCTTTGCAACCCCAAGACTGTAGCCTGCCAGTCTCCTCTGTCTATGGCATTTTCCAGGTAAGATACTGGAGTGTATTGACATTTCTTTCTCCAGGGGATCTTCTCAACCCAGGGACTGAACTTGTATCCCCTGCATCTCCTGTATTGGCACGCAGACTCTTTACCACTTGAGCCAATCATTCTAATTATGCTTTTGCAAAATGTTGTAAATTCCTGCCTCTACTAGAATAGACTATGCATGCTGTGGTAACAACTAAACCACAAATAATCAATATACAATGAAAAGTTATATTGCTCGTCTGCATCATAACCTGATGTTGGTTAGTTAGTCCTCTATAGCCATTTTATTCCCAGTGTTTATTCCCCAGGTAGCTTCGTTCTTACAATTTTATGTCTTGAAATACTTCTAATCCAGCCATCTGGACAAGGGAGAAAGAGCAAGACTATAGGAGACAGGAAGAATAAAGAAAAGCAGGCCCCAGCAAGGGCCACAAAAGACATTTATTGATAAACTGGATGCTATAAGGCATGAGACTCTTGGAACAAGTCCAGAGGGAACAGTTCATAGTCTTGAAAACAAGATATGATCCTGGGGTCAGAAAACCAACCCTGGACTGTTTCTCAACTGGCGTCTCAGAGTCACATGTTTTATGTATCTGGTGGAAAATCTATAGATAAGAATATTAGTCTTAGTTATTGATCTGTTATTGATTACTGTTTCTTAGTTACTTAATGGTTAATGATCACTTTGTTCTTTGGCCTTGAAGGCCACATGAGTTATAGTTTAGCTCCCTGCATAGTCTTTCTTTCATGGCTGAAAGTATGATAAAGCTGGCTTGGATTCAGTTTTCGTACCTTCACCTTGGAGCGGTGTTGGTCCCCTGATCCTTGCTTTTCACTGAATTCTTGTGTCTTGTTTCTCCTTCTCTTGCCTGTATCATGCTTTCAGAAACCCTGCCTGTCAAGCTGGTCTCAACATAAGATGACCTATAGGCTCTCTTATTTCTCAAATTACTTCAATCCCATTGGTGAGAATGATTGGCACCCTGAAATGTGGAGGAGCATAGGAACATTCTCTGAGCACTGAAAGACTCAATACTTCTTGGACTGTACTCCATAGGCCTGTAGGCTTCATGCTTGCCAGCTTCAAGACTGAAGAAAGAGCCCAGAGTCAGAGACACAGACCTCAGTAGTTTAAGGGATGGGGGTAGCTTACATGCCTGAATCAAGGTTCTGGAGTCCACCCTGCTGTGTGTATTGTAGGCAGGCAGGACATGGTGGCAGTCTTCAATCCTGGGGGTCAGGGAAGGTTACCAGTTATAGGGGGATTTGCATCAAGTGGGCTTATTAGTTACCAGGAAACTGGCAGAGGGGCACACCCCTCACTGCCCCCTTACATAAAAACTATCACCAGTTGCGGCCTGGAGCAAGTACACATTTGGTACTTATCACCAACAGAAGTCTAAACACTTCTGCCCTCTATGTCCTGATATCATAATCACCAAGGAAAATATTAATACAACACAACAATTAACATAACCAGATTAAGTCCATGATGGAGTCATTCATGACAAGTCCCACATGAACTAGGGTTTCTGTGCTGGCTCTCCAGAAAAGGAAGTCGTCAACCAGTCAGCACTTACTCACGTAGCACTAGTTGCCTGACCCGACTCCAAGTCTTCTCTTGGTCCACAGAAGAAAAGTAAACTTGTTTTAATCAATCAGCAAATGCCCAGTATTACCTCTTTGCTCTTGCTCAGTAATAGTAGTGTTAGTCACTCAGTTGTATCCGACTCTTCAAGATCCCATGGATTGTAGCCTGCCATGGACCCTCTGTCCATGGAATTCTCTAGGTAAGAATACTGGCATTAATAGCCATTCCCTTTTCCATGGGATCTTCCCAATCAAGGGATCCAACTCAAGTCTCCTGCATTGCAGGCAGGTTCTTTACTGTCTGAGCTACCAGCCGTTATTGCTTATTTTAGTCTGTTAAAATCTCTCACCTTGTACTGATCTTTGGAACTTCTTTCTATCTGCTAGATTAGATGTTCAATTCATGAATCACTGAATAAAGCCAATAAGATTTAAAAATTTACTCAGTTATATTTTGTCCTTTAACATAGAGGAACTCTGCTTGGAATAACATTTTGCTTACAGAGAACAGACAGAGCAAGATCAGCTTCAGTAACAGGAATCAAATTCCTGTAACCGGTGGCTCCCTCCTGGCTGCTGATGCAGGAGAACTGGCCTGCACACATTCCCTCTTATGTTGCACAGTGAAGGATCCCACCTCCTTCCCAGAGGGGGTGGATATAGTAGTGGGGGTGCTGTATAATACACGTGTTTAAGTAGAACAGAGAAACACACAATGAGCCTAAAACAGGGAAAGAGATTCCCACACAAGGTGACAAGCCCAGAACAGGCTGTGAGGACACTGTTTCTTGGTAAGGAAGTATTTCAGCCCCAACACCCACTCTTCTGTGACCTACTGGGAGTCAAAAGGCTGTGTATATGAGTCTTCCTTCCATGATATAAATAACAGGTAGTCTTCCAGTAGGAGGACTTGGCAACACCACTCGTTTACACATAGCTCATCTTAAATTCACCTGCTAACTGTAGTGGCAATTTGTGTTCACTACTTGCCTTTACCAAAAGGAAAAAGAAAAGTTCCCTCTGAGAGGCAGGTAACTACAATTTGAAACCAGCTTTCTCAGTTAAACATCCCTGTAGATAGGCAGGTAGGGGTTCTATCTTTCTTGATATTTACATTTCAAAGTGATGGTCCCAGTCCTTGAAAGACATTTCTTGTTTGTAAAACTGGCAAAAGTCTTTTTAGCCTTATATATATATATATAATATATATGTATATATGTATCTCAAAGGAACAAAGAAAGTGTTAGGTAGTTAGAATAGGAAAAAGGACTCCAGAATGGCAGTGGCTAAAAGACAAAGAAGGGAAACACCAGCGAAAATAGAACAAAGGAAGGTTGAGTGAGAACCTCAGGTAAAACAAACTAGCCCAATTTAAATAGTGCAGGCTCAGAGGGAGGAGAAAAATCAAAAGAGGAGCCAAAATTGAGCTGAGGCCTTCTCTTCTCTCTGCATCTTTGGGTCAGCCTGCCCCCACAACTCATTGATGTATTTTCCTTTGCTTGCCAATAAAACTGAGCTATAACACTGGTCCATCTGTCTCTTCAAATTTTTGCTGCAGCAAGACAGAACCGAGGAAATTACACGCTCCCCTGACAAAAGGATGCATACATAGGTTTTCTAAAGAAAATACTCTAAGAAAAAGGAAGGGGAAGTCTCTTTCTCTTTGTGATTCAGGGAGAATTCTTTTTTTTTTTTTTTTTTGTCTTCATAATTCTGCTTTATTTATTTATTTATTTATTTATTTTAATTAAATTTATTTATTTTTTTAATTACAATACTGTATTTGTTTTGCCATACATTGACACGAATCAGCCATAGGTGAACACAATCGCCCAATGCCGAAGCCCCTTCCCACCTCCCACCCCACATCCTCTACCTGAATCATCCTGTGCATCAGCCCCATGCATCCTGCATCCTACACCAAACATAGATTAGCGCTTCGTTTCTTACAGGAAAATACACATGCTTCACTGCCATTCTCCCAAGCCATCCCACCCTTTCCCTCTCCCTCAGAGTCCAAAAGTCCACTCTATACCTCTGTGTCTCTTGTTGTCTCACATATAGGGTCATCATTACTGTCTTCTAAATTCCATATATATGTGTCAGCATACTGTATTGGTGTTTTTCTTTCTGGCTTACTTCACTCTGTATAATCGGTTCCAATTTCATCCATCTCATTAGAACTGAGTCAAATTTATTCTTTTTAAGGGCTGAGTAGTATTCCATAGTGTATATGAACCACAGCTTTCTTATCCATTCATCTGCTGATGGACATCTAGGTTGCTTCCATGTCCTGGCTATTATAAACAGCGCTGCAATGAACATTGGGGTACATGTGTCTCTTTCAATTCTGGTTTCCTCAGTGTGTATGCCCAGCAGTGGGATTGCTGGGTCATAAGGCAGTTCTATTTGCAATTTTTAAGGAATCTCCACACTGTTTTCCATAAGCCTTTTTTTCCTTTTTAGAGTTGTATTTACCTTAAAAAGCAAGTGTATTTTGAAGAAGTTTATTCTGTGATGAGGGAATGGTTCTGATAAAGAGGACCTGCTTCCTGAAATTAAAGGAAACAAGAGGGAGACTTCCACTGCACCTTTTCCTTTCAAACAGTGTAACTTCATCCTTCTCTTTTAATCGACATTTGCTATTTTCCTTTCTCCCTTTATCTCTTTTCCTTTTTCTCCAGAAGGAAAAATATTCAAGAAGTGGGACAAGAGCAAAAGTCAAAAAGGAAGCCAGAGAAATTTGGTTAAATGGAGCAGTGTGCCTAGAATGCTATTTATGTTTGAGCTACAGGGAAGTCTTTTATAGCCAACACATGGAATCAAATGAGAATTTACAAAGTAGTCCCATTCGTTCATCTATAAATCAAATTGAGTCTCGGGTTCCTTATAGTCCAGTCCTGGATACTATTACATATAAAGAATTACCTTTCCAAAACTACAAGTAATTAAAATCTAATTCCAAATTATATCTCTTAAAGCAGATAATAGAAATCTAAAATACATGTTACGAAGTACTGAAAAATCCTTTCCTCTACTTTCTTATTCCTTTAAAGTACCATGGATGCTCCAGAGTATCTCATCCACTCAACCTCTTACTGTTCGCATTCTGTCACCAGATCACCTGTAAACCTCTGTAAAGGAGGGGAAAATATTTTCCCTCTACCCTTCTAAATTCCTAGTTGGGCAACCTATAATAAAATACAGATTGAAAAATAGAAAAGCAAACAAATTTATTAGCATGTATACCTCATGTACACATGGAGGTACACAGGGGAAAGTGAGTAACTCTCAGACATGGCTTAGAACCCAAGTTTGAATACCATCTTCAACTCAAGACAGAAGAAATAAGGGTGTAGGGGAGGCCAGTTATGGGAAGTGACCAGGAAAAGTTCCAGTTAACAAGGGTAAGTTTTCTCGTGCAAATTTAAGTGGATAACTTCTGCACTGACATCCTTTTGTGATTTAGGATCATCCTGTTCTTCCTGGCACAAATAGATAAACACTCTTACAAATGGAGATTTCCTTTATAAATGTAAATTTCCCTTTCAAAAGGACAACTTTTCCTTTTTTTCCAGAGCTACTCCAGTGTCTGTGTTTCTCAAAATAATCTTTACATCAAAGTGGAATATTGGGAGCAGCATATATTCTGCTATCCTTCATCCCCTTTTCAAAGGTTTCTCTCCTCACATTTTATCTCCAACTTGGGAATCTTACCTTTGTCTCTGGGGTGGTAAACCAACTTCTCTAATAGGCAGCAGCAACTAGGGCAACAGAAGCTGACTCCAGAAATTAAGAACAGCAACAGACTATAGCCAAGTCTTCTCCAGCTAGAAAGCTGATCCAAAGTCATTCAGTGATTGGCCAAAGTCACACAAGGAGGCACAGTGGTAAAGAATCTGCCTGCAATGCAGGAGACCCAGGTTTGATCACTGGGTCAGGAATATCCCCTGGAGCAGGAAATGGGAACCCACTCCAGTATTCTTGCCTGGAAAAATCCCATGGAAAGAGGAGCCTAGAAGCTATAGTCTATGGGGTCTCAAAGAGTCAGACACAACTAATCACAACACAACACAACCAACACAAGCAGTAATTGGCAGACTTGAAACTTGGACGTCAGGTTTTTTGACTATATATCTACTTTAACCAAAAATGAAGATCCTTTTCTACCTTTCTTATAACTTGCTACATAAATTTAAGAACTGTGCAAAAGATGTAGAAAATAGATTTCAAATCAGGAAAATACTAATCAACATACATGCATATGAGGAGAATAGAGGTTTCTGGTTGTGCTTCTTCTTTTCTAAGTTCCTTTAAGCAGTGACACATTTTTATCCAAATTAGGATTAACTAAACTATGAGGTCACATTCACTTGCTTTTACCTGTTTTATATTTCAGGGTTGCTAGTAATCACTACTGAAAAGAGTTGTGTGGCTAAAAAGAAAAGAATTGATGGGAAATGGGAGAAGTCGTGACTCAGTCAGATATTTACAATCTGAAATCATAAGTGTGAAAATTAGTACTTTCAGATAAACACAAAATTCCCTGGGCTCAAGATTATGGGAGTTGACACAAGAGTTAGAAAACATCTAGAGTTAATAGGTTTTTTCAAATATTGTATATTAACTCAGACATATGGAATCTAGAAAGATGATACTGATAATTCTGTTTTCAGGGCAGCAATGGAGATGCAGACATAGAGACAGACTTAGGGTCACAGCGAGGGGCAAGAAGGAAAGGGTGGGATTGGAACGAATGGAGAGAGTAGCATGGAAACATATACACTAACATATATAAAATAGTTAGTCAGTGGGAATTTGCTGTATGACTCGGGGAATTCAAACTGGGGCTCTGTGACAACCTGGGAGGGGTGGGATGGGGTGGTAGGCAGGAGGGAGGCTCATGAGAGAGGGAACATATGTACACATATGGCTGATCCATGTTGATGTATGGCAGAAACCAACACAATATTGTAATTACCCTCCAATTTAAAATCTTAAAAATTGTTTTTAAAAGAGTTAATAGGCTTTTTATTCCATTTAACTTTTGATTGTAGCATTTACTAGCAAGTGGGATTCAATTAAAGTGTGAATCATAATGTACCTGGGGACAGTTGTCTACATGTCTGGAGTTCTCTGCTACATACCACAGATTTTGCAGACACCAGGGCACTGTCAAGAGAGGAAAAAAGAAAGGCTCAGAACCTAGTAAGCAAGACCCACATACTCTTCCGTGTTCTCTTCCTGAAGACCTATTCGGGCAGTGCTGTTTATTCCTATTTATTTAGGAGGTGTCAAGAGCTCTTTCTACCAGACTAACGATATACTTCAAGGTCTAGAGTCTCTTTGTGAGATGTCAGGGAAAAGGACATCTCAGATTTTTGTTTTCATAGAGCCACCTTCTGAATTTGTTGTTTCATCTCTGATACTGATATCCGTATTCCAGGGTAAGGCTCTGCATTAAGCTTGACAGACATGCTGGCAATTGTTTTTGCAAAGGGTCCAACATTACAGGAATTTTGTCACTGTTTCTTACATGCCTTACCCTGTCAGGAAAGTCCTATGTTCTCCCTTGTCATAGGGTGTTTTTTGTTGTTGTGTTTTTTTTTTTTTTTTTTGGAGCCGGACGCCGCCATCATAGGGTTTTATAATGCAGAATATAAAAAGATTTAAAAAGGAAAAGTGTCAGGACTGGAGAGAGCAGAGAACAGAGAGAGGGGGGAGAAAAGTGTAAAATGTCACACCTGGGCTGCTGAGTGAAGAATGAAGAGGAAGGGATTTGGGGGAGAGGCAGCCCCATAGAAAAGGCTTCCCCAGTGGCGCTAGTGGTAACGAACCAGTCTGCTAACGCAGGAGACATAAGAGATACGGGTTCGATGCCTGGATTGAGAAGATTCCCTGGAGGAGGGCATGGCAACCCACTCCAGTATTCTTGCCTGGAAAATCCCACAGGGGCCTAGCAGGTCCATAGGGTCACAAAGAGTTGGACATGAGTGAATCAACTTAGCAGCAGCAGCCCAACAGCAGTCTAATCTCAACACAGCGGCCAAGGTGATGATTTTAGAATATAAACTAGATCATGTTATTTACTCACCTAAACCTTGTAAATGGCTTCCCATATCACTCAGATAAACTCTTTCACTCTTTTTGCTTCCTGCCCTCACTAGACTTTTTGTTATTCAGAGAGCACATCAAGAGCAAGCTTCTACTTCACATCCTTTGTACTTGCTCTAACATAGGTCTGGAAAGTTTTATCCTAATGATGGCTTACCTCAATCCTTCATGATATCAAGAATGAATTCAAAACCTGCTATATCATCACAGAAGCCTTCACTGATCACCCCTTCCTCTCCTACCCCTCTTCCTCTCTACCATTTATCTGCCTTTGTTTTATTCTTTATAGCACTTGGCACATATGATATATATATCTTTTTTTTTATTTATTTATATTTTTAATTACAATACTGTATTTGTTTTGCCATACATTGACATGAATCAGCCATAGGTGAACACAATCTCCCAATGCCGAAGCCCCCTCCCACCTCCCACCCCACATCCTCTACCTGAATCATCCTGTGCTCCAGCCCCATGCATCCTGCATCCTGCATTGAATATAGATTGGCGCTTCATTTCTTACAAGAAAGTATACATGTTTCAATGCCATTCTCCCAAACCATCCCACCCTTTCCCTCTCCCTCAGAGTCCAAAAGTCCATTCTATACCTCTGTGTCTCTTTTGTTGTCTCACATATAGGGTCATCATTACTGTCTTCTAAATTCCATATATGTGTCAGTATACTGTATTGGTGTTTTTCTTTCTGGCTTACTTCACTCTGTATAATCGGTTTCAATTTCATCCATCTCATTAGAATTGAGTCAAATTTATTCTTTTTAAGGGCTGAGTAGTACTCCATTGTGTATATGTACCACAGCTTTCTTATCCATTCATCTGCTGATGGACATCTAGGTTGCTTCCATGTCCTGGCTATTATAAACAGTGCTGCAATGAACATTGGGGTAGATGTGTCTCTTTCAATTCTGGTTTCCTCGGTGTGTATGCCCAGCAGTGGGATTGCTGGGTCATAAGGCAGTTCTAGTTGCAATTTTTTAAGGAATCTCCACACTGTTTCCATAATGGCTGTACTAGTTTGCATTCCCACCAGCAGTGTAAGAGGGTTCCCTTTTCTCCACATCCTCTCCAGCATTTATTGCTTATAGACTTTTGGATCGCAGCCATTCTGACTGGTGTGAAATGGTACCTCATTGTGGTCTTGATTTGCATTTCTCTGATAATGAGTGATGTTGAACATCTTTTCATGTGTTTGTTAGCCATCCGATATACAATTTATATATCTTTTAATGTTTAATTATCTGCTGCCTTGCAATAGCATGGAAAACTCAAGAGAGTAGTAACTTCCTTCTTTTATTCTTTGTCATATCCCCAACACCTAAAACAGTGCCTGACATATAGTAGTCACTCTGAAATATTTTGGAATGAAGAAGTTGTCTTCATTATATAAGATGTCTCCTTAAAAGGATCGAAGATGAAGTTTTTCTCATCCTTGGCAGAACTTGAAGGCAGAACTTGAAGATGACCTCTGTCTTAGTCTATTCAGGATCCTATCACTAAAACCATGAACAGGAATTTATTGCTGAGTTTGGAGGCTAGACATTTGAGATCAGGGTGCAAGCATGGTTGCATGAAGGCTCCCTTCTAGGTTACAAAGATTTCTCTCTATGTCCTCACTTGATAGAAGGGGCAAAGGGTTTCCTGAGACCTTCATTTATAAAAGTGCTAATCCCATGGAGAATTCCATAGACAGAGGAGCCTGGTGGGCTCCTCTGGGGTTGCAAAGAGTCTATGCAGTTACAAAAAGTCAGACACAACAGAGCAACTATTACATACACAATCCCATGTATGTAAGATCTACCCTCATGACCTAAGTACTTTTCAAAGGTCCCACCTCTTAATCATCTTTGTTGTTGTTCAGTGGCTAACTTGTGTCTGACTCTTTGTGACCTCATAGACTGCAGTATACCAGGCTTCCCTGTCCTTCACTATCTCCTGGAGTTTGCTCAAACTCACATCCAATGTATCCGTGATGGCATCCAACCACGTCATCCTATGTTAGGGGGCTAGGATTTAAACATCTGAATTTAGAGGGACACATTCAGACCACTGAAGCCCCGCAAATTTCCACCCAGCTTTATCTTCCCTGTATAACCTCCCCTGAAGTGTGTGCAGAACTCGTGAAGATAATGTTATTTCATTCCTTTGACTAGGTTACTAGTCCGTTGACTTTCAGTTCAGCAAATAGATCTTCCTCAGTAGCTCTGATCTAACCAGAGGAGACTTTCAAAGGTCAGGTGTCAGAAAGATGCCCCCTGCTGGCCAGGAAAAGAAGTAAACCTCTCTGATTTCTACTGCAAGAAACACATTTTTCCACCTGAATATGAAGACCGAGCCTCCAGGGAAGAACCCAAGCCCCAGGCAACACACTGATTGTAGTCTTCTGAGAGGGGACGAAGCAGAGGGCCCAGTGAAGCCATAGCTGAATCCCTGATCCACTGAAACTCTGATAGAGCTGATGTGTATTGTTTTAGGCCCTAAATTCGTGGTTAAGTTGTTACTCAGCAACAGAAATCTAATATCATGTCAGATTTAAATGTTAAATTTGATAAATGCAGCAGCCTAAAAGTGGAATTGAAATCTAAAAGGTCATGGTTCCATGAATGAAAATGAATATTTGTGGCAAGACCAATTTAACGTTTAGATCAACTGTTCTGTGGAAGTCTGTATATTTTCTGAACATTGATTAGGCAAAATGGAAAACGCTGGCATCTTTTGATTTTAAATGTGTAAATAATTTTTTAAATGCTCACAACATGACAGGAAAAAAACATCAAAAACAATTAGAAAATCACACTTACTGCCTTTAATAAATTAATACAGCAATAAACTCATTTCTAAAGAATTAAAAAATACTATGGATTTCATTGAATATTTAGTAACTAAATAAAAGTCTTATAAAAGTTTTTCACAACGTCTTATAACTCTGTGAAAGCAGGCAGCAGGGGGATGCATTATTTCAGGACTCAAAAAACAAAACAAAAAAACCCAGCTGTCTTTGCTGGTAGTAATTCTCTTTGGCAGAATTTATGTTAGGACTGTCATAATCATTTGGGTTGAGCGGAAACTCAACCCGAAATGGCCGACATGCCAAATTGAATGAATTATAATTCTACCTCTAATTTAAAGATTATAACTTTTAACAAGTCTCACTCATTAAACAGAGTCAGGTTTAGAATTACATAAATAATGCACAATGGAGGTCATGTGACCAACTTAACACTCTATAAAAGCCTTTACTCTCTAGAAGTTTGGAATCAATTACTATCAGTGAGGAAGTTAAATTTGACAGGCCTCCAGATTTTAGCTCATGACTTAATTGAAAGCATTACTAATGCTCTAGCTCTTGCATTTCTTAAAATATTTCTAAGGAATGACTCTTGCTGAATCCATTCAATTTAAGGCAGGCTGACTAAGTAGTAATGACATATATACCCCCAAAAAATGGGAGGAGAGGTTAGTTTTAAAATAAAGCTATGACTGACTTTTTAATATAAAGTTTCTTTTTTACCTTTGCCACTTTCTTATCTTCCTACTGGTGGTAGATGGATTTGTACAGTAAAACAGGTCTGTTATTTGTCCTCCTAGCAGCCTGTGCTTGTCTTTTGCAGCACTTTGTATACTTGCTACTGTTTAACTCCCTTCTCCAGGGGATCTTCCCAACCTACGGATGAAACCTGGGTCTCCCACATTGTAGGTAGATTCTTTACCATCTGAGCCACCAAGGAAGCCCATTTATATATATATATATATATATATATATATATATATATATATAGTAAATATTTACCGATCATCCATCTTCCAAAGGACACTTTCAGCTTCCTGTAGGTAAATCCATACATACCTCTATATTTACCACGATTTCTCCAGGGCCCAGATAAGCACCCAACATAGAGGGATATTTAGGAAAGACTTGTTTATGGAATATGTGTTGCTGTGGTTAGTTGCTCAGCCACATCCGACTCTGCAACCCCATGGGCTGCAGCTCATCAGTCCTCTCTGTCCATAGGGATTCTCCAGACCAGAATACTGGAGTGGGTTGCCATGCCTTCCTTTAGGGGATCTTCCCAACCCAGGGATCAAACCCATGTCTCCTGCATTGCAGGCAGATTCTTTACCAGCTGAGCCACTAGTGAAGCCCAAGGGCTGGTCCTTAAGAACTGCTTTTCTATGATTTAGTTTTCTATTCATACTTTCCCCTGATTTAATCTCTATAGAAAGTTTCAGTTATTGAGATAAACATAACTGATTTTTTTCTGAAACTCATATTCTTCTAGGAAAGCAGTTCTCAAGCAGAAATCATTTTCCTCTAAAAACCAATACCCAGGTCCCATAAAATTAAAATTCCTGGGGTTTGGGGTTTAAACATCAGAATTTTTAAGCTCCCTGCTGCTGCTGCTGCTGCTGCTGCTGCTACTGCTGCTGCTAAGTCGCTTCAGTCATGTCCGACTCTGTGCAACCCCGTAGATGGCAGCCCACCAGGCTCCCCGTCCCTGGGATTCTCCAGGAACACTGGAGTGGGTTGCCATTTCCTTCTCCAATGCATGAAAGTGAAAAGTGAAGTTGCTCAGTCGTGTCCGACTCTTCACGACCCCATGGACTGCAGCCTACCAGGCTCCTCCACCCGTGGGATTTTCCAGGAAAGAGTGCTGGAGTGGGATGCCATTGCCTTCTCCTTTTAAGCCCCCAGATATTTCATTTAGTACTGAGAATCACAGCACAGAGCCTGCCTAGTTCCCAAATTTTAGTGTGTGTAGAATCTACTGGGGGCAAGGTGTTGTTAAAAAGTTATATCTCTCAGTCTCAATGTGATATTTCAGACAATTGTCTCAATTCCTCTTCATCTATACCTTTGCCACCCAAGTACACAGTGCCTTCCTGTTGTGAACCGGACATACTTCCCCACTCCTTGATTTCTGCTAAACCATATGACTCTCTGGCCAATAGAATGTCACCAGATATGACATAAGCAGAGCCTTGAAAAGTACCTATATGATCAGGCCTGCACACTGGCACTTCTATCTTTGCCATGAGAAAAGAAAACTATGCCTGACCTAGCCAACTGGTCTCAGGAGGAGGATGAAAGACACA
Organism: Nanger dama; assembly: GCA_917880005.1. Lineage (NCBI taxonomy): Eukaryota > Metazoa > Chordata > Mammalia > Artiodactyla > Bovidae > Nanger > Nanger dama. The sequence continues at coordinate 39,866,315 of CAKJTW010000004.1, forward strand.
TGGAGCAGAGCCAAGTTAATCCAACCAAGCCCAGCCTAGGTCAACTGACTTCCCCAAAAGTGAGAAAGCCCAGCCATGATTTGCAGAACTGCCAGCCATTCTCACCCTCGATGAGTCAATATCCCTTGTCAAGCTACAGATATGGAAGAAAACTACTCTTTGTGATTTTATGTTTGTTTGTAATGTAGCAGTGGATAACTGAGTTAATCTACACAAACAACTTTTGATTTGATGACTACTGTAGTCAAAATCCTTATGTTTACACCTAATTAAAAGATAACCCAAACACTTAAAAGAATTTTCTGACTTACAAAAATGAACAGGAAGATACCAAGACAGTTTCAGAAATGACAGAATTCAAGTATTTAAATGGTACTGACAGCAATTTGTCTCTCTGCACCCTCTGCGTTGGCTTCTTTCCCAGGGAGAGTCCCTATAAGTGACAGTAAATATGGTCAACAGCAGCTCCAGGCTTGCATTCTACCAGCTGCACCTTGCTAGGGGAAAGAAACATCTCTTACAAAATAGTCAAGAAGTCCAGATGTTATCATTTTCATTGGTTCTAATTGGAGCGCCTGCCAATTCCTGAACCAATTACTATAATTCTGATTTTCTAGGCTAGTATGACTACTCCTTAAGCTGGGTGGTATTATTCAAAGTGATCACATGGACTAAGTATGAGAGAGCTGAGTCTGCAAAGGAAAATCTGGCTACTGTCACACAAAGACAAAAAGATTTCTCAACAGTCATATTTAAGAGTTCCACAGCAGTAAGCCTGTGCTGGGATTCTATACTAAAAGCTTCTATTTTGTGGAACCCCAGGATGATATTTAAAAATAATTATATTATGAATAGAATGCATGTTTCTGGGCACTCAGCCGTTAAGTCATATCTGACTATTTTGTGACCCCATGGACAGTAGGCCGCCAGGCTCCTCTGTCCATAGGATTTCCCAGGCAAGAACGTTGGAGTGGGTTGCCATTTCCTTCTTCAGGGGATCTTCCCAGCGTGGAAATTGAACCCATGTGTCCTCCACTGGCAGGCACTTTATCACTGAGCCACCAAGGAAGCCTTACCTTTAGTAACACTCAGAAGGAAAAGGGATAGTTTAGCCAGCTATTTAAATATCGCAGACAGCCTTAGGAAATAGTATTTGGTCCATAATAATTAATGGTGCCAACACAATCTCTGAGACTTTACTTCATAGTAGAGGTATCAGGCTGCTCTAAATTCTTATTCCTTGGTCATTTCTTAGGCATTAGAAAGTTTATGGTATTTTTGTTGTTCTGATGAGTTTTCTTGGATGGAGAGGGGACAGAAATCCTCTTGACCTCTAACATGCAGTTTTGCTGCATTTCATGAGGCTGCTCTTTATTCTCTGCCCAACTGAAAAGAACCATAAGTAAGAATCAAACACTGATGCCATTGTAATGGAACTTCTATTGTAAAACTGTCATGGTAAAATCCTGGAGTCACAGGCCTAACATTCTAGGCCATGTCCTCATTTACTGAAGAAACTAGTTCTTCTATTTTAACAAAAGGGTGAGAAAAGCCAGAAGCAAAAAATAAACATCACCCCAAGTTTAGATTAAAGTAGTGAATTACATCTCTAAAACAAATTCATTGCCTTTCACTTCCCTCAAGTTGTCTTTTCTTTAATTCAGACCCAGAGTCTGACAATTTTAGGAAATAATTTTCTTATTGCCAAATGTCTCCCAATCAAAAATTACCTTGAATTGTACTTTGATATAGATAATATAGATAATATTTGATATAGGTACTATTTCTTTTGACTTGGTAAAATATACATTTTGAAAATAATTTTATGATGCTGTTAAAAACAAAAATAAGTGGAACAATTAAATATCAGTGGTTCACCTGAAAAGTATTATTCTCTAAAGGAGTGACACATAGTCTTTCATCAAAAGTCCTTACAGCAATTGAATGGAGCTAATCAGAGCTCTATTCACTGTCAACTGATGGGCAGCTTGTGCTGCGGGACAGGCTGAAGCCTCATGAATTCACTGGTTGTAACTGCTCTTGTATTCTATTGGTCAAAAGGGAATCATAGAGCTAACTTAGATTTGAGTGGAAGGGGGTTATATAGGGTTTAATTAACAGTAGTCAATAGAGAGTTGTTTTTCAAAATATGGAACAGAAGACATATACAATCACTGTTTCACAGCAGTTCTGAAATCTAGATGGGCATATCACCAGTCCCTAGAATGGAACCTAAGTTCTGTTTCCTAAGAGAATGTTGCCATGGCTTTTTGCTTGGCCTGCTGGGCTTTTGGTGCTGAACTCTGAGTTGCATGTTCTTTTCCATAAGAAATGGTCTGTATTTTCAGCTCTGTAATTTCTGATTCTGCTTCTTGTCACTTGAAAGCTAGAGACCTCTTTAAAATGTATACGTGCAGGTCATTCTTTCTGTTATAATATTCTGTGCATGCACGTGTGCTCAGTTAGTTGTGTCCGACTGTTCGTGAGCCCGTGGACTGTAGCCATCAGGCTCCTCTGTCCATGGGATTTTCCAGGCAAGGCTACTGGAGTGGGTTGTCATTTCCCCTTTAGGGGATCTTCCTGATCTAGGGATTGAAACCATCTCCTGCGTCTCCTGCATTGTAGATGGAGTTTCAGCTTTAGCATCAGTCCTTCCAATGAACACCCAGTACATGACATTATGAGTTTATTAAAACATATAGAATTTTATGGCCTTTTATGGTGGCTCAGGGGTAAAGAATCCATCTACAATGCAGGAGACGCAGGAGATGGCTACCTCATGCGAAGAATTGACTCATTGGAAAAGACCCTGATGCTGGGAGGGATTGGGGGCAGGAGGAGAAGGGGATGACAAAGGATGAGATGGCTGGATGGCATCACCGAATCAATGGACATGAGTTTGAGTGAACTCCGGGAGTTGGTGATGGACAGGGAGGCCTGGCATGCTGCTATTCATAGGGTCGCAAAGAGTTGGACACGACTGAGCGACTGAACTGAACTGAATGTCATGTACCATATAAGAATATCATACGGAATAAATTCACCATCGTAACAATTCCATGTTTTGTCTATTCAACCCTCTCCTTTTTATTGAAATTAGTTGTTCAGTGGCCAAAGCTGACAAAGTGTTCCACACTAGTGAAATATCCTACAACAGAGCTGACTGTTATAGTAGCTTGAAAGTAAACATTTCCTTGAAGAACTTTAAAGAAACAGATCTAAAGTGGATTTTTAAAGCACGAAAGACTACATATTTTCTAGCAAGAAACATTTTATAAAGAAAATCCAGTCATCCTGACAATTAGACTATTGATTTATGACAGCATATAATAATTTGAAAAATGCTTAAAGATATAATTTTATTGAATGCAGAATCAACAGACAAACTAAAAATTAAAACATTAGTGTGATTAACCACAAATTGTTTCCAATTTCTTTTGCTCTTCTCTTGTCAGCCTTCCATTTCCTAAATTATATCCTAAATTAATTATAACTTAAAAATAAGTCATAGTGTCAAATGCTAAGTGGGAGAATAAAGCAGATGACATAGTATGAATTCATTAATCACATTTGTCACCTGGTATTTTCTTTACTCTCTCATGAATCAGCTTAGTGTTTAAGGATCCTAGCTGTGAGTGTGCTCAGTTGGTCAGTCATGTCTGACTCTTCGAAACCCCATGGACTATAGCCTGCCAGGCTCTTCTGCCCATGAAAATTTCCAGGCAGGAATACTGCAACAGGTTGCCATTTCCTACTCCAGGGGATCTTCCCAACCCCAGGATCAAATCTGTGTCTCTTGTGCCTCCTGCATTAACAAGTGGTTTCTTTACCACTGTGCCACTTGGGAAGTCCCTGATCTTAACTACAGTTTCCAGCATTTCTGGATGCCTGATAGCTTATTTAATTGATATCATTGCCATAAAAAGAAGTCATTGTATTATTTTCCTATATGTGGAAAGTCACTTTCCATATCTTATATCTTGAGGTTCCCTCTCCTATCCCATTTAAGCCATCTATTCTGTACATTTGTAAGAACCTAAAAATGTTTTCTAAAATTCTCTTTTATCATATGAAAGTCCTCTCAAAGATAGAGATTTTCTAAATGATTCTATTTATACATTCTTGAGTGAGGAGAGCCCTATCCAGGGTCAGTGTTTGAGACTAGAAAAGCTGAGTACCTCGCTCTATTCAGTTCCCTCTATCATCAAACCATAGGCTTAAATATATTCCCTTCTCAAATCTGTGTCTGAAGGGAAGCTTGATTTATACAGCTTTCAGCTCAATTCACTCATCAGTTATTTACCTGGGGCATGCTTGCTGGACAAAGGCTGACTACTTCTCAATCCAGCTGTCAGAAAACTAGGGTTATTTTATTACTACACATCTGAGTATTTAGTTATATCTCATATTGTCAATGGATAGAAAATTAGAGATGACAGTTTAACAAAGCAAAAGACAACATGGCCAGGAGAGGAAGAATTTATGCAGAGGTTGCTCAGGATGAGTTGAATGAGTCTAAGCTCCTATCACTACAGCCTCTTCTTTCATGGTTTGAGGTGCCTTGACAAGCAGAAGGTGAGCTGCACTGGACACAGTAATCTTAGGAAGGGGCATAGTGATTTAACCATCCACCATGAGAAGAGCAAATATGCCACAAAACATATTAACTTCCAAGATGCTAAAGTAGTATATATATAGTTCAAGTACATGAGACTACACAATTATGATTAATAAGAATTCTATTATTTTTCACTGGAAAAGAAAGAGGAAAAATCATAACCTGAACCACTTTACCCATTGTGAAGGTAATTTATTAGAGTAGGGAAAAAAAACAGGTAGTTGTAACATCTCTCCAGAAAAACTAGTTTGGTATTATAATTATGTGCAATAGAGAAAAGGTCCTTTTGAATTTTTCAAACTTTCCCTCCAACATGTTAACCTCACCACACTGTCATAACGCTTGGTTCAGAAATGCTTATAAACAAAATAAGCCATCACTTTCAACTCACTTTGATTATTCTTGTTTTGAGATATTTGAAACAGCATTAGACTAGTGATTAGAGTATACGGGATGATAATGACAAGAAAAGAGGAATGAAAATATGCTGATATATAACTCTGTACCAGCAGTCATGTATGGATGTGAGAGTTGGACTGTGAAGAAGGCTGAGCACCGAAAAACTGATGCTTTTGAACTGTGGTGTTGGAGAAGACTCTTGAGAGTCCCTTGGACTGCAAGGAGATCCAGCCAGTCCATTCTGAAGATCAGCCCTGGGATTTCTTTGGAAGAATGATGCTAAAGCTGAAACTCCAGTACTTTGGCCACCTCATGTGAAGAGTTGATTCATTGGAAAAGACTGATGCTGGGAAGGATTGGAGGCAGGAGGAGAAGGGGATGACAGAGGATGAGATGGCTGGATGGCATCACAGACTTGATGAACGTGAGTCTGAGTGAACTCCGTGAGATGGTAATGGACAGAGAGGCCTGGTGTGCTGCGACTCATGGGGTCACAAAGAGTCGGACACGACTGAGCGACTGAACTGAACCAGCCTACACTTTAATTCTCTTTTTAGACACAAATAGAGAAAATACTTGATCTAAGCAAAACCAACTAATAGCATAGGAAATTTAACTGGGGTCTAAAATCATCATCTTTCAGAAACAAGAAGTCAAGTTTGTCTACCATGAGACCTAAAATGCTGCAGCTTCTTTCCTGGAACCTAGATACCAAATACTTGAATTAAAATGTTACTGGTCCTTTGGAGGGTCATGGTGAGATGACCTGAGCCCAGAGCCCATTCTCAGGTCTACAACTTACTCACTGTGTCACCACAGCTCGCAGAACTTTACTGGACTCTTTTCTCATTTGCAAAATGGCAAGGATACTTGTCTTGAGATAGTTTATATGAAAGCACTCTATCACCTAAATGAAGGATCGAAATTAGTTTCTAAATAGGGGACAGAATAATGGGAGGTGAACAGGAAAAAGTAAGTTAAATCTGATGAGAAGGAATTTTTCATTATAAATTATGTATTATAATGATAAAGAATTATAATTATAAAGCATTATAAAGGATAACTACCAAATAAGGACAAACATTCATAGGGACACTTATATATCACAAAGATAGCCCCAATTTATATCCGCTCCTTTTGCCATATGATTTTGCAGTTCCTTTTAGGCTGTATTCTCCACTATGTGCATTTAGTTTGCCCTTATGACTTTCTAAGACCAAAAGAATGTAACAGAGGGACTTTATTCTCTAGGTAATGGAAAAGATGTTGACATATTTAAGAAAGTGATTTTGTCTACTCATATTTGACTATACTCACAACTAAATATTGAGTCAATAAATTATTGTTGGACTGTTAATCAAAAGCACAAAGATTTTAAAACTCTTGACTTCAATAATCTATTGTATTACACGTAGTGAAATATAATAGTTCCTTTCTCCAGACTCTGAATGACCCCCTCCTTTTTTTTTCTCTGAAGGAAAAAAAAAGTATAGAGAAATTTGAATCAAATTTCAAATGAAAGTGGAATCAGTTAGTGAAAAATCATCTCTTTGGCATAAAAACTCACTGACCTTGTGGGTATAAAATTCTCAAGAGTTAAGATAGATATTAATGTCTTGAGATGTATAGCCTGGCTTCCCTTCTTAAAGAATGATAAGTAATAGCAGCATCTCTGCTTTGTTAGTAAATTTGTTTTTTAAAAAGGAAAGCAAATGTACCAGAAAAGTCATTTCTAAAGACTAATGGGAATGATAGCTTTACTTTTATTTCAAAACTGCCCATTAACTAGCCATTACTGAACTTCCCTATCTATACCCCATTGTGAATGAATGACCTGGATCCTTTATAAACCATTAATGATATTCCTAGTGGAAAGGTTCTACCTATAAAATTTCTTTTAAACAAGATATTCCTAAGTTTCTTCACATAAATAAACCTTGAATTTATGGATTCAGGGAGCATGTCTGATTGGAGAATGCAGTAGTCACATAAGCTGTGTGATTAATGAAGTATAAAATGGAGACTTTTATAATGACTCCTCTGACAAACAATGGTTCTATATACATTGCTCAAAATTTTTGAAACAAATACATATTAATGTAGAGAAAAGGGATATTTTGGGGAGCTGAATATGATGGTTCTAAATGCCTCTAGGGAAAATAAATTTCATCTGTGCCCTATTCTTGCCTGCATCTAGTTAACCATTTGTAAGGTCTCACGTTGGCTAGTTTCAAGTTTCATATGAATCTGCTTTGACTATTCAATATATTATGCTAATACAAAAACAATTTAAGAAATATAACATAGTTAAATATAAGTTTCAATACTATTCAAGGTACCATGTAAACATATAATTATTTAGATTCTCTTAAAATTCACCAGGAAATGACTATACCTCTCCTATCTCTTCTGGGGATGTATCCAATGAAAAATTTATCTTTCCAATTTCATATAATTTTGACTTTATATATCATGAAAGTAATTAGTAACAAAAATCAAAGGAAACCATTCTACAATGTCGTATTTGCAAGTGGGCTGACATAATGATCAACACAAAATTAAAATAACAGGTTTTTAAATTATTGCAGCTGGAGAGCAAGTAATTAATGTCAGTGTATAACTGCAATGCTATCTAATGCACACAACATCTGAAATAGTGAAGTGCTTTATTAGCAAGAGAGGTCAATGAGAGCAATGGTGAAAGTATTTTGATTTCAAAATCTTGGAGAAAACTGAAAACATAGGACATCTAATAATGAAATGCTAAGAAGATCTCGCTTTTGGTACTTTCATTACTGATAACTTACTTTCGTGAAAAGCAGTAGCAGCTTAGTTCTTCAAAATATACTTTGCTTCAGAAAAAGACTGAGGGTAATACTAAAGAATCCCTAGATTGTTAATCAAGAGATGCAGGGATTTTAGTTTCCCTTCTTGATGAAGGAGTTTTAGGATCTTGAGCTTCAAGGCCAGCCACACTGAGAATGAGCTTTTAATCATAGCCATCTTAAGTTCTTTTCTATCAAAATAGATTCTTTTTCTTCAAACAAATGGGGAGGCAGAATATACATTATTGTTTGTTTTACATCTCTAACTTTAAGTGTGAGCCAATGCAGGGCTCACTATGGCTAACTGTCCAAAATCCATTAGATGATTTCATTAAACCCATAATGACACACACACTTTTCCCTTTCTGTTGATAATATAGATACATAATCCAATCAGGGCTAAGGTGAAGGAAAGTCTTCAGGAGGCTTCTGGAAAATATTTCCTCACTCTTAAGTAGTGGAGGGACTTCTCTGGTGGTCCAGTGGTTAAGACTTCGTCTTCCAATGCAGGGGCTATGTGCTCCATCCCTGGCTGGGGAGCTAAGATCCCACACACCTCGTGGCCAAAATCTCAAAACTTAAAACAGAAGCAATACTGTAACAAATTCAATAAAGACTTTAAGAATAATCCACATCAAAAAATATTTTTTAAAAAATGTAGTAGATAACATTCCTCTTATTCTTCGCCTATTTTTGTATGACTACCTTTATCTTTTTCTTGTCAATTGTTGGATTTTTACACATATTAGGGACATCAAACTAATTAGATATGATAGTTCTTTTGCTTTGATATGAATTAAAATATTTGTTTAATTTGTTTATGGTTGATTTTGCATTGCAGTTTCTATACTAATCAATCTTTTCTTTGAAGTGTCTGGCTTTTGTGTCAGAAAGACCTTTCTCACTCTGGTGTAATAAAAAGAATTTTTCTCATAATTTCTTCTCTTATGTTTTAATTTTTAAAAGTATTTTATCAATTTTGAATTTATCCCAGTGTAACATATGAGGTGAAACTGAAAGTTGTTCAGTTGTGTCTGACTTTCTGCAACCCTGTGGACTATAACAGTCTATGAAATTCTCCAGGCCAGAATACTGGAGTGGGTAGCCGTTCCCTTCTCCAGGGGATCTTCCCAACTCAGGGATCAAACCCAGGTCTCCTGCATTGCGAGCAGATTCTTTACCAGCTGAGCCACCAGGAAGCCCTATGATGAGATGATAACATGATATAGTAACACATATAATGTAAGAATCCTATCTTCTTAGTATTATCCAGACTCAGAGCTTTAAATTTTTATTCTTTTTTCATAGTTAAATGTACAATTACTTGTCTTAAAATTTCAAATCTTTAATGCCCCCTCCATCTTTGCCTCAACAATGTTGATTAGGAGATCTATGCAACAAATTATTAAAAATAATAATCATATTTTTCCATTTTCTAATCATTCATTTTCACTAAACAGTAAGGGGAAAATAAGATAAAATATTCAAAAAATTGCTTGGACAGTATTCTATCAATATGGCAATGCTGCCACAACTGAATTGTTCCCTAGAAGACTTGCTACCAGTATTATAATTTGAAATGCTTGTTCATGAAAGATGAAATGTCACTTGGGCAAAAAAAGAAAGGTAATTTAGAGGCATTATTGAATAATGTTAATTTGGGTCATACAAAAATCATCAAGAACAAAATTATATGTACATGGGATAATATATATATATGACATATTTTTCATAATATTAATAGCTTTAAAGTACATCTAAAACTATTTAAAATTGACTGTAGGTGCAAAGCAACAAAACTCATTATCTCCTGGAACTCTGCCAGGTTTAACTGATTCCTCTATACCAGACAGAACTGAGTTTCATGCATTTCTCTAAAGATGGCACATCTAATGGTTGAGTGAAGGCACCTCTTATACCAACCAAACTATGGATGTCCTGAGTTATCACTTGTCTCCCACCAAGGAGAATGCTTCAGTACTACCTCCCTTCATGTTGCTACCACACTAGTTCTTATATCTGGAACTCAGTCAGTTCCCCTGAGCATTGTTTCTGGGATGTTTCATCTCCATGTTAAGTTTCAGTTCAGTTCAGTCGCTCAGTCATGTCCGACTCTTTGTGACCCCATGAATCGCAGCACGCCAGGCCTCCCTGTCCATCACCATCTCCCGGACTTCACTCAGACTCACGTTCATCGAGTCCATGATGCCATCCAGCCATCTCATCCTTGGTTGTCCCCCTTCTCCTCCTGCCCCCATCCCTCCCAGCATCAGAGTCTTTTTCAATGAGTCAACTCTGCACATGAGGTGGCCAAAGTACTGAAGTTTCAGCTTTAGCATCATTCCTTCCAAAGAAACCCCAGGGTTGATCTCCTTCAGAATGGACTGGTTGGATCTCCTTTCAGTCCAAGGGACTCTCAAGAGTCTTCTCCAACACCACAGTTCAAAAGCATCAGTTCTTCGATGCTCAGCCTTCTTCACAGTCCAACTCTCACATCCATACATGACCACAGGAAAAACCATAGCCCTGACTAGAGTGACCTTTGTTGGCAAAGTAATGTCTCTGCTTTTGAATATGCTATCTAGGTTGGTCATAACTTTTCTTCCAAGGAGTAAGCGTCTTTTAATTTCATGGCTGCAATCACCATCTGCAGTGAGTTTGGACCCCCAAAAAATAAAGTCTGACACTGTTTCCACTGTTTCCCCATCTATTTCCCATGAAGTGATGGGACCGGATGCCATGATCTTCGTTTTCTGAATGTTGAGCTTTAAGCCAACTTTTTCACTCTCCACTTTCACCTTCATCAACAGGCCCTTTAGCTCCTCTTCACTTTCTGTCATAAGGGTGACATCATGTGTGCATATCTGAGGTTATTGATATTTCTCCCGGCAATCTTCATTCCAGCTTGTGTTTCTTCCAGCCCAGCGTTTCTCATGATGTACTCTACATATAAGTTAAATAAGCAGGGTGACAATATACAGCCTTGACGTACTCCTTTTCCTATTTGAAACCAGTCTGTTGTTCCATGTCCAGTTCTAACTGTTTCTTCCTAACCTGCATACAGATTTCTCAAGAGGCAGGTCAGGTGGTCTGGTATTCCCATCTCTTTCAGAATTTTCCAAAGTTTATTGTGATCCACACAGTCAAAGGCTTTGGCATAGTCAATAAAGCAGAAATAGATGTTTTTCTGGAACTCTCTTGCTTTTTCCATGATCCAGCGGATGTTGGCAATTTGATCTCTGGTTCCTCTGCCTTTTCTAAAACCAGCTTGAACATCTGGAAGTTGATGCTTCACGTATTGCTGAAGCCTGGCTTGGAGAATTTTGAGCATTACTTTACTGGTGTGTGAGATGAGTGCAATTGTGCAGTAGTTTGAGCATTCTTTTGCATTACCTTTCTTTGGTACTGGAATGAAAACTGACCTTTTCCAGTCCTGCGGCCATTGCTGAATTTTCCAAATTTGCTGGCATATTGAGTGCAGCACTTTCACAGCATCATCTTTCAGGATTTGAAATAGCTCAACTGGAATTCCACCACCTCCACTAGCTTTGTTCATAGTGATGCTTTCTAAGGCCCACTTGTCTTCACATTCCAAGATGTCTGGCTCTAGATGAGTGATCACATCATCATGATTATCTTGAAGATCTTTTTAAGTTTAGAGTTTGAAATTCTGAGATGGTCCACATGTTTTTAATTCCCCTTTGAGATCAGTTTTGCCATTTATCCTCTCATCCTGTAGAAGACAACTTTATGAGGAAATTAAGCCACTTTCGCTCATGCAATAACACATATCAAATCCTTAAATAACCTTGCCACCCAAAGAAAGAAAGAGTGAGAGTGAGGGAGTGAGTGAGAGTGGTTCTCAATTTCATCTTCCAGTAGAGGTGGACTCAGTGGTTTTCTACTGAGATCCTTTTGTTGGTTCCACTTTCTATACAAAATTCAAAATTCATCTTCCAAATTCTTTTTCTGGAAAACCACATCCCATGGAATTTAATCAGTGGGTTTGAATTAAATTACATCCTTTGCTTCAAAAGTATTTTTCTGTGCTAGTAGAAAAAATAAGCATAAAAATAAGTAAACATAAAGAATTAGACTACACTATGTGCCCATGTTATAAGAAACTACTCATGGGGATGTACCGCCATACAATCATGAGAAATTATTCATAGAAGTCATAGAAGTCCAAACAAATTTCTAAGAACATATTTTTAATCTGATCTTTAGTAATCCAGAAATTATTAAAGTAGTTTAAATATTTGCTCTGGAGAAATAAGTAGTCCAGAGTGTTTTTCATCAATAGCAGGAAATCAGTTAACATACTTGAAAATGTCCCTCTGCTTCTTACATAAGGGGATAAAATCCATTTAAAATTAGTGTAGAGTTAGAAGTTTATTTTTGGTGATAACAGCATTGATTCAACTGCTTACACTTTTCTTTGACAAACTCATTTGATGAGTTTGACAAGAAATGATTCTCATGAGGAAGAATGAAATTTTTCTGTTGCTAAGGAAATAGCAATTGAATCTCAGATGACAGAGAAGACATAGAAAGACACTAAACATTTCACAAGTATTGTTGTGTTTGTATTAGTCGCTCAGTCATGCCCGACTCTTTGCAACCCCATGTACTATAGCTTGCCAGGCTCCTCTGTCCATGGAATTCTCCAAGCAAGAACAGTGTAGTGGGTTGCCATTTCCTTCTCCAGGGGATCTTCCTCACCCAGGGATTGAACCCGGCTCTACTTGCATTGCGGGCAAATTATTTACCATCTGAGCCACCAGGGAAGCCATTCACAAGCACAGACTGGCAATTTTGAGGCAAATAAGGAAATTCAAGGAAAATAAGAAAGGAGGCAAGTGAAGAGAAGGGTCATAGCATCTGTTCCCAAAAGAAAAGTAAAGTCAAGGTGAAAGTCGTTCAATCGTGTCTAACTCTTTGTCACCCCATGGACTGCTGAATGCCAGGCCTCCCTGTCCATCACCAACCCCCACAGTTTACTCAAACTAATGTCCACTGAGTCGGTGATGCCATCCAACCATCTCATCCTCTGTTCTCCACTTCTCCTCCTGCCCTCAAACTTTCCCAGCATCAGGGTCTTTTCAAATGAGTCAGCTCTTCACGTCAGGTGGCCTAAGTATTGGATTTCAGCTTCAACATTAGTCCTTCCAATGAACACCCAGGACTGATCTCCTTTAATATGGACTGGTTGGATCTCCTTGCAGTCCAAGGGACTCTCAAGAATCTGCTCCAACACCACAGTTCAAAAGCATCAATTCTTCGGCGCTCAGCTTTCTTCCAAGTCCAACTCTCACATCCATACATGACTACTGAAAAAACAATAGCCATTACTAGATGGACCTTTGTTTATAAAGTAATGTCTCTGCTTTTGAATATACTGTCTAGGTTGGTCATAACATTCCTTCTAAGGAGTAAGAGTCTTTTAATTTCATGGCTGCAGTCACCATCTGCAGTGATTTTGGAGCCCAAAAGAATACAGTCTCTCACTGTTTCCACTGTTTCCCCATCTATTTGCCATGAAGTGGTGGAACCAGATGCCATGATCTTCATTTTCTGAATGTTGAGCTGTAAGCCAACTTTTTCACTCTCTTTCCCTTCATCAAGATGCTCTTTAGTTCTTTACTTTCTGCCATAAGTTCTTTACTTTCTGCATATCTGAGGTTATTGATATTTCTCCCAGCAATCTTGATTCCAGCTTGTGCTTCTTCCAGACCAGCATATCTCATGATGTACTCTGCATAGAAGTTAAATAAGCAGGGTGACAATATACAGCCTTGATGTACTCCTTTTCCTATTTGGAACCAGTCTGTTGTTCCATGTCCAGTTCTAACTGTTGCTTCCTGACCTGCATATAGGTTTCTCAAGAGGCAGGTCAGGTGGTCTGGTATTCACATTACTTTTATAATTTTCCACAGTTTATTGTGATCCACACAGTCAAAGGCTTTGGCAGAGTCAATAAAGCAGAAATAGATGTTTTTCTGGAATCCTCTTGCTTTTTCAATGATCCAGGAGATGTAGGCAATTTGATCTCTGATTTCTCTGCCTTTTCTAAAACCAGCTTGAACATCTAGAAGTTCATGGTTCACGTATTGCTGAAGCCTGGCTTGGAGAATTTTGAGCATTACTCTACTAGTGTGTGAGATGAGTGCAATCATGCAGTAGTTTGAACATTCTTTGGCATTGCCTTTCTTTGAGATTGGAATGAAAACTGACCTTTTCCAGTTCTGTGGCCACTGCTGAGTTTTCCAAATTTGCTGGCATATTGAGTGTAGCACTTTCACAGCATCATCTTTCAGGATTTGAAATAGCTCAACTGGAATTCCATCACCTCCACTAGCTTTGTTCATAGTGATGCTTTCTAAGGCCCACTTGACTTCACATTCCAGGATGTCTGGCTCTAGATGAGTGATCACACCATCGTGATTATCTGGGTCATGAAGATCTTTCTTGTACAGTTCTTCTGTGTATTCTTGCCACCTTTCTTAACATCTACTGCTTCTGTTAGATCCATACCATTTCTGTCCTTTATTGAGCTTATCTTTGCATGAAATGTTTTCTTGGTATCTCTAATTTTCTTGAAGAGATCTCTAGTCTTTCCCATTCTGCTATTTTCCTCTATTTCTTTGCATTGATCGCTGAGGAAAGCTTTCTTATCTCTCCTTGCTATTCTTTGGAACTCTGCATTCATATGGGTATATTTTTCCTTTTCTCCTTTGCTTTTGGCTTCTGTTCTTTCCACAGCTATTTCTAAGGCCTCCTCAGACAGTCATTTTGCTTTTTGCATTTCTTTTTCTTGGGGATGGTCTTGATCCCTGTCTCCTGTACAATGTCATGAACCTCCATCCATAGTTAATCAGACTCTCTGTCTATCTGATCTAGTCCCTTACATCTATTTGTCACTTCCACTCTATAATCATAAGGGATTTGATTTAGGTCATACCTGAATGGTCTAGTGGTTTTCCCCACTTTCTTCAAGTTAGTCTGAATTTGGCAATAAGGAATTCATGATCCGAGCCACAGTCAGCTCCTGGTCTTATTTTTGTTGACTGTATAGAGATTCTCCATCTTTGGCTGCAAAGAACATAATCAATCTGATTTCAATGTTGGCCATCTGGTGATGTCCATGTGTAGACTCTTCTCTTGCGTTGTTGGAAGAGAATGTTTGCTATGACCTATGTGTTCTCTTTGTAAAACTCTATTAGCCTTTGCCCTGCTTCCTTCTGTACTCCAAGGCCAAATTTGCCTGTTACTCCAGGTTTTTCTTGACTTCCTACTTTTGCATTCCAGTCCCCTATAATGGAAAGGATATCTTTTTGGAGTGTTAGTGCTAAAAGATCTTGTAGGTCTTCATAGAACCATTCAGGTTCCGCTTCTTCATCATTACTGGTCAGGGCATCTACTTGAATTACAAATGGATAGAGAAGATGTGGCATCTACATACAATGAAATACTTACTATTAACTATTTGAAAAAAAGGTGAAGTCTTGCTATTTGCAACAATATGGATGGACCTTGAGTGTATTGTGCTAAGTGAAGTAAGTCAGACTGAAAGAGACAAATATTGTATGGTTTCACATGCAGATAAACAAAACAAATAAATGAACAAACTAAAACAAGCAAAAGCAAACATGTAGATCTAGAGAACAGAGAAGTAGTTACCAGAGGAAAAGGGACAGAGGCAGGAACACTAAATGAGTAAAGGCAATCAAATATATGGTGACAGATTACCCACAATATGGTCAGCACACTATAGGGTATACAGAAATAGAAGTAGAATTTTGTACACATGCAACTTATATAATGTCATAAACCAGTGTTACCTCAATGAAAAACAAACTAAAATATGCACAAGATATATAAATCAATAAACAAATAAATGAGCTATCAAACCACCAAAGAAGACCAAGATCTGAAAGAAAAGTTGATCATAATTGTTCTTAAAATATATGATGTGTTGAAGTGTGAAGGACTTCCAACCCTCCACATAGTTAATGTCTCTAGAATGAGGGTTTGCTGCTTGGCTCCACATCTCAGATGACCACTTAGATTTGATCCCCTAGTGTTTATACTATTTCCCAATTTAGACACTGCCCATATCAGTACTTTTCTCTTGGGATCTACTCGTTGGCTTTCTCCAAGACAACATCTATGGGAAGAGGAACACTTCTCCTCTCCTATCTAGAGGAGCAAGTGCAGGCAGCAACTCCATTTAAGAGTCTTAAAGGGCTCCCAGGTGGCACTACTGGTAAGGAAACTGCCTTTCAATGCAGGAGACCTAAGAGATGCAGGTTAGATTCGTGGATTGGAAAATTCCCTGGAGGATGAGATGACAACCCACTCCAGTGTCCTTGCCTGGAGAATTCCATTGACAGAGTAGCCTGGCGGGATACAGTCCATAAATTCACAAACAGTCGGACATGATTGAAGCAACTTAGCATGCACTCATGCAAGAGTGACAAAAGAGGTTTATAGAGGGTGAGTCATCTCACTCCTTTTATCTGTAATTGAAGGGATTTGGAAATGATTAATACCAGAAAACGCAGAGGAACCAGAGACCAAATTGCCAACATTCACTGGATCATCATAAAAGCAAGAGAGTTCCAGAAAATCATCTATTTCTGCTTTATTGACTATGCCAAAGCCTTTGACTGTGTGAATCACAAGAAACTGTGGAAAATTCTGAAAGAGATGGAAATATCAGACTACCTGACCTGCCTCTTGAGAAACCTGTATGCAGGTCAGGAAGCAACAGTTAGAACTGGACATGGAACAACAGACTGGTTCCAAATAGGAAAAAAGAGTACGTCAAGGCTGTATATTGTTACCCTGCTCATTTAACTTATATTCAGAGTACATCATGAGAAATGCTGGTCTGGAGGAAGCACAAGCTGGAATCAAGATTGCTGGGAGAAATATCAATAACCTCATATATGCAGATGACACCACCCTTATGGCAGAAAGTGAAGAAGATCTAAAGGGCTTCTTGATGAAATTGAAAGAGCAGAGTGAAAAAGTTGGCTTAAAGCTCAACACTCAGAAAACAAAAATCATGGCATCTGGTCCCATCACTTCATGGCAAATAGATGGGGAAACAGTGGAAACAGTGTGAGACTTTATTTTTCTGGGCTCCAAAATCACTGCAGATGGTGATTTTAGCCATGAAATTAAAAGGTGCTTACTCCTTGGAAGGAAAGTTATGACCAACCTAGATGCATATTAAAAAGCAGAGACATCACTCTGCCACCAAAGGTCCATCTCATCAAGGCTGTGGTTTTTCCAGTAGTCATGTATGGATGTGAGAGTTGGACTATAAAAAGCTGAACACCAAAGAATTGATGCTTTTAAACTGTGGTGTTGGAGAAGACTCTTGAGAGTCCCTTGGACTGCAAGGAGATCCAACCAGTTCATTCTAAAGGAGATCAGTCCTGGGTGTTCTTTGGAAGGACTGATGTCAAAGCTGAAACTCCAGTACTTTCGCCACTTGATATGAAGAGCTGACTCATTTGAAAAAGCCCTGATGCCGGGAAAGGTTGAGGGCAGGAGGAGAATGGGACAACATTGATGGCATCACCGACTCAATAGACATGGGTTTGGGTGGACTCCAGGAGTTGGTGATGGACAGGAAGGCCTGGCGTGCTGCGGTTCATGGGATCGCAAAGAGTCAGACATGACTGAGCAACTGAAATGAACTGAATACCAGAAAATAGCTGAGAATAACTGCCCCAGAGGAGTGAAAGTTGGTAGGGGAGAGCCCAGTTTATCTTACATATTACAATTGCTCGTAACCCTCCAGAGTTCAATTTTAGTCAGCAAAACCTTACTCCTTAGTATTCAATTTCTCTCATTAGGGACAAATTAAATTTTAATTTAATTTTTCTTCCTATGGGGCTGACAATGAAAAAGAGATTGAGAAATATTGGTAATAGATTATAAAATACAATATAATTATATACAGTATCAGTCAACTATATATGAATACTCACAAATCATATTTGCTCTACATCCCTTATCACTAAGAATTACCTGGGTGAATAATTTGTCTTGATATTCTTCTTTCAGATAATTTTGCTGATCTTCCTTTTAATCTCTCATGTCTATGCTAAAATCACTGCCATTTTTTAATCAGAGAATTTATTAGTGACAGGAAGTCTCAGTTTCTGCTTATGAAACTGCTTTAAATTCTGATTTACACAACTTTAAAGAGATAGGAATGACTTTTCTCTCTGTGCATCACTACAGCGTATTTCATTTTCTCTATTTCTTCCCCCCTCCCCTTCCTTTAACTACTAGCTTTGCTTTCTTATACCATAGACTTGTGGTTTCAAGCTTGAATTCACTTTCAAAATGCTTCCAGTTAGGCAGAACTATGGATGCTTATGAACTTTCTATGCCACATCTTCAACCAGACGTTCCCACTCCTGCTGTTTGAGGTTTAACTCCTAATCATTTTATTCTTAATTCTGTGTAAGCTACATCCAGTGTCAAAATGGTTTTGAAAAACGAACAATTATTTTTTGGAAGATACTTCTGAAAGAGAAAAATAATCAGCTTGCCTAAACCAAAATAATTTTTCCCCTTGAGATGACTTTAAAATGAGAGTCTTTCTATACTGGTCTAGACCTGGCCAATTTTACCAAGATTTTAAGCAAAGAACAGTTTTGCTAACTACTTGATTTCACTGAGTCATCTAATCTCTATGGTATCACCATAACATTATTTAAAATTCATGAAATATATACTTCACAGATATGTTTTCAAGTCTGTATCTTGGAGGAAGGGAACACAGAAAACAAACACACACAGATTCAGATGCATATATACAAACATCATTTGAAATCATAACTTATAATTTGAATTCGAGGGAAGTAATAAAAGCTCAAATTTCTGAAAAGTCAAATTTCCATTACATTTAGAAAGCAAGAGACTGCAAAAAGTCTAGCCACACAAATCTAATCAATGTTCATGCAACTTCCCCAAAGAAAATAATTAATAGTTTATTCAGTGTAATGCTAATTGCAACAAGTAAGTTTTAGAATACTTAGTAAGGACTTCCCTGGTGGCTCAGCTGTAAAGAATCTACCTGCAATGCAGGAGACCTGGGTTCAATCCCTGGGTTGGGAAGATCTCCTGGAGGAGGGCATGGCAACCCAATACAGCATTCTTGCCTGGAGAAACATACAGCATTCTCCCGTGGACAAACCAGTCTGGCAGGCTACAGTCCATGGGGTCAAAAAGAGTCAGACACAGCTGAGACACTTAGCACACAGCACACAATTCATTTAATAAGCATTAGTTTTGTACCTACTGTACATTACCATATTTTGTATTTTAAGGTCAACAAATTTGAGCATAAATCTTTCTACAGAATATTTCTAGTCTTTGGAAGGAACAAATCTAACATGCAACAGATTTTTTTAAAGTAACTTGATTCAAAAAGAAATTGTATGCCTAACACAATGGCAACCCACTCCAATACTCTTGCCCGGAGAATCCCATGGACAGAGGAGCCTGGTAGGCTGCAGTCTATGGGGTCGCAAGAGTTGGGCACGACTGAGCGACTTCACTTTCACTTTTCACTTTCATGTATTGGAGAAGGAAATGGCAACCCGCTCCAGTGTTCTTGCCTGGAGAATCCCAGGGACAGGGGAGCCTGGTGGGCTGCCGTCTATGGGGTCGCACAGAGTCAGACACGACTGAAGTGACTTAGCAGCAGCAGCAACACAGTAAAGAAATAACCAACAGCAGTGACGAATGAGGAATAAAGGTAGCGTGGAAGTGACAGCATGTTAAAATATGTTTGGGTCATAATTCTGAATACTTATGACATTTTACTATGCAATTCACATAACACCAAGGGAATAATTTGAAAATGTTAGTGTTAATTTAACTTACATAGCAGTTTATGTTACACTAGAATAAAAATATATACCTTATGTTCAAATATTTTTCTTTCTTGATTTTTAACAATGATATTCTCAAAACTTTATACTGTTTAGGGCCATGGAAACTATTTTAAAATATATGCATGAGCCAATAAACTCAGAAGTGTATTTATTCAGATATTTATTTTAAAGAGAAAAATAGTTTTTCCTTCTGCTTTAATTGGTAGGAGACATTCTCTAGAGATTCAGTTCTCAAACTTTTTGGTTTGGAGATCCCTTTATACTGTTAAAAACTGAGAAACCAAAAGAACTTTTTTGTCTCAGTTATATCCATCAATATTTATCATACTAGAAATTAATACTATTGCATTTAAAAATATTTATTTATGTCATTGAAAATGACAGTAGTATATGTATTCTCTATAATATGCAAAATAGTAAACATTTTAATGAAAAATAACTATATATTTTCAAAAAAGAGAGTAGCATTATCTTACATATTTGTAAAATCTATTCAATGTCTACTTTAACAGAAGACAGCTGGATTTTCATATTTGTTTTTACATCAAATTTGTTGAATGTGTTGTTTTTTTTGTTGGTGTGTACAAAGAAACTGAACCTCACAGACTCTGTGTAAAGTCTTGGGGATGCTCTGGTGGTCCTAAGAACACACCTTGAGAACAGCCACTCTAAAGCAGACCAACCAGCTAAGGTGGAGGAGTTATCCCCTTGATGCAAAATAAAAGAATGTTTCCTGTACCAGGGATTGTGACCATTTCAATTTGTGCTTGAGCAACAAATTGTGCCACTGACAGCAAAATTAGGCCCCTATTTGCCCATGTGGGTGTTAGTTGGGAGCAATGTTTGCATAATTCCTGTCCTTTTGGCAAAATTTCTGCTGAAAGAGAGGAGCAGCTGACTAAAACATATGTTTTCTAGTTTCTTCAACTTCCACAGTAGTGGGAAGTAATATTGTTGCACCTGCATGAAGAGAAATTAATAAAGTGCACAAAAACAAAACAACCCATAGAAAGGTAAATACAATCCAAAAACTGAATTATTGGATAATTTCACTCATTAGAGAAAATGCATTTAGGAGCATGATAGAATACTGGAGTAGATGTATGCCGAACACGGATATTTCTAGTTCTTATGCTATCACAGCTTCCTCTTTGTGAGGCAATTTCTGCTGAGAGTGATATGATGAATAGCATCATCTCTAAAAGTCCTTTTAGCTGATTGATTGATTGATTGATTGATAGTAAGAAAAAAAATAAAAATATTGACAGATGTTTAGAAAAAGGAACATTAGAAGCCTACATCCATGTGCCCTGATTTCATGAGAGGCTGTCCATTTGCCTTCACACTTTAAAATCACTTTCTTCCTTCATTTAACAAGCATTTAAAATATGAAGCTTTTAAAAACTAGAGAATACATTTAGCATTCCTTCATTTTCCCAACAAAATATTACTGAGGAGAGCCACACCAGAAGACAAACAGTTTTATTTATAATAGAGAACACATACACATAACTTGGTCTTATTAATCCATTTACAAAATACTAAGCTCTTTTGTTAACCAAGGACCAAGTAAAGAGTTAATTGAAAGTATTACTTAAATTTTCAACAGAGGTGGAAACTCAGCTTATCTTCACCCCCTTGAACCTAATATTAAACATGATCACTTTGCTTCAAAATGGAATCTTGATAGCCCTGTATTTGAGTTTTCAAAAGGAAATCACTGTTTCTTCATGTTAATATCAAAAAAAAAAGATTCACTGCTTCAATAGAAAATATATCAATTCTATGCTCTAATAATATCATATTCATACCTTAAGCATTATCATTGATCTTTGTATCAAGAAATGTTCTAATTAAATTTGCATTTTATTAATTTTTGCCTTAAGGAAACAAACTATTTCTGACAAAAGGTCTGATTATTATTTATATATGGAGCACTTGGGTAATCTAAAATCTAGACTAATGACTGCTGCTGCTGCTGCTAAGTCACTTCAGTCCTGTCGGACTCTGTGCGGCCCCATAGACGGCAGCCCACCAGGCTCCTCCGTCCATGGGATTCTCCAGGCAAGAGTACTGGAGTGGGGTGCCATTGCCTTCTCCGAGACTAATGACTACAGGCGAGCAAATCAAATATTTACAACCTCCAACGCTATTTTGTGATTGCCACTGCCTGACAGATTCAAAGTGCCCTCAGATGCTGCCCAGGCGTGCAGCAGATTGTGCTACACAGGGATGCCTGCTCTGGGCTCCTGGAGAACTCTTATTCCACCCAGCAGTTCCCCAGTGTGGTGACCAGTAGTGAAAAACAAGGGCATGCAGTGGGACTAGTCTTCCTAGGAGTCATGACATAGTATGTTAACAAAGCTGAACAAAGAAACACTCTGCCAAGTTTGGCATTTTCTCAAATTGTTTTCTAAATGGAAATGGAAAGATTGATATTATCCAGATAAAATATTTTTAAGTGTGAAAGATTTCAGATGCAAAGCTGGAATGCTGGCTCACCTGTTTTAAAATAGAATACCTTGCAAGTTTATGGGAGTTGCATGACCAGCTTGCTCCAGGGCTGAATTAGAACAAGACTTATAAATCCCAGCCCTGAATATCTTCCACTTAAATGAAGTTAGTACTTTCTTTTCTGGTTGAAGTCCCATTAAAATAAAGAGTTAGCAATTATAGCATATCAGTTATCTATGTGAAATTATTAATAACCTGTGGATGCACACATTCATGCTCAGTTGCTCAGTCAGCTCTGACTCTTTGTGACCCCGTGGACTGTAGCCCACCAGGCTCCTCTGTCCATGGAATTTTCCAGGCAAGAATACTGGAGTGGGTTTCTATTTCCTATGCCAAACCTGTATGTAATGAATTTCAAATCCTACCTGGTCACTTTGTGGGCACCAATTTCTTTATGGTAAAGTGGAGCTGTGGTGAGGATTAACACAAGTAAAACACAAAGCACCTGGTACAAGGTATTTTCTATATAAGTGGCATTATTTATTGTTTATAAAAGAAATATTTTATTCAAGCTATAGATAAGATCCAATGGTACACATGTAAACAATGATGTTAAAGAAGGCAATATTTCATGTCTCAGCAGCTGCTCCATTAAGCCATGAGTTTTTATGTCTAGCGTAGAACTCTGAATCCACTGAGAGGATCCAATAGAGATGGATTAAAGAAAGATAATAAAAATATTTTCCCTTTCCATATAGACAAGCTTTCTGATTTAGGGACTTTCTGGATGAGGCACTCATTGGCCATATCTCCTATATTTAAATATATTTTACATTTTATTCCCTATTCACATTCAGGTATTTCATTTCATCCAGATTTCATTTACATGAATGAAAGGGCAACATGAAAAGAAGTAACTGACCAGCTCTTACTATATCCTCATCATTCTGAATTGTCTTGATTAAATCTCATTACTATTATTTGGGGATAATGACTCAATTTTTATAGACAATAAATGTCACTGTGCATGAGCCTGAATATATGTTGTAGTATTCTGCTTTAGTTCCCTTTCTATATTTTAATGGCATCTTTCAATAAGCCAATAATTTACCATCATGCACATGATTTGATGAGGACAAGTCATTTTTCCATTACAGTTTCAATGTAACATGCTCCAGGTAATTCAGATGTTTAAATCTAAGCAGCAATTTTAAAACTAATCACATTATGGAAATATTCTCACTGAATGTGACAGCTCTTAAATTAAGTCATTACAACATATTCTGTGTTAATTGAGTTTTCTTTGGTTAGTTTTCAATTTTCAACTTTTGATACAATCATTATATATTTACCATGTTTATCAATTGACACCGAATTTCATAAATTATGTCAACTTTATTATATGTACCAATAGCTCTCCCACAGACATTATTCAAAAGCATACCATGCAAATACAGACACACACTCTGATACAAACACACATACACAGTTAAAATGAGGAAAAAGGAAATGGTGTATACCTATTTCCTTAGTATCTGAGTTTAGTCCTTATTAACTTAGAGTCATAACTTCTTTCCACTACTAGAGTGATTATGTGTTCTTTTTGTATTTCTCAGAAATAAGTGTGTGGATATTGATCCAATGGTACTCATGTGAACAATGTGACATTACTAGATATGTAGAATAAAGTGGTGCTCCTTGGCATTTCCTCAATCCCTCTTCATCATCCAGGTTCCTAATTGACACTGAAATCACCTTTCAGTTTTAATACATGATGTACTTACTCTAATATGAATTATGCATTGTTTGCATATGAATTGCATATCAATGTTCACTTTCAAATTCTAAAGGAACCAGTACAAAGTTTAATTCTTCACTTTACTGCAGCTCAGGATACCTAACTTACCAGTAATCAATCTCTGTGACCGTATATTTGAAGAAAAAGTAAAACACACCTTATCTTGTCTATCACCTTTGAGTGAAGGTTGTGTGAGAAATTAGTACAAACAAAGCATGTTATCATTTATTTTCTTGGTTCGCAATTCCATGCCTCACTACATTCAATTCCTCTCTTCAACTAGTTTTCATTCAGATGTTTAAAACAGATATTAGACACAATACATTGCCATATTTGCTACTTTCTTTTTAGGAAAAGTATCCTTTTAAAAAAGTTACCATGGTTACAAGTAGGTCAGTAGCTAGGCTGGTTCTTTTAGCTTGCAATAAACCAAATAGGACTGAAATTTATAAAGTGGATGGAGCCTCACAGCTTGGAATTTCCAGGAGAGGGCTGTTTCTCTACAAAATGTATCTAACTGCTTGCTGTTTACTTTCCTATTCCTATTCTACAGTGCCTATCTTAAATCCAACTTCTCTCAGAATGGTCTTTCCAACTACCAGAAACGTAACATGTCTTTCCCTGGAGCCCTCTTTGGAACTTTTTCTGTCCATTATTTCTCAAAATGTGCCACTTTCTCCTAAGAAGTACCTGATACGGTTGGTAATTATGCCAACTTCTAAGTTTTACCTGAGGTTTAATTAGTTGGAAACTCTGTTGTGGAATATGGTAATCTAAATAAAATATTTAACAAATGTTCAGAAAATTTTTCTTATAAAACACATTCTTACAGATTTTTGAAGTAAAATTCCACAAATGTCATAAATCTTACAATATATTATTTTGTGCTTTAGCCAGCAAATAGGTTTTAAAGAAATCTTATGTATACAATTTTAACAAGTGTGAAGACCTGTGTAACCTATGCCTTTATCATGAATAAAAACATTTCCAGAACACCCAAAAAAATCCTTCATATCCACATCCTGTCTATTTCCCCTTTTCCAGAGTACTACTCTGATTCTGGGTTTTTAAATAGTTTATGTGATTTCTATCAATGCAAATGCTACCTGAGACTGAATAAGGTTTATATAGGAAAACTACAAAACTCTGAGGAAAGAAATCAAAGAACTAAATAAATGGAGAGATGTTCCATGCCCATAGATAGAAACACTCAATATTGTTAAGATGTTAGTTCTTCCCAACTTGATCAATAGATTCAATGCAATCCCAATAAAAATCACAGAAAGCTATGTTGTAGATGTTGCCAAACCAATTCTAAAGCTCATAAGAAAGGCAAAAGACAGAATAGCCAAAACAATATTGAAAAAGAAGAAGAAACTCAGAGGACTGATGCAACTTGATTTAAGATTTACCATAAAGCTATAATAATCAAAACAGAACAGTATTGCTGAAAGTATACACAAATTGGTTAATGGAACAGAATAAAAAGCCCGGAAACAGACCCAGACAACTGATCTTTGACAAAGGACCATGGGCAATACAATGAAGTGAAAATAGTCTTTTCAAGAAAAAGTGCTGTAACAAAGGGACATCCACATGTGAAGAAAAAAATGAATCTAGACACAGACCTTATACCCTTCACAAAAATTAACTCAAGATGGGTCATTGACTTATATGTAAAAGGCAAAATTATAAAACTCCTGAAAGACAACATAGGAGGAGAAAAAGTATATGACCTGGGGTTTAATGATTTAAAATTTTTTTTTTGTTATTGTAGACTCATCCAATAAAATACTGCTGCTGCTGCTAAGTCGCTTCAGTCATGTCCAACTCTGTGCTACCCCAGAGACAACAGCCCACCAGGCTCCCCTGTCCCTGGGATTCCCCAGGCAAGAGCACTGGAGTGGGTTGCCATTTCCTTCTCCAATGCATGAAAGTGAAAAGTGAAAGTGAAGTCGCTCAGCCATGTCCGACTCTTAGCGATCTGATGGACTGCAGCCTACCAGGCTCCTCTGTCCATGGGATTTTCCAGGCAAGAACACTGGAGTGGGGTGCCAATGCCTTCCCCAAATAAAATACCCAGCAATAAAAGGAACAAACTACTTATATCTCAGCAACATAGATGAATCTCAAAAAGCATTACACCAAACAAAAGAAATCTGCATGGTATATGATTACATTTGTATGAAATACTAGAAAGGTGCACCTCATCTCTAGGAACTGAAAGGAAATCAGTGGTTGTCTGGTTCCATGACTGACATAATATTGACTGGGAAGGAGCATAAATGAACTTTCTGAGGTAATAAAAATATTCATGAGTGTGGTGGTAGTACACAGGTATATGCTTTTATCAAAACTCTCTGTACAGTCTACTTAAAATAGGTACTTAAAATAGGTACATTAATATGTGCATAAAATAAGTCAATGATATGATGGATAAGAGTTTAATATCCAACATACATAAACAACTCATACAACTCAACATCAAAAAACAAACAACCCAATTTTAAAAAATGAGCAGAAGAACTGAATAGATATTTTTCCAAGAGGAAACACAGATGGCCAACAGGCATATGAAATGATGCTTAACATAGCTAATAATCAGGGAAATGCATGTCAAAACTACATATTACCTCACACCTGACAGAATGGCTATCATTGAAAAGAACACAAATAACAAATGTTGGTGGGGATGTGGAGAAAAGGGAACCCTTGTGCACTGTTGGTTGGAATGTAAATTGGTGCAGCTACTGTGGGAAACAGTATGGAAGTTTCTTTAAAAACTAAGAAGAGAAATATTATATGACCCAGCAATCCCACTCTGTAGTGGAATATGCGGTAAGTATATAGCAAAACAAAGCAAAACACTAATCTAAAAAGATACATGTACCACAATGTTTACAGCAGCTTTATTTATAATTGCCAAGATATGGAAGTAACCTAAGAGTCCAACAACAGATAAATGGATAAAGAAGATATGGTGTATGTATGTGAAGCTGTGAAGCTCGCTCAGTCGTGTCCGACACTTTGCGACCCCATGGACTGTAGCCTACCATGCTCCTCCATCCGTGGGATTCTCCAGGCGATAATACTGGAGTGGGTTGCCATTTCCTTCTCCAGGAGATCTTCCCAACCCAGGGATCAAACCTGGGTTGGGAATATTTATTTATTTATTTATTTAATATATATGTATATGTGTATATATATATATGGTGTATGTATATATATGCCAGGGTCCAGCCCCGGTGGATCCAGGGTAATTCGAAGGTGGGGGCGGAGTAGGCATCCTAGAAAAAACTTATTTAATTACAGATAGAGAGGGACTAGGAATTTAGCAGAGAAAAAAGAGGCCGAATAACTTGGTTAACACAGGGTACCAATCACGACCTACGTAGGCCGCAGGCGTCTTCCCGTTCTCCCAAAGGAGACGAGGCACTGAGGCCGCCCTGGTCTGATCTTAGAAGCCCAGGCAGAATTAGTAGGCTTGGTGGGTCCTATGCACCATATGGGAATTCGACCAGAAAATAGTAAGAGAGAGAGAAAGGTGCTGAATAACTTGGTTTACGTGGAGTACCAATAAAATTCCAGACAAGGAATTTGCACCATCTACATGGAGGGCACCCACGCTCCAGATGGGAATTCAGCCAGAAAACTGGGGAGCAGAAAGGAACGACATGAGGTAATCAGTCTTTCTGGAACTGATCCGATATCTTTATTTTTCAGGTTTGTTTATATACCTTTTGTTACACATAGGGATGAATACAGAGTCACGTGGGGGTCAGAAGACCTGACCCTTGTCACAATTGGGTGTTTCATATAAAATTATACAAAGGTCTTATGAGTTTTTACATCATCTTCTGACCATGAGGTCCACTGACATTTATGGCCCTTTCTGATACTGGTCAGTTAACCAGAAAGCTTATTTTTCCAGGAGTGATTTTTTCAGGCACCACTCTCCAAACAAAGTTGCATTCCTATAGGGTGAGGGTGTAGTGAATTACAATCAAGAAAGGAATTTACTTAACCTAAAGTTTAACATGATTAGTCTTAAAGGTTAATGCTTATTTCTCTTATATGCTTAGAGGTTAATACTTATTTCTCCTATATGCTAGTTATATTCATTATAAGGGCAGGGAATATGGAGATTTAGCAGCAAACATCAGCCCAACAAATGAAAATCCATTGTAAATGTTCCCTTTACAATCTATTTAGTCTTAAGATAGTGATAAGGTTACATTTTTGCATAGCAAGGACACAGTGATTTATAACAAAGTACAGTAGTCTATAACAGAAGAGAAAATTCATTAACTCATAAAGTCTAATATTGCTAACATCAAAAACTACTATATTTCCTTTTCTATATTCCAAATACATTGATTAATATATTCCCAGGTGCCTAAGGATATGAAGGCCTGGTAGCAATCAAATGAGAAAAGCCCTATGCTAATACTCCAAACTCTCTGTGCTGTTTATGGTTGAGAGGTTGTCACACAAGCTAGTCTGTCAGCAGAGAGGTTTGACCTGAGCCATCCTTGTCACACCCAAGGCAGGGAATTAGCAGTAATTATTAGCATGACAAATGAAAAAACCCTTCACCAATATAATTCCTAAACAACCCACTAATACTATACTAATGATCTTCTAACTTCTCGAAAGAGTCTGTATTTAGAAAGTTTTAAAGCATCCCATGCCTCTCACAGCTGGGAGGCTGTAAACAATCACATGCGGCTGGACAACCTGATCAGGCAGGCCAGAGAACCTTCAGAGTTTGTAAGTTGAAACACTCTTGTCACGCCCAGGAATTTTTATTAACTGAGGCTGCAAGTTAACTCCTTCTCTGAGAGAAATGGTTATGGGGCAGAGCTCCCCATAAAGTACTCTGGTTTGGGGGTAGATGCTTGGGAACAGGGGATTTCCTGAGGCTTGACCACGCCTTTGCGTATGCCAAGCTTCTTTTTCCTCATGACCTTTGCCATGGGCGGAGTTCCTCACACTGGCCCCCAACATATATATATATAGAATAGAATACTGCTGCTGCTGCTGCTGCTAAGTCGCTTCAGTTATGTCCGACTCTGATAGTACTCAGCTGTAAAAGGAATGAAATGTTGCCATTTGCAGCAACATGGATGAACTTGGCATTATGCTAAGTGAAATAAGTCCAACAGAGAAAGGCAAATACTGTATGCTATTGCTCATATGTGGAATCTAAATAAACTTCAACAAACTAGTGAATATGACAAAAAAGAAGCAGACTCACAGACAGAGAATTAACTATGGTTACCAGTGAGGGGGGAAGGGGCAATATAGGGATAGGGAATTAGGAGGTAAAAACTATTGGGTGTAAAATAGGCTCAAGGGTGTATTATAAATGCAACATGGGGAATATAGTCAATATTTTGTGATAACTGTAAATGGAAAGTAACCTTTAAAATTATATAAAAGTTTAAAGAATTTAAGGCACCTTTAAAATAGGTACATTTTATTTTTAAAAAATAAAATCTTTTTTAAAGTGGGGTCACTGGGAAATTTAGCATGAAAAATGTGAATTTTCACTGCTACTTTTCTAATAATGTATGCTTTTGTTTATTTTAATATGAAGACAAATGCTTTTAAATAAAATGATGTTACAATCATAATGGTATACTTTACGGAAAATAAAAATTTGAACATAAAGAAAATAGACTATCAGTTCAGTTCAGTCGCTCAGTCATGTCCAACTCTTTGCGACCCCATGAATCGCAGCACACCAGGCCTCCCTGTCCATCACCAACTCCCAGAGTTCACTCAGACTCATGTCCATCGAGTCAGTGATGCCATCCAGCCATCTCATTCTCTGTCATCCCCTTCTCCTCCCTGCCCCCAATCCCTCCCAGCATCAAAGTTTTTTCCAATGAGTCAACTCTTCGATTGAGGTGGCCAAAGTACTAGACTTTCAGCTTTAACATCATTTCTTCCAAAGAAACCCCAGGGTTGATCTCCTTCAGAATGGACTGGTTGGATCTCCTTGCAGTCCAAGGGACTCTCAAGAGTCTTCTCCAACACCACAGTTCAGAAGCATCAATTCTTCGGTGTTCCGCCTTCTTTACAGTCCAACTCTCACATCCATACATGACCACTGGAAAAACCATAGCCTTGACTAGATGGACCTTAGTGGGCAAAGTAATGTCTCTGCTTTTGAATATGCTGTCTAGGTTGGTCATAACTTTTCTTCCAAGGGGTAAGCGTCTTTTAATTTCATGGCTGCAGTCACCATCTGCAGTGATTTTGGAGCCCCAAAAAATAAAGTCTGACACTGTTTCCACTGTTTCCCATAGTAGCTCATTAATAGTGGGGGAGATTTAAACTTACCTGCAAAGCAACAATAGAGACACAGATGTAGAGAACAAACTTATGGATACCAAGAGGCAAAGGGAAGTAGAATGACTTTGGAGATAGAGGTTGACACATATACACTTGTTGTTTAGTTGCTAAGTCACAGCCAACTCTTTGCAACCCCATGGACTATAGGCTGTCAGCCTCCTCTGTCCATGGGATTTTCCAGGAAA
This sequence comes from Nanger dama, assembly GCA_917880005.1. NCBI lineage: Eukaryota > Metazoa > Chordata > Mammalia > Artiodactyla > Bovidae > Nanger > Nanger dama. The sequence continues at coordinate 39,896,878 of CAKJTW010000004.1, forward strand.
GAATAAACTGGAGTGGGTTGCCATTTCCTTCTCCAATATATACACTGCTGCTGCTGCCGCTAAGTCGCATCAGTTGTGTCCAACTCTGTGTGACCCCATAGATGGCAGCCCACCAGGCTCCCTCGTCCCTGGGGTTCTCCAAGCAAGAACACTGGAAGGGGGTTGCCATTTCCTTCTCCAATGCATGAAAGTGAAAAGTGAAAGTGAAGTCGCTCAGTCATGTCTGACTCTCAGCAACCCCATGGACTGAAGCCCACCAGGCTCCTCCATCCATGGGATTCTCCAGGCAAGAGTACTGGAGTGAGGTGTCATTGCCTTCTCCCATATATACAATGCTAAGTCGCTTCCAGTCGTGTCCGACTCTGTGCGACCCCATAGAAGGCAGCCCACCAGGCCCCCTCGCCCCTGGGATTCTCCAGGCAAGAACACTGGAATGGTTGCCATTTCCTTCTCCAGTGCATGAAAGTGAAAAGTGGAAGAGAAGTCGCTCAGTCGTGTCTGACTCTTCGAGACCCCATGGACTGCAGCCTTCCAGGCTCCTCCATCCATGGGATTTTCCAGGCAAGAGTACTGGAATGGGGTGCCATTACTATGTATAAAATAGATAACTGGGTGTATGTGCTTAGTTGCTCAGTCATGTCTAACTCTTTGCAATCCCACAGATTTTAGCCCACCAGGCTCTGCTGTCCATAGGGACATGCCCTCTTCCAGGGTATCTTCCTAACACAGGGATTGAACCCAGGTCTCCCATATTGCAGGCAGATTCTTTACAGTCTGATCCACCAGGGAAGCCCAAAATAGATAACTAATGAGAACCTACTGAACAGCCCAGGGAACTCTACTCAATTTTCTGTGGTGACCTAAATGGGAAGGGAAATTTAAAAGGGGGGATGAATGTATATGTATAGCTGATTCACTCTCTTGTACAGCAGAACATTGTAAAGCACTACACTGTTTAGTTAAGTCATGTCCAACGCTTTGCAACCCCATGGACTGTAACCCAAAAGGCTCCTCTGTCCATGAGATTTTTCCAGGCAAGAATACTGGGGCAGGCTGTCATTTCCTTCTCCAGGGGATCTTCCTGACGCAGGGATCAAACCTCATCTCCTGCTTGTCAGGCAGATTCTTTACAACTGAGCGCACCTGGGAACCTCAAAGCAACTGCACTCCAATAAAAATTAATTTACCAAAAGCAATGGGCAGGTTCAAATCACTGAATTCTTCCCTTATCCTATTAGAATATGCAAGCAAACCACAAGAAGAAGCATATGATCTTAGAGGCATAGACCACACAGCTGAAGTGTATAGTATACGTGGGTCAGGATATGAGCCAGCATATTTTTGTTTATCATTCTGTTTTTTCCTAACTTTACTCACATTTTTAATGTATACATAAACTCTGTAGCTATCCAACTTTAATTCATGTTTCATGATTTACATGATTCATTATATGCTGTATTTCATGCTTAACCGCCTTTTGGAGAGTTACATATTATTTCTTTCTTTTGAACATCACTATTTTTCATTGTGATGTGCCTGTTTGTGATATGCCTTTCATTTTCTTATGCTTTCTGCAAGAGAAAAAGAATAAAGGAGGTGGCATTTAAATTAAAAAGCTATTAATTAAATATATCTACCTACATACACAAAATTATAGTCATATATATATATATATGTATATATATATATATATCTTGCTATTTGATGACATTTTCTTAGAAACTTAAGGAAAATTAAATAATAAAGGGAGAAAATAAGGTGACACTAATTAAATTTATATTCATTTTCCCACTAGGACCACAGTGTGAAATACCTGTCTTAGCATTCTGAATGACTGCCTGAAATAAAATTTGGTCTGTCTAAGCTTTCAAACATTTCAATATTGGAAACTGTCATGATTCCTCATCATTTTGCCTTCAAATATTATTTTTTTCATAGTTACATTATTATGCCCACTGAATAGTCCAATGTCATTCTTGCTTCAGTGTTTTCTGTAAAATAACTATTGATAAATATTTATCAATGAAAATGATCTTATTTGCCTTTATCACTTCTTTTCTAGTATTCTGTTTATTATTAATATGTGAAGCATCTTCTCGAAGATAAAAATTGCTTCTACTCCTGAGTCTCCTAATTTAGATGGCAGATTCTTGTGTGTGCAACCTTCTCTAGTTATGTCTCATCATCTATCTGCCTGTCTGGCTTTAAGAAAATTTATAGAAATCCTTATATGCATATAACCTTCATCAACATCATTAAAATGGTCTTAGATTCTGTACAGAATTCCTGAATTTATTGTTACAAGGAAGGCAATTTTAAGATACACCGAAAAAAGTTGCATTAACAAGCATGCATGTGGTAAGACAACAATAAATTATATACCAAATTTGAGGACATTTATGCACTTAAAGCTTTACTTTAGAAAACTGCTTATAGCCCAGAAAGTGGGGAGCTCAGAGGCAAGGATGTTTAAGCCTGACACAGTCACATGAAAGGTGAGATGGGATGGGACACAGAGTAGGGAAGACAGTGCATGGTTCAACCAGCGATGAATGTGGGGACTGGAGGTAGACTTCCAAACCCAGACACTGAGATGTCAAAGCAGAACTGGGAAAGTGTATGAGAGTCTAGAATTTGCGGGTGAAAAAGAACTCTCAAAAACTGTGAGAGCTTCTGGAACCTAAGTCTGAGTTTTCACCGCTTTGTTTGCTGTATCTATCATAGAGTCTGGCACATAAACGACCTAAGTGTTAGCTGAATGACTAATATGTGAATGAAGTGGAAACCCACCTGAGTTAAAATAAGGAGTAGGATTTTTTTCTTGGGGGAGGTACACCAAGCTTGCCTTTCTTGCACATTATCTTCAAAATAATACTGATTTTCTTTACAATTTTAGAATGTTCAAAACTCTTCCCTGCTGAAGAATTTGCTCATGCTGAGCCATCTTCCTCAAAAACATTTCCACGGCAGTCTTTTTGGTCTCAACTCAGAAGCCACATCCTCAGAAAAAGGGCTTCCCTGACCTACTGCATCTTAAGCATCTCCTCTAATATGACTCTCTGTCTTTTCACTCTTAATCTTCTACCTAGCAGCTAATTTAATCTTAAATTATCTCATCTATGAAAAACTTCATTTGTTTACTATGTTCTTTTCCCTAAGAATATAATCATTTTGAGAACAAAAACCTTGTCTATCCTGTTCATTGCTTTAATTTCATTTCCTTGAACACAATGTGAAATATTTGTTGAACGAATAAACTTCTGTATAAAGTATGACTTTTTATATCAATATTCTTTGGACTGAAAAGGTAGAAAAACCTCAAGTGGCAAAAAATAAAATAAAATTTATTGGTTTCATCATTAAAGAGCTAATATATGAATTGAAGAGATTCTTACCACAAAACAATGTCATGAGGATGCGTGCATCAGCTTTGTCTCTTTGGGGACAGCTCCATTGCCAAGTTCTGTATAATGGCAGCTTTAATAAGTCGATTTTCCCCAAGAGCCCAACCTATTTCTTCTTGGTTATGCCCTTGTCGCCAACCTGATTACCTGCCAGAAGAAAGAAGCTGCTTAATCAAAACCTTAAAGATGATTCTTGGGAGTCACAAGAGGCATCAATCCCACTCAAGTCACCTGCCTGAGAATGGGGTAGGGTTGGTTTCCCAATTCTGATTATATCATTATCAGAATGAAAGAGAACAGATACTGGGCACTGAACACAAAATACTCTTCACAATATCTTTCTTTGAGTCCCTTACTTGCCATCCATTATAGCTAGATTCAAACCTGTCATTTTATGTGAATGTTATTTAGATTTATGCAATGCTGCTATTTCTGATCAGAATCAGGAAAACAGAAAGGAGTGTTGAGTCTATGTTACTTAATATTCTTTTCATTGTTCATTAATATTTCTGTAGCTCTTGCATGCTTAGTCACTCAGTAGTGTCTGACTCTTTGCAACCCTTTGGACTGTAGCCAGCCAGGCTCCTCTGTCTTTTGGGATTTTTCGGGCAAGAACACAGGAGTGAGCTGCCATTTCCTCCTCCAGGGATCTTCCCTCCCTAGGGATCAAACCTGTGTCTCTTGTGTTTCCTGCCTTGCGGGCAGATTCTTAACCCACGGAGTCATAGTGCCAGCTACCACTCTGCCCTAAGACCTCCACAGGGAGCAAGATCAAGATCGCCATCCCCACTGAGGCTCATCCCATCCTATATCAGTCTTAAATTACTGGACCACGACTGTTTCCTTTGAGCTGAGACCAGATAATACTTACCAAAGTCTCAGTGGTACAGCCTGCAAAGCTCTGGAGAAATGGTTGCCAGTGCTATGGCACGCAGTGATTTCTCTGCCTCAGGAAATTTCCTCTTTATTTCTTCTCCATCCTCAGACTACCTTACTTAAAGGGCTCTCAAATTCAGCATGCCCAACACTGAACAAACCAACTTCGCTGAGTAGTACTTCTGCCTGCCTTCTACACTCTAGATATGGTACAGGTTTCCCCCTCATCAGCCAAAAATAGAATGTTTTTATAAGCCGGAGTGGTGTTAAACGAGGCAGCATGTTCCCTAGGACATATCTTACTAAGGGATGCACGAAATAAATTGCAATAAAACACAGATGCTCGCATCCAGTTCAAAGCTGGAAACTTGATGCTGAGATGCTGAATGTAATTCCCTGGGAAGTAGCGGGAGAGTCCCACTCTCACTGCTCAGGGTATATGCTGCCTCTAGCTACAAAACAAAGCCTGAATGCTATTTTTGCTTTTCGCCTCTTTTCATAAAAGTGAAAATTCTCTTCAAATTTCTTTAATTAATACTAGATATACTTATGGACTTCCCGGGTGGCTCAGCTGGTAAAGAATCTGCCTGTGACGCAGGAGAACCTGATTCGATTCCTGGGTCAGGAAGATGCCCTAGAGAAGGGATAGGCTACCCATTTCAGTATTCTCGGGCTTCCCTGGTGGCTCAGATGGTAAAGAATCTGCCTGCAATGCAGGAGACCTGGGTTTGATCCTTGAGTTGGTAAGATCCTCTGGAGAAGGGAACAGCTACCCACTCCAGTATTCTTGCCTGGAAAATCCCCATAAACAGAGGAGCCTGACAGAAAGAGTCAGACAGGACTGAATGACTAAGCACAGCACAGATACATATAGATGAGCCAAAGGATCCTGGTGTGTGATTTTTGTTATATGTCAACTTGTTTTAAAAATTTAATGGAAATTAGACTATGGTGTTTATACTGATTTCTTATATTTATTCCTAACTTGCTAAAATGAAATATTTTTTAAAGACTTTTCTTTTCAAATGGTTTTGTGTTTATAGAAACGTTGCAAAAATAAGTACAGAGAGTTCCAGTATACCCCTCACCTCACATTGGGTTTCCCTCTTTAACACTTTATATTACCATTGTACACTTGTCAAATCCCAGGCACTAACACTGGCACATTTACTATTAACAAAACTCCAAACTTTGTTTGGATTTTACCAGTTTTGGCATTCATCTCCTCTTTCTGTTCCATGATCCCGTTCAGGGCTGACACCTTGCATTTCGTTGTCCTGTCTCTCTGTCCCCTCTGATTGTGACAGTTTCCTCGGTCTGTTCTCTTTTCCTGACCTTGACAGTCTTGAGAAGTACTAGCCAAATATGCTGTAAAACATCTCCAACCGAGGTTTGTCTGTTTTCTCATGACTAAATTGAGGCAAAATGAAAAATTTCAGGGAAATAGACCTTGTTTAAGGAGTCCTATTTTAAGGAATCCTTTTCTTAGTGTGTGAAAATAGCCTGTGAAAATTTTCTTGGTTTATTCTGCCCACAGTCAGAACCCAAAACAAGATCCATCAAGATTAAATCATACGTTGCCGTTTTTATTTTAAAGAATTGTTGAAGCATCTTTTCACGTTACAGTGGTTTTGAAACGTTAGATGCTCTGGTTGCCAGCTGGGATAGAATTGGGAGTACCTCCACTGCCCCTCAGTTAAGCTGAACTGGGGATGCCTGACTCTTGCCTGCTCAGGTTGGCATTTTTCTGAGGCACTGATCTCTGTTGCTAGTCTCTGAGGAGGTCAAAGTCAGACTTTGGAAAAGCCTTTGGACATTAGGAATCTGCTGTATGTGCTAAAATGGTGAAAAGAAAATGTTACACAAACTCAGAGCTTCATTTACTACATGTTTTCCTATTTATCCATTTTAATCATTAACCAAACAAGCCACATAAGCTCCCCAAATGAAATGTGGTTTAAGAAGAGATTAAGGGTCTAAGTTGGGGTTGAATTTAAATACTAATATCATTCAATTAAGAGTCAGTGAGAGAGAAGGATGTTTACCATTTTGCTTGCCTCTGCAGCAATTATAAATACTTCCATTGCTCTGAATGACTTTTCAGTTCAGTCGAACAGTCTCGTCCGACTCTTTGCGATGCCATGGACTGCAGCAGGCCAGGCTTGCCTGTCCATTACCAACTCCCGCAGCTTACTAGAACTCATGTCCATCGAGTCAGTGATGCCATCCAACCATCTCATCCTCTGTCATCCCCTCCTCCTCCTGCCTGTAATCTTGCCCAGCATCAGGGTCTTTTCAAAGACCCTGGTGGCCAAAGTATTGGAGTTTCAGCTTTAGCATCAGTCCTTCCAATGAATATTCAGGACTGATTTCCTTTAGAATGGACTGGTTGGATCTCCTTGCAGTCCAAGGGACTCTGAAGAGTCTTCTCCAACACTGCAGTTCAAAAGCATCAGTTCTTCAGTGCTCAGCCTTCTTTATAGTCCAACTCTCACATCCATACATGACTACTAGAAAAACCATGGCTTTGACTAAACGGACCTTAGTTCTTCAGTGTTCAGCTTTCTTTATAGTCCAACTCTCACATCTATACATGACTATTGGAAAAACCATGGCTTTGAGTAAATGGACCATTGTTGGCAAAGTAATGTCTGTATTGTTTAATATACTGTCAAGGGAGATCCAACCAGTCCATTCTGAAGGAGATCAACCCTGGGATTTCTTTGGAAGGAATGATGCTAAAGCTGAAACTCCAGTACTTTGGCCACCTCATGAGAAGAGTTGACTCATTGGAAAAGACTCTGATGCTGGGAGGGATTGCGGGCAGGAGGAGAAGGGGACGACAGAGAATGAGATGGCTGGATGGTATCACTGACTCGATGGACGTGAGTCTGAGTGAACTCCTGGAGTTGGTGATGGACAGGGAGGCCTGGCGTGCTGTGATTCATGGGGTCACAAACAGTCGGACATGACTGAGCGACTGAACTGAACTGAACTGAACTGAGGTTGGTCATAACTTTTCTTCCAAGGAACAAGCATCTTTTAATTTCATGGCTGCAGTCATCTTCAGTGATTTTGGAGCCTCCAAAATTAAAGTCTGACACTGTTTCCACTGTTTCCCCATCTATTTGCCATGAAGTGATGGGACCAGATGCCATGATCTTCATTTTCTGAATGTTTAGCTTTAAGCCAGCTTTTTCACTCTCCTCTTTCACTTTCATCAAGAGGCTTTTTAGCTCCTCTTCACTTTCTGCCATAACGGTGGTGTCATCTGCATATCTGAGGTTATTAATATTTCTCCCAGCAATCTTGATTTCAGCTTGTGCTTCATCCAACTCAGCTTTTCTCATGATGTACTCTGCATTTAAGTTAAATAAGCAGGGTTACAATATACAGCCTTGATGTACTCCTTTCCCATTTTAGAACCAGTCTCTTGTTCCATGTCCAGCTCTAACTGTTGCTTCTTGACCTGCAAACAGATTTCTCAGGAGGCAGGTAAGGTGGTCTGGTATTCCCATCTCTTTCAGAATTTTCCACAGATTATTGTGATCCACAGAGGCTTTGGAGTAGTCAATAAAGCATTAGTAGATGTTTTTCTGGAACTCTTTTGCTTTTTTGATGACCCAGTGGATGTTGGCAATTTGATCTCTGGTTTCTCTGTCTTTTCTAAATCTAGCTTGAACATCTGGAAGTTCATGGTTCATGTCCTGTTGAAGCTTAGCTGGAGAATTCTGAGCATTACTTTGCTAGTGTGTGAGATGAGTGCAATTGTGCAATAGTTTGAACATTCTTTGGCATTGCCTTTCTTTGGGATTGGAATGAAAACTGACCTTTTCCAGTCCTGTGGCCACTGCTGAGTTTTCCAAATTTGTTGGCATATTGAGTGCAACACTTAACAGCATCATCTTTTAGGATTTGAAATAGCTCAACTGGACTTCCATCACCTCCACTAGCTTTGTTCATAGTGATGCTTCTTAAGGCCCACTTGACTTCACATTCCAGGATGTCTGGCTCTAGGTGAGTGATAACACCATAGTGATTATCTGGGTCATGAAGATCTTTTTGTACAGTTCTTCTGTGTATTTTTGCTTCCTTTTCTTAATATCTTCGTCTTCTGTTAGGTCCATACCATTTCTGTCTTTTATTGAGCCCATCTTTGCATGAAATGTTCCCTTGGTATCTCTGATTTTCTTGAAGAGATTTCCAGTCTTTCCCATTCTGTTATTTTCCTCTATTTCTTTGCACTTCACTAAGGAGAGCTTTCTTATCTCTCCTTGCTATTCTTTGGAACTCTGCATTCAAATGGATATCTCTTTCCTTTTCTCCTTCGCCTTTCATGTCTTTTCTTGGCTATTCTAAGGCCTCCTCTGACAACCATTTTATCAGTGAAAAATGGAAACCCCACATAAACATTGTCTTTAAGTGCCATAAAGATGAGTAATCTAAAGGCAAAGTTGTTCAAAGCCATTTCTGTAACAAGAGATAGGCAAATTTTCCACAACCTCCTAAGGCAGCCTAAGAACAGGATTTAGAGGTTATCAAGACATTTTACCTGTATACACAGAATAACAACACTTACATAATGGCTTGGAAATCTATGTGTCAAATAGAAAAGTAATGTTCCCTATGTTTAAAAATACTTTGTTCAGAAATGAAATACGTCATGGGATGCAGATTCTCCTCTACATATTTACTGAAACTACGTTACTTCTAATAGATGTAAATCATTGATGTTGCACTTAATACTTTATAATAATACTACTTTATACTAATAGCACCTATTATTTCTCCAGGATTGAAGAATTCCAAAGAAAACACGATTTGCGGACTTCCTCTGTTAGAAAACTGTGATTTCATTTGTAAAATAAGTAACTAAGAACCAGATCATATGAAAAAATTGGTGCACTGAATGTTAACTGGTAAAGAATGACCAGATTCCTTAGGAGTCAGTGCTTTTAAAGAAACTCATCCACGTTTGTGCCTTTAATTATACGATCTTTTCTTTTTATCCCCCCTTACTATTCATAATAAAAACATGACCACATTTACTATACATCAAATAAAAATGTTAACAAAATACTCCTTTACATACTCACTGTCAGTAAAGTATGTGTACATTCTTTAAAAAAAAGAATGGGATTTAGATCTTTATAAACTTGAGTTAGATATTTTGGGTGAAATTTTTAAAAGAGCATAAATTGAAAAGTTATTTTTCATTTTGATAGTCATGATATACTGGTTAATAAAAATGCTTGGGGCTTCCCTGGTGCCTCAGTAGTAGAGAATCCACCTGCCAGTGCAGAAGACATTGGTTTGATCCCTGGTCCAAGAATATCGCACATGCCTTAGAGCAACTAAGCCCGTGCACCACAACTATTGAGCCTGTTCTCTAGAGAGCTGCAACTACTAAGCCCGTGTGCTGCAATTACTGATGATGCTGTGAAAGTGCTGCACTCAACATGCCAGCAAATTTGGAAAACTCAGCAGTGGCCACAGGACTGGAAAAGGTCAGTTTTCATTCCCATCCCAAAGAAAGGCAACGCCAAAGAATGCTCAAACTACCGCACAATTGCACTCATCACACGCTAGTAAAGCAATGATCAAAATTCTCCAAGCCAGGCTTCAGCAATACGTGAAGCATCAACTTCCAGATGTTCAAGCTGGTTTTAGAAAAGGCAGAGGAACCAGAGATCAAATTGCCAACATCCTCTGGCTCATTGAAAAAGCAAGAGAGTTCCAGAAAAACATCTATTTCTGCTTTATTGACTATGCCAAAGCCTTTGACTGTGTGGATCACAATAAACCGTGGAAAATTCTGAAAGAGATGGGAATACCAGACCACCTGACTTGCCTCTTGAGAAACCTATATGCAGGTCAGGAAGCAACAGTTAGAACTGGACATGGAACAACAGACTGGTTCCAAATAGGAAAAGGAGTACATCAAGGCTGTATATTGTCACCCTGTTTATTTAACTTCTATGCAGAGTACATCATGAGAAAAGCTGGACTGGAAGAAACACAAGCTGGAATCAAGATTGCCAGGAGAAATATCAATAACCTCAGATATGCAGATGACACCACCGTTATGGCAGAAAGTGAAGAGGAACTAAAGAGCCTCTTGATGAAAGTGAAAGAGGAGAATGAAAAGGTTGACTTAAAGCTAAACATTCAGAAAACAAAGATCATGGCATCTGGTTCCATCACTTCATGGCAAATAGATGGGGACACTTCATGGCAAATAGATGGGGAAACAGTGGAAACAATGTCAGACTTTATTTTTGGAGGCTCTAAAATCACTGCAGATGGTGACTGCAGCCATGAAATTAAAAGACGCTTACTCCTTGGAAGAAAAGTTATGACCAACCTAGATAGCATATTTAAAAGCAGAGACATTACTTTGCCAACAAGGGTCTGTCTAGTCAAGGCTGTGGTTTTTCCAGTTGTCATGTATGGGTGTGAGAGTTGGACTGTGAAGAAGGCTGAGCACTGAAGAATTGTTGCTTTTGAACTGTGGTGTTGGAGAAGACTGTTGAGAGTCCCTTGGACTGCAAGGAGTTTCAACCAGTCCATTCTAAAGATCAGCCCTGGGTGTTCTTTGGAAGGAATTAATCTAAAGCTGAAATTCCAGTACTTTGGCCATCTCATGTGTAGAGCTGACTCACTGGAAAAGACTCTGATACTGGAAGGGACTGGGGACAGAAGGAAAAGGGAACGACAGAGGATGAGATGGCTGAATGGCATCACCAACTCAATTTACATGAGTTTGAGTGAACTCCAAGAGATCGTGATGGACAGGGAGGCCTGGTGTGCTGCGATTCATGGGGTTGCAAAGAGTCGGACACGACTGAGCGACTGAACTGAACTGAAGCCCCCTGGAGTCCATGCTCTGCAACAAGAGAAGCCACCACAATGAGAAGCCCATGTACCACAACTAGAGAGTAGCCCCCGCTCTTCACAACTAGAGAAAAGCCCATGCAGCAATGAAGACCCAGAACAGCCAAAAATAAAATTAAATAAGTAAATAAATAAATGTTTTTAAATTCTTTTATCAAAAACTATTGTCATATTATTTCTTTTTACATGTCCTTGATTATTGGTAATTCTACCATCAAAATAGTTGGAATTATTAATAATTATTTTTTATTTCCTCATTGACTTGGCATACCACTAGGTTCTTGATAAAGAAAATTTAAAAGGGTCACATGGGTGAGAGAACAACCAGGAATTTTAGTGTTAAAGTGAACTGGCTTCAAATCTTGGCTCAGCCACTGTGATTTTGAGCAAATTGTTTTACTTCTGATTATCATGACATTTTTGAGACAGTGATAACTGCATCTCAGTGTGTAATGAAGACTATATGATAAAATATACTGAAAATACCAAGCTTAGTACCTAAAACAAAGCCAGTGTATATATATAATTCTTTGTATATGTTATTTCTAAACTGACCATCCATTCAGAATTGAATTTCCTGGGAGAAATTGCTTCTCTGTTTGTCTCAGGGAGAGGGTTCAAGAGTGGAGGACACAGACAAAGCAGGCCTAAAGAGAGAAAAAGACTGGAAATCCAACTCATGGTCCAAAATACTTAATAACTAGAAAAGATGAGAATGTCTTTTAATAAATTCAACCATATAAATATTTATATTTATAAAAATAACTGCTGGTAAGAAAGTGAGTTCTAATGACTATATGATCCAAGAAAATTTATAGATTCAATGCAATCCCTATCAAATTACCAATGGTATTTTTCACAGAACTGGAACAAAAAAACTTTAAATTTGTAGAGACACAAAAGAACCCAAATAGACAAAACAATCTTGAGAAAGAACAGAACTGGAGGAATCATCATCCCTCACTTCAGACTATACTATAAAGCTACAATAATCAAAACAGTATAGAATGGATACAAAAACAGACACATAGATCAATGGAATATGATAGTAACCCAAGAAATAAACCCACATACTTATGGTTAATTAATCCATGACAAGACAAGAATGCACAATAGAGAAAAATAGTCTCTTTAATAAGTGGTGCTGGGAAGACTAGACAGCTACACGTAAAAGAATGAAACTAGAACATTCTCTAACATTATTATAAAAAATAAACTCAAAATGGATTAAAGACTTAAATGTGAAACCAGATAATATTAAACTCCTAGAGGAAGGCATAGGCAGGACACTCTTTTGACAAAAATCACGGCAATTTTTTTTTCTTTTGATCTTTCTCCTAGAGCAATAGAAAGAAAAACAAAAATAAACAAATTGGACCTAAACAAACATAAAAGCTTTTGCACAGCACAGACAACCATAGCAAAAGACAACCTACAGAATGGGGAAAAATATTTGTGAAGGATTTGACCAACAAGGGATTAATTTCTAAAATATGCAAACAGCTCAGACATCTTGGTATCAGAAAATAATCAATCAAAAAAAAAAAAAAATGGGCAGAGGACCTAAAGAGACATTTCTCCAAAGAAGATATGCAGATAGTCAACAGGGACAGAAAAAGATGCTTAATAGATCTGGGTCTGAAACCATGTTCTCTCAATCACTAGTTGTGTGACTTTGGGCAAGTCAATCTACTTCCGTGAGTCACAGTCATTTGTAGAAAGGGGGACAGCGATAAGACTCCATAAACTTTGTGGTGAGGATTAAATAAGTTAATATGTGTAAAAACCTAGCAGGATATGTGTACCCAACATGCACACAATAAATATTTCACTGCTACAACATACTGACTTGTCGAGCTCCGTGAAGTTCTGGGGCTACATGCTGGTCTCTGTAGATTTGAAGAAGGGACATTTGACTGATTCCTATAAACAAAGTTAGATGCTAAGAGAACATTTTTAAAAAGTGACTCAAAAATGTATTTTTAAAACAAACTTTAATTTATCCCACATGCCATTTGGAATACAGTAATAGAACAAAGAAAAAATAATAAATTCAGTGTGACCATCACTATAAATGATTACAAACAAAATCTGTTTGCAGGCATAAGCTCACTGACCAAGAAAACCTTGTGTTAAGGTTTACAAGAGAGTGAAGACTTGAGATTTGGCTGGTCACAGAGGGGACATTCAAAAGGAGGAATATGTGCAATATTCTTTTTTGAATAATTTCCCTTTACTAGAATGAAACAAGTTTCTCACACATTTATTATTTTAACAAAATCCAGACAACTTATCTTCCAGTGTGTACTTGTTCTGTGATCTTTAATCTTTCAATGTACATTTTTAGACCTTAATTGTTCCTATGCACAGACAAAATAAATGGAATGACAGAACTCCCTTCAAGTGGAAAAGAGAATACTGATTTGTTTAAAGGCAAATGTCACATACCAAATGATTTCTAAAACCAAGCAACTGAAATGTTTCTCTACCCAAAAGGAGCAGAAGAATGAACATCCCAGAGCAAGTACTGCACATTAGTTCAGAAAAGAATTTGATGCCAAAATAAGGTAATGAACTGCTCCACTGACTTTCTCCTTTTGTGGCTTTAGTTTTTATAGGAGCCAATTCATGGCGCCTGAAAATGGGCTGTGAACACCGGAGCCCTGAGTGCTCAGCTCTGGAGCTAAGCAGCGGGATACAGGCCAAGCTCCTCTGACACAACGAGATGAACCAGCTCTTCAAAGACACAGATGTGGATTCACAGAGCATCCTCAGTTTCTCCTTTGCTTCCTTCCAGGCCTGTGTTAAGTTCTAATGGCCTGGAAGATTCCTCCATTAGAATCTCATCTCCCTGCCTCCCGCCGCTTTCCTTGGTCTCTTCGTGGATCAACTGTGGCAGGCAGTCCTGCTCCGAGTTACTCCAGACGTAGCCAGGTAAAGTCACGTGGCTGTCGGGCTGTCGGCTGGCTGGTTTGGCTGCTTTGCCTGAGATGAGCACCACGCGCGTGCCGGCCGCCATCTGCGACTGACTGCTGGTGCTGTGCGTCAACGTGGTGAGCACGGAGCCGTATCTGTGGCCGCCGCACGGGGGCGTCCTTTTCCAGTCCACCGAGAGATTCCACCGACTCCACAACTTCTTCACCTCAGACTGAACCTAAACGCCACAAGGACCATTTCATGCATCAAAAACTTTCAGAGGCCCTGCACCCTTATTGGATGGATGTGTGCCCTGACTTCATTGATAGTAATAATCACTAAATTTCCACTGTCTACCAGGGACTTTACATATACAGTTGACACTTCAACAACACAGGGGTGCCCACCACCTGCAGCTGAAAAACTCTATGAATTCTCAGTTAGCCTGTATCTGGAGTTCCACATGGACGGACTCAACCAACCCCAGTAGTGCATATATAGTGAAAATGTATATTTTCAACTGTGTATTCTCTCTCAGTCTCTTCCTGAGAGATGTTATTACTGAAATGAGCAAACTGAGGCTTAGAGAGAGGCAAAAAGATTTGTCCAAGGTTAGTGCTTTAATAGAAGTTGAAATGCAGCCAGTATAAATGGCTCATGGGAGAGGGGAAAAAGGGGGTCTGGGTTGGAGGAACAATATGGATACATAGTGTCAGCTGAGGCTGTGGCAGGGCATGGAAGCTGGTTATCTGTAAATGGAACTGTAAGCCTATCACTGCACAAGCATAATGAAGGAGAGAAACCGGGAAGAAGACTGGACTATGAGAAGTGGGCACTGCAAGGGCATTCTTAGCAGGGTAGGGCTCTCGTTTCCATTCTTGCTGCTGAAGATTCAGTTCTGCTACTGCAACTTTCCAGAAGGGAGCTTTTTGAAAGTTCCATAGGAAGCAGTAGAAACCTGATAAGCTGATGTCACCTAGAAGATTGGTACCATTCTTTCTCTCCAGGCAATTCCTAAATGAACTGAAATTGTCCCATCACCATCAGGTAGGTTAAAAAATGTCACAGTGTTCTAATGGGTTATTCCCAGAGAGTTATATTTGATTTTCTTACAGAACTTGAAATTAAATGTAAGTTGAAGCACTGACTGGGATATGATGTTCATTGTCCTTCCAAGTATCAATTTGTATTCCAACAAATTGGGTTTCTGACATCAAGGTCTGCAACTGAATTGACATTGGAAGACCTTGGCTTATTTACATTATTCTTGCTTTCTCAAAATAATTTATGATGAAAATATCTCCTTGCTCCCTGCCCATTCTTTCCTGTAACCCCTGGAGATTCTAAAGAGATTCAGGTCATATTGTGATAGCCATTTATACTCAGAGTTAGACCTACAGGAGGTCTGGGGTTCCTTCAAACTTACCTCTCCATTGCAATAGCAGTAGATGATAGACACAAAGAAACCCTGGAAGAGAAAATAGAATGTTTAAGTTAATTAATTTTAATTATGAAGATCATAGCACTAAAGCATCTTGTGTCAAAATGCATATGTTGAAAAATGGGGTTTTTAAAATGATTCCTCCAGAAAATTATACAAGTTATTCTCTCCTAATATTTCCAAATCCTTAAATATACATGAAATTTGTCTGAGATCTTTCCTTGGTGTCAAATTAACCAAATAAATAAATAAAGTACTCCAGGATACATGAATAACTGATTTTCATCATGTTAATTTCATGTTTGCCATTCAGAATCATAGAACATCCCCTAGCTGGTAAGTGAAATTTATACACTGTGAATGTTGACAACTATAGGCATAGGGTATATTATAGTGAAAACACAAAATTCTTTTTCCCACTCATTCAAAAATATTTGTTGACTTTACACACTGTGAAATGCTCAGTGTTACACAGATAAACAATTTAATTAAGACAGATAAGGTCCCTGTTCTCTTACAGCTTACATTCTGGAAGAGAATACAGATGAATAAAAGATAAACAGCCACAGGAGAAAACTGTAAAATGATGAGATAAAGACTATTCAGGCAAAACAAGTGGTGTTGGAAGAGAAGAGTGGAGAAGATCTATCAGAGGGGATCTCGATGAAGACCTCTCTGAGAGGGTGACATTTAAGCTGATTTGAGTGAGAAGAAGCCAGGCCATATGAATATTAGAGGGAAGAGCATTCCAGGCAGAGAAAACAGCAAGTACAGCCCCTGAGGCAGAAGCGAGCCTGAGGAACAGAAACTGGATGAGCTAGTGTAGCTCAGACAGCGGGCAGCTTGGCACACGGTGTGAGGTGAGGCCACGGCTGGGCAGGACCCCTGCAACGCAGGGCTGTGCACACAAGGAAACAGTGTTTGGATTTCATTCTGACCGCGATGAGAAGCCGCTGGATATGTTCAGCTGATAAGTGGCATGGTCAGATTCATCTTTAAGCGTCTTCAGACTATTCTGTGAAGACTAGGTTGAAGGCAGGAGGTGGCAGCAAATGAACAGCGGGAAGAAGAGTCAGGAGGCGTGTGTAGCCGTCCACGTGAGGGATGATGGGGTGGTGTTTTCCACTGAGATCAAATGTATGGAAGCAACCTCTTCCTCTTCCTTGTCTCCCCTTCCCTTTTTTCCTCTCACCTGCCGATCCTGTCTTGTTTTCACTGACTTTCCATACACACACACAGATTCCTGCTCCCAAGGTGCCACGTATGTTACGGCAATATGCTTTCTTGTCTCACAGCCCAGGCTCCTGCTGTGGTAAGAGGTTAACCTGACCCCGCAGGTGGTAAGAGGTTAACCTGACCCCTGCAGGATAGAAAAGCACAGGTGCCAGAAAATAGCCCCTTTCCTGGCCCCTGGGAGACGGGGTGGGTGGTGCATGAAAGTCAGAGAAGAGGCAGAGACATGAGCTTGCAATTTGGCAGCATCGGAGAGGGGCTGGAGGAGCGGGGGGTGGAGAGGAGGGCAAAATATAGGAATCACATGACTAGATGGCACTCTCTACCTGAAAGGAGTTGAAAAAGAGCTCACAGTGCATCCGAATCTCCCACCCCAGCCCCGCAAAGGAATGGGGCAGACACACGAACACGATGTAATGCACACCAAAGACCAGCACCAGCACCAGTGTGGATTTGGCGAGTTTCCTGGAAGAGAACAGCAAGTCTTTTAATTAGTCAATATAGAGTGCCCTTCTGTAGACACTGGAGAAGGAAATGGCACCCCACTCCAGTATTCTGGCCTGGAGAATTCCATGGGCTGGATAGTCCATGGGTCGCAAAGAGCTGGACACGACTGACAGACTTCACCTCACTTTTCTGTAGACGTGTGCATGCTAAGTTGCTTCAGTCATGTCCAACTCTTTGAGACTCTATGGGCTGTAGCCAGCCAGGCTCCTCTCCTCGGGATTCTCCAGGAAAGAGTACTGGAGAGTGGGTGCCATTTCCTCCTCCAGGGGATTCCTGACCCAGGGATCAAACCCACATTTCTTGCATTGCAGGAGGATTCTTTACCACTGAGAACTGGGGAAGCCCTCTGTAGACACAGCTTTCTGGAAAAAAATAAAGCTTAGCAGGACTAACAGGGACTGATTTCCCCATCTCTTACCCACTGCTGCTGCAGCTGCTAAGTCATTTCAGTCGTATCCGACTCTTCGCGACCCCATGGACTGCAGCCCACCAGGCTCTTTCATCCATGGGATTTTCCAAGCAAGAGTACTGGAGTGGGGTGCTATCACCTTCTCTGCTCTGACTCACTACTTCTGCTAATTTTTCCCTGCCTCCCTCTTCTTCCTGTCACTTCTATTCTAAATCAGGCAGTTTATTCTCACTTCCGGTGATTACTATCCCCTGAAAGAAGTGAAAGTTGATCACTTATGTCTGACTCTTTGCAACATGGACTGTAGTCTGCCAGGTTCCTCTGTCCATGGAATTCTCCAGGCAAGAATACTGAAGTGGGTTGCCATTTCCTTCTTCAGAGGGTCTTCCTCACTCAGGGATTGAACCCAGTTCTCCTGCTTTGTAGGCAGATTTCTTTACCATCTGAGCTACCAAAGAAAACCACAATTATCCCCTAAGTCTTTCTAATCTCATTTATACTCTTTTTGCTTAAAGGATACTATTTTCATGAAATTGTAAAATGCCTTTTTTTTTTCTGTCCTAAATCTTCAGCTTCAACGTTTGAGATATTAAGAAGTGGCTCTTTCTCTAAGAAATATACCTCTTTCTCTAAGAATCATTTAACACCCCAGTAATCTCAAAGTAAAGTCAATCCTAAAGGAAATCAGTCCTGAATACTCATTGGAAGGACTGATGCTAAAGCTGAAGCTCCAATAATTTGGCCACCTGATGGGAAGAACTGACTCACTAGAAGAAACCCTGATGCTGGGAAAGATTGAAGGCAGGAGGGGAAGGGGATGGCAGAAGATGAGATGGTTGGATGGCATCACCGACTCGATGGACATAAGTCTGAGTAAGCTCTGGGGAGTTAGAGATGGACAGGGAAGCCTGGCATGCTGCAGTCCGTGGGGTCACAAAGAGTCAGACACAACTAAGCGACTGAACTAACTAAAAAAATCTCAAAGGATTGTAACCTTCCTTCCCTCACTAGTCTTTCCTTCAGTGTTCATCCTTCCTTTCTTTTTCCTTCTTTCCTTCTTTCCTTTCTTTCTTTCCCTACATACTTATTTTTTTCTTTTGGAAGAAAAAGTTTCAAAGATAATCCACTCTTTGTTCTCATCAGAGTTTTTCAAGTCTCTTGGGCAACTTTCTACTGAAAGTATAACTTCACATCATTCAGAAATAAAGGAAATAGTAGCTTTTATTCAGAACTAGAGAAATAAGCCTCTTTCCAACACAAGTGCACTTTTTCATTTTATGAAGATTGAAAGGCTACTTACATTTTTCCATTTCTATCATCCTTTGACCTTTGTCTTCACCAGTGGGATGTGACATGAGACAAGCTATACTAGTATAGCATGGACCCTTTACTGTAAATGCTTAGGCACAATTTACAGTACTACCACTTCCACCGTACTGAAAGTAACTAGAGCCAGCAGCTGATCACTCGTTCATACTGCGCGTCCTATTCTAGACCTCGGTCCATCTGTACCTGTAGTCTCTTCTGCCTGACAGTAAATGCTTCCTCCATGGTATAGGGGAATGCTTGTGAGAGAAGATGGAAATGCTGGCCATGGTTTCTTCCTTTCTGTGTCTGAGATAGCATTTCATGACAACATGAGGCAGAAAAAAATAGATTCTTGTTTGGGGATTGCAGAAACTAATCCACATGCTCCTGACTAGTGGGTGTATATGTTCAGTTGCCTAAAAGCCACTTCCAAAATGACTTAGAACCTCTGAAATGACCACTGGGAGAAACAGACATAGTCTTAAAATAGTTTGATAATGATTATAAATACTTAGGATATTCCTGGTGGCTCAGACAGTAAAAAGTCTGCCTGCAATGTGGGAAACCCAAGTTTGATCCCCGGGTCAGGAAGAACTCCTGAAGAAGGAAATGGCAGCCCTCTCTAGTACTCTTGCCTGAAGAATCCCATGGACAGAGTAGCCTGGTGGGCTGCCATCCAAGGGGTCACAAAGAGTCAGACACAACTGAGTGACTAACATTTTCATATTCATAAATACTTAATTGGTCCTTTTTTCCAACAAAGACTGAATAATATAACTCCTTCAATCAGTACATTTCAAAGTTTTTAAAAATCAGTTATTTGGGAGGTGCCAATTTGATGGGAAGGCTTCTCAGGTGGCACAGTGGTAAAGAATCTGCCTCCCAGTGCAGGAGAGGCAGGAAATGCAAGTTCAATCCCTAAGTCAGGAAAATCCCTAAAGAAGGATATGGCAACCCACGCCAGTATTCTTGCCTGGGAAAATCCCATGGACAGAGGAGCCTGATGGGAGGTTTGACCTGAGACACCCTTGTCCCACCCAGGGCAGGGAATTAGCAGTAATTATTGGCATGACAAATGAAAAAACCCTTCACCAATATAATTCCTAATCAACCCACTAATACTATACTAATGATCTTTTAACTTCTCAAAAGAGTCTGTATTTAGAAAGTTTTAAAGCATCTCATGCCTCTCACAGTTGGGGAGGTTGTAAACAATCACATGCGGCCGGGACGAACCTGATCAGGCAGGCCAGAGAACCTTCAGAGTTTGTAAGTTGAAACACTCTTGTCACGCCCAGGAATTTTTATTAACTGGAGCTGCAAGTTAACTCCTTTTCTGAGAGAAATGGTTATGGGGGAGAGCTCCCCGTAAAGTACTCTGGTTTTGGGGGTAGATGCTCGGGAACAGGGGGTTTCCTGAGGCTTGATCACGCCTTTGCGTATGCCAAGCTTCTTTCCTCATGACCTTTGCCATGGGCGGAGTTCCTCACGCTGGCCCCAGCAGGCAGGAAATGCAAGTTCAATCTCTAAATCAGGAAGATCCCCTAAAGAAGGATATGGCAACCCACGCCAGTATTCTTGCCTGGGAAAATCCCATGGACAGAGGAGCCTGACAGGCTACAGGCCATGGGGTCGCAGAGTCAGACACGACTGAGCATACAACATACACAGTCTGATGGGCAGACTGGAACCAATATAGCAGATACACTTTCTTGATTTTTTGTCATGTGTATGTGGTCACTTGCTAAGTCCTGTCTGACTTTTTGTGATCTCCTAGACTGTAGCCCACCAGGCTCCTCTGTCCATGGGATTTCCCAGGCAAGAATGCTGGAGTGGGTTGCCATTTCCTCCTTCAGGCGATCTTCTTGACCCAAGGATAGAATCTGCATCTCCTCCTTGGCAGGTGGATTCTTTACCACCGAACCACCAAGTAAGCCCTGGTTACAAAGTTTATTATAAAATCCCCATTGCTAAGAACATATTTTTTAAAACATACTTAGAATGAATTTAAGCACATGGTAAGGTTTGTTGTTATTTATATTTTCCTAAAATATATATACTTTTCTGATAAATAGCACAATTAAACCAAACAAAAATACACGTTCACAATTTAGTCTCTTAGAGATATTTCAGATCAATCGATACCTGTCCTTTAGTCTAAATAGTAACCAAAATATCTTCTTTTATGGATGTCTGTCTTAGAATTACCTGTATTGTTTTCTCGTGTCATGCCCAACCACATTGGTCTCCCAGATTTTAGTAGCCAGAACTCTAACAGTATTCAGAAACAGGATAAAATTCAGCTGAAAAAGAAGATAATATTACAAATAATTATAACTTAGTCTTCAAGTTGTTTGCAAAAATTTACATAAATTGAACTTCTTTGTATTCAAAGACTGAAAATTACTAATTCTGTAAATGTGAATGAGGAAACCTCAGATAAGATATTAAAAAGATAGTGATTCTTGATTTGCCCTCATGATAACACAGAGAAAATTTCAACAACACTAGAAATCAGAAATACCAGAGAATAATCTGCCAGAGTCCATGGGGGATTTCCAGGCCAAAGTTCAGATGAAGTGCTGTGGAAGACTGGTTAAAGTTACATATAAATGTAACTGACTGCCTTTTCAAAATGAATTACCCATTTCTGTATCTATTTTAGGGAGAATAACAGGGTTGCTTTGGGGATGCTATCTCTTCTACAATGTATGAAAAGCACTGGGTGAAGTATATATAAGGTTAGGGGGCGGGGGAAAAAGCCAAGTAAGATGCTGTATAAGATAAGAAAAGGTCCCAGCGTTGGCAGTTAAATTGAGATATGAGCACCACCAGAGACAATCAAGTTCTGGCTTTAAAAGGAGGGAGTGAGGAAAAGATATTGTACATTTTATGTCCAAGGGCCTCAAGGATTAGTGAAGAGGTCCAAAATGAAGAAGAAGAAAAGATCTCCAGGTCAGGGTTCATAAAGACGTGGAAGCCCGAACCCCCTGGGTCCCTTCATTCAAGGAGATGTCTATAGTCCAGGAAGTGCCAGTACTCAGGAATAATGGAAATATGGGTTACCAAGAGTAGATTTGTGTTAATGCCAGAGTAACAGCTCAAAGGGAGGACCTATCAACTCTGCAACCTGGGATAACTTATCCTCAGAGTTTTCAGTCCTTTCTGGTATTTGGAGAATTCCGGTTATTGGGTGATTTATGTGCCCCATTACCCAATTGAGTTTATCATCTGCATCAGCCCTTACCATTTTTGCCATCCTACCACTGACTACTCCATAGGCAACTCTCACCAATTTCATTGTTTCCCACAAGAATTGGGGGTCTTGAGACCCATATCGTAGAGAAACGACAGAGCTGTGCTGTGAACTTATAGAATAAGAATGTCTTCAGGTTAATAAGAGCTACTAAGTATTGAACACTCTCTCTAGTTTAAATGTTCACATAAATATGAGACAGGCATATTTATTATATATAAAGAAACTCTAGCTCAAGGAGGTTAGCTGATTTAACCTAGACTACCCAGCTACTAGCTGGAATTTGAACCAGGTCTGTATGAGTCTGTAATATGGAATTCTTAACCATTATCTTTATTTTTTAATTAAATTGAATTTTTTAATTTATTGAGGTAACAGTTTATAATAATACATAAGTTTCATGCATACAACATTATATTTCAGTTTTGGTATATACTACAGCATGTTTAACACCAAAAGTCAGTTTCTAGCCTTCGCCTTTACCCCTTTTGTCCTCCTCAACCCCTTCCTCTCTGGTAAACTCTGTATCTAAGTATTTGTTTTTATTTAGTTTGGTTTGCTCGTTTACTTTGTTTGAGGGTGTTTTTTTTAATTTTTCTATATCCCACATGTAAGTGAAATCATACAATATTTGTCTTTCTCTGTCTGACTTATTTTAGTTGGTGTAATATCCTCAAGATCCATCTGTATCACAAATGGCAAGATTTCACCTTTTATAACTGATTCATATTCTACTATGTGCTTGAGTGTGTGTGTAGATAAATATAGATATATAGGTATCACATCTTCTATGTCTATTCATCTATCAATGGGCACTTGGGTTGTTTCCATACCTTGACTACTGTAAAAAAAAAAAATGCTGCTAGGACTATAGCGGTGCATATATCTTTTGAATTAATGTCTTTGCATTCTTTGAGTAAATAGCCAGAAGTGGAAAAACTGGATTGTATATGATAGTGCTATTCTTCATTTTCTAAGGAATCTCAATACTGTTTCCATAGTGGCTACACCAATTCACATTCTCCACATTCTCTCCAACATTTCTTATTTCTCATTTTTTGATAATAGCCATTCTAATGGACATGGAATGATACCTCACTGTGGTTTTGATTTGCATTTCCCTAATAATTAGTGATACTGAACATCTTTTTGGTGCTTGTTGATCATCTATATATCTATTCAGCTCCTCTACCCATTTGTGTTTTTGTTGCTGTTTAGTTGTATAAGTTCTTTATATGTGTTGGATATTAGTCCCATTATTAGAATAATGATATATAATTTGTAAATATTTGCCCATTTGGTAGGCTGTGCTTTTGCTGCTGCTAGCTTTCTTTGCTATGCAGGGGCTTTCTAATTTGATATAGTCCCATTTGCTTATTTTTGCTTTTGTTTCCCTTACCTGAGGAGACATACCCAGAAAGAAATTGCTAAGATCCATGCCAAAGAGCATACTGCTTATGTTTACTCCTAGGAGTTTACGGTTTCAGGTCTAACACCCAAGTCTAATCCACTCTGATGGTTTTTGGGTATTGTGTGAGACAGTAGTCCATTTTCATTCTTTTGCAAATGGGAATCCAGTTTTCTCAACACCGTTTTTGAAAAGACTATACTTTCTCCATTGCGTCTTCTTTGTTCCTTTGTTGTAAACTGATTGTCAATATATGCGCAGGTTTATTGCTGGTCTCTCAATTCTGTTCCACTCCGCTGTGTCTGATTTTCAGCCAACACTATTCTGTTTTGACTACTATAGCTATGTAATAATTTTGAAATCAGGGAGAGTGATATTTCCAGCTTTGTTCTTTTCTCTCAGGATGTCTTTGGCTATTCAGGAAACTTTTGTGGCTCTCTATAAAAATTTTTTAATTTTTATGTTCTAGTTTTGTATATAATATCCTTAGGATTTTGATGGTGATTGCATTGAATATGTATATTTCTTTGGGTAATGTAGACATTTTCACAATATTATTTCTTCCAATCCATCAGCACAGACTGTTTTTCCATTTCTTTATGTAGTCTTCCATTTCTTTCATCCTGTCTTATAGTTTTCAGTGTAGATATTATTCACCTCCTTGGTTAAATTTGTCCCTAGGTATTTTATTCTTTGTGCTACAATTGTAAATGGGATTGCTTTCTTAGTTTTTCTTCTTACTAGTTCATTATTAGTGTACAGAAATGCAACAATTTAGTATATTGATTTTGCACCCTGAAACTGTACTGAACTTACTAGTTCTAACAGTTCTTTTATGGAGTCATCAGGGGTTTTTATGTATAAAATCATGTCATTCACATTGATAGCATTAGTTTGACTTCTTCCTTTTTAATTTGGATGCTTTTTATTTCCGTTTCTGGCCTACCTGCTCTAGCTAGGGCTTCCAATGTTGAATAACAGTGGTAAGTGTGGGCAGCCTTGTCTTGCTCCTGCTCTTAGAGGGATAGGTTTCAGTTTTTCATTGTTGAGTATGATGTTAGCTGTGATTATCATGTATGGTCTTTATTAAGTTGAAGTACATTCCTTTGATATCCATTTTATTGAGTTTTTATCATCGGTGGACATTGAATCTTATCAATTACTTTTTATGCATCTATTGAGATGACAGGGAGGCCTGGCATGCTGCAGTCCATGGGGCTGCAAAGAGTTAGACACAACTGAGCGACTGAACTGAATTGAGATGATCACGTGATTTTTATCTTTCATTTTTTTAATGTGGTATATCATGATAGATTTGCAGTCATTGAACCATCCCTGAATCTCTGGAATGAATATCACTTTATATAATGTATAGTGCTTTTAATATGTTATTGTATTAAGATTGCTAATATTTTGTTGAGGGTTTTTGCAATATTTTATTGGGCTTCGTTTGTTCTTTTCTAGTTCATTTAGGTGTAAAGTTAGATTGTTAGACTGTGAGATTTTTCTTGTTTGAGATATGCCTGTATTGCTACAGACTTCCCTCTTTAGTACCACCTTTGCTACATCACATGGATTTTGGTATGCTGTATTTTCATTTTCATTTATCTTAATTTTTTTTTTCATTTCTACTTTGATTTCTTCTTTGTTGTTGTTGTTCAGTTGTCTGGTCATGTCCAGCTCTTTGCGACTCCATGGACAGCAGCACAGCAGGCTTCCCTGTCCAGCATCAACTCCTGGAGCTTGCTCAAACTCATGTCCATCGAGTCAGTGATGCCATCCAGCCATCTCATCATCTGTCATCCCCTTCTTCAGGCTTCAAGTTCCCCAGCATCAGAATCTTTTCTAATGAGTCAGCTCTTTGCATCAGGTGACCAAAGTATTGGAGCTTCAGCTTCAGCATCAGTATTTCCAGTGAATACTCAGGATTGATTTTCTTTAGGATTGATAGGTTGGATCTCTGTGCAGTTCAAGGGACTCGCAAGGGTCTTCTCCAACACAAAAGCATAAATTCTTTGGCTCTCAGCCTTCCTTATAGTCCAACTCTCACATCCATACATGACTACTGGAAAAACCATAGCTTTGACTATATGGACCTTTGTAAGCAAAGTAGTGTGTCTGCTTTTCAATATGCTGTCTAAGTTTGTCATAGTTTTTCTTCCAAGGAGCAAGTGTCTTTTAATTTCATGGCTCCAATCACCATCTGCAATAATTTTGGAGCCCAAGAAAATAGAGTCACTGTTTCCATTGTTTCCCTAACTATTTGCCTTGAAGTAATGGGACCAGATGCCATGATCTTCATTTTTTGAATGTTGAGTTTTAAACAAGCCTTTTCACTCTCCTCTTTCACTTTCATCAAGAGGCTCTTTAGTTCCTCTTCACTTTCTGCCTTAAGGGTGGTGTCATCTGCATATCTGAGTTTATTGGTATTTCTCCCAGCAGTCTTGATTCCAGCTTGTGCTTTATCCAACCTGGCATTTTGCATGTTGTACTCTGCATATAAGTTAAATAAGTAGGATGACAACATAAAGCCTTGACGTACTCCTTTCCCAATTTGTAACCAGTCCGTTTTTCCATGTCTGGTTCTAACTGTTGCTTCTTGACCTGCATACAGGTTTCTCAGGAGGCAGGTCAGGTGGTCTGGTATTCCCATCTCTTGAAGAATTTTCCACAGTTTTTGTGATCCACAGAGTCAAAGGATTTAGCGTAGTTGATGAAGCAGAAGTAGATGTTTTTCTGGACTTCTCCTGCTTTTTTACTTATCCAACAGATGTTGGCAATTTGATCTTTGGTTTTTCTGCCCTTTCTAAATCCAGCTTGAACATCTAGAAGTTCTCCAGTACACATACCACTGAGGCCTAGCTTGGCGAATTTTGAGCGTTACTTTGCTAACATGTGAAATTAATGCAATTGTGCAGTAGTTTGAACATTCTTTGGCATTGCTCTTCTTCAGGACTGGAATGAAAACTGACCCTTTCCAGTCCTGTGGCCACTGCTGAGTATTCCAAATTTGCTGCCATATTGAGTGCAACACAGCATCATTTTTAGGATTTGAAATCACTCAGCTGGAATTCCATCACTTCCACTAGTTTTGTTCATAGACATGCTTCCTAAGGCCTTACTTGACGTCACACTCCATGATATCTGGCTCTACATGAGTGATCACACTGTCGTGGTTATCTGCATCATTAAGATCTTTTTTGTAGAGATCTTCTTTGTATTCTTGCCACCTCTTCTTAATATCTTCTTTGACCCAACAGCTATTCAGTAGCATGTTTTTTTGTCTCAAAATGTTTATTATTTTTTTCAGCTTTCTTCTTGTAGTTGATCTCTAGTTTCATACCAAAGGAGTTTCCCTTGTGGCTAAGAGGACCTGGGTTCGATCCCTGGATAGGGAAGAGCCCCTGGAGAAAAGAATGGCAACCTACTCCATTATTCCTGCTTGGAAAACCCCATGAGCAGAGGAACCTGGATGGCTATAGTCCATGGGGTCACAGAAAGTTGGCACGACTGAGCAACAACACTTTCATTTTTCATGCTAAAGAGATTTATAAACTGTTTTTGTTTCATGTCTGTGCTCTAGATTTATGTTTTCTGGTCACCATAAGTGTTCTGTTTGCTTCACTGACTAATATACCCCATTCTTTCCTCAGATTTTGGAAATTCTCAGCTATTATTTTTTTAATATAAACTTTCTTCTCCGTTCTTCCATTCTTCTCCTGCTGGGATATCAGTAACATAATTCTTCCTTCCTAACAGTTCTTATAGAATGTCTTATTTTTTTAAGATCTTCATTCTCTTTTCCTGTCTCTATCATTTCTAGATTTTTATCTTCAAACTCACTAGTTCTCTCTTCCATATCAGCTGCTGTATTTCCAATACCTTCTTCATCTCATTTAGAGTCCTTCAGGTCCAGAATTTCACTTTGGTTCTTTTACAGAGTTCCAGTCTCCTTGGTAAGATATTCCTTCTGTTCATCAATTTTATTTCTGAGCTTATTTAACTACCCTTCTGTATTTTCTTATAGTTTGTTGAGTTTCTTCATGACAACCATTTTGAATTCTCTATCAGTAAAATCACAATATTCTGTGACTTTAAGTTTGGTTTTGGGGAATCTGTTATTTGTTTTTTGTGATACATTGTCACCATGGTTCTTCACGGCTCTTGATGAGTTGTTCTTCTGCCAGCACATCTGAAGTAGTGAACACCCTTCTTTAGGTAAAGTTTTTTGTTGTTGTTGTTTTTAACTTGATTCTAAGGATTCAGTGGATTAGTAATTAGTAGAGGCCTCACAAGCTCCTAGTCTCTTACCGGAGCTGCTTCTGGTTATATCTGAGAACCAGCCTCTCCTGCCTTCCATCAGCTCTGTTGGAGGTGTATGCATGTAACTGCTTGCGCCTCTGGGGTTATTAGTGCCTTGTTGCTGCTGGCATTGTTACCCAGGACATTAGGGTGGTGGTCACTTCTGCTAGGCCCAGGGTCTCAGTCTCCCTGGGGAAAGGGGTGACAGGGAGCCGAGGTCACAGCCCCTTTGCTGTGGCCAGGGTTGTCAGGCGCTACCACTGTGGGCAGGGGCAAATGGAGGAGCCAGAGTAACCGGTGTGTCCAAAACTGGAGGGACAGGGCCCTAGGCCCACTGCCACTACTGCCTGGGTCCCTGTGGCCAGGGGCACCCCTTTGACAGGGAGGCTGGAGTCGTATGTTCTGCTCCCCCTGAGCTGCCAGGCTCTCGGGGGCTGCAGGCTCAGCTACCATGGCTGGGGTTCCAGGATCACAGGCACCACCTCTGCTGTTCTGGTTCTGCCCCCTCCGTGTGTTCCAGTCCACCTACCTTTGCAAAGGTGCCAAATCACTTCAGCCATGTCCAACTCTTTGTGACCCCATGGACTATAGCCCACCAGGCTCCTCTGTCCATGGGATTTCCCAGGGAAGAATACTGGAGTTGGTTGCCACGCCCTCCTCCAGGGGACCTTCCAGACCCAGTGATCAAACCCACATCTCTTACATCTCCCGCACTGGCAGGTGGGTTCTTTTACCACTAGTGCCACCAGGAACTCTGGTGTCCTGCTGTGTGGAGCAGAGGCACCACTGTTGAGTTATGGATGTTTTTACTGGATGTAAATTGAAGAGAAAAGGCAAAGAGAGTGCCACACACCACAATGATGCTGATGTCATGCTTAATCACAATCTTATACCTTCTTTTCAGGAGGATAAAAGATGCAAAACATGAGAGCTGAGGATTTTCATTTATCCTCACCCACTACAATATTTGGTTCACATCTATAGAAACGTTTTCAATAAGAAAGTAAGAAGGTACTGCATGTGTATCATACGAATGCTACTTTCTGAATGGCTAAATTTACTTCATGCTTCATTAATTTCTCTTTCCCTAAGACTGTACTCCCTGGTAATACAATGCAGATGGAAGTGATACTGTGTAGGTGTGAAGGTCCAAGTGCTAGGCGCTGAAGCTGGCAGAGCCATTGAAACAATACTAGCTGGGTACTGCTACTTGCCATTCCCTATTCTTAGAAAATAAATAATTGCAAACAGCTACAGATGAGCCAATCTTTAGCTCCATCTATATTAAGATGCCCATGATCAGGGACTCTGTACTCAAGTTAGTAGACCATACTAAGTAAATGCAGCAAACTTAGGGGCAGTGCCAAGATGGTGGAAGAATGGGATGGGGAGACCACTTTCTTCCCTACAAATTCAGCAAAAGATCATCTGAATGTTGAGCAACTTCCACAAAACAACTTCTGAATGCTGGCAGAGGACACCAGGCACCTAGAAAGGCAGGCTGTTCTCTTTGAAAGTAGGTAGGACAAAAGATCGGAGAAGGCAATGGCACCCCACTCCAGTACTCTTGCCTGGAAAATCCCATGAACGGAGGAGCCTAGTGGGCTGCAGTCCGTGGGGTCGCTAAGAGTCAGACACGACTGAGCAACTTCACTTTCACTTTTCACTTTCATGCATTGGAGAAAGAAATGGCAACCCACTCCAGTGTTCTTGCCTGGAGAATCCCAGGGACGGCGGAGCCTGGTGGGCTGCCATCTATAGTGTCGCACAGAGTCGGACACGACTGAAGCGACTTAGCAGCAGCAGCAGGACAAAATATAAAGACAAAAAAGAGAGACTAAAGAGTTAAGGACAGAGACCTGTCCTGGGGAGGGAGTCGTCAAAGAGAAGTTCCCAAACAGCAGGAAGCCCTCTCGCAGGTGGGTCTGTGGGGAGTTTTGGAATCTCAGAGGGAAACATAACTGGGAGGAGAAAAAACACACACACACACACAGAATAGGCACCTAACCTCAAAAGCCAGCAGAGAAGTAGCCCAGACGCTTGGCTGGACAGGGAGGTGCAGGCTCATCATCAATCCTTAGGGCAAGGACCAGTCCTGAATGCCCTGAGGTCAATCTGAGGGAGCTAATGTGAGACAGCAACCCAAACTGTGGGATCACCAGAGAGGGAAAAAAAGAAGAGAATTTTCCCTCAAAAGGCTCTAATGTGCAGCCTGGCCCACTCACAGAACAAGGGATTGAACAAATACCAAAGGAGAGCTAGCCAGGTCCCTCCCCACCACTGGAGGCAGAGAAGCAGGCATGCAACAGCCAGAGCCAGAAAGCAAGGGGCTGCTCCAATCTTGGCCCCAGAGACCAGCATCCTTCACCAAACTGTGAGCAGGCTCCCAGTTGCTAGCCACATCTTCTTGGGATCCTGGATGGTTGACACCTGCCAGGAGGGTTGCAGCCTGAGATCAGCTCCCCAGAGGATTCACACAGCACACCTGAGATGGCGCTCTTGCAATGCATCGGGAAACCAAGTGGCCGGGATGGGGGAGGTGATTAAGATACATGGCCCACCTGGGACAGTATGCTTGCCAAGCACCTGGTCATCTGAGCTGCTCAAACCTAGGAAGGGCACAAAATGTATGCCCAACCAAGTCTGTGCCCTTGCAGAGTAACCAAGAACCTAAACCTGAGCAGCTTAGACCTGGAA
The DNA here is from genome assembly GCA_917880005.1 of Nanger dama. Classification (NCBI taxonomy): domain Eukaryota; kingdom Metazoa; phylum Chordata; class Mammalia; order Artiodactyla; family Bovidae; genus Nanger; species Nanger dama. Next base: position 39,927,529 of record CAKJTW010000004.1, read on the forward strand.
AGTGCATGAAATGCGGGGCCTGCTTTGGACAGTACCCCTGAAGAGCACCCTGAAGCCTGAACAGCATAGACCTGGAAAGCACACACACCATGAGCTGGGGCAAACCCAGTGTGGCCCATACACTGTGAGCACTCCCCACACGTGCCTGCAATATTTGTTTGTAGTGTTTCTCTCTCCCCACAACACAAGTGAACAAGTGAACCTAAATAAATGACTACCTTCACCCCCTTGGTTCAGGGCAGAAATTAGACACCAAAGAGACTTGCAAAGAGAGGAAGCTAAAATAAAGAAGAGGGAACCACTCTGGAAGTGACAGGTGGAATAGATTAAAACCCTGTAGTTAACATTGACTAAGCACCTGATGTGAAGAACTGACTCATTTGAAAAGACCCTGGAGCTGGGAAAGATTGAAGGCAGGAGGAGAAGGGGATGGCAGAGGATGAGATGGTTAGATGGCACCATCGACTCAATGGAAATGAGGTTGAGTAAACTCCAGGAGCTGTTGATGGACAGGGAGACCTGGCATGTGCAGTCCATGGGGTCACAAAGAGTCGAACACGACTGAGTGACTGAACTGAACTGAACTGAACTGAAGCATTGGAAGGGGTCTATATATCTTAAGAACAAGTACAAGCTGGAACAAGGAACTATTTGAAACTGAACTGACTCCACACTGCCCACAACACCTCGAGAGAAATTCCTAGATTTATTTTTACTACTATTATAAATTTTTTATCTTTAAGTTCTTTACTACTCCTTTAATTTTCATTTTTATAACCTACTATTACCTTGAAAAAAAGACTCTATTTTTAAAGCAAATTTCATAGAGCCAGCTAGCTCTCCCTTGGTATTCGCTCAATCCTTTGTTCTGTGAGCAGGCCAGGCTGCATGTTGAGGTTAGAGCCTTTCACAGGAAAGTTCTTTTTTCTCTCTGGTTATCCCACAGTTTGGGTTGCTATCTCACATTAGCTCCCTCAGATTATCCTCAGGTCACTCAGGCCAAGTCCTTACCCTAAGCATGCAGCCTGAGCCTCCCCATCCAGCCCCTACTTGCTGGTGGCGGACATGAGCATCTGGGCTACTTCTCTGCTGGCAGTCGTGGTTAGGCACATACTCTGTGGAGTTTTTTCCTCCTGGTTATGTTGCCCTCTAAGATTCCAAAACTCTCCACAGACCCACCTGTGAGAAGGCTTCCTGATGTTTGGAAACTTCTCCTCCTTCACGATTTCCTCCCCAGGATGGGTCTCCATCGCTAACTCTTTTGTCTCTCTTTTTTTTTTTATTTTTTCCTACCTCCTTTTGAAGGGAACAGCCTGCATTTCTGGGTGCCTGGTGTCCTCTGCCAGCACTGAGAAGTTATTTTGTCAGAGTTACTCAGCATTCAAATGATCTAATGGTGAATTTGTCAGGGAGAAAGTGGTCTCCCCGTCCTATTCCTCCACCATCTCAGGACCACCACACACAGTGAATTGATTACTGCCTAGATTTCGCTCTCCCTTTTGACTCCCCCTCTTCTCCTCCTGTTCACCTCTATCTCTCTCCTCCCTCTTTTCTTCTCCATGTAACTCTGTGAACCTCCCTGGGTGTCCCTCACTGTGGAGAATTATTTCACCATTAACCTAGATGTTTTATCATCTGTGCTGTATGCATGGAGGTCTTGAGGCTACTGTAAAGAATGAGACTGAAAGCCAGAGGCAGGAGGCTTAACTCCAAAACCTGAGAACATCAGAGAACACCTGATTCCAGGTAACATTTATAGACAAAGCTTATCCAAAAGCCTCCATACCTACACTGAAACCAAGCTCTACCCAAGAGCCAACAAGTTCCAGAGCAAGACATACCTTGCTAATTCTCCAGCAAAGCAGGAACACAACCCTGAGCATTAAAAGACAGGCTTCCCAAAGCCATGTCAAACCCATAGACACCCTAAAACTCACTACTGGACACTTCATTGCACTCCAGAGAGAAGACATCCAGCTCCACCCAGCGGAACACAGACACAAGCTCCCCTAACCAGGAAACCTTGACAAGCCACTACTCCAACCACATCCACAAGGAGCATGCTCCACAATAAAGAAAAACCACAAACTTTCAGCTTACAGAAAGGACACCCCAAACACAGTGATTTAAACAAAATGAAAAGGCAGGGAAATATTCAGCAGGTAAAGGAACATGATAAATGCCCACCAAACCAAACAAGAGAGAAGGAAATGGCAACCCTCTCCAGTACTCTTGCCTGGAAAATCCCATGGACGGAGGAGCTTGGTGCACGCACCTGTCCATGGGGGTCGTAAAGAGTCGAGCACGACTGAGTGACTTCACTTTCACTCTCACTTTCACTTAAACCAAACAAAAGAGGAGGAGATAGGGAGTCTATCTAGAAAAGAATTCAGAATAATGATAGTAAACATGATCCAAAATCTTGAAAACAAGATGGAGTGACAGATAAATAGTCCGGAGACAAGGATTGAGAAGATGCAAGAAATGTTCAACAAGGATAAAAGAAGTAAAGGCAAGTCAGTCAATAGTGAATAATGCAATAACTGAAATCAAAAGCACTCTGGAGGGAACCAACAGTAGAATAACTGAGGCAGAAGATAGGATAAGTGAGGTGGAAGATAGAATGGTGGAAATAAATGAAGCAGAAAAGAAAAAAGAATGAAAAGAAATGAGGACAAACTCAGAGACCTCTGGGACAATGTTAAACACTCCAACATTCAAATCATAGGAGTCCCAGAAGAATACAAAAAGAAAGGGCATGCGAAAATACTTGAGGAGAAAATAGCTGGAAACTTCCCCAAAATGGGGAAGAAAATAGCCAACCAAGTCCAAGAAACCCAGAGGGTTCCAAACAGGATAAACCCAAGGTGAAACACCCCAAGACATACATTAATCAAATTAATGAAGATCAAACACAAAGAACAAATATTAAAAGCAGCAAGGGAAAAGCAACAAATAATACACAAAGGGATCCCCATAAGGATAACAGCTAATCTTTCAATAGAAACTCTTCAGGCCAGAAAGGAATGGCAGGACATACTTAAAGTGATGAAGGAGAAAAACCTACAGCCCAGATTACTATACCCAGCAAGAATCTCATTCAAATATGAAGGAGAAATCAAGTTTTACAGACAAGCAAAAGCTGAGAGAATTCAGCACCACCAAACCAGCTCTTCAGCAAATATTAAAGGATCTTCTCTAGGCAGGGAACACAGAAAAGGTTTATAAAATCAAACCCAAAACAACAAAGTAAATGGTAATGGGATCATACTTATCAATAATTACATTAACTGTAAATGGGTTGAATGCCCCAACCAAAAGACAAAGACTGGATGAATGGATTAAAAAACAATATCCCTATATATGCTGTCTATAAGAGACCCACCTCAAACCAAGGGACACATACAAACTGAAAATGAAGGGCTGGAAAAAAGATATTCCATGCAAATGGAGACCAAAAGAAAGCAGGAGCAGCAATACTCATATCCGATAAAATAGACTTTGAAATAAAGGCTGTGAAAAGAGACAAAGAAGGATACTACATAATGATCAAAGGATAATCCAAGAAGATATAACAATTATAAATATATATGCACCCAACATAGGGGCACCGCAATATGTAAGGCAAATGGTAACAAGTATGAAAGGGAAATTAACAATAACACAATAATAGTGGGAGACTTTAATACCCAAGTCACACCTATGGATAGATCAACCAAACAGGAAATTAGCAAGGAAACACAAAGTTTAAATGATACAATGAACCAGTTAGACCTAATTGATATCTATAGGACATTTCACCCCCAAAACAATGAATTTCACCTTTTTCTCAAGTGCACACAGAACATTCTCCAAGATAGATCACACCCTGGGCCATTTATCTAGCCTTGGTAAATCCCCAAAAATTGAATTCATTCCAAACATCTTTTCTGATCACAAAGCAGTAGGATTAGATGTCAACTACAGGGGAAAAAAACAACTATTAAAAATACAAACATATGGAGGCTAAACAACACACTTCTGAATAACAAACAAATCATGGAAGAAATCAAAAAGCAAATCAAAATACTCATAGAAAGTAATAAAAATGAAAACACGACCACCCAAAATCTATGGGATTCAGTAAAAGTGCTAAGGGGAAGACTCATAGCAGTACAAGCTTACCTCAAAAAAAAAAAAACAAGAGAAAAATCAAATAAATAACCTAACTTTACACCTAAAGCAACTAGAAAAAGAACAAATGAAGAACCTCAGGGTATGTAGAAGGAAAGAAAGCATAAAAATTAGGGAAGAAATAAAAAGAAACAAAGGAGACTATAGCAAAAATCAACGAAACTAAAAGCTGTTTCTCTGAGAAGATAAAATAGACAAACCATTAGCCAGACTCATCAAAAAAAGGGGGAGGAGAAGAATCAAATCAACAAAATTAGAAATGAAAATGGAGAAATCACAACAGACAACACAGAAATACAAAAAGAGACTACTATCAGCAACTATATGCCAATAAAATGGAAAACTTGGAAGAAACGGATGAATTCTTAGAAAAGTATAACCTTCCAAAACTGAACCAAGAAGAAACAGAAAATCTTAACAGACCCATTACAAGCATGGAATAGAAACTGCAGTCAAAAATCTTCCAGCAAACAGAAGCCCTAGGCCAGATGGCTTCACAGCTGAATTCTACCAAAAATTTAAAGGAGAGCTAACACCTATCATACTCAAACTCTTCCAGAAAACTTCAGATGAAGGTAAACTTCCAAACTCATTCTCCAAGGCTACCATCATCCTAATACCAAAACCAAAGATGCCACAAAAACAGAGAACTACAGGCCAATATCACTGATGAACATAGATGCAAAAAACCTCAACAAAATTCTGCCAAACATAATTCAACAACATATTCAAAGATCATACATCATGACCACGTGGGCTTTATCCCAGGGATGCAAGAATTCTTCAATATTCACAAATCAATCAATGTGATATACCACATTAACAAATTGAAAGATAATAACCATATGATTATCTCAATAGATGCAGAGAAAGGCTTTAACAAAATTCAACTCCCATTTATGATAAAAACTCCAGAGAGCAGGCATAGAAGGAACATACCTCAACATAATAAAAGCTATATGTGATAAACCCACAGCAAACATTATTCTCAATGGCGAAAAACTGAAAGCATTTCCCCTAAAGTCAGGAATAAGACAAGGGTGCCCACTCTCACCACAACTATTCAACATAGTTTTGGAAGGTTTAGCCACAGCAATCAGAGAAGAAAAAGACATTAAAGGAAACCAGATTGGAAAAGAAGAAGTAAAGCTCTCACTGTTTGCAGATGACATTATCCTCTACATAGAAATCCCTAAAGACACCACCAGAAAATTACTAGAGCTAATCAGTGAATATAGTAAAGTTGCAGGATATAAAATTAACCCACAGAAATCCCTTGCATTCCTATACACTAACAATGAGAAGATATAAAGAGAAATTAAGGAAACAATCCAATTCACCATTGTGATAAAAGGAATAAAATACTTAGGAATAAATCTACCAAAAGAAACAAAAGACCAATAATATGGAAAACTATAAAACACTGATGAAAGAATTCAAAGATTACACAAACAGATGGAGAAATATACCATGTTCATGCATTGGAAGAGCCAATATAGTGAAAATTAGTATACTACCCAAAGCAATCTATAGATTCAGTGCAATCCCTATCAAGCTATCAATGGTATTTTTCAGAGAACTAGAACAAATAATTTCACAATTTTTATAGAAATACAAAAACCTTGAATAGCCAAAACAATCTTGAGAAAGAAGAATGGAACTGGAGGAATCACCTGCCTTACTTCAGACTATACTACAAAGCTACAGTCACCAAGACAGTATGGTACTGGCACAAAGACAGAAATATAGATCAATGGAACAAAATAGAAAGCCCAGAGATAAATCCATGTACCTATGGACACTGTTTCTTTGACAAAGGAGACAAAAATATACAGTGGAGAAAAGACAATCTCTTTAGAGAAAACTGGTCAACCACCTGTAAAAGAATGAAACTAAAACACTTTCTAACACCATACACAAAAATAAACTCAAAATGGATTAAAGATCTAAATGTAAGACCAGAAACTATAAAACTCCTAGAGAAGAACATAGGCAAATCACTCTGACATAAATCACAGCAAGATCCTCTATGACCCACCTCCCAGAGTAATAGAAATGAAAGCAAAAATGAACAAATGGGACCTAATTAAACTTAAAAGCTTTTGCACAATGAAGGAAACTACAAGCAAGGTAAAAAGACAGCCTTCAGAGTGGGAGAAAATAATAGCAAATGAAGCAACTAATGAAGAATTAATTTCAAAAATATACAAACAGCTCATACAGCTCAATACCAGAAAAATAACCCAATCAAAAAATAGACCAAAGAACTAAACAGACATTTCTCCAAAGAAGACATACAAATGGCTAACAAACTCATGAAAAAATGTTCAATGTCACTCACTAACACAGAAATGGATATCAAAACCACAATGATGTATCATCTTACACTGGTCAGAATGGCTGCTATCAAAAGTCTACAAACATTAAATACTGGAGAGGGTGTAAAGAATAGGGAACCCTCTTACACTGTTGGTGAGAATGCAAACTAGTACAGACACTGTGAAGAACAGTGTGGAGATTCCTTAAAAACTTAAAATAGAACTGCCATATGACCCAGAAATCCCACTGCTGGGCATACACACAGAGGAAACCAGAATTGAAAGAGACATGTGTACCTCAGTGTTCACCGCAGCACTGTTCACAATACTTAGGACATGGAAGCAACCTAGATGTCCATCAGCAGATGAATGGATAAGAAAGCTGTGGTACATATACACACTGGAATATTACTCAGCTATTTTAAAAGAACACATTTGAATCAGTTCTAATGAGGTGGATGAAACTGGAGCTTATTATACAAAGTGAAGTAAGCCAAAAGAAAAACACCAATATAGTATATTATCATGTATGCATGGAATTTAGAAAGATGGTAACAATGATCCTATATTCAAGACAGCAAAAGAGACACAGATAAAAAGAATAGACTTTTGGACTCTGAGAGAGGAGGCGAGAGTGGGATGATATGAGAGAATAGCATTGAAACATGTACATTACCATATGTGAAATAGATCACCAGTCCAAGTTTGATGCATAAAACAGCACATTCAAAACTGGTGCACTGGGACAACCCAGAGGGATGGGATGGGGAGGAAGATGGGAGGGGGGTGCAGGATGGGAGACACATGTACACCCATGGCTGATTCATGTCAATGTACTGCAAAAACCACCACAATATAGTAAAGCAATTAATTAGCCTCCAAGTAAAATTTAAAAATTAATTTTTAAAAAACTTGAATAAGAAAATAAATGTTAGAGCAACATTCCATAAATAAAACATATGATGTACTTAAGCACAGTGCAATGCACATTTTTAAGTCTCTTCTGAGTGGCTGGCATTATGATAGGCCTAAAGATAAATGAAGTAATACGCTTAACAACTCAGTCTTTGTCTGTCTTTCACTCCAATAAAACAATAATCTAGACAAAATTGATTTAAACTGTAAGTGATCTTGTATTCATTGACAGTGAAAGGGAACTTTGGCCACCTGATGCGGAGAGCTGACTCATTTGAAAAGACCCTGATGCTGGGAAAGATTGAGGGCAGGAGGAAAAGGGGATGACAGAGGGTGATATGGTTGGATGGCATCACTAACTCAGTGGACATGAGTTTGGGTAAACTCTGGGAGTTGGAGATGGACAGGGAGGCCTGGCATGCTGCAGTACATGAGGTCGCAAAGAGTCAGACGTGACTGAGTGACTGAACTGAACAGAACTGAACTGAACTGAAAGGAAACTAATATTTATTTAGTGGATACCAGGCTCTATCCACAAACATTATTCATTAAACCTTGTAACAGTGTTTAAAAAAATGCAGCTAATTCCCAAAAATTTGATTAAAGAAGACACCCACCAATCAGTCCATCAATTTGATAGCTAAAATGACAAACAAGTAGATTATGGAAAGAATTAAGAAAAGTACGTCAAGGCTGTATATTGTCACACTGCTTATTTAATGTCTATGCAGAGTACATCATGAGAAACGCTGGGCTGGAAGAAGCACAAGCTGGAATCAAGGTTGTTGGGAGAAATATCATTAACATCAGATATGCAGATGGCACCACCCTTATGGCAGAAAGTGAAGAGGAACTAAAAGCCTCTTGATGAAAGTGAAAGAGGAGAGTGAAAAAGTTGGCTTAAAGCTCAACATTCAGAAAACAAAGATCATGGAATCTGGTCCCATCACTTCATGGGAAATAAACAGGGAAACAGTGGAAACAGTGTCAGACTTTATTTTGGGGGCTCCCAAATCACTGCAGATGGTGATTGCCCCCATGAAATTAAAAGACGCTTACTCCTTGGAAGAAAAGTTATGACCAACCTAGATAGCATATTCAAAAGCAGAGACATTACTTTGCCAACAAAGATCTGTCTAGTCAAGGCTATGGTTTTTCCAGTGGTCATGAATGGATATGAGAGTTGGACTGTGAAGAAGGCTGAGCACTGAAGAATTGATGCTTTTGAACTGTGGTGTTGGAGAAGACTCTTGAGAGTCCCTTGAACTGCAAGGAGATCCAACCAATCCATTCTGAAGGAGATCAGCCCTAGGATTTCTTTGGAAGGAATGATGCTGAAGCTGAAACTCCAGTACTTTGGCCACCTCATGCAAAGAGTTGACTCATTGGAAAAGACTCTGATGCTGGGAGGGATTGGGAGCAGGAGGAAAAGGAGACAACTGAGGATGAGATGGCATCACGGACTGGATGGACGTGAGTCTGAGTGAACTCCGGGAGATGGTGATGGACAGGGAGGCCTGGCATGCTGCAGTTCATGGGGTCGCAAAGAGTCGGACATGACTGAGTGACTGAACTGAACTGAAGATTAAGAGGACTTGCTGCCTTAAAAAGGAGGTAAACAAAATACACACATGTACGCACACATGCACATACACTCACGTAACAGTTGAATGAAATTCAAAAAAATTATTATAAATAATTTAGGAAAGTATAGACTATAGGTTAATCAAAAAATGAGTTATTGACTATGTACAATTCTAAGTATTTCAAGTAATCGACAGTCTTCACAACAGCTCTATGAAACAGGCACATTATTCTCCCCATTTTGCAAGTGAGGAATCTGAGTCACAGTTTACACAAATTAGGTATGGTCACACAGCCAGCAAGTTGCAGATCCCTAATGAAACCCATGCAGCCCAGAAGTATAGAATAGACTCAACCACTGCATCAAACTGCCCATAAAAGAGAGTTAATAGTGGACTGAGATACAGACATTTTTTAAAGAGCAGAATGAATTAGAAAAGTCTGGAAAGATTCTAACTTATCAGTTCAGTCACTCAGTCGTGTCCAACTCTGCAACCTCATGGAATGAAGCAGGCCAGGTCTCCCCTGTCTATCACCAACTCCCAGAGTTTACCCAAACTCATGCCTACTGAGTTGGTGATGCCATCTAACCATCTCATCCTCTGTCATCCCCTTTTCCTCCTGCCCTCAATCTTTCCCAGCATCAGGGTCTTTTCAAATGAGTCAGCTCATTCCATTAGGTGGCCAAAGTATTGGAGTTTCAGCTTCAACATCAGTCCTTCCAATGAACACCCAGGACTGATCTGCTTTAGGATGGACTGACTGGATCTCCTTGCAGTCCAAGGGACTCTCAGGAGTCTTCTCCAACACCACAGTTCAAAAGCATCAATTCTTCTGCATTCAGCTTTCTTTATAGTCCAACTCTCACATCCATACATGACCATTGGAGAAACCATAGCCTTGACTAGATGGACCTTTGTTGACAAAGTAATGTCTCTGTTTTTTAATATGCTATCTAGGTTGGTCATAACTTTTCTTCCAAGGAGTAAGCATCTTTTAATTCCATGGCTGCAATCACCATCTGCAGTGATTTTGGAGCCCAAAAAAATAAAGTCTGACAGTGTTTCCACTGTTTCCCCATCTATTTCCCATGAAGTTATGGCATGGTCTTAGTTTTCTGAATGCTGAGCTTTAAGCCAACTTTTTCACTCTCCTTTTTCACTTTCATCAGAGGCTCTTTAGTTCTTCTTCACTTTCTGCCATAAGGGTGGTGTCATCTGCATATCTAAGGTTATTGATATTTCTCCCAGCAGTCTTGATTCCAGCTTGTGCTTCATTCAGTACAGCATTTCTCATGATGTATTCTGCATATATTACTTATATATGCTGCTGCTGCTAAGTCGCTTCAGTCGTGTACAACTCTGTGCTACCCCATAGATGGCAGCCCACCAGGCTCCCCGTCTCTGGGATTCTCCAGGCAAGAACACTGGAGTAGGTTGTCATTTCCTTCTTCAATGCATGAAAGTGAAAAGAGAAAGTAAAGTTGCTCATTTGTGTCCAACTCTTCGCAACCCCATGAACTGCAGCCTACCAGGCTCCTCCGTCCATGGGATTTTCCAGGCAAGAGTACTGGAGTGGGTTGCCATTTCCTTCTCCAACTCATATATGATACTTTCTCAAATTATTTATAATATTTTTTCTGAATTTCATTCAACTGTTAAGTGAATGTATGTGCATGTGTGCGTGCCATGTGTGTATTTTGTTTACCTGTCTTTTAAGGAAGTAAGTCCTCTTAATTTTAGTTTTTCTTAATTCCTTCCATAATCCATTTGATTGTCATTTTAGCTATCAAATTGATGGACTGATTGGTGGGTGTCTTCTTTAATCAAGTTTTTGGGAGTTTGCTGCCTTTTTTTTTACAGGGTTACAGGTTTAATGAAATAATGTTTGTGGACAAAGAGCCTGGTATATCCACTAAATAAATAAGCAGGGTGACAATATACAGCTTTGATATACTCCTTTTCCTATTTGGAACCAGTCCATTGTTCCATGTCCAGTTCTAACTGTTGCTTCCTGGCCTGCATACAGGTTTCTTAAGAGGCAGGTCAGGTGGTCTGGTATTCCCATCTCTTGAAGAATTTTCCACAGTTTATTGTGATCTACACAGTCAAAGGCTTTGGCATAGTCAATAAAGCAGAAATAGATGTTTTTATGGAATTCTTTTGATTTTTGATGATCCAGTGGATGTTGGCAATTTGATCTCTGGTTCCTCTGCCTTTTCTAAAACCAGCTTGAACATCTGGAAGTTCATAGTTCACGTATTGCTGAAGCCTGGTTTGGAGAACTTTGAGCATTACTTTACTAGCGTGTGAAATGAGTGCAATTGTGCCATAGTTTGAGCATTCTTTGGCATTTCCTTTCTTTGGGATTGGAACGAAAACTGACCTTTTCTAGTCCTACATTCACTGCTGAGTTTTCCAAATTTGTTGGCATATTGAGTGCAGCACTTTCACAGCATCATCTTTCAGGATCTGAAATAGCTTAACTGGACTTCCATCACCTCCACTAGCTTCGTTCATAGTGTTGCTTCCTAAGGCCCACTTGACTTCGCATTCCAGGATGTCTGGCTCTAGGTGAGTCATCACACCATCGTGATTATCTGAGTCATGAAGATCTTTTTGTAGAGTTCTTCCATGTATTCTTGCCACCTCGTCTTAAAATCTTCTGCTTCTATTAGGTTCATACCATTTCTGTCCTTTATTGAGCCCATCTTTGCATGAAATGTTCCAGTGGTATCTCTAAGTTTCTTAAAGAGATCTTTAATCTTTCCCATTCTGTTGTTTTCCTCTGTTTCTTTGAATTGATCTCTGAGGAAGGCTTTCTCATCTCTCCTTGCTATTCTTTTGGAACCCTGCATTCAGATGCTTACATCTTTCCTTTTCTCCTTTGCTATAGCCAGGTTTTAAAATCAATATTAGAAACACAAACATTAGGTCTAACAGAGAAGGAAAATGGATTTCACAACTTAGAAGACACTTGAAGAATCTTACCAAATGGAGGAATGAAGAACAAAAACTTTTGTGATGAGGGATAGATGTCCACATGGAAGGCATAGAATTGAACGTCATTATGAAGATTATTTCTCTTTCTGAAGAAAATGATAACTAGAACAAATCAATAAAGACATAAAAAGAAAAAAATCCTGCTCTAGAGAAATATTTGAGCTTACAGAAGGAAAAATGACACTATATATTGGGAAATGGAATGAAAAATAAAAACTCACATTCTGGGGAGATTTTTAAATGTCTTCTAAATGAAAAAATATCATTGAGAGAGAGAGAAATCACTTAGAGGATCCTTGCATATCTCAAGTAATCTTCTCGAAGGGAAAATTTTGCTTAATGTCATTAATAAGCCAGTGAAAGAAAGTGAAAGTGGCTCAGAGGTGTCCGACTCTTTGCCACCTGTGACTATAGTCCATGGAATTCTCCAGGCCAGAATACTGGAGTGGGTAGCCTATCCTTTCTCCATCAGATCTTCCCCACTCAGGAATAGAACCAAGGTCTTCTGCGTCGCAAGTGGATCCTTTACCAACTGAGCTCTCAGTTCAGTTCAGCTTCTCAGTCGTGTCCGACTCTTTGCGACCCCATGAATCACAGCACGCCAGGCCTCCCTGTCCATCACCAACTACCAGAGTTTACCCAAACTCATGTCCATCAAGTTAGTGATGCCATCCAGCCATCTCATCCTCTATCGTCCCCTTCTCCTCCCGCCTCCAATCCCTCCCAGCATCAGGGTCTTTTCCAATGAGTCAACTCTTCGCATGAGGTGGCCAAAGTACTGGAGTTTCAGCTTTAGCATCAGTCCTTCCAATGAGCACCCAGGACTGATCTCCTTTAGGATGGACTGGTTGGATCTCCTTGCAGTCCAAGGGACTCTCAAGAGTCTTCTCCAGCACCACAGTTCAAAAGCAACTGAGCTCTCAGGGAAGCCCAAAAGAGAACTCCAAGAAATTCAACAAGAGCATTCCTTGGAGGGATTTCCCAGGCAAGAATACTGAAGTGGGTTGCTATGTTCTTCTCCAGGGGATTTTCCCGACTCTGGGATTGAACCTGGGTCTCCTGCATTGCAGACAGACAGACTCTTTATCAACTGAGCCACCACGGAAGTCCTAGAGCACACAGAATAAGCCAGTAGCACACAAAATACATTTTATGAAAATGTGGTTTTAAAATAATGCAAATATAAACATTAGATCCTCTCTCAATTATGTTTTTAAAGATTTATTTAAAGTGAGGCACAGATGAATTTCAAATTCAAAATTTCAGCCATGAAACCTGTGGTTCCTTAGGCCATCTCAAAGACTGCTCCTAGAATCACCTTTGCCAGAATCATTCTCCCCATTCCCTCTGCTCTCCCATCCTTACTAGGACAGCTCATTCTCAGGCTTTAGCCTGAACGTCACTTTTTCTCAAAAGCTATTCCTGACACCCTAGTCCCACCCTAGCACTTGTCACATTTAAATCTTCTCTCACCCCCATGGGCTTCTCAGGTGGTGCAGTGGTAAAGAATCTGCCTGCCAGTGCAGGAGACACAGGCGAGCCAGATTTAGTCTCTGGCTCGGGAAGATCCCCTGGAGAAGGAAATAGCAACCCACTCCAGTATTCTTGCCTAGAAAATTCCATGGACAGAGGAGTCTGGCGGGCTACAGTCCATGGGGTCACAAAGAGTCAGACACGACTCACTTGCATGCACTAACCGACTATGGTTAAGTTTAAAAAGAAACTAGTGGCTGTTTTCCCACCATCTCATCCCCATTGCTCACACAGCATCTGCAGTGTTCTTGGTCTTAACCAAGATTTGTTAAATGAGTGAATGAAATGTGCACTCTCTAAACCCTACTTATATTGAGGTAAATTAGCACACCTACTTCAGTGTAGAATTTTCACTTCTAAATGTCTATCACAAAAGACTTTAGTAGAGAAAGAAGTCAAAATTTATGTACAAGAAAGTCCACTGTTTTAAAATACCTTTAAAGATATCTGAAACTGAAACGGTTAGTCTCTCAGTCCTGTCCAACTCTTTGTAACCCCATGGACTGTAGTCCGCCAGACTCCACTGTCCATGGGGTTCTCCAGGCAAGATTACTGGAGTGGGCTGTCATTTCCTTCTCCAGGGGAATCTTCCTGACTCAGGGATCAAACCTGGGGTCTCCTGCATTGCAGGCAGATTCTTCACTGTCTGAGCTAAAGAATCTGTAAAGCTGTCTATTTACACTTAAAATTTTCGTCAGTGTCTTTGGATACGTAATGGGGAGGGTTCTCTTTCTCCCCATTCCTCATCTTTCCTTCCAGGGAAGATAGTGCAAATGATGTGCACTTCTGTTCTCCCCACTCCACCTTACTGTCTCCATCCCTGGAGAAGATGGACTAAAGTATTTGATGAGTGAATGCAGGAAGAATACTAAATCTGTTTAATTCAATTCATCCTTCTTTACTTTGGCAGCTTGCAGAAAGAAGACTTGTTCTGCAGCATCTCAGCATCTGAACATCCTGTGCTTGAGTGGGCAGATACTGCCTAATTATGGGCTTCTTCAACAGGTCCACTGCACCAACAGATGTAAGATCACCCCAGACTCCAGCAGCTCTAAGGATTTTGCTTTGGTTCTCTCTCTCCTCCTTTGTTTTATATCTCGACTTTTTGGAATCTGAGCAGCAAAAAGGGATACTATGTATTAGCTGTCCTCAGAGATCCTCTGAACACATCACACCTCACCCCATATACTGGTTTCTTTTTCAGTATCATGAACATAGGAAATGTGTCTGCTTTGTTTATATGTACATCAGTTCTGAATATTGAACATTTAATGATAGATAATAAACTCCTTTGGAGAAGGAAATGGCACCCCCACTCCAGTACTCTTGCCTGGAAAATCCCATGGATGGAGGAGCCTGGTAGGCTGCAGTCCATGGGGTCGCTACAAGTCGGACAGGACTGAGCAACTTCACTTTCACTTTTCACTTTCCTGCATTGGAGAAAGAAATGGCAACCCACTCTAGTGTTCTTGCCTGGAGAATCCCAGAGACGGAGGAGCCTGGTGGGCTGCCATCTATGGAGTCGCACAGAGTCGGACATGACTGAAGCAACTTAGCAATAGAATAAACTCCTTAATCTTTATCAACTATTATCATTTGATTATCTTTATAACAAACATGGTAATAAAATATTTAATTCAATTCTTATCAGCTGGAATTCAATTTGTAACTTATGGGTAAATGCTTGAGCTTTAATTTCACTTGAAGTTCTATATATTTGACTTATTTAGAAGAAGAAAGGGATTGTGGAGCAGAGATTTTTCCTCTAGGGAAAAAAAAACTATTTTGTATTTGCAACTCCATCAAAGATTAGAAATTAAATTTCATTCACTTTACTTAAAATTCCTTCCTTATCAGTCATTCCTCTCACCCTCCCTTCTTGTGCTTCATTACTGAGTTTTCTTTAATAACCACTGGGCGGAAATGAATCACTGACTCAACAGCAGCTGAGATGCTTGTACTCTGCTTGTCCCCTTCTTTTTATATTTCATAAAGTGCACTGGGCATTATATTTTTTAACTCATCACTGTAAAATTTTTCTTAAAGGAATTAGTAAAAGTACCATCTTATTCCATTTTCTGGAATTCCCCGAAATCGTTTGACAGGTACATGAACAAAACATGTATAAGAAAAAAATGAAAGCCTGGAGCCTCTCCATTTAATGCACTCTAAATAGCATAAGTCTCTTCAAGGGCACTACTTAGTCATTCAAATTAGATCATTACTCATAGGATGAGCAAGCCCATGACAAACATCACAAACTCCTTGTTGGCCAGAGATTAGTCCTTAGCTTGGGTACATAATGGCGCTGTAATCCATGACAGACATCTAAAAACAAGCAAATATACCAATAACAGAAAGAAAGAGGGGAGGGGGGGGGAGAGAGAGAGGGATGGAAGGAAGGAACTCAGTTCAGTTCAGTTCGTCGCTCAGATGTGTCCGACTCTTTGCAAGCCCATGAATCGCAGCACGCCAGGCCTCCCTGTCCTTCACCATCACCCAGAGTTCACTCAGTCTCACATCCATCAAGTCAGTGATGCCATCCAGCCATCACTCCTGCTGCCCTCAACCCTCCCAGCATCAGATTCTTTTCCAATGAGTCAACTCTTCACATGAGGTGGCCAAAGTACTGGAGTTTCAGCTTCAGCATCATTCCTTCCAAAGAAATCCCAGGGCTGACCTCCTTCAGAATGGACTGGTTGGATCTCCTTGCAGTCCAAGGGACTCTCAAGAGTCTTCTCCAACACCACAGTTCAAAAGCATCAATTCTTCAGTGCTCAGCTTTCTTCACAGTCCAACTCTCATATCAATACATGACCACTGGAAAAACCATAGCCTTGACTAGACAGATCTTTGTTGGCAAAGTAATGTCTCTGCTTTTGAATATGCTATCTAGGTTGGCCATAACTTTTCTTCCAAGGAGTAAGCGTCTTTTAATTTCATGGGGGCAATCACCATCTGCAGTGATTTGGGAGCCCCCAAAATAAAGTCTGACACTGTTTCCCCATCTATTTCCCATGAAGTGATAGGAAAGATGCCATGATCTTTGTTTTCTGAATGTTGAGCTTTAAGCCAACTTTTTCACTCTCCTCTTTCACTTTCATCAAGAGGCTTTTTAGTTCCTCTTCACTTTCTGCCATAAGGGTGGTGTCATCTGCATATCTGAGGTTATTGATATTTCTCCCAGCAGTCTTGATTCCAGCTTGTGTTTCTTCCAGTCCAGCATTTATCATGATGTATTCAGTTCAGTTCAGTTTAGTCATTCAGTCGTGTCCAACTCTTTGTGACCCCATGAATTGCAGCACGCTTGGCCTCCCTGTCCATCACCAACTCCCAGAGTTCACTCAAACTCATGTCCATCGAGTCAGTGATGCCATCTAGCGTGCAAAAAGTTAAATAAGCAGGGTGACAATATACAGCCTTGACGTACTCCTTTTCCTATTTGAAACCAGTCTTTTATTCCATGTTCAGTTCTAACTGTTGCTTCCTGACCTGCATACAGATTTCTCAAGAGGCAGGTCAGGTGATCTGGTATTCCCATCTCTTTCAGAATTTTCCACAGTCAATTGTGATCCACACAGTCAAAGGCTTGGGCATAGTCAATAAAGCAGAAATAGATGTTTTTTTCTGGAACTCTCTTGCTTTTTCCATGATCCAGCGGATGTTGGCAATTTGATCTCTGGTTCCTCTGCCTTTTCTAAAACCAGCTTGAACATCTGGAGGTTCATAGTTCACATACTGCTGAAGCCTGTCTTGGAGAATTTTGAGCATTACTTTACTAGTGTGTGAGATGACTGCAATTGTGCAGTAGTTTGAGCATTCGTTGGCATTGCCTTTCTTTGGGATTGGAGTGAAAACTGGCCTTTTCTAAATATTATAAATGTATAAACCTAAGCTATTAATAGTTACATAACTGCTCTTGGACTCAAACTAAGAATAATGAAAATCCCAGTCTCAAAGCTGTTTGTGGGTTAAGGAAGAAAAGGTTTTGTGATAAAACCTAAGGCAAAAACGACCCTAAAATATTCATTTATCAAATAAATAGAAAGTAGATCCAACCAGTCCATCTTAAAGGAGATCAGTCCTGGGTATTCATTGGAAGGACTGATGCTGAAGCTGAAACTCCAGTACTTTGGCCACTTCATGCGAAGAGTTGACTCATTGGAAAAGACCCTGATGCTGGGAGGGATTGGGGGCAGGAGGAGAAGGGGATGACAGAGGATGAGATGGCTGGATGGCATCACTAACTTGATGGACATGAGTTTGGGTAAACTCTGGTAGTTGGTGATGGACATGGAAGCCTGGTGTGCTGTGATTCATGGGGTCACAAAGAGTCGGACACGACTTAGCAACTGAACTGAACTGAACTGAAGACATTTAACTCTGTCAAGGGACAAAAGAACAGACTTTTGTTAAAATGAAATTGAGCAAGGACTCAAAAGACCATTTGATCACATATTAGTGGATGATGAATATGAAGATGAAGGGATGCAGTCAACTAACACAGGATGAAGGAAACAAGTAAAGACAAATAGCAAAGAGTTTCTGTTTTCCTTTTCCCTGACCTATAACTTCAAGATATGATTGCTGTGAGGACAAAACCTCTCTCCACCCCATATTACTGGCATCTTCAACACCAACTTGTAAATGCTCAAGAGCAATTCTGCTCAGTTTGCAATCTGTATTTGTCTGTGGTTTTATTTCCTTTCAGCTATTATATACTCTCTCCTGGTTGACATCAGTGACAATGTAGGTCCTTGTGTCTCGGGGGCAGTGCCCTGCTGGGGCAGGATTTATCACATCTCTGCCAACTTCACCTTGACCACTTCTAGATGGTGCTGCCCCACCTGTGGCTTCTCCTGCCCTGTAGGCCAAGCATCCTGTTCCTTCTAAGACTGCTCTGGGAGACTGGGTGCCAAGACAATGCTTCAAGTCCTGCTGTTGATTAGGAAATATTCCTCTCATATTTTAATGCTATATAGAAACAATTTTAAATCATCTTTGAGTCAACATCAAGATGCTTCAGGTGAATAATTAGTTATGGTTACAAGGAGATCCAACCAGTCCATTCTGAAGGAGATCAGCCCTGGGACTTCTTTGGAAGGAATGATGCTAAAGCTGAAACTCCAGTACTTTGGCCACCTCATGCGAAGAGTTGACTCATTGGAAAAGACTCTGATGCTGGGAGGGATTGGGGCAGGAGGAGAAGGGGACGACAGAGCATGAGATGGCTGGATGGCATCACGGACTCGATGGACGTGAGTCTGAGTGAACTCCGAGAGATGGTGATGAACAGGGAGGCCTGGCGTGCTGCAATTCATGGGGTCGCAAAGAGTTGGACACGACTGAGCGACTGAACTGAACTGAACTGAACTGAGAGACATTTATTTTCAGAACAAAAATTACTACTTTCAAACATAATTGTACCACATATGAACAAAACACAGAAAACCACAATGCTACAGTTTTAGACTTTCATCCTTGGAAGAAAAGCTATAACAAACCTAGACAGCATATTAAAAAGCAGAGACATTACTTTGCCAACAAAGTTCCATCTAGTCAAACTATGATTTTTCTAGTAGGCATGTACAAATGTGAGAGTTGGACCATAAAGAAGACTGAACGCACAAGAACTGATGCTTTTGAACTGCAGTGTTGGAAAAGACTCTTGAGCGTCCCTTGGACTGCAAGGAGATCAAACCAGTCAATCTTAAAGGAAATCAGTCCTGAATATTCTTTGGAAGAACTGGTGCTAAAGCTGAAGTTCCACTTTGGCCACCTGATGTGAAGAGCCGACTTATTAGAAAAGACCCTGATTCTGGGAAAGATTGAAGGCAGGAGGAGAAGGGGATGACAAAGGATGAGATGGTTGGATTACATCACCAACTCAATGGACAAGAGTTTGAGCAAACTCTGGGAGATGCTAAAGGATAAGGAAACCTGGCATGCTGCAGTCCATGGGGTCACAAAGAGCTGGACACAACTGAGCAACTGAATAACAACAGTTTTAGATTTCATGAGTCCAAAATCAAGTGGGTGGTTTCTTCCAAACTTGTACCCAAGTCTGTAATTATCTCTAAAGTTCAATTCTCTTGATATGACTTCAGTCAGAAACAATGAATTCTCATTCATACTATGTGCAATACAAGACTAAAAAACAAAATTTTATCCTGAATGTAACATATAAAAACTATAAATGCAACCATAAAAATAAAAAGATTATTTCCCCATAATTTTGAGAAAAAAGATTTTTACATGCTTTGGAAATGTAAGTGAAAAAAATATGGCCCACAAATGCAGGTTATAGTCTTTGTTTTGTCACACTGGCTGTGTGACCTTTATGTGTGTGGACTTTAGTTTCCTTTTAAAAAATAAAAGATTGTGTGAAATGAACTCAAAAGTTCTGCAATTATACTGGCTTTGTGCTCTTATTTCACTTCTTACTTCTTACTGTTTCTGCAGATTATTTACTCTGTACACAAGTTTTATTTTTTCAGCAAGTGTTTATGGAGTGGCCACTCCATTTCAGGCAAATTGTTGGACATTAGAATATAGACATAGAGAAAAATATAGTTCTTATTCACATAAACCTTGCAGTTTAGAGGGCAAGAAAGGCATTCAACAAATAAGCCAAAGCATTATACTAGATGATGATCTTGAAGAGGAAAAACCTCACCAGGCTCTGCGGGGATATAATAGTGCTGCCGCTAAATCGCTTCAGTCACGTCCAACTCTGTGCAGCCCTATGGACTGCAGCCTGCCAGGCTCCTCTGTCCATGGGATTCTCCAGGCAAGAGTACTAGAGTGGGTTGCCATGCCCTCCTCCAGAGGATCTTCCCGACCCAGGGATTGAACCCAGGTCTCCTACATTGTAAGCAGATTCTTTACCACTGAGCCACCAGGTAAGCCCTCAGGTTATAACAGGTGAACTAATTTAGATGGAGAGCATAAGGGAGGCCACAATGGAGAGGTGACATTTAAAGTGAGGAGTAGGAGACAGCATGTCCCAGCCTTCTGGGAGTATAGTGCAAAATGAAGAACAGTCCTGAAAGAGGCAGACATGGAAAAGTTCAAGGAACTGAAAGGGAAACGAGGCAAAGGCAGAGCACATAAAGGAGTGTGGGCATGAATGACAGGGTCTCCTCTGAACTATCAAGAATGCTGGCTTTTATCGTAAGTGTACAGAGCTCACTAGGTAGGGATGCTGGCCCTGATGTCCAAATCCAAGCTCCACCACTTACTAGCTGAGTGACCTTGGGCAGTTTCCTCATTTAGAGTTATTGATAGGATTAGATCAATGTAAATCAATGGGATCAATGTAAATAAAGTGTATAAACAGTGCCCAGTGGTGGTAAGCTCTTGGCTATGTATGTCGTTATTAGCATCATCTTTCAGGCTTCAGAAAAGCTCAGAGGAAGGAGAACTGCACTCCAGGAGCTGAGGCCCGGGCTCTAGGAGCATTTCTTCCCATACAGGCTGTTTCCACCATAAAATGAGGAAACTTTGAAAGGAATTGAGATAACCCAGAATTGTAATAAAGAAACAAACAGCTAGCTTCAAATGAATAGGAAAAAAAACTGATTTTTGAAATTAAATGGATGTTCTAATATGGAAAAAGATTTAAGAATTTTTGATTTGTATAATTTTAGTTCTAGAAGATGAAAATGACATCCCACTCAAGTATCCTTCAAAATTTATTAACTGTACCATCATTTCTGGTTCCCTTTCACCAATAGTAAATCTTTCATAATCTCTGTAATCACCTAGGGGCTTCCCAGGTGGTGCTAGTGGTAAAGATTCCACCTGCCAATGCAGGAGATGCAGGTTCGAGCCCTGGTCAGGAAGATTCCCTAGAGAAGGGAATGGCAACCCACTCCAGTATTCTTGAAGAGGAAAAGTTAAAATTTTACATAACCTCCTCCTCCTTCTGCCTCTGTAACTCAGCTTGCTCCTTGCACAGTCTGGATCACATAGGTCATGTAGTCTCAGAAAGTGGGAACTTACAATACTAGGAACTGGAGCTTATCTCACACATCCTTGTCCTGCTGTTTGCAACTGCCCAGCTCCTGTAAACCTGCTTAATCATGCCTGTCAGTGTAAAGGTCAGGCACTCTCCTCCCTATCTTGACTGCTGTTTCCACGCGCACAAAACTCCTTAGTTTAAATCAGCCTATTATCAGCTAGTGTTTCCCATTATAGTCTGTCCATAAAAACTCTGTAACCCCTTTGTTCAGGGCTCAGAGCTTACAGTGTTAACTCCGTTGGGCCTGCTGGCATAATAAACATGAGTTCTCCAACTCTCCGAGTGTGGTGCTTGGTTTCTTGATTACTGGTTTTTGCAACATTCTCACCTGTAAAATCCCATGGACAGAGGAGCCCGGTAGGCTACAGTCCATGGGGTCACAGAGTCGAATACGACTGAATGACTTTTAACTCCGTCAGTCATAATCACCTAACTTAACTGTTTCACATTGCAATCTAGAAAACTCAGCATATAAACTTCTCATCCACACTGGTGATATGAGTAAGGTGGCTTAGTGAGTAAAGAACCTGCCTGTCAATGCAAGAGATGTAAGAGATGCAGGTTTAATCCCTGGGTTGGGAAGATCCCCTGAAGGAGGGCATGGCAACCCACTCCAGTATTCTTGACTGGAGAATCACCATGGACAGAGGAGCCTGGCAGGCTACAGTTCATAGGGTCACGAAGAGCCAGACACAACTGAGCAACTGACACATACAAAATCTGTAAACAAACGACAAACCTTCAGATAAAAATCAACTGTAATACACACTTGAAATATTACAGGCAGATAAGGTCCCATGCAGTATCATTGCCAACTCTAATCTTTTTCTTAGTACCCATTAGAGGCTACACATCAGTGTGGAATTCTCTTAACTCCTTTTGGAAAGTATGTCAAATAAAAGCTTTAGGCAATGCTTTATAATAAATCATACTCCCATATTTCCCTCTCGATAATTCTTGTTCTCTTGCTATTCCCTCTTGACCTCTCCTCCTGACTTATTACCAAGTGATCAGAACATTATAAAATAATGGCTGAAAAAAAGGAAAGAGTGTAAGGACCTCCCAACTGCTTGAACCTGCAAAAGTTCATAGATATTTTGAAGTCCCAGAATTTTTCCTATATGGTAGGAGATTAAAAGCTTTCTTCATGGATCTCCATGGATCTCAGTGTCAGCCAGGAATAAGGATCCAGGAATAAGGAATCAGGATTCCCAACCCAGACTTTCTCAACAGCTATTATATAACGTGAGGTTTCCTAAACTTTTATAAACAAAGTGACCAACAAATTTTCTCTGGATTTTAGCACCAGTTTAATTATGCATCTTGTTTTTCTTTTTTAAAACTATACAGGCTTTTAAACTTACCCCGATAGCAGCTAATATTGGGGCTTGGTAAATCCACTTGATGTCTCCAGCACTAAGTTCCCAGCATCTGAGACATGAAAGAGAACTTCCATGAATAGACTGGCAAAGCAAATAAACAATAAGAATTAAGTAGCATTTTAAGTTTTACCAAAAACTCCATATCCAGGATTTTGATTAAGAAACAAGTAGACCAAAAAAATAAAATAAAAAGCTCCTAAAACTCCCAGTGAAGAAAAAATGTAGTGAGTCCTGCTTTCTATAATATTAGCTACCTTTTGGGGACAAGTATTAAAAACAGTGGTGTTATTTTTATAACAAGAGTCAAAACTATGTTTCCAGAGCCACAAAAAATTAGTCATCTAAATGTGGTACCATTGATTCTTTACTTTTGTTATCACTGGAATGAGCCATAACAGTTAAACAGAGTTTAACAGTTGGTAGAGAAAGTCCTCCCATTTTCAGAATTTACTCCATTGGCTGTAAGACACTGACATTAATATATTCTTATCCGTAGACATGCAACATAAAACTAACAATAATGCAAATGATCCTTGTTAATAGGAATGTAGAAGAAAACTGAATACAAATGATTTTTATCCTTAGAAAGGAAAATTAGCTATTTGGTGAAATGTAAGTGACTAGTGATCTGTGAATACTGACCAGTTTTTACATTTATTTGTAAAATCATTTCAGCATTCACAGTACTAAATATAAACATGCGATTCTTTTATTTCTCCTTTGAACCAGTTATAATAGCTTACTGGTTACTAAACTAAGCTTATTGGTTAGCTTACTAATCAGTGAGTCAAAAATCTCTGACAGGTAGTCATTTCATATTTGCATATCATCATGACTTTTATCTTCTTTAAGAGTTTTTTTTTAAATAGTATTAATAAAAATACATTAGTTGTCAGTCGTGTTTGACTCTTTGCAACCATGTGGACAGTGTAAATCACCAGGTTCCTCTGTCCATGGAATTCTCCATGCAAGAATACTGGAGTGGGTTGGCATTCCCTTTTCTAAGGATCCTGGATCTTCCTGACCCAGGAGTTGAACCTGGGTCTCCTGCATTGCAAATTCTTTACCGTCCGAGCTACCAGTATATAATTTACCTATTTCCTATACTTATCTTCTGCTTCCTGCTCGCTCCAACTAGATTTAAGTTTCAATAGGTAGGGATTGCTGTTGTTTTTGTTTTCTATTATAAGTGCCTAGAACATATGCCTAGAACATACACAGGATTTAGGTAGCCAATAAACATGTTTTGAATTAACTGAATTCAAAGTAACTTAAACTTCACCCAATCTGGTTTGTGGTAAAGGTCTTACACTAGAATAAATGGAACAGAGTTAAGAAAAACTAGTTCCACTTGAAACTTTAACATCACACTTTAAACAGTTTTTTTAAAATTAAAGATACATAAATAAAAGCCTTCAGTTTCTTTCTCCTTAGACCTAGCATTGATTGTAGCATTAGTAAATAAAATCTTATGAAGAAATTTTAGTGATATAATGATAATTTTTTTATTCTAGATGATAAATTTATATTAAGAAGTTACTTTTAAATTAATGAACAAATTGTGGATAATAAAAAGCTATTTCAACTATTTCTTGAAAGTAAAACATTTTCAGCACACATATAATAATAAAAATTTTAATTTTTTATGTAAGCAATATATTCTCATTTCAAAAATCAACCTATATAAAAAGACAGACATTGAGACATTTCAGTCCTCCCCATCTTCCTGTCTATATCTGACCTTGCCCTTCTGCTTACAGGTTAATATCTTTTATTACTTTATTGTGCATGCTTTCAGTATTTTGTTACGCATAAACAAACACATACAGATACTATAATCTTATTTTCCCCATCTTACAAAAATGCAGTGTACACTCTGTTCTGTAACTTGCCTTTTCCTTTTTATAGCGTATCTTTAATTTCTTTCCATGTCAGTACTGAGAGAGCTCAGTAGCCTAGCATTCCATTGGAAAAAGGTACCACAGCTAAATCGACCAAACTCCTACACCAAAGTAATTCTGATCCAGCCACACCAAAATCAGCAAAATCAATGGGCTTAAAGACTGAATCAGAATGGACATCAAAAATACGTTACTTGTTTACACAGGTAACTTGCATATGTTACTTGTTTACACAGTATTGAACACTGCCCAGTATTATCTGCATGCACCTATTTTCCACATTGTTCAGCCAGACAAGAGAAAGATAGCGTTATGGAGGCCTGCAAAATGTTTCTCACACTGCTCTAAAAAGGCTTCCAACTGTAAGGAGAGTGGAACATATTGTGAAAATATAAACTGAACACTGATTCACTAGCTATGAGACTTGGTTTTCATAAATTCTCTTCTCAGCTTTGACATTTGGTAATATCTTTATAATCCTCTTTCTTTTTGCCACAGTGACATTTCATTGTGGTGTCTCCTAACACACTGGAATTCAATTATGCAATTTCAGTGAAGGAGGAAACAGAACAGGCTTTATCTTGAAAGCACGACTCCATCTTGGGCCTGACTGGACTTTGAGCTATATGCCCAGTATCTATGGAAACGGCATACCAACTGGAAAACCAGAGCCCCAGGGCTCATACCTAGACACTCCTCACCTAAAAGAATACCCTAATTATCCGTGTAACCGAATAGAATCATAAATTCTATTGACCACAGGCCTATTGATAATTGTCCACTGTTAACTACCTAGGCTTAAGGCATATGAATCATGGGTTATCTTTGACTGTATCTTTCTTTTCCTTTGTTCAGACTAGTTTCAGGGAATTTGGGGAGGTGGGTTTGGGCACGTACACTTAGGGTATTTAAGGTTTTCACAAGGACTGGTCGGGGTCCTTGGCCAAGAGGAGACTCTGCCTTGGGCCCGCCAGTGTAATCAATTGCACTCCACTATCTGCATTGTCCTTCTGAGTGAGTTTGTTTCCCGGAATGTGTGTGTGGCTACAACATCAGCTCTACAAAATACTCGTATCTGGAAGTAGGTCAAATCAGCTACTTCTAAAAACAAGAAAAATTTGACTTTGATCATTTTCAATGTCAAAGTTTTAAATTTGCCCTTTGATAAGAGGCAACCGAGGTTTCAGATTTCTTTTTAAAGGAAATGCTGTTGATTCTTGTTTTTCATTAATTATTCAATGACCCAGCTCACACTGTGTTTGTGAACATGGCCAAGAAACTACCCTCTGTTCAGATTTTTTTAATAAATTTTAACACCCTAGGAAATGCAGGAATAAATGTCAGTAAATATGTAACTCTGAATGGTAAAGCATAAAGCACAGTAGTCTAGAATAGTAGAGCATAGACAGGAAAGTAGGTCCTTCTACAGCCAAGCTGGGAGCAGGAAATGCATTGTTCCGCCAGAGGGACCCAGTATTGGAATACTGTATTGTCTCCAACACTCACACTCTGATAAGAGAAGAGGAAGTGAAGTAACCTCAAAGCCATGCAGATTTCCCAGGAATGACAGAGTGTAACATTTCTTGGTCCTTTCCACTGCAAGCCTTAATGTTCCTATTGGCATCTCTTATCTCCTTTGAGTGAGCAGGGAGACAGGTAATAAGGTATCTCATAAGGTATTTTTGCTTTTGTAAGTTAAAAAGAAAGAGAAAATTATTCACTCTTTAAGTCATTTGTCCAATCTAAACTGCAGGAAATTTCCTAAAGGAAATCAACCCTGAATACTCACTGGAAGGATTGATGCTGAAACTGAAGCTCCAATATTTTGGCCACCTACCTGATGCGAAGAGCTGACTCATTGAGGAAGACGCTGATGCTGGGAAAGATTGAAGGCGGGAGTAGAAGGGGACAACAAAGAACGAGATGGTTGGATGGCATCAGCAATTCAATGGACATGAGTTTGAGCTAGCTCTGGGAGACGGTGAAAGAGAAGCCTGGCACGCTGCCGTCGCAAGGTGTCGGACAAGACTGAGTGACCGAACACAACACAAACTACAGGACTCAGTTATCTTACCCTGTGTTAGTCAGCACTTTGCTAGAACTTTAGAGCTGGAAGAAAACTTCTTGTATATTCAATAGTTTAAAGTACCTTCTAAAACTGGGTCTTATCTGCTTATTTCTTAATGTCCAAGATATAGAGAAAATAAGAGTTCTAGCTTTGAAAGTCTAGATCAGAAAAAGACAAATCTCAAGTGTAAGAGACATGAACCAGGACCCCATCTGGCCTTTGGAGATGCTCCCAGTCTGCTCTCTCCACCTGAATTTTGTGACGTGACACTATACGTAGGTCAGATGACACGCAAGAAAACCCAAAAATCTTTTTATCTTAGACAAGCTGAATTTCACAAGAAATCAGATCAGGTAATTATGAAATTATGCCATGAACGTGGTAACACAGTTTTATTTTCTATGCAAAATAAATGTAAAATGACCTCTTAACCCAATTATCACACTCAGATCAGAGCACTACAGAATTCAAGATTTTTGCCACTTCATGCGAAGAGTTGACTCATTGGAAAAGACTCTGATGCTAGAAGGGATTGGGGGCAGGAGAAGCAGACGACGGAAGATGAGATGGCTGCATGGCATCACTGACTCAACGGACATGAGTCTGAGTGAACTCCGGGAGTTAGTGATAGACAGGGAGGCCTGGTGTGCTGCGATGCATGGGGTCGCAAAGAGTCGGACACAACTGAGCGACTGAACTGAACTGAACTGAAGGTAGGAGTAAATATGCTATGCAGAGGAGTCATATGATCTAACTTACAGTTAATATTTTTACATTAATTCATCTATTTTAGAGCAATATTTAGCATCAGTTGTAGTTTTGTAAGTATCATGTACCTAGTGGATTTTTCCTCAAAATAATAAACTCATATTTCCTATTTGTTCAGCAAAGGAATTATGATTATTAATAACAATACCTAGTTTATAATTTTTAAGAAAAATGCATGATAACTAAGGAAAGAATGAGTCGAAGTGTTCCAGGATATGCATAGGCAATCAGGTCTCATTCTACTCATCTCTCACAAGAAAAGATTGGACCAAACAATGCTTTTGGGTCTACCCTCTCTATTTGGTTACATATCTCAGGGTAAAATTAGTTAGCATTATTTAGTACCTCTTTACTGATTCAACCTCCCTCTCTCCTTCAAGAAATCAAAGAGCAAGGCTGCAGGGTTTCTTTGAGATTTCCAATATTGCTGTGTAAATATAACAATAATCATAACAATGTAGATAACATTAACTCCCATGTGTGTGTTAAGTCATTTCAGTCATGTCCAACTCTGTGTGGACTCATGAACTGTACCCTGCCAGGCTCTTCTGCCCATGCGATTTGCCAGGCAAGAATATCGGAGTAGACTGCCATTTCCTTCTCCAGGGGATCTTTCCAACCCAGGGATCAAACCTCAGGTCTCCTGCATTTGGCAGGCTGTTTCTTTCCACTAGTGCCACCCGGGAAGCCCTCATTAACCCTCAAGTCTCAGCAAATCCAAATAGCAAAAAGAGATAAAGGTAAGTAAAAATGAAACCCTGCAGGATCCTCCTGGGTACAAGCCCCTCCACATTCCCACTTCTTATTTGGGAAAAAGCTTTAGCCTTGTGAGATGAAAATATCTCCTGCCATATCAATCAACAAGAAATGTCACAGCCTTCAGCAATTTCTGGCCTCCAAATGTGAATGAGGGCACCCAAAACTGTGATCCAATAGATGCTGCCACTTTCCCGCTCCCGCTCGCCGAGGTAATTGCTGAGGAACTGGGGGAATGCAAGAACAGCCAACCTCCACTCCTAAGGCTGAGCAAGGAAATCGGATTTGGCACCAAAGAGCTGAGCTGCATATGAAAAGAATGAATTCAGTGAGCCCAGAGGCTTGAATCTTCCCATACACAGAATGCTAAATTCCTTAACTTGATATCCAATCTTTGATGTTCAGACTGCTTACTCTCATTGTTGCAAACTTGTATATAGCCTAACTCCCCACTCCTGCCTCCTTGGAGCAGTTTTCTCAGAGCTACTGAGATACTGTCTCCCCGGCTCTGAGTCCTAAACATGAACACCAAACAAAATAATTCTACTTTGAGGTTGTGACTATATTTTTTAGTCTACAGTCCTCAAGGGCTTCCCCAAGTTTCAAAGAGCAGACTCAGTTATTAATTAGGAAAGTGAGAAAATGCAGAAACAAAGGAAAAGCAGTCAAGCAAGAAAAGTAGTAACAACATGAACAACAGAGTTGCAGGACTCCTAGTTTCTCCTAAAGAAATATAGATAATGATCTAATGATCCAGCAACCCCACATCCAAGGAGCGGTGGCTGCAGGGGCGCAGGAGGGCCTAGAGGAGCTATTCCATGTTCAAGGTCAGGAGGGGCAGCGGTGAGGAGATACCCCCTGTCCATGGTAAGGAGCAGTGGCTGCACTTTGCTGGAGCAGCCGTGAAGAGATACCCCATGCCCAAGGTAAGAGAAACCTAAGTAAGACAGTAAGTGTTGCAAGAGGGCAAAAGAGGGCAGACACACTGAAACCATAATCACAGAAAACTAGTCAGTCTAATCACACTAGGACCACAGCCTTGTCTAACTCAATGAAACTAACCCATGCCCATGGGGCCACCCAAGACGGGAGGGTCATAGTGGAGAGGTCTGACAGAATGTGGTCCACTGAAGAAGAGAATGGCAAACCACTTCAGTATTCTTGCCTTGAGAACCCCATGAACAGTACGAAAAGGCAAAATGATAGGATACCAAAAGAGGAACTCCCCAGGTCAGTAGGTGCCCAATATGCTACTGGAGATCAGTGGAGAAATAACTCCAGAAAAAATGAAGGGATGGTGCCAAAGCAAAAACAATACCCAGTTGTGCATGTGACTGGTGATAGAAGCAAGGTCCAATGCTATAAAGAGTAATGCTGCATAGGAACCTGGAATGTCAGGTCCATGAATCAAGGCATATTGGAAGCGGTCAAACAGGAGATGGCAAGAGTGAACGTCAACATTCTAGGAATCAGCAAACTAAAATGGACTGGAATGGGTGAATTTAACTCAGATGACCATTATATCTACTACTGCGGGCAGGAATCCCTCAGAAGAAATGGAGTAGCCATCATGGTCAACAAAAGAGTACAAAATGCAGTACTTGGATGCAATCTCAAAAACGACAGAATGATCTCTGTTCGTTTCCAAGGCAAACCATTCAATATCACAGTTATCCAAGTCTATGCCCCAACCAGTAACACTGAAGAAGCTGAAATTGAATGGTTCTATGAAGACCTACAAGACCTTTTAGAACTAACACCCCAAAAAGATGTCCTTTTCATAATAGGGGACTGGAATGCAAAAGTAGGAAGTCAAGAAACACCTGGAGGAACAGGCAAACTTGGCCTTGGAATACGGAATGAAGCAGGGCAAAGACTAATAAAGTTTTGCCAAGAAAATGCACTGGTCATAGTAAACACCCTCTTCCAACAACACAAGAGAAAACTACACATGGACATCACCAGATGGTCAACACCGAAATCAGACTGATTATCTTCTCTGCAGCCAAAGATGGAGAAGCTCTATACAGTCAACAAAACCAAGACCAGGAGCTGATTGTGGCTCAGATCATGAACTCCTTATTGCCAAATTCAGACTTAAATTGAAGAAAGCAGGGAAAACCACTAGACCATTCAGGTATGACCTAAATCAAATCCCTTATGATTAAACACTGGAAGTGAGAAATAGATTTAAGGGCCTAGATCTGATAGATAGAGTGCCTGATGAACTGTGGACTGAGGTTCGTGACATTGTACAGGAGACAGGGATCAAGACCATCCCCATGGAAAAGAAATGCAAAAAGCGAAATGGCTGTCTGGGGAGGCCTTACAAATAGCTGTGAAGAGAGGTGAAAAGCAAAGGAGAAAAGGAAAGATATAAACATCTGAATGCAGAGTTCCAAAGTATAGCAAGAGAGATAAGAAAGTCTTCCTCAGTGATCAATGCAAAGGAATAGAGGAAAACAACAGAATGGCAAAGGCTAGAGATCTCTTCAAGAAAATTAGAGATACCAAGGGAACATTTCATGCAAAGATGGGCTCAATAAAGGATAGAAATGGTATAGACCTAACAGAAGCAGACGATATTAAGAAGAGGTGGCAAGAATACACAGAAGAACTGTACAAAGAAGATCTTCACAACCCAGATAATCATGAAGGTGTGATCACTCATCTAGAGCCAGACATCCTGGAATGTGAAGTCAAGTGGGCCTTAGAAAGCATCACTATGAACAAAGCTAGCAGAGGTAATGGAATTCCAGTTGAGTTATTTTAAATTTTGAAAGATGATGCTGTGAAAGTGCTGCATTCAATATGCCAGCAAATTTGGAAAACTCAGCATTGCCACAGGAATGGAAAAGGTCAGTTTTCATTCCAATTCCAAAGAAAGGCAATGCCAAAGAATGCTCAAACTATGGCACAATTGCACTCATCTCACACACTAGTAAAGTAATGCTCAAAATTATCCAAGCCAGGCTTCAGCAATACGTGAACCGTGAACTTCCTAATGTTCAAGCTGGTTTTAGAAAAGGCAAGGCAACCAGAGATCAAATTGCCAACATCCACTGGATCATGGAAAAGCAAGAGAGCTCCAGAAAAACATCTATTTCTGCTTTATTGACTATGCCAAAGCCTTTGACTATGTGGATCACAATAAATGTGGAAAATTCTGAAAGAGATGGGAATACCAGACCACCTGACCTGCCTCTTGAGAAATCTGTATGCAGGTCAGGAAGCAACAGTTAGAACTGGACATGGAACAACAGACTGATTCCAAATAGGAGGAGTACATCAGGGTATTGTCACCCTACTTATTTAACTTCTATGCAGAGTACATCATGAGAAATGCTGGGCTGGAAGAAACACAAGCTGGAATCAAGATTGCCGGGAGAAATATCAATTACCTCAGATATGCAGATGGCACCACTCTTATGGCAGAAAGTGAAGAGGAACTAAAAAGCCTCTTGATGAAAGTGAAAGTGGAGAGTGAAAAAGATGGCTTAAAGCTCAACATTCAGAAAATGAAGATCATGGCATCTGGTCCTATCACTTCATGGGAAATAGATAGGGAAACAGTGGAAATAGTGTCAGACTTTATTTTGGGGGCTCCAAAATCACTGCAGATGGTGACTGCAGCCATGAAATTAAAAGACGCTTACTCCTTGGAAGGAAAGTTATGACCAAGCTAGAGAGCATGTTGAAAAGCATAGACATTACTTTGCCAACAAAGGTCCATCTAGTCAAGGCTATGGTTTTTCCTGTGGTCATGTATGGATGTGAGAGTTGGACTGTAAAGAAGGCTGAGTGCAAAGAATTGATGCTTTTGAACTGTGGTGTTGGAGAAGACTCTGGAGAGTCCCTTGGACTGAAAGGAGATCCAACCGGTCCATTCTGAAGGAGATCAGCCATGAGATTTCTTTGGAAGGAATGATGCTGAAGCTGAAACTCCAGTTTTTTGGCCACTTCATGCGAAGAGTTGATTCACTGGAAAAGACTCTGATGCTAGGAGGGATTGAGGGCAGCAGGAGAAGGGGACGACCGAGGATGAGATGGCTGGATGGCATCACTGTCTCGATGGACGTGAGTCTGAGTGAACTCCAGGAGTTGGTGATGGACAGGGAGGCCTGGGGTGCTGCACTCATGCGGTCACAAAAAGTCGGACACGACGGAGCGACTGAACTGAACTTTAATGCATAACTTTGCACTGTTCTGTAGAAATTACGCACCAGCCCAGTGAAGAATGTTGACTTCATGCTGACTACTAGCATGTAGACCTCGGGCTGGTTAAAATCAGAAGACTGATAATTAAGATTCCCAAAACATCACCCTGTTACCTAACCACTAACCAGTATCCATGACACCATCTTGCTGTGTGCTCATAAAATGTTTACTTTATGTACACACAGAAAGAGAAAGCACCCTCTGGTTTCTCTTCTCACAAAGACACTAATCCTGTTATATCACAATCCTTCCTTCAGGACTTCATTTAACCTTTATTACCTTCTTAATGGTACTATCTCCAAATACAGCCACATTGGGGGTTGGGGTTTCCCACATATGAATTTGGGGGAGATACATTCAGTCCAAGCAATAAGTTTGACAGCGAAAGCAATGAGCAGGAACTGAATACTTCTCTATGTTCTCCTTTCCTTTATTTGACTCATCATCACTAAAAATAGAAATAATATGAAGCAATGAATGTTTCAGCATCCATGCGTCATGTAGCATCAAAAGAGAAACAGGCAACTGGGAGGCTAGTGATTCCCTAGGACGGATTCCACTTCTAATGTGCACTTGTTTAATCATTTTAATATATTTACCTATGCTATGCAAGACAAGAAAACAAAGAGGGGGATTAAACCTATACTTGACAACACATATATGTAAGTAGTAAGTAGAACACGTGTGTCTTAAGCACAGGTACTAGATATTTAGGGCAACTGAGCACTAAATATCCACAGTTCACCAAATATATGAGACACAAAGTATCCCTTGATACACAGGAAGTCCTTGATATTCTTGATGTCTTAATTAAGCACCAATAGGTAGAACTCATGGCCACATATCCTTTGCCCAAAGAATGCAAATAAAACCTAGGACTGCTGAGTAGGCTACCTGGCAAGTTAGAACCATGGCCACATAAACTTGCCCTTACATCTCTCTGAGACAGCAAGTGTGTGTCCCTGGCCCAGGGCACCTTCTGTCTCTGGGTCTCCTTGCTGCAACCTTATTTCTGGCCCTTGTAACCACACCATCAGTGGGGAATGCTAATGTGGCAGAGAGTAAGAGAAAGGAGATATGAATATTGCCTAAACTCAGTTAGTGCAGTCCTTTCACCTGTGTGCACGACATCCTAAGTATGTTAACTAACCCATCTCCTTCCCCCAGCTTCTTATGGTATGTTTCAAATTGATTTCATAAACCATGGGGTTCAAGCATCCCAACTGGGTCTGTGAGTCCTTCTGTCCCATGACTCTGGAATGGATAGTTGGCTGGTAATATATGAGAGGCTACAGGGTAATCTCTAAAGGGCAATGTCATCGAGAACAGCTGCAAGTGTGAACTCCAAGCAGGAAGCCAGCCTTGAGAAAATCTGAGGCTCTTGCTTGACCTCTTCCTTTTCACCCACCTTGCATCAGCCAGAGTTGCTCGTGCTACAGCCCAGACTGTCACAAAGCCGCTGGGAACCCTGCAATCAGAAAAGGATTCAGAGACAATATTTGTTTCAGGATTAAGGTATCTTTTACTTATACTCATCACATAAAAATATACTATTAAAATGTGAAAGAGAAAAATTGGACATGAAAAATGTTACTATGTAAATAAGAAAATTCCCCTTAATTTCCATCTTGTCCATTTGAAAAGAGAGCTGGTACATTGATGTTATTTGTTCCCAAAAGTCTGAAGAAGAAGATTGGCCCTATTTTCATTTGAGGGGTATAAGGTTAAGCTATGTAAGGAGGGGACTGAAGTTCCTGGAGTCAACGGCAGGCAGTGGTCGGTGCATATAACTTTTACCTCTTGCCATTCCAACAGCCACATGCTCTCCAAGAAGCATGAAGCAACAAGAGGGACTCATGAGAAGTGACAGGAAGGCTATTGTTTTTAAAAATTTGAATTTTTCATTCTAAAGGTGGAAGGCATAGAGAGCCTACACTGAAAGTTACAAAATTAGGACGTTTTGATCAGTTTAGCCTCTTCTTTTTTGTTCATATTGGCTCCAGACAGAAGCATTTGCAGGTACTGAAAACTTACCAAAGAATGGTGCTATGTTAGCTTGATGATTTGAGCATGACATATTTGTCTTTCATAAATAATAATCACCTATGAGCTTGCAACGTCAAATCTATTAATTATACTGACTTTCTATGAGTCTTTGCTTCCAGTAAAGATGAACTGTTTAGTTCATGCTATATTCAGTTAGACTCTGACATCACAAAAAAAACACAAACCATACTTTTATAGAACTCTGCGATAGAAGATCAAAGGATTTAATGGATATGTGGCCTTTTAGAAAAAAGTTTTAAAAAAGGAAAGAGAGGCCACAGGAAGCACCTTACAAAGAGAGAAAAAAATTTAACTCAGAACACTTTTAACCCAATATTTTTACCTTTTAAAAAACACATTTGTAATTTTTCAGATATCTTTTCTAAGCAAAGGAACATAAAAAGAGATGTAGATTAAAATTTTCAGAAAAATTAAAGTAAGGTGATATCCTACAGTAGGGAATTTCTTTGGTTTTCTTAGTGATCTCGTTGAATTTAACCTCAGTCTGCCTGTGTGGCTATTTAATTTTATAACTCTATATTCCAGTTTTATTTATTGTTTTTATATAACTCCCTCTTTTAAAAAGTCTGCTCAAATTCCATGTTTTAGGAAATTTTTGTCAAAATGAAAGTGACAGTGTTAGTCCCTCAGTCACATCCTACTCTTTGGGACCCCATGGACTATATAGCCTGCCAGGCTTCTCGGTCCATTGACCTCTTCCAGGCAAGAATACTGGTGTAAACTTCCATTCCCTTCTCCATTGAATGTTTGTGACCCAGGGATTGAACCCCCAATCTCCTGCATTGCAGGCAGATTCTTCACCATCTGAGCCAGCGGGGAAACTCAGTGTGCTGTGCTCTGCTTAGCTGTGTCTGACTCTTTGAGACCCCATGGACTGTAGCCCACCAGGCTCCTCTGCCCATGGGCTTCTCCAGGCAAGAATACTAGAGTGGGTTGCCATGCCCTCCTCCAGGGGATCTTCCCAACCCAGGAACTGAACCAGGGTTTCCTGCATTGCAGGCAGATTCTTTACCAGCTGAGCTACTAGGGAAGCCCAAAAGTAAAGTGCTTTTATATGATAATACATACATTCTGGCGTCTCATCTGACAGGTGAAAATTAAGAATAGCTGCTAATACAGAGGTAAATTACCACATTCAATAAGGATAAAGAAGAAAGATTGAAACTTTTTTTTTCCTATCTTGTACATTACTTTGGGTCTAAATCTTGTTTAGACCCAATTATAACTTTAGGCTCCCTCTAGGTAGGTAAACGGGCTTCCCTGGTGGCTTAGAGGCTGAAGCATCTGCCTGCAATGTGGGAGACCCAGATTCGATCCCTAGGTCAGGAAGATCCCTGGAAAAGGAAATGGCAACCCACTCCAGTAGTCTTCCCTGGAGAATCCTAGGATGGAGAAGCCTGGTAGACTACAGTCCACGGGGTTGAAGAGAGTCGGACACGACTGAGCGACTTCACTTCACTCATTTGGTAGGTAAACACTCAGCACTTTATTACTCACACTGTAATGATGTGTGGAGCTGCTTTTATTTACATTGATTTTGCTGGTTCTTAATAATAAATTGGCAAGGAAGGAAATTACCATCTAAAGAGGAACATATGCTGTATCTGCTTTTGTAAATTGAAGACGGATATTTTAAATGACTGTTTTTGTACATCCTTATCACAAAACAAGATGTACAGAGAAGCAAAAGCAAATTCTAATGATAACTATGTTTGTATTCTTCCAACCAAT
Source organism: Nanger dama (assembly GCA_917880005.1). NCBI lineage: Eukaryota > Metazoa > Chordata > Mammalia > Artiodactyla > Bovidae > Nanger > Nanger dama. The sequence goes on from CAKJTW010000004.1 coordinate 39,963,968, forward strand.
CATAGTCTTAATTTTTTCTATCCCTGCCTCAATTTTCTCATAAATAAGGCACTTTATTCTTGGCTCCAACTGCACATTTTTAAATTGCATTTAATTATCTATTTAAGAAAAGAAAAGAAAGCAAAGTCACTCAGTCGTATCCGACTCTTTGCGACCCCATGGACTGTAGCCTACTAGGCTCCTCAGTACATGGGATTTTCCAGGCAAGAGTATTGGAGTGGGTTGCCATTTCCTTCTCCAGGGGATCTTTCTGACTCAGGGATCAAACCCGGGTCTCCCACATTGCAGGCAGATGCTTTACCGTCTGAGCCACCAGAGGGGTCAGTCAAAAGTACAAACTTCCAGTAATAAGTACAACAAAAGGTACAAACTTCCGGAAATAAGATAAATACGTATTAGAGAGGTAATATACAACATAGAAAAAGATTAGTTGTTACTGTTTTAAATTGCGGTTAATTAAGTGAGCATAATATTGCACATAATACGATTTATAAAAGTGAGCTTTCATGTAAATCCTACTTGCTTTCATGCATGTTATTAGACCATTCAATGAAATGATGATTTCAAATTATGACGGTTTTCTACTATAGTTGTCACTCCTATGCCAAAATGTTTCTGGGGGAATTAATACAAGTTGTAAAAGAAGGTAAGAAACTAAGACTTGTATAGAAGCTCACTGGAATCCTAACTACTTTTTTTTTTGTTACATTTTATTTTTCATAGAAAGATTTGAAAACTAGTTTCCTGGGTTTCAGAGCTTCCCTGGTGGCTCAGATGGTAAAGAATCTGCCTGCAATGCAGGACAAGCTAGAGACTCGGGTTTAATCCTTGGGTCAGAAAGATCCCCTGGAGAAGGGAATCGCAACCCACTCCAGTATTCTTGCCTTGAAAATCCCATGCACAGAGGAGCTTTGTGGGCTTCAGTTCATGGGGTTGCAAAGAGCTGGACCCAGCTAGAGCCACTAACACTTCCTGGGTTTCAGTGAGACAAACCCCTGACTTTATGAAGCGACAGAGTGATACAGCCCAAATAAGAGCTGATAAGGGACGGAGCAGCTGACTATCAAACCAATCCATAAATAAAGAAAAAACAAGTCTATTACTAGTGTGACCAGTGTCATAGCAAGCCAAAAAATAAAATCAAATTCAGATAAAGTCACTGTTGAATTTTTCTATCAACAACTTTATCAACTTCTACTAATGATGTGAGTACACAGACATAATTTTGATTTGAAGGCAAACTACCAAAAACTGTTGAGAAAATTACCAAAGTATCCCCCAAAATAGTAAACGTATATTTTTTTTTAATTTTAGTAACTAGTAGTCAAAGATAAGGGACAGCTTAAAACCAAACTGTTTTCAGAAATAAAATTTTTAACAACAATTAGTATTTCATAATAAATAAAGAGTAACAGTAAATTGACCCTTTGTCTTCTTCAAGGTTACTAACTAGCAGGAAATTCAAAATCCCTTACTTTGCATTTTTAAATGTAAAGACAATGTTAAGGCAAAACGGGCAAAAAGCTTTCTTATTTTGGAGGGGAAAAAATACCTTCAAATTTAATCTTGAGCCACTTTTTTTCCCTCTGCTGACCACCTGATCATTTACAAATTAAAATAACAGTTGTTAATCTTGAGACTTCTTAATTTTAACCACATATGAGTTTTAATTTCTCTTAAACTATAACAAACAAACAACATTCTTTCTCCATATCACATTGAGTTAGTGCCTGGTTCAGTAATCCCTCTAGGACTGAAAAGGCATTTTGAAATGTGAGTTGAATCTTTTTTTTTTTTTAATTACTTATGCCAAAAGTAATTCTAACTATTTCCTTCCAAAAGACATGGTAAGTCTACATAATTAGCTTGTAATTTGTATTGTTAAATATAGCCAAGATGGTTCTATAAATTCCTTTCTGTCATTCTCATGATATGACCTAGAATTATAAATCAAAGATATCTCATTATGGATTAGAAATTCAAAAATCAAAATTTGTAGAATGGAATTATGGTTAAATCAAGACACTGGCATAAGACATGATGAGCACAGCCGTTCTAAATGTGTAAGGCAAACAAGGTATTTCTCCCAAAGAATACTCTCAAGAATCTGGTCTAAGAGCAGTAACCCTAAGTTAAATGTGAAAAGTTTGTTACCACTGGGAGAATCATAGACTTGATTTTAACAATTTTCCTCAATAAATAATTAAAGAGAAAGGAAAGAAAAAGATGAGGTGGGGAGAGATTATTTCAGGAAAAAGGCTGAAAGAATGCTGATGACAGGCATGACACAAAGCCCTGAAATCCATCATCCACTTGAAAAGGAAAGGAGACAGAAATGCCTTACCCCAGCCTATCAAGGTGAAGCCCCACAGGTACTTGGTGTCCGAAAAGAATGCCACAAAGATTAAACTGTGCAGATAGAGACCTTCCACCAAAATCCAATAGTAGTTTGTAGCCAAGAAGTAAATAAACATCACAACAGCCATCTTGCACCCAATCTGTTACAAATAAACCAACATGGCACCATATTAGAACTCCTAATCACACTATTTCCACCACTAAAAAGCAGTTCCTCCATTTCTTTTTTAGAATCTAATGTCTCTTATAAATGGAGAAGCCAAGACTTTTGAAAGAGGCCAGAACAATGTTATTTAAATGTAGCATTTCTAAGACTGCTGGCCTGATTTTATTTTTAAAATAAGATTTTTTTTCCTTGAGAAGTAACAATAAATCACTTTTCCTCAATTTATTCAAAAAAGAATACTTGATCATCACAGAAAATTAGGTAAGTACAGAAAAGCATAAAGAAGAAATTTATCTATCATTCTACCATGAATTTATTTTATTCTGGACTTTGTTATACTCCAAAAGTTAAATGGCTTAAAACACTAAACATTTAATGTGTCTTATGAATCTATGAATTGGCTAGGTGATTCTACTGATCTAGGAGAAGCTCAGGTAATCTTGAGTAGGTTCACTCACAGAAGTCTACTTTCAACTGGCATACCATCACACCCACTTCATCCTTCATTTTAAACAAGTCACAAAGCCAATGCAGAATTAGAATCAGCAGAGATGATAGTGAATTACAGGGAAAAGGACAAAGATAATGATGGCATTAATTCATACCATCAAGAAAATCAGTCTACCTAATTTCCAGATATACCGCTTCAAGGTGATAATGCTTTCCATCAACTGAATGACTGGGTAATTCTACATACTTAATAACACTAGGATATCTAAGAGCAAAATCAAGTACTATGGACTCTTACATGGGAACAAGTCTTTGGGTCTCTAATAAAGGAACTAAATCCCCTGGGTTTTTAAATCCCAACCTTCTAGTTTTGCAGGTAGGTTTTGCTTTTATTTTTAGAAGTGGTGAGCCATGTAAGGGCTCATGAGGAAAACACTTACATATTGTGATTTGTCCACAGCAGGCACTTCCATGGAGCTCTGTAAGTCATCCTGCAATATCCAGGGACCGCAGCTCCTTTACTCCTATGTGAGCATGGACCACTCTGTCCTTGACAAAGATGCTCGCAGCTCTCAGCATGAAAGACACAAATAAATGCATGTGGATATAGTTCCTAGTACAATGCAGTCGTCTACAGAGAGAAAATATTTAGTATTTAGGTTTGAATAAAATTAGAAATGGAGAAAGAAAATACATAAATGAGCTCAAACTACCCCCAAAAGAAGAAATATAATAAACCTGAACAAAAAGAGCATCAATTAGAGTCAAAAACTAAAATATAATTTTTTGAGAGTTAATTTCAAATATATCCTGATCAGCTACCATGTTTATCCAGATTACGCAGTGTTAAATATTATACTACAGTATAATGTTATAATATACCATTGTATTATGTGTGCGTACATGCTAAGTTGCTTCAGTCATGTTCAACTTTTATGTGACCCCATGGACTGTAGGCCACCAGGCTCTTCTGTCCATAGGATTTCCCAGGCTAGAATACTAGAATGGGTTGCCATTTCCTTCTCTAGGGATCTTCCCAACCCAGAGATCAAACCCACATCTCCTGCACTGGCAGGCAGATTCTTTACCACTGACCCACCTGAGAAGCCCCTATTTCTTCCTGTATGGTACTGAATCATCTAGAGATTATTTAAGATGAATTTCTGTCCCGTGCCACCAAAATCATTTGGAAAAGGTGAAATAAGCCTTCATATCATGAATGAAATTTTTCTAACTCCTTTGACAACACTCTGCATGACTTAGCAAAAATAGACTGCAATGCAGACCCACCGTTTTAATGGTTTCATACTGCTTTGAGGCTTTAAATCTTTAAACAAACAAACAATGAAGAATAACCCTGAATTTTTCATCAAAAATAACTTATCAAAGTCAAATAATATAACACAAGGTTGAATTCAGAAGCTTGTGTTTAGGGGAAAGTATCTGGAGGCACAGACGGTGACAGGTCTGTGTCTTTGATGAATAAGAAACAGACCTGCCCCTTCACGGAGGACGTGATTGAGCATTACTCACCTGAAGTAACCAATGATGAGGATAGCCACAGCCAGGGATGCAAAGGAGACAGAGTATCCGACAGTGTACATGACATAGAGGCGTTCAAAGAACTCTTGCTGCAGGGCAAGAGATTTAATCAGAAAAGCATATTTGATGGAGGTAAATTAAGAGCGTGCATTTAAAAGATAGGCAATGTGTTGCCACATCCACATAATATATAAATTATTTTTATGGCCTTCCTTTTACCCCCAGATTGAAGTCAGGGCTAACATATAAGAAAATAATTGGCACTTCTTCTTGCTTTAAGTGAGGCCAAACTCAATGTTTCAAGATTCACTCCATGGATTTTTGCAGTGTTCATTTTAACTAGTTGGAATTGTATATCTAACGTAATATTTGGAATAAATAAAACACACTGAAGGATGATTTTAAAACTAGTCAAAAGGATATATCACTTTTGGAATATTATCTCTAGTTTTCTTTTGCTTTTCTACCAAGCTGTAGTTTCTATGAAAGCAAAATGTGCAGATTTTAAATGAGCAGTTGGATGGGTTTGGACAAACTGAGTTCTTTGTGCCACCAGCTAGTCAAAAATCCACCCACCATCCAGCCCCCAGATTAACTACTGTTCCAATTTCTGTCAGCACAAATTGGCTTTATCTGTTCATGTACTTCATATATTTCTTGACTCTTCTCAGACTTCTTAGAATTATGCAGTGCATACTCTTTTTGTCAAGACACTGTTATGATAGTCACTGATATTATTACATGAATCAACAGTTCATTCCTTTTTCTTTTGTATTTCAAAATGACTATAGATTCAAAAGAACTATGAAAAGACAGTAAAAAGGTCCTCTGTACCCCTTCACCAGTATCCTCCAATGCTTGCATCTAATTACACTAAAATACCAAGCTAGGAATTTGGCATTGGTGCAATTCATGTGTTTACAGTCTGTGTCGTTTTATCACACGTGAAAAAATTTTTTAACGTCTCTGCAATCAAGCTACAGAAATATTCCATCACAACAAAGATCTTCTTCCTGCTGTTCCTTTTACAGTGATACCTACCCTCTTCCTCTCCACCATCCTTATCACCCACCAAACATTAATCTGTTTTCTATCTCTGCAATTCTGTCATTTCATAAATGGAGAAATGAAATCTTATAGAACATGAACTTTGAGTCTGGCCTTTTTCACTCGGAGTAGGTTGTTACTCATACCAAGTTTGTACTTTTTCATTGCTGCACAGTTTGTGGCAAATGATTAGAATAACTAAGAGATATAGCTAAACCAGGGCCTTCCAGGTGGCGTGAGCTGTAGAGAACCTCGTTGCCAGTGCAAGAGACATAAGAGAGACACAGGTTAGCTCGTTGGGTCAGCAAGATCCCCTGGAGGAGGGCACAGCAACCCACTCCAGTATTCTTGCCTGGAGAATCCCATGGACAGAGGAGCCTGGCGGGCTACAGTCCATCGGATCGCAGAGCTGGAAACGACTGAAGCGACTTAGCATACTGCATGGTATGTACAGAACCATCATTATATTTCAAATGATTTTCAGACTTTGTAGATAACATACAAAGTTGGGTCATGTTTCTTATAGACTCTTCTATGTTAACTGGTATCTTAAGATATTTGTTTTTACTATAACATTGATATAATATTAAGGCTAAGTCCATTTAATATTTTTATTTTCTGTTATGTTTTTCATTTCTGTGTTTTAGTTTCCTGGCCAGCCCTGAATTGCTTGAACAATTTGTAGAATTCCATTTTGATGTATATTTTTGGTGGTGGCTTTTGGTGGTGGCTCTAGGTATTACGCTATATAACTTAATGTGGAAGATCTGATCACTGAATTTTCAACTTTCTTCTTTTCTAATTAAGTATTGAGAGCTATAAATCTATCTCGACATCTGCTTTTGCTGTTTCCCACAGTCCACGTCAAGGCTGTATATTGTCACTCTGCTTATTTAACTTATATGCAGAGTACATCATGAGAAATGCTGGGCTGGAAGAAACACAGCTGGAATCAAGATTGCCGGGAGAAATATCAATAACCTCAGATATGCAGAGGACACCACCCTTATGCCAGCAAATTTGGAAAACTCAGCAGTGGCCATAGGACTGGAAAAGGTCAGTTTTCATTCCAATTCCAAAGAAAGGCAATGCCAAAGAATGCTCAAACTACCACACAATTGCACTCATCTCACATGCTACTAAAGTAATGCTCAAAATTCTCCAAGCCAGGCTTCAGCAATATGTGAACCGTGAACTTCTGATGTTCAAGCTGGTTTTAAAAAGGCAGAGGAACCAGAAATCAAACTGCCAACATCTGCTGGATCATCGAAAAAGCAAGGGAGTTCCAGAAAAACATCTATTTCTGCTTTATTGACCATGCCAAAGCCTTTGACTGTGTGGATCACAAGAAACTGTGGAAAATTCTGAAAGAGATGGGAATACCAGACCACCTGACCTGCCTCTTGAGAAATCTGTATGTAGGTCAGGAAGCAACAGTTAGAACTGGACATGGAACAATAGACTGGTTCCAAAGAGGAAAAGGAGTATGTCAAGGCTGTATATTGTCACCCTGCTTATTTAACTTATATGCAGAGTACATCATGAGAAACGCTGGGCTGGAAGAAACACAAGCTGGAATCAAGATTGCCAGGAGAAATATCAATAACCTCAGATATGCAGATGACACCACCCTTATGGTAGAAAGTGAAGAGGAGCTAAAGGGCCTCTTGATGAAGGTGAAAGTGGAGAGTGAAAAAGTTTGCTTAAAGCTCAACATTCAGAAAACAAAGATCATGGCATCTGGTCCCAGAAAACAAAGATCATGGCATCTGGTCCCATCACTTCATGGGAAATAGATGAGAAACAGTGGAAACAGTGTCAGACTTTATTTTTGGGGGCTCCAAAATCACTGCAGATGGTGACTGCAGCCATGAAATTAAAAGACACTTACTCCTTGGAAGAAAAGTTATGACCAACCTAGATAGCATATTGAAAAGCAGAGACATTACATTGCTGACTAAGGTCCGTCTAGTCAAGGCTATGGTTTTTCCTGTGGTCATGTATGGATGTGAGATTTGGACTGTGAAGAAGGCTGAGCACTGAAGAATTGATGCTTTTGAATTGTGGTTTTGGAGAAGACTCTTGAGAGTCCCTTGGACTGTAAGGAGATCCAACCAGTCCATTCTGAAGGAGATGAACCCTGGGATTTCTTTGGAAGGAATGATGCTAAAGCTGAAACTTCAATACTTTGGCCACCTCATGCGAAGAGTTGACTCATTGGAAAAGACTCTGATGCTGGGAGGGATTGGGGGCAGGAGGAGAAGGGGACGACCGAGGATGAGATGGCTGGATGGCATCACTGACTCAATGCACGTGAGTCTGAGTGAACTCTGGGAGTTGGTGATGGACAGGGAGGCCTGGCGTGCTGCGATTCATGGGGTCCCAAAGAGTCAGACACGACTGAGCAACTGAACTGAAATGAACTGAACTGAACTGAGCTTTCATATTTATCCAAACTTTTGCCATTGGTCACATAATTTTCAACTATTTATGAACTATCTACATATTTTAGTTGATTTTCTATTTATTCTTTTGTGGTCAGAGAACATACATAGGCTGTGTAGTTTTAATCTTGAGATTTATTGAAACTTGTTTTATACTCCAGCATATGTTCTATCTTGATAAACTTTGGTGAGTCCTTTAAAAGAATGTGAATTTTTCAGTTACTGTGAATGAAGTAAAGTAAAGTGAAAGTCTCTCAGTCGTGTCTCTTTACAGCCCCATTGACTATAGCCTGCTAGGCTCCTCTGTCCATGGGATTCTTCAGGCAAGAATACTGGAGTGGGTAGACATTCCCTTCTCAAGAGGATCTTCCCGACCCAGGAATCAAGCTCTGGGTCTCCTGCATTGCAAGCAGATTATTTATCACCATCTAAGCCATCAGGAAGGAGAAGGAAATGGCAACCCACTCCAGTGTTCCTGCCTGGAGAATCCCAGGGACAGGGGGAGCCTGGTGGGCTGCCGTCTATGGGGTTGCACAGAGTCGGACACGACTGAAGCGACTTAGCAGCAGCAGCAGCAAGCCATCAGGGAAGCCTTTGAAGCTCCTAAACGCATGTGTATTTAGGATTATTTCCTCTTGGTAAATTGATTCTTCATAATTTTAAATATTGCTCTGTTTTGGTAACGCTCTTTGTCTTGATGTCTACATTTCTCAAAGACAGCATACAGTTGAGCTATACTTTTATTATCCATTCTAACAATCTCTGCCTTTTAAGAGAAATGTTTAGTTCACTGACCTCAAAAATCATTGCTGTGACTGGGTTTAGATCTAACATATAAGTATTTGCATTCTATACGCCTTATCTTTTCTCTGAGCTTCTGTACCTACTTCCTTACCTTTATTGGGGGTTGGGGGATGAGAACTCAATCAGGTATTTATTACTATTTCACTTGTGTTATCTTTTACCAGTTATTATAGAGACTTGGTTATGCATCTTGAACTTATCAGACCTACATTTAATAATATTGAACTATTTCACCATATAAACAGATATTTGCAATTTTGTCCCTAATTTTGCTCCCTTAGCCTTTGTCACGTTTAGATTTTGTTCTACATAATTTATAAACCCTAATGAGAGGTTATTATGTTTGCTCTAAGCAGTCAGCAGACTTTTAAATGAACTAAATTATAGATATAAAGATGGATATAAACATAGCAATAAATAAAGATAGGTATATAGATCTACTTACTATTTTAGTCTGTCATTTTTATCCACATATGTTATCTATTCTGGTACTCCTCATTCTTTCCTGTCAGCCTTTGCTTCCATCTGATATATTTCTCTCCCACCTAGAGAATTTTTCTGAGCATTTCTTATACAGAAGTCTGATAAAGATGAATTCTCTCAGATTTTTTTCTGTCTGAAAAATATCATTATTTTCCCTTTATCTTAATGCATATTATCACTTTTAGAATGCCATTCCATTGTATTCAGGCCTCTGTTGTTTAACTAAAAGACAAGCATTCTTTCAGTTTTTGTTCTGAATATCATGTGTGCTTTTCCTCTCACTGCTTTTAAGGTTTTCTTCTTACCTTGATTTACAGCATTTTAACTATGATGTGTCAAAGTATGGTTTTCTTTTTATTTAACTTGCCTAGGGTTTCCTGAATGCCTGGGACCTGTGATTGATTTATTACATCCACTTTATAAAATTACTGGCCATTGCCTTCTGAAATATTTATTTTGTCCTATTCTTTTCCTCTCTTCTTACCCCTAATTTCACATATCTTAGGCAATTACATATTATCTCACAATCTCAGATGGTTTTGTTTATTAAATTTACTTTTTCTCCTAATGTGTCACTTGGAAAATTTCTGTAGCCTTCTTTTCAAGTTCACTGATCTTTATCATTCTGTGTCCAGTATTCTGTTGAGCATATCAAATAAATTCTTCATTTTGAATTGAATATTTCAATTCTAGAATTTCCCTTTCTTTTAAGTTTTCATTTCTCTGTCAGTTTTCCCATCTGTTTATGCACTTTTTTCACTAAATCAGCTAACATATTTATGAGTCATTACCTGGAAATTACAACATCTGGATCATCTGTTTTTTCTGCTTTGTTTTTACTCTAGATTTGGGGTCCCTACTCTGTAATTTTTTATTACATTATGGGCACTGTAAGTAAAAGAAGAGTTGGGACTGAAGCATGTAATATTGAGGCAGGAGGCAGATGGGCTCTCCCCTCCCACCAGGGTAAAGCAAATTGGAGATTCATTTTCTATTGACCAAAACTCTAAGAAAAGAATAGCGGGGCAATTAAGGGAAGAGGCTGCACCCTTTACAGACCACATAGTTCTCATTTCTGGAAGTTGGGAGACCTCCTGGACCACATATGTGCAGAAAAGGCCACTTGGAGGCCAAAAGGGAGTCATGTCAAGGGATGTTCCACCCAGATGCCTCTTTAGTAGGATCCATCTTGGCTAAGAGATGCATGTGCACACATGGGGGATTCTGAGATATACCAAATATGGACTGTGAACCAGGCAAATCACAATGATTGGCCAAAGGAAACCTGAAAGAAATGCCCCATATTAGTGATTTAAACTGCCATGAAGGTACAACTCAGTGACTCTCCCTCTGAGTCTGCCTGCATGTCTATTCCACATGCACTGTACTCTTCTCCTCCTAGTAAATACTTCACTTGCTTCACTACTTTCCATCTTTGTGGAAACTCTTTTGCAAAACCAAAGGGCCAGGGCCCTTGTCACTGACCACTGGTCTAAGTGACTAGGATCTGGTGCCTTCACTGCTGTAATCCAGCCCATATCTGGCTGGAAATCCAAGTCCCGCCCCAAGCCATTGCAGACAGAGGCCACCCAAGATCAGTATTAACAGGCTGAAAAGGGCAGTCATCTTCCTCTATCAGGCTTCTTGGGTAGTGAGGATGGAATACTTTGTTTTAATCTGGGGTTGGGTTTGTTGTAGTTTTTCTCAGTTTGTTGTTCTTTCCATGATTCTATTTATCCTGGTTTTAGGTTTTGAGAGCAGAATTCCAAATTTTCCTTCAGTAGATGATGGGATCTTAGCACCAGCAGCCTCTAGAGGCCATTATATTGGGTTTTGTCCATCTGACGGTTTTCTAAGCTGCAGAGAAACTCTTTCTGCTTTCTGAAACATCCATCAGCTATATAAAATTCATATAGCCTTTAGACACAAGAATATATGATAATTTCTGTTGTAAATATAATACTCTAAAGAATTTAACAACCTCATGGCCTCTCATAAGCATTCCCTACCTTTTTTGTCTTTTAATTTCACTTTGCTGTGAATTTCGCTTTGCTCTCTAGCCTGCCCTGGGCTTTCTGCATCTCAGAACGTGTCTGTCCATTATGCTGCTCTGCTCCAGTTCTCAGCTAGCCACTGCTTCATTTTAGATGAAGACCTCTTGTGCCTAGTAAAGATCTTTTTCAGCTCTATTTTGTCAGGCTTTTCACTCACTGAGATTTGTCATCTCGGGGGTTTCTCTCAGCTTTCCTGCCCTCCCCCAGCAGTCATGCTCTAAGTGAAGGCCCCAGATACCCCAAGAGATATCTCTCAGCTCCTCTGTTTCTGTCCCATGCCTTCAGCTAACAGCTACCTCTCACCCAGTGAGGGTCCTACATACATCCTGGAAAGTTTCTCTGTGTCCACCTACACTGCCCCCAGCCTTTAACTCACTACCTGCAGAAACTCAGTGAAGGCTCATGGATAAGAACTGGCTGATGCGTAATAGCTCACCCTGACTGGGCTTCATTTCTTGGAATTCTAAGCCTTTATTCTAGTCCTCGTCTGATGAAAGTTCTTTTAAAAATGGTTCTTTTCTTTTTATCCCCTTCTATAGCCTGGTTGCTCTCTTCTAATGCAGAAACAGGGATAAATACAGCCACGGGTCTCTTCTGTCATAAGAAGAGGGTTTGCTCTTTCTGCAATTAGCTCCATTTAGATTTCTGGGCATCTTCAGCTCACTGACAGGCTTTTACAGATTATTAATGTTGCATCTTACTCAGCTTATTCTTAATGCTGCAACTTCTCACATGCTGACTGGAAGCAGAAGACTGCCTTTTTAAAACATTTATGACACATTTTCTCTTAATAAAATGTTAAACTTTTGTAGAAAATATTTGGGTAATGTGTAAAATTTTAAAAAAAGAGAGAGAGAGAAAGAGAAGGGAAAAAAATCCATAATTTCCACACAAGCAAAAAGAAACACTGCATTTCATATATTTCTTTTCATTCTATTTCTGTGTATCATTTCCCATTGTTTTAAATATTTGCATCCCCAATTTATATACAACTTTATTATCTGATTTTCTTCCAAGTAATTGAATAGCAAAAGGATTTCCCAAGACTACAAACTCTTTACACAAAATATATATTTCAGCTGACTTAGCCAATTCTTCACTGGAAATTTAAATTCTTCAAAACATTCACTATAATAATTAATAGTTCAATGAACACTATTCAATTCAGTTCCTCCCAACTCCAAATCTTTATGCTTGAATCTCAGAAATAAAATGATAAGATCAAAGGACAAGACCCTCTTGAAGTCTCTTAATATATATTGTTAAATTGTTGTCCAAAAATTCATATAGCCTTTAGACAGAAGGATATATAATAATTTCTACAGTATGCTGATATTTTAAATACCCTAAAGAATTTAACAACGTCATGGCCCCTCATAAGCAATCCCAGCCTATTTGTCCTTTAATTTTTGAAATCATTTTCTGGACAAGATTATTAGAGTGAGGTTGCCATTTTCTCCTCCAGGGGAACTTCATGACCTAAGGATCAAACCTACATCTCCACGTCTCCCACATTACAGGCAGATTCTTTAACACTGATCCACTGAGGAAGCCATTCTCCCTTTTTTTAATTAAAAATAATTCTCTCATTTGTCAAGTCAATGATATGAAAATTATTTAAAGAACAAAACAATAGATATTTTAAAAATCTTTGTCTTATTTTCCCTATAAAAATGTGGCATGTATTCTACATTCACTGTTTTTACTTTTATCTTTGTTTCTTATATAAAAATTCTGATTACAACCATCAATAATTAATATCTCATAAATAAGTAATATCATTTTGCCCTACAGCATATCAAAACTTTAGGATATATCCAGTTTTCTTATTAAAAGATTTTTTACATTTCTTAAGTTTTCTCAAATTATTACTTAAGGGTTGTAAACAACAGAAAACACTCTGTATTTTTAATTAAGGAGATAAAATTACTTGTGGCTAACAAAATTAGTCGAATTTTTCAGTTAAATTTTAAATCATGTTCATATAAAATAGTATATATTTTGGATATTTTACCTTCCTTTGATATTTTGACTCTTGGAATACAGAGTAGTCAAAAAGAATGGCTGTAATTAGAGTTCAATGTAAATAAAATCATGATATAATTTAATGCCATTTAAAAGCTATGAAAGACTTGCATTTGTCATTTAATCCACAAATTTATAACACAGAACACTAAATACTGTGAATGTTTATCTATTTCAATGAAACTGAAATTATTTTAAATTGTTTTACATTAACTTGGCTTTGGCTCCACTGTAACATACACAATAATCTCCTCACATTAACCAATTTTATCTGAGAAGCATGTCAACAACGAAATACAAAACTGAAGTCTTTTAGCAACTTACTAAAGAGTCCTTAAGGTGGTAAGGTTTTGTGTTAGAAAAAAATTAAGGAAAGAAGTCCTGACTATTAATGCCTAATCAAACAAGGAACTCTCCAACTCACCAGTTCTCATGCCACTGCTCCTCCTTCCTCACAACCAAAAGACACCACCAAGCATAACGAAAAATGTCTGATGTTAGGAGAGTTATGTATTATGACTGTTCTCAGGGGCCTCATAAAATCATTTATACTTCAACTTATGTTCACCCCTACCATCATATGACTATGGTGAAGTTATGCTCATCGCTATAGCATCATGCATTTTACAGATGAGGTCTGAATGATAGGAATTTAAGCATGACTTTTAATCTATCTACCATATATAACCTAAAAGTACTATCTAGAAGTTTCTGAAATTTACATGTGATTACCATATCAGAAATAGCACCGACAAAGAATGTGGAGACCAGGGCCCTGCTCTAGACCCTGTCATAACTGAGCTGTGTCACTTTGATCAACCCCTCATCTCTGGTTCTAAGTTGACACACGTATACAACTGAGGTATTATGTGAGAAGATCTATAAGACACCCCCTTGCTCCTCTTTAACTCTACATACTCTGATTTTTTTCTATACTATGAAATCCCCTACTGGCAAATCTTATGAGATGAAAAACACACCTATACAATATAAAGTTACTCCAGGAACATATAGTGAGACAAGATGTTGCTATTCATATGTAACCAAGAAAAAAAAATCATGAATTATATTGCTGACTGCCTATTTGGATTTTTACACATAATATACCATCATATAATAGGGTTGCAAAGAGCTGGACATGACTGAGCGACTGAACTGAACTGAATGCAATATAAACATGATGTAATATAAGTGACACATATTCCCAAGTATACGTACATATATCTCAGCCAGGCAGTTCTAACCAAAAGAAAACACCAAAATGTTTCAGATCCTAGACCTCTTCTTAACCAGGCATCTGAAAAGCTTTCAACCTTGCTTTTATCTTTTTTGATATTTGTGTCAGACAATGTAAGAGTTTTTGTACAGTGGTTGGTAATCATTTTATTTTCCTTTAGGGGCTCACAAATACAAAAATACCATTACCTTTCCTATGTTGATATCTGGTTGCAGAAAGCGAAGGCAGTCTGAATAATTAGACCATGTTTTATTTAAACTGTGCATAAAATCCCATGTTCCATTGGGGTTACAGTGTCGGGAAAGCAACTCCTATAAAGATGTGAAGAAAAACACTGAGATTGCTCAGTTCTTGTAGAGTCTATTATTTTTAAAAAGGAAGTTTCTATTCCAAATGAGTCATTTCACAAAAAATTAAATACCTTTATGATTGAAGTCGTAAATATAAGGAGGACATGGGACAGCCAACATTTTCCCCACCGTTCCTCTAGGCCAACAGATGAGTCCATCCCATTCTGGGAAACAGTTTCCTTCTGATAAGGAAAAAATTAAAACACAAATAAACAAAAATGCAGTTAGAACCAGAGAGTTATTGTGTTCAAAATACAAAACTTCAAGTCACTGCCTATAGCAAAATGTAAAGCAAACTGGTAGTTTTGTAAACTAGAATGGGATGGACATATGATGCAAACATCTCAAAATTCATCCACCTAGCCTCATCAAAGGCCCATTGCTAGGAATATTTGATTTGCATAAATTAGAAATATTTAGTGATTCTAATATATATGAATCATAGCAATGAATATGTAAGAAACACCAAAATTCATTGAGAACAATTTCCTTTAGCGAAATTCTATCATAGTTGCAGCTACATTTTGTTACCCTAAGTTTTTCAAATTACTGTTGAAAAATATGGCACATGAAAAAGACTGAACTTCATAGATAAGTTCCAAGATCTGGGTTTGCCTTTTTACAAATAATTAGTAATTTATTTGAGTCAACTCCCCCTCCCTCCCCCGGCCCATCCACCACAACTCCAGCCTTAATTATTGCAATGGCCCCTGACTGGTCTTCCTGATTCTATTCTTGTTCCCCTCATGCAATAGCCCAAAGGCTTCCCACCTCACTCTGAGGAAAAGCCAAAGTCTCTTCAGTGCCTAAAAGCCCCACAGGGTCTGCGCTCTTCTCTGGCTTATCCCTCATCCTCCAACCCCAGCCTACACTCCTTATCCCTCTCTGAGCTCTCTTTTTCTTCCACTATCAAGTTTTATTTTATTATAATTTTCTTAAACCGTATGATTTAAGGACTTTGAAAGTGGGGAATTTTGTTACACACATTTGCTATTCTGTGTTGTTCAGGACTCTTCTCCATTAGTTCGGGATAAACTTCCAAGAAGAGAGCCCATCAGGCAGGTCATATTCAAACTTCCCCAAAAGAGACTTTTAATGATTTCTATATTCATTTTCCCTTGTTACTATAACAAATTAGCACAAACTTACAGCTTGAAATAATCCAAGCTTATTATCTAGCTATTTCTGTCAGTCAGAAGTCTGGTGAGCTCGGCCAGACCTCTGCCTCAGTTCAGTTCAGTTCAGTTCAGTCGCTCAGTCATGTCCGACTCTTTGCGACCCCATGAATGGCAGCACGCCAGGCCTCCCTGTCCATCACCAACTCCCGGAGTTCACTCAGACTCACGTCCATCGAGTTCGTGATGCCATCCAGCCATCTCATCCTCGGTCGTCCCCTTCTCCTCCTGCCCCCAATCCCTCCCAGCATCAGAGTCTTTTCCAGTGAGTCAACTCTTCGCATGAGGTGGCCAAAGTACTGGAGTTTCAGCTTTAGCATCATTCCTTCCAAAGAAATCCCAGGGGTCATCTCCTTCAGAAAGGACTGGTTGGATCTCCTTGCAGTCCAAGGGACTCTCAAGAGTCTTCTCCAACACCACAGTTCAGAAGCATCAATTCTTCAGTGCTCAGCCTTCTTCAGAGGTCCAACTCTCACATCCATACATGACCACAGGAAAAACCATAGCCTTGACTAGACGGACCTTAGTCAGCAAAATAATGTCTCTGCTTTTCAATATGCTATCTAGGTTGGTCATAACTTTTCTTCCAAGGAGTAAGCATCTTTTAATTTAATGTCTGCAGTCACCATCTGCAGTGATTTTGGAGCCCCAAAAGTAAAGTCTGCCACTGTTTCCCCATCTATTTCCCATGAAGTGATGGGACCAGAAGCCATGATCTTTGTTTTCTGAATGTTGACCTTTAAGCCAACTTTTTCACTCTCCACTTTCACTTTCATCAAGAGGCTCTTTAGTTCCTCTTCTCTTTCTGCCATAAGGGTGGTAGCATCTGCATATCTGAGGTTATTGATATTTCTCCCAGCAATCTTGATTCCAGCTTGTGTTTCTTCCAGCCCAGCGTTTCTCATGATGTACTCTGCATAGAAGTTAAATAAGTGGGGTGACATTATACAGCCTTGACGTACTCCTTTTCCTATCTGGAACCAGTCTGCTGTTCCATGTCCTGTTCTAACTGTTGCTTCCTGACCTGCATACAGATTTCTCAAGAGGCAGGTCAGGTGGTCTGGTATTCCCATCTCTTTCAGAATTTTCCACAGTTTCTTGTGATCCACACAGTCAAAGGCTTTGGCATAGTCAATAAAGCAGAAATAGATGCTTTTCTGGAACTTTCTTGCTTTTTCCATGATCCAGCGGATGTTGGCAATTTGATCTCTGGTTCCTCTGCCTTTTCTAAAACCAGCTTGAACATCAGGAAGTTCACGGTTCACGTATTGCTGAAGCCTGACTTGCAGAATTTTGAGCATTACTTTACTAGTGTGTGAAATGAGTGCTTAGAGACTCACAAAGCTAAATCAAGAACTATACAGGGTTAAAAACCCATTTCCGTACTTATTCCAGTTGCTGGTAGAGTTTAGTTCCTTGCAGTGATGACTAAGATTCTCAGTTCCTTCCTGGCTGTCAGCTGAGGGCTGTTCCCAAATTCTGGAAGCCACTTGCATTCCTTGGTTCATGGTCCCCTTCCTCTGTCTTCAGAGTCAACAAGGGAGGTCAAGTCTTTCTCATGTTTTCAATCTCTTCTCTACTCTTCTTTTCTCTTACCATTTTTTTTTCATTTTCCACTTTTAAGGATCCATATATTTACATTAGTTCCACCGAAATAATGCAGGCTAATTTTCCTATTTTAAGGTTGACAACCTTAATTCCATTTGCAATGCCCCTTTGCCTTGTTACATAACATACGCAGGCAGAACACCAGAGATTAGGGTTTGCACATCTTTGAGGGGACATTATTCTGCTACCAGAAGTACCATTACAGCTCTCAATCTTTTGTTACCAATTACACTAACTGTGGCTGAAGATTTTGTTCTAGCTAAGGTGGCAGAGTGGTAAAGAAACTGCCTGTCAGTGCAGGAGATGCAAGATGCAGGTTTGATCTCTGGGTTGGGAAGATCCCCGGAGGAAAAACTGACAACTTGCGTCAGTAATTTTGCTGGAAAATCCCATGGACAGAACAGCCTGGTGTGCTAAAGTCCAGTTCAGTTCAGTTCAGTCACTCAGTCGTGCCTGACTCTTTGCAACCCCAAGGACTTCAGCAGGCCAGACTTCTCTGTCCATCACCAACTCCAGGAGCCTGCTCATGTCCATTGAGTCGGTGATGCCATCCAACTATCTCATCCTCTATCTTCCTCTTCTCCTTCTGCTTCAATCTTTCCCAGCATCAGGGTCTTTTCCAGTGAGTCAGTTCTTCACATCAGGTGGCCCAAGTACTGGACTTTCAGCTTCAATATCAGTATTTCCAATGAATATTCAGGGTTGAGTTCCTTTAAGATTGACTGGTTTGATCTCCTTGCAGTCCAACAGACTCTCAACAGTCTTCTCCAACACCACAGTTCAAAACCATCAAGTCTTCAGTGCTCAGCTTTCTTTATGGTCCAACTCTCACATCTATGCATGACTACTAGAAAAACCATAGCTTTGACTAGACAGACTTTTGTCGGCAAAGTAATGTCTCTGCTTTTAATATGCTGTCTAGGTTTGCCACAGCTTTTGGTCCAAGGAGCATGTGTCTTTTACTTTCACGACTGCAGTCACTATCTGCAGTGATTTTGGAGCCCAAGAAAATAAAGTCTCTCACTGTTTCCATTGTTTCCCCATCTATTTGCCATGAAGTGAGGGGACCAGATGCCATGGTCTTCGTTTTTTAATGTTGAGTTTTAAGCTAGTTTTTTCACTCTCCTCTTTCACTTTCCTCAAGAGGCTCTTTAGTTCCTCTTCACTTTCTGCCATAAGGGTGGTGTCATCTGCATATCTGAGGTTATTAATATTTCTCTCAGAAACCTTGAATCCAGCCTGTGCTTCATCCAGCCTGGCATTTTACATGATGTACTCTGCATATTAAGTTAAATAAGTAAGGTGACAGTATACAACCTTGACGTACTCCTTTCCCGATTTGGAACCAGTCCATTGTTCCATATGCAGTTCTAACTGCTGCATCTTGACCTGCATACAAATTTCTCAGATGGCAGGTAAGGTGGTCTGGTAGTCCTATCTCTTTAAGAATTTTCCACAGTCTGTTGTAATCCACACAAAGGCTTTAGCATAGTCAATGAGAGAAGTAGATGTTTTTCTGGAATTCTCTTGCTTTTTCTGTGATCCAACAGATGTTGGCAATTTGATCTCTGGTTCCTCTGCCTTTTCTAAGTACAGCTTAAATATCTGGAAGTTCTCAGTTCATAAACTGTTGAAGCCTAGCTTGGGAAATTTTGAGCACTATTTTGCTAGCGTGTGAGATGAGTGCAATTGTGCTACAGTCGATCGCTATAGCCCATGGGGTCAACAGACATCCAGTCCATGGCTACAGTCCATGGGGTCACAAACAGTCAGATATATTGAGCGCACAGACACACACACACAGAGCATTCATTATGTCAAGTTGTTTCTTTGGTTTTTAATACTCAGCATAATAGAACCTCATGGAAACACCAGTATCTACAGCAAAGAATTCAGTGTGAACCTGAAATTGACTTGCTAATGTCCACCATATCACATGGAAACAAATACCTGATTTGTTCTGTGGATGGCTAAAGCAATAAGAAAATGAGAATATCTTCCCTCATCCACACTGTTCTCACAGAAGAGAATGTTTTCTTGGAAACAGCCTCACTTTGCTCTCATAACAAAAGCTTGGATTTACATACTACTAGTAACCATGGAACTCATCACACTGGCTCCCATATTTGGTACATGGCTTTACCTGCTTCTTTCCACCGTGACCTACTTTTTGTTTATCTTTCTTCTTGTTTAAATAGAGTATAATGAATCAGTCTCTTCCACCAGCTTCAGTTCAGTTCAGTCACTCAGTCGTGTCCAACTCTTTGTGACCCCCATGGACTGTAGCACACCAGGCCTCCCTGTCTGTCACCAACTCCCAGAGTTTGCTAAAACTCATGTCGATTGAGTTGGTGATGCCATCCACCATCTCATCCTCTGTCGTCCCCTTCTCCTCCTGCCTTCAATCTTTCCCAGTAACAGGGTCTTTTTAAATGAGTCAATCCTTCGCATCAGGTGGCCAAAGTATTGGAGTTTCAGCTTCAGCACCAGTCCTTCCAAAGAATATTCAGGACTTATTTCCTTTAGGATGGACTAGTTGGATCTCCTTGCTATCCAAGGGACTCTTAAGAGTCTTCTCCAACACCGCAGCTCAAAAGCATCAATTTTGTCCTGAATATTTTTCTGTCTTGATAGCATTCAATATGGTTTCCCATCCATTTACTTTATATTTAATAAGTCATGTTTCCTTATTTTCTGAAACCAATAATTTCCCAGATATCTATCATACAGTCTACATAAAATGGACCCAGATATATATTCTTTTGTTCTTGTAACTTTTCAAAATGTGTGCTTCAATGTCACATGAAATTTTCCAAGAGTTGGTCATGTGAGGAACTAAGATATTCATAGAAGTCTGAATCAATGATCAATTTATTCTCTAATTATGCAGTTTTTAAGCTGCAATAGAGAAAACTGTTGCTATTTTGCTTATGCTTTAAAAGGGATAGTTTTTGGTTCCCTAAATGGTTGTTGTTGGTGTTCAGTCACTAAGTCATGTCTGACTCTTTGCCACTCCATGGACTGCAGAATGCCAGGCCCCTCAGTCCTCCAATATCTCCTGGAGTTTGCTTAAATTCATGTCCATTGAAAATGTGATGCTATGTAACCATCTTACCCTCTGCAATCCCCTTCTCCTTTTGCCTTCAATCTATCCCAGCATCAGGGTCTTTTCCAATGGGTTGGTTCTTCATAAAAGGTGACCAAAGTATTGGAGCTTCATGCCATCCCCAATATACAAATAGCTCATACAGCTTAATGTCAAAAAATAGCAACCCAATCAAAACATGAGCAAAGGGATTTGCCTGGTGGTCCAGAGGCTAAGATTTCATGCTCCCAAAGCAGGACACCCAGGTTAAATCCCTGGTCAGGGAACTATCCTGCATGCCACAACCCAATAAGTAAATAAATAATTTTTTTTTTAAATGAGCAGAAACTCTAAATAGACATTTCTCCACAGAAGACACGCAGATGGCCAACAGGCACATGAAAAGATGCTCAATATCACTATTAGAGAAATGCAAATCAAAACTACAACAGAGTACCACCTCAGACCAGTCAGAATAGCCATCATTTTAAAAATCTACAAATAATAAATGCTAGAGAGGTTGTGGAATAAAGGGAACCCTCTTACACTGTTGGTAGAAATGTAAGCTGGTGCAACCACTATGTAAAACAGTATGGATTTTCCTCAAAATACTAAAAATAGAGTTGCCTTTTGTCCCACTCTTGGGCATATATCCAGAAATAAATTATATTTCAGAAACTAACATGCATCCTTCATAGCAGCACTATTTACAATAGCCAGGACATCAAAGCATCAAAGCAACCTACACGTCTATCAACAGATGAACGGATAAAGACAATGTGACCCATATATATGTATGGTGGTAGTTTAGTCGCTAAGTCCTGTCTGACTCTTGTCTGACTCTTGTCACCCCCCTGCCAGACTCTTCCGTCGTGGGGTTCTCCAGGATCCCATGCTGGAATGGGTTGCTCCGTTTCTTTCTCCAGAGGATCTTCCTGACCCAGCGTGTCGAACCCAGGTCTCCTGCATTGCAGGCAGATTCTTTACCGACTGAACTACAAGGGGAAGCCTATATATATATATATATATATATATATACACACACATATATGTATATATGTATATGTGTATATATATGTGTGTGTGTATGTGTGTGTGTGTGTGTGTAATGGAATACTACTTAACTTAATCATGAAATAGAATGAAATAATGCCATTCATAACAACCTAGAGATTATCATACTAACTGAAGTAAGTCAGAAAGAGAAAGACAAATACCATATGACACCACTTATATGACACAATCTAAAATATGACACAAAAAAAATTACCTATAAAACAGGAACAGACTCAGACATGGAGAATAGACTTGTGGCTGCTAAAGGAAAAGGGAGGTGAGGGAGGGGGTGGATTGGACATTTGGGACTAGCAGAGGCAAACTGGTGTATACAGAATAGATAAACAACAAGGTCCAACTGTATAGCACAAGGAACTATATTCAACATCCTGTGATAAACTACAATGGAAAAGAATATGAAAAAACTCTAATTGGAAAAGATATATGCACCTCAATATTCACAGCAGCAGTATTTATAAAAGCCAAGATGCGGAAGCAACCTAAATGTCCACCAACAAATGAATGAATAAAGATGTGATACCTATATAGATATATACACTGGTATAGTGCTCAGCTATACAAAGTATAAAGCAATGTCATTTGAAGTAACATGGATGGACCCAGAGATGATAATACTAAGTGAAATAAGTCAAACAGAGAAAAAACAAATACTATATGATATCACTTCTGTGTGGTATCTAAACATATGATGCAAATAAACTTATTTACAAAACAGAAATATACTCTTAGACACAGAAAGCAAACTTATGGTTACCAAAGGAGAGGTGAGGGAGAGATAAATTAGGAGTTTGAAATTTATATATACACACTATTATATATAAAATAGGTCAATAACTAGGTCCTTTTGAATAGTATGGGGAACTTATACTCAATATCTTACAATAACCTGAAACAGAAACTTATAATGTAAATATACATATAGATAGATATAACTGAATCACTCTGCTATAAACCTGAAACTAACACAACATTGTAGATTAACTATACTTCATTTTTTTAAGTTTTTAAAAATAAAATAGTATTTCTCTTAAAAAAAAAATACCATCCCACACACAGATATACTCCAAAACTGAGTATATACTCCAAAACCAACACTCCCCCAAAATAATGTTTCTCTAGATTGTAATAATTTCTCTGCTGGATATTTGACAAAAAGAATAATCAATATTCACAAAAGATTGAGAAGAATGGGAAAACCATGCCCTCATACAGATAATACACAGAGATCTTAATTAGCATCTTCTCTTTGATCAACATTTCACAGTCTGTATGAGTAAATACTTTCATTATTTATCAAGAAACTAATTAATTGCCCAATGTATCACCAAACTCCCTTTATAAATTAACACCATTAATTACATTCCATGCAATCTTTTGTGTGTGCCAGGAGGAACGGATCATTAGTGAAACTTGTCAAACCATATTTACACAAAGCATTCTAAAATTTGGAGAATCTGACTTTGATTATTTTCAGTTCTACAGTTTCTATAGCATAATATGACCATACAATCGTGAAATAAACCTAGGATCATAATATTTGGGGTTTTGTTTTTAAATACTTATATAGTTTTATAACTAGATATTTTTACATTTTATTTTCTTTCTTTCATAGAGAAAAAGGAAAAATTTTATTTCCTTTTTATTATAAAAATTTTTACAGAAATAAAACAGAGGATATCATATACTCAGTATTTAAAATTTACAGTAATATTTTATCAAATTTATTTCATCTAAGTTATTTTTCACTGTGGTATTTTAAAGTAAGTTGCAGACAGTGTAACAGCCCGCTCCTAAATATTTTGATATACATCTCTCAATTTAAGAGAATTTTTAAATGAAAACTTCTTAAATAAGTTAGTGAATTCAAATTGTCATTTATCTTTTTAGTTGTACATGAAAAAATGTTGAATCAATTTACATATAATTAGACATTTTTCATTGAAAGTAGACCAAAGTTTGTCCAGATTTAATTCTAGCATTTTTAATAGAGAAAGATCTCAAAGAACATGTCTTTTCTCTTAATATTTATTCCTCTACACGTTTCACACGAGGTGTACCTTCACAAATTTTAGATGTTATATAAGTTTATATCTAGATAATTTACTTTTTTATGTTTAACTCTCATGATGTGTTACTGATTGCCAGTTGCTTATCTTTGACGACCTTATTCTGTCTACATGGAATGTCTTTTTACTTCCTCCTTTACACATCTAATTCCTACTCCTTAATTTTAAGGTTACTTGCCCATAAAGCTTTCTCTGATTCCTCTGTGATGAATTAAGATGCTTTTTTTCAGTGGTTCCACAATTGTGATACTTCTGTTGTTAAACTTAGACAGCATCTGAGGAGTGTCTACTTCCTATACTATTAGATATTCATTTCCATGGAGTAAGGATAGAATCTGATTCATTTTTTCCATTGCTCACTACAGAAGCCACACACTATAGGCCCATAATATATTTGTTGAACTGTTAAAGGGGCACTACAGATAATCATGTTAGACTAGATAATTTCTAAGACATCTTCCAGCTCAAAATTTCATGAGACGTCATAAAAGATAATTCATTTAACTCTCATAGATAACAATCTTTATAAATACTTTCATGGCAATGTTGCCCCTCATTAGTAGACCTAAATGTCTGAGACATCAGGGTCAGTGTTCTTTAAAGATAACACTAGTGATTCCCTTTCCTGACATTATTAGCCTAGCCATTCAGAAAACTCTTTCCTAGTGCAAGACATCTACAAAGGCTGAATTAATACAAAAACTTTCTTGCGTAAAACATGGCTTAGGGAGGGAGGCTCAAGAGGGAGGGGGGGTACATATATATATGACTGATTTGTGTTGTTGCATGGCAAAAACCAACACAACATTGTAAAGCAATTTTCCTCCACTTAAATTTTTTTAATATGTTTATGGCTACAAATTTAAAAATATGAAGCCAGAAAATATTCCACAGGATCAGCAATCACCACGATGGGGCTTACACTAGAGGCCTCTACTGACTTGTTGGCTTAAAAACTTGGATTTTGATGGTATTCTGGAAAAAAAAAAATTAGTCTGAGACCTGATGAAGTAGGAAGCTATACTGGAAACTCCTGTATAAGGTCAGGATTCCCAAAAGATGAATCACTTACTGGGTGAACAAAAAACAAAAGCATCCTTTAGGAAGAGACTGGCTGTTTCACTGCTGGCTGCATTTAGAGCTGGAACAGGTGAGAGTAAGAATAAGATTCTTTGAAAATTTCTAACCACAAGCTATACAGTCTTAGTTTAAAGTGGAGTTAGATCAATAGTTCTACTAGGAACTTTTCAGAAAAAAGTAATTTTTTCTAGAAGAATGGATATTAAATGAGGATCTCATAAATCCTTTATCATAAGTCATTAGACACACAAGGAAATAAGCCCCCATGTGTGGTAGTCAGTATTGACAAGCAAAGTCTGTGTTTATCTTAATATCAAATGCAGAATATAAAATATGTCTAGTGAGAAAAAAAGAGATTAAAATTATATTTAAGATAAAAAACTATCAAAATTAAATAGACTTCAAAACTGAAAAATAGAATAATAAAAATTAACTTAATGGATGGATTAAAGCACCTTTAGACAAAGCTCAAAAAGAGTTGATGAATTGGAAAATATACTTGAAGAAATTACCAAAACAGCAGTAGAAAAACAAAAAAGGAAAACATGCAAGACACGAAGATACAAAGGGTAATGCGAGAAGCTCCCTCATTTATCTACTTAAAGTTCCAGAAGGAGAAAACAGGAAAATGAGGAAGAGCAAATTTTCAAAGACAAAATAACAAAACATTCCCACCACTGAATAAAGACACAGATCCTTAGACTCCAGAAATCAAGTGAACCCATACCTAGACACACTATGAAATTGCAGAACATCAAAATCAAAGAGAAACTCTGAAAAGGAGCTAATAAGAAAAATTAATGACCAACAAAATTTGCCAACAATAACAATGGAAGCCACAGTGGAAAAATAAAATCTTTAGGAGCTAAAAGTAAATAATTCTCATCCAAAGATCATTAGCCCAGAAAAAATATCTCTGAAGATTGAGATTGAAATTAATACCTTGTCAAACAAACAAAAATGCAGAGTTCACTATGTGTTCATGCGTGCTCCCTCGCTTCAGTTGTGTCCAACTCTTTGCAGTCCTAGGACTGTAGTCTGCCAGGCTCCTCTGTCCACAGGATTTTCCCAGCAAGAATACTGGAGTGGGTTGCCATGCCCTCCTCCAGGGGTTCTTCCTGACCCAGGGATCGAACCTGCATCTCTTGCATCTCCCACACTGCCCATAGATTCTTTACCACTGAACCACTGGGGAAGCCAGAAGTGGTGATACTACTTATAGTATCATTATAAGTAAATTCCAGTGTAAGGGAATCTCTTAAAAAGATGTATTTTAGGAAGAAAAAAAAATTACACAAACTTACACTTAATATAAAACTGTATGATAATAGCATATAATTTGGAAGCAGTTAAGGTATTTCAAAATGCTTACACTATTTGATAGAGGGAAGTTATTGATAACTTTAAACTTTCTTTAATATAACATGAAAAATTCTAGGCTAATCATCAAAGAATTAAATATAACATATACCTTCCAAACTAGTAGGGAAGGGAGGATGAAATAAGGAAAAAAGTCTCAATCAATTCAAAAGAAGCCAACAGAAGGTAGAAGTAGAGAGCAGAAGGAATTATAGGAAGAGCTGGTAAAATGAAAAGCCCAGACAGACGGTAAAGTCAAACACATTAATAATAATTAATGCAATTGGCTAAATTCTTTGACTATAGACAAAGGCTATCAAAATGGATAACAAGAAAAATCCCACCTGTGTCTTGTTTATAAATGAAACTCCCAAAGTATAAGTATACAGAGAAGTTTAATAAATAAATAGGAAAAGATAAGGAATTGCTTAACAGAGTTAGAGTCAGTTTTGCAAAATGAAAAATTTCCGGCTATTGATTTATCATAACAATGTGAAAATACTTAACATTACTGAGCTGTATGCTTAAAATATTTAAGATGATTAATTTAATATTATGTGTATTGTACCGTAATTAAAGATTTTTAAGGATGGGAAAAGGTGTGCAAGGCAAATATCAAACAAGAGAGAAAGAACTAAGTTATTTATTAAATATTGTTATTTTAACATAATAATTTTAATATTTAGTTAGTATTTAAAGCAAAAATAAACTAGAAACAAAGAAAGATGCTTCATATCAATAAAAGGTTTGACTTACCAGGAACTATAACATTTCTCAATTTGTATATACCCAATAAAATATTTTCCAAATATATGAAGCAAAAAATTCATCATCACTGTAGGCTATTTTAAGATATACATATCAGAAAAGAATAAGTCAAATAGATGAGAAATCATAGATACAGAATACATGAGCCAAACAACCAATAAGCTTAACCTAGTGGGTACACATTCTTTTGAAGACCACATGAAACATTTATCAAAATTGACCCCAACAGAAGCCAGGAAGTCTCAGCACATTTTTGAAAATTAATATCATGCAGACCACATTCTCTGATCAAAACCAACTGCGAAATCAATCACACATCTTTTAAAGTAGCGCTTTAAGGACATCATCTACTGCATGCAGATTTAGGGAACTTGGTAAACAACACCTCTCTGTTTTTAAAAAAATGTCTCTGAATACATCCAACTATCAAGACAAGGCATTTCCCTGTTCACAACATTGTAATTTTCATACTACTCAGTTCAATAATGACTTTATCCAATGGCCAATGGCCCTAATGAGAACTGTGAGTGCCCAGCAGACCCCAAGGAGCACAAGCCACAGGTCCCCAGCTGCAGCAGTAGAGACGCCCGAGACCACCACCATCACCACAAACTCGTCAGCAGTTCTCTAGCTTTGTCTTTACAGTTTGCCACTTGGAACTAATTGAAAAATTACATAAGGAGTCGGCAGATGAAGATAAAATAATCACTTTATTGAGGAGAAAGTTTTCGGAGAACATAGTCTATGTATGCATCAGTCGGCTTGCCTATTGACTCCTTTGGATTTTACCTACTAAAACTGGAGACGAACACCTTGAGGCTCCTTGAAGCTTACTGCACAGTCAAGGGCAAAACAATATGCATGCTCTCTGCAAACAGACAGATCCCAAAGGCATGTCTGAAGAAGAGGCTGGCATATGCATGCCTGGTCTATATACATGCCAGGCAAGTCACCCATCCACAGGGAGGGAAGAGATGATGATGAAAGAGATCAAAATAGTGTTTTTCTGCCACACACCTCTCACACACAAACATGGAATGACTGATGAGAAACTCCCTAATACTCAATAAGGAGGAGATTTGCAATCTTTGTGAGGATCTGGGTGGGACACATGGGGGACAGAGTTTCTTCAGCATCTTTACCTCCTTCCTGGAGCTGGGCTGTGATGTTGAGTTCACACTGTACTTTAGCTTTCAGCACAAGGACAATCTGCTCCTCTATAGTGATGGTGCCATCAGAATCCAGCTGTAGATATGAACAAAATACAAACAGAGAAAAACATGCCATTATTTTTTCAAGCCATGACACAATCTTTCATTATTTCACCTTCTAATATAATTAAAAATTACTTTGATATCAAGCTACCTTGATATAGTTCTTTATAGAACTAATTCTAAAGAAGTAATTCTTTATCTGAATCAAAATTCAAAATCCACCAATGTATAACATTTTAGAATAATCATATTTTACCTGCTTAGCCTAAAGAAAAAAAAAAACATTTCTAAAAAATTAAAAAGCTATAGAAAATTTTAATTAGGTAACCCTATGTAATATAATCAGAAAAAATAATAAACATATTGAAAATTTCCTGGAATGTTACAAAGACCCAGAATGTTATTAGTCCTCTTACAATATGTCAATTATGGCACATAAAAAGAGAAATGGACTAGAAGATTCTGTTTAGCTCTACTGAAAAATTACCAGTGAAACTGGACAATCATTCCATGTTCTGGGGTTTTGGTTTACTCATCTATGAAATAAGAGAGTTACTCCAAATGGTTTCTAGCTAATTTTTGCCTTTTTCCCCTCCAGTTTTATTGAGATATTACTTATAACATAAATTAAGTTTACAGTGTACTATGTAGTGATTTGATATATTTACATATTGTGAAATGACTACCACAATAAGATTAGCTAACACCTCCTCCTCCCCCATAATTACCTTTAATGTGTGTGTGATGATAACATTTAAGATCTAATCTCTCAACAATTTTTGAGTATATAATAAAGTACTGTTAATGATAGTCACCATATTATACACTAGATCCCCAGAACTCAGTCACCTTATAGCTAGCAGTTTGAACCCTTTGACCAACATCCCCTCATTTCCCCCACTCCCCAAGCCCTGGCTGCCACTATTCTACTCTCTCTGAGTTCAGCCTTTTCAGGTTCCATACAAATGAGAACATATAGTACTGTCTCTTACTTATTTCACTAAGAATAATGGCTTTCAAGTCAGTCCATGTTGCACAACAGGCAAGACTTCCCTCTTCTTTATGGATGGATCATATTCGTCTGTGTGTGTGCATCACATTTTCTTTACTCATTCATCCCTTCACGGACACTTAGATTGCTCCCATGTCTTGGCAATTGTAAACAATGATGCAATAAACAAGAGGGTACAGGCACCTAACCTTTGAGATAGTGACTTCATTCCCTTTGGGTAGTATCTGGAGATAAGACTGCCAGATCATACAGTAGATCTATTTTTATTTTTTGAGGAACTTATACTTTTTCCAGAGTGGTTTTACAAATTTACATTCCCACCAATAGTGCACAAGCGTTCCCTTTTCTCCTCATCCTCTCCAAATCTTGTCTCTTGTCTTTTGATGATAGCCATTCTAACAAGTGTGAGGTGGATACCTCATTGCAGTTTTGAGGTATACTGTCCTCATTATTAGGGGAAGGCAGTGGCACCCCACCCCAGTACTCTTGCCTGGAAAATCCAATGGACGGAGGAGCCTAGTGGGCTGCAGTCCATGGGGTCGCTAAGAGTCGGACACGACTGAGCGAAGCGACTTCACTTTCACTTTTCACTTTCATGGATTGGAGAAGGAAATGGCAACCCACTCCACTATTCTTACCTGGAGAATCCCAGGGATGGGGGAGCCTGGTGGGCTGCGGTCTATGGGGTCGCACAGAGTCGGACACGACTGAAGCGACTTAGCAGCAGCAGCAGCAGCAGCAGTCCTCATTATTAGTGATGTTGAGAATCTTTTCATGTACCTATTATTTCTTTTGCTGTGCAGAAGCTTTTTAGATTGAGGTCATCCCAGTTGTTTATTTTCTGTTTTGTTGCTTGCATTTTGATATTATATCCAAAAAATAACTGCCAACATCAATGTCAAGAAACTTTACCCCTGTTTTCTTCCAGTAAGTTTAGAGTCTTAAATTTAAGTCATTAATCCATTTGGAGTTAATTTTTGTGAGTAGTATAAAATGCGGGTCTAATTTTATTCATTTGTATATGAATCCCATTTTCTAACACCATTTATTGAAGAGACTGTCTTTCCCCAGTAGGTATTCATGGCTCTCTTATCAAAAAGTTACTTCTGGGCTCTTGATTCTGCTCTATTGGTCTATGTGTCTGTTTTTATGCCAGAATTCTGAAGTTTTGATTACTGTAGTTTTGTAATAAAGCTTGAAATCCGATCAGTAATAGTCTTAAATATTTCTGCATAGTATTCATGGGCTTCCCCACGGCTAGAGGTAAAGAATCTGCCTGCCAACACAAGAGACACAAGTTTGATCCCTGGGTCTCGAAGATCCCCTGGAAAAGGAAAAGTCATCCCACTCCAGTATTCTTGCCTGGGAAATCCCATGGATAGAGGAGTCTGATGAGCAAAGTCCATGGAGTTGCAAAGAGTCAGATACAACTTAGTGAGTATACAACCCATATTTATTTTAATATGAAAGGAGAAAATGATCAAAACTAATTTTTTGGATTGGAACACACACCAAAATTCAGCTAATAGACTAACCCAATGCAGATTGTGAATTAAAGGCAGCTACACTAAAAGTCTGCCATAAAATCTCACTTATCAAACAGGGAGAACAAAATGGAAAGAGATGAGCCACCTGAGTGGGCAGGGAGGAAAATCTGACTTCTTTCAATATTCTCTAGAAACAGTCAGGCAGCATTCAAATTGTTTTGGTTTTTTTGTTTTGTTTTTCCTGGCTGTTTTTCCAATTCAATAGTTACTTTCTTTTACTGTGATCCCAGAAAACACTGGGTAACCTGTGACCAAGTTTTCGAACTATAAATTTAATTGAGAGAAATCTGACCTCAATTATTAAACATGAACATTTCAAATCACACTGTGTACTGATTTTACCTGAACACATTTAGTTTTGTTTCCTTTTGTACAGATGTACCGTTTTTACCGGGATAATCTTTTCAGGAACATAATCATCATGTAAACTACAGCTTCTAAAGAGAATTTTGTTCTAAGAAAAAAATGTGGCCGGTTTAACCAGAAAGTAAGTTTGATTAGCATGTGCTAACTGATGATCTGTTAAATTGATCTTTAGTTATTTCATCAAGTGAAAGTAAGAAAATGTTTATCTTTTATATTGTTTTCTCTTCCACTTATGTTACAGAAACATGTGTTCTTTACCATAAAGGGACATTAAAATTCACAGAGTATTTAAACCAAAAGAGCAGTTTTCATATTCACTGTCTGTTACTCCAAAAGCAACAACTACATCCAAAACAAAGCAGTACATTTAGAAAAATACATTTTAGCAATGTTTCCTGTGCAAATGATCATTTGTAATAGGGAAGAACACATCTGACTCCATAGTGGATCTGTTTCTTTTCTTTAACCTTTGTGTTCTGTTGCCTATGCTTAGTCAAGCTGGCTCTGCACCTTTTGTGAAAGAATGCTGCCTACAGCCTAAAATATTAATACAAAGGATAGCCCAGTCTCAAGACTCTGACCTTTAAAGATATAACCCTCTTCCATTCATATGGTGATAAAAAGTTGCAGTTAAAGGATTAAAAGAATATGTTTACTGAATTCTGTCTGTCAGTTATAAGACAGGAGAGTTCGAGAAACACCCAACTCTGTTAGATATATGCTTTGCCAACAGCTCTCGTCTCCCTAGCTCTGTGACCAAATGTGTGTTCCACTGCATAATTCGTACCCAGAGCAGGCACCTCTGCCCCTTAGAATAGAATGACATTTTTAAAATTAAAACTGGAATAAATAATTAGAGACTTGAGTTCCCTAGGGGCTCAAAAAAGATTTTCTTGGAATGAAAGAAATACAAATTACCTTAGTCAATGGAGTGATACCACTGCAAACGTGGTACCTTATGGAGAAGCTACCACCCAAAGCCACCATGCTAATTGTCACAGGGGATTCCAAACTGCTTACTACTTCTCCTTGGGGTTGGCCAAGACTTTGTCAGGCTTGCATCCCAGTCTGAGGCTCTCCTTGTGCAACCCTGCTTCCTCACCCAGGTATCTTTCTCAGGCATTACCCTCCAATAAACATGCATACCCCTATTCTCAGTCTGTTTCCAGGAGGATTCACTAACAGTAAAGAAAAACTACAGACAGTAATACAGTTGTCCTCATTACCATGTGAAAATCTGACCGGGAAATGTATTGCTGGGCTCTGCAACGATGCTGGATACATGAATTCACGGCCTTTGAACTGATCTGAGAGAAAGGAGGGGGGTGGGGGGTAGCTTCAACAACTAACGACCACAGAGTTATTCAAAACAATTGAAAGAACTGGCCTATGTTATCTATTTTGTAATGTGATCCACTGTTTCCCAGATACTAAGCATTTATTATACACAAGCCACAAGCTAATTCTGCTTAGATGAGTTCCCTCTGTTGTTCTATCAATATATTAAAACTTTTAAATATATGTCTTGGCTGGGAATGAAGAAACTGAAGACCAAACAAGGTGTCAATGTGTCTATCCAAATCTCTTTAATGTAACATTCAAATTTTGTTTAAAGTGCCAAAAATGTAAATATTATCACAAACTGTCATTTTACATAACTCAATCTATAAACATAAATGTAAATCATTGTTAAGCAATGGGTCTCAACCAGAGGCAATTCTGCCTCCCAAAGGACCATGGGCAGTATCTGGACACATTTTTGTCACAGCCAAGCAGGGGTTGGGGGTTGCAACTGGACCTAGTGTAAAGAGGACAGAGATTCTACTAAATATCCTACAATGGACAAGTCAGTTCCCATAACAAAGACTTACATGGCCCAAACTGTTGAGAAACTTTGACTTAAAAGTATAGAAAAAGTGTTCAATGTCCTGAATTTTCTAAAGCTGAAAGGAAATATCCTTCCCATGGTAGCATAGTGATTTTTTTTTTCTTTGTTGTGTTAAACAATGTCTCTCCATTTCCTTAGAAAAATTAATCTGGAACACTGAATAAAATAAATGGTTAGAGGTCATTTGCCCCTTATATAAGGAAGCTGCGTTTTCAAGCACATTATCCAAATACCTTATGAGACCGAAACATTAGAGATCACCTGAGTTCTATCACTGTCACCAAATTCTTAGTTTTTTTCATTCTTTAACATTCTTTCTGTTATTTGGGTGAAATTTTTCAGGTTTGAGCATACCCTACTTTTGAGCATTCATTGACAATTTTATTGCTCAATGACAACGTACCTCGTTTGATTTTTTTTTTTAACATTTATTTCACATGAACTATCCTAGTCATATCAGCAAGGCAAACACACACACACACACACACAAACACACACACACACACACACACACACACACACACAATGCACGTTTAGAATAACTGAAATTTTAACTGGCCGTTTGAAAGCCAAGAACATAGTATTAAGCTTAGGCAGTATCCGTGCATAAATTAATACCTTAATTTTCTCACGGGGAAAGAATTAAAAAAAAAAAAAACTAATTGGGGACTTCATTTGACGGTCAAAATGCGCCCCCTTCCGAACAAAAGAGAGAAATAACGTTGGTTTCAGTCATTCAGTCACAGGGCTCTTAAACTGCATTCCACTCAACACTACAGGCATCTCTTTCTAGCTCGTCTGAAAAGCTGAGTGTAAATCCTACATTTTATTTGATTCAAAACAATGTGAGGATGAATTATGACTTGTAAATTAGAGAGGCTCCTTTGTGAAAAATCACCCAGAAACTCTGAAGGATACTATCAGTCCGAAAATGACAATTGCCACTTATTCTAAAAACGAACAACTCAGCTTTAACAAGTTACGTATACTTTTCTACCTAGTTTCCTCTCTTTAATGATGCATGATTCTAGCGAGATCCAGTTATCCTTTCAGGCAGTAGTCACAATCCTAGAAATTTAAGATCTCAAGACGGACGGCAAATTGCCAGCAGACAAAAACCAATTTAATTAAACGGGGAACCAAGAAGTGTAACACTAAGAAAAGTTCCTCACCTCACAATCTCACTCTACTGATCCAGAAAGCCGTGGTTCCTAAATATCCTCTGAATTAGCAGATGCCAAGATGCTTGCCGGAATACCATCCCAGGACATCATTCGCCTAAAGTATATCTCTGCAGCCTGTCACTATATGCCTGTTAAACCCTGCCGGGTGCACCTCTGTGAGTGCGTGTCTGTCTACCTCTGTGTGTGTTAGTGCGTGATGTGTGAGGATGCACGCACCTTGGTCTCAGGCAAGTCCCGGCTTTCGGCCCCTAATGCCGGGCCCCGGCGGGTGGCTCCGGGAAGCAGGTGCCTCGGGGCACTGGCTCTTACCTGGGCTCCGGCGAGAATGCAGCAGCCGAGCAACAGCCACCCCCAGAAATGCAGCGAGGCCCCTGGCCCGGCCATACCCAGACCAGCCCGAGCCAGGAACTGGAACATTCTTCCCGGAGCCCGGGATAAGCTCCACACTCGCAACTTGGCCGGCGCGAGGCAAACTTGTGACTGGGAACGCGGCGCAACTGGGAGTCGGGTTCGAGGCTACCGGCCGGGATGCCCTGGACCAGGCTGTCCGCACCGCGTGCGTTTGGGGTTGGGTCTTGCCTCTCGGAGGCTCGCGCCTTGGTCGGTACTTTCAGGCTGAGCTGCTCGAGTCCCGGCCTTAGCTCGCTGGCCCCGCGCCCGGTGGATGCGCGCGCGCCCCCCGCGCGGAGGCCGGAGCGGCAGGAAGGCGCTTGCGCTTCTCTTCCGAGTCACTCTGTCCCGCAGCTCAAGGGAACCCTGAGGGCGACGGCTCCGGAGCGCCGCTGCTGCCACCCGCAACTCGCACTGTCTCTGCCTTCCTCCCCTCTGTCCCACGTTCGAATGCCCTGTCTCTAGGGGCACCCTGGGTCGCTGAGGAGTGCCCGAACTTTACCTCCTGTGCAGACGCGGGCTGACCACCAGCCGCTGAGACCGGAACAGCGTGGTTAAAGGTTTCAGAGGCCAGGTGCATTCCCCTTCCACGACTCTAAGCTGAACAGTACCCACACCTCTAAAGTTCTGATTGCCTTTCTCTTCAACCACTGTACTAATACTGTGCCTGTGGGGCGCGGGGGCGGAGAGAGGTCCTACTCCAACAGAAATCTCTAGGTCAAAATTTTTTGGATCTTTATATTTTTGGATCCAGGCATTAAAAAAACCTAATATTCTTGAATATTTTTCTGTGTGTAAACACTTTTGTTTGAGAGTCTTTCTTTATTTTTCTTAGAGGCATAATCTTCAAGATGCCAGAGACACAGACATTGAATTGAAGAATATTCAGTCTCCCAGCATCTGATAAAATTTGGAAAGAATGATTCCCATAGATGAAACACAAATTCACTCATGAGCGTCTGGCGTGTTACCACTGGTTTTCATTTGAATGCCGAAGTGAAAACGGAGTTTGCTTTTAAAACATAGATTGCTAATGACTGCGTGCTCAGTCACTCAGTCATGTCCAGGTCTTTAGGACCCCGTGGACTGCAGCCTGTTAGGCTCCTCTGACCATGGGATTTCCCAAGCAATACTGGAGTGGGTTGCCTCTTCCAGGGGATCTTCCCCAACCAGGGACAGAACCCAGGTCTCCTCGGTTTCCAGCACTGGTAGATGGATTCTTTACCACTGAGCCTTACTAATAATGACTGGACAGCTCTAAAATACTAGAAATAGATAACTTTTATTTCTAATTCTACATATCTAAAAAACGTTCACTCCTATCCTTTTTATTGTTTATAGTGCAGATAGGTGTTATAAACAATTTCATGTGCTTTTCTCCATCCATAGAATTTTCCAGGCAAGAGTACTGGAGTGGGTTGCCATTTCCTTCTCAGCGAGATCTTCCCGACCTAGAGATCTAATCCGGGTCTGCCGCATTGCAGGCAGACTCCCGTCTGAGCCACGAGGGAAGTCCTTTTGAAATTAGCAAAATCTAAATCGTATAACATATACACACACCTGCAAAATTACCAATAAAGTTCACTTTCCACTTATTCTATCAACAATTTAAGGGGGAAGGGTACACTATTTTTCAAAATAGGACTCTCCATAGTCACTATTATCTAAAATCTTTGGTTTAATTAAACTTATAAATTATTTATTTTTGGCTGTGCTGGGTAGTCATTGCTGCACAGTCTTTAACTGTGGCAAGCAAAGGTTCCTTACTCTCTAGTTGCAGTTCGAGGGCTTCTCATTGCAGTGGCTTCTCTTGTTTCAGAGCATGGGCTCTAGGACACACAGACTTCAATAGCTGCAGCGTGTGAGCTGAGTAGTTGCAGTTCTCGGGCTCTAGAGTACTGAGTCACCAGTTGTGGTGTTTGGGCTTAGTTGCCCCGCAGCATGAGGGATCTTCCTTGTACCAGGTGAACCTGTATCTTCTGCATTAGCAGGCGGATTCTTTACCACTGAACCACCAGGGAAGCCCCGGGTTTGATTAAATTATTTAGAATAATTAACTGTTATACTACCCTACTCAAGCAAGAAAATAATAACAGTAATAATTCTGACAGCATTTAATAAGTGCTTTGCTACATTCCAGTGACTCTTCTATGTACTTAAAATAATCTCTACAGTTAACCCTGTGAGATAGTATTACTGTTATCCATACTTAGAGATGAGGAAATGGACACCAAGTCACTTGCCCAAGGTCTAGATATTCTATCATGTGGCACTTTTGATCATCGGTTCTCATATTTGGCAATAGTATTATTGCAAATTTTGTTTCATATTCCTTGCTAAGTCACTTCAGTCATGTCCACCTCTGTCTGACCCCATAGATGGCAGCCCACCAGGCTCCCCCGTCTCTGGGATTCTCCAGGCAAGAACACTGGACTGAGTTGCCATTTCCTTCTCCAATGCATGAAAGTGAAAAGTGAAAGTGAAGTCGCTCAGTCATGTCCAACCCTCAGCAACCCCAGCCTACCAGACTCCTCCATCCATGGGATTCTCCAGGCAGAAGTACTGGAGTGGGGCGCCATTGCCATATTCCTTAGGCATCACAAAACCAGAAACACTTTTCCAGCCAGTTTTTATGTTCATTTGTTTGTTTGTGCCCCCTCCCAAAACTTGAGAATAATTTACTGTGTGTTATAGCGGTACTTCTGAGCCAGAGGAAGTTTTGTCCCAGGGTACATCTGGCAAAATGTCTGAACATCTTTGATGTGTCACAGTACATGTTTTGGCATGCTAGGTAAAATAAAAAATAATTACACAAATCACTGTGATAGCATCAGGATATTTGTCACTCTTCTCATAAAATGCTATAATCACTTATACTGTGGGTCAACATGGAATAATTAGGATTTTTTACAAACTGATAATTGGGGAAAAAAAAACAAAGCTTTGTGCAAAGTTCATGAAATGGCTAAACCACCAAGTGTCTTTGTAAATAACATCATGTCAATCCTTGAAATCAATGAAAACTAGGTAAAGGCTCTGATCATCCACATTTACAAGTGAAAAACAGGATCCAGATGATGAACTCAATTTCAAGTCAATCTTGGTCCCGAGGAAATTATCTGTTTCTTTACGGCAAAGTTTCATTTTATGTCTTGTTGTTGTTTATTTACTTATTAGCTTGTTTTTGTCTAAATCATAAGCTGACCATCTGCAAAATTAGCTGGCATGCTTGTTAAAAGGCACCTTCTGGGGCTTTACTCTCAGACCTGCTGAACCCCAATATTGAGGATCAGGTTCAGGAATCTCCATTTTTAACAGGCTCCTGGGTGAGTCTCATACAAGATTGTTTGGACACCTCTGTCTAGATTGATTGATACACACAGCTGGTGTGGGCTCCATGGGCAGTTGAAAGGTCTGTTTAGTTCAGTTCAGTTCAGTTGCTCAATAGTGTCCGACTCTTTGCGACCCCATGAATCGCAGCACACCAGGCCTCCCTGTCCTGTTTGTGCAATCCTTTTCTTCTTTGCAAAGTGTATTATCCTATGCAATGAAGGGTCTGGGGTCAACAGTCAGCCTACTTGGTAAGAGGGAGATATGGGGACAAACAGGCTATTATCCTGACATTCCCCAAATTGCAGATTGGACAGCCTTATTTTGAGGACTATTTTTGTTGTTGTTGTTCTGTTTATCCATCTCTAAGTATAGCCATTTTCCCTTGTTTTAATGTTGTGCTTCTTTCTTGGTTTTTATTGGGGAGAACTGAAGGATCAGGAGGCTCTGCTCTGCTTCTCTCTGGGACTCCAATACTCTCAGGTTGAGCTTTTCTTGAGCAGACCACCTACTGTCTCTAGAAACGAGTTTGGAGGGCTTCATGCTGGGAGCAAAGATTGCTGCTGTTAGCTGCTCTGCATTTAGAGGAAAGGCAGCTAAAGCATTAAAATCAATTAATTTGAGCTTAGTTAATCATCTATGTAA
Organism: Nanger dama; assembly: GCA_917880005.1. Taxonomy (NCBI): domain Eukaryota; kingdom Metazoa; phylum Chordata; class Mammalia; order Artiodactyla; family Bovidae; genus Nanger; species Nanger dama. Next base: position 40,002,722 of record CAKJTW010000004.1, read on the forward strand.
AGTAATTGCTTTGATCATTTCTCTAAGTTCTTTAAAGCTTTTTAATCACAAGCTGGATATGTGGTTGTGCAGCTGCTGTGTGTGTGTCTGTGAGTGTGTTTATGTTTGCCTGTCTATATCTGTATGTCTGTCTGTGTGTGTTTACAATTGTATCTATTTTTAATATTCCAGGAATTTCTCAAAAATTTTAGAGTACCGATCTCAGGGATTTTTTGTTTTCCAGTATGATGCAGTTTGATTCTTTTAAAATGTGGATATGCATTTTCTTTCATTTCAGTAGGGTTTTAAACAGGAAGTACAAATAAATGTATGTTCTCTATTCATGTTTTCTGGAAACCCAAAAGGAAAAAGTGTATTTAAAAATTCTTGGGAATTTCCTGGTGATCCAATGGTTAGGACTCTGCTCTTCCGCTGCATGGGTCCTGGCTTTGATGGCAGGGGAACTAGGATCCCACGAGCTGCATGGAGGGGGAAAAAAATTTAGTTACATTTTTATTATAATACATATTCCAAGAGAAAATTTTGCAAATGCATAAAATCACAGAAGAGAATAAAAATCAAACAAAGTTCCTCTACCCACCATTTTGTCTGCTCATAATTATTTTGAAATAAGATTGGCCTTTTACTGATTGATTATAACATTTTTTAAAGGATGAAAAACAAACACACTGAACAAGTATGTTGGGTTGGGTGGGTTTTATTATTTAATTTTCTATACTTTCTATATATTATATGATACAACATTCTGGAAACGAAGAGTTATCACTGGGATGACTATCCTTGAACATGTATATTTATATAAATCATTGAATATTGCCTTAAAATACATTTTTAAATCAAAAATTTACTTTAAAAAATATGTTCAAATTTAAGACTTATTGCAGATATTTATAAACTGAACTTGAACTTGTTTATATCCTTACAGTCTTGCTTTTGTTGGTGTTACATTTTAGAATCTTGTCCATTTAGCAAAGATGACATGTCCTTACTGTTTTATTTTTAGTGTATTAATAAGGTTGACTAATATATATATGTATTGTCCAATAGTATCACTTCTTTTTCAAATCTATTTTTGCTTCTTGAGGGAAGAGATGAAGGGGCACACAATCTGAAGCAAGAAAGCCTGGGTTTGAATTCTGGTTCTGCCACTTTCTCACTGAGTAACCCTGGGGAAATTACATAAAGGCCTTCCTTTGCCTTAATCTCCTCAATCATAAAAATGGAAAAAATAAGAGTACCTCCCTCAAAAGTTTGTTGGAAAAGTTGAGTTAACAAACATAAGCAGTGAGAAACTACTTGGTTCAGGGGAAATACTCAGTAGATGTTAGTTACAGTCATTGTACTGCTTTATTTCTGATTACTGTTATTAATGATTTTAACCCTGTGACCAGTGTATGAAGCAAAGGACCAGTGTATGAGCAAAGGACTGTGGTGAGTTTGAGTGATTCTTATTTATGGAAAGAAGCATTATCTCTACTTAGAATATTAAATTTTTTTTACTAGAAATACCAAAATGTCTTTTCAACTTTCTCTTTGGCTTAATTTGAAATGTCTGAATCAGTGCAAAAGTTTAAAAAAAAAATTTTATGGATCTGAATCTCAGTCTTTTATAGTTTCTGCCTTAGCTTTTAAGTCAAGAAAGAAACAGCATTCTAAAAACTAGAATATCTTTTCATCAGAACTTTTTCTATATTTTTCACTATTTCATAATTTCATATTTAATACTTTAGAAGTATTGACTTTTTTAAAAATGATGATTTAACAATTTTCCCAAATACCTAACCAATTAACGCTGCATCATTTATCAAAGAATCCACTTGTTTAATGAGAAGGATATTTTGAAGAGAGGTGGAGGATGGACTGCTGATGATTCCAAAATCACAACTTGGGCTCCACATGTGGCTGCTATACTAGAAGAGGTTTAAAATTATAGCAGTGTACAGGGCTTCCCTGGTGGCTCAGAGAGAGGGTAAAGCATCTGCCTGCAATGTGGAAGACCTGGGTCAGAAAGATCCCCTGGAGAAGGAAAAGGCAACCCAGTCTGGTACTCTTGATGGTAAAATCCCATGGATGGAGAAAACTGGTAGGCTACAGTCCATGGGGTCCCAAAGAGTCGGACGTGACTGAGTGACTTCACTTCACTTTGAATAGAGCATCTGTCCATTTCATCCAGAGTAGAATTCCATTCATCAAACCCAGATGTTTTGGAAGCAACCAAAATGTCCATTGACAGATAAATGGATAAAAAAGATGTGGTACATATATACAATAGAATATTACTGGGCCATAAAGAGGAATGAAATTGGGACATTTGCAGTGATGTGGATGAACCCAGAGTCTGTCACACAGAGTGAAGTAAGTCAGAAAGAAACAAACAGATACTGTATATTAACATAGATGGAATCTAGAAAAATGGTAGTGATGAACATATTTGTAGGACAGGAATAGAGACACAGATGTAGAGAACAGACTTATGGACATAGTGTGGGGGTAGAGGAGTGTGGGACAAATTGGAAGAGTAGCACTGACATATATACACTACCATGTGTAAAATAGATAGCTAGTGGGAAGTTGCTGTATAGCACAGGGAGCTCAGCTCATTGCTCTGTGATGATCTGGAGGGGTGTGAATGGGGAGGTGGGTGGGAGAGAGGCTCAACTGGGAGGGGATATATGTATACATATAGCTGACCCACCTCCCCATTCACACCCCCTCCAGATCATTACAGAGCAATAAGCTGAGCTCCCTGTGCTATACAGCAACTTCCCACTAGCTATCTGATTTACACATGGCAGTGTATATATGTCAATGCTACTCTTCCAGTGAAAGAAATGGGAATCCAGACCACTTGACCTGCCTCTTGAGAAATCTGTACGCAGGACAGGAAGCAACAGTTAGAACTGGACATGGAACAACAGACTGGTTCCAAATAGGAAAGGAGTGCATCATGGCTGTATACTGTTAGCTGCTTGTTTAACTTATATATAGATTACATCATGAAAAATGCTGGGCTGGATGAAGCACAAGCTGGAATCAAGACTGCTGGGAGAAATATCAGTAACCTCACATATGCAGATGACACCACCCTTGAAAGTGAAGAACTAAAGAGCCTCTTGATGAAAGTGAAAGAGGAGAGTGAAAAAGTTGGCTTAAAGCTCAACATTCAGAAAACGAAGATCATGGCATCCGGTCCCATCACTTCATGGGAAATAGATGGGGAAACAGTGTCAGACTTTATTTTGGGGGCTCCAAAATCACTGCAGATCGTGACTTCAGCCATGAAATTAAAAGACACTTACTCTTTGGAAAAAAGTTATAACCACCCTAGATAGCATATTAAAAAGCAGAGACATTACTTTGCCAACAAAGGTCCATCTGATCAAGACTATGGTTTTTCCAGTGGTCATGTATGGATGTGAGAGTTGGACTATAAAGAAACCTGAGCACTGAAGAATTGATGCTTTTGAACTGTGGTGTTGGAGAAAACTCTTGAGAGTCCCTTGGACTGCAAGGAGATCCAACCAGCCCATTCTAAAGGAGATCAGTCCTGGGTGTTCACTGGAAGAACTGATGTTGAAGTTGAAACTCCAATACTTTGGCCATCTGATGTGAAGAGCTGACTTATTGGAAAAGAACCTGATGCTCGGAAAGATTGAAGGCAGGAGGAGAAGGGGACGACAGAGGATGAGATGGTTGGATGGCATCACAGACTCAACGGACATGAGTTTGAGTGAACTCCGGGAATTGGTGATGGACAGGGAGGCCTGGAGTGCTACAGTCCATGGGGTCACAGAGAGTCCGTCACAACTGAGTGACTGAACTGAACTGATAGCTAGCTGATTCACACTGTTGTGAAGCAGAAACTAACAGAACTTTGTAAAGCAAGTATACTCCAATAATAAAAATTTTTTTTAAATAGAAAAGCAATTGATGGTATTTGTTGTCCATAATAAAAATCAAAGTTTTCAAGTAAAAAAAAATCCCAGATGTCAAAGGCCCCTGCCAAACAGTTGGCAATGTTTCTTCTGAATATCTGACTGTTAGATTTGGAAAGCTATAAGAAATTAGGCCTCTGAAGTCAGTCCTGAAGGCTTTCTGGCTGGAACTCTGGAAGTAGGCAGACAGCAGCAGGAAAAAACATGGCCATTTAAACATGGTTATGGGCTTCCCATATGGTAAAGAATCTGCCTGCAATGTGGGAGACCCAGGTTCGATCCCTGTGTGGGGAAGATCCATGGAGAAGGGAACGGCTACTCACACTAGTATTCTTGCCTGAAGAATCTCATGGATAGAGGAACCTGATGGGCTACAGACCACGGAGTTGCAAAGAGCCAGACACAACCGAGCAACTAACACTTTACGGGCTTCTTGGGTAGCTCACACTATCGTGATTATCTGGGTCGTGAAGATCTTCTTTGTACAGTTCTTCTGTATATTCTTGCCACCTCTTCTTAAGATCGTCTGCTTCTGTTAGGTCCATACCATTTCTGTCCTTTATTGAGCCCATCTTTGCATGAAATGTTCCCTTGGTATCTCTTAATTTTCTTGAAGAGATCTCTAGTCTTTCCCACTCTATTGTTTTCTTCTATTTCTTTGCACTGATCACTGAGGAAGGCTATTCTTTGGAACTCTGCATTCAAATGGGTATATCTTTCCTTTTCTCCTTTGCTTTTGGCTTCTCTTTTCACAGCTATTTGTAAGGCCTCCTCTGGCAGCCATTTTGCTTTTTTGCATTTCTTTTCCTCGGGGATGATCTTGCTCCCTCAGACATGACTGAGCGACTGAACCGAACTGGTGGCTCAGATGGTAAAGAATCTGCCTGCAGTGAGGGAGACCCAAGTTTGATCCCTGGGTTGGGAAGATCCCCTGGAGAAGGGAAAGGCTACCCACTCCAGTATTCTTCCCAAGAGAACTCCATGGACAGAGGAGCCTGGAGGGCTACAGTCCATAAGGTTGCAAAGAGTCAGACACCACTGAACAACTAACACTTTCACTTTCACTTCATTGGTAAGTTACCAAAAGAGAAAACGTGTTCCACAAAGAAAGGGCTGACCCCAGAGTGACCTTCAGTGGCTCATATGCTAATCTTTTTCATCTGGGAAATTTATTATTAGTAATAACCACTCGCCTTACAATGTTTGTGAATTAGATAAAATAATGACAATGTCAAAGAAACTTTTACCAGCTGTATAGGATTACACAGATGATAGTAACTTTGGTATTTACACAGTTCTTTCATGTACACTATCATACTCAAATTGTAATTGTTAATATGAAAAGCCTATTATAAAATATTCTGTAATTAATTGGTAGCTTAAGGGAAACTAACGAAAAGGAAGCAACAGCAAATCTTAAAATTTTCCTGAGGATTAAAGAAAAGAATTAATTCATGCAGAGCCTACTTCAGTCAAGATAAAGCCCAAAGAAAATTAAGAATTTGAGCAATTGCTTGTCACCATCCCACTTCCTCTTTATACACATATATATTCTTTTATATTATTTTCTATTATGGTTTAGCCCAGGATATTGAATATAGTTCTCTGTGCTGTATAGGACCTTGCTGTTTATCTATTCTGTACATAATAGCTTGCATCTGCTAATCCCAAATTCCCAGTTCTTCCCTCCCCCATACCCCCTCCTCCTTGGCAACAACAAGTCTGTTTTCCTTATCTGTGAGTCTGTTTTTGCTTCATAGATGTGTTGATTTGTGTCATATTTTAGATCCCACATATAAGCAAGATCAGAATGGCCATCATTAGGAAGTCTATAAATAACAAGTGATGGAGAGGATGCAGAGAAAAGAGAATCCTCTTACACTGTTCATGGGAATGTAAACTGGTACAGCCAGTATGTAAAACAGTATGCATATCCTAAAAAAGCTAGATTATATGGCCATATAATCCAGCAATCCCACCCTCAGCATATATTCAGACAAAACTAGATACTTGCATGCCTATGTTCATAGTAGAACTATTTACAATAGCCAAGACATGGAAACAACCTAATTGTCCATAGACAGATGAATGGATAAAGAAGATGTGGTGCATATACACAGTGGCATACTACTCAGCCATCAAAAAGAGTTTGATTCCTGGTTGGGGAGCTGAGATCTCACATACCTCATGGCCAGAAAACCAAAACATAAAACAGAAACAATATTGTAACAAATAAAGACTTCAAAAAAAAAAAAAAAGAAAATTAGAAGAGGGAAAAAATATTTCAAAAGACATATTTGATGAAGGAGTATTATCCTTCCAAATATATAAAGAACTCTAAGAACTCAACAATAAAAAACAAATAACTCAATTTAAAAATGGACCAAAGACCCTGACAATCACCTCATAAGGCAAATAAGCATATGAGAGGATGCTCTACAGCATGTCATTAAGGAAATGCAAATTAAAGAAACAATGTGATGCCACCACATACCTCTAAAATGGCCAAAATCTAGAACATAATACTGAAGCCATGACTAGTGTGGAGGCAAGGATGTTAGAGAAATATCTGTACCTTTTCCTCAAGTTTGTTGTATACCTTAAACTATTCTTTAAAAAAAAAAAATAGGTCTTGAAAAATATCTAATCTAGTTGATGACATAGGTAGTAAGAACAATTTGCTTTCATTGTTAGTTCACTTGTGACCAGGATTCAATCCTGACCAAATACTAACTGGACAGGTGGCCTCCTCTGCCCTTATAACTCTATTTTTATCTTTCTAAAGTCTTCTAGTTTTCTCAGAGCTGACTCACTCTTCTGTCCAGAATTTCTGAGAACTATAATTTTTCCCAAGGAATGACATAGAATATTGGTATTTGAAAAACCTTTCAACTTCTTCCCAATACTTAAATTGTTCCTACAAATCTAAAGCTATATTCCCTCCATAAGAATAATCCTAGGGACATCCCTAGGTTGTTCAGTGGTTGGGAATCTGCCTGCCAATGCAGGAGACATGAGTTCAACTCCTGGTCCAGGAAGATCCCTCATGCTGCAGGGCAAGTAAGCCTGCCAGCTACAACTACTGAGCCCATGCACCCTAGAGCCTGAGAACTGCAGCAAGAGAAGCCATAGCAATGAGAAGCCTGTGCACAACTAGAGAGCAACCCTTGCTCACCACACCTAGAGAAAAGCCCGAGTGCAACAATGAAGACCCAGCACAAAAAAAAATAAAGTAAAAAGTAATAATTTAAAAAGGAATATTTCCTTTAAAAAAAAAAGGAATATTTCTAGTGATAAAAGTCTAATTCAGTAGGCAGTGAGATTAATATGGAAAACAACTGATTGGACTAGCTAATAACATAGATTAAATGGCTACAACTAGCTGACTATAACAACAACTCATATTTTATAGCATTGTGTAAAATTTTTACAAACTTTACAAATTCCCTTCATAAATTTATATCTTGTGAAATATTTGTGCCAGCAAAATATCCTGGTCCTTCAGGACTTCCCCAGCAGTACAATGGTTAGAACTCCACCTTCCAATGCAGGGGGTGGAGGTTCGAGCCCCAGTTGGGAACTAAGGTCCCTGGGTGTGGCCAAAAAATTTTTTTAATACCTTGGTCCTCCAGTCTTAAGAAATGGGCAAACTAAGGTGCCCACTTTAACGATAGTACTCATTTAGATGAGGAACTTGCAACTTAGAGAAAAGCTAAATAACTTGCAGAAGAATACACAGCAGCAAATAGAAACTTGAACCTGGGTCTTCTGTTTCCATATCTATCACTTTTCCTATTATCCTATCATACTCTCATATGATACCCTTTAGTGTCCTTATAGAACTTCACAGATCTCCTAAGTACCTTCTCCTACATTTCTCATTTCTCCCGCAAAGATAACTTTCTAATAGAATCACATTTTAAAAGATATTCTTCTTAAACTAAAGGGTTAGTCACATTTCAGGCAGTATGACAAATCCATGGGTGATTTATTTATTCTTTCAACATAAGGAGTCATATGCTGCCAAGAATGTACCAAATAACACTAAAAAGAGAAATTTAACCTAGATAAGAGGAATGATCCTTTAACTTGGAGATGGGTTAGGAAAAAAAAAAAAACATGGACATTTTCGAGTTACTTATTCCTCTATTTCTTAAGAAAAAGTTCAAAGAACTTCGTAAAAGATAATGTCGTTAAGATTTTTAAGACTTAGGGAAACATAACATTTTGTTAGCAATTTATACTCAGTACTTTCCTAGACACAGAAGCTCACTGTAAGAAGTAAATGTTGGTTAAAAACAAAGAAAGAGGACATATTGCTTGTGTCATAAATAATTTATATGACAAAGCAAAATATCAACATAGAAAAGATCACATATAATAGAAGTAGCCACAGACTTCAGAGTGAGGGAATGATCAGCTGGGGCTGAGGTTACTTGAAAGTTTTCAGGAGGTGGGAAGATTCACAAAGCTCCTTTGGTGATATGACAGAGGGAGGAACATTTTCTGTTTTGTGTGCCATGAGCTTCCCAAGAAGCTGGATATATTACATATTATATAATGCAATTTTCTAATGTACGTAAGAAACCAGGAAGAAAACTGCCTTGTTGGTAAGAATGAGAAAATGAGAAGCAACAGGAGCTGGGAGCATGGTAGCCAGTTATACCCTACCGGAAAGTTAAGATATGAATATGTTTTCATAGGAAAATGTTTTCATATATTTTCATAGTTAAGAAAAAAATGATTCTGTTCTGTTCAAACAGAGCAAGCGTTCTGTTTGCTCTGTGTAGAAGCAATGAGGAGGAGCCAGGATGTTGTGTAAGAAGACCACGTGTAATAACAACCACTTACAGCCAGTGTGCTAGGCACCAGAGCTTCCAGCAGAACAATCTCATCCTGTTTCCAGTGTGTTCCCAAAAGGCAGCAGGGGATAAGGTGGAAGCCCACCGTACCCTGTGTGGGTGAGAGAAGATTTCTGGAGGAAATATGGGAACTGCTGTGAAGAGTGGCTACATGTGAGTCAGCAACAGGGAGGGATGCTGAAGAGGGCATTCACAACAGAGAGCAATGTCCATGCAGAAAGGAGGAGATGGGGGAGAGCCGGTTGGAGCATCACTGAAAGAAGGAAGTGGAAATGTGGCTAAAAGTCCTGAGGATGAAAACAACCAGCAGAGAAATCCAGGGAAAGGGCAAAACTGAGAGAAAATGTGAACCAGGAAGTAAATGGCCTTGTTGATAAGAATGAGAAGATGAATGAGAAAATATTAGCAGGACTTTGTTACTGACTGGCACTGGAGGATAAAAGGGATGATGGGGTTTTTAAAAGTCCCAAATGTTGTGAGTCTTGGGGACCAAAAGAATGAGAGTAGTGTTAGCTATAATGGAAAGGCAGGAAAGTACTGTTTGAGGAAGGAAGAGAAGCTAATCTTGACCTTCCTCTTGTTAAATTTCAGATAACATTAGAACATACAGGCGTCAGGTGGGGAAGAATTTGGCGATTGAAGAGCATGTGAAATTGGAGGATGGGGCTGAGAACTGGAGACAAATTTAGGGATAGTCTAGACACAGGTGGAAGCTAAGACCATGTGTACATGAATTACTTGAAGGAATTCAATGTATTTGAGAATATAAATTATTTTCTAATAGAACTCACACACACATAGAATAGATCAGAGTATGGCATAACCCTATTGTACTCCTCCTTCAGACATTTGGAGTACAATTAACAAAAAGCATAGTGTTGGTAAACTAAATTTACTGACTCTTATGTGTCAATATCCAGTTGGTGGACTTCCCTGGTGGTCCAGTGGTTAAGACTCCCCTGCCAAAGCAGAGGACAGGGGTTCAATTCCTGGTCCAGGAACTAAGATCCCACATGCCTGGAGGCCAAGTAGTCCTAGGCACCAACTAGAGAGCCTGCATACCACAACTAAGACCTTATTCAGCCAAATAAATATTTTTTAAAAATATATCTAATTGGTTTCTAGTCAGGAACTATGAGATCAACACTTCTCAAATATTTAGTAAGGTCTACTATGAAATTTGCTTTTATTCTCTCCACAAAACTTCTTTACTTGTACAGAAAAGTTCAAGAGATACAAATATATCTAGTGAGATATCTGTCTAGACATCAAATATCTTTTGATAAAAGAATATCTTGAGGATTAGTTGAATTTTAACACACATATACCATATTTCCAATAAAACATAAACAGGCTTTAGAAATTAAAAACTTAATATAGCAATTATATATTGAACCCTAGTTCATCTGATTTGAAAAACTTTTAGATAAAATTATTATCTAATTTTTCAGGTCTAATAATTTTCCCTAAGTTAAATCAATGGGATATATATGAAAAGTTATAAATAAAGTAATAAACCTAATACCAAAGTAACCACTAACATAATTTACTCTGAATCCCCTATTAGTGACCTGGGTAATTTTACTATTTTTATTAGGTTACCAGGTTAAACTAGACATCTGAAAAAAATAGGCTCTAATAAGAAATTCAAATAGCTCCTGCCATTCTTGAAAATAAAAGAATATCCCTTCACAGAGTAAATAGACATAGCCTTTCATTTTAGGTGGTCCCAAGGATAGGTACTGATGACTAATATCGGGCAGATATTTTTGACAGGCACTTTTCAGGATATTATAATATTACAAAAGAGAAACATCTACTAAAGTCAATTCTGTGTATAAGTTTGTGTGCTCAGTTGCTCAGTCGTGCATGTCTGACTCTTTGCTACCCCATGGACTGTAGGCTCCTCTGTCCATGGAATTTTTCAGGAGTGGGTTGCAATTTCCTCCTCCAAGGGATCTCCCCAACCCAGGGATTGAACCCGTATCTCCTGAGTCTTCTGAATTGGCAGGCATATTCTTTACTACTGTGCTACCTAGGAAACCCAAAGTCAATTCTACCACTCATCTTTTGAGGAATTTGAACCTTACTAGTTAGAATTCATATTTTGTTGTTTGCAATAAATAGGTACTGTACTAACCTCTGGATATATAATCACTATAATATTTATTTTAGTAAGCTATAAAAGCAGCAGGGTTTCCTTTATGGCTCAGCTGGTAAAGAATCTGCCTGCAATGTTGGAGACCTAGGTTCAGTCCCTGGGTTGGGAAGATCCCCTGGAGAAGGGAAAGGCTACCCACTCCAGTATTCTGGCCTAGAGAATTCCATGGACTGTACAGTCCATGAGGTCGCAAAGAGTCGGACACAACTAAGCCACTTTCACTCACTCACTCAAAAGCAGCAAGTATAATATTATCTTGAAAACAAAATAGGTCAAATAACTCAAGGAATTAGTGTAAGATTTAGAAACAGACTAATTTTCCAGGTGATTTAACTGAAGACCTATTGAAACAGAGTTTTATTTTCTATGAGATAATTAATGAAGGCTTATGAAGTCAGTCATTCAGTTGTGTCTGACTCTTTGCAGCCCCACAGACTATACAGTCCATGGAATTTTCCAGGCCAAATACTAGAGTGGGTAGCCTTTCCCTTCTCCAGGGTATCTTCCCAACCCAGGGATCAAACCCAGGTCTCCTGAAATGCAGGCAGATTCTTTATCAGCTGAGCCATCAGGGAATCCCAAGAATACTGGAGTGGGTAGCCTATCCGTTCTCCAGCGGATTGTCCCAACCAGAGATCAATCCCAAGTCTCCACATTGCAGGTGGATTCTTCACCAACTGAGCTATGAGGTAAGCCTTTATAGCTTAAAGCTTAAAGCTCTGTAAAAAAATGAGTGGCATTATAAATGGCTGGAAGGGTATTAGCAAGATTTGTATCTCTAGATGCTGGAGAGGAAAAGGTAAGCAGCAAGGCTGCATACTTTTCTCTGTGAGAAGGAAAGAAAAATCCTCAAACCTCTTTGTTGAACATGCTATGTTGGGGGTCCCATCATCTTTACTCTGGATGAATTGTTAGGTTTCCTAGGACACAGAAACTATTACACTGGTGCTTACAGTTTGTTACAATGAAAGGATACAGGCTAAATTCAAGATGTGGAAAAGGCACATGGGGCAAAATTCAGGAGAAGCCAAGTACAAGTTACCAGGTGTCTTCTCTCCATGGAGTAGCAGAGACCCGTCTAATTCTCCCGGCAAAGATGTACATAAAAAATAAATAAATAAATAAATACTGCCATCTGGGAAGCACACCCAAGTGTTGGTGTCCAAGGCTTTTACTGATCTCACCCACCTCAAGCAAAAATAAGATAGTCAGACATGGAGCCCTTCATTAGCATTAACTATCTGGTCAAATCAGCAAGGTCTCAGACATACAACACCTTTATCTAGCAGAACAGTGCCAGGATTCAGCACTCATCTCCCAGGAGCCAGTAAAGGTAATCCTGAAGACTAGCCTTTTGGGGGATGTGCAGGGATAGAGCCTCCCAGGCCTGCTGGGGTACACACATTAACGACGAGACTTCCCAGTAAGCATACAAATGGTATTTACTAGGAATGGAAAGATAATGGTGAGAAATCTATACCTATAAAATGTTGTTAGGAGGACAAATACTATGTATATGCTTCTTCGCTCAGCTGTGTCCAACTCTTTGCCATCCCGTGGATTATAGCCCACCAGGCTCCTTTGTCCATGGGATTTCTCAGGCGAGAATACTGGAGGGGCTGCTATGCCCTCCTCCAAGGGATCTTCCCAACCTGGGAAACAAACCCACATCTCTTGCGTCTCCTGCATTGCAGGTGGATTCTTTACCATCTGAGCCACCAGGCAAACCCTGTGCATGCTATTTATTATAAATAAACTTAAAATTTACAAATTTATGAGGGAGATGGTTTGCTACAAAATGAGAAATGATCATACAACAGGTAATTAACAGGGTGTGTAGAAGAAAAGTTTCATAACCAAAACTATACCCTTTGTTTGAACAGTGTCTGTAGACAAAGTGAAAGTGAAAGTCACTCAGTCATGGCCAACTCTTTGTGACCCCGTGGACTATAGAGTCCATGGAATTCTTCAGGCCAGCAAACTGGAATGGGTAGCCTTTCCCTTCTCCAGGGGATCTTCCCAACCCGAGGATCAAACCCAGGTCTCCCCGCATTGCATGCAGATTCTTTACCAGCTGAGCCACAAGGGAAGCCCAAGAATACTGGATCGGGTAGCCTATCACTTCTCCAGAGGATCTTCCTGACCCAGGAATTGAACCGAGGTTGCCTGCATTATAGGCAGATTCTTTACTAAATGAGATATCAGGGAATGACTGCAGACATTGCTTATAAGGAAACTCGATTTGTTTACTCTAAAACCAAAATTTATCCTACTGCAGGAGAACAGGGACATTTTGGAAGCTCTGCTGAGTTACCACTCAGACTTTTCCAAGACTATTTATTTGTGCCTGATGTTTCCCTGAGTTTTTTAATCATTAGTCAAGTTTGGTGCTCGTTAAGAGCTAGAATTCAAGAGTCTAAATTGAGGAAAAAAGCCTCTGCTGTGTTCACAAGGACATGAGATAACTCCTCTCTAATTTAAGACAGATTGTTCTAAGTGTGAATCAAATGGTGCAAGATCAAGATAGCAAATAAATGGGTAATATAACAACCCTGGGAAAGAGAGAAGTCCTTTAAACATTGTTAGTGGAATGTTCTAATCACATTCCGAAACCACATCCATGTACCCACTAAGTAGACTCCCTAAATAAAGATGTAATGTCCCTAAAAAGTCCTAAAGAAGGACTTCCCAGGTGGCTCAGTGGTAAAGAATTAACCTGCCCCAGGTTCGATGCAGGATACAGGCTGCTTGGGGCTGGTGCACTGGGATGACCCAGAGGGATGGTACGGGGAGGGAGGGGGTTCAGGATGGGGAACACATGTACACCCGTGGCGGATTCATGTTGATGTATGGCAAAACCAATACAATATTGTAAAGTAAAAAAAAAGAAAAAGAAAAAGAAGAAGAAGAAGTAGAAGAAGTAACCTTCCAATGCAGGAGATGTGGGAGAAAATTTTGATCCTAGGGTCAGGAAGGTCCCCTAGAGTAGGAAATGGCAACCCATTCCAGTATTCTTGCCTGGAAAATTCCATGGACAGAGGAGCCTGGTGAACTACGGTCTATAGGGTAGCAAAGAGTCAGACGTGACTGAACACACACACACACACACACACACACACACACACAAAGAAGCTTTTTCTTTTGGACCCAAGAGTGTGACTGTCTTCTTCTCTCTGTATCTAAGACTCTGTGTCTAAGGACACACATTTAACTCATCCACTAAATCACCACGGTAACTAGAAATGGGTGAAGCACTGACAGAGGCTGCTACAAAAAATAAACACTTTCAACCAATCATTGCTGTAAACCCACAGTGAGTTTGTAGTTTGGTTTCTTGCATAAAACATGTGTTTGACTTTCATGACTATTCTGGCAACAGATTTTTTTTTAATTTAAATTTATTAGATTCTTAAGGGGCTTCCCTGGTGGCTCAGAGGTTAAAGTGTCTGCCTCCAATGCTGGAGACCCAGGTTCGATCCCTGGGTCGGGAAAATCCCCTGGAGAAGGAAATGGCAATCCACTCCAGTATTCTTGCCTGGAGAATCCCATGGACAAAGAAGCCTAGTAGGTTACAGTCCACGGGGTCGCAAAGAGTCGGACACAACTGAGTGACTTCACCTCACCTCACCTCACAAAGAGAATTCCAAGGAGTACTGACATGCACCCTATATATTGAAAAGTAAGAAACATCATTGTTTCATACAAAGTAGTAATAGCAATGTTTATAAAATATATAACTAACAAGAAAAAATCAAATAAATTATATATATTAGGTGGGAAGGGGTGGGAGGTTCAAGAGAGACGAGACATATGTATACCCATGGCTGACTCATGTCGATGTATGGCAGAAACCAATACAACAGTGTAAAGCAATTATCCTTCAATTAAAAATAAATACAGAAAAAATTATATAAGACAAAGCCTAATTTTGTAAATTACACTAAATAAATATAAAATTCTAAATAAATCTAAAAATATGTCAAATCTGGTTTGGAGATGGTACGTATACTAAAAATACTTTGGGATTCAACTCCCTGACATAACACCAGTACAAGCAAAAGCTGTTTTCTAAAAACTTATATCTCAAACTATGGAATTTTAACCTAAAAACACTACTGGGTTATTTTTATAATTTCTATGTTTTGTTTATACATGACAAGAGGGGACAGATTTCAGGCTGCTATTTGCAAGCACTCTGCAAATAGCACACTGTGGGTGCAGATAGGCCCCTTATTATCAATAAATGAAAAGCCAAACTGGAAAAAAAAAGAAATGTCACCATTTCATTACTGATAATGAAGATGTATCTGTTATGGTACTTAGAGTAATTCATTCCGGGAGAAAAAGAAACTAATATTTCTAAACAAAATGCCTAGGGTAGTAAATTTTTTTTCCCTGTGATAGCTGTGGCTTAAAGAATTTTTTTTTAAAATTAATTTTCTATTGTTTGATTTTATTTTTAGGTTTATCAATTTCTTTCTAGTAATAAGTCATATCTATTATTACTATTATTATTCACTGGATGATAGATATTTCCAATGAATATGTTCTGATTTGTAGCATTTGAAGACCAAGAAAAATATGAGTACTCTCTCAAAAACAGGACTAAAAGCAACTTGTATATCTTTATTATCCAAATAATATTTATTGAATACCTACTATGTGCCAGATGCTCTTATAGGTTGTGGCAATACTGCAACTTTTAAAAACTAGGAAAAAAACTTTATCCAAGGATCTTAAAATTTTACTCATTGATAGTTTTCAATAAAGCATCAGTGTTTGACCCCATTGTGGTAGAGGGAATAGCAGAGTCAGTTTAACCATGATTCACAGCTTCTTCTTGGGGTTCACATACAATCTAGACCTGGCAGGAAGGTGCTATTCCAGAGCTACGTATGGACAGCAACCTGCAAGCTAACAAGAGCTAAATCCTTTATAAGCTAGAAATTAAAAGATGTATTTAATTATTGGTTCTCTGGTGCTTCTGTTATCTTTTGGTATTTATGAGACTTAATAAACTGCCATGGTTTCTGCAAATATAACTGGCAGTAATCCACAATTGATTGAGTTAATTAAGCAGAACAATTGTCAAGAGCTAAAAATAAAGTGAAGGAAGAATTTTAATGAATGTGTATGGATGGAGCAGCACCAAGAGTGTAGACAGTCAATCTGCAGATTTTCCCTAGTAAATGGTGTGTTTCCCTAGTAAATGCTTGTTCTTAATATATTATTCTATAAAGTATAGCATATTCCTAACATTCAGAGTAATAGAAAATAAATTTTTAGAAATTCAGTCTTTCCCAATAGCTTGACTATGTAATCCTTTTAAAAATACTTATTTATGTACTTATTTATGTTGGCTGTGCTGGGTCTTCTTTACAGTGTGCAGGCTTTGCTACTTGCAGCACACATGGCGTGGTTGCAGCATGTGGGCTCTTAGTTCCCTAGTCAGGGATCGAACCCTGGCCTCCTGAAATGGGAGCATGGAGTCTTAACCAATGGACCTCTAGGGAACTCCCTGTGATACTTTCTGATGCTTAAATTATCATATAATTAAAGTATCTTCACATTATGAATGCCCTTTTATTATTAATCATCTTTTGATTCTAAGATGAAGATGGCAAAGATGTTGATGCTAGGGTTGCTTTATTCAATTCAACATATTCATTAAAAGTTCAAATATTATTTTGTTGCTTTATTATGTGTGCTATGCTCCAAGGAATCTGAGCTACAGGATATTCCCTGCTTACATCCATGAGTACTTACTAGGTATCAGACCCCAGATAAGGAGAACAATAACCGAAGACTAGACGCAGAGCCTCAGGGATTTGGGCATTGAATTAGTATGTCTCATATCCTAATAGGGCTTCCCTAATAGCTCAGTTGGTAAAGAATCAGCCTGCAATGCAGGATACGCAGGTTCAATTCCTGGGTCAGGAACATCTGCTGGAGAAGTGATGATAGGCTACCCAATACAGCATTCTTGAGCTTCCCACTAGTAAAAAATCTGCCTGCAATGCGGGAGACCCGGGTTTGATCCCTGGGTTGAGAAGATCCCCTGGAGAAGGGAAAGGCTACCTACTCTAATATTCTGGCCTGGAGATTCCCATGGACAATATAGTCCATGGGGTCGCAAACAGTTGGACACGACAGAGCAACTTTGACTTTCACTTTCATATCCTAATATGTTTGGTCATCATTGTTGATGGTTTTTCTCTCTAAAGTTTACTTCATCTATCATGTTTATTTCACTAATTCTAGTTAGTCTATTCCAGAGCAGTTACTCTTACATTGTGTTTCAAACCACACAATCCATAAACATATATTTCATGCAAATACAGAGAATTTCAGGAGTTAAAAATCTAGATGCCAACACAGAGTATGTACATAGGGAGATAAATATGACTTAACAGTTTACCCCAAGTCTTGATGGAATGGAATTCATGAGTGGACACAGCAGAGAGATTTCATGGCAGTGTTGAGCAATGGCATGAAATGTCACCTGAGGTGAGGTCTTCCTGAAAGTATGTGTGAAATTCTAGCTCTAGCAGTGTTGGGACCAGTGCTATTGGTCTTAAACTTTTGTGAGTTCATGATGTCATCTATTACTATGTCGTCTATTTCCTCAAGGAGTCAATGAATGGGATTTGAGAAAGCCTTGCACCTAAATCCAGGTTCTGTTACTCCCAGGATCATCTGTGATCCTAGAATAAGTTACTTAACCCTTAAGCACCAGTTTTCTGCTTTTTGTAAAGCAAAGCAGAGCCAAAAGATACCTATATCAGAAGAGATTTGTTGCAATGATGGAGTGAGTGACTGAAACAGATGTGGTCTCTCCCTTTCAGAGAATAGTCAGGTAAAAAGATTACTATACCCATGGACTGTAGCCTGCCAGGCTCCTCTGTCCATGCAATTCTCCAGGCCAGAATACTGGAGCGGGTAGCAGTTCCCTTCTCCAGGGGATCTTCCCAACCCAGGGATCAAACCCAGGTCTCCCACATTGCAGGCAGATTCTTTACCAACTGAACCACAAGGAAGCCCAAGAATACTGGAGTGGGTAGCCTATCACTTCTCCAGTGGATCAAATCCAGATCTCCTACACTGAAGGTAGATTCTTTAGCAGATCTCCCACACTGAAGGTGGATTCTGAGCCACCAGGAAAGCCCAAGAACACTGGAGTGGGTACCCTATCCTTTCTCTAGCAGATCTTCCTGATTCAGGAATTGAACTTGAATCTCCTGCATTGCAGGCAGATTCTTTACCAGGTGAACTACCAGGGAAGCAAAATCTCCTGAATGTCATTTTGACTCAGTCATGTTCATTATGAGAAATGATCTAACTGCAAAGAACAGAGCCATACTTTTAATGAGAGATAAAATTCTAATATGAATAAGTGACTTTTCATTTCTAAAGCCCCAGGAATTTTTCCTACAGGAATCAGAGCAGCAGAATCAGGAGCTCCACTGATTGAGAAGGTAGGGACAGAGAATGTACTGGGGGGAGATTTTAGGAGGGTGTATAGTGTTGTAATTCAGGAACTGCTGGTTAGATTAACATTTTAACTTAAAAGTTTTATCAATTATTAATTGCCTCTTAAATAGAATATCAGTTTTTGAAAATTTTTCCTTATCTGTTCTGGGATGAATTTTGTGTATCCCCAAAATTCAAGTGCTGAAACCCTAATCCTCAGTGTGATGGTATTTGGAGATGGCATTTTGGGGATATCATTAGGTGAGGAGAGTAGAGCCCTCTTGATGGGGTTAGTGTTCAGAAGAAGAGTCACAAGAGAGCTGAGCTCTCTTTGTGCCATGTTAGGATACTGCTTTAGAAGGTGGCTTTCTGCCAACCAGAAAGAGGGCCTTCACCAGCAACAAAATTTGCCAACACCCTAGATGTGCAGATGACACCACCCTTATGACAGAAAGCAAAGAGGAACTAAAGAGCCTCTTGATGAAGGTGAAAGAGGAGAGTGAAAAGCTAGCTTAAAATTCAACATTAAAAAAACTAAAAAAAAAAACAAACTAAGATCATGATCACATCCAGTCCCATCACTTCACGGCAAATAGAAGGGGAAAAAGTAGAAACAGTAACAGATTTTCTTTTGGGGGCCTCCAAAATCACTGTGGATGGTGACTGCAGCTATGAAATTAGAAGATGCTTGTTTCTTGGAAGGAAAGCTATGACAAACCTAAATAGCATAATGAAAAGCAAAGATATCACTTTGCCAACAAAGATCTGAATAGTCAGAATTATGGATTTTCCAGTAGTCATATCTGGATGCAAAAGCTGGACTATAAAAAAGGCTAAGTGCCAAAGAATTGATGTGTTTGAACTGTGGTGTTAGAGAGTCCCTTGGACAGCAAGGAGATCAAACCAGTCAATCCTAAAGGAAATCAACACTGAATATTCACTGGAAGGACTGATGCTGAAGCTTCAAAACTTTGGCCACCTGATGCAAAGAGCCGACTCAGTGCAAAGACCCTGATGCTGGGAAAGACTGAAGGCAAAAGGAGAAGAGGGTGACAGAGGACAAGATGGTTGGATGGGAACACAGATTCAATGGACATGACCTTGAGTGAACTCTGGGAGATAATGCAGGACAGGGAGGCCTGGCGTGCTGCAGTCCATGGAGTTGTGAAGAGTCAGACAAGACTGGCAACCGAACAACAACCATCTTCAACTTCCCAGCCACCAGAACTTCAAGAAATCAATGTCCCAGCCTATGGTATTTTGTTAAAGCAGCCTGAACTAAAATATTGTACAAATACATTATTATACTTATTAGCAGTTTCTCTTTTTTATGTGACTCTCTACTTGTCCTCTTTGACTCTGGCACTAATTAGAATTGACTGATGGCAGTGTGCCAAATCCAAAACATTTCACAAGCATCAATTTATTTAAGCTTCACAACTCAATAAAGTATTTATTTAGATACTAGTCTAAATAAAATGGCAACCCACTTCAGTATTCTTGCCTGGAGAATCCCATGGACAGAGGAGCCTGGTGGGCTACAGTCCATGGGGTCGCAAAGAGTCAGACACGACTGAGCAACTTCACTTTCACGGTCCAGATGTATATGAAATATAGATGTAATTATACATCTGTCTGTATCTATGTAAATACTGCATCTACAACCATCTGTATCATCTGGGTATGAAAGTGAAAAGTGAAATTGTGAGTTGCTCAGTCGTGTATAACTCTGTGATCCCATTGCTGTGGCCTGCCAGGAGACTTGGGTTTGATCCTTGGGTTGGGAAGATCCCTTGGAGAAGGGAAAGGCTACCCACTTCAGTATTCTGGACTGGAGAGTTCCATGGACTGTACATCATGGGGTTGCTCAGAGTCAGACACAACTGAGAGACTTTCACTTTCATGTTATCTGTCACATTGGTTTCTTTATCTTCTGGGTCTAGGTCTTCATCGATCTTTTACCATGAAGTTGGGAGAAATTACATCAAGGCAGAAAGATTTGCCTTTCAAATCCAGAATCCTACAAATAATTCTGAACTAAGAGATTGACTGGCAATACGTGGTTGACAGAAAATGAATCACTGCCAAAAAGACTACAGCCCAGGACAGAATTGCAATGTTTCCCAGTCTTTACACTCTGTGATGCCTGTAGACTTCATCAGGGTTTCTTCCAGTGATCACAGAGCTTTAATGTAGCAAAGCCTCCAAGTGGAAATGCTGTCGCAGAATATAAGAATATTTTTAAATAGTTTTATAGTTTCTATTATATGCATCATTGCCCTCCAGAAATGTGATTTGCAACCCTACCCATAAAATTTAAGCAATAATTTTTAAAGTACTCATTTGAGCAGCAAAATTGTATTCCATTATTTTAACTTGCATTTCTTTGAATATTAATGAGGGAACATTTTTAACATGTTTATTAACCACTTTTACTGCTTGTTTTTTAAATGACCTGCTCATGTCCTTTACTTAACAGCCCATTCAAAAAATATAATGTGTACAATTAAAGGACACAGGGTCATGGAACAGATCATTTCTCTGTGTTTTTTAAAGAAAGGCACTAAACAAAAGTATTATTGTCACTATCAGGTAACAGGTGTAACTTGGAGAATAACAAGTAAAAATACAATTTATCTAATATTTTAAAGCAAAGGTTTTTATTTATGTTCTGGGAGTACTGTCAGGGATAATTCCCTAAGTCTCAGGAAATTGATAGTAAACCCTTTTCCTTGTGGGTTATTACCACCATCCCTCATATCCGAACTTTATGTTCAGCTCTTAGCAACTGATGTTCCTCATTCATTACCTCAATCGAATGCTACATTTCTAGATTCTTTTCCTGGGATTGTTAATGGGCCAGAAGAAATTTAGATAAAGAGGCTTAAAACAACCGTATTTTTCTATGCTGCACAATATAGCTAGAAAAATTCCAGCTTTAGAGTGTCTTTAGAGTTGTCATTGAATGTTGTATGAGTTTCACAAGAATCTTATTTCACCATTTATACAATTCTACCAGGAAATTTCAGGAATTCCTTTCACCTTCTAAAGTGCTTTAGGGTCCATGACAATGTTATTATTTCTCCTTGGCGTATATACCACTCCCCTTGTAAATCTCTGCTTTGTAGCTACATGCAGGCCATTGAGCAGAGGTACCGGACTGTTGGAAGAAGTCATCAAGAGGACATGACTACCACTTGACACATAAGCTGTGTCTGGACAATCAGAAGCCCCCATCCCCTCCCTAGCCTTGGAATGTATATTCTGCTCACTGTTTCCATAGCTAGAGCCATTTTCAAGGACACAACTTTGAGAGATCAATGGACTGTTGAGACCATCTGGACACTGAACCCAACTAAGGCCTCTATATTTTTTTAATTTAAAAATTTTTTGGTCATGCCCTACAGTACATGGGATCTTAGTTCTTTGACCAGGGATGGAACCCATGCTCCCTGCACTGGAAGCATGGAGTCTTAACCACTGGACCACCACAAAGTCCCTCTATATCAACTTTTAAGATACTGCTGCTGCTGCTGCTGCTAAGTTTCTTCAGTCGTGTCCAACTCTGTGCAACCCCCATAAATGGCAGCCCACCAGGCTCCCCTGTCCCTGGGATTCTCAAGGCAAGAACACTGGAGTGGGTTGCCATTTCCTTCTCCAGTGCATGAGAGTGAAAAGTGAAAGTGAAGTCGCTCAGTCGTGTCCGCCTCGTAGCGACCCCATGGACTGTAGCCCACCAGGCTCTTCCATCCACGGGATTTTCCAGGCAAGAGTAGTGGAGTAGGGCACTATTGCTAGCATGCAAATGCAGAGATTACCTCCTATGGCCACCCAAGTCAAGCTTCATTTGGAAGGTCCTTTGCTAATTAAACTGGCCACCTACCAGTTTGTAGTGGTCTGCCTCTCTTTGGTCTCTCACCCTCCATATCCAGGAGCCAGTTTCATTTTTCACCTAGGGAACTCCTAAGGTTATGAACCAACACAGATACACCTTTATTTCATATCCATGATCTTTAAAAATTTCTGCCCAAAGTTTAAGAATCAATTGGTTATGCAGTATAAATAATAAAAGGAAAATCGCCCTTACTTTATATTTGAGTTACACTTAAAAAGAAAGAAAAATACTTAACAACTTACAACCTTTAACTACTACCCTTGGGGTAGTTTCTCACTGATGAATTTCTAGAGAACATAACAGTTTGACTGTAGAACGTCTTGGCACAGAAACTGAGGATTTGGGTCAGTCCAAGTTCTGCTCATTAGGGTGAAACAGGAAAAGTGAACGTTAGTGCTCAAGTGCAGTTTTTAGGCAGACTAGACTAATAATAATGATAAGAAGAACCTCAGATCTCCCAACGGGATATTAATGGGAGGACAGAGCAAGGAACTTGGAATGGAATCAATGCTGAAGGCTCAGCTTTATGACCCAGGGGCCACTAACAGCACAAAATGAACCTCAGAGAAAAATGGCATCCACTGGTCAATGCTGAACTGATAAACCCCAGGTTGAGTTGGCAGCTGGGTGACCTGTATGGCCAACCAGAGATCTGTAAATACAGATTAATATCAAAATTTCCTTGAAATAGCTTAAGCTCTTCCTGCTTCTATCTATGGTTCTATAACTAGAGCAGAAAAGGGCCTAAAGCCTGAAGAAGCCTGTGTTTTTGAAGGGCACAGGAGATCAGACTCAGTAGTGAGATGGAATGGGCAATTTTCCAAGCCAGGTCTCCTGTATACCTGCTCCATTCATACTCTCCGTGCACTACCTGGACAGTTCTTGCATTGATGGGAAAGTTATTTGATTCTCTAAGCTAGTGGATATACAGAATTCAAAGAGGCAGTCTTTTCTTCCTTTAAAAATTAGGTACAGTAAAAACTATTTTGGAAAACATTTGGCAATTTATCATCTTAAACATATGATTATCATAGGATCTAGCAATTCCATATCTATGTAGTTAGTTAATAGGGTAGCTATTATCACCCCAGTTTTATAAGCGAGTAACCCTACAAGGCTGCATGTAGGGTAAGTGAATTGCCCAGAGTCACAGAGCTAATGAGTTGTGGGAGCTGAAATTGATACTCAGTCTTATGTCCCCTCTTCCCTACCAAACCTGGCATTTCATTATATCAAGGCATCTCTTGGGAAAAAAAAAGGGGGGATAAAAAAGAAATATTTTACCCTAAGTTTAGCTTAGGAAGGTAAAAATGAAACATCTTTTTAAAAATAATAATTCACTATTGTGAAAACTGTATTTTTGTAAATATTTTTATCAGTGATTTTAACATCATTCGTGTGTTTCTTGTTTTATCAAAATATTTTAATACGTCAAATCAATTGCTTATGGTGTTGACTTCATATAAATGGAGGTTGTATGATTATTACTAAAACATTTTACTAGAGCCTTTATAAAAACCAAATTCTTATCTCAAGACCAGTTTCTGAAAGAATGAAACATGCCCATCTGGTTAGCTGTCACGAGTTAAACATGAATTTTTGTTGCTGTTGTTACACAAGACTTTTTTTTTCTGGAAAACAATTTCACATTCATTTCCAAAAGTCTGTCAAAGTTATATTTAGTAACTTCTCCATTCTCTAGATATAAACATTAGAAAATGTCTCCGGGGACCTCCCCTCCCCCACCGCGCATGCTCCGCCCGCCCCGGAGCCGCGCCCTCCGCCGGGAAGAGCGCGTGAGCGCAGCGACGGCTTTCTCGCGCCCGCTCGGGGAGAAAGCGCCGTGCTTCGAGCTTGACCCCACCGAGGCGCGAGTGCTCTACGATGCCAAAATCGTCGATGTTTTTGTTGGGAAAGACGAAGAAGGCAGAAGGATCCCAGAATATCTGATCCATTTTAATGGCTGGAACAGAAGTTGGGATAGATGAGCAGCAGAGGATCGTGTCCGTGACGCCGGTGAAAATCGGAGATTACAGCGGAAATTGGCCCAAAGGCTGTAGCTCGCCTGAGAAGCACAGGAAGAAAGAGGAAGCGCGGCAGGTTGCCTGGGGTGGACTCTGTCTTACAAAGCCTCCCTGCTGACGAGAAAGATGAAAACGGAGAAAACTCAATAAACAGTTCCTCTGACGACGAAGGACAGAGAAATAAGGGAAGAAAAAGATACTGAAGAAAGTCTGAAGTGAAGGAAGAACCAAGACTGCACGCAAAAAAAAAAAAAAAAAAAAGGAAATGGAAGAAAGAACAGTAACTCTAGAAATCCCTGAAGTTCTGAAGAAGAAGCTTGAGGATGATTGCTACTATATCAACAGGAGGAAACGGTTAGTGAAAGTTCCGTGCCAGACCAACATCATAACTATTTTGGAATCTTATGTGAAGTATTTTGCTATCAACGCAGTCTTTTCAACCAGTGAGAGGCCTCGTCACTATCATGCTATGCCACACGCCGACATGAATGTGCATTATATCCCAGCAGAAAAGAACGTTGACCTCTGTAAGGAGATGGTGGATGGATTAAGAATAACCTTTGATTACACTCTCCCATTGGTTTTGCTCTATCCATACGAACAAGTTCAGTATAAAAAGGTGACTTCGTCCAAACTGTTTCCTCGGATTACGGAAAGTACCACAAACAATAATAGGAACCAGGAGGAGCTCTCTCCAAGTCCACCTTTGTTGAATCCATCCACACCACAGTCCAGAGAGAGTCAGCCAACCTCAGGCAAACCAACCACTCCCAAAAGGCGCAAAGCTGAGCCAGAAGCCTTACAGTCTCTGAGACGGTCCACACGCCACTCTGCCAGTTGCGACAGGTTGTCCGAGAGCAGCGCCTCGCCTCAGCCCAAGCGCCGACAGCAGGACATGTCCGCTAGCCTGCCCAGGCTGTTCCTGTACCTGAAAGAGAAGACATCTGTTCCTAGCGGATCATCCTCGCCTGTTCCTCTAACCCCTAGCAAGGAAGGGAGTGCAGTGTTTGCTGGCTTAGAAGGCAGAAGAACTAAAGAAATAAATGAGGTCCTCTCCTGGAAACTTGTACCTGATAGTTATCCTCCAGGTGACCAACCACCTCCACCCTCTTACATTTATGGGGCGCAACACTTGCTGCGTTTGTTTGTGAAACTTCCTGAAATCCTTGGGAAAATGCCCTTTTCTGAGAAGAACCCGAAGGCTTTACTGAAGCACTTTGATCTCTTTCTGAGGTTTTTAGCAGAGTACCATGATGATTTCTTCCCAGAGTCTGCCTATGTTGCTGCCTGTGAAGTGCACTACAGCACGAAGAAGCCCAGGACGATTTATTAAGGTTTTGATGGTCCTAGAAGAACAGCTTCTTTATCTGTCTCTTGGTTCCCAGTAAAGAACGACGGAGTCAATGGACCTTCTTTACACAGAAAGCAAATGTGACACCCTGGGGGGGCTCTGACAGAGGCGGGTCCATTTGTTTGAGTTGCTTATCTACTGTAGTTATTTCTGTTAAGGATTACCTCCTGGCTGCCTCGATGGTCTCCAGCATCTAACCCTTGCCACCATACACGTGATCTGTGATGGCAGGAAAACAGCAGCTATGTTCACAATGAATCTTTCATAAACATGTGCTTAGGTTGGGCTGTTTCAGTAGACAAAAGTACTTGTTAGCAGTGACCATGTCTTTTAGTTGTTAGCATTAAACAAAATCATTTTGCAAACTGTTTTCATTCTTGTGATGAGGCTGAGCAACTCTGTCCCACAAATTTTTAGTTTTGCTTGGATACTGCAAAATAGTCCCCGAATATTTTAAAGGGAATTGATATTGCTGGCAAAAGAAAATTTGCAGCTATACATTTGCTTGTTACAGTTCTTTTTCTATAAAGCCTTGTTTTTGGTGATTTTAATAAAGCTTTGCCTGAATGTCTAAGATTTTGTAGCTATATTTGATTGTGTACTATTATGGTTCCTTTTCTGTAAAATGTTATTTTTGGCCATTTCAAATAAATCATTGCCCATCTTATTGGAAAGAAAAAAAATGTCTCTCTAGAGAACTAAAAATAAAGCTGTGTTCTACAAATCTATAATATGCTTGCAAATAAATTAGTAATGAATATAAAATTGTTTTCAAGGGGGAAAACAAAGCAATTATACACTTTGATTAATATAAATAGGCCAGAATTTTACCTCTAATTTAAAATAGAACCACACAGTGTTTGAGAGGGCTGACAGTAAATCAGAATAAAAATCATGACAGTACCAAAGAAACTTTTTACCTCCTCTGTGGTAACAACTGATTAGAATCCAAAGAGCACATCTGAGAACAGGTATCTCTGTAATACACTGCTGGCATTACTCTGGTTTAAGAGGAAGTAGCTATTACTGAATTTTATTGAAACAAATAACTTCACTGGAATAAAGTGTCTTACTTATATATGAATAATTATTTTTAGTAAGTGAAGATCTGCCAACAAAAGAGTCCAAAAAGAAGACAAATGAAGAAAAACTACCAATATTTATGGAATCATAGATCAGGCTCTGTGTAGAACTTCCACAATATTAATTTAGCAATAAATGCTTGCCTGTGAATTCAGGCTTAAACTCATAGGAGCCTAATACAAATCCAGTGACAGTCCTTAAATAAGTATATTACTTTCTTCCTGTATTTTTCCATGTTCTCATGAAATTCTTGTGCTTTTATGAAGAGGTCATTATATTTTCAGCATGTATACTTACACTTTTTACTCATTATAATATTTGTATGAAAGTTCTGGGTTAATCAATTTAAAATATTTGCTAAATGCTTTTAAATCCACAGAGCAGTGCGAACTAGGGAAACATCCACATTGTCAGATGCCCTGTGAATTCAGTGCCTCCTGGGAACTCTTGAATGGCATGGCCACTGAGTTGGCTTGATAACTTAATAAACAAAAATAGATTTGAATTCTGTTAAGAGCCCAAGTCAGCCTCAGGCACTGAGGAAGGATACCAGCTCTGCCTATGAGATAAAACATGGCTTGAATAACTGAGCTTCTCCCCTCATTTTAATCTCAATTCCTGGTTTCATGTGTACCCAGAGCCTATTAAAAAAAAAAAAAAAGACAGGAGTTGAGGGAAGTGGGAAGCATGAGGTGCTGAAGGCAATCATCTATCAAATGTCCCTTAGATACTTACAAGAGGCATTTTCCATTAAAGGGGTGGAAATGGGAGCACCTAATAGGGAAAGACGGAAGTGGGATGGTTACCACAGAAAAAGAGAGCTCAGATATGAATATGACCAAGGCATCTGCTAAATATGAATCAAGAAGTAAAATCTATGTTACTGAGTGGAACCTAGATTTTAACAGATGATTCAGGTGAGTGTGTTCTTTATTCTTACTTAATTGCCTGTGTGGGCTGGGGAGCAAGTCCAAAATAATAGCTAAAACCCCGTGGGTCATTGTAAATGAGTTTCTGCTGGTCAATTCTTGTGGTGACATGAAATTTCAACTTCAAACAAGGACAAGTTTTACAAAAATATTTAGTCTCCAATCGAACAAAGCCTAACTGATGAAAATCACATATTTGCCAGCTCTAATTTTATTTGTATGTACAAACTATGTTAAAGTACAACAGCAGGTGTTTGGATTTAAGCAAGAACTTGTCTAAAATAATAAGGATAATAAAATTTCTTCCCAAGCTTGCCTGGTTGGTTTTCTTTGTAATACCTTTTTAGAGTGCTCATTTACATTAAATAGTATAGTATTTCAAGAAATACCAGGTAATGGTGTATTATTTTGGCAAAAATGCAAGCATTACTGACTGAAAAACATTAAACAACATGGTGAATTTGGTATTCTATTACAATGTGTGATATGGCAATGGAGACATTAATAATTCCTTTTTAGAATTATTAACACCTAAACATCCTGTTAGACTCTCCCAGGTTCTGTATGGAGTGGGCTAAATTTTTGTTATATATGTGGAGGAAAAAGCCCTAAACACTACTGGACACACACACACACACACACACACACACAGAGTCCTAGCTTCTAAACTATGCTCAGGACTCAGCTTCCACACACACACACACACACACACACACACAGAGTCCTAGCTTCTAAACCATGCTCAGGACTCAGCTTCCACACACACACACGCATGCACACACATCACACACACACACACACACACACACAGAGTCCTAGCTTCTAAACCATGCTCAATACTCAGCTTCACACACACACACACACACACACACACACACACACACACACACACAGAGTCCTAGCTTCTAAACCATGCTCAGGACTCAGCTTCCACACACACACACACACACACACACACAGAGTCCTAGCTTCTAAACCATGCTCAATACTCAGCTTCACATACACACACACACACACACACACACACACACACAGAGTCCTAGCTTCTAAACCATGCTCAGGACTCAGCTTCACACACACACACACACACACACACACACACAGAGTCCTAGCTTCTAAACCATGCTCAATACTCAGCTTCACATCACACACACACACACACACACACACACACAGAGTCCTAGCTTCTAAACCATGCTCAGGACTCAGCTTCACACACACACACACACACACACATGCTCAGGACTCAGCTTCACACACACACACACACACACTCATGCTCAGGACTCAGCTTCACACACACACACCCATGCTCAGGACTCAGCTTCCCTCTCGGTTTCTCCCTCTGTTGTCGCAGTGCGCAAGCACGCGCACACACACACATTTGGCACCATCCAAATCCCATGGATGGAGGAGCCTGGTGGGCTGTAGTCCATGGGGTCGCTAAGAGTCGGACACAACTGAGCGACTTCACTTTCACTTTTCACTTTCATGCATTGGAGAAGGAAATGGCAACCCACTTCAGTGTTCTTCCCTGGAGAATACCAGAGACGGGGGGAGCCTGGTGGGCTGCCGTCTCTGGGGTCACACAGAGTCGGACACGATTGAAGTGACTTAGCAGCAGCAGCAACAGCAGCAACATGGAGCTGAGTCCTATTGGACTGAGTCCTCGAACCAGATCACCTCATTGGCTGGTGGCTCTGCTTCTCACCTATTCGGAGAGTTGCTTTGGGCATAGAAAGAGATTGGATCAATCAGTAAGGGTCACGAAAAATCAAGTCACATGACGAGAAACTTCTTGAGTTTCTTAAACTATGACTAAAAGTAGTAGCAGTTTGCCCCTAGAGTGCCATGACCTTGTCTCATAGTTAAGTTATGCAAAGAATTGTTATGGAGGACACAAAAGTAAGAAGTCTCTACCTTCCTAGGGAAAGAAAGTCAAAGTCGCTCTGGTCATGTCTGGGTCTGTGCAACCCACGTACTATACAGTCCATGGATTTCTCCAGGCCAGAATACTGCAGAGGGTATTCATTCCCCAGGGGAATCTTCCCAACCCAGGGATCGAACCCAGGTCTCCAAATTGCAGGCAGATTCTTTACACTGAGCCACAAAGAGAAGCCCACCTTCCTAGCCAGAAACTTCCTAGGGAAGTTTCAAACTATTAATAATTTGTCTTTTAGGTGGGATTTCATATAATTGTCTCACAGGAGTTTTGAGTTCTCCTTCAGACTTAACTTAGAGAAACTCCCTCCCTCAGCTATTCAGCACATTAAATGAGAAATGCTTTAAAATTAGGTGCTTTATTTAAACTTTCTTGATTATCACAGCAGGGATATATCACTTTACAAAGAAGACTGCATCAAGGTTACATCTTAAAAATGAATAAAAGAATATTGTAACTAATTCTCAATTTAAAAAGTGAAAAACCAATCTTTCTAAATTCACTTAAACCACATTCTTCTAATCAGCAAATTGGTCATGATGTTAACTGAATAAACATATTCAATCAGAGTTTAGCTCTATCAACAAAATAGATGTTGAACAGTCTTTTTTCCTATCTTGGGGTTCCCAGGTGGCACTGGTGGTAAAGAACCTGCCTGCCAGTGCAGGAGACCTAAGAGAGGTGGGTTTGATCCCTGGATTGGGAAGGTCCCCTGGAAGAGGGCATGGCAACCCACTCCAGTATTCTTGCCTGGAGAATCCCTACGGAGAGAGAAGACTGTTGGCTACAATGTATAGCGTCACAAACAGTCGGACACAAATGAGTGACTAACACAAGTGACAACACATTCACATATTATGGCTGTTTTCTAATCCATTGCCACCACTGAGCTGTAAGCTCCTTGGAGGCTGGGAGTAATGTCTTTCATTTCTGCAGCAGCAGGACCTAGTCAAGACCTAGTTCAGATATGTTTGTTGATTGAATGAGTGCGGGTATTGCCTGGATTTCATTAAAAAATAAATGTCTTTTCAATTCTAAATAGTAATCAACATGTAGTTAAGCCATTTAATTTCAAAAGCATGCTAAATCGAAAAGTAACCTTCAAAGGAGCGATCGGCGTGCACAGAAAGTCAACTGTAGAGGATGAGGTGAGGTGAGGATGAGGAAACAATGAATGCAGCATGTGCCTTCTCAAATTCCGTAACGGAAGGAAGAAAAAGGAGAGGATCATGGCACTAGGGAGGGTTGAGAAAGACTGTGTGACTGGAACTTCAACAAAGCAGCATATTGAAAGGAAAGAGTAAATACAACAGAAGTAGCTAAAGGTACAGGAAAAATAAAGGCTACTTTTGGAGAAAGATTCAGCAGGAGACAGGAGAGTAAAGGATCAGTAAACGACAGGGTGAGAGGAACTGGAAGACTGGGATTGACACATATACACTGCTGACCCATAAAAACAGATGACTAATGAGAACATATTGTACAGCACAGGGAACTCTACTTAATGTTCTGTGGTTACCTGAATGGGAAGGAAGCCCAGAAGGGAGGGGACATGTGTATATGTATGACTGATTCATTCTGCTGTACAATAGAAACTAACACAACTATTCTTCAGTAAAAATTAATCTGAAAAGAATACAAGAGGAGAGAGGAGAAGACATTCTTCCTTTCAGGATGAGGCTGACAGGAATAGAGATGAACTGACAAAAGAATTCATCCAGTTCACACATAGACTTAAAATATTATACAACAGATGATACAGTAATACTGAGTACTCTGAGGAGGCATGAAATGTCACATGAACTGTAAATCTAACATTTTCATGGATTCTGGGTTCACTTTATTCTAAAAATGGTATTTTATTGCTGCCCTGAAAACAATAAAACTCTTCATTCATATACATGTAAATGTTGTTCTGGAACAACTTTTAGTTTGCAGTTTTTCAAATTAGCTAGTAAAGTAATGCTCAAAATTCTCCAAGCCAGGCTTCAGCAATACGTGAACTGTGAACTTCCAGATGTTCAAGCTGGTTTTAGGAAAGGCAGAGGAACCAGAGATCAAATTGCTAACATCCGCTGGATCAGCGAAAAAGCAAGAGAGTTCCAGAAAAACATCTATTTCTGCTTTATTGACTATGCCAAAGCCTTTGACTGTGTGGATCACAATAAACTGTGGAAAATCCTGAAAGAGATGTGGCTACTAGACCACCTGACCTGCCTCTTGAGAAATCTGTATGCAGGTCAGGAAGCAACAGTTAGAACTGGACATGGAACAACAGACTGGTTCCAGATAGGAAAAGGAGTACATCAAGGCTGTATATTGTCACCCTGCTTATTTAACGTCTATGCAGAGTACATCATGAGAAATGCTGGGCTGGAAGAAGCACAAGCTGGAATCAAGATTGCCGGGAGAAATATCAATAACCTCAGATATGCAGATGACACCACCCTTGAAAGTGAAGCACTGAAGAGCCTCTTGATGAAAGTGAAAGAGGAGAGTGAAAAAGTTGGCTTAAAGCTCCAACATTCAGAAAAAGAAGATCATGGCATCTGGTCTTATCACTTCACAGGAAATAGATGGGGAAACAGTGGAAACAGTGTCAGACTTTATTTTGGGGGGCTCCAAAATCACTGCAGATGGTGACTGCAGCCATGAAATTAAAAGACGCTTACTCCTTGGAAGAAAAGTTATGACCAACATAGACAGCATATTCAAAAGCAGAGACATAACTTTGCCAACAAAGGTCCGTCTAGTCAAGGCTATGGTTTTTTTCAGTAGTCATGTATGGATGTGAGTGTTGGACTGTAAAGAAAGCTGAGTGCCAAAGAATTGATGCTTTTGAACTGTGGTGTTAGAGAAGAGTCTTGAGAATCCCTTGGACTGCAAGGAGATCCAACCAGTCCATTCTAAAGAAGATCATCCTTGGGTATTCTTTGGAAGGAATGATGCTAAAGCTGAAACTCCAGTACTTTGGCCACCTCATGTGAAGAGTTGACTCATTGGAAAAGACTCTGATGCTGGGAGGGATTGGGGACAGGAGGAAAAGGGGACGACAGAGGATGGGATGGTTGGATGGCATCACTGACTCGATGGACTTGAGTTTGAGTGAACTCCGGGAATTGGTGATAAACAAGGGAGGCCTGGCGTGCTGCAATTCATGGGG
Organism: Nanger dama; assembly: GCA_917880005.1. Classification (NCBI taxonomy): domain Eukaryota; kingdom Metazoa; phylum Chordata; class Mammalia; order Artiodactyla; family Bovidae; genus Nanger; species Nanger dama. Next base: position 40,035,537 of record CAKJTW010000004.1, read on the forward strand.
TCACAAAGAGTCGGACACGACTGAGCAACTGAACTGAACTGAAAGCAAATATCGGTGCCAAAATTAAAACTTGTAAAACTTGTTTATGATTATTTAAGCATAAAATTTTTTAAATCATCAGTTTATTTGCATATTGCATCATGAGTTAATATACTAAAAAATAGTTTTTATTATGGCTTCCCTGGTGGCTCAGTGGTAAAGAATCCACCTGCCAATGCAGGAGACGTGGGTTGATCCCTGGGTCGGGAAGATCCCCTGGAAAAGGAAATGGCAACCCACTCAAGTATTCTTTTTTGTTGTTTTTTAATTTTATTTTTATTTTATTCTACTTTACAATGCTGTGTTGGTTTTACCATACATTGACATGAATCAGCCACAGGTGTACACGAGCTCCCTAATCCTGAAACACCCTCCCACCTCTCACCCCGTATCATCTCTCTGGATCATCCCCGCGCACCAGCCCCAAGCATCCTGTATCCTGTATCAAACATAAACTGGCGCTTTGTTTCTTACATGATAGTATACATGTTTCAATGCCATTCTCCCAAATCATCCCATCCTCTCCCTCTCCCTCAGAGGCCAAAAGTCCGTTCTATACATCTGTGTCTCTTGTGTTGTCTCACATACAGGGTCATCATTACTATCTTTCTAAATTCCATATATATGTGTCAGTATACTGTACTGGTGTTTTTCTTTCTGGCTTACTTCACTCTGTATAATTGGCTCCAGTTTCATCTCAAGTATTCTTGTCTGAAAAATCTCATGGGGCAGAAGAACCTGGCAGGCTATAGTCCATGGTGTTTCAAAGAGTCAGACATGACTTAAGAGACTAAACAACAATATAGGTTTTCTCTGGTTAATTAAACTTGGTTAAAAGCAAAGCAAAAACAAAGAGAAAGTGTTTTAGAATCAACCAGCTGTTGATAATTTTCCCAGTGAACCTGAATACACACACACACACACACACACACACACACACACATGCAGCTATTTGGGAAAATGTTGCAAAATCAAACAAGACTTGGAAACCAAAATAACATGAAGCAAATAGCCATCGGCTGATTTATTCCAGGAAACCTTCTATTCATCTGGTGGCTTATTACCACCAGGATACATGATCAAGTGTTGCTGCTATAGTATGGAGAATAGCACACATCACACAGATGAAAAGTAGCAGACAAAAAGTCCCATTCCTGTAGTAGCCAGCCTGAGCATTCCCAACAACAGCTTCCCAGCTTGGATGAAGGCAGGGAGCGTCTACGTTCCATCATAACCAAAGAGCTTGGATTTCTCGGTCATCTCATCCAGTTTCTTCAGGGTCACCAATAATTATATTCATATCCAATGGACAGAGGGCGTCTCAGGTGCTCGTGGTAAGAATCCACCTGCCAATGCAGGCAATGCAGGTTTGATCCCCGTGTTGGGAAGATCCCCTGGAGAAGGAAATGGCAACCCACTCCAGTATTTTTTGCCTGGAAAATTCTTTGAACAGAGGAACCTGGCGGGCTTCAGTCCATGGGCTCACAAAGTCAGATACGACTGAGCACGCACACACCCCAGTGGACAGAAGGAAAAAGCAAAGAGAAGTAAGGATAATCCTTGTAATTTCCACCTCTGGGCATTTAGAGATGACCACAGATAAGAAACACCAGGAACCCTGTGCGAGAGAGATGAGACCAGTCAAAAGAGATGTGACTAAAGGAATCATTTCTAGAAAGAGTCTAGAGGTGTGCACTTCTGGCAGTAACTTGAGCTGCGCCTCTCTAAACAGTAAGTTCTTTAGTGATACCATGCTGCCATTTGGCCCTTCAGGTGTTGTTACTGGAGAGGATGGTTATCATCAAAGAGTGTGGGGGAATGGAGCTGCCAGGTAGATGGGTTTTTCCTGATAAAGCGGCAAGTTAGTGGTAGAAATGGCCATCAAATTCTATGTGGAAAAATCTAGAAGCACCTACCAAGTTCTGCTACCAATACACAAAAGAGTGATTAATTATATCCTAACATTCTTGAATAATCTTGGTGTTCAACAGTACTTTCAGGATGAGAAGCTAAAAGGCAAAGACGGGGGCACCATCAGGAGTCTGGTTTAGGGTTTATACCTCCCCAGAGCATGCCCTGTCCAGGACATAATGTGTATCTGTTGATAGGGTCACACCCAGCTGGAGATAGTTCAAGGCATATTTTTGCATACTGAGCTAATTAAAAATTCTCTTCCTGGTATACTATCATCTATTCTCATTGTTTCAGATAACAGGATTTCAACTAGGAGACTAGATCTTTTTAAAAATCATTTTTAAAACAGTTACAAATAGAAGATCCCCTGGAGGAGGAAATAGCAATCCACTCCAGTATTGTGGCCCCCAAATCCCCATAAACAGAGGAACTGGCAGGCTACAGTCCAAAGAGTGGGACACAACTGAGCATGCACAGCAGCAGCCCCTTAGATGGAGAAAACACTATAACAATAATCCGACCCGGCGTTCAGATATACTCTATGAAACATCATCTGACTTGGCCTTCTGCTCTGGCCAAGGTGAGATAATAGGGACCAGAATTACCTTCCTGTCTGAAACAATCAAGAAAACCAGGCAAAATACACAAACAGCAATTTTCATGACGGGTAGATATCAGCCAATCAAGGACAGGAATCCTGGAGAGCAAACAAGTCCTGAGTGTCCTCAGTTACGTCTGGGAGGACCCTGATCTGTTCCTTGGGTAAGGAGATAGCTAAGAATCACAGGAGACCAAGACCCTCAGTTCTGAGGTCAGACTACTGGAGAGAAGGGCACAGAGAGAGACCCAGAGATCTGTCAGGGATGGGTATCCCTCAGGACACTCATCTGACATACATCAAGACTACCACGGACAGGGACACAGCCGTCCAGTTGTCCCTCATTATCTTTGAGAAAATGGTCCCAGGCCAACCACAGATACCAAAAGCCACAGTTGCTCCAGTCCTTTGCAGCTGACCATCCATATCCATGTCTGTAGAACCCAACTGGTATCTTCATTTCACTGGCTTAGCTACTTCATATAGAGCAGCTGGGTTTTGAAACAGGGAAAGAAAAAATATTTCAACAGGCTAGTAAGGACAAAAAGACCCTCTAATTTAATCTCACTAAAACCAACATCTCTAAAGTAGGCCTATTCCTATCCACTGTATAACAACTCATTTAGTTTTTGTTGTTTTGTTTCTGTAGGAATAAGAAAGCCAGTATAGACAGTCTCCAGATATCCTGCACCCTGTTTCTCCTACTACTGATATCTTACATTTATTAAAGTACAATTGTCACAATAAAACAATGTAGAAACATTATTACTAATTCAAGTCTACACTTTGAGATTTCTCCAGTTTTTCCTAATGTCCTTTTCCCTGACAGTCACTTATTTGTACAGCCTTGACCCTACTATTTCAGCAATGTTATGAACAGAAAATGCATCAAGCATGTGCTCTTTCAAATGAAAAGCTTTTAGTGTTACCCTCATTTGTAAAAAAGAGTTACACTCATTAAAAAATAGTGCTATTTCCAATGTAAACCTCCAAATGAAAAACTACATATTCTGAGATGTACACAATCTTGTAAGAGAATAACTTAGAAGACACTTAGAACTCTGGCAAAGATGTGGGGATTTGGGTTCCCCTAGTCCCACTGGTCCCTCCTTTAAGGGCTTCAAACTGCTCTCCTAGCAGATTTGGACATTTTAGGATCAAGTACTTCAGAGTCCTCTACTGGTCACTGCTCACCACTGCAACCTCATTTTGGTTCATTCTTGACAACAGCAATCTCCCTGAAAATATCTTCTTCCACCAAGGATATGAGGGAGGGCAGTTTTCACGACACCATGCTAAACGCCACATAAGCACAAACAATGTCCTAAAGGTGAGAATTTATATAATTAAAAGTTTTCCACTCTGCCACACATAATGTGGCAAATTTGAAAATAAACCACCACCAATCACGGCCAAATTTAAGACAATTGACTCCAAAGATGTGTTAAAGGACACTCACTACAGTAAAATGATCTTTTCATAGATTTTATTTTCAATTTAACAAGTCAGGAAAAGATAGAAACTTTAAAAATTTTTTAATTAAAAAAATTAAACTTTCAATAGGTGAAGACATCAGAAAAAATTCCTAGATCAGCAACTTGTGATTTCCTCATGTATTTTACTCATGTCTATCAGTTTCAAAAACACTTTACTTAGATCTCTGCCTCACCTTTCTTCTCTTTTGCTTTGGCCTAAGACATCAGAATGCATGCTCTAGAACAAAAATTTGGGGGAGGAGGCATAAATTGTTAACAAGAATGAAATCATACCAAGTATCTTCACCAACCACAGTGGAATGAAATGACAAATCAGTAACAGTAGGAAAACTGGAAATGTCACAAAAATGTAAAAAGTAAACAACAAAATATTGAACAACTGAAAGATGAAGAAATCACAAGAGATTAAAAAAAAACTCGAGATAAGTGAAAATGTAAACACAACGTATCAAATTTACGGGAGGGGGTGAAAGAAGAATTAAGAGGGAAGTTCAAAGATATAAATATGCACATTAAAAAGATCTTAAATCAATAACCTAACTTTATACCTTAAGGAATCCGAAAAAGGAGAATAAACAAAATGCAAAGTGAGCAGATGGAATGAAACAATAAAGATTAGAGCAGAGATAAACAAAACAGAGAACAGAAAAACAATGGGGAAAAAAATCCAACGAAACAAACAGTTTTCAGGCGCAGGCCGACCAGGCATCCCTGGGGGCAGGAGCCACCTACCCTGTCCAGGGGCTCTCACTGTTGTCACGTGAGTCCCAGTCTGGTGGGTGGGAGCTGCCGTGCTCACAGCTGCAGGATGCAGTTTGTTGTATCCTCTTCAGGGACCCTGTGAAGAGTGGGAGCAACTAATAATAGAGCCTGCCCTGGAGGGGGACTCAGCCATCCCCGCTGGGCAAGGGCTGAACTTTCCTGAGTGCCCTAACGAACACAGAATTGAGGAAAAGGAGATGAACAGAAAAGGCCAGGCCCCTACCAGGTCAAGTGAACCCAAGGATTTAGCACCCGCCTTTCTTAGATCTATAGAGAAGGGTTATTTATTACAGAAAGGCTTCGATTCTCCCAATAGAAGGAGGACAGAATGAACAGAGGGCAACACAGCTGGGCCCAGGCTAGGCTTAGGCACCAACTCCCATCTCCTTTTGTTAATTTTCTCAAGCAAATTCAAAACAAAGTGAAATTGATTCTCAGTTTATTGTAAGTCCTCTTTTTACAGTGTTAAGTTTCCAAAAGGTCAAGGCAGTTTTATCTCTTAAATAACATGTCAATCATATAAAACAGCCGGAACCAAAGTAGAGAAATATATACAATATAATACACTAAGTATTTTCAATATTGTTAATTGGATTTTTCATATTAAATTAAGAGAGGCTATTCTGATTTACAATGTCATTTCTCTCGTTAAAATTAAACCTGTCAAAGACATAATGTACACATTTTCTTTTACAAAACCAGCACAGCAGCATTAATAAAACTGCTCATGATTGTAATTTTTATTTTTCTATAATACAACTGCACCCGTGTTACAAAAACAAACAGAAAAGGCATTGCACTAGATGGTTTGAATACTGCTTAAGTCAGTATGTTAACACTTGAGGAATAATGAATGGCCTAGTCTGTTTTATCACCAGGCTCATTCACAAAGGTTTGTACTCTGCTAGCTAAAGCAAACTGTCCGTAGGTAGATAACTTTCCTCAGCAGTTTTATATAAGTCCACCATTAATGGGTAAAAAGCCAAGGAGAAGCTAATGCCACAAAAACCAATACAACCCTACTATTTACAATACCAAATAAAAGCCAAAGCCAGAAAACCACTCGCTTGCTGAATCAAGGGAACAATTGTAAGTAGAACATTCTGTATGAAAATTTGAGTATCTATAAATTTAAAACATTCAATAGACTACAAAAGGGCTTGCAACAGTTTATTCCCCTTGTATTTCTCAGGCTTGGGTTAAAAAGAAAAAAAGGAAAAGGAAATCCTTTATATTTTTAGTTCTGATGGCATTAAAACAGTTTATATCTGTAGATAAGATTTTTATACAATGCAACATGTTTACATAGCTTTCTTGTGCTACTATCAACTATTCTCAGAATGCGTTTTTTATGCGAAGAGGAAAGTACTAAGATTCCTTCCTCATTTTTAATTTTTCAGCATCAAGGTTCTCCAGGCCTCAGTGGGGAATTCAACAGAGGTAAACAGTCACTCAGAACCTAACACTGAGTATACAGTATTTGAAAAGCCTTATGTATCTGGTAGTGGCCTAAATAAGAGCAGCAGGAGGCCAGGTATACAGTTATACCACTCATGACAAATTAAGTTTTATATTTTTCCTTCATTAAGACAGTTTTAAATGGACAGATCACCCTTGCAAGGAAACAAGTATTGCTTCAGATTGCATTACATTGGAATTTTTAGCCACAAAAATACCTACGCAACAGCAGTACTTAAAAAATAATAATTGGTTCTTCAAGTCATGGGCAAGGAAACCAAAATCAAGAAGACACATTATTGTCAAGACCTATTCCAATGGAGCATTCAACCTGTACATATGGTATTGAGACTAAAACAGAGACACAATCTGATTGCATCTGGGGGAAGACACCTGCTCCTGGAAGTGTTCCTGACTAGAGGTGTGAGCAATGGATAGGTAAACAACCCTAAGTATCCTGACACAAAAAAATGAACAGAGACGCAAGACATGTTCACACTCGAAATGAGATGCAGTATCCATTGTTCCTGGACACAAGAGGAGTGAATATCTCCACATCTTCTAGTCCTGGACTGGTCTTTGACATTAAAACCAACATCAGGGCTTTGTATTGTTCAAAAGGCACACCATATGTTTAAAAAATAAAAATGCTTGTCATCAGATCAATCAGAAGTCCTTGGTCAGCTTGTTTCTAGTGCAAACCATGTCTCTAATAAGCACCAAACACCACACTAATGCTTTCATTTTCTCAAGTAAACTTTCCAAAATGTTCCTATTTCATAAACATAAGTCTCTGTAACTGGAATGTATCCAAATTTTTTCTTATTATGTGGAAGGTGCAAAAGAAACATGCTACTATGGGAAGCCTGAAAGAGTAGAAACCTTAAAATGTTATAAATCCCCCAAATAGCCTTATTATGGAAAGAAGCCAAGAGAAAGTATCTGGGGTTGTGTTGTTAGCCATAGTTTAGTACTACTTCTGATCACTTTTAGACAAACAAAAACTATTAAACAAGGAGTTTCTTACTAAGAATACCTCATTTCTTAACACTTCTCAACAGTCAGAACTGGCCTAGAAATTCGTACAGAAAGTTAGAGAACAGGATGTCCATAGGGGAAACATCGTAATTTTATAGATGCTACTACATAAATGACTAGCTATACCTATAGTATACTGTAACACACTACAGGTCCTTTACCTCTACAAAGAACAGGTGAGTGCTTCCCTCGCCCAATTTCTTGGATCAGGCCTAATTTTTCTTTTTAGATTAAAAATAATCTTCCATTAATAATTATCCCTTTGGGGATTTAGTCATTTAGACTCATTTAGTAATATCTCCCTGAAAGTGGGAGAAAAACCTAAACTATGAGCATGTGCAGACAAGTGCAATTCTGCGTATTGCTTGCACAAAAGTTGTAAACAGGCTTAAAAACAGTTCCAGAAAAAGGCCTGAAGTTAATAGCTGTGGCCTCCTGTCACCCACAGACAAGAAGTGATAGAACTTGAAAAATATCAAACATTCTCATAAACAGGGAAAGATACAGAACACAACAGGATTCCCAATTTAAGTCAAATTCCTCAGCAAAACAACAACAGCTTGCATCCATCTCTCTAACTGGCCCTTGATTGAATAATTCAGAATTGTTTTAAAGTTTCAGAAATTCTGATAATAGGCAAACATTAAATTGTTACATAAGAAACACAAGAAAAATTCACCAGCTCTACCGATCCTTTCCAGATAAAGAATGTATCCAATGTGAGGCCAGGAAAGTCACAATCTATGAGACACTGTTTGCTTAAGGGGATGGTCAGCAAATATGACAACCCACTGTTCAACCAATCTCATCTCCAACCATACATTTGTTCTCAGACCTTTGAGATGAATCTAGATTTCAGCTTATGTGAACAAAATACTTGTACAATTTCCCAGCCCACGGTTAGCTAGCTTGTAGGTATCAAAAACCAAAGTGCAAATCCATGGAGTTCAACCCTTCAGCTACAGATGGCCTACCCAACCTCAGAACTGAAAGGCCTTTGCACACTGTGGTGAATGTGACAAAGAAATAGAACACGTAGCTGACTTGTGGTCCTTTGGTTCCAGGCTCCCTTTTCCTCCTGGTCCGTTTCAGAGTATGTGCTTCATTTCAGCAGTTCAGACCCAAGCCTGTCCAGTGGTCTGGCACCATCAGGAAATATTTGTCCATGGCTTCACAGAATCTAGTCCTGTACAACTCTGGAGAGACCACGGTCGGCATTTTACCTAGGATTACAAAGGGTAAGAGAAAAAAGGAAGCTGTTACATAACTGACCGGACCACTGACTTCAACAGCTATGTTCTTTCATGTAAACGAACATAAAATGCCATGTCCTGTAAACACACACACTATGACGGGCTCAGAAAAAAGGGAGGATGTGCTCACTGTGCGACATAACAAGGGACAGGTCCTTCCTGGTAGGACTTTTTCTTTTAAAAGATGCTCTTGCCTAGAAATGAGAGATGACTGAAAGCACATCTGGTGCTCTCAGTGCTCAGAGAACTTAAAGGACTTCAAGCATTAAGTCAGGACAACCTCCTGTTCAGGAACTCTGGCCTTTCTTTCCTTTAACTTTTCATTTTGAGAACCTCTGGTGTCTTAACAGAGTTTCCCAGCTGATGCAGTGGTAAAGAGGCCACTTGCTAAAGCAGGAGTCACAAGAAAGGTGGATTTGATCCCTGGGTCGGGAAGATCTCCTGGAGTAGGAAATGACAACTCCAGTATTCTTACCTGGAGAATTCCATGGACAGAGGAGCCTGGCGGGCTACAGTCCAAGAGGTCACAAGTTGGACACAACTCAGCATGCAGCGGGTGCCACATCTTAACACATATTTAAGATCCTATATTTCCCCTTTTAAACAATTCCTTTTATTATTTGATCATTTTGGAAATGATGATAAAGTCAACGATAACCAGTTATGTTTTATAATTTTTTCTGAAGTATCCATTTGTTATATGTTAACTGATGAGGAAGATAATGAGAACAGTTTGAAGAGTAAACAGAACAAAAATTCTGCTCACCTTGTCCTCCTAAAATTCCTGTTGATTTCACAACCATCTCAAGCTTTTGTCCCAGGTAAATGTTCGGATATAATCTGTTGCAGGGGGTGAGATTAGCAGTAAAATCTCTCTTAATAAATATAAGCAGATAACAATCACAATTACCACTGCTATTTCTTCTACATTAGTTAACATTGAGTGCTGGCAATATTGTAGGTGCAGATAATAGGCCAAGGGCTGTCCTAAGGGTTTTTACCATATTAATTCTTCCAAACCTCATAACAACCTCAAAGGCCTTCATCTTAAGTAAATTCCTGAATACATATACTTTTGATAATGAAAATCGAAATGAGAAATATGAATAAAAGTACTAGAACAGAAAAATTATTATTTTTAAAATTTCAAATGAGTTTGTGAAAACATTCAGTAAGCTCTGTATAGTCTTCAAAGATTACTCTGGCTTCAATCATGAACTGCACATAAGACATGCTCATTGACCTACCTATAATTCCAACTACTAGCTCATTGCTGGTATCATCTCGGCCAACTAGCAAAGAATAGTCTATAATGAGGTGGCTAGAAAGGAAGTGAGAGTCGCTCCGGATCGAGGCTCTCAGCACAGCTTTGGAATGAGAACGGATATACAGAGGGTTGTCTCGAACCATCTTTAAGAGATTTTCATCCAGAAGAACGACATCACAGCTCTCTTTCCCGGTATCGGTTTTTACATTTCGATTCCTAAGTGAACCCTTCAAGTCAAAAACCTAGCAGAAAGAAAATTCTCTGTCATTTATGTAAGTTGCTACAAATGGTTAAGTAATATAATTAAATTTAAAAGGTAGAAAGCTTCCTTGTAGCCACTATCCTTATAAACACTTTAATATTTAACTTGAAAATTTATAACTTATGTAAGTCATTGAATGCATACATTGTAATTGTATAATACAAAAAGCACATGGTGATATAATTGTATCATATGAAACTAATAACTAGGTTCCCAAATATTCAAATATGTCAGAAATATACTAACCCATTTAATCAACTATAAGAAACACTAACAAGCCGCGTGCGCGTGCCGCGCCCAACGACCCACGCTGGGCGGGGCGAGCCGCGGCTGCCGCCCGGGCCCCAGGGTGATCTTGGGGGCCTGGGTCCCCCCGCGGGCTGACGGCTTTTCCCGCTCGCTTTTCGCTTTCCGCGCGCTAATGAGGCCTTCCTCCTCTGGTGGGGGCTCCAGCTTAACCTAGACCAGAGGAGGCTTTTCTTTGATGGTGGTGGTGGTGCGGGGTCGGGGGAGGTGAGTCAGGAAAGTGCGGTAAGAATTCCTCAACACTGGAAGCCGAAATGCTGCTCCTAGGTTTTCGATTTTTTTTACAGGAGGTTGAATTGACCAAAGCAATGGTTATGGAGAAGCCTAGTCCCCTGCTGGTCGGGCGGGAATTTGTGAGACAGTATTACACACTGTTGAACCAGGCCCCAGACATGCTACACAGGTTTTATGGAAAGAACTCTTATGTCCATGGGGGAGTGGATTCAAATGGAAAGCCAGCAGATGCCGTCTATGGACAGAAAGAAATCCATAGGAAAGTGATGTCACAAAACTTCACCAACTGCCACACTAAGATCCGCCACGTCGACGCTCATGCTACTCTGAATGATGGTGTGGTGGTCCAGGTGATGGGCTTGCTCTCTAATAACAACCAGGCTTTAAGGAGATTCATGCAGACCTTCGTCCTTGCTCCTGAGGGCTCTGTTGCAAATAAGTTCTATGTTCACAACGATATCTTCAGATACCAAGATGAAGTCTTTGGTGGCTTTATCACTGAACCTCAGGAGGAATCTGAAGAAGTAGTAGAGGAGCCTAAAGAAAGACAGCAGACACCTGAGGTGGTACCTGATGATTCTGGAACTTTTTATGATCAAACTGTCAGCAATGACTTAGAAGAACATTTAGAAGAACCTGTTGCTGAACCAGAGCCTGAACCGGAACCAGAACCAGAGCAGGAACCTGTATCTGAAGTCCAGGAGGAAAAGTCTGAGCCAGTATTGGAAGAAACTGCTCCTGAGGATGTTCAGAAGAGTTCTTCTCCAGCACCAACAGATATAGCCCAGACAGTGCAGGAGGACTTGAGAACCTTTTCTTGGGCATCTGTGACCAGTAAGAACCTTCCACCCAGTGGAGCTGTTCCAGTTACTGGGATACCCCCACATGTTGTTAAAGTACCAGCTTCACAGCCTCGCCCGGAGTCTAAGCCTGAATCTCAGATTCCACTTCAGAGGCCTCAGAGGATCAGAGGGTGCGAGAACAGCGAATAAATGTTCCTCCCCAGAGGGGACCCAGACCAGTCCGAGAGGCTGGTGAGCCAGGCGATGTGGAACCCCGAAGAACTGTGAGACACCCTGACAATCACCAGCTCTTCATTGGCAACCTGCCCCATGAGGTGGACAAATCAGAGCTTAAAGACTTTTTTCAAAATTATGGGAATGTGGTAGAACTGCGTATTAACAGTGGTGGGAAATTACCCAATTTGGGGTTTGTTGTGTTTGATGATTCTGAGCCTGTTCAGAAGGTGCTTAGCAACAGGCCCATCATGTTCAGAGGAGAGGTCCATCTGAATGTGGAAGAAAAGAAGACTCGAGCCGCCCGTGAAGGGGACCACCGGGATAACCGCCTGCGGGGACCTGGAGGCCCTCGAGGTGGGCTGGGCGGTGGCATGAGAGGCCCACCTCGTGGAGGCATGGTGCAGAAACCAGGATTTGGAGTGGGCAGGAGCATTGCTCCAAGGCAGTGAATTGCTCTTCACCAGTCTTCAGGCAACAGTACAAACTAGCTCCCACAGAATGATGAATTTCTTCAGCCAACCTTGGTATCTTGGAATATGATCCTAGTCTATCATAAACTGCTTAAGTTTGTACAATTTTACTTTTTGTGTTAATGGTGTGTGCTCCTTCTCTCCCCTGCCCCCCACCTTTTAGTCTTTCACTTCCAATTTTGTGGAATGATATTTTAGGAAAAATGGATTTTTAAAGAAGAAAAAAAAAAGACTGAATTTCTTTGCTTTATTTGCATATACAGACTGGATTTTTTTTTTAACAGTTTCCCCAAAGGAATGTGTCTTTGCTTCTTACTGACATTTGGTATGTTTCATTCATTGGACTATTTCTTACTTGCTTTCTATGTGTTTCAAAAGCCTGTGAGAATTACAGGATTTGATAAACATTTTGAAGACCAGAGAAACCCAAATTGTTTTCCTCTTTGAGAGTCATGACTATCTTCTGGTGTGGAGAAATTGCCATTGGAAAATTTGACAATTTTGATTCTCGTTGATGTGGTTAAAAACTGAATAAAAGGTGTTCGAGTTTTCTTTTAAAACATGATCACAAAACAGTTCTAAAATCTACTGTTTTTGACATTGGAATTTAAATTGTGAGATAGATTTAAATGTCTAGAATGCACCTGATAAGCTTTTCTTGAACTGTTAGTTTTTTTGAAGTAGAGTTTTTTTCATGTTTAATTTGTATTTGTAAAAAAAAGAAAAAGAACAAAAAAATTTCCAAATCTAAGTAACACAAAACCAGAGCAAAACTGTTGTGCCTTCTATTTATCTTTGATTCCAGTCTTGGCAATTGTTTAAAGAAAATAATAAAAAAAAGACCCCTAGATTTGCTCTATCAGGTTCAGAGTATGCTGGGAATTATGACTCCCTTTTTCACCCTGTATGTCTTGTGTTCATTTGCTATGCCTTATTCTGAAATTGAGTTTCGAACTGGAATGCCTTTGAGTGCAGATGCTTCTGTAGAGTCCTTTGACCTGAATAGTTCAGCATTTGTATTAAGTTTTATTTCAGTGTCTATTCAGAATCCTAATCATAGCCCATAAGAAAGAATGTGACATTAATGTTGGACTTTGATGGTGTGCTTGAGTGAGTGCTAGGTTTTTTTTGTTTTTTTTTTTCTTTTAATCATAGCCATATGGTAAATTTTCTGTTTTGTTATGGTTCCCTTTTACTGGTGGGCATGCAGTGGGTATTTCTCGGAAATGGCCAATTTTTATTAAAACGTTTCTGGAAGAAAAAAAAAAAAAAGAAAGAAAGAAACACTAACAAGTAACTCCAAAAATATATTGCTGAATCATAAAGCAGTTTGAAAAACAGATGTAAACAGTCTTAGGAAATTTCAAGTTTTGATATCAAAACTGTCCAGTTATAAAGGACAAATGCAGAAGCAACAGCGTATTTCTAGGAATTTCTATACAGTAGGAAAAGCAATGCTAGTCAGGGGACTTGGGAACTAAACCGGTGGAACCTGAGGTGTATTCTACAGACCACTGCTAGTCAGTTGTTCCTAACTCAAGATGAAAGAGAAGCTGGTGCCAGAATGTAAACTGATTACATCATTAAACCTACAGTTTAGTTCAGCAGCTGCTTTTGCTAAAGCAAGACTTTCTCAATGAAGAAAGCAGTACGTTAAATTACATTCTAAAAAAAAGAATTACATTCTCGTACAAGCTCCTAGCTCCACAGACTGGAAACAGTTCAAAGAACAGCACATTGAAGAGCACTGTTCTAGAATCTAGACCAACTTGAATTCTAGGAAGAGCTGTGAGACCTTGATAAAGTCCTCAATTCCTCTGAGCCTCAGTTTCTTCATCTTTAAAACGGCCAGTCCCATTAGATCTGCCTTCTTACTCTATAATTCTATGTTTCTAGGATATTGGTTATGTTAAATTTTAGGACCAGACCACAATGCTGCTGCTGCTGCTACTAAGTCGCTTCAATCGTGTCTGACTCTGTGCAAACCCACAGACAGCAGCCCACCAGGCTCCCCCATCCCTGGGATTCTCGAGGCAAGAATACTGGAGTGGGTTGCCATTTCCTTCTCCAATGCATGAAAGTGAAAAGGCAAAGTGAAGTCACTCAGTCGAGTCCGACTCTTGGCGACCCCATGGATTGCAGCCTACCAGGCTCCACCGTCCATGGGATTTTCCAGGCAAGAGTACTGGAGTGGGGTGCAATTATTCCTCTTTATTCTTTCAGTAACTCAAAAGTTAAAGATGACCTAGTAACCAAAGTTTAATATTTACTATCAAATACCATGTTATTCTCTAATCATCATGTTCAGGAACCAGAAGAATGAAGGGATCCAGCAGCTAAATAGTTGTGTGGTTCATTATCCTTACCTGTGCCATCTTTCTCCCATAGAAAAGATTTTCCATGACAAGGAGATCTAGCTTCTTCTCAGTGTTGTTCTGAGAATTCTTATAACCAATTCTGTAAACTCCAAGAATCTTGGCCAGTGCAGTAGGCCTCTAATTCAGCAAAAGTAAACAGATACAAATGAATGTACATGCAAAATAGAAACAGACTTAAGAAATATAGAACAAGCTTGTGGCTGCCAACACAGAGAAGGGATGAGGGAGGGACAGATTTTTTTCTATGAGAATAACAAACTACTCTGTAACAAACAGAAAAGCAATAAGGATATGTCATATATTAACACAGAGGGAATTATAGCCATTATCATATAATAAATCATAATGAAGCATAATCTGCAAATACTAAATCATTATTCTGTACACATGAAACTAATACACTAGTGTAAGTCAACTATATTTTTAAAAGGATTATTTATAATTTAATATCAATATCTGGATTATTCATATATTATCCAGACTTGATTTTCTATTAATATGGGTCAGGAGACCTTAAAAGATATTCTGAATCTATGAAGCAAGTAAAGCAGCAATGCCAATAAAACTATTAGATCTTTAATATTCTCCCAAGGGATAATCCTTCACAATTTCTAAAATTCACAAATTTTATTATGACATAATTTTTCCAATAAAAGGCAACAAACCAATAAATGGAAAAAAAATCTACATGACTCCTTCATATTCTCACTGGAAGGGTCTCTGTTTAATGACAAGTGAGCAAACTACACATACACACACACACATGGGGAAAAGTTTGAAATCCCTGCTTTCCACCACATCTCAAAAGCACAATTCTGTTCACTTATTACCATAGAGAAAACGGCCCTTAGGACTTTTAGGAGGTGAAATGGACCAGTAAACTCTACAGATCAGGGTTTAGGTTTCTACCTTTTGCTGAACGGCATTTGTAATGTAATTGAAGTAATGTGGTGCGAAGTCAAGGAAAGACTGGACTTCCAGACGAGGCATTTGCTTCAAAATAAATCTGTCATCTAAAAGGCAAAAATTTCATGTTTATTCAGTTGCAATATTTACTGAGGTAATCTAAAATAAATCATTCTAAGAATCCTAAATGACTTGCTCACTTTATGTTTTGAAGGGATATTTTTAATACGATAACACTGAGAAGATTTTGATCAGAACATAGTTCTCAAGTTGAAGGTTTGGAAGGGCTTCTGAGAATTTATATAGTCAAGAAAACTCTACATTTGACAGTTGCACACTTGAAGTCATAGCTAGATGATGTACTTTTTAAAACTACCAAGAAAAATCTTACAAACTCCTTTGTTAGCAATCCAGGAACTAACAGTTATGAAAGTACCTAACGAGCACATCTTTCCTGACGCATTTTCTCAAGTAACTGCACTTTCAGTGAGCACAGAGAACTCAAACATGTAGTACAAATGGTCAAAATCTGCTGTAAACTTCTGCAGGTTAAGAATTTGGCCTTCCAGTTTTCAAGTCAAATGCTTCAATATTTATCTTTTTCCCATCAGCTCTGAGGTACCTTGTGAGTTTTCTAGAAGTTCTCTGTTACTATTTACATGTGGAAAACTCGGGACTAGAAAGAATTTAGTAGGGATTTGATCAATACTTGTCTTTCATTATACACTGTACACCATGTATTTTTCAATGTTCTTCTTTCATCCTCTCAAGCATAGAAAGAAAAACATGTTTGCTAAATGACACATCACATTACCTCAGTTCAAGGGATTCATAAATTATCCGAGGAAAAAAAGATGGATGCTGCTTAATTAGCAAATGATCAAAAAGGCCTTGGAGAAGGAAATGGCAACTCACTCCAGTATTCTTGCCTGGAGAAATTTTTGCCTCCAGTATTCTTGCATGGAGAGAAGAGCCTGGCAGGCTAAGTCCCACGGGGTCACAAACAGTCAGACACAACTGAGCAACTAAACAACAACAGCAAAAGGCCCACCTTCAGTAGCGTAAAGGCAGCTCCTGATTTGCCTCCCTCGGGCCTGCCATGGGGAAGAGTGAGAAAGGGAACGAATGAAATCTTCTTCGCTGCTGCCCAGAATCACTTCTCGCATCTTATGAAACTCTCCCGCATAGTAGAGCCGACAGTAAAACTTGGCGTTGGCATCCGAAAATTCTATAAACAGAAATGTTTTTAGAAAAAAAAGCTCTTCTGAATCAGAAATATCTTTTCCTTCTTGCCCACTCCCCAGCCCCACACCAAATGCAAGCATTTAATTTTCTCCATGATAGTATTTTTATGTTAAGTCTACTACATCCCTGTTTATCACTATTCTGTTATCTTCAGGAAGGATTAAGAGAGTACCTAGGACCACCCTTACATATTTCTAGAAAAAAAAAAACAAACATAAAACAAAATTCAGTTCTAATTTTATGCTGGTTACTGCATTTTCATCGTTGTATGGTTACATCTTAAATTTCACTGTGTTACTATTCTGGTAACAAAACATGTACACACAGTTCCAGATGCCTTGGTAAGGTACTGTGGCTCTAAATTATACAGGAACAAATCATTTAAACTTTAGACATCTAATTAAATTAAAATTTATAAATTAAATTATATTTAAATTAAATTTACAAATAGATTTCCTTTTAAATTAAATAATGTAAACTTTATAAACTAAATCTACATGAAACAAATGCTCATCAGCACAGACTTAATATTCAAGAGATAGGATATTTGTCTAGTGTGAAGCTAGGAATTTTAAATAATGGAGTTGTTCAATTATAGTCCTGGGTCCCCAAACCAGAGATTTATCTCATACTTACGAAGCTCCACATGAGGATTTGTAAGTTGTTTCTTCTGTGTATCTCCTCCATCTACTTCATCTAAAAGATTTAACATCATTAGTAAAGTCAAAGTTTTAGGCAGTTATCAGTTTATTTTGTGTGTTCTTTTTCCCTGATACAAACTAAAAACTAAGTCAATTAGTATTATCCTACTCAAGCCATGCTCAAGCAAGCATCATGTATTCAATTAACTGTAAATTATTACAATAAAAATGTACCTTTTGAAAGATCAATTTTTAGATTAAAAATCAGAGAATTCAGATTGAAGAATAATTTTTCTTATAGTTAAATAATCCCTATGATAGCAATAAACTTAATTCTAACATCAAGACTTTCTGTGGCTATTTTACCAGAGTTTATGACCAGTTTTCCCTGTGTATAAAGTAATGCTTTCCCAATATTCTGAGATGCTTTCTTTATCATACACTAAGATATATGATCACTATAGAAAATATACTAATATCTACATCAGAGCTGTTTTTTTTGACTAATGTGTCTGGCAAACATTGCCAGACAATTATTGTGGAGGTGTTATATATTTTAACTCTAATTACTGTAAAGTTGTAATATATTTTAACATCTAGAAGCACAAGTCATCCTCTAAGTTTCCCATTTCAAAATTATTTTTTTCAAAGTACCAATGCCTTCTAAGGATCACAGCCTATAGAATAATAAACACAGATATTAATTATTAATGAAAACGTGTCATGCAATTTCTATTTCTTAAACTACTAATTCATGCTGTAATCCAGGGGTTGCCAAACTACTCCTCTAAAGGGCCAGATGGTAAGTATTTTACTCAGTTGCCACTACTCAACTTGCCAATATAATGGGAAAGCAGCCAGACAGTAAGTAAATGAAAGGATGTGTCTGTGTTCCACCACAACTTTATTTACAAAGACAGGTCAGCTTAGTTATCTGACTCCTGGTCTAACCCTGTATTCAAACACCATCAGGTAGATGTATTTTTTTAATACCTAAATGAAGGTGGGTATCAGTAGCTCCCACCTTACAGAGAGTGGAGAAGAAAGGGGATGTCTGGGAGGGCAATGAAATGACCTCATTTGAACATATACTGTGAGCTACACAGTGAGACAGATGTGTAATGTCACTTAGTCCTCAGTAAACCTTGGAAGACACTGCTTTTCCACTTTATCGGTACAGCAAGTAAGGATTTCTGATTCCTCCACTCGGTAAGTGAGAACAGTGATACCTGAAACCAGCTGGGTTCTCCCAGCACCAGGCTTTTCCCACTCTACCCCACCAGGGTATGAGAGAGCGGGAAGGCCCTGATTCCTGCAGTAGAAGCATCTACTTAAAGCTGTAAGAAACATAACCAACTGAAGTAAGTAAACTGAAGCCTAAAACAAGCACATGAGTCTCCTTCAACACACCTTGAGGCTCAATGCCTTGATTCTCCGTCCCCTCCTTGCCCGTCTGCCCCACTTGGTAGTAAGCACTATCTGCTCCACGTAAGGTCTCTCTCTTCTGGGAAGAGAGGTCAGGGCTTTTCCCTGCTGTCCCTCGGAAGAAGGACAACATTCCAGAAGCCTTTTTGGCTAAAAATAAGAGGTAACATATTAAGTACAGGTCACTGCATGTAGAAAAATAAAAATTTTCAATTCATTCCTGTGTAAGCAGTAACCATTATATGAAAGTAATAAATAAGAGTAACACTGATAGATTCATTTGCATAGATTATTATTCCATATGGTTTATGGGGGCTTTAGGGGGCAGTCAAGCACTCTTATTATCAAAAACAGAAGAAAAGCAATGTCCAGATAGCTACATATCAAAATGTGAGAAATTATTAAATATAGAGAAAGACTTTAAAAATTTCTTTCCAAGGCTGTCATAGTATCTTAAGCAACAAGTTTAAGATAGTGCTAGGTTCTTATAGTATCACAGTACAGCTCATTAAACTAATACCGAACAGTATTCCAAGCTACAAGGATTCAAAGTTAAACGTAAAATATTTATATCGTCTGTGTTCCTATATTTTAACACAGCAAAATATATAATTTGACTTTTAACATTTTTCAAAAATAAGTAGTACCGGATGACGAAAGATATCACTAAAGCTTGCTCTATACTTTTATTCTTCCTTTTGCACTTCATCATATCATTAATGATCCTAATTTGGGGGTAGCCTTTCCCTCCTCCAAGGAATCTTCCCAAGCCAGGGATCTAACCAAGGTCTCCTGCATTGCAGGTGGATTCTTTACCAGGTAAGCCACAAGGAAAGCCCAAGAATACTGGAGTGGGCAGCCTATCCTTTCTTCAGCGGATCTTCCTGACCCAGGAATTGAACCTGGGTCTCCAGCATTGCAGGCAGATTCTTTACCAACTGAGCTTTCAGGGAAGCCCTTTGTACATTTACCATTAACAAAATCCACACCAAATCTCAATCATTAAGTGCTTAGGGTGGCAGACACTATCACAGCCTCCTCAATATCCAATCCCACCTTGCTCCTTGCTAACAGAGCTCTAATTTTCTTTAGGGCAGCAGGATGCAGAGTCCCAGGAAAATAATCATGATTTGTATAAACTGGCCAGGACAATGATGCTCACCCCTTTCTCAGTCTCCTTTGCAGGAAAGGGTGGCCAAGAGGCTCAGTTCTAACCAATGAGACTGAAAAGGAAAGGGAATTTCCTAATGAAAGGGAAGAGCAGAAGCCTGTACCTCCCTTCCTTCTGCCTCAAATGCAGACATCAGAGTGGGACATCTCTGACCATGAGTAAAATTTAAGATAAATCAAAGAGAAACTAACCCCTATGTTGTCACAACAAAGCCATGTAGCTCAACCAATGCCAGCAACTGCCCATTTGCAGACGTTGCTATTTTAGAACAATAAACTGTCCTTTGTTTAAGCCCCAGTAGATTTGAGTTTTCTGTTCAGTTCAGTCACTCAGTTGTGTCCGACTCTTAGCAACCCCATGGACTGGAGCAGGCCAGGCTCCCCTGCCCACCACCAACTGGGTTTTCTGTTACTTGTAGGGAATATTCCTAACTGACAAAGTCAAAGAAACACAACTTCAAATCTCTGCTCCCCACTACCTGTGTAACCTTGAGCAAAGTGCTTAATCTAAGTCTTAACTTACTTTCTGAAAAATGGAGATATGTCAAATATGGGGTTATTGTGGAAATTAAAGAAGACAAGACATGAAAAGTTCTTTTCACAATGCCAACAATGCTACAAAAACAAACAAACAAACCAAGAAAACTGATGTTATATTTCTTATGTTGCACGCTTTAACTTGAAAGCTCTAGCCAAAAAGGCCGATCCTGCTTCTTTTTGCATGGACCTTCTTTTTTCCATGAAACGCTTCTAGGCATTTCAAACTCAAAATTTTAAAAATCAAAGAAAAGTGAAATATACACAAAAGAAGATACATAAAAATTTTACATCCGTATTATATTTCAAAGATCAGAAATAACAAATCCTTGCCAGATGGCTCTTCTTATTTAATGTGTTTTCTTCTTCAAACCACAATTACAAACAAAAGCACTTCTCCATTTGTCATCTTACTTGGCTGTGGTTCTGCTTCTACTGCACGGTTTGTCTGTCCTCCACTGATATCAGGTAATCTAATTGGGCTGCTACTCTTCGGTCTGCTGTCTGAAGTACTAAAATGAGAAACAGAAGAAAAGCTGGTTTTATATGATTGAGACACAAAATAACAAGTATTCTAATTCCTATATTAATCTACTTTCCACCTAACCCCATCTACAATATCAGAAATCTGGTTCATAATTTATATAAACACAGGTTCGCATGGAAGAAAAAAGTCTTGAAATGTATACTAGACTTTAAAGAAAAAGAAAAATGTTAACGCTATAAGAGTATAAGATCTTAAAATTTTTCTCAGGTCTATCAGAGCTGTATTATAGCACCAATAAGTCAATGGTGACAATTATGACAATTTCTGTCTCAAATACCTAAAATAACGAAAATACTTAAAACAGCTGGTTTGGCAGAGGTTTGCTTTGTTTTTTAGCTGTGAAGATCTTTAATTATTATGGAAAATTCTTAAATTATTCAAAGTACAAAGCCAGGCAGTAGTTTACCAATTTCAGAAGTTAATATTTTTTAAATGAAAACAGCAAAGAGAACTTAAAAACTTAAAAATGTAAATATGCAATACACTTTGAACTTCTATGACAATTATAAGAAAACTGTAACCTACTTTTTAAGGTGTTTTGCTATACCTGAATTTTGTTCTGTCAATTACTGGCTAAAAAATGAGTGGCACTGCTTATATTCTAGAAACTTTTACATCAACAATAAGCTGTAATGAAACTGAAATAGTAACACCTAGAAAATGATATAGTTCAATTAAAATAAATTTTCCTCAATCACATATCACCTGTTTGTTGGAAGCCCTTCTTCAGCACTGTTCCGCTGCGTGGCTTTGGACAATTCCTCTAAAGCATTCCGGTATTCTTTACAACTTAGGATAGAAACAGGTTGAAATATGTTAAACATTAAGGTCTTCTTTTAAAGTAAATCATATGCTTTAGAATAAGCTTTGCATTATTAGAACACAAACATTATAAGCATCCACATTTAATGTACTTAGACAAATACATTAGTTAGTTAACTAACAGAAGTTATCAAGTAGAAACTTCATGAAGAAAATCAATATGATCACCAAAAAATAATATAAAATATAATCCAACATGCCAGCCAGACTTAATATCCTAATCAATGATTGTGAAGGCCTCCATACTACCGTTTAGATCAAATGTCTTCAGGGGTTGAACAGCTAATTGAAAAGCATGAAATTTCACCATTTAGTGTAATAGAGAGGAAAGGGACTTGAGAGTGTTTTTCAACTTAAAAGTACTAAATTTAAGGAAAAAAAAATTTTTTTTTTTGGTTACCCTGTCTAACAAAATCCAACTAGCAGCCTGGGAACTCTGATTTAGATAAATCAGATGTGAACATGTATAATTTTTCCAAGATATTAGAAAAAGGTGACGTCAACTAGAAAACCTGCTTGCTAACAGTACAAAACACATATTTTTTGGTTGACTTTCCTGCCTTTCTTATCTATTCATGTAGTATGTTCAGTTCAGCTCAGTATCTCAGTTCTGTCCAACTCTTTGTAACCCCATGAACTGTAGCACACCAGGCCTCCATGTCCATCACCAACTCCCAGAGTCCACCCAAACCCATGTCCACTGAGTCGGTGATGCCATCCAACCATCTCATCCTCTGTCGTCCCCTTCTCCTCCTGCCCTCAATATTTCCCAGCATCAGGGTCTTTTCAAATGAGTCAGCTCTTCGCATCAGGTAGCCAAAGTATTGGAGTTTCAGCTTCAGCGTAAGTCCTTCCAATGAACACCCAGGACTGATCTCCTTTACGATGGACTGGTTAGATCTCCTTGCAGTCCAAGGGACTCTCAAGAGTCTTCTCCAACACCACAGTTCAAAAGCATCAATTCGTCAGCGCTCAGCTTTCTTTATAGTCCAACTATATCATATCCATACATGACCACAGGAAAAACCATAGCCTTGACTAGATGGACCTTTGTTGACAAAGTAATGTCTCTGCTTTTTAATACGCTGTCTAGGCTGGTCATAACTTTCCTTCCAAGGAGTAAGCACCTTTTAATTTCATGGCTAAAATCACCATCTGCAGTGATTTTGGAGCCCCCCAAAATAAAGTCTGACACTGTTTCCACTGTTTCTCCATCTATTTGACATGAAGTGATGGGACTGGATGCCATGATCTTCGTTTTCTGAATGTTGAGCTTTAAGCCAACTTTTTCACTCTCCTCTCATTTTCATCAAGAGGCTCTTTAGTTCTTCACTTTTTGCCATAAGGGTGGTGTCATCTGCATATCTGAGGTTACTGATATTCTCCTGGCAATTTTGATTCCAGCTTGTGCTTCATCCAGTCCAGTGTTTCTCATGATGTGCTCTGCATAAACATTAAATAAACAAGGTGACAATATACAGCCTTGACGTACTCCTTTTCCTCTTTGGAACCAGTCTGTTGTTCCATGTTCAGTTCTAACTGTTGCTTCCTGAACTGCATACAGATTTCTCAAGAGGCAGGTCAGGTGGTCTGGTATTCCCATCTCTTTCAGAATTTTCCATAGTTTATTGTGATCCACACAGTCTAACGCTCTGGCACAGTCAATAAGGCAGAAATAGATGTTTTTCTGGAACTCTTTTGCTTTTTCGAAGATCCAGTGGATGTTTTGATCTCTGGTTCCTCTGCCTTTTCTAGACATCTGGAAGTTCACGGTTCACATATTGCTGAAGGCTGACTTGGAGAATTTTAAGCATCACTCTACTAGCATGTGAGATAAGTACAATTGTGCAGTAGTTTGAGCATTCCTTGGCATCGCCTTTCTCAGGGATTGGAATGAAAATTGACCTTTTCCAGTCAACTAACCAATAAAATGAGAAGCAAAAACTTCATGAACATCAAAAGGCAATGATAAACAAATGTATCACATGGAATCTTCTAAAGGAAAAAACTCATCCAAATAGTAACTCTAAACTCTATAAATGCTGAAGTCTATAAATCTATCTTGTTTACCCCTTATACTCAGTACCTAGTATACCACACATTGCAACATTCAAATATTTGTTGAATAAGTGGACAATTTGTAATCAATATTAAAAATAAAATTCTAATTTCAATGTCTTCCAATAGGGAAAAAAAACTTTTTTTATTAAACATCTTAGATGGCAATCCACTCCAGTATTCTTGCCTGGAGAATCCCATGGACGGAGAGGCCTAGTAGGTTACAGTCCACGGGGTCGCAAAGAGTCGGACATGACTGAGCGACTTCACCTTCACCTTCTTAGATTCTACTTAAACTAGGTACTATCACTGCCAAGAAATCATTAAGATTAAAAAGCTTTGTTATTTTAGACACGATATATAAAAATTTATAAACAGGGGTCCTTCTGTAAGACATATAATTGTGGGCATGTAAATGAGTTAAGGCATAGGAACAGCATTACTCTAGGGAAACTTGACCTTCTATGTGTGGGAAGCAGGAAGGAATATTCAGAGGCTTAAAAGGCAGCTATGTTCCAAGTATTATATCAATTAATAAACCAAAGGAAAGGATACAATGGACACATGTTATAATATAGGGAATGGACAGAGGATATAAGAATTAGTAAATAACTTGCTTAGTTAATTATCAGGAGCTTGCTTAAGAATCATCCTGTTAATACTTGGGTAAACAGTACATTACCAGATACAAAAAGAATAAACTGTCACACCCAAAGGATATATATTCAATACTTATATTTACTATTTACATTTACTTATATTTTGCTTTACTCTGTGTAACAAAGCTCAACAATACAGCAATTAATAAATAAATACACATAAAATATAAAAACACAAACACAGGTGAAAAAGCCCTATGAGTAATACCTGAGAGCAAAAGCAATGATGGAGCTGGGCTCCTTCTCACAGACTGCAATGGGCACTCGTTCATGTTCATACATTAAGTAGTGTTTATCTGGATCACTGTTCAAAAACATGTAAATCAAAACAAAATTAGCAGAAAATCACATATACAACCCATTAGCACAATTACAAGTAAATCTCAGGACAAATCTAAGTTAACTAAATAATCCACAATTACATGAACATAATTAAGCCAAAATGTATGCAAAACTTGAACAAACAGTCAAGGAAAACAGATCAACAGAAAGTTTCTAAAGGCAACTGAAAATGATCAGAACTGTTTTTCAAATCAGAGGGTCCTGGAATCATCAAAGTTTTCCATGTTGGCAAGACATTGGGCCATATTTATCTCAAAAAATATTTACAATGAATAGCAGAAGTTTAAGAGATTTTGTTCTACTATAAGTTTGAAAGAAAAGTCTTTTGGAAATTGTGGAAATGTACCACTAATCCAGCAGTAAATGACATAAACTATTCAAGTCTGAAGCAGAGAAAACAGAGGCCTTTTACACATTTATACTACAGAACATATAGCTCAAGACAAGAGCTCCTGAGAGCAGGAGTTTCCCTTACTGATCTCTGTCTTCGTCCTGAGTCACTAAAGCTGCCACTTGAACATTAACTGAATAAATAAATACAGAAGTCAATTAAGAACAAAATCCGTATTAACATACATCTGTTTCACTGGAGCAAGCATCATTAGCTGATAGCCAGACATGTCAACCAGTGGAAGAAAAACTCACATTCAGCCTATGTTTCCCCTCACTGTGAGAGGACCTGGTACACACAAGATCACACAAAAACTTTAATGGGCCATTGCAATTCATCACCACTGTTAGAAACGCACCACGTCCCAGTAAAGCACCAGGTCAGTAATGCCCTCATATGCAATCAGCAATATGTTTTTATGATCATGAGATCAACTGTTGTTGTTATTCAATTGCTAACTCATGTTCGACTCTTTGCAACCCCGTGAACTGCAACATTCCAGGCTCCCCTGTCCTTTATTATCTCCTGGAGTTTGCTCAAACTCCTATCCAACCATGGTATCCTTTGTCGTCCTCTTCCCCTTCTGCCCTCAATGGAGCAGTATATCTTTTAAAATGTATGTGTGTGTGTGTGTGTGTGTGTGTGTGTGTGTGTGTATATACATATATATATGTGTGTGTGTGTGTGTGTGTGTGTGTGTGTGTGTGTGTGTGTGTGTGTATATACATATAACCAATTCTTTATTAATCTACTTATCTACTGTTAATATATAAAGACTACATGTTCCACAAAGTACATTATACAAAAAGACATCTCTTTTATGGAGGATAATTTTGGATTGAGAAACAGATATATAAAGTTAAATAAACATATTTAAATATGGAGAGTATACCCATAGCTAAATCTTTAAAATGAAGTGAAAATAAAACCACCCAACAGCCACTGGCTTATATAATACTTACAAAGGAAATGGAATAGGGTTATAGCTATTTCCTGGAAGCAAATTTGCAAAGATGGCTTTCATGGTTGATTTTTCCTTCACCTGGCTGTCTGTAGATCCCAGCAAATGTCCATCAAATACATCTAGAATGAAAAATATTCTACTTATATATTAATATTCAGGAAGAGTAAAAGTATAAAGTGTCAACTATATTTCTTTTCCTTTTGGAACACAGACACGGGCACACCATAATTACCAATTATGGTGTAAAATTTTGATCCAGGAATAATGACTATCTAACAGGCAGCAACCATGAAGCATACACAGCTCTGAACCCAAGGGGCTTATTTTTTTTTACATTTCAACATGTTTGAAGTTGAAATCATCCTGCAATCAACAGCCTCTTACCCTCAAGGGGCTAGGCAGCAGCTGTGGTGAAATTACTGGCCAACCATTCATGAACTCAGTCCCAGCTGTTCCTGTTGCCACTTCAACTCAGTTATGAGCACTGCGGTTATTATATCTGAGCTTAATTGCAATTTAAAAGTTACGTTTAAAGTTTACACTATAATTAAGTAGTTGGTGTTTAAAAAGAAAGCAAGGCAAGAGAGGGAAAAGGCATACATCTATTATTGGTGAAATAAATGTTTGTCGTTGGAGAAATGGTTGAAATTTTCTCTTTCTTTCTTATAAGGGAACATCGTGTGCTTTATGAGACTAAAGAAAATATTAATAATATCCCCAGAAAGTAGATAAAGCTGAATAGCATCTTGTTACTGAGACAGTCACATGTCAAGCAGTGCAACTAAAGAAGGGATATGGTAAAAAGCTATATCTAAAGAGCACTTTCAACAATACAAATTTTAAATCCCAAGGGATAAGAAAGCATTGTGCCCCAGCACTCACAGAGTTCCGTCTCTACTGGATGAAGTACAGAAATAGTGACTTGACCTGTACCTTCAGAACTGCTGGCAGTATCCAGTTCGGGGGCCCTCCCATGGCCTGCTCAGGCACACCTTCAGGAGAAGCAGGCAGCTGGAGATGGGGGGAACTGGTGGAGCTCTGACTGGACAGGGTGGCCAAGAAGCGGTCCTCTAAAGAAAAACACCGTGCAAATGAGTCACTTTAAAACATTATGTCCATTTCTACCTAATAACAATGCTTTCAAAACGCCAAAACCTTTTTCTACTTCATAAACCAAAGAATTTTAGCTTCTTAAATAAAGTTATGTAGGTCATTTCACAAATGAATTTCAGAAATTTTATAAATGGATACAAAATTCCAGACAGGTTATATGACTTGACCACAATCAGATCTTAGTGACAGCAGGATGACTGGCAACCAAGTCTAGTACCACTCTAGTATTCTTCGCACCAGACCATAATGCCTGGGCTTCCCTAGTGGCTCAGCTGGTAAAGAATCTGTCTGCAATGCAGGAGACCTGGGTTCAATCCCTGGGTTGGGAAGATCCCCTGGAGAAGGGACCGGCTACCCACTCTAGTCTTCTGACCTGGAAAATTCCATGAAGTGTTTATTTTAGCCCATGGGGGTCACAAAGAGTCAGACACAACTGAAAGACTTTCACTTCACAATGCCTACTTAAATATTTTGTTCATTCAATTTAATAAGGAATGAAATTATGACACTACTGAGGGGAAAAAAATCACATGTTTATTCTCAAGGGGGAAATTCACTTAATTATAATAGAAAAATGCCAAGAATTCCAAGCTGAGTTTCTATTCTACCAAGATAGTCTAAGTAAATTTCCCTTCCAATTCCCTAGAGTGGCATCAAGTTATTTAATGAAATATTGTGGAAAAACAAGCTTAAGTCTAGAAAAGATTTTAGCGATATAAAAATATCAACTAAGCTTTGTCCATTTTTTTTTCTATGAAACCAGGGACTTAACTGTAACACAATTAAGAGAGAAATTCAGTTTCCTTTTATCTTTCTGTTCTTCCCCTAAAAAGCAGCCTTCTCTATTGATCATCTGGCTTCCCTGGCAGCTCAGCTGGTAAAGAATCTACCTGCAATGCAGGACACCCCAGTTTGATTCCTGGGTTGGGAAGATCCACTGGAGAAGGGATAGGCTACCCACTCCAATATTCTTGGGCTTCCCTGGTAGCTTAGCTGGTAAAGAATCCGCCTGAAGTGAGGGAGTGAAAGTGAAAGCGCTCAGTCGTGTCCGACTCTTTGCGACCCCATGGACTGTAGCCTGCCAGGCTCCTCTGTCCATGGGATTCTCCAGACAAGAATACTGGAGTGGGTTGCCATTTCCTTCTCCAAGGGATCTTCCCAACCCAAGGATTGAACCCGAGTTTCCTGCATTACAGGCAGATGCTTTATCCTCTGAGCCACCAGGGAGACCTGGGTTCAATTCCTGGGTTGGGCAAGCCCTGGAGAATGGAAAGGCTACCAACTCCAATATTCTGGCCTGGAGAATTCCATGGACTGTATAGTCCATGTGGTTGCAAAGAGTCGGACACTACTGAGCAACTTTCACTCACTTCACTATTGATCATCTATTTCTCTGTCCTAACTTAGGCAATGTATTTTATGATAATCTTAAACTGAGACTGCTTACAAATGCCTTATAGCAAGGAAAAAAATGTCTCTGACCAACTGCATCAGAAAAAATTCTCAAAATTTAGTGTTTAAAACAACTTCTAGACTAAGAAACATCTTTAAACCTGTCTTTTCAATGACAGGTGACCACCAGACTCAAGGACCAACCTTTTTCTCCATTTGGAAGTCCTGGAGAAGCATTCCGTGGAGATGCATCCACTGTACTTATCTGTAGAGAAGGAAATATTCTGTTCTTAAGGAAATGTTAAAATCACACTAAAAAAAATTTTGAGAAAGTGAATCTTATGCTTTCAACCTCTTAAGAATTATTAATATTGATTCATTTAAAAATAATTTTAAAAACCCATTACATATTACTATAAACACATTTTAATTAAAAATATTTTTTAATTGGTAAAAAAGTGGCATTGTTTTATGCTTTTACAAATATTTCAATGTCTAGAAGACATTAAAGTCTTCTTTTAATAGAAGACAGTTAAATTCCTCTCTGACTTCTGCATTTAATCTGTTGAGCTATATTATTATAACTGAACTTATAAAGATAATCTAGCCTCACAGAGTTATGCAGTTGAAAATGGGAAATCTCTCAGAGCCCTTGAAAGGGTCTAGGACCTCCAGGGTCCTTGAACTACATTTTGAGAATACTATTCTAAACAGTAGCTCACAGACCCATTAAAATATCCAGGAACTACTTATGATTATCCATTAAGCCCAGCAACCTTTTATTATTCATTGGACTTTCTCAAGTCCCATCAGTTCAGTTCGGTTGCTCAGTCATGTCCGACTCTTTGCGACCCCATGAATCGCAGCACGCCAGGCCTCCCTGTTCATTACCATCTCTCGGAGTTCACTCAGACTCACATCCATCGAGTCCGTGATGCCATCCAGCCATCTCATCCTCTGTTCTCCCCTTCTCCTCCTGTCCCCAATCCCTCCCAGCATCAAAGTCTTTTCCAATGAGTCAACTCTTCGCAAGACGTGGCCAAAGGACTGGAGTTTCAGCTTTAGCATCATTCCTTCCAAAGAAATCCCAGGGTTCATCTCCTTCAGAATGGACTGGTTGGATCTCCTTGCAGTCCAAAGGACTCTTAAGAGTCTTCTCCAACACCACAGTTCAAAAGCATCAATTCTTCAGCACTCAGCCTTCTTCACAGTCCAACTCTCACATCCATACATGACCGCAAGAAAAACCATAGCCTTGACTAGACAGACCTTAGTCGGCAAAGTAATGTCTCTGCTTTTGAATATGCTATCTAGGTTGGTCATAACTTTTCTTCCAAGGAGTCAGTGTTTTTTGATTTCATGGCCGCAGTCACCATCTGCAGTGATTTTGGAGCCCAAAAAAATAAAGTCTGACACTGTTTCCACTGTTTCCCCATCTATTTCCCATGAAGTGATGGGACCGGATGCCATGATCTTCGTTTTCTGAATGTTGAGCTTTAAGCCAACTTTTTCACTCTCCTCTTTCACTTTCATCAAGAGGCTTTTTAGCTCCTCTTCACTTTCTGCCATAACGGTGGTGTCATCTGCATATCTGAGGTTATTGATATTTCTCTCGGCAATCTAGATTCCAGCTTGTGTTTCTTCCACTCCAGCGTTTCTCATGATGTACTCTGCATAGAAGTTAAATAAGTAGGGTGACAATATACAGCCTTGACGTACTCCTTTTCCTCTTTGGAACCAGTCTGTTGTTCCATGTTCAGTTCTAACTGTTGCTTCCTGAACTGCATACAGATTTCTCAAGAGGCAGGTCAGGCGGTCTGGTATTCCCATCTCTTTCAGAATTTTCCACAGTTTATTGTGATCCACACAGTCAAAGGCTTTGGCATAGTCAATAAGGCAGAAATAGATGTTTTTCTGGAACTCCCTTGCTTTTTCCACAATCCAGCGGATGTTGGCAATTTGATCTCTGGTTCTTCTCCCTTTTCTAAAACCAGCTTGAACATCAGGGAGTTCACAGTTCACGTATTGCTGAAGCCTGACTTGGAGAATTTTGAGCATTACTTTACTAGTGTGTGAGATGAGTGCAATTGTGCAGTAGTTTGAGCATTCTTTGGCATTGCCTTTCTTTGGTATTGGAATGAAAACTGACCTTTTCCAGTCCTGTGGCCACTGCTGAGTTTTCCAAATTTGCTGGCATGTTGAGTGCAGCACTTTTACAGCATCATCTTTCAGGATTTGAAACAGCTCAACTGGAATTCCATCATCTCCACTACTTTGTTTGTACTGATGCTTTCTAAGGCCCACTTGACTTCACATTCCAAGATGTCTGGCTCTAGATTAGTGATCACATCATCATGATTATCTGGGTCGTGAAGATCTTTTTTGTACAGTTCTTCTGTGTATTCTCACCACCTCTTCTTAATATCTTCTGCCTCTGTTAGGTCCCTACCATTTCTGTCCTTTATTGAGCCCATCTTTGCATGAAATGTTCCCTTGGTATCTCTAATTTTCTTGAAGAGATCTCTAGTCTTTCCCATTCTGTTGTTTTCCTCTATTTCTTTTGCATTGATCACTGAAGAAGGCTTTCTTATCTCTTCTTGCTATTCTTTGGAACTCTGCATTCAGATCCTTATATCTTTCCTTTGCTTTTCGCCTCTCTTCTTTTCACAGCTATTTGTAAGGCCTCCTCAGACAGCCATTTTGCTTTTTTGATAAAATATATATTTAAATGACCGTTAGCCCTGTGTACAATGTCGTTAAAAGTCATTTCTTACACTACTTACAGTGTCCTTTGATTTGCTCACCCTAGCAGAGACCGCCCTAGTCATCCTATATAAAATAATTCATCATCACCAACTCCCTTGGCATTACTCTCCATTTCTCATTCATTTTTTCCTCACAGCTTTGTTTCCACTTGTTTTTAAATGTTTATTAGTTCATCTGTTTATTGTCAGTCTCATAAACAAACGTTCCATAGGAACAGTAACTATGGCCTTCATCCACAAATGTGAACTTTCGTGTCTGTGTTTGTGAACGCTGAGAGCCTTGCACTCAGAACAGTGTCTAAAAGCACTCAAGAAGTATTTATCAAATGAATGACTATAAACACAAAGGCAGTGCTACATATTTTCAAATCAACTTTCAATCTTTCAAAAAGAAAATCATTTATTAACTGATTTTATGTTTTCAATTCCATGTCTTAAAGCTTCGCAGTTTCATCAGTAGGCAAACAGAAAGGCCTCTAGCAGTGTGTGAGAGCCACTAACAGTCCCAGACTACTTGAAAATACTAATAAATCATCTTCATAATTCTTACTCTCACCCAAACTTTAATGAAAAGTGATTCTTACACAGTTATTTATGAGACAAAAAGTAGAATTCAGTGACACAGTGTTCCTAAATAATACAAAGATCTAAGGCACTTGTTACCATCATTCCATGAAAATACTCTGCTATAAGTACTATAAACTTGTACAAAAAGAAACATTCTCTCAAAAGCCCTCATGGTATCAGAATATTAAGTCCTTAAAATACACTGACATTAATTCATCCGTTTGTGGTTAGCAAAGTAGCAGAATTTGGTGATGATACCAAAGAACTGTGCACCCTGAGACACATACACACACATACCACACATACCTTCAAGCAAACATGAATCCAGATACTGTTGTGAAGGGATTCTATCATGTATGTAAGATCACAAATCAGTCAGCCTTAAACTAGGGAAATTAAGCAGGTGAGCCTGACCTAATCATGTGTCCTTTAAATCTGTGTCCAGAGGTTAGACACAGAAGAACTCAAGAGATCTGAAGCATGAGAAGGATTCAATCGACTGCTGTAGGCTTTGAAGATGAAATGGGCCACATGCAAGGAATCAGGCAGCCTCAAGGAGTTGAGACTTGCCTCTAGTCAAATGCCAGCAACGAAAGGGGGACCTCAGTCCTATAACCACTAGAAGTGAACTCTGCCAACAACCTAGATGAGGCTGGGAAAAGATCCTGAGCCTCAGATAATCACCCAGCAAAACCTTCATCTTAGCCATGAGACCAAGCAAAGAATCCAGCCATATACTCTGCCAGAGTCCTGACACACTGTGAGATAATAGATTTATGTTTTAGGTCACTAAGTTTGGGGCAAGGTGCTATACAGCAAGAGAAAACTAATACAGTTAGGAAAGGTTAACTAAATCACCATATAGAACTAACCTGGTGCAGCCTCTTAAGAAAAACTTCTCACTTAATCACAAAGAACACACAAAGCTCATAGTAAAATAGGACTCTGTTACACACCAAGTACATCCATACCTTCTTCTTTACAGCACTTATTGCCTCTGTGATGCTATCCTCAATGATGCCAGTAGATAGCAGCTTTTGCTAAGTATTTCAAATAAATGAATTATAATGTATTTTATTTCAGGCAAAGATAAAAATTAATCCAGGTCACACCAAGAAACCTGACTGCTTCAAAATTAAAGTGCTAATATTATCAATAATGTATTAAACTACCACTTCAAAGTGTTGTAAGAGAAATTAATTCTATTTATCACAATGAAGGCCCCAAGACAAAACATTACCTTGCTTTCTTCACCTTGTCTCAGTCTTCCAGGACTTGGAGGAACTGAGGGCCGCTTCCTACCCTTTTCTTGTTGGAAAAGGTCTTGCAGCCTACAATTAAAGAAAAAAGGAATAGTGAAAAGAAGAACATGGTTTTCTTTCTAATATCCTGAATAATGCATACACATATTCTCCTTATAGCTTTGAAACCACAAAAATTAACTTTCCTATTTCAAATGCAATAGATTTTACAGCTGTACATAACTAAGAGTAAGCTTTGTTTTATTTCTAATCAACTAATCAGTTGTTACTGATATGATTATGGTCAGAAAAGAATAGCAAGTTATAATGAGACACCAACAGACCAAGGCCCAAAGCCCAGCTCTGAAAATCAATAGCTATATAACTTGGGCAAATCCCTTAGTCTCGTAGAGCCACAGTTTCCTCTGTAAAATGAAGCAGTATATACACATGTGGGACTCAAAGTTAAATAAAAGAGTGCATGTCCATCTGGTGTCTTACTTAGTGCCTAAGTGTCTTACTTAGTGCCTAGCATCATCCAAGTGCTCAATAAATAAATGCTATACTAATCCAAGTGAACTTTTCAATATGCATTAAAAGGAAATATTTCCCCAAATAAATATTTAAATACAGGTATAAAGCACACAAAATAATCAGTTGAAACTCATGGCCTAACACTCCATGGTTTACTAGTACAGATAAATTAGATTCAGTTAGCACATATTCTATATTAGAAACAGCAATAAAGGCTATTCTCATCTTTTTTTGTATCTTTGCAAACTGCACTTTAAAGGATGAAAGAAGTGGAGGGTGGTAGGAGTGACAAAAATAAAACCTCCTACAACTTGAGAGTAAAAGCCAACATCCACAACTATCAAGGATATTTAAATCAAAAATGTCACGGCAGAGCACATTTTGCAATAATATGAAAGAAACACCTGACTACAGAGTCACACCTGTTATTCCAAGCTTGCAGCACCTCACAGAGGCTTTGTTTCTTGGCAATGAGTGACTCAAAGACTGACTGCAGTTGCTGGGGGTCTCCATGGAGGAAGACAGGAGCCGCGCCTGCATCTTCTCAGTCCAGCTCTTGAACTCGCTTTCTTCCATCTAGGGGAACAAAAACCACTCCAGCAATCTGAGACACACCCCAAAAGGAACTTCTAACAGGTTCACAACTAACTGCTGGGTTTGTCAGAAAAATGAATTACCTCTTTTTGTGCAAAGATATCTTCCATTTTTTCCTCTCTTGATTTGCTAAATGTATCCGTTTTCAAAGATGCGAGTCTTTCATCCACAGCAAGATAAACCTGTGAAACTCTTAACAAACATTAAACACTTTAGAAAAGTTAGAATCAAACTGTCTAATCTCACACAAGTAGAAAAAAGGTGGACAAAACCACTACAATACTGTGAAGTAATCAGCCTCCAATTAAAATAAATTTTTTTAAAAAGTAGAAAAAAGATATATACAGAACTTTACTAATATCTTATCTAATTAAGAATCACATATAATTTTGCAGAACAAAAAAGACCTGAAAGGATGTACATCAAAATTTAACAATTGTTATGCTTGGAATATTCTATTTTAATACTTTGGTGTATTGTCTACATTTTCCCATTTTTACATCAGACATATAAAAAATACAATTAGGAAAATAGGTTATTTCTGTTTTCAAAGAAAGATGAATGAACAAACAAGATACTTAAAGTAGTTTAGATTTCAGGCAGTACTAAACAAAAACAGGTGATCAAAGAAAATGAAACTTACTTTTGAAAGAAGTCCTTCAGATCCTGAAGAAGGGACACTTTTAATGGGACTTGACGTTTAATGAATATTTTGGGAAGTGGAACACACACTTCAAGAAGCCGAATAGGAGAATAACTGAAAGGAGAAAATACAAGTAATAGTAGAAAAGTGAAAAATATTTTAATATTTTGAGTAGAAGTGTATCATGATAGCCAACCAAGTCTTATGGGCATAAAAGATCATAAAGTTTCTATAAAATGGTATTTTCAAACAACCAAATATACTGAAGACCACTTTCAATCATTACCAATATCTTTCCCAGTTTTAAAAAGATTTTGTTCTGTGTTTTTTCCCCTGCATTGTGCTATCATCAATTATCCCCTGAGGCCACCCTCATGTGCTTTAAAAACAAATGACTGGGATAGAAACCTCCATGAAGAGAGAGGAACTCCTTCCTACAATTAGCTTGCACACAGGTATTCAATACCTTCTTAGCTCCCAAGGATTCTTCATGAGTTTCCTTTCCACCTGAAGTTCATGTTGTCTAGTGAACGCTATATCTGATCTAGACCCTAGGTTCATGGTTAATAGGTCTTGCTTAAAAAAGGAAATAGGTTCAATTAAAAATATTTTCTGAGGACCTATTATGTGTCAGATGCTGTTTTAGGTGCAGAGCAAGGGCCAAAACTCCTGCTCTCATGATTCAGGAACAACAAGACTTGGGCAATAAATAAAAATAAATACTTAAAACATACCTTATGCCAGAGAGTAGGTGCTACAGGGCAAAATAAAGAGCGAAAAAGCAGCAAGGACTGCTAGGGGTGAGAGGGAGTCAGGGCAGGTGAAATCTGAACAAAGATCTGAAAAAGTAAGGAAAAATAAGCAAATGTCCAGAAGCAGGCAGCACAGAGATGGAAGAGCAATGACAGGCTCCCAGGAAGGAGGTTACCTGGCATAACTGAGGCCCAGCCTGGAGGCCAACGAGGCTGAAACACGGGGAGCAAGGGGAGAGGAGCAGGAGTGAGAAGCCTGAGTATGAGGGGCTTAGAGGCCCGTAACTGGACTCTGGCTTTCACTCAGGGTGAAAGAGACACTGCTGGAGGCTCCGGAGCACATGAGTGGCCTAAGCTGATTTTCATACAGAAGGACGACAGAGATTCAGTTCAGATGGGAGAGCAGGTGTGGTGAGGTCTGCCCAGATTCTGGATATGCATGGCTATGCTGGGCCTCCGTGGCTGTGCGCGGGCTTCCCACTGCAGCAGCTTCCTTGCTGCAGAGCACAGGCTCTAGGGGCAGGCCAGCAGTCGTGGCCCACGGGCTCGGCTGCTCCACAGCATGAGATCTTCCTGGACCAGAGATCACACTCATGTCCCCTGTGCTGGCAGGCAGATTCTTAACCCCTGGACCACCAGGGGAGTCCCTAGATTCTGGATATACTCAGAAGGCTTTCTCAATCATTTAAAACCATTCTTTGAACTAGTGATTTCAGCTCTATCCAGTTCTATCCCATTATCCTTATGCTAAGTAATGTCTCAGCAAAAATTCTGACAGGCTTTCAGATGCAAAAGCAATAGTTAAGAGTCACACCTACAATAGCAAATCTACCAGTTTATATCATGACTCCATTACTTGCTAGCTCTATTTGTAGCTATAAGGTCTCTAAGTGAGCATAATAGTAACACATTTCTTAAAGGATTAAATAAATAATAGCACTGAAAGCTCTTCACAGAATATGGCCCTGCATTTGCAAGGCTGATGGGTGGGGAACAACACACACCAAAAGTGAGTTCAATCTAGTTAACAGTGGAAATGCTACAAAGCCTTCTGGGGAGTATGTGTCTGTGACAAGGCTGCTCAGACTTCTTACCTGAAAGACGCCACCATCTGGTTATAGGAGAAATACTGGTGATAATCATGGTGGATGGAGTGACCACATGGCTCAGCATTGGCTCTGCGGGTGTACTGGTGCCCATAAAACCTAAGTTCCAGGTATTTTGCAAATGACATGGACCAAGACTCATTGGAAAGAGCAACAACCGGTGTTACCTGAAATTCAGCATAAATTGTTATCTAATCACATACTGAGACTCTCTTTTTTAAAAAAAAAAAATGTATTTTCTTCTTTAGTACAAGTCTAGTATATTCTGACTGCAGAACACTAGAAAAACAAAAAAAAATATTTAGAGGTAAGTGGGGTGAGGGATGGCTAGGGAAACTGTCTCATCAGTAATCCTGCCATCACCATCAATATGCTAGTACGTTTGCTTTCTTTCCATACATGAAAACATATATCCTTAGCCAGGATGTTTATAAATAAAAACTCTTTCTTACAGCTTCATAACCTTGATTACTAGTAATATATCATATTTTCCCACATGAATATTCTTATGCAGCTTGATTTTTAATGGCTGCAGAATATCCTATTATATGGACATGTTTAACCAATCCCTATTGGTGGGCATTTAAAACATTTCAAGCTTTTCATTTTGATGACCTTTTCAATGTGGGTATATAAAACACACTTATAAGTATCCATAACAATTTCCTGGCAATAAATTAATAAAAGTGGAAACTGGTAGGTCAAAGAAGGGCATAAACATTTTTCTGGTCTTTGATACTTTCTGCCATACTGTATAAACCAGTACACCTATTTGGAAACACAACTGCCACCAGTATCTGAGAGTATCCATTTCTTTACTTTCTTACTGATCTCAGGAATTATATAGCTTTGAAATGTGACTTCTTTAAAAAATAAATAAAAACATACTTCACTTATTCATCTTTTATTAATACTAATGAGTAACATGTATCTGCACATGTCTACTGGCCATTTGTATTAAATTGCTTTCTCATGTCCTTTGCCCATTATTTCTATTATGGCTTACAGAAGTTTAACAGTAAGTATATTAATATTGGGTCATATATGTTGTAACTTTTTTGACACATAAAATTTTTCACTTCTGTGTAAAAAAACTGTTTACCTTTTCCTTTCTAGCATAACCCCAAAGGCTGAAGTTTTGTTTTGCAATCATGTGTATACACCAAACATACAAGATATAAAGATCAAATTTAAGTTACTTCTTTAACTAGACAATCTACAAAAGTTCACACATTCTACAACAAAATATTGCCAGCTGCCTAACAATGACTGAAGGCTTAGAAGAACAAGCATATAAAGACCAATTATTGCAAGACATGATTTCACGGATGTATGTTTCTACTAAAGACTATCTTTGACTTTACCCTCCTCAACCACTAATACTGAAACAGGCTGCATTATTATTTTGTCTGTAATTCCTGTATGTGATTTCAAACACACTCCAAAATAAGCCAATTAATATAAAAATGAAGTTAAAATCGGCACATACACATTGCAAACAATTTGAATAAAAAGTATGTATTAAAAGCAGAATACTAGCACCAAATATTTCCTCCAGAGATAGAAAAGCACAGACAGGAAATAAAATACACAGTTTTGTCCCCAAGAATAAATATGAGAAACAGTGGAGATCAATTAAACATGTCCTCATCTGCATCTCTTAAGACAGAAATGTTGACCTAGACTAACTTATACAAGCATTCTAGCATACTGTAATTATTGTGCTATAAGACTGTTTCCTCCCTGAGAGGACAGGAGCCAACACCTGTTCTTTCTTCATTCCTAAGGCCTAGCATAGTACCTGGTACCTACATGGTGCTAAATAAGTGTTTACTGATGAATAAACAAACATAATCAAGAACTGTCAAGATAAAGTCTCCATATATTTTATTGGACATGGTACCTATATTTTATATAATAACTGATAAATCCTAAAATGGAACCTTCAGGAAATAAACATTAAAGGGAACATACAGCAGGTAAAATAAATAAGGGCCCAAAGACAAATATCAAATCCAAAATAACAGAGGCCACCCTCCCCCATAAAGAAAGAACTATAGAAAGAAATGATACTACACGAAATAGTGCAGCAACAGGGTACACTTTACCTGCTTGCAGATTCTGCACCAGGAGTAGGTGAGAATTGTATGCTGATATCCAGGTACTGGAGAATCCAGCTCCTTTAGGATTATCTGCACACAGCCTTGGCCATGGACAAAGCGTCGAATGTGGTGCACCATGGGGGTATCACAGAACATGCTAGGGCACTGATAGGAAGGCCTTTGACAAAAAGAAAGTCCTCACATTAACTATGAAACTGAGGAGCCATGTATAGTGAATGCTGGCTAGTCAGGACTGCAGATGATAAAGTGCAGCATCCTCTCCAGAGTAAGGAGGATGGTGGACGATCTAATCAGGGTACCACTTGTCCAGCTACGAGCCTACAGAGCTGAACATCCCGCCTTCAACCACATCACAGTGATATGTTCCACTTATTAAGCACCTTCCATTTGCCAAGCATTTCTAAATCATCATCTCATTTTACTTATTAAAACTCTTGATGTTTGTGGAGTTTGTTAATATCTATAAAGGGGTTGGTAAAGATTAACCCAGGTGGCACTAGTGCTAAAGAAACTGCCTACCAATGCAGGAGACACAGATGCAGATTAGATCCCTCGGTTGGGAAGATCCCTTAGAGAAGGAAACAGCAACCCCCTCCAGTATTCTTGCCTGAAAAATTCCACGGACAGAGGAGTCTGGGGGGGCTACAGTCCATGGAGTCACAAAGAGTTGGACACGACTGAGCATGCACACAAAAGATTAAGTTACTTGCTCTTTGTCATGTAAGTGGCAAGC
Organism: Nanger dama; assembly: GCA_917880005.1. Taxonomy (NCBI): domain Eukaryota; kingdom Metazoa; phylum Chordata; class Mammalia; order Artiodactyla; family Bovidae; genus Nanger; species Nanger dama. Next base: position 40,075,301 of record CAKJTW010000004.1, read on the forward strand.
GAAGGCACTAAGATTTAAACTGAGGCCCTTAGTTTCTCTTGTCTCTCATTTGAATCACTGTAAAAACAGACATCCTAAAAAAAAATCTGCAGGACTGCAGGGCAGTTAGATGGGCACAGATCTGAAAAATGAGCTGGAGAAGACTTCCTGGATTCAATATAAAACAGATTACTTCTCTGTACAGTAAGCCCTGACATTAGGCATGAACAGGAAGGTCAAACAACAATGCTCCAACTCATGTTTATGTTTAGGTTGAAATTTTGTGCATCAAAAAAGCATAAATAGAACATAAGGAGAAAACTGGTTCTTACCGGAAACAGTATCTCTCTAAAAATATTCCTAATGTAAGATCATTTTTTCCATAAAATTCCATTGTTACAATCCTAAAAGAAAAGATCATTTCTTAGAAACATATCATTAGAATTACAACCCAGCAAAGACATTTTCATCAGACCCCAAACTGATATCTGTTAGATGTACTTATAATACAGTATTATTATTACCAACAAAACAGGTAATATTCTTTTGTTGTTACAGAACAGGTTTTACCTTATCTGATATAATAGGTTTGGACTACCATATTACAGCATCGTATCCATTCCCAGTCCATTAATATCTTATGAAACTATTTAATCAGGATACATAAACAATAACATTAAATGGGTAAGTCTGATTTGCATTAGGAAGAAGTACAAGTTTCCTTTACAAAGCTTTAAACTCCATCAGTATAAAATGGGACTCCTGTCTCTGCTCTCCAGTCTACACCATTACTAAGCATGAAGAGCAACAGCTCATATTCTTCCAGGAGAGCCAGTTCCTAAATTTATATCCAACTTTATACCTAAATAAGAGAGTTCAGCTACACCTACCCTTTTGAAACTGACATCTTATTCAAACCTAGACCTAAATTCCCATGGGCTCAACCAGACCCAAGTCAGCTTGCTAGAGCAACAGCGATGTAGAAGACTCCCTGATCTCACTGGTAGAAATGAGTGTTTCTGGTGTCCAAAATTAAAATATGGAAGACATTTTGTTATGGCAAGTTCTCCAAAAACAAGCAGTTATGTTCTATAGTACTTAAGATCAGAGGTAAACTATATAATAACTAGGCTTTGTGACTATCATTGGAAACAAATTATAACATTATAAAATGTGTTTCTATCAATCTACTTGGAATGAAGTTTTAGAATAAAACTTAAGGCAAAAACTGACTTTTATAAAAACAATGCCCTAAGAAAACCTACCTGATTTGTGCATGTTATCAAAGTGCTTAAAACCAGCTTTTATGTATCAACTTTCACTTTTTATAATTACAAACTGTTCTTGTATCCCTCTTCACTCTTAACATACTTTTAATTACTTATACTCATGAACAAATTCAAATTTCATAATTTAATTTACAAGTTCAGAAGTTCCATCAATTCACATATGACCAGCAGCTTGCCATGTACCTACACAGCCTAATGGCTAAATTTTTTTCACAGTTGCTGGAATTCTGTTCTTAAGTGCAACATGCAAGGGAGGGAAAGAGTCCTACCAAGGACTGACACAGGCACTGGGAGCATTGCTGGACTGGGCAGAAGAGCTGCTAAAGAGCACACAGAGCCTCTGGTGGTTGACAGGGTTCAGACAGTCCACCTGGAAGGGAAGGAACATCCAGGTGAGCACTCCACCTCCAACGCCCACCTCCAACATCCAACACACTCCACTCGGTTTGTAAAGCCTCTATCAGCACTACAGGGGTTCCAGTGAAGACTGAAAACTATAGGGAACTAAATATAAGGAAGAAGAGCAGTTAATTTTTAAGTTAAAACAATCCAAAAGGTTTGAAAATGCAAGCATGTCTCAACTTGTTTTCTTACTCTTTATTTTTACAAAACTACATTAAATCATTTCGGGAGTAGTTATTTAAATATGAAACAGTCTGAATTGATAGCTGTATATAATTTCAACCTGAGACACCCAGAAATCTAAATTCTAAGGAATTTATTTGTATTTTATAACTGCTTTTGATCATTACAAAGGTAACATCTGTCTCTGTAAAAATTTAAACAGCTCAGAGGAAGATGCACAAGTCCTTGAAGTACATAAAGCCTCTCCTCCTCTGAAGCTGCCCCACCTCCCAAACTGATAAAAATTTGACTGTGTGGTTAAAAATCATGTATTTGCGCTAGCTGATACATATATATACATGAAAACACCCACTGAAGTATACACAGGTGATTCTGTTTTTTTATAAAAATGGGATGATGCTATATATATTAAAACACAATCTGCTTTTTAACACAAGAAAATATGTCATGGGTTCTCTCTGGGTCATTCAATGAGATCCAACTCATCCTTTTAACAGCAAACAGTCAGAAATAACCACTTCAGTAAATATCCTTGCATGTACATTACAATAAAATATAAGCATCCTTACAGAAAATGCTTACTTATCTGTGCTTTGTAGATAATGTACAAGGAATGAGTTGTAAAAGATAGAAATCATGAATCAAAAATATATATGTGCTCATGTAAATTTAAAAGGCCCCCAAATCACTTTTTTAATAAGTTTACATAAATGTATAAAACATACATTTATATAAAGTTTATTGTAAGCATTTTTCCATACTTCATTAACCATAGTTCTTATCACATTCCTTTTTTCCAATTTCATGTATTAAAAACAATATACTATCATTATTTAATCCTTCCTAGACTCATCTAGGAGGTCGCACAGAGTCGGGCATGACTGAAGCAACTTAGCAGCAGCAGCAGACTTGTGAAAGTGAACATCTATTTGTTTTATTTAACAACTGTATTTTCTCCTCAAAAGATGGATTTGTTCATGAGTTTTATCACCTATAATAAGGAAAAAAACCACACCCATTTCCTATAATAAGCTTCCAACTCTACTCTCCCACTGGCTACCATTAAAAGGATCAAAGACATCACATTACACCCAAGTCATCAGGTCAGAAATTTTAAGCAGCTCCACACTGCCCCCTACCTCACAGTTCTTCCGAGTTTGCTGTGAGCTTAGCCTGAAACCTTCAAATCTAGCTTCATCACATTACACTCCTATTTCATACATTTTAAAGCAACACGTAAGACAAGAGAACAAAAAAAAAAAAAACACAGATGAAATATTTAATAAATCTGCATGCAAGCTGTCATACTTGACTTTTTACCTTGCCATAGCAGAGATTTTCCACCCATCTTAAATGTACACAAGCACAAAGCGGTCTTGCTCACCTTTGTCGACCACACTGCATCACTTGTAATCAACCCTTTTTCTTCATCACCTTCAGTTCTGCTTCCTGATTTGCCACTTGAGGTACCTGACGCCTCCATTGAGTAAGCAAAAGGGTCTGAATTTTTTGCTGGATTCTTCCTCCTCTGGCCCGATAATCAGCTAGCATTCTCCCCAAGCTCTGGCTGTCCCCCAGGTGCTCAGCAATTCTGGTGCTCACGAGCTCATGCGAGGGCAGGACTTGAATGGACTTGGCCTGAACACTTCCATTCATGCCCTGAAGGCCAGAGAGATCCCTAAGCATCTGTTTCTTCCGCCTGCTCTCCATTTCCTTGAACTCCTTATTGAGGAGAGGAGACCAGTAAACCTGCTCCGCAAAATAATCTCGGGTAGAGCATCTCATGCCCTTATCAGTTAAAAGGAAGGGCTCCCGGAATGTGATGACTGGCGAAATGCAGAGGATCACATCTTTCAACTCTTGCTTAAAGGTCAAAGAATCAGTCTTCCGTTTATCTTCAGAAGAGGTAACTTCTTCGGTAACATACAGGCCGGTGTCATCCTGCAGAGGGTCTCTAAAGGCTCTCATCTGGCTTGCAGTATCCGGAAGCTCCTCTGTTTGCTGCAAAGCCTCTGGCTGCTCACTGCCTATGGCATCCTGTTGGTCATCCACATGGAGCGGCAGCAATGACTCTGGTACTGATGGAAAGAGAGCGCAGGGGGCACCCATCGGGCAAGCTGCTGGGGCATGCTCTTGAGGCTTCAAAGAGGCAACATCCTGTGGCACGCTCTTATTTTCCTGGTCACCCTTCTCAAATAGAATCCTTGATTCTAGCAAACTGCCATCATCAGAAGGCAGAAAATCTGGGGGAAGTCAGGCTCCCGGGGAGGGGACTTCCGCTGAATGGCTCCTGTGCAGCCCCTTCATCCTCCTGTCCCTCAATCAGAGAATGGAAGGAAGGGTTTTGCGTTAATGTTGGAGGCATAGCAAATTCATCCATAAGGAAGGAGATTTCTAGTTGAGAATGATAAGCTACACAGATCATAAATATTAAGATCTCCTTAACTCGAGCCAGCTCATAATCAGAGCCTCCTCTAAGCTTGATTGTACAGCCCAGGTGCTGTGGACAGCCTTCAAAAAACATCAGTGTTTTGGTTTGTTCTACAAATAAACAAACAAAGTTAAGAAGGTTTAGGTGGCAATCCAGAAGTCTAGACAGAATTAGTTCATTATCTTAACATCTACCAGATAAAAACTCTTAAGTAAGACCACAGTTGTATGCTAATAGCCATTTCCTACTATTAATGTATCAACATTGTCGTTCTGATGAGTTTATTCATTTCCTCAGATCCCCCATTTCAGGTATATCTACACTAAAGGTCACTCACCATTAGGCAACTGAAACATCTGCATGTAAAATCTGTGACAGGTGCCCAGGTGGGGTTTGGTAAGCAGCTGGTCCATTGACATCACCAAATCACCTTGGGTCATCCGGCTAACTCGTTCTAAAACTTGCTAGAACACAGAACAACATCATATTACAAAATTAAAGAAGAATAAAATTTTAGTAAATTTTACATGGAAAAATAATAGAAACATTTGAAAATGCCCTCACCAAAAAAAAAAAAAAAAAAAGAAAATGCCCTATTTTCTTTCAAAATGAATTTCCTTGATTTTAGTAATTATATGACTTTTACTGATTCTAGATAAGTCTACACTTAGCAATCAATATGTGCTTACTAAAATAAACCATACTCACATTAATAATATCAAAAGACATTTAAGTATTATTCATTGGCACAAGATACTGATTCAGCGGTGGTGGGTGGGGAATTTCCACAACTGACCTCCATACTAAAGAAGGCAATTTTTCAAGGGAGAGAAAATTTTCTGCTTTGTATGATTCCCCCAAACAAAATGACGCCTCTACAAAGACTACTTAATAACTAATGTCAACTACACCTATGGTTTGGTAGACACTTATAATGAGTGTTACATAACTCATTATGTATGAGTGCTACATTAATTATACTTTCTTCGAGCCTGAGATCCTCCAGTCTTAAATAAGGAAAGCGCTGCCGTCCCTGTGCTTTCAATATGTACAGTACAGCTAAGAAATAATCAAAGAACACTGTATATCTACCACACATGCATATAAATTTACAAGCTGTCATTTTTAGAAATAACAGAAAAATAAGAACACTCACTGATTTTACATTAATGACCAAAGTAATGCCGTGTTCCAGCAACATGTCCTGTGCAATTCGAGATACCGTTTTCTCAACCAGAACCAGTGTGGGTCGAACATCAACTATTCGCTGAACGTAATTCTTTAGGAATTCCCTTTCCTAAGTAAGATAGATAAAAATGTTGTATGTGGTACAAATCAAGATCTAGATATGTAAAAATACTAGGGCAGTGTGACTAGTAACATCAAAGTGAGTCTTCTCCATTCACAAACCACTACTAATAGAAGTTTCCTACTAAGTAAACATTGTACTGATGTGTTAACTCATTTTTCAGGTCCTCAATCTCAGGTGAAAATATGCTAAATATCACTTACCACTGTGTGAGCAAATTAATTCAAATACAACCAAGAATACTACTTATCATTCTAAACTGCTGACTATGCTAGAAAGAGTTTCAGAAGAAACTTTCTTCTCCAACTCACTAATTTTTCTTTGAAGGACTTTGAGTTCTTAATAACTTGTAATAAAAGCCAAGAATCCAATTAGCTAGCTCTCGAAGCTTAAAAATTATAAAAATTCTCACAGCTTCCCAAATGAAAGCAACTAAGTATTTTTAATGTAATTATGGATTTCCCCTTTTACATTCTGAAACTAACCAGAATAACTCTTCTTTCAGTATTTGAATAAATAACTAACAGACACTATTTCAGCTACTTCCTAATTTCTATCTCCCAACAGATAATATTCTACCTAGAACAGTGGTAGTTACAAATTAAAACAATGTTTAATACAATTTCATGACAAAGGCTTACTCTCAAAGCAACTGAATGCTGTAAATAACAACTAGAATTTTAAAAATGTAATTAGTTAATTGCTTTATAAAATCTCTAGACTCAGGAGACAATGGAGGTGGGGACACACCTGTCACTTCTGCTCCAAATGCCCAGTGTTTTCTGAGTCAATTTTGTATTCATGGTCAGAGCCACCAGCAATGGATGAGCCTATTCCCAGTAATGAACTTGCCCTGTTATATTTCTTTTCACCTTTCTCTGTCCTACTGATAGAAACTGGACATTCTCAAATTATCCCATTATTAACAAAAAGAAATTTGTTTCCCATTTAAATTTTTTTCTTAATTTTTAACTTTTTTCTTACTTTTTTCTTAATTATTTTTATTTTCTTAATTTTTTTCTTTAGTTTTTTTCTTAATTACCTGTTTTTGGTTGCTGCACAAGGGCTTTCTGTAGTTGCGGGGGCTACTCTCTAGTTGCACTGCACGGGGCTTCTCACTGTGGGGGTTTGTCTTGTTGCACAGCTACAGGCTCTAGGCGCGTGGGCTTCGGCAGTTGCGTCACACGGGCTCTAGAGTGCAGGCTCAGTAGTTGTGGCCAACAAGCTATTCTGCAGCATGTGTAATCTTCCAGACCCACATTGGCAGGCGGATTCTCAACCACTGCAGCCCCAGGGAAGTCCCAACAAAATGAAATTCTTTTCCCTGAAATGTGTTAATCTCCTACTCTGCTTATTAAATTGCAATTTAATGACATTTTAGATTATTTTATTTGTGTAGCTTCAGTAAAGAACTAAAATAAATTCTTTTTTTTTTTTTAAGTTTCTGGCCTCCAATATAGGGATAGCAAATACATTTCCTCCAGTTCCAGCTCCATGTATGATTGTACATGAAGCGCCTTGCTAAAATTGGGGCTTGGACCAGGCTCAGCAAGGAACGAGTATTAGGAGGCAGGACAGGAAGACAGAATGGAGCAGGAGTAGACAAACAGGCCTCTGGAGCAGACCTAATGAAGACAGTATGATGCCCAGCCTAATTTTATCCTTGTCCTTTTTTCTCATTCTCCTTTTTTCACTAGCTACCTTTCAGCTTCCTCTTTGACTGGTCATGCCATGATGAGTTCCCCCACTCCAAGCAAAGGGCGGAGGGGCGGGGGGGTGTCAAATCAACTGATATTTTCTGTCAATTCAAACTAAAAACCTGAATAGGTCAGGATTTAAAGATATAATAAACTATGTTCTGAAGCACTGATGAACAAGATGCTTTGTTGCTGTTATTCAGTTGCTCAATCGTGTCCAACTTTTTGAGACTCCGTGAACTGCAGCATGCCAGGCTTCCCTGTCCTTCACTATCTCCCAAAGTTTGCTCAAACTCACATCCACTGAGTCAGTGATGCCATCCAACCATCTCATCCTCTGTCGTCCCCTTCTCCTCCCACCTTCAATCTTTCCCAGCATCAGGGTATTTTCAAATGAGTCAGTTCTTCACATCAGGTGACCAAAGTATTGGAGTTTCAGCTTCAGCATCAGTCCTTCCAATGAATGTTCAGGATTGATTTCCTTGACGATTGACTGGTTTGATTTCCTTGCTCTCCAAGGGACTCTCAAGAGTCTTCTCCAACACCACAGTTCAAAAGCATCAGTTCTTCAGTGCTCAGCCTTCTTTACGGTCCAACTTTCACATCACTACATGACCACTGGAAAAACCACAGCTTCGAGTATATGGACCTTTGTCAGCATAGTGATGTCTCTGCTTTTTAATATGCTGTCTAGATCTGTCATAGCTTCATTTTCAAGGAGCAAACATCTTAATTTCATGGCTGCAGTCACCGTTTGCAGTAACTCTAGAGCAAAAACAAAGTCACTGTTTGTCACTGTTTCCGTTGTTTCCCCATCTATTTGCCATAAAGTGACGGGACTGGATGCCATGATCTTAGCTATTTGAATGTTGAGTTTTAAGCCAGCTTTTTCACTCTCCTCTTTCACTTTCATCAAGAGGCTCTTTAGTTCCTCTTTGCTTCCTCCCATAAGAGTGGTGCCATCTGCACATCTGAAGTTATTGATATTTCTCCCCACAATCTTGATTCCAGCTTGTGCTTCTTCCAGCCTGGCATGAAACATCTTCTCCTATCTTAAAGCTTCTTTTCAGATTATGAATTTACTCAGACATCCAATTGTGTAGTAGTTTGAATGTTCTTTGGCATTGCCCTTCTTTGGGATTAGAATGAAACTGACCTTCTCCAGTCCTGTGGCCACTGCTGAGTTATCCAAATTTGTCAGCATACTGAGTGTAGCACTTTAACAGCATCATCTTAATATAATTATACAAGTTACAATTAACAAATTATATTAATTAAATCATGTTTACTAATATACATTTGCCCAGAGCATATGTGTCCAACATGAAGACTTCAGTCTATTAACCTGATCATAAAAGGGGAGTTACAGTGTATAAATATAAGGACAACTTTTGGTAACTAAATACAATTTTATATATTTTACATCTCTGCAATCAGGATGTATCTTGCAAACCATGTGGTTGTGATCTAAGTCTGTAAGTCTTCCACTGACACTGGTGAGATCATGAAAATTCCCAGCATCAAAGTAGCTCAGTTTTCCACAAACCATAACTGTGTTTCTTCTGATTCCTTATTTCAGTTCTCACTGAAAAGTCATAGTAAATCAGAGCTAGAAGAAATGGCATAAATCTGGTTGAAACCCCTCATTTTTACTGCTACCTAGCTGAATTCCAAAAAGGAAACAGTCCCAGTTAACAGAGTTCATTAAGCAACAGAGCATGGTGCCTTTCACCACAATTAAGTTTTTTCTGTGTCTGTGAATTGAGAACAAAAGTTTCCCTGGTGGCTCAGTGGTAAAGAATCCACCTGCCAATGCAACAGACATGAGTTCAGTACCGGGTCTGGGAAGATCTCACATGCCTTGGAGCATCTAAGCCTGTGCGCCACAATTACTGAGGCTGTGCTATAGAGCCCAAGAGCTGCAATTACTAAAGCTACGCAACCTAGAGCCCGTGCTCCACAACAAGAGAAGCTGCCACAATGAGAAGCCTGTGCACCATACCTAGAGTCACCCCCACTCATAACTACAGAAAAGTCCATGCAGCAACCAAGACCCAGCCAGATAAATTAATTTTTTTAAAAAAGTGACTACTCCTATCACTTGCGAAAGGGAGCTCATGAATTTCAAGTAATGCTTTTCCTAAATGTTTCTGGAACCAAATATCAAGTGTTTCTGCTATAACAGGAAAAACAAATTTCTGAAAACCTCCCATTCTGAACAACTGCAAATTAATTAATAGCATTTATGGGAGAAAAGAAGTTGGGGCAGACAACCTATGCAACTTCATATCAAGAGCACTAATAAGTGGTACCTTGACAGAGGACTTGGACAGCCCTGCCAAGCAGCTCAGCCTAGCTGGAGGTGGCCTCAAGGGAAATTTTAAATGTACAAAATCAACTGCAACAGTACAAGTAGAAATGAAGCTCCAAGCAATGAGTGCCCAAAAGCCATCCAGGACCAGAGGCTGGGTCGCCCTGGGGAGAGAGCTCTTTCAGCAGGAGCTCATTTCTAATCTCTTAAAATAGAGCTAAAGGGCGGTGTGTAAACTGCACCGAGGCTGTTCTTCCTTCCAGCTGAGGGCTATAATCCTACTAAAGCTATTCTGGGCCTCCTCACTTAAGAAAAACCACAGAGAAATGGACACAACTTCCATCTGACATCACTCCCTTTTACTGACACTTGGTGTTCTAGAAACATGTTTTCGTAGAATGGTCTGTATTAAAAAACAGGTGTTACTGCTGGAAACCTGATTAAAAATCATTAGACAAATCCTTAAAGTAAGTTCATGACCCCAGTGGGAAGAAAAAACAGGATTTGGATTTTCACCTTTTTTCAACTATTCCCCAAAAGTCACATGTTGCAATTAACACTTTGCAACTAAAAACAGTGACAAAGGCTTTGGTAAGCTTCTAAAGTATGATACATAAGAATGTCTTCTATAATACATTTTTTAATGAAACGAGAGCAATGAAGTTTGCCTATCAAATTTAACCAGCTGGAAGAAAGTATAAGAGTTGGCAAGTATCTTAGTATACAAACATTCCTCCAGATTATGGTGTCAGTAAGGAGTTCTTACCTGAAGCACAATAGGATCAATGCAAGTAAATTTGGTTTCTTCTCTGTAGAGATATTCAATGGAACACTTCAACAGAAGAATTTTGGGGTTTTTAATAGAAGAATTCATCTAAAATATAAATGAACAGTTCGCTAAAACTTTGAAAGTTTGCAATTTATAGACCTCCTTTAATCACAACTCTATTCCCTCATTATATTCAGATTAAAATACTCTCATTTATTTTGTGCTATTCTTATTTTTTTTCAAAGCAAATAATTAAAGCCTTGCAAAGTTCTTTAAAAACTGGCTTCTTTTTCACTAATGCTATTTTACCCAATTTTCTATACTCTTAACAATCTTTTTTTATTCTCTAATGTTTTTAAGAAAAGTTATCACACCCTCGGTAGGAGGGATAGGGACTTAAATGATAGGTTACTTGATAAACTCCCAGAGATTAGCAATTCTAAAAGCAGAATTTAACTTTTCTAAGATTCAGGAAAACAGAGGAGGGAGCAAGGAATTAAAACATCTGCTGAACACATTTTTGATGGAATAAATTTCCAACAGTCGTAAATTCACAAGCCAAACTGGGAAACAAGAAGTTAACAACAGAAAACCTTAAAGCACATCCAGAAATAGAGACTCAAATAATATACCCTAACCACACAACTAAAGCCAGAGGCAGAGGAGTCTGTATCCTGCAACAGAAGTTTCCATCTGACCAAACTTATTAGCAGGGCTTTTTAGTAACTACAAATTAAAGACTATCTCTAAACATGGTCATTGGGGCCAGACATTCATTCACGCATATGTGACCACCACATGCACGTAACAAGTTTTTAATTCTGGAGATGAGCACAATATACCTACCTCTGAATTCAACAAACATCATTTAATCTGATTTAAAGTACTACTTTGATGGGTACAGTGCTGTTTTAATAAGACTATGTAGAAATATGGACTTTGGATCATTGCTATGAAATAATATCAAATTCAAACATAATTTTATTTATCTATGGTCACTAATACTTTTCAGGAAGTTTAATACCTTATAAAAACATATTATTATTCTCAGCTCAGAAAAGAGTGAAAACTGACTATAGTTTATGCATTCAGTTGCTCAAGCTTGAAATTTGCCTGAGCTCTCACTGTAACCAAACCAATAGTACCAGAGATGAGCCCAGGTGTCTCTATTTTTAACACATTCTCTTAGTGATTCTGAAGCACAGCAAGGTCTGAGAACACTGTTAAGGATCATCAGTTTCTCTAAAAGTGAGAACCAGTAAACAAATAAACAACACTGGAAACACCCAGGGTGACTCCATTAAAAGTCCCACCCAAATGCAAATTGGTGCAGCCACTATGGAAAGCAGCACAGAATTTCCTTAAAAAATAAAAACAGAGCTACCATATCATCCTGCAATTGCACTCCTGGGCAGACATCCATAGAAAAACTCCAATGTGAAAAAAATACATGCACCCCAATGCTCACAGAAGCACTATTTACAATAGCCAAGACATAGAAGCCGTCTAAATGTCCATCCACAGATGAATGGATAAAGATGTAGTAAATACACACACACACACAGAGGAATACTACTCCTCCATAAAAATGAATGAAATCATGACATTTACAGCAATAAGGATGGACCTAGAGATTATCATACTAACCAAGTAAAAGACAAGTATCATATGATATCACTTCTATGTGGGATCTAAAATATGATAAGAATGAGCTTGTTTAAAACAGAAAGAGATTGACAGACACAGAAAACAAACTTATGGTTACCAAAGTGGAAAGTGTAGCATGGGGGGCAGGGATAAATTAGGAGTTTGGAAATGGCAGCCACTGTGTATAAAACAAACAAACAACAAGATCCTGCAGTACTGTACAGGGAACTATGTTCAATATCTTATAATAAACTTAATGGAAAATATGAAAAGAATACATATATATGCATATACCTATAACTGAATCACTTTGCTATATACCAGAAACACACTATTAATTAACTATACTTCATTAAAATAAAATTTCATTTAATTAAAAAGTAGTCCCACCCTTCCTCTACCCATCCCCCATTCTCACTCCCTTAAAACTACTAAATGAGAATTTCTAAGGTTTGGGCTTAGGAATCTACATTTTTAATAAGGTCCTGATACACATTACATTTGCTAACCAGTAGCCTTCAGAATAAAGTGAGACAAAGCTCTCATCTGCTTCCTCCGGCCTCATTTCCTACCAGTTCCTGGCACCTTCTGGCACCTCAGGATCTCAGATTTTCCTTAGTCCAAGGGGTTATTTTCCCATCTCTCTGTGTTGGTGCTAGAAAGAGGCCTCACAGCTGAAGGTACAGAGAAAGATACAGAATTCCAGTCATAATTCTGAGTTCAGCCCTATGAGGAAGAGTTTTTAGATGGTAGGCCTCTGGAAGAATTCTGGTCTGCTAGAAAATCTTTTATCCTTGAGATGTGGCAGGGTCAAGGAAGAGATGACACCAGCATCGTCTCAGCCTGCTGACTGGGAAGCCTTCTGTCTGATGAGTTCTCACTGTCCAAGTCCCTGTCATCATCAGCTCTGGGAGACTCTCCCGAACCCCCAAATTTTACTGCTAGTCACTCCTCCCTGTCCAATCTCCTTTCCCTCCATGGTGAGGGCACCCTTAGCCTGTTGGCTTGGCATACAGTCATAGTTTGCTGAACTTCAATGTTGAACTGAATCACATTACCTTTTTATGTGCAATATTCTTGGTGCAAACAAATCCATTGACAACCACAGAATCAAACTTCTTTCCACCTGGGATCTAATGAAACGATTAAGAAAACAATACAATTCTATATACATCTTTAGAATGCAGTCAAATGAATTATATAAGTATTTATTTCCACTTTTTGTTTTCACTATTATGTAACCAAATAAGAACAAAAAGTTCTAGGATGCATTTCTTCCTTTCAACCAATAATTAATGGCACCTCTCTACAATCATCAACTCTCTAACATACTATCTGGTACTCTAGAACACCCATTTGACCAAACAAATTAATGCCAGATTGTCAATTAAAACCACTATTAAGTTAATCATAGGCAAAAAATATAGGCAAAACTCCACTACTCTCTAAATAAAACAATTACCCACTGCTTTTCCTCAGAACAGTAACAGCCGTGTGTGAAGAAAGGCCTTCTTATAGATGACACATCAAGAAGAGGGAAGTAGGAAAGTCTGGGTTCCCAACTCACTGCAAGCCCAACTTACCCCCGCCCCCACTCATCTCTCACTTCCTAAGAGTGGCTTTCATGACCTTTAAGTGCACTGCTACCAAATAGGACAGAAAAACTTCCCTCTCCTCACCAAGCATCCTTCCTGGCAACAACCCTTTCAGATTACCATTAAGAGACAAATTACTATTGGGCCCATCTCATGAATGCCGAACATGAGGAAAACATTGACGGAGCTCACTTTTTTGATGTGGACAAACTGGCGGATATCCATGTCATCATCCCGGTTCTTGACGTCAGGTCGGACTGTCTGAACAACCTGGCAGACCAGGGATACGATGATGTCCCTCCAAGACGTTGACAATGACTCACTATGGAGCAACTGTTGGAGCAGCGCCATCATGTGGTTATGATTAGCTGAACTACAAAAATGGTACAGGAAAGACGTTTGCACAGTTAATACTGCCAGAGACAACAGCTCTGAAGATGTAACACAGTCTACAAAGAGATCAGCACATGACTTAATGGCTTACAGGTAAGATCTTCTTGGTCATTTTATTCTTTCAGCATATCTGCACCTTAATGCTTTTTCATATAAAGAAAATCTGTGAATATCTTCAATTAAGATAACCCATTTAAGGGAGGTTCGAGAGGGAAGAGATATGTGCATACTTGTAGCTGATTCATGATGTTGTATAGCAGAAACTAATACAACACTGTAAAGCAATTATCCTCCAATTAAAAAATTGAAAAATAAATAAAACAAAAAGTCTATGGGTTTGATAAAAAAAAAAGTCCAATTTAATTCAATTCAACTTTAACACATAAATAACAATGAGGATAGACAAGCACAATTAGGACGCTCTGCTTTATTAGAAGTTTCACCAGAACAGGCTTTACTTCCTAAGTAATGTTAGCATTTTTGACCTTATAAGGAAGAACTATACAAATGACTATCAAGTCACTTAAGATTAGAAAAATGGAGAATTAAAATGAATAAGCTCACTGCCTTACAGCAACCTCTCCATAGCTTGTTTCTCTCCATTCTCCTCCCTCAGCAGCTCCAGGTTGTTATGATGCCAGCCCAAAGGAGTGAATGGCAGTTCTTTGGATTTTTCCTCAACTCGACGGTTAAATAAGGATTCTAAGTGTAAAATAAGAAATTATATTCATTGTCAAGTTTTATACCATCTACTCAGAGATTTAGAAATCACCAACTTATCTTTTTAAAATTTTTAAGTTAGCCAATTCAAATTATTGATGTAAAAAAGGACATGTTTAAATTCATAGATAAAAAAATTAAGTCTGAGTTAGAAAGTCAACATTCTCAACAGCCAAAATCAGAGACAGAAGTGTAAAGAGAAAATTTACATAAGCAACCAGGGCTCTCAAGAAAGTAACTATAAATACGGCTTTTGAAAAGCAAATGAAATGAGATTTGTTTACAGTCTTTTTAGTTATTTGGGGATATTAAGAAAGAGGTGGTTAATTTTCCATATAAAATCACAAACTGAACACAGCATTCAACAGAAATCAGCATGCAAGGAGAACTTGTGATAGTGTGGGTGCTGAGAAAAGCTCAGCTTTGATTCCTCTGAACCAGGATATGACAGTCTAGAAAGTCTACTCAAACAATCCTTTCAGTGTTTCTTTTTCAATACTAGAACAAAAAGGCTTTCTTCATAACTGGCAAAACTTTTACAAGTCAGACCAAAAAATTAACTGTGAAGAAATCAAAACATGGTAAATAATAATTTATATAAAATTTTATAAATGATCAAAACAAAAAAATAGGTAATACTAAATGCTTTGCAAAAAAGATGCTCATTAAATAACTTCTGAAACTGTTACTGAATAAATGGAAAGAAAAGAGGTAAAAATTCTCTAGTCTTTCCCCTCTTAAAGCAAACTGAACAAATGACAAAAAACCTTCAACTAAACAGTCCAGCAGCCTCCAGAGTAAAGAAAGCCAGTGTCCGTGACAAGTGAGGTACAAGAACAGCACATTTCAATTATGTAAACCCATGGTCTATAAGCATCTGGTTGAACCTTGAAGGTGAATTTAGAAATAAGTTGTGACACTATCTGTCAGCAGCTGCCGTTGTACCAGCTCGCCCTACCTTCTCTCTTTTATGTGAAACCCTCCCATTATCTGAGGCCTAAGCTATAGCATGATATGGACCAAATAAGTGTGTCTTCGCTCCACAGCAAGCTAAATAGGGGTGGGGTTAGGAAAGGTTTGTATTCTTCTGTACTTCCTTTCGTCCCCAAGGAAATGATAAGCAGAATTAGTTTTTATTTCCTTCAGTCCACTTGTCCAAATCCAGAGAGCAAGCAGCATCCTCAATTAGATAAGATCTGCCTGTGGCTTTTTGATAAGCTTGACAATCACTTGATATGTCTATCAATACTTAACATTATATTCATGATACAGAAAAGCATTTTCGTGATATAGAAAAGCCTTTAAATGAATAAAATTCAAAATCTAGGTAAAGACTTTTAAACAATTATTTTTCAGATCAGATTTGTATTTTTGGTTCTCAGCAGTCTCAAGGCTACTACACATATTGAAAAACTGTGTTCCTGTGGTACTAAAATAATATAATGCATTGTCAGTACTCACTCAGTGCCAATCAGTATCCTGGGCCCACAGTGTATCTCCATGAACAAGAGACACCATCCCATGTACAGTTTTTGATAAAATTACCTTTGATGAAGGCGTCACTTATTGATAGCTGTTGTCCTCCATTGTCAGAAATCAAATACTCTGCATGCCAGGGAGAGAACAGAGAGAGGAGGAAGGAAAGGAGAAGCCTATGACTATAAAAGGCTAGCATAATTATACAGAAAACACACCCACACACAAAGTATTACTCACACTAAACCCATCACAGCCAAGTCACGGAAACTTTAGGCTAAAATATCAGTTTATAACTTGTTCTGCACACTTCATACTAAACTTGACAGACCTAATAACTCAACAGAGCCATGAGACAGCAATGACAGATAATCTTTTTAACAGATCATTTTTCCCTTATCAAAGCTGAACTGCTGTATGAAAACTGAGGTCTGTCACAGATTTACGTGACAAGCCTAAAAAGTTACACTCTTTTTCTCATCCATAGCCATATGACAAATAATGAGTTCAGACAGAGAACACATTGCATAAAAAAAATGTGGTGTTTTTTGAATTTCAAAATATAAGCTATAAAACAAATTAATATAAAAATATAATGGAAGGGAATTAAGATATAATTCACAAGGATTATACTAGTTTTTAATTTCAGTTTTAATGTTTCAAAAATTCTAACCAAACACTTCCAAATAGTTGCTGAAATATAACTTCTGAACACACTCAATGTGTTCAAAACTTTTAGAATGTTAAATATTACAAGTGAAACTTATTCTTTACTTTCGCATGACCTTTCCTCTAGGTCTGTAACCAAGCACAGCTCAAATGAGGTTCTTTCTACCGTGCAAATTTAACCACAATGCATTTTAAGTCCTTTAAGGTAAAGGTGATCCACAAAATTCTTTTCAAGTAGATCTCATTTATAAACAAAAGAGCTTTAAAGTCAATGTGTTTATAAGCCAATACACTCATCCTTCAAAACAAGAGCAGAGAAAAAAAAATTTAGCAAGTTCAAGTGTGCCATGCCAAATACAATATAATCAAGTACGTAGACCAGTGAAAACAGATATTATACTTTATTTCTATACCTCCCTCACAGAAATTAATAATGCCAATGCCTGTTTATCCAACTAAAATACAGAGCCTTTAGAAGCTTTACTCTTCAGTCTAAAGAATATATATGTGTGTATATATATATAATATATATATACATATATAATTTCAAAAGCAATAGATTTTCCCCATTTTATTATGAAAAAACTTTAAACATACAGAAAACCCTATATATCCTCCACCGAGACTGAACAATTGTTAATGACCTGCCATATCTGATTTCTCTGTGTGCCTTTTCCCCAGACCATTTGAAGTTACACGTATCATGACATTTCACCACTAATACTGCAGCATGAATCTCTTAAAAAATAAAGCATTCTTCTCTAGGGCCATAATATTTACACACTTAAGAAAACTGACAATTTCTTAATATCATCATATTAGTCCATGTTCAAGTTTATGTTTCCAAAATGCTTTAATAAATTTTTTTTTCCCTCAAACCTGGATCCATTAAGGTTCATACATTACATTCTCCTCATTTTCTCTTCATCTAAAGCAGACCTTCTACCTTTCTCTTTCTCCTGATATTGAATTTTGAAAGAACTCAGGCCAAATGTCACATTCTGGATTTGATTGACTGTCTCCTCACGGTGCTGTTTAACTTGATCTTATACCCCCATGTTTCCCTATAAATGTGGAGTTAGTCTAGGGGTTTGAGGAAGTCATGCTTTTCATTTTCTTTTCTAGGTACTACTTACTAACTTTCCAAGAATAGTTCAGAATCCTGCTTCCAACACAATAAAATATATTTTAACTGCATAGCTCTCCATAACAAATAGTGAGAAATTAATCAAACCAGAAGAGCACACTGACTCAGTTTTACAAGTTTCTGAAAATGAGTTAGCTTATGTAATACAAAAAGAGCATCTTTTAAGCACAGATACTTACAAATTTTAAAAATTCATATTTCCTCAGTGTTAAAAGGCAGAGAATGATCCTTAAGATGTAACAATTTTAGTAACCATTAATTTTAATGGAAAGATAAGAATCACCCATTCTCATTTGTATTTAAGAGAAATGAAAACTAGACACGGGAAATTTATTATTCTTTCATTTTCTGAACTAGATCATTCTGATGACTTTAGTTTCTGGTAACCAGTGTTCCTCTTAATTACAATGTAGAAAAAAACAATTTATTATGTCTCAACTTCACAAAAGAGAAAAAAAATAATTCTTGTTATTATGCTAAAAGCTAACGAGAGATAAGTGTGAAAGCCAGAAACATTTACTAAGGGGTAAAAGTTCTCAAATCACAGGCTCTCTGAAGTCAATACTAAAAAAGAAGGTAATTATTCTGGAATGTGTATGTGTACACACATATATGGGCTTCCCTGGTGGCTCAGACGGTAAAGAATCCACCTGCAATGTAGGAAACCTGGGTTCAATCTGGAATATTACTCAGCCATGAAAAAAGAATGAAATCTTTCTATTTGTGAAAACATAGGTTGACCTAGAGAGTATTATGATAGGTGTAGCTAAGTCAGAGAAATACAAATACTGTATATTTCCCTTATATGTGGAGTCTAAAAACAAAACAAATGAATAAACAGAACAGAAACAGAGTTATATATACAGAGACCAAACAAGTGGTTGCCAGAGAGGAGGAAAGTGGAAGAAGGGAAGAACTAGGTGAGGGAACAAACTTACAGTTGCAAAAGAACTAAGTCATGGATATGAAATGTATCATGTGGGGAATATATTCAATTAACTGTGTAATATCTTTATATGGTAACATACCATACTGAACTGGCAATCATTTCAAAATGTATAGAAAGATGGAATAACTATTGATCAATTATACTTCAAAAACAAACTCAGAAAAAGAGATAAGATTGGTGGTTACTAGAGGAAGGGCGTGGGGGAAGGGGGAGTGGATGAAGGCAGTGAAGAGGCACAAACTTTCAATACCAGGGATGTAATATATCACAATAAATATAATCTACAGAGCTGCATATCATATGTGAAAATGTTTTAAGAGTAAATCCTAAGAGTTCTCATCATAAAGAAAAAGGTTTTTTCTATTTCTTTGATCTCGTATCTATGTGAGATGATAGATGTTCACTAAACTTATACTGTGATGAAGTGAAGTCACTCAGTCGTGTCTGACTCTTTGCAACCCCATGGACTGTTACCTACAAGGCTCCTCTGTCCATGGAATTTTCCAAGCAGGAGTACTGGAGTGTGTTGCCATTTCCTTCTCCAGGGGATCTTCCCGAGCCAGGGATCGAGCTCGGGCTGCCCGCACTGCAGGCAGACGCTTTACCATTTGAGCCATCAGTTCAGTTCAGTTGCTCAGTCGTGTCCGACTCTTTGTGACCCCATGAATCGCAGCACAACAGGCCTCCCTGTCCATCACCAACTCCCAGAGTTCACTCAGACTCACATCCATCGAGTCAGTGATGCCATCCAGCCATCTCATCCTCGGTCATCCCCTTCTCCTCCTGCCCCCAATCCCTCCCAGCATCAGAGTCTTTTCCAATGAGTCGTAAAAGTACTGGAGTTTCAGCTTCAGCATCATTCCCTCTGAAGAAATCCCAGGGCTCATCTCCTTCAGAATGGACTGGTTGGATCTCCTTGCAGTCCAAGGGACTCTCAAGAGTTTTCTCCAACACCACAGTTCAAAAGCATCAATTCTTCGGCACTCAGCTTTCTTCACAGACCAACTCTCACATCCATACATGAACACTGGAAAGACCATAGACTTGACTAGATGGACCTTTGTTGGCGAGGTAATATCTCTGCTTTTCAATATGCTATCTAGGTTGGTCATAACTTTTCTTCTAAGGAGTAAGTGTCTTTTCATTTCATGGCTGCAAGTCACCATCTGCAGCCACCATCTGCAGTGATTTTGGAGCCCCCAAAATAAAGTCTGACACTGTTTCCACTGTTTCCCCATCTCTTTCCCATGAAGTGATAGGACCAGATGCCATGATCTTCGTTTTCTGAATGTTGAGCTTTAAGGCAACTTTTTCACTCTCCTCTTTCACTTTCATCAAGAGGCTTTTAGTTCCTCTTCACTTTCTGCCATAAGGGTGGTCCATACTGTACACCTTAAAATTATATAATGCTTTTTGTCAATTATATCTCAATAAAACTAGGGGGAGTAACAACAACCAGGCACTCTCCATCTCCTCATTATCTTGGATTTCACTTCTTCTTAGCAGTGAGTGTTCTTTCTTATCTTGACAGAAGTTAAAAAAAATCTTCAGTTAATATATCAACTTCCCCAAATAACTGACCTAACTTTTCTTTCTTTGCATCACAATTTTAAAAATCTTTTCCAAGATATCCTTGACATTTCCTGCAGTCTTCAGTACAATCTGGACTTCTGCTAACCTGCCACTTTTTTGAAAGCACTGACCCTCTTTCAGACTGATCCTCATATGAAGGCTAACTCACAATTTTTGTAGAAAAAATTTTTTTCAAAGGTTGAGGTCAGAAAATTGCCAGAGGAGTTGTGACAGTTTTCCAACTGCTGGTGCTTTCCCTTTCATTTTCCTTAGAGATGCAATTTGAGGGAGCACTGTCAAAACATCAGTGGGGCTTTCTATTTCATTCTTCTCCTAACATTATGAAGTTGAGTTTCCTAAAGCAAATGCTTGACTGGGCTCAGCAGCTCACTTTTTGCTATTATGAATTTCATGATGTCAGGTCACCTTCTTCATGATTTCAAAAAGCGTCTTAACTTTCCAAGAGATGAAATCATCAACAAGTCAAAAATGTATTTCATAACTCTACTTTCAGCACAATGAAATTGCCACCAACTACGTCCAGGAAATAGATACCTCTATCATGACAGATCATGCCACCTCTGAACCACATCTGTCATTCATATGACAAAAATCCAAATCCTCCACATGACCAACGTCTATAGTTAATTCTCACCCAAGTGCCCAGTCTCCTTCAATGTCCTTTCATACTCACCCATGTTCACCACCACTTCTCCAATTTCTTCTTTGAGGATTCTGATAAAGATGTGTATCATACTCATGTTCAGTGCTAGTCAGGTCTCTCCTTTTCTTAAATAAACCTAAACTGGCTTTTAATTATATCCGACAAAGTAAGCCTCATCACACATTTTAAAAAAAAAAAAAAGCATTTCTTTTCTGCATACTGCTATGTTCAATTTTAGTAATGGCTTAACCGTATTTTTCCTTTTATACCAAATCTCCTTTGAATTATGATTTTTGAGTCAGTAGACTAAAACCTCAAATAGAACAGCTAAAAGAATGATTTTTTTGTTGTTGTTTTAGAGAAGAAAACTTTTTACAAATACAGCATGTATACAACAAGCATTTTAAGTAATAAAGATGCTTTGGAATGTATGAATGTTTCTCGCCAGTCTAGTTCAAGCACCTGGAAAGGTTTAGTGAAACACTACGCTACTGGGTAACAGCATAAGCAAAGAGGCTGTAAAATATTAAATGAAAAATAGAAATGAATAGAGCAGAACATCCATGTTATAGTGCAAAGAAATGCCACCTTGGAAGTTGCACATTATGCTAAGGGAAAAGCAGTCTGATGCTATTCCCTTTAATGACTAAAAGCTTTAAGCTGGGTGTGGTGGTACTAAGGGAGGCAACAAGAAATGAAAGGAACTGGAACCAACCAAAAAAAAAAAAAACATGTGGAGAAGAGGTGTGGGAAAAATGAGAAAGGGTGGACCCAAAACCCCATAGCAAATCCCCTCAGCCACGGGGACAGAGGAAGCAAGAAGGACAGGCCGGATGAGATCCACGGCCCAACTCTCCAGCCTGTGTTCAGATTCCAGGTGGTGACTCCCTCCTACCTTTTTTGGTCAGCAGGGTGAGGGGGCACATGTGGGTACTTGGAGGGCTTCTTGATATGGAAGTTCACGTTGTCCAGCTCCACGTTCAGGCTGATGGAAGCGGCTGAGTCACTGTCCACTGTGGACTGGAAACTGCTGACTGATGTGCGCTTGCTAGGACTGGCAGAATCTTTTAGTGTTGGGGAGGGGAAAGAAATATAGGGAGAGGAGGGGAGTAAAAACGGGTTTCATCAGGGTATTGGAGGAAAGGAGAAAAATGGTTTTTTTTTAATATACAAGCCCAATGTGCAATACCAAAATGGATACAGTATTTTCATGTGTTGATACTTCTGTGTAGACTTAATAAAATTTGAACCAGTTAAATATAAAATGAATTTTTAAAATAAAGAAATATATTGGAGGTTCTGCAGAGAGAAGGCCTGATACCATAGCGAAGAGGTGAGAAAGTTGTCTACTGCAATATTATTAGCTCAGAGTTATTTTTAAGCTGCTGCAAACTAAAGACTACAGCGAAATCTGAAAACATCAGTGATTTAACAAATTGCTTTCTTAAGAAAATACTCTATCTAGGACAATGATTGCTATCAGATGTTCTTTACATTTAGCTGAAGCCATAAAACTTAATAGTAGGATTATTCCAACTAAATAAACAAAACACTGTATCATACATACACGTTAATGATTCATAAAAACTAAAACGTCAGAAAGTGAAACTCACTAGTCAAATTATCGTCACCTTCTTCAGCTATCTGCTCAGTGTCACTGTCATCAAACTTGATGTCTTTAAACCAGGATGGCTCAGAATGTCCTTCCACAGAGTTCACTGAGTCACTGTCTGGAGAAGGGGTCTCGGAAAATTCTGTACTCTGAAAGAGTCAAGACAGAATCCAAGCAATTGACCCACAATGGCAACAATGTTGAGGCTGTCACACCACAAATAAATTCCAGCTTAATATTTGTATAAGGCTAACCACTGAATACATTAAATAAGCAAATCAGTAGAAACTTTAAGTTGTAAGCCAGCATCATAACTGGCAATTCCACTCTTAAAACTATAATATTCATGAATCAGCAGGCTAAAAGGCAGCAAATTATGACCAAACATATTATACAGATTTTATAGTGTTTCATTTCTTTTATTCCTGATGGTGAAGATGGCTTAGAATTTATCATAACCCTGTGCCAACACTAGGAAACAACTTGCAAAACTGTTAGATTTTCAGACATAACACCACCAGTCTTTGGGATCATCCATCTTTTCTACCCAATCATTTTCCAACTTTAGTTCACAAAGGTGTTACAGGGTATTATTTTATCAAACTAATATAAACAAAAGTTTATGTTAAAGTTTTTAAAACTTCTAAGTATGTGATTTCCATGTTCCTAATCAAACTAAAAAACAGAAAAGAAAAAATATTCACCATTTTATCAGTTATACAATTTAATACTGCTACGGAATCAAAATCTATTGCAACAGTAACATTAAATTTGTTAATGATTTTATTACATATACTTCCTCTTAATCCAAAAAAAAAACCAGACATAATAAAATTAAAAACCACTGAGGGTAAATGACACTACAAAGTCAAGCTTAAGAAAAGCTGCTGCTGCTATTGCTGCTGCTGCTGCTAAGTCACTTCAGTCGTATCTGACTCTGTGCTACCCCAGAGATGACAGCCCACCAGGCTCCCCGTCCCTGGGATTCTCCAGGCAAGAACACTGGAGTGGGTTGCCATTTCCTTCTCCAATGCAAGCTGCACAAACTGAAAAGTTTGGGATTTCAAAGGGTTTTTCATCACAACTACCAACCAAGTAAAAATGTTAGAGCTTTCCTCAAATGGCAGAGAAAACATACTAGAAAAGGAAAAGTGTATCACTGGGTAACTCAACTACTTTTTATTCCCAGTGACGAGGAAGACTTGGTAACGACGCTCTCTGTATTCTCATTAGCCATACCACTGAACACTACCTGCAGCGGCCTGTACAGCGCATACTCATCCCTGAAGAGCTGGTCGTGGTGACTGACACAATCCAGCCAACGTCCATCCACCATTGCCTGTCCAATTGCAATAGCCTGTGCCCTGAATCAAGACCAGAGAAAACAAAACTTTTAAGAGAATAATTTTACAAGATGAGACACAAACTGAATTTATTTTCTATTCTAATCAGAGTTGGAACTTCAAACAGTCCTTGGATAGGTGAGGGAAAAACAAGGGCAATTTTAAGCTTAATTAAAAGATTTTCTCAAGTACCATGGTAAAGAGGAACCTACAGAGAAGGCAGAACCAACAAGACCTAATTTCAATTACACAAACATCAATAAGTACTCAAGGCAAGCATCATTAGTTCAGTTCAGTCACTCAGCCATGTCCAACTCTTTGCGACCCAATGGACTGCAGCACACTAGGCTTCCCTGTCCATCACCAACTCCCAGAGATTACTTTATTCATGTCCATAGAGTCGGTGATGCCATCCAGCCATCTCATCCTCTGTCGTCCCCTTCACCTGCCACCTTCAATCTTTCCCAGCATCAAGGTCTTTTTCAATGAGTCAGTTCTTCACATCAGGTAGCCAAAGTATTGGAGTTTCAGCTTCAGCATCAGTCCTTCCAATGAAAATTCAGGACTGATTTCCTTTAGGATGGACTGGTTGGATCCCCTTGCTGTCCAAGGGACTCTCAAGAGTCTTCTCCAATACCACAGTTCAAAACCATCAATTCTTCGGCCCTCAGCTTTTTTTATAATTCACTTCTCACATCCATTGATCTTAGCTTTTTCAATGTTGAGTTTTAAGCCAGCTTTTTCACTCTCCTCTTACACCTTCTTCAAGAGGCTCTTTAGCTTCTCTCTGCTTTCTGCCGTAAGGGTGGTGCCATCTGCATATCTGAGGTTATTGATGTTTTTCCCAGCAATCTTGATTCTAGCTTGTGCTTCATCCAGCCTGGCATTTCTCACAAAGTACTCTGCATATAAGTTAAATACGGCGACAATATACAGCCTTGACATACTCCTTTCCTGATTTGGAACCAGTCTGTTGTTCCATGTCTAGTTCTAACTGTGGCTTCTTGACCTGCATACAGATTTCTCAGGAGGTAGGTCAGGTGGTCTGGTATTCCCATCTCTAAGAATTTTCCACAGCTTGTGACCTACACAGTCAAAAGCTCTGGCATAGTAAATAAAGCAGAAGTAGATGTTTTTCTGGAACTCTCTTGCTTTTTCAATGATCTAACGGATGTTGACAATTTGATCTCTGGTTCCTCTGCCTTTTCTAAATCCAGCTTCAACAGTTCTGGATTGTTGAATTATGTACTGTTGAAGCCTGGCTTGGAGAATTTTCAGCATTACTTTCCTAGCATGTGAGATGAGTGCAATTGTGCAAGCACACCCCTATACTTAGTAGACGAGGATAAAAAGACTGTTGAGAACAGTATGGCTCCTGTCCTCGAGGAGCTTACAGTCTTTGAGGAGAAGACAACACCAAATATTATAGATGTAGGTATAAAACGTATATACACACACACACACACATATATATACATGAAATAGACACTAACACATTGGATTTATATGGCATTTCACAATTTATCAAAAAATTTAGTCCATATTATTTCATTTTCACAGCTTCTTCACAGGATCATATTTTCATACTTTTCTCATTGGAGCTGAGAGGTCAAGTCTCAAAGAGACTGAATAACTTCACAGAAGGCATAAAGTTAAAAAAGATACAATCCAAACTGGAAGCCAGAGCTTCACTGTTTACAGCTGTTTTTCTCTTCCACATGCTTGTTTCTTCCTGTGGGAGGAGGAGTAGCTACTCTAAACAAGCAGAAAAGCCAAGCGACACACCAGCCTGGAGGCAACAGGACCTGTCTGGTGCTTTCACACAAATGATTTGTGAGGCCAGCTAGCACACTCTAGGTGTGGCTAATGGACCCAGTTTTGAAGACAGGTTGAAAGTCCACATCAGAAACAGAAGAATCCACTGTGGCCTTAGGTTCTAGCTCTATTCCCCAATCCTGCTTAACTGCAGAGCTCTGAGTTTGGGGAACTACTGCACATTTCTTCTTTTAATAAATAAAGTAAACTGTGACCCCTATCTGGCTCCTAACATCTAATTACAACACAGAAGGGAGGAGGATTGAGTAACTAACACCCCAAACACCAAATGCAGAAATCAAACAGCATCCTACTCACAAAGAAAGCTGTTCCCTTTATGACAGGTCATTAAAAATAAATTCATAAATCTTTCTTAAGACCCATTACCTTGTAGCAATGTGTCCATTTCGGATTAGCCAGTTGACTAACTCCTTTCCTACAATGCAATTGGGGTGTGTTCTCAGCCAGTAGCGGTGATCCTGAAACTCCATTCCACTACTGTGATGGCAGATTTTCTTCCATAGGTCTTTTAACTGAACACTGTCCTGAAATCACATTATGAGCAAGCAATTACACCTGAGAAAGATACCATACCCTTTTCAGACTTTTTCCTGTGATTTTTAGACTCATGAAAGGAAACTCAATTCAGATTTCTTTGTCAGAGCTAACTTAAATGATTTAATATAAACAACACATACATGGAGAACAATTTGTACTCAGCTCATCTAATTCAAAACAACTTTTTCTCTTGGGGAAAAACTATACCAACTAATTTTTTTTTTTTTTTCAGTGAATGGCATACATTATCAGTCTCCTGAATATCTGAGCAGAAAATTTCACATCCCTCTTTGGAGACAGAACGAATAAGAAGGGAACAATCATGTTACTCTAAAGTAACTGTTTCTGTAGCTTTCACTTCATCGGATTCTCACCTATGCCCAACTTTCATCAGGGAATTACTCCTGATCAAGAACACTTCAACACTGCGCAGCATCTACAGTTTCTAATCTAAAACTTACAAAGACTGAATTCACCACCTTCCACCAAGTAGCCCCAAATAACTTTCCATTCTCATTGCCCACAGAATCAAACTTAACATCCCTCTAAACCTCTCCCAAATCATAAACTCTAATTCGGTCCATGGCAAATGCCAGGCTTATTCTCACCTCTATACCTTTTCTCACATTTTAAATAAGATTTTCTTCCTTCACTGCCCATCCAAATCCATTCGCTCCTTCAAGGTCCAGTGCAAGCCTTTCAGTTTAAAGCCTTTCCTGACTTCTCTACTACTAGTGCTCTTCCGATTTTTTATTTTTTTTTTTACTACTAAAGTATTACTTCTTTTACTATTACGGACCTGCTCATTGACCTCATTTTTACTTTCTGAATTATAAACCTGAGGCGTGAAACCATATCTTCCATTTCTTTGAGTCACTCTTATGATTGAACACAGTAGTTTACAGAGATAAATTTAATAAACTGATTACTACCTACTTAAACATATAATATTAAATGTCTAAAACGTATTCCAAATGTATGAGAAACATATCCCTAAGTTTAAGCAGCAATCTGGGATATAACTCAAAGTTAAGCTCGAGAATTTTAAATTAGTTTCTCTATTTAATTAATATGCTAACTGGCTATTTCAATTTCATTTGCCTTAAAAAAAAAAATGAGACGAAACATTCTTCATGTGCAAAACTTGCAACTGGTCAAAGATACTGGACCAGTACCAGAAG
The DNA here is from genome assembly GCA_917880005.1 of Nanger dama. Lineage (NCBI taxonomy): Eukaryota > Metazoa > Chordata > Mammalia > Artiodactyla > Bovidae > Nanger > Nanger dama. The sequence continues at coordinate 40,103,012 of CAKJTW010000004.1, forward strand.
AATTTTGCGTTCATCCTCAGTGGTCTCTGTCCGAACATATGTTCGGTTAGCCTGGGGACTGACAGGCGTCTCATATGATGGTACCATTGGAGACCCAGATCGATCCAGTGACAGATTAGTAATGCTGGCTGATCTGGAAATTGAAAACAGAAAGTGAAAACACAGTTGTAAATTTTTCATCAACAGAGAGAATTACAGTGAAAGTTCATTTTTAAACAAATGCTTACTTGCTAATGTTAGGGGCACTTTTAAAAGTAGTTATGATGGTTGTGTATGACACTATTACTGGGAAAGCTGGAAGAAGAGTATCCAGGAATTCTCTGCACTATTATTTCCAACTTCTATGTTAGTCTGCAATTATTTCAAGTTAAGTTTAAAGGAAGTCTTTATGAGAGGATTATAAGAAAAAATTATATTTGTAGTGCATATAGCAGTAATATCCCAAACAAAATAGGTACAAACTCTTCTTAAAATGATGAAAATTAGGGTGTTTTCTTTTGAACTGATGAATATAAAGCATCAGTCCAAACGCAGCTATCTCTGCATTCCTACACATACCAAAAGGAATACTGTAATTTGCCCCATCTTTTAAAACACTGTCTTGACTTTGCATTCCTCTTCTGCATTCTCCTGCTTCAGTACAACAAAACTCATCTCCAATCCTTCTTTCATTCTCTCTAGAATCCTGAACAACCCACTGAAACTGCCTATATCAATATTTATTGTTCACAGTCAAGTTTTCACTCCTCCTTTGACAGAGCAGCAGGATAACCCCCCCTTCTTTGAAATACTTTCTTCTCTTGGCTACTAAGACCACCTACTCTGCTGGCTTCCTCTGACCTTATCACTCATCTCTCCTTCCCAGTCTCCTTTTCTGGTTCCTCTTAATTTCCCCAATCTTGGTCCTTGGTCCTTACTTCCTCACTTTCCACACTTACTCTCTTGATGTTCTCACACAGGTTCATAGTTTTAAGTATGATTCACATGATAACACCACCCAAGTTTATATCTCTGACTTGAATCCCTGTCCTGAACTCTAGATTTATACATCCAACTATTTGATATCTCAGTTGGATGTCTAGAGGTATCTCAAATTCAACATGTCTAAAACTAAACTGTTCCTACTTATCTTCCCCATATCAATAAATGGCAACTCTGTCTTTTCAACTGCTCAGGCAGGAACAAGCAAAAATGTCCTCTCTTAACATTTATTTTCAAAATCATACTGGGAGCATAAGCTAGTGCAATAAGAAAAGGTAATACAGGAATACAGAATGGGAAAAAGAATTAAAACTGTCTTTCTTCACACATGACCGTCTATGTAAAAACCTAAAAAGATCAACCAAAAGACTCCCAAAATTATAACAAGGTTGCAAGATGCAAGATTAATATACAAAAGTCAGTCACTTTCCTATACCAGCAATGAACAAATGAAATTAAAAATTAAAACACACTACCATTTATATCAGCATTCCCCAAAACAAAATACTCAAGTATAAGTCTAATTATGTATAAGATCTGAAAGAAGAAAACTACAAAACTTTGATGAAAGATATCAAGAAACTAAGTAAATGGAGAAAAAGTCATTGTTCATGGAAAGGAAATTCAATATTGTCATGATATTAGTATTTCTCAACCTGATCTATGGATTCAATACAATCTCAGTCAAAATGCTAGTAAGCTGTTCTGTGGGTAATGAAAAACTGATTGTAAGGTTTATGTGTTGGGCAGAAGGCCCAAAATAGCCAACGTAATATGGAAGAACAAACAGAGGAGTGACACATCCAGCTTACAGACTGACCATAAAGCTACAGTAACAAAGACAATGCGGTGTTAGTGAAAGAATAGCCAACACCATCAGTGGGACAAAATACAGAGCCCGGAAACAGATCCACATAACACAGTCACTAATCTCTGATGAAGGAGCAAAGGCAGTTTAATGGAGCAAAGACAGTCTTTTCAAGAAATGCTGCTAGAACTGGACCTCCACATGCAAAAAAATATTAACCTAGACAGAGACCATTTTAGACCTAGACCATTCTAAAAAATTAACTCAAAATGAATCACCGATCTAAATGTAAAATGCAAAGCCAACTCCTGGAAATAACATAGGAGAAAATCCAGATGGCCTTGGGTATTGAGATGGCTTTTTAGATACAACACCAAAGCATCATCCATGAAAAAACTGATAGGCTAACGTCATTAAAATTAAAAATGATGAGCATAAATATGTCTTTTATGCTCTGCAAAAGACAACATCAAGAATTAGAAGACAAGGCACAGACTGGGAAAACACAACTGCAAAAAATTTCTTTGACAAAGGGCAGTTATCCAAAACATACAAAGAACTCCAAAAACTCAACAATAAGAAAACAACTCAGTTAAAAAGCAGGGCAAAGACCTAGACAGACACCTCACCAAAGAAGGTATACAGACAGCAAGGATGGGAGCATATGAAAACATGTTCAGCATGTCATAAGGGAAACTCACATTAGAATAGTGAGTCAGCATTATATACCTATCAGAATGGTCAAAATCCAGAATACAGATGACATCAAATACTGGCAAGGACAGGAAACAATTCACCCCCATTCACTGTTAGTATAGCTACTATGGAAAGCAGTTTCTTATAAAACTAAACATACTCTTAACTGTAGGATACAGTTATCACACTCCTTAGTATTTATCCAAATGAATGAAAAATACATCCACACTAAAACTTGCATATACATGTTTAGAGAAAACTTATTCATCGTTGCCAAAACATGGACGCAACCAAGATGTCCTTCAGTAGGTGAGTGGATGAATAAACTGTTGTAGTTCCAAACAATGGACTATTCCCCAATGCTAAAAAGAAATGAGCTATCTAGCCAAAAAAAAACCATGGAAGAAACTAAAATGCATATTGCCAAGTGAAAGAAATCAATCTGAAAAGGGTATACTGTATGATGCCAACTATGTAACATTCTAGAAAAGGAAAAACTATGAAGACAGTAAAAGATGTGTGGTTGCCATGGGTTGGGGGAGTAAGGGATCAATAAGTAGAGCACAGAGGATTTTTTAAAACACTGAAACTATTCTGATCTCTACTTCAGTGGTGAATATATGTCATTACATATTTGTTCAAACCCACAGAATATACAACACCAAGAACAAACTATAGACTTGAGTAAAACTGATGTGTCATTGTAGGTTCGTCAACTTTAACAACATATCACTCTAGTGTGGGATGTTTATTTATAATGCGGGACGTGGGGAGGGGCTATATGGAAACTCTCTGCACTTTCAAATCAATTCTGCTGTGAACCTACACTGCTCTACAAAATGAAGTTTATAAGCTTTTTTTCAAGTAAAAGATGATGATGTCTGCAACTTACTCTCAAACAGTTCAGAAAAAAAAAAAAGTAAATGGGCAAAATGTAAATTAGTGAATCCTAATGAAGAATGTATGAAAACTTATTCCACTCTATTTCTTGCAACTCTTTTACAAGTATAAAATTTTCTCAAAATAAATAAAAAATGAAGACCTACAACAGCTTCCCACTCGCTGATTAAATGCCAAAATCCTTACAATGAACAGTAACAGGTTTTACTCCTGGTACACAGGACTCCCAGTTACTCCCTGCCAGGCATGTTTCCTCTCAGGAACTAGCTGTTCCCTGTCTGCTTGGTAAACTCTCTATAAAATGTCCACACAGTTTACTCCCCCACATCCTCAAGTCTTTGCTCAGACATCATCCTCTCTGTGAGGTCTTCACTGAGCACAGTATTCAAAATTCCAACCTCCTCCCCTATTCCTTACGCTTTTGTGTGCTTTAAACTTGTCTGATTCACTGCTGCTGCTGCTGCTAAGTCGCATCAGTCATGTCGATGAGACCCCAAAGACGGCCCACCAGGCTCCTCCATCCCTGGGATTCTCCAGGCAAGAATATTGGAGTGGGCTGCTACTTCCTTCTGCAGTGCATGAAAGTGAAAAGTGAAAGTGAAGTTGCTCAGTCGTGTCCGACCCTTCCTGACTCCATGGACTGTAGCCCACCAGGCTCCTCCGTCCATGGGATTCTCCAGGCAAGAGTACTGGAGTGGGGTGCCATTGCCCCCTCCAGACATAAACCTGTTCCTGCATTATTTCGTATTTACAGACTTCAACCTTCCCCCAGGCCAGGTATCTCATAAACCTAAGCTCCCAGACATTAATAAAGTGTACAAAGCTAACTAAGGACAGTACCCTGTACAGAGAAGGCACTCTGATTTGGATGAAGAAATGCAAATTCATTCTTACTAGAAAGACACTAGAATCACATTAGCAAATGAGGTGCACCTCTTGAGGGACGGCACATTAATAACTGTATTTACTGCTATACTACAAATACCTAGTTTGCGGGCACTTATGAAGTACTTGCTGAAAGAATAAACTGTTTCCTTCGGGTTTACAACAACTTACTCACCAATTAACTTCGTAATAATGGAAAGTGTTTTCAGGGAGAGGTGTGGATGTTAGTAAAATTCTAGCAGGTTGAAAAGGAAATGAGCAGTTACAGAACAATTATAAGCAACTATCTCAAGGAATTTGGCTAAGAAAATATATTGAGAATATAGAAAACTATAGGCAAAACACAAAGGAAGGGGGGTTTGTTTCTTTTTAATAGGTAAGACCTGAGTTTGTTTAAATGCATATGGTAAGGAGTCAGCAGAGAGAAGTGGAAGATAAGGAACATTAATAGGGTGACTAATAAGAATGATCTCTGTTTCCAAGGCAAACGATTCAATATCACGATAATCCAACTCTATACCCCAACCAGTAACACTAACGAAGCTGAAGCTGAACAGTTCTATGAAGACCTACAAGACCTTGTAGAACTAACACCCAAAAGAGATGTCCTTTTCATTATACGAGACCGGAATAAAAAGTAGGAAGTCAACAAACACCTGGAGGAACAGGCAAATTTGGCCTTGGAATACAGAATGAAGCACGGCAAAGGGTAATGGAGTTTTGCCAGGAGAACGCACTGGTCATAACACTCTCTTACAACAACACAAGAGAAGACTCTACACATGGACATCACCAGATGGTCAACATCAAAATTATATTAATTATATTTTTTGCAGCCAAGATGGAGAAGTTCTATACAGTCAGCAAAAACAAGACCGGGGAGCTGACTGTGGCTCAAATCATGAACTCCTTATTGCCAAATTCAGACTGAAATTGAAGAAAGTGGAGAAAACCACTAGACCATTTGGATATGACCTAAATCAAATCCCTTATGATTATACAGTGGAAGTAATAGATTTAAGGGACTAGATCTGATAGAGTATCTGATTAACTATGGACTGAGGTTTGTGACATTGTTCAGGAGACAGGAATCAAGACCATCCCCAAGAAACAGAAATGCAAAAAAGCAAAATGGCTGTCTGGGAAGGCCTTACAAATAGCTGTGAAAAGAAGGGAAGCGAAAAGCAAAGGAGAAAAAGAGAAGATATACCCATTTGAATGCAGAGTTCCAAAGAGTAGCAAGGAAAGATAAGAAAGCCTTCCTTGGGGATCAATGCAAAGAAACAGAGGAAAAGAACAGAATGAGAAAGACTAGAGATCTCTTCAAGAAAATCAGAGATACCAAGGGAACATTTCATGCAAAGATGGGCTCAATAAAGGACAAAATGGTAGGGACCTAACAGAAGCAGAAGATATTAAGAAGAGGTGGCAAGAATAACTATACAAAAAGATCTTCACAACCCAGATAATCATGATGGTGTGATCACTCACCTAGAGCCAGACATCCTGGAATGTGAAGTCAAGTGGGCCTTAGGAAGCAACACTACAAACAAAGCTAGTGGAGGTGATGGAATTCCAGTGGAGCTATTTCAAATCCTGAAAGATGATGCTGTGAAAGTGCTGCACTCAATATGCCAGCAAATTTGGAAAACTCAGCAGTGCCCACAGGACTGGAAAAGGTCAGTTTTCATTCCAATTCCAAAGAAAGGCAATGCCAAAGAATGCTCAAACTACCGCAAAATTGCACTCATCTCACACACTAGTAAAGTAATGCTCAAAATTCTCCAAGCCAGGCTTCAGCATTAGATGAACCGTGAACTTCCAGATGTTCAAGCTGGTTTTAGAGAAGGCAGAGGAACCAGAGATCTAATTGCCAACATCCACTGGATCACTGAAAAAGCAAGAGAGTTCCAGAAAAACATCTATTTCTGCTCTATTGACTATGCCAAAGCCTTTGACTGTGTAGAGCACAATAAATTGTGGAAAATTCTGAAAGAGATGGGAATACCAGACCACCTGACCTGCCTCTAGAGAAACCTGTATGCAGGTCAGGAAGCAACAGTTGGAACTGGACATGGAACAACAGGCTGGTTCCAAATAGGAAAAGGAGTACGTCAAGGCTGTAAACTGTCACCCTGCTTATTTAACTTCTATGAAGAGTACATCATAAGAAACGCTGGGCTGCAGGAAGCACAAGCTGGAATCAAGTTTGTCGGGAGAAATATCAATAACCTCAGATATGCAGATGACACCACCCTTATGGCAGAAAATGAAAAGGGAGCTAAAGAGCCTCTTGATGAAATTGAAAGAGGAGAGTGAAAAAGTTGGCTTAAAGCTCAACATTCAGAAAACTAAGATCATGGCATCCATCCCGTTATTTCATGGGAAATAGCTGGGGAAACAGTGGAAACAGTGTCAGACTTTATTCTTCTGGGCTCCAAAATCACTGCAGATGGTGACTGCAGCCATGAAATTAAAAGATGCTTACTCCTTGGAAGGAAAGTTATGACCAACCTAGATAGCATATTAAAATGCAGAGACATTACTTTGTCAACAAAGGTCCATCTAGTCAAGGCTATGGTTTTTCCAGTAGTCATGTATGGATGTGAGAGTTGGACTGTGAAGAAAGCTGAGCGCTGAAGAACTGATGCTTTTGAACTGTGGTGTTGGAGAAAACTCTTGAGAGTCCCTTGGACTGGAAGGAGTTCCAACCAGTCCATCTTAAAGGAGATCAGTCCTGGGTGTTCATTGGAAGGACTGATGTTGAAGTTGAAACTCCAATACTGTGGCCACCTGATGTGAAGAGCTGACTCACTGGAAAAGACCCTGATGCTAGGAAAGATTGAGGGCAGGAGGAGAAGGGGGACGACAGAGGATGAGATGGTTGGATGGCATCACTGACTTGATGGACATGGGTTTGGGTGAACTCCTGGGAGTTGGTGACGGACAGGGAGGCCTGGCGTGCTGCAGTTCATGGAGTCGCAAAGAGTCTGACAAGACTGAGCGACTGAACTGAACTGAATAAGGAAGAAAAAGGGATGCCAAGCAGAATAGAAATGGAGAAGCAGGGTGAAGAGGAAAGAATGAGCTCCAACCATAATCAAGTTGATAACTGGTGCTAAGAGTTGAGTCGTCCACTTTTGTCATCTCCCCTTTGTGCCCATAGCTGAAAGTGAAGTCATCTGCTACTGAGTCAGAAGAAAGTAGGGTTGAAGACAGCAGAAAAGAGTAGAAAAGGGCCCTGTGAGAATGCAAGTGACAGCTGACTAGCTAAAAGGAGCTAAGAAAATGTACAGAAATCAATCCTATCCATTCTGTGTTTGTTCTTCTCAATACTGTAAAAAAGAAAAAACAGACATAACAGGCACAGAACACAGCGTTTTCATTTGGCAGTTCACCTATTTCGAGCAGGAGATTTCCCAGCATCCTCTTGAACAGATACAAGTCTTGTTGAAAGAGCAGTGTTTGAGGAGTCTGGATGAATTAAACTAGAAAGAAAATAGGAATATACTGAGATGACGTGAGAGTTACAGGCAAATCCAATTTCAATAGAATGCTATAACACTTAAAAGCAGGTTGTTTTCTGCAATAATGAGCTTATGGGTCATTCTTATTTTCTTCTTTCAGTTGAGGTATAAATAGGATAACTTTTGTCTTTGGGATACCACCACCAAAAGATCAATAGAGGAAGTTTATTAAGTGAGGTGTATGTGTGAGAATGTGTGTGTGTGTGCGCGTGCGTGTGTGCTCAGTCATGTCTGACTCTTTGAGACTCTACGGACTACAGCCCACCAGGCTCCTCTGTCCATGGAATTTCCCAGGCAAGAATACTAGAGTGGGTTGCCACTTCCTACTCCCAATAATCTTCCCAATCCAGGGATCAAACGTGCATCTCTTGCATCTCCTGCATTACAGGTGGATTCTTTTATCACCACACCACCTTAGAAGCCCAGAATCTTTGCAACCCCCTGGGCTGTAGCACACCAGGCTCCTCTGTTCGTGGAATTTCCTAGGCAAGAATACTGGAGTGGGTTGCCATTTCCTCTTAAAGGGGATTTTCCCAGCCCAAGGATCAAACCCACATCTCTGGCATCTCCTGCACTGCACGCAGATGTATTCTTTGCTGCTGAGCCACAGGGAAGCTCTAGTTATTAAGTATAACAGGTAGCAATAAAACTATAAAATTGGCTGAATGAGCAACTTATAGAACTCTTCACATCACATATACAAAACAGAAGTGCTCTGGGGCAGAAATCTTGAGTTCAAATATTTTATTCTTGGTCCCCATAACTAAGTGGAATAGCACTGCAGATACGTAGGTGACTATACCTTTGCCAGGCAAAATCATCCTCTAAAAATATGTTGCGGCTGGCTTTTCTACTCCCCCACAGGTGTACGGGGTTCACTCGGATCAAGTACAGACACAGAGGAAGCAGAGTCTGAAAGAGCATTCAAGTCTTCACCAATGGAATTACTATCCGTGGAATGAGCATAACTTAAGGCTATTTTTCTACAGTATGTACAGGCTCGGAGGTCCCCTAGGAGTGAAAAAAAAAAAAAGAAGAAAAAGAAAACTTATTAGACAATAACCAACATATCTACTTACCAGAACTATTAAACCCTCGGCTTAATAGTTAATCTAGTAACAGGGAACCATCTTCAAGGAAAGACTACCAAAGAAGACCTTTTTTAAAAGTGAAGTAACTTTGTTAGCTCTGTTATATATTTTAACACCAAAGGGGGTGGGAGGGAGGTTTAAAAGGGAGGGGAAATATGTCTACATATAACTGGTTAACTTCATTGTACAGCTGGAACTAATATAACATTCTGAAACAACTGCACCCCAATTAAAAAATGAAAGAAAAGCAACAAGAAGAGCAAATATGTGGGTAAATAAGCATTTACCATATAAAATAATGAAAAAAACTTTGAAAAAAAAATTATGATAAATCCATCCAGCTATCCAAATTACTGCAAATATTTATAACAACTTAAGAAAATATAATTCAATGTACTAGAAAACTCAACTAAAAGAGTATTTCTCAAAGTCTAGAAGTGAAGTAAGGGAATCTATCAAAGACAGGAGGTTCAGGGGAAAAATTTTAGTTGAATACATAAACCAATACAAATAGAAGGAATACTTTTTACCTCCGTAACACAAAGGAGGAAAATGTTATTTAGTTCTTTATGTGAAGTCATAAAGATTGACCTCCACAAGGGGGCACAGTTTCAAAACTGTTTAAAAACAAACAAAACTGGCTTACAAACAATAAGAAATATGGGTGGGGGAACTATAAAGGAAATTCTCGCGGTAAAAGTTAGGATGGAAATGAAATATTCTTGGGAAGACAATAAGGTTATTTAATAATTTTAAGTGGTGTTTTTTTTCCTGGAAGCAGTCCTACCCAAATATAAGTTTCATTTCTACCCTGTTCTTCTGTAACAATTTTTTGTGTGATTCTATAACATTTTAGCATACTAAAAAGGAGGTAAGATAATTAAACTTTACTAATAACATGTTACATAACAATTCTACCTTCTTTTTACCATTAGCATTAGAAAACTGAAGTGACATGGAACAAAAGACTTCTAGAAGTCAACTGTACTGGGTTTTACCATAATTACTACGAAGGGCAATATATATGGTCTTATTTTTTATTTTAAGACAACTACTATATAGTACTCCATTTATTAAATTATGCATGTATTTTAAGCAAAATTAAATATCACTTGTTGGGTTACTCATTTCTAACACAATTCAGACCAATCTAAAGAAAAATGTCTCCAATCATGAACCACCACCAACCCCAACCTCTTCCCCCCACCAAAAAAATGAACTCTAGCCTAGGATAAATGAGAGTGGAGGACATACCACCACTAGCTGACCAAGGTTGAATTTCAGAAAAGAGATAAAATTACTTCCTGCAGAAAAGTATTTAAGTTGCCACAACAAAGGCTTGGTTCTTACACTGTAAAGAAAATCTCCCTTAATCAGTCAGCTATTACAATGAAAATGATCAGGTAAATTAAGGGAGCCAAGCTTGACCAGAAAAGTTTTCATTTCATGGAGAATCCTCACCAGCAAGGGCCTATAGAGCAGTAAAAAAAAAAAAAAAAATTACATGAGGTGGTGAAAAGGCTGACAAGACACAGCCCCTCAGTTCACTGGAGACAATAGACACATACAGACACAAAGACAACACTGCTGCTACCATTAACGATAAGAACATCCACTGATCTGTTTCTAGTGCCTAGTATTCCAGGTATTCAGGGTCACAATACACGCTTGTGTTCAGAATCTATTATCCCAACTCCAATGGTCAACTCTATGTGTCAACTTGGCAAGACTGATGAGTCAGTCCAACAACAATCCAGTTGCTGCTGAGAAGGTTTTTTTTTTTTTAAGATGTGATTCTCATTTGCAATCTGTGACTTTAAGTAGATTACCCTCCATAATGTGGACGCATCTCATCCAGTAACTTGAAGGCCTGCAGAACGCTTCTAAAGGAAGGGTACCACAAGCTTAGAGAGTCTACTAAGAGCGGATTTACCAGGTAAGATCTGCTCACTTACCCCAGGAGGACCCAGGGCACATACCTTTCATCACGACCATGAGAAAAAAAAAGATCTGTGAGAGGAGGACCAGCATCCCCTGTAGAGTTTTGCAGTCACCTCTCTCTGTAGGAATTCTCATGGAACTGTTGGTACTGAACTGGAAACCCTAAATGCACTGGGACCACTGGACCCCAGGTTGGCAGGGGCAGAGTGGTGGCATTTAATCTCAAAAGACAAGGTTAGCATGAACGAACATCAGAGTCAAAGCAGTAACCAGAACAGTATAACACATATAGAGACCTGTGACACCTCTGACCAGGGTGTTCCTAAAGCAAATGGGCATTCTTCTAAATCCTTACTGGATTTGTGTAAGAAAAAGCATTCTAGATCAAGACAACAAAAGTCGATCTTGAATCAAAATCAGTCATGACCCCTCAGCAAATTCTCAGGCCCAGAGTTCTTTGAATGGATGCTGGGTCACCTTGAGGCAGGAATCCACTACACTACCAAAAAAATATGTACTGTTAATCTTCCTACGAGGTCTCCTCTGAGGACTGATAGCCTTTACCAGAGTGACCGTGCACCAAGAAAAACGTAATAGTCAAACTTCTCGGGGATTACTGGACTTTGGCTCTGAACTAACACTAATACCAAGAACCCAAAACGTTACTATGATTTCAAGTCAGCAGGGGCTAACAGAGGTCACGATCAGGTCCATCTTACAGTGTGTTCAACAGGTCCGCAAAGCCAGTAGTAGTTATATCTCAGTTCTAAAATATGTAACTGGAATAGACATTCTCAGCAAATGGCAAAATCCCCACATTTGTTCCCTGACCTGTGGAGTAAGGGCAATTATGGTAGTTCTGGCCTCTAGACAACAAATTTCTGTTTATTCTAAACCACTCAGTTTGTGGTATTTTGTTAAGAGAGCCCTAGGCAACTGAGGCATCAACCACATTAAAAAGACAAGATTTTACCCAAAGAGTGATGGGAGCTCTGAAAGGGTATTAGGCAAGGGAATACCCTCACATGATTATACTAGCATTTAACAGGACACTGACTAGAGTATGAAAAAACAATCTGAGGTAGGGAAAAATTAAAAGGGAAAAAAACTTTAAAAGGCTGTAGCCATAATTTGGATGAAAGATAACTGGGGTCTGAACTCTGAAGCAGTTTAGGTTTAAAAAGAAACTTTCAGTGAATAAGGCCACAAGGAAGATTTACATGATAATAAAAATAACATGAGAGAGATACTGAGAATGTTCTCTTTTTGGTAACTTCTGCACACCTTCCACTCCTTAATCACTACACACACCATTGCTTAGTTTCCTTCTGCTTCAATAAATAATTTTAAATTTCTATATTACTAAAGTTCAGGAAAGAATATGAGTAAATGTAATTTGCTAGAGCAAGTGTTAAGGAATATATATCTGTATATACTCTGTATATATAAAATACAAAATTCGTATTTTGTAAAATAAAAACTCTCACGGTAACATAAACCACTCTAACCATCACTCTAACCATCCTGCTTAATAAACATGAATGGTGCCGTGGATTTTCCACTACCGTCTATGATACACTGTCTTTTACTCTTGTTATTTATGAACATCTCCATCTACATTATTACTTGACTACAAAGTCCTTTAAAGCAAAGTCATGTCTCCCTCATGTTTGTTCTCCCCATGTCTCACACATAAAGTCCAAAATAAAAAATGACTTAACATGGGTCCCCTAATGCAACTACTTTATTGCTCTGACCTTTAAAAACTGTAAAACTATTAATAAAGCTCATTTACCTGTATAACCCATAAATTTTCCAGGGATTTCTTGATTGCAGCAACGACTGCAGAAAATCTGCCCACACAGTCGGCAGTGGTGTCTGCGCCTAAAAGTGGTAAATTTCTCATTACAGTCATAGCACTCTTTACACTGGCTATCTGGCATCCAGTATTGCTTCAGGTCACTATCCTGCAACAATAAAAATGTGTGAAGGCTTCTTGAAAATACTGATTTATCAAAATGCAAAGGCAAATACAATGCTAGTCAAAATCCTAGAAAATTTCTTTTGCAGAAATTAACAAGCTATTTGTAAAATTCACATGAGAATGCAAAAGTTCAAGAGAACCAACCAAGGCAATCTTAAAGAAGAATAAGCTGAAGGACTTATAATGTCTGTCAAGATTTATTCTAAACCTACAGTAATTTTAGACAAAGTATTAGTGTAAGGAAAAATGGAGCTGTGGAAGAAAGAGAAGAGCCCTGGCACACCCTCACACATATATGTAGACTTATGACAAGGTCTATAATGCAATCAGTGAAGGGTGGTACTGGGTCCAACTGGACATCAATGGGGGAAAAAATGAATCTTGATCCATATACCTTAAAGCTTCTCGAAGAAACCATGGAAGATAGTCTCCCATGGTTCATTTTTTACTGCCCCTGGGTTAGAAAAAGAGCACAAAAGCACAACCCATAAAATGAAAAAGTTTTGATAAATTAAAATAAGGAACTTATGAGTAAAAATCTGCTGTCCACAGTTGGAGTAAGCATTAACTGCACTTTCTTTTAAGCGGCATTGTAGAGCACTGCAGGATCCCCATATAAGTGCTTAATAAGCAATCTTCTAAAGAATCTAGACAATACCTGGCTCTTCCCCTCCATGATTTCCTTGAGGCGTTTTAATACCGTGCTGAGGCTTCGGAGTTGAACAGCTGTGCGAGGGTCATGACCTCCAAAAGTAGGTTCTGCCTTCCTTCTGGTGTCTAAGTTAGGATTACAAAACAAAAAACTACTTTAACAGTATCAATGCAAAGTGCTTCTTACTTTTAGCATAAACTTACGTTCACCAGCCAGTGACACAGATTTAGAGTTAAAACTAGTCTTTATAAGGGTAAGAGGCTGTTCAAAGTATAAAACACTGCCTCACAAGCAAATGAGGACTGAGACAGCACCATTTAAGACCACTGATGATTTTGAGGCCTGGACGGGAACATCACTTAACATGGCACAAAACTCTAATTAGTGATTTCTTGGGCCCTTCAGTCCCAAGTCAGAATAAATTTCCGCTAGAAATTTAGCAGAAGGAAAAGCAATGCCAGTGAGTTATCCAAGCCTAGTCTGTACAGTCATCAGGTCAGCAACAGGGCTGAACAGTTTGGCTAGGCCTACAGATCACAAACCCAAAGGCTTGTGTTGCAGATCATTAGGAAAGAATTTAATAGCTAACCTCAGAGTCTGACAGACTTCAGAACACCCAGGATGGTAATTTATGCACAGACTTCCCTTCACCAATGTCCAAGAAGACTTCTTTTTACCAAGGAATTGCTAGAGCTCCAACCCTACCCTTCCCTGCCACTTCCCCTCCCCTATAGCTCCAAGCAAGAAGGAATCACTTGCTCTTGAAACAGCAATACTGAAGCCAGTCCTGTCAATAAAAAAAAACAGGCCTACATTCCAGTTTTGTGGCCAGAATGGGCTATGCCCACCAAACCTATCATATGTTATTTCCTTATATTAGAGCAAGATTACAACTAAGGTTTCTACCTATCCCTGGCTCCAGCAGTTTTTAAACCTAAGGATGAAGTAGAGTTGGCCTGACAAAATGGATGAACACCACTATTAGCTTAATCTCATTAACCTCATAACCTATGGCAAGGCCCTCTCTAAATCCTTCCCAAACTCACTATTTGCTACATTTGCTTTAGATATTCTTTGTTTTGAATGAGTGGCAAAGAAAAGACTACAAAGAAATGAGAAGTTAATATTTAAATCTAAAATGATGAAGAACTTCCATCAATATTAATTATGGAAATAACTATTTAAATGGCATTTATGTTACAAAACTGAAAACTTTATCTTTCTATAAACAATACCTTAATCTCAGCAGATACGTTATTACTACAATAAAAATGTACATGTATTAGAATAACAAAACTGTTCTTGAGTCTTGTGATAAACCAACTCTCCATGATTTATGAATTGCAAAAGGAGAGACAGATGAAGCTGTCAGAACAGTAAAGCTGTGGTCCCATGCACGGGAAATACTAAACTGCAAAGCCCCTTGCACACAGCCACTTAGGAGTATAAGAGAATACAAATAGCATCATCCATTGAAAAAGCAGGAACAAGACTATTCCCAGAAACAATAGATGATGGCTTCAACATGGATGAGGATGAAAGAAAAAGGAGAGAAAATCTGGTTCAGCACTCTTCCCTCAAGCAATCATCTCAGCTACTTCTCTTGTAAAATAAATATTCTTAATAGAAAATCAAATGACTTCCCAGGGTCACAGAGCTGGTGAATTGTGGAATCAGTCTTTTAATAGGAAAAGGAACTAGCCTGGTCAAACAGTCTCAGGCTCACCAAACTCAAATGCCTCAAGCAGCTAAGGAAGAATCAAAAATCAAGTGGACTGAGAGAAGATTTTAAGGAATGCAGCAAACTAGACATTACAAGTTCCACCTAGCAATATTTAAATGCAAGCTTGTCAAAACAACAAGATAAGGTTTGGAAAGCTGTCAGTTTGTAACCCCTAAAAGACTAGATTCTAGTCTAACTCCTCAATTTTATAAATGAAGAAATCCTAAGCTTAATTCAATATAGGATATAGTCAAAAGAGTTCCCTTAACAAAAATAGGAGTGACACTCTGGACCAGGTTCAAGAGCTAAGGAGTTTAACGTTCAAAGTCAGATTGGAATGGTCTCTTCCTTCCATCCATCTGGAGTAAGGAACTTACTTCTCCCTCTCCCCCCTTCCTTCCTTCTGATTCTTCCTACCAAACAGCTGACATAACCCAGGCTAGAGCCCTCTGCCCTGGGAAACCTGCAGAGGTGATGCAGGCAGCTCTGCTCCAGTCCTCTGGGAAAAGCTCTCCTTCTGCTCAGCTTCACCACCTCCTCTGACCTACTGGTAGCAGGTTCTGAGACGAGTCCCAACTAGCCATTAATAAAATATACTTCTGCCAATCACCATTACCTATGCCTGCCTCCTTGTCACTCGAAGGCCTTAGGCGTAAGACTGGCCAGACAAGACAAAAGCTGACGTTCACAGACACCTGATTTTCAATGCTGTACCCCTTTCCCTCTCTTATGCCACTTCCCCTTCCCCTGCCACCTTGAGTCAGGCAAACCACTGCCCTGAGCTGAATAATCTTACAGAAATAAAACATACAACTCACTTTAGCTAGCCTCTTGATGCAAGCATTGATCCCAGGCTGTACTCAACAGAAGAGCATGAAAATGAAGGACATGGCGGTATAGCAGAACAGGATGGAGAACAAACAGGGGAGAGGAGCTCAGTTTATCCAGCCACACTGACAGTTTGCACCCGACAAGGACAGAAAGCCAAGAGCAAGTGGCAGCCCACTGATGGAACTGAGAGACTTCTGCAACCAGCGGCATGCACATCACATTACACTGGCCACCCCAAGAACAGATGTGGCAGTCACAAGGTTCAGACTAACCTGAGTTCTCCTGGGGGTGTTGCAAACTGTCCTCTGCTGAAACCCAAGCAAGTAATTAATAAAAAAAAAAAAAGTCAAGAGATCTCTGCCTTGCCCAAATTAAAGTTCAGTGAAATGTTTAAGAACTCTTGTTTGCTAGGTCACTTCAGTCATGTCCAACTCTTTGCAACCCTAGGGACTGTAGCCCACCAGGATTTCCTGGAGATCCCTCTGTTGCTGGGATTCTCCAGGCAGGAATACTGGAGTGAGTTGCCATGTCCTCCTCCAGGGGATCTTCCCAATCCAGGGATCTACCCTGTATTTCTTATGTCTCCTACATTGGTAGGCAGATTCTTTACCACTAGCACCACTTGGAAAGCCCAAATTAAAGTTTAATGAAATGTTTTAAGAACTTCTGTTTAGGTATAAACAAATTATTTCACTATCCAGGTTAAGTTTCATTAGTTCTCTAGAGTATCTGACTATTCCAAATAGCAAAAAAGTTAAGTCAATAAACAACCTGGGAAACACAATGACTGGGAAAAGTCTAATATTCAGAGAGGAATGAAATGCGAACAGCATCATACCTAACACTGAAGATCGACGCTGGAACTCCTCATTAAGCCGCTTTTTATAAGGTGTAGGTGATCTCACAGACTGTGTCCTTACAGGGAGCTGAGGGCTGGTCCAACTTCCACTCAGAGACTGTTGCTCTCCCTGGCCCCTTCTCTCTCTGTAGCAAAGGAAAACTTGGAATTATTGGAAAAACTAAGACTCAAGAGCTCAGCAAAGAAAAGGAAATAGATGAGATTTTTCAGGAAAGAATGTATACTTGTATCACATACCTAAGTAAAACTTAGGGTTAAAAAAAAAAATTCAAAACAGGTGGCAAAATTACAGCCCAATAATTACATCCTTGGTATATGTGACCTTCAGTGTGTTTTACTTTTTACTAGCAATTTCTTGAGCATGTTAATGGAAATAGAATGCAAGCTCCACATGAAGGCTGGGATCTTTTGTTATTCAATTTCATTTATGGGATAGATTCCCTGGTGGCTCAGACAGTAAAGCGTCTGCCTGCAATGCGGGAGACCAGGGTTCGATCCCTTTGGGAAGATCCCCTGGAGAAGGAAATAGCACCCCACTCCAGTATCCTTGCCTGGAAAATCCCATGGATGGAGGAGCCTGGTGGGCTACAGTCCATGGGGTCGCAGAGTTGGACACGACTGAGTGACTTCACTTCACTCTCCTTGACTATTAACATAGTGCCCAGTGGATAGCAGATGCTCAATAAACATTTGCTTAATAGAAAGACTACTGTAAATGTAATGTATCCTAGACAGGATCCTGGAACACAAAAAGGACATTAGGTAGAAACTGGAGAAGTATGAATAAAATACATACTTCAGTTAGTAATATTTTGTCAATAATGGCTCACTGATTATAATAAATGTACTCTACCAATGTAAGATGTTAATAACAGGGAAGACAGGGTGTAGGGATATATGAGAACTTCCTGTATTATTTTCCGAATTTTTACATAAGTTCAGAATTATTCAAAATAAGACTGTTGAGGTTTCTTAAAAAAAAAAAAAAAAAAAAGATTACTGTTTTCAAAATGATGGACTAATGGGAGGTTTTACAGTGCTTTAAACATGGCTGCTAATAAAAGTCAGTTAACACTATTAAAATTTCCTGAGTTAAACTATTATCCCATAAATCCCTTTCAACGAGAGGGATTACTTTCCAACACATTTCAAACAATATTGTCAAATATAAAGCAAAAGATGTAGACCATGTTTTTTAACTCTTCTAATGAGTAAAAAACATATTACTAAAAAAACTTATTTTAAAAACATATTTTCATTTGATATTGTTAAATGCATTAAACAAATTAACAAGAAGCCCGCTGACAGCTTTTAATTTTGAAAAATATGAACCCTTCCTCCCATGTGCTGTTTCACTGCTTTCATTAAAATATTTTGGCTATTAACCTCTAAAGAGCAAAGTCCATCCTATGGACTTAAGAATACAGATATATTAACAAAGGAAAAAAAAATGATGATGCTAATAACTTTAACCTCGTTTTAACATTTAGTTTTCAATTCCAATTTTCCATTCCAATAATTACTAAGATTAAAGAGAAAATTCCAGCTTTCTTTTCTTATGCAATTAAACCCAAGGACCTACAATGAAGGCTATTTCCTAGTTAATATTCACTTTCTTGTAAAGACATAGCATGAAAGTTGAACAAGAGAATTTCCAAGAATCAAGATGGCAGGATGTTTGATCTTTAACAGGTCTTACCTTTGTTAAATCGAAAGAGATTGACAAAAGAACTATATGCTGATTTAAAAGGAGGCTCGTCCTGATCAGGAGTCAGAGGTTTAAAGTGTGTGAGATGAGAAGGACTGGTTGGAGACCGAGGCAAGTCATTAGCGGAGTCCAATGTTGGGGAAGTCTTATCATCTGTGGCCATTTCATGAGTCTAATAAACAAAAGATATAAGCAAAAGTAAGTTTCTCAGGAAGCCCAAATAGCACCCAAACGTCTAGAAATCTGACTTCAAAAACTCACACCTAAGAAAACCAGAGTACTTAAGTCTACTTCAGCATATGTTCCAAATCAATACTTGAAAACACTGTAGTCTAGATGATAAGGAAGAGTTTCAATTATCTAAAACTAGGAACGTTTACAGTCAATCTCATTTTCAAAATTAATGTATTTTTAGGTATTTGTATTTTATGTATATGTATTTGTAGTTTCAAATACAAAAAAAAACCAAAAGTATTAAAAATTTGAAGGCAAGGAAAAAATGTGAACAGGCAAAAAGGAAAAAAAGATTTTTCACTTTACTTATATGCTTTTCATTCTAAAATGTTTTTTCTTGAAAAAGAAACAGTTCTTTAAAGTTGGGGGCGGTAAACTGGTTTTACAAAAGCATACAAATTCTTCAAAGTTTTATTTTACTTATTCCCATGTTTGCTTTTTTAAAAAGTATTAAAAATAAATACTTCCAAGAACGGGAAATAAAAGTCATCCCTTAATGACATTTCTATATAACCTCAAAAGATAACTCAAACTATGTCTCGTCAGCTATGAGAACGATCTAAACCAACAAGCTGATCCCCATTACATGTCCTCCTAGGTACAGAAGCCTGGTTTTTCTCCTTAAGTCTAAACTCATATAGGCATTAAAATAAAGATCTTAAAGTGCTTTTTTTCCTCTAAATAACCAAAAATCATATTTCAACCAAAGGACTGTTACCTGCATGCTCAGCTGCAGGTAACAGAAAAGCACAGATGTCTATTTTCTGCCATATTGATTAATACTTCAAATAAAAGAGAAGACCATGAACTATGCATAACTCATTAAGATGCTACAGCTTGTAATCTTATATTTACAAGGACCCTATGCTCTCATAAAAAGCTCTTCACTTTCAAAATCCTACCTACCATCTCATTTCATTTCTATAAATGCCTGGAACACAGAACTGGCCTTATTACTACATTTTACCTCTGAGGCAACCAATGTACACTGATCCCAAAACAACTTTCTCGAGGGTCACATAAGCTATTCAGTGGTCCAACTATAACTAGATGCCAATTTTGACTCCAGAAACACTCCACCCCACCCCTCTGAGGGCAGCATTTTTATCTAGTTATTTCCTCTTTTAATGAAAGAGTTATTTCAAATTTGTAATGGTTTTGGAGACATACACTCTTGGTTTCAAATTTTGACTATGAAATTTCTTAGCTGAATAAACTCACCTAAGAGCCTTGTAAGATATATACTACTATCCTCATTTTACACAGTGGAAACTGAGGCATAGTGTGACTAAGTGGGATAGTGTATGTGAAGCACTTTTAGCAGAGTACTTGCCCATAAAAGGCACAGAATTAGTCTTTAGAGCAAAATTATTTTGTAGCTCTTCACAGACTTTCAATTCTGGCCTACTTGAATTCTAACTGTTACGGATGTTGCCTGATTAATAATTTAATTGTTCATTAAACAAAACAAAAATAAAACCACTGACAAAAAGAATTTTGGCAACAAACATTTACTGGAACGGGGTGGGGAGGGAGAAAAAGAGGAAGGGACCGGAGGAGAAGAGGAGGAAGGAAGGAAAGGACACGTCCTTCTAAAGTGTCCTGATAACCCACACTCCCACAGAAAGGGTTGGGAAATTAGCTGATGATTGACTGACCAAGTGTAAACTCAAAAAAGTAAAAAGAGAGGTGAAAGCAATAACAACAGCAACAAGCTGAAGGCCTCAGAGAACATCCTACACTCTGCTTTGACACAAGTAACGTGAGAGGAGTAAGGCAACCTTCCTGGAGAGTCTTAGCATCACACTCTAAGACAGTCACCCACAAACAAACTTTTACTAGACTTTGGAGATGTGAGGATAAAAATTACCATGAAAATACTGACCGATGTAGTCTCTAAAAGATACAATCACACAGAGTTAATCATAATAACTACATAATGATATCATGACCATGAGAAAACTACCTTACATAACTCTTTCTCTGGTAGCTTAATAATAACTGTCTGTGACATAAACTAGGATTATTTCCTATCTGAGAGGTAACTAGAAGTATTCACTTACTCATTCAAAGATCTCTCTCATGTATCACCAACACATTGCCTCTTTTCCCTTGCAGACTTGTATATGCAGATCCACTAAGCACTATCAAAAGGCTTGTCAGGAACTGACATTTAGATAATAAGCCTACTCCACCAGTCAAATCAAAATGTTAGCAGACAGAAAAACCCAAATCAGTTCAGTCATTTCTAAGTACAGTGTTTAAAAAAAAAATACTCAAAATATATCTAACAATGCAGGACAGCTGAACTCTAGAAATGTTAGTTTCCATCTACAAAGATTTTTTGTGTTCAATTGTTGACTGACAAACCAACAGATGGAAGCTTTCTAAAGGAAAATCACATGATCCATATTCTTCTTCCCAGAAAGAAGAAAAAAGAGGACATAGGAAAGTAGTATTGCTCTTGCAACAGAAACTTAACCTGCTCACCTCTGTCACAAACTCAAATCCAACAGAAAGAAATTAAGAATATTTTTTGTAAGAATTCTAACAGTGGGAGCTTGGGAGTGCTAGAAAACGATTCAAATAAATCAAACAAAACACTACAATATAACAAAAGACCACCTCTCCTGTCAATATCGGAGTAATTTTAAAAGAATGTGCACTGAATCAGTACGGGATAATTTAATAAATACACGCAGCAGATAAACAGAAATGACATATGGAATTCCAGTATTTCTCATATTTCATGAATGTCTTAATAATAACTTCTATATAAACCAGAAGATTCCTAAATTTCTAAAAATATTCCATTTTCATTCGCTTGTTGGGAACGTTCTAAGCAAGGGGAAAATACTAACTGGGAAATCAGGTCTTCCTCAAGAGACTGACACAGGTACAAACGGAATGGTCTCCAGGAGCAGACAAGCACTATAGGAGGTAAATACATACCTGAAACCTCACTACTGGCGTCGTTTCTGTAGATTAGGAACTTTTTGTCTAGTCTACGTATGCACCTCTGAAACACAGGCTCAGAGCTTATCCATCAGAGAGAGGAGGAACTGGACTAGGGACCTCAGAAACAAGTTCAAGTACACGGAACAAGACAGGAGCAAGGGAACTTCAAATGCTTCCAAGGAAACCTCTCCAAGACAGTCCCACCCGGATCCCTTCCCCACTCACTACACAGGGGCAGCCGGGGAAGCAGGGGAGCCGCCTGAATCGGAGCACAGGTTCTCTGCCCTTCCTTACCCGGCCTCCGCCGCAGCCCGGCCTCAGCCCTAGTTGTAAGCCCAGCTGTCGCCTTCACCTCAGAGTTCCCCACCGCTCCGGCCATAGAGCTTCCTGAACCCGCCTTCTTGCCCACTCAGGCCCAACCGTCCGCGCGCCAACTCCCTCCCTTACCTGAGCTTCCCGCCCCAGCCCCGCAGGCCACCCCTCCACCCCAGCCTCGGGTTCACCGGGTCCAGGCGCAGGAAGGCGGTTTGGGAGCCTAGCGCCGCGGTACTCAGGCCGCCGGCGGTTGCGGCAGAAGCAAACCTGCTTACATGGTTGCTGCAGCTTCTCGCTTCTCACCAAGGCTCCGCCCCCTGTTCCTCCTCCCCCTCCAATCCGCAACTCTCCGGGCGGCGGCTCCGCCCTCCGTGCCCCGCCCTCACGACGTTCGGATCGGACGCTCAGGCAGAAGGAATCCAGCCCAGATAGAGTCGTGCTCGACACCTTGACCGAGATTAAGCCGCCTGTTTTCCTAGAGGAAGCCACAGCGACTGCGCGCGTGAGTATCATGCGTGCCGGGTCACCAGATGGGTGCATGCGGACTGTGGTTACCGTATGTTTTCGATAATATGGGCACTCATACGACAGAGGATGAGATGGTTGTTCGGCACCACCGACTCAATGGACATGAGTTTGAGTAAGCTCCGGGAGTTGGAGATGAACAGGGAAGTCTGGCGTGCTGCAGTCATGGGTCGCAAAGAATGGGACACGACTGAGCGACTGAATTGAACTGAGCTGAATGTTACCGCGCTCAGCTTTCTTGCGGACTGAAACTTGTGCCTAGAGCGAACACTGTTATCAGACTTGAGATATGCTGCTAAATGGTCTCTTGATCTTAATCAAATTACCGATTTCTTCAGGCTCTAGACCTCTTATCTGTAAAGTGGGGCTAACGATAGTAGCCTTCACAGATAGTTTTGTGAAGCCCAGGCAAAACATTGTACGTAAAGCATTTGTACAGTGTGTCTAATCCAGTGATGTTAGCGCTATAGCTAATTCTTTCATTCAAGTTTTGTGGTGCAAAGACTGTTGCACGTTACCAAGCCCCGACTTGCTCAGCCTGGCTCTCCTTACCCATCATTTTGTCCTGCTGACAGGATGTGGAAGTTGGCAGGAGCAGTCAGAAGGGAAATAAACCCCAAAGTGAGGTGCTATTTTAATTAAATTCTTCAGGCCTATTTCCCCAAGAGTTTTGGCAAATTCTCACCCAGTTTTCCTTGAGTTGGATCTTTGCAGCCACTGGACAGTAGCATGGAAGCCTGAAGTCTGGTAGCGGTATAAATCTCAGTTACCATCCTCAGCTGAGCACCTCAGAGATCACCCCAGGAATTGGTAGTCAACTTCCTCTTCCATTCCTCACTACTGCAATAGCCGCTGCCACCACCACCACCACCACCACCACCCCACCCACGTTCTATTATTCTCAGCAAGAGAATCTTATTCTACCTGAGTGGAACAGCCTGAGCCATTCAGTGCAATCCCTAACTACCTAACCACCCGTACCACATTTACCTGCATCCACATCCACCCTTACCACTTCCCAGGTGGTGCAGCAGTAAGGAATCTACCTGCCAATGCAGGAGGCATGGGTTTGATCCCCGGGTAAGGAAGATCCCCTGGAGAAAGAAATGAGAACCCACTCCAGTATTCTTGCTTGGGAAATGCCTTGAACAGAGGAGCCTGACAGGCTACAGTCCATGGAGTCACAACTGAGTATGCACATGCATTCATCCACTCTGGCCTGACCTCTGCCCTCTGAGTAAAAAGAGCCTCTTCTTCCCCGGTTCAATCCTCCCAGCTCCGAGTCCACCTTCTCATCTCTCCCCTTGGAAGTCACCACGTCCAAGCTCATATTGCTGCAGCATGACAGGCCAGTAGATGGAGAGACAAGTTGTTGGTTCAAGAAAGAGTGACTTTATTCAGAAAGCCAGCAAACCAAGAAGATGGTAGGCTCATACCCCAAAGAACCATCTTGCCTGAGTTAAAATTTAGGATTCTTCTATACTAAAAGGAAAAGGAGTAAAGTCAAACATTTCCAGATTCCAGTCAGCCCGCTAAGAGGATGTGTTAATTTTTTCCTCCCTTCATTGTGCCTGGTCAGGGTTGTTTCCTGTGCGCTAAACAAAGGCAATTTAGTTTAATGCTCATTACCTAGGAGGCAGAGTTCCTGGAGATGGGTTATTATGTATAATTTAAGTTTATAGGCAGGGCTCCCCAGGTGGTGCTAGTGGTAAAGAACCTGCTTGCCAATGCAGGTGACAGAAGAGACGCAGGTTCAATCCCTGTATCAGGGAAGATCCCCTGGAGGAGGACATGACAACCCACTCCTGTATTCTTGCCTGGAGAATCCCCATGGACAGAGGAGCCTGGCAGACTATAGTAGAGTCAGATACAACTGAATACACATGCACAGAAGCTTAGAGGTAATATCCCTTTAGTGGTTAATTTGTAGTAGATTCATAGAAGGCAATGGCACCCCACTCCAGTACTCTTGCCTGGAAAATCCCATGGACAGAGGAGCCTGGTAGGCTGCAGTCCATGGGGTCCCTAAGAGTTGCGCACGGCTGAGTGACTTCACTTTCACTTTTCACTTTCATGCATTGGAGAAGGAAATGGCAACCCACTCCAGTGTTCTTGCCTGGAGAATCCCAGGCACGGGGGAGCCTGGTGGGCTGCTGTCTATGGGGTCACACAGAGTCAGACATGACTGAAGGGACTTAGCAGCAGCAGCAGCAGCTGTAGTAGAGTACAAAGTTTCTTCCCTATTACAGGAGTTGACGTCATATCTTCAACCTCCCTTTTTCCAGTGACTCCTCCTCAGCTCTTAAATGTCTATGCCTTCCAGAAACAAACATTTTAAAAGAAGCAAAAAGAATTCCCCCCTTGTAACTAGCCTGATGATGTTAATACTTCACAAACCTACAACAAAGCATAAATTAGACCAAGACATCATATGAACAGGAAGTCCAGTTAAGACCCTAGTAAATCAAGAAACTCCATACATGGTAAAAGATAAACTGAGGCATATTAAAACCTTCAATAATTTATTTGAGCAAGAATGGGGCATCACCAAATGCAAAGTGGTTAGAAGCACTCCGGCAACAAGAATTGGGGGATACACTTACAAAGAGTCAATGCAAGAAAATGGATTGACTCTAGCTTAGGCGGTTGCCTTATTTAGAAAAGCCTAGGTGGCCATTGGTAATTGGTTACCCCTTGGTTTCAAATTTCTAACCTCAGGTTATTACAGGCTTAGGTTTTGGTTTGCTTACTCAGGCTACTAGGACATTAGAGCCAAGTCTATCTAAGATCCTTCTGGTTTAACTTAATAATGGTAAACAAACCAGTTATTTGATGAATATTTTTGAGTGATTAATTTGATGAAAAATGTGTTAGTTCTGCACGAGGGATAAAACTGTGAATAGGACATAGTCCATGTCCTCAAGAAGCTTACAGTCTAATATAGGTATTGGCATACAGTTTAATTTCTGTGAAAAGGAGACAGAAAACAGGGGAAAAAATCAGTTTACATTCTCAACTTGTTCCAGACATCAAAATTAACTCCAGCTGAATTATATGTGTAGAGAGAGATTTGTGTAAACATTCTCCTCTAAAACTCTCATAGGTTGTAAATCAATTATACTTCAGATATACTATATATATGTATATATGTATGTATATGCATATGTGTATATATATATATATATATAGTAAAAAGAAAAAAAAACTCATCATGAAACAGCAGGACCCTCCCTGCACCATGTCAGCTACCTGCCTCTTGCCTGTGGAAAACTTTAGTCAAAGAATAAGTTTAATCAGAGAAATGAGAACATGCGTAAACAAAGGAAAACAGTGAAAGGAGACTAGATAATAATAATGCCGTCATTAAGCATAGTCAAGGACCTTTAGTTCTTTCTCAAGGGCTGCAGATAATATTCTGGGTTATCATAGCCTATGAACTGCCTTATAGATGCCAAACACCAGGTGGAGAAGTTAACGACATGATGACCACACTGTACCCAGGACATGAGCTGCCACAATTCAAAATGAGAACAAATGGACCCTGGAACTGAAGATTAATTGTACCTAAAGTTGGATGGCATCACTGACTCAATGGACGTGAATCTGAGTGAACTCCAGGAGATGGTGATGGCCAGGGAGGCCTGGTGTGCTGCGATTCATGGGGTCGCAAAGAGTCGGATGCGACTGAACTGAACTGAACTGAAAACAATCAATGTTGGTCAGACCACTGATGACAAATTTGAAGATGACTGTTAGAGATGATTATGCTGTTTCTGCATGTAGCACCCCCTCCTACCACCACTCTGTTTATAAAGCTCTCCTCTCCCCCTGCTTGGAGGTGGGGGGCGGGGGGTCAGGACTGGGCGGCTGGGGTGTGGGGGAGTCGGCCTTTGGACAGATGTCTGCCACCCTCCCCGGCTCCAGTTGCCAGCATCTGAACAAACAAACTTTCCTTTCCACTAACTTGGCTTGTTTATCAGCTTTTGAGCAGCGAGCAGCCAGACCCACACACTCCTTTTGGTAACAATCAGGGCACATATTTATAATTTTTGCTGAGTCTATTGTTCTTATGACAGTACTATGCTTATATTCCTCAATATGTATTAGCTGTACTTGTACTGAAAATAAATAGTCTTAGTCTCTTTTTTATATATTGATTGGTAATATTGAATGGATTAAATAAGGAAGCCATTAGACTGAGGCAGTTCCAGTGCCTTAGTAGCCTGTGTAAGCAAACCAAAACCTAAGCCTCTAATGCCTCAAGGTTAGGCATTCAAAACCCAGGGACAAAATCACAAACAGCCACCTAGGCTTTCTCGAATCAGCCATTAGCTTAAGCCATAGCCAGTTAAATAACGTTCCTTGCTTTACCTCTGCCTCTTCTCTATAAAAGTCTTTCCCTCTAGCCCCTTTCTGTGGAGCGCTCTTAACCACTTTCCATTTGGTGATGACCAATTCTCCATCAAATAAACTCTTAAAAACTGTAACATGCCTCAGTTTATCTTTTAACACTATCTATGAATTTGTAAGGATTTCTTTTAATGTGTTATAATTTATTACTGCCACCATTTTTTTGATTGCTCAAGTTGTTCCCAATTTGCTCAGTGAGAGCCCCTTCCAGCCGGCTTCTGAGTCCACTTAACATGCCTCCATCACTTTTTGAGCATCTCCTCATGTGCTGACACAAACGTACTAGGCTCCACTTGAACTTTCTTTTCCCCAGGCCTAGAACCAGCCAGCTGTCTAGGGAGGCATAGTTCCCTTTCATAGGTAATATAAGGATGCTTTTAAAATCACAAAATTCATTTCTGGGTAGGATGTAATGAAATCGGAACTCTCTCACACTGCACGTGAAGACATAAATTGGTATGTCCCTCCTAAATAATAATTTGATGGATCTAATAAACACCTTAAAAATGTTTGTACTCCTTGATTCAACTATTTTAATTCTAGCAATCTAACTTAAGAAATTGATTTGAGTGTAAAATAAAGGATATATAAATCTTTGTCAGGACTTGCCTTGTGGTCCAGTGGTTAAGAATCCACTTTGCAATGCAAAAGATGTGGGTTCAATCCCTGGTCAGGGAACTAAGACCTCACATGCCATGGTGCAACTAAGCCCACGCACCCCAACTAGTGACCCTGTCTACTACAACTAGAGAGTCCAGCACTGTAATGAAAGTTCTCACATGATATAATGAAGCTCTTTGCATGCTTCAACTAAGACCTGACTGAGCCAGATAAATAAATAAAATATCCTTGTCACAGTTATTTAAAATAGTAATAAGTAAATAGATAAATAAGGAAACATTTCTAATCAACACAAACATAAAAGTAATACAATCAAGTGATGGGCAATTATGCAATCATCAGAAATTATGCTTACTAAGACTTTATAAGGGCTTCCCTGATGGCTCAGTGGTAAAGAATCTGCCTACAATGCAGGAGCCACAGGGAGACATGGGTTTGAATCCTATGTCGGGAAGATTCCCTGGAGAAGGACATGGCAACCCACTCCAGTATTCTTTTTTTTTTTTTTTAATGCATTTATTTCTACTATGAACATCTCAGAGGGAAGAGGGTAACAGCTGATAGCTGACTGAAAGGAACATAGAAGAGGAAGAAGGGAGTACCAATCTAGCCCAGACGTGGAAGCAGGCAGGAAAAAGCCAGTTGAAGCAGAGAAGTGATCACAGGCAATGAAGAATTCAATTACCTATGAAGGGAAAAAAATTAGCTACCAGGATACACCTAGCAACAGTTGCTTTTCAACTACTCCTTGGACTGGACGTTTCCAAGATTTAACTCTTGAATGAGTCACAGAATTACCAGAGCAGACCTAAGAGCCAAATAACTATTCTCCTAAAACAGAGACCAGAAACTTAATTTTCAACTGCCTTGAAGATTCTTTGTTGCTGAAAGGTGCATGGGTAATTGAAGGCATGTTGCTGGAAGGTGCATGGGTAATTGAAGGCATGTTTCTGGAAGGTGCATGGGTAATTGAAGGCATGTTGCTGGAAGGTGCATGGGTAATTGAAGGCAAGAGTACAATTTGCCCTAATCATTCCGTTCATTTGTAGTCTCACCGGAATCCAAACCAGGGTTTTAAACTGTTGGGTTTTTACTTTGTTTCATTTACACTTTTGCATTCTGCTGCTGCTGCTAAGTTGCGTCAGTCATGTTCGACTCTGTGCCACCCCATAGAAGGCAGCCCACCAGGCTCCCCCATCCCTGGGATTCTCCAGGCAAAAATACTGGAGTGGGTTGCCATTTCCTTCTCCAAATTCTTGTCTGGAGAATACCATAGACAGAGGAGCTTTGCAGGCTACAGTCCATGGGGTCGCAAAGAGTTGGACACAACACGCATGCAAGACTGAATAAAGCACACTTCTTCACTTGAAATCACTCTTCTTGAAAAAGTTTTCATGTCTCCCTTCCCCAACCTCCCATTCACATTTCAGACTCCTATAACGGGGGTCTGCAACCTCTGGGATCTAATGCCTGATGATCTTGAGGTAGAGCTGATGTAATAATAATAAAGTGCACAATAAATGTAATATGCTTGAATCATCTCAAAACCAATCCGTGGAAGAACTGTATTCCACAAAACCGGTCCCTGGTGCCAAAAGGTTGGGAACCAGTGTCCCGCAGTATGGCTTCTATCAAAAATCATTCGCTGGAATTACTCTTCTTGAAGTGCATTCTACTTACCAAAATTATTTTCAGGCTTTGTCTTCGGTGACCTCTCTGTAGCACTTCGTCCATTATGGAAACTTTCTCTTCCTTTGGCTCTCCACTGGGCTCTGCTGACTCTTCTACCACACCGCCCAGAGTCCTTCTCATTCTCCTTGCAGGACTTCTTCGCCTGGCTCCTAGAGATAGTAAGTGTTCTCCAGAGTTCCTGTGGAGGCAGACTTTTATCCTCACTCTCTTTCTAGATGATCTCAGTCACTGTATGGCTTCAACTACTATCAACACGTTTGCATTGTTGTTGTCTCTAGTCCTGTCCGACTCTTTGCGAGCCCATGCACTATAGCCAACCAGGCTCCTCTGCCCATGGAATTCTCCAGGCAAGAATACTGGAGGGCACTGCCATTCCCCTCTGCAGGAGATCTTCCCAACCCAGGGATCCAACCTGGCTCTCCTGCATTGCAGGAATATCCTTTACTGTCTGAGCCACCAGGAAAGCCCACAGGCTTGAATTAGTTTGCTGTAAAAGGGCACAGACTGGGTGGCTTAGATAACAGAAGTTTATTTCCTCAGTTCTAGAAAGTGAAGAACTAAAGAGCCTCTTGATGAAAGTGAAAGAGGAGTGAAAAAGTTGGCTTAAAGCTCAACATTCAGAAAACTAAGGTCATGGCATCTGGTCCCATCACTTCATGGGAAATAGATGGGGAAACAGTGCAAACAGTGGCTAACTTTATTTTTGGGGCTCCAAAATCACTGCAGATGGTGACTGCAGCCATGAAATTAAAAGACGCTTACTCCTTGGAAGGAAAGTTATGACCAACCTAGACAGCATATTCAAAAGCAGAGACATTACTCTGTCAACAAAGATCCACCTAGTCAAGGCTATGGTTTTTCCAATAGTCATGTATGGATGTGAGAGTTGGACTATACAGAAAGCTGAGCGCTGAAGAATTGATGCTTTTGAACTGTGGTGTTGGAGAAGACTCTTGAGAGTCCCTTGGACTGCAAGGAGATCCAACCAGTCCTTTCTGAAGGAGATCAGCCCTGAGATTTCTTTGGAAGGAATGATGCTAAAGCTGAAATTCCAGTACTTTGGCCACCTCATGTGAAGAGTTGACTCACTAGAAAAGACTCTGATGCTGGGAGGGATTGGGGGCAGGAGGAGAAGGGGACGACCGAGGATGAGATGACTGGATGGCATCACTGACTTGATGGCTGTGAGTCTGAGTGAACTCCGAGAGTTGGTGATGAACAGGGAGGCCTTGCATGCTGCAATTCATGGGGTTGCAAAGAGTCGGACACGACTGAGCAACTGAACTGAAACTAAACATTGAAATATTCAAATTTTCTTATTGGCCAAATGCAAGGCAAATGGTGTCAAGGCACACAATATAAATCAAACAAAATTTTTTGATTGTGGTCTGTTTTTAATCAACACATATTTGATTTACAATCTTGTGTTTCTGCTTTCAGCAAAGTGATTCAATTATACATATATATACATTCTTTTGTATATTCTTTTCCATTATGGCTTATCACAGGACATTGAATATAGTTCCCTGTGCTGTACAGTAGGACCTTGTTGTTTATCCATTGTATACATGAGAGTTTTTAATTTCATGACTGCAGTCACCAACTGCAGTGATTTTGGAGCCCAGGAAAATAAAATCTGTCACTGCTTCCAATTTTCCCCCTTCTATTTGCCATGAACTAATGGGGGACCAGGAATATTTAAAATCCTAAAAGATGATGCTGTTAAATTGATGCATTCAATATCCTAGCAAATTCGGAAAACTCAGCAGTGGCCACAGGACTGGAAAAGGTCAGTTTTCATTTTAATCCCAAAGAAGGGCAAGGCCAAAGAATGTTTGAACTACTGCACAATTGCATTCATTTCACATGAATGTGAACCTTTACCATGCTAGAAGGTAACATCCTTTAAGCTAGGCTTCAACAGCACAGGAACAGAGGAATTCCAGATGTACAAACTGGATTAGAAAAGGGGGAGGAACCAGAGATCAAATTGCCAGCATCTGTTGGATCATAGGAAAAACAAGGGAATTACAGAAAAACATCTGCTTCATTGACTATGCTAAAGCCTTTGACGGTGTGGATCACAACAAACTGTGGAAACTTTTCTAAAGAGATGGGAATATCAGACCACCTTATCTGTCTCCTGAGAAACCTGTATGCAGGATAAGAAGTAACAAAACCGGACATGGAACAATAAGTGTAAATGTTAGTCCCTCAATTGTGGTCAACTCTTTTTGATCCCATGGACTGTAGCTCGCCAGGCTCCTCTGCCCATGAAATTCTCCAGGCAAGAATACTGAAGTGGGTTGGCATTCAAAATTGGAAAAGGAGTACGTAAAGGCTAAATATTGTCAGCCTGCTTATTTAACTTCTATGCTGAATACATTATGTGAAATGCCAAGCTGTATGACTCACAAGCTAGAATCAGGATTGCCAGGAGAAATATCAACAATCTCAGATATGCAGATGATACCACACTAATGGCAGAAAGTGAAGAGGAGCTAAGGAGCCTCTTGATGAAGGTGAAAAAGAGAGTGAAAAAGTTGGCTTAAAACTCAGCATTTGGACTTCCCTAGTGGCACAGTAGATAAGAATCCTCCTACCAATGCAGGGAACACGGGTTCGATCCATGGTATGGGAAGATTCCACATGACGCACAGCAACTAGGCCATGCACCACAGTTACTGAGCCCATGCTCTAGAGCCTGCAGGCTGCAACGACTGAAGGAAGTGCACCTAGAGCCTGTGCTCGCAACAAGAGAAGCCACTGCACCGCAACAGAGCAGCACCCACTCTCTGAAACTAGGGAAAGCCCTCACACAGCAGTGGAGACCCAGCGCAGGTGAAAATAAATGAATCAATAAAATTACAAACAAAAACCCCTCAGCATTCAAAAAACTAAGATCTTGGCATCGGGTCCCATCACTTCATGGGAAATAGGGGAAAAGTGGAAACAGTGACAGACTTTATTTTCTTGGGCTCCAAAATCACTGCAGATGGTGACTGCAGCCATGAACTTAAAAGATGCTTGCTCCTTAGAAGAAAAGCTATGACCAATCTAGACAGCATATTAAAAAGCAGAGACAACACTTTACCGACAAAGGTCCATATAGTCAAAGCTCTGGTTTTTCCAGTAGTCGTGTACGGATGTGAGAGTTGGACCATAAAGATGGCTGAGAGCTGAAGCATTGATGCTTTGGAATTGTGGTGCTGGAGAAGACTCCTGAGAGTCCCCTGGACTGCAAAGAGATCAAATCAGTCAGTCCTAAAGAAAATCAGTCCTGAATATTCATTGGAAGGACTGATCCTGAAGCTGAAGCTTCACTTCTTTGGCCACCTGATGCAAAGAGCTGACTCACTGGAAAAGACTCTGATGTTGGGAAAGATTGAAAGCAAAAGGAGAAGTGGGTGGCAGAGGATGAGATGGTTAGATAATATCACTGACTCATTGGACATGAGTTTGAGCAAACTCTGGGAGACAGTGGAGAACAGAGGAGCCTGGCACGCTGCAGTCCATAGGGTTGAAAAGAGTTGGAAACAACTTAGTGGCTGAACAACAACAACAATACATGATAGTTGCATGTGCTAACCAGAAACTCCCAATCTATTCCTCCCAGACTCTGCATTCCTCCCCTACCCCTTCTTTCCCTTGGCAACTGCAAGGAGTCTGGAAGATTTTCTAAATGAATCCTTACATGGCATCCAATAGAAAAGCCAAGCTAAATTCAAAAGAATCAGAATGTGAGCAGAAAGTCTCATATTCAAATTGCAAGAGTAATCTAATTTCAGCATTTATCATCTATTACATTTAATTAATGTTGTAAATGGTAATATGGGTTTCCCTGGTGACTCAGACAGTAAAGAATATGCCCGCAATGCAGGAGACCCAGGTTCGACCCCTGGGTCAGGAAGATCCCGTGGAGAAGGGGATAGAAACCTACTCTGATATTCTTGCCTGGAGAACTCCATGGACAGTGAGCCCTGGTGAGCTATAGTCCATGGGGTTGCAAAGAGTCAGACACGACTGAGCGAACTAACACACAATGGTAATGTTTTTTATAGTTTTAGTCCTAATCATTTTCCTTATAAATTTTTTTATTTTATAGCTGTATGAGAAGTATAAGGTGCATATATCTATATATATTAATATAAGCCACTTCTCTGACTCTACCAAAAAAAAAAAAAAAGCTTTTCAATTGAAAAGTGCTTCCTACATTACTAGCTTAGGAAACACTGTTTTAGATGCTGAGACCCTCTTAAGTGTCACCTCACCTCCCACATTGGCTTAGAGCCAAATGTGTAGCCCCCTTGGCACTGTTTAGGATTTGATGGAATGCTTTTTGTGATTAAACTCACCTTGGTTCTGTATACCTTCCTGTATTTATTCAATCTTTACCTCATTTTCTTCACCTATACTCACTGTCTTCTGTCATGCTATATTGTATACATCTTGAAGACTGCCCTAAATCCTTCTTGGAACAAGAGTATATACATTTATAAATAATTTTAGTAGTGGGCAAAGGGTAATAAACCACAAGAACCTGATATAACATGAAGTAAATTTATAATCTCAGGTTATTTGGGGTCTCAGATTCAAGATGAAACTACAAAACCATATGTAATCAATTCTTCACAAACATTTTCTTTGGGATTGACTAGTTTGATCTCCTTGGTGTCCAAAGGACTCTCAAGAATCTTCTACAGCACCACAATTCCAAAGCATCAATTCTTTGCTGCTCAGCCCTTTTATGGTCCAACTCTCACATTTGTACATGACTACTGGAAAAACCATATCTTTGACTCTACAGACCTTTGTCAGCAACATGATGTCTCTGCCTTTTAATACACTGGCTAAGTCAGTCATAACTTTCTTCCAAGGAGCAAGCGTCTTTTAATTTCATGCAAGCCGTCACCATCTGCAGTGATTTTGGAGCCCAAGAAAAAGAAAATCTGTCATTATTTCCACTTTTCCCCTTCTATTTGCCATGAAGTGATGGGACAGGATACCATGATGTTAGTTTTTTGAATGCTGAGTTTTAAGCTGGCTTTCTCACTCTCCTCTTTCACCTTCATCAAGAGGTTCTTTCAACCTAAAAAATCTTCCTTTTCTCTTGGGAAAATACCAGTGCCCTCGAGTGTCCAAAATGCAGTTTGCATAGTGCCCTTTATAATCTTCAAGAGTAATAAAAATCCAATATTAGAGATAACTTTAAAAATAAATTTTGGTGGAGAAGGAAATGGCAACCCACTCCGTATTCCTGCCAGGAGAACCCCTTGGACAGAAGAGCCAAGTGGGCTACATTCCATGGGGTCACAAAGAGTCGGATGTGACTTTGCAACTAAATAACAACTGTGTAGCACAGGGAACTATGTTCAGTGTTCTGTGATAAACCATAATGGAAAGGAACATTAAAAAAGCATAATATATTTATGTAATGTATCTCTAAATCATTTTGCTGTACAGTAGAAATCAGCTCAGCATTATAAATCAACTGTTGTTATTGTTCAGTTGCTAAGTCATGCCCAACTCTTTGTGACCCAATGGACTACAGCATGCCAGGCTTCCCTGTCCTTCACTATCTCCCTGAGTTTCCTCAAACTCATGTCCATTATAATAGGAGGGAAAGGGGCAGGGCACAAGTTTTGAAAGAATGACATAGCCCAAGGACACAACATAAACTTAGTAGAAAAAAATGGGGCCAAGATGGCAGACAAGACTAGACCTTGATCCTCAATCAGCAACTGAAATGACACACCCAGAGGTGCCACGACAGTTCCAGTTCAATTCAGTTGCTCGGTTATGTCTGATTCTTTGTGACCCCACTGACTGCAGCACACCAGGCTTCCCTGTCCATCACCGACTCCCAAAGCCTGCTCAAATTCATGTCCATCAAGTTGGTGATGCCATCCAACTATTTCATCCTCTGTTGTCCCTTTCTCCTCCTGCCTTCAACCTTTCCCAGCATCAAGGTCTTTTCAAATGAGTCAGTTCTTCCAATCAGGTGGCCAAAGTATCGGAGCTTCAGCTTTAGCATCAGTCCTTCCAGTGAATATTCAGGGCTGATTTCCTTTAGGATGGACTAGTTTGATCTCCTAGAAGTTCAAAGGGACTCTCAAGACTCTTCTCCAACACCACAGTCAAGAGCATCAATTATTTGGCCCTCAGCTGTCTTTATAGTCCAACTCTCACATCCATACATGACTACTGGAAAAACCATAGCTTTGATTAGATAGACATTTGTCACCAAAGTAACGTCTCTGCTTTTTAATATGCTGTGTAGGTTGGTCAAAGCTTTTTTTCCAAGGAGCAAGCATCTTTTAATTTCATGGCTGCAGTCACCAACTGAAGTGACTTTGGAGTCCAAGAAAATAAAGTCTCACACTGTTTCCATTGTTTCCCCATCTATTTGCCATGAAGTGATGGGACCGGATGCCATGATTTTCATTTTTTGAATGTTGAGTTCCAAGCCAACTTTTTCACTCTCCTCTTTCACTTTCATCAAGAGGCTCCTTAGTTCTTCTTCGCTTTCTGCCATAAGGGTGGTGTCATCTGCATATCTGAGGTTATTGATATTTCTCCTGGCAATCTTGACTCCAGCTTGTGCTTCATCCAGCCTGAGCATTTTGCATGATGTATTCTGCATATAAGTTAAACAAGCAGGATGACAATATACAACCTTGAGGTACTCCTTTCCCGATTTTGGAACCAGTCTGTTGTTCCATGTCTGGTTCTAACTGTTGCTTCTTGACCTGCATACAGATTTCTCAGGAGGCAGGTAGGATAGTCTGGTATTCCCATCTCTTGAAGAATTTTCCACAGTTTGTTGTGATCCACATAGTCAAAGGCTTTGGCATAGTCAATAAAGCAGATTTTTTTTTTTTTTAATTCTCTTGCTTCTTCTATAACCCAAGGGATGTTGGCAATTTGATCTCTGGTTCCTCTGCCTTTTCTGAATCCAGTCTGCACATCTTCAAGTTTTCAGTTCCTGTGTTTTGAAGCTTAGCTTGAAGGATTTTGAGCATTACTTTGCTAGTGTGTGAGATAAGTGCAATTGTGCAGTAGTTTGAACATTCTTTGGCATTATCTTTCTTTGGGATTGGAATAAAAACTGACCTTTTCCAGTCCTGTAGCCACTGTTGGGTTTTCCAAATTTGCTGGTATATTGAGTGCAGCACTTTAACAGCATCATTTTAAGGATTTACAACAGCTTAGCTGGAATTCCATCACTTCTATTAGCTTTGTTCTTAGTGATGCTTCCTAAGGCCCACTTGACTTCTCATTCCAGGCTGTCCATATTTCAATACAATTTTTAAAAAATAAATAAATTTGGGGGCACTGAATCCTGGACTAAGCATGGGTCTATCCTACAAATCATAATCTAAAATACTTCTCCCCAGCCCTCCATGTTTTCAAAATTAAGGAATACACTAAAAATAATTTCCTGCAGAGGACAGAATTTATTTTAATCCACTCTTTCCTAAGGCCTCCTTAATCTTTATTTGAATGTCACTGGAACTCAGATGATTTCATTAACCTTATTGTCTACCGCAAATAACTACTGCATTTATTTATAGTTCTCCTTATTTAGTCCCCAAGTTGCCACCGACTCTTGGCGACTTCATGGACGCTAGCCGGTCAGGCTTCGCTCTCCGTGGGATTTTCCAGACAAGAATACTAGAGTGTGCTGCCATTTCCTTCTCCATTATTTATAGCATGCAATAGAAATTGAAAGTAATAGATACATTAGCTCTGAAGACCTAGTCATCGGCGGTGGGTGAAATTTACTGTAACGTGCCTGCTTGTGCAACTGTTCAGTCCTTTGCATTCCAGCTGCGCGGAGAAGCCCCCAAAGTGACTTCACGCTTGCCCGGAACACTCTGCCGAGCGCGTTCCAGTCTATGGCACATCCGGAGCGTGCCAGGAACAGGATAAGTCCAAGTCTCCGGTTTGTCTTTATTGGAGACCTAGAAACTCACTCAGCCTGACCCTAGGTTGTTACAAAACCCGGGGCGCCCCTTCGTGGCGTGGGATTCAGAATACCAGCGCCGGCGCGCCCAACACCCTAGCCTGCAGGTGGCAGGCTTGTCCTTCAGCAGAAGAGGGGCGGCGGCGGAACCCAGCCGCGCAGCTGCCCCCGCCTTTCCCCATCTGAGCGCGAGGAAGGCGGGGCCGCGGATTCGCCCCAAATGGAAAGACCCGCCCCGACCCATGGCCCCGCCCATCTAGGTGGTCGGCCCGCGGCGATTGGCGTGGGCTCGGGGGCGGAGCTCCGGAGGTGGGCTGAGGGGGCCGGGCCCGGGTCTGGACAAAAGCCGGGAAGAGAAAAAGCCCTGCCTGGGTGGCCAGATTCGGGGTTTCTGCTGAGGCCCGGTGAGAAGCCGGAACAGCTGGGGCCCAGCCGGGATTGCCAAAGTGGACGCTGAGTGTGTGCTCCCGGGTCATCGCCAACGTACCTTCCCCGCAGGTAGCCGCAGGCTTCGAGGGGCGGCCCCGGTCTCTGGCTCCTCCGAGAGGCTGTTAGTGGCTAGTGTGGGGAAAAGGACGCTCAGATCTTGAGTATGCTAGGGGAGATTTAGCGGCACGTCCTGGTCGCAAGGCAGCGAGGAAAAAAAATCCAGGTAGTGGGCGTGGGAGAAGGAAAAGGGAGGAAGACTAGATGCCTGGTTGTGTAGGTGGCCCGCTGTTAGGCATTGGAGGGTCAAATTGGGTAGGGGGAGGTGGCATGCGGTGACGGACGGAATGCCGGGTCTGCAGAAGAAGAAAAAATCGGGCAGTAGGAGGATGCAGGGACTTGTGGAAGACGAAGTCTTGGGTTTAGTGGGAAGACGACGTGCGGCCTCGGCTGTTGGAGGACTTGGGCGTGTGCATGGAACTGGGGCCGACGGAACTGGTGGTGCAGCGGGCTGGAGGCGTCCTCCTGGGGAACTTGAAGGGGGCGGCAAGGGGCGGTCGCTAGGCCACCTGGTGGCTGCGGGGGTGGAGCAAATGTCGCCGTCGGCATTTCGAGTTAGGGCGGAGAGGGGTTAAAGGTCCC
The DNA here is from genome assembly GCA_917880005.1 of Nanger dama. NCBI lineage: Eukaryota > Metazoa > Chordata > Mammalia > Artiodactyla > Bovidae > Nanger > Nanger dama. The sequence goes on from CAKJTW010000004.1 coordinate 40,141,387, forward strand.
GGCGCTCGGGAGGGAAGGGTCGGGCGTGGAAGGAGGAGCCCAGCTGGCTTCGGTTGCACAAGGGCCACAAAGACGCATGCTGGCCAAGAGCCGGCTGGTCCCCGAAGGACGTGCAAACCTCAAGACTAGCTAACGGACAACGAACCCGGGCCGCGCCCACGGACGCGCCCTCCTCCGTGTGCAAGCAGGGGTATTTATTATACTTTATTTGGAAGGTGCATGCGGACCTAAAACTGCCCTTTGCCCGTTAGGGTGCACTCAGCACTGTACAGATAAACCGGGCTGCCTGGCTTAAAAAAAAAAAAGCTAAATTCTCCGGAGAAGAGTGCTGGAGTGTCTTGTACCTTATCTCTGTCTCTGTTTTTTTGTTTTGTTTTAGGAGATAAGCTGAGCCTGCAAGATTGAGAGGAGTTGGGGTGATTAGAAATTGTAAAGGTGAGAATAAGTAATTCCTCCCCTTCTTTCATATGGCAATACTGCATTTAACTGGTCGTGGAGGTCTTGGAGGTGGTCAGAGACCCTGTAAGGGAATGACTCAGGAATTTTTCCACCAATAAATTGCAACTGTTTCCTTGTTTCTTTCAGTCTAGAGTTTTCTCGGCAAGACACTTTTTTTTTTTGCACAGAAATTAGTGTAGTTCATGAACTCAGCACCCACACCCCCGGAAGCAGCTCTTAAACTACTTTGTGTTAGTTCAGGTTTATTTTCTAGCATTGCACATGTGTGTCAGGAAATTGGAATTCAGCTGCTCCATAAATGAACTAGCTTGTTGGAAAAGGCCTTCCTTCTGAAATCAGGGTTTGGGTGGAGATAAAAAATCTGAGGTACTAGAGTAAAAGTGAAATCAGTGGTATCTGAAGCCCACCCTCATAGGATTCAAATCTAGAAGAAGTAAAATAGTGTCCTACAGTGTAGTAACCCAGGGTCTACAATAAAGCTTCACTTTTTAAATTAAAAGATGGTAAAAAATGTAATGGATAAGTATCGTGAAGAAACCTTTAATGTTTCAGTTATGCATTATGAAATATAGAAAGATTAATCAGAAAGTGTTTGCTTAACCAAATAGTATTATTACTTATTACTGAAATTTCAAGTTTGCTGTATGACTTTTTATTAACTGTATTTGCCATTAAAGAAAAATAGCCAAGTCATAACTCTTGCATAATACTTAATAGGAATATGGCCTTGGAAATGTATCAAAACTGAGATAAGTTTGCTGCCTCTTTTTGTTTTGTTCATAATACAGATGTGACTGTGGTATCAGTATGATTAAATTATATACTTTAAGCTGTACTTGAAATTATACTTGAAATTACAAATGGGAAGTAGCTGACTTATTCACACCAGTGTGTTCACTTTTTATTCTAGTTGAGTTCCAGATGGTCCCCCAGTAATGGTCTAGAGAACCTCCTAAATACTAATATAATAAGTAAAATCCCAGAATTGCAAATTGGGAAGTGAAAATGGGCCTAGAGGTTAGAATATATCTTGGCTTGTCATGAGGAACTGAAGCTCACAGTCTACTAATCATTACATTTAAAAATATAAAGGCCAGACAACTTTAACTCACCTTTTAGAGATAATGTTTATAGACTTCTTCCTTAATAATATTTTAAAGGCAATTCTCCTGACTTTCAGTCCTCAACTGTAAATTAATAGAATAAAAGCAATCTGTTGTTATCTTCTAGGGGGAAAAATAGTTTCCATTAAAGCACTGTGAAAGGGAACAGATACCTTTAGCAGGCTCAGTGCCTCCTCTTACTCTCAGGAAACATGCCTTTCTTTAAGCCTAAGCCCTATGGCAACCCACTTCAGAATTCTTGCCTAGAGAATTTGGTGGACAAAGGAGCCTAGCAGGCTATAGTCCATGCATTCCAAAGCATCAGATGTGACTGAGCAACGAACACTTTCACTTTTACAAAGGGCTTCCCAGGTGGGACTTAAAGTAAAAAACCCACCAGTACAAGAGACATAAAAAACACAGGTACAATCCTTGAGTCAGGAAGATCCCCCGGAGGCCGTGGCTACCCATTCCAATATTCTTGGCTGGAGAATCCCATGGACAGAGGAGCCCAGGGGCCTACAGTCCAAAGGGTCGCAAAGAGTGGGAGGTGACTGACCGTGTCCATAGCGTGTAGCCCTGCTGTCTCTGGGAATCAGATTGATTAGTATTGCTACCCTCACATCCCAGGAAGACACCTCTTCCTGGAACAACTCCAGTCCCCTATCCTGCCCACTGGCAGTTTGCCTTTGCCCACTAATGGCTGGAAGAATAGTCCAGGCGCTGTGATACCAAGGACAGGCCAGGGACATGTTCTGAGCAGTGAAAGTGAAGTTGCTCAGTCGTGTCCAACTCTTTGTGACCCCATGGACTCTAGCCTACCAGGCTCCTCCCTCCATGGGATTCTCCAGGCAAGAATACTGGAGTGGGTTGCCATTTCCTTCTCCAGGGGATCTTCCCGACCCAGGGATTGAACCGGGGCCTCCTACATTCCAGGCGGACGCTTCAACCTCTGAGCTACCAGGAAAACATACATCTCTATACATACAGATTGCTCTAATTGAGAAATCACGTTGTATTCAATGTATCATCACCACTATCTTTTACTGTCTCTAGGAAAATAGGTTTCCACCAGGAATTCTTCATCTTTCACTTGTAAAAAGACTTAATTAAATTTTCTTTAAAATGGGCCGCTAGAACTTGTTGAATCTTGTTAAGGATAGTTGTTTTAACCAAAACAGCCTCTTAAAAGAAGGGAAATAGTAGTGCCCGTCATTCTGTGCATCTTGAAGGCCTAGCACAATGAGGCGTTGGATAGAAGTGTTCAAATAAACATGATATTTTGGAAATAATCCCATTTGATAAGACAAACCAACAGTCAAGAATAAATAGTGATTGACGTTATTAAAGGCATGTGACAGGCTTCGGCTCCCCCATGCTCTAGCTGGATGGCCTTGGAAAGCTTGCTTTCTTTTAGCAAAGTAGAATGGAAAAACAGTTTCCATCATACAGGGTTGTTGTGACTCAGAAATCACACAAGAGGCATGTAACACAATGCTTTATACAGAGAATGTATTCAATTCTAATGGTTAATGTAATTGTTATTAGCTTTCTGTGCAATCATGCTATTATGAATTGTTCTTTTTAGTAATCACCAAATTGTATTTTGCTTTTACATGGTAATGAAACAAATGATGAGATATGTGTCTTATCTTTTTTCCTCTTAGAAGTTTATTGAAGTCAACATGTCTCACAAAATCCAAGGCGGATCTGTGGTAGAGATGCAAGGAGATGAAATGACACGAATCATTTGGGAATTGATTAAAGAGAAACTCATTTTTCCCTATGTGGACCTGGACCTGCACAGGTAAATGAATCACTTTGCCAAGCAGCAAACTCAGAAAGCATAATCCGTGTGATTTCAGGGTATGAGTCACTTTTTTGCATAGATACCACTATATCTTGTGAATAAAGCTTTGGACGAGCTTATATGCAAACAAAACGTAGAACTGGTGTGCCCCTGTGCAGGAGCAACTCTGACAGTAGTTATTTTCAGGGCACCAAGAAGGGAGTGGAGACAAGTCTCAGATCCACTCCAACTTGATCTTTGAGTTGTTTTTTTGTTTTTATTATATTTTGGGGTACCCTGGGTCTTTGTTGTAGCGCACTGGATTTCTCTAGTTGTGGTGAACAAGGGCTACTCTCTAGTGAGGATGAAGCAGCTCCTTATTGCAGTGGCTTTTCTTGTTGCAGAGCACAGGGTCTGGGCACAGGGCCTCAGCAGTTGTGGCGCATGGGCTTAGTTGCCCTGCTGCAGGTGGAATCTTCTGGACCAGGGATCAAACTTGTGTCCCCTGCATTGGCAAGGGGGTTCCTAACTACTGGACCACCAGGGAAGGTCTGCTGCTGCTAAGTCACTTCAGTCGTGTGTGACTGTACAACCACACAGACGGCAGCCCACCAGGCTCCCCTGTCCCTGGGATTCTCCAGACAGGAACACTGGAGTGGTTTCCCATTTCCTTCTCCAGGAAGGCCTGAGGGTATTTTAAAATTGTGAAATGTCTGTGACTTTTCTTAAATGTTAGTTTCAGGAAGTCAGGTTGCATCCAGTCTACATTCTCACGGCTCAGGGGCTGATCTTTTCCCTGGAGAAACAACTTGATTCTGTTGTTACTGATGATACCTAAATCACAATTATAGTCATTCAGAATGTTATCACAATAGCAGTGTTAGTTACCTGAGTCTGGTTGACTAGTGTTAAATTAATATAGGATGGAGGTCAGAGGGGACCAGAAGAAAGAGTTTTAGATAGAGAGATTAATTATAAACTCTGAAGGGAACTCAATTTTAGGGGGACTGGGTTTCAAATATATATGAAATGAATCTTTAATTTTAACATAATACTAGAAATACTGAACTTGTCATTGTTCCGAAGAGAAGAATTACGATGGCAGCAAAGTGATTTCTCAGGTCTTTCCAAGCCTCTATTTCCTGCGAGGGTTTTGTCTGTAATAAATCAATGACCAAGAGCAACGCTAGGTGCTATTTGCAGAGAGGAAAACAATAGAGCTGCATGCCGACTTGCTCAGTCGTGTCTGACTCTTTGTGACCTTATGAACTATAGTCACCCAGGCTCCTCTGTCCATGGGAATCTCCAGGCAGAATACTGGAGTGGGTTCCCATGCCCTCCTCTAGAGGATCTTCCCAACCCAGGGATTGAACCCACGTCTTTTACATCTTCATTGGCTGGTGGGTTCTTTACCACTAGTGCTGCCTGGGAATCCTCTAATAAATCAGTAAAGAATGTAGTTAACACAGTTTTGTCCTTTCAAAAGGATAAAGTATTTTCTGTCACTCTGCTTAACCAGTGGACCTTTTTACCCGTTCATTCCTTGTCTTTTCTGCATTTTATACAATTATAGCACAGAATTCTCAAAGTTACCTAATACAATCCCCACCTTTCAGGAGAAGTTCCCTAAACCATTTGTGTCCAAGACCCTGATGCTGGGAAAGATTGAGGACAGGAGAAGGGAACAACAGGGGATGAGATGGTTGGATGGCATCACTGACTCAATGGACACGAGTTTGAGCAAGCTCTAAGAAATGGTGAAGGCCAGGGAAGACCTCTGTTGGCTAAGCTGTTGAATAAGGGCTTTCTTGGTGACTCAGATGGTGAAGAATCCGCCTGCAGTGCTGGAGACCTAGGTTGGATCCCTGGGTTGGGAAGGTCCCTGGAGAAGGGAAAGGCTATCCACTCCAGTATCCTGGCCTAGAAAATTCCATGGACCGTATAGTCCATGGGGGTCACAAAGAGTTGGACACAACTGAGTGACTTTCATGTACATGGCAATAGGTGAATTTGCAGAACAATTCCCATGATAATAGCTACAAAAATTTTCTTTAGCCTAGAGGCATAAGGAGCTTTAAAGGACGGTCATTATACCTAGAAGGCAGAGTCACTGGCTAAAAACTAAAAAATTTTTGGAGACTTAAGTGTAAGTAGTTCCAAGATTGCTATTATTATTATATGATTGGTTCTTTTTGAGGCGAGTGGAATGATTCGTTTGTTTTATTTTATGTTGTCTAGACGGTGATTGGGACCATTTATTCATTTTTTTTTTCTCTTAGAAGCAAAAATATCCACTGATGTGCTGTAAGCTTCTTCTGATGAAAAATGTTTCCTGTGAATGTGAATAATGCTGACTACTGCTGTTTGAGTTAGGAGTGGACTTTTATAGATATTCAGCACTTCCTAAGTCAGAAAATAAGAGTATCTTTTTAGTGCTGATGAAAAAAAATTAATAATCAATCTAAGACAGAAAGGGAGAATTGTATTCATGTCAGCTTGAGTATTATAGCCCAAGAGACAGTCATTCAGAAAGCTCTGAGAATCATTCTCCCCACTTGGGGTCAAAGAGCAGTTATGTAAGTTTTTGAGATAAAGGGTTATAGATCATGTTGAAAATTTATACACAGTCCACTACTGTGTTTACAAAGTGATCCCTTACAAGATTAAGAAGGAAGGATAGCCTTAGGAGGTCTGGAGGTTGACAATTAATACAGATTGACAACAGACCCTCAAGGAGAAGGTGGAGGTTCGAACGGTTAAAGCAGCTTGGAATTATTTTTATTTGGAAATGTATCACCAGATTGGATGCCGTTTTGCATTTCCATCACAAGGAGTGGGGTATCTAAAGGAAGGAAAATACCAGAAGTGAAACAAGAGATTGAGGGGCTTGATAATTCAGCAAATTTTGAAAGCTGAAAAAAACTGGAAAACTTTTTAAGCCTTGGAGAACAAAATAAACTGTTACAGTATTGTTTTGTTTTTCCTGCTTTTAACAAACTACTACCTACTTTAAAGTTTTACAGTCTTCTTCTCTGCTCTGGACAACCAGCTTTCTTTCATCCTCTGAGTAACTTGCAGTCAGGGTGTTGGTGTATTCTAAGCTATAAATCAGCGAGCTATATAAAGTCATTGCTGGATTCCATTATTCTATAAACTTCAGGCTTGTTTCCAGGAGAAAGACTTGCCTGAAATTTAGGGAAAGGTTCAACATACAGCTAATTGGCCTTAATAGTTATTAGCATTTTTTGGCACTGACTGTCTCAGCTGTAACTCCCACCACTTCAGTGCCAAACTGCAAGAAATCCTTTAAGTCCTCAGCCGCTTTATTTTTAGAGCACAATATTTTCTAAGGGGAAAATAATACTTAGGTTTGCATTTTTATGCTAATCAGATGAAGGTCTGCAGAAAGTGGTGGTAAAGCGTAGGCCAAGAGGAAAGGGTACAGTGGTTTTTACTTGATTTCCTTCTCAACAGCTCCCCATAACACAGTGTGGCCCAGCGGTCTAGCCCTTCTTAGACATCTTTTTAGTTGGCAGCCATCTTTGTGTCAGGGGTACACTAATGCTAAAACTCAGCAGATGTAGGTGTGTATGGAGCCTTCACTTTCTGCAGGGCAGGCCCTGTGTACCATCAGCATGCATAGAGTGGTGCATGGGGATAGAAGGGGAGTATCTTCAGTCACCTGTAGGTGTGTCTGGAAGTTACGCTCTCAACCTTTCCCTCCCAGCTACGATTTAAGCATAGAGAATCGCAATGCCACCGATGACCAGGTCACCAAGGACGCTGCAGAAGCTATAAAGAAGTACAACGTTGGTGTCAAGTGTGCCACCATCACCCCCGATGAGAAGAGAGTGGAGGAGTTCAAGTTGAAACAAATGTGGAAGTCTCCGAATGGCACCATCCGAAATATCCTGGGTGGCACTGTCTTCAGGGAAGCTATTATCTGCAAAAATATACCCGGCTCGTGAGCGGATGGGTAAAACCCATTATCATAGGTCGTCATGCTTATGGGGACCAAGTAAGTTGTGTTGGCATGACTTGACTTTCCATGTTCTTTTCTCGTGGCTTTTGATGGCCCAGCAGTTCTGATTCATGTGTGCTTTATTCTCTTTGGTGTCTACTTACATTAAGTGAGGTATGTGCTCAGTTACTTCAGTCATGTCTGACTCTTTGTGACTCCATGGACTGTAGCCCTCCAGGCTCCTCTGTCCATGGAACTCTCCGGGCCAGAATACTGGAGTGGGTAGCCTTTCCCTTCTTCAGTGGATCTTCCCAACCCAGGGATCAAACCCACGTTTCCTGCACTGCAGGCAGAATCTTTTATCATTTATCACAAATGAGGTATAGAATTGAAAAATGAACATATATGTGTATATATACACATACCCATAGACATTTAGATTAAAGTAAATTCAGATAAACTTATAGGTACCTATCTCACTATAAATGACTTTTTTATAGGCTTTTTTTCTTTTATCTTTTTATTAGGTTAAACCATATGATAAAGACATTTTCGTATAACTTACTGTGGTTTAACTAAATCAGTGGTTCAGCCAAACCCGGGTTGTACAATAGGATCTTTTAACAGGTTTTTTTGTGTTTGTTTTGCATTGCCATTTTTAAAAAGATTTTTTTAAATTCCAATGCCTGTGTCCCACCCTACACTAGCTAAATCTCAATTCCATGGTGTTTTAAAGCTCACAGGTGATTCTAATGTGCAGACAGAATTGAGAACTACCAAAGATGATTATATTAAACATGATCATTTCATGCATAAAAGGACAAACTAACTCAGTAGTTGAAAGCAGTCTCTTCAGAACATTCCTCTTTGGGGGAAGAAAAAAAGGTCTAGTTTCTATACCTCTCTACAAGTAGGCTTGTTGCCAAATTAAACAGAAACATTACCAACTAAGCTAAAAATTCTGTGTTGAAACTAAAGTTTCAGACTTTCATAGAAAGCAGCTCATGTCTTACCAGAGCCTTAAAAACAAGAGTCTCTGTCCCTGACACCCAGCTTTGATGTCGCCATCGTTGAAAATAGTATGGGCGGAGCAGACTACTGTCTGTTCCTGGGGCCTGGGTTACCAGGTCAGTCCTTGAGCGGCAGTTCACTTTGTTCTGCTGTGTGTTTCAGGCTATCCCTTCGTCCTGGCAATTCCCTTCACAGATAATTCTCAGAGGCTCAGAAGAGGGAATGTAGATGAGATGGCTACAGACTCACTAGTCCTGGGAACATGGCTCTGAGTTATACCCTTTTTTTTCCTTTTCCCTTTTAAAAAAATTATTGTGGCATCAATCACTGGAAGAATGGTCATTCTAGTCTACTAGATTGAAAATTCCAAGCGTCTAGAAAGCATTTATGGTGCTTTGACACCTTTTGAGAAATGAGAATCAATTACTACCCATAAATATCAGAAATGTTCTGCATAGAATAGATATTAGTCTGTCATTATCTGACAGCTATTCTTTCGGCTGTCTTTAGTATTGCTATAAACAAAGATAAATAAGTTTGACTGGCATCTGCTGGTACCTGACTCTGAAAGTATTCTAATCTAAGCCATTGAAGAAGGTACAAGGCAGCAAAGATTGACATATGCCTAGTGTGGGCTGGGCATATTTTTCCTTACCTGTGACAGAGGTAGCTGTCCTTAGAAGGCCCTTTCTTAAGGGTCATCAGCCTACTACAGCTGCTTCCAGAATGATTGCTTTCTATGGGCAAGTCCTGGGCTGGGCCTTAGTAGAATGATGTTCATGAAGAGAACAAGCCCTGAAGGTCCAAGGACCAGACCCTAAATGGGTTATTTGCATTACATCATAGTTCCTCCCTTGTAAGACTGATAGAAGAATCAAGTGAGATAATGTGGGATACAGGTTAATCACTTAAAGTGTGTCTCATAGTGAGGACCAGGCATTAGTACTCTCAACATCATCTTCAGTGCCACGCTGCACTTAATCACTCCATCATGTCGGACTCGGTGACCCCACGGACTGTAGGCCACCAGACTCCACTGTCCGTGGGAATTCTCCAGGCAGGAATACTGGAGTGAGTTGCCATGCCCTCTGGGGGATCTTCCCAACCCAGGGACCAAACCCATGTCTCCCCGCATTGCTGTGGATTCTTTATGGTCTGAGCCACCAGGGAAGCCCATCTTCAGTTCAACAGTAGTATATTGTCAGCCCCCAGGAGAAGACTTCTTGACCTCCAGGTTGTGGTCATTTCTCTTCCTCCATCTTCCAGTAGCATTTTTTATCTATGCCCGCTGTTGACATTTGAAAGCTCTTAATGTTGCTTCACTTTTGTATGACTTTGTTAGGTCATAGGCTTTGTAAGAGGGAATACTTCTTTACTCTTTCATACTCATATCTCTGCTTAGAAAACTGCCCCGTACATTGTAAGCACCTGATAAATACTGATTTCTAATGTGTACTTCTACTAACTAGCTTTGGGAATTCTCTGGACCTCTTTATCTCCATCTCTCAATTAGAAAGGTGGGCTACACTGTACTGTTGTTTAGGTGTCTTCCAGCTCTCTATTCTGTGGGGGTTTTTTCCCTTCATGTAATTCTTGTTAGGACAGTTCTGCGATTTCTTTTCTTTTTTCCCCCTATACAGTATAGAGCAACTGATTTTTGTTGTGCCAGGGCCTGGAAAAGTAGAGATATCCTATACACCAAGCGATGGATCCCCCAAAACGGTATACCTAGTACATAACTTCACAGGTATGTTTGTATTTTTTTTTTTTTTTTAACAGGCTATTTAGACAACGTTATCACCAGTTTTTTAAAGTTAGTTGTGTGACTGCCTAAAAATGCAACCTGAATCTATAGTATTTCCACAGGACTCAAAACCTAACATAAAAAAGTCATTGGCTTCCGGTGGCATAAAAGGAATTAGCCACTTAATTCACTTAATTGAAAATACAGGTAGATAATTATGCATCTCAAAACAGGAAGGGAAGGTTGACAGGAATCTGTTACCTGCAAATTATATAAATTAAATGTGAATAGCCCCAAATTGCCTGTTATGTAATCCTACGCTTTGGCTCTGGTAAGGTTTGTGTTTGAAAATGGCTTTTATTTATTTGCTGAATTTTTTTTTCTGGTTCTGAGAGTTTATTTTGTGAAAGTAGACTGTTTGGGTTTCGTTTTGGGGGTTTTTTTGCTTCTTCTCTTCCTTCCATCTTGCTGTTTCTAAGGTTCAATATGGCAAATCCCAACCAAAAGTTGTTGAAAGAACAGAAAACTTTCCCCATTGTTAAGCTTGTTAAAAGAATTCACGCAAACAAAATCTCAAAATTTACCTAGCTGTTGTTCTTCTTGCCTCCTCTAAGTCATATCATTTTAAAGGAATCTAGTTCTGCCAGTTTCTGCACCTCTCTCATCCTTAGCCCCAGGCTGGCCCTGGACAGTAGCGTGGATTCAAGTTCTAGCTTTCAGTAATAACAGAGTTCAAACAGTAAGAGTTGTGAAACACCAGTGATTACATGGCACATGATTATTTCTTCCAAAGCAGAACCAACTTTCAGTATCCTCCAGGAAATGACAAGAATTTTCATTCTGTGTTTGAAATGTATTCTTAGTGACTGAAGATTGAGTGCACACTTAAAGCTTAAAAGACATACTTGAAATTTTTTAAAGTGTGAGGAGTTGAAAAATTATTTACCCCTTCTTCAGTGTGTTTCTGGTTCATATCAGTTCTTGGTATTTCAGAATCGAAAAGACCATGTTTTTCTCATGGGTATTGGCCTTTCAAAACAAGTTAAAATGGCCTTACCTAGAATTGTCTTTCCTCCCCTTATGTGTCTCAGAAACTCATGGAATACTGAAATTGGAAGCCTGAACTCAGACATGAGAGCTGGAAGCGGGCTATTTTGGTGGTGGGGGTGGATTTAGACTTGCTACAGCTGTACCCTATTACCTTTGTTTTTTTCCTTGTTTTCCCCTCACAGAGAGTGGTGGTGTTGCCATGGGGATGTTCAATCAAGATAAGTCAATCGAAGATTTTGCGCACAGTTCTTTCCAGATGGCTTTGTCTAAGAATTGGCCTTTGTATTTGAGCACCAAAAACACTATTCTGAAGAAATACGATGGACGTTTTAAAGACATCTTTCAGGAGATATATGACAAGTAACTACAGTTCTTTTTTCCTTTTTTTTGGTCACAAATGGCAACATTTATAGTATAGAATTTGTATGCTTATCCCTTTGATTCTGGGACAAATTGAGTGAAAACCATCACTATCTCATTAAGATAAGGACAGAACTGAGATTTAACAAGGGTTGAAACAAAACACTTGAGTTGCTTTTAGAAGGGGAATGTGTTCTCAGATAAAGGTCCCACATTTTTTTCAGAGCAAGGATTATTTAATGTGTGAGTAAATGTACCCTGTTAGTGATAGAAAGTTCTGATTTTTCATGTAAGTTTCTGAATTGGGCCTATTCCATTTTCTTTCTTTGTAATATTTATTTATTTCACCAGGTCTTAGTTGCTCATGCAGGATCTTTAGTTGCAGCACATGGGATTTAATTCCCCGACCAAAGACCAAACCTGGGCCCCCTGCACTGGGAATTCAGAGTCTTAGCCACTGGACCACGAGGGAAGACCCCATTTCCATTCTTTCTGAAGCCCACTGTTATGATTTAAAACTCTCCTTTTGGGAATTCCTGGCAGTCCAGTGGTTAGGACTCCACATTTTCACTGCAAAAGGTGTGGGTTCAATCCTGGTCAGGAAACTAAGATCTTGCAAGCTGCGGGGCACAGCCAATAATTTAAATATAAATAAAGAAAATAAATAAAACTTTGTTTTAATGGAGTCATTTGAACTTAAGTCTACATTTATAATCATTTTAGGTTCAACAGTACTTGAGTACTTGTTAACTTTTAAGATGGCATTCCTCCCTTTAGATACAAGCGTTCAGACCAGGGCTGGGATTTTAGGTATCCTTCCCAAGAAATTTTAATACCTCCTTCCATTCCCTATCTGTATCAAACCTGGAAGCTAGTTTGCTGAATGATACTGGGCAGTAAAATAGTCTTTCTCTACCCCCTTATATTCTTTTTTTTAATATAAGTCCTTAAGGCAAGCTCAATCTCAAGAAACTGGTGAGTAGTATATTGAAAACTGTAAAAGCAGTATTAATACTTGGAACACTGTTGTCATGCTTAATTCTCATATCTCTGCCAAGTGGATGAAATCACCCTTACAGATGGGAAAATGGGAGTTTCATAGCTAGAAAATGAATGGGCAGGGATTTCAGCCCATGTCTGTCAGATCCCCAAATTTGTGTTGCTTCTACTAAAATATGCTGCTTCCAGCCCCACCTCCAGCCTTTCAGAGAGGCAAATGGTATCCCAGCAAAACCAGTTTTCTTTGTCTATTGTTCTCTTCTCTTTCTCTTTTCTCAGGCAGTACAAATCTGAGTTTGAAGCTCAGAATATCTGGTATGAGCACAGGCTCATTGATGACATGGTGGCCCAAGCTATGAAATCGGAGGGGGGCTTCATTTGGGCCTGTAAGAACTATGATGGGGACGTGCAGTCGGACTCCGTGGCCCAAGGTAAGGAGCTGGAGGACAAGTGGAGGTGGGGCTTCAACAGGTGGTGCCCAGGTGTGGGAAGGAAAGTAAGATCAGACTGGGTAGACGACTTCTCTCAGGGGTGCCCAGGAAGTAACTCAGTGGGGTTGAATCTCCAGCTTTAGATGTTAACACAGTTTATATCTCAACCCTTTTCCCTCCTTAAGTTTCTCTGCCTCCAATGAGCAGCCCAATCACCTAATCTGAAAATCACTCTTTTTCCTGCCTTCCAATAAGAATGTAAAAAACTAGGGGACTCAGAAGGGGCCAGCGTTATCTCATAACCAAGGGGCCTCCCTCCCAAGAGCCTGTTCCTCCTACGACTGGTACAAATCACGCCACTTTTGCCAGCCTTGACAGCTGTTCCATACCACGTAAAACACACGTGTTTACTGCTTATCTCTAAACACATGAAATCAAGCAAAGAAGCAGAAATTGCAGAAACCAGGAGCTTCATGCCAGAGATAGGGACCAGAGGAGCAAAAGCTCTCCCTTCCCTGCCTTCCTCAGTGCTAACCTGTCCTTCAGTTTCAGTTACTCGTGAAGCGGTGTGCACTGAATTTCCCTGATGAATGTTTGTGTTCACTTCAGTTGCATTTGGTTTTCCCCAGGAAGTACTACTTTTTCTTTCTCTTGTGAAAAGTTAATCATTGCTATCAGTTTGAAAATCAGTAGATCTGCCTGGTTAAAGATGACTTTGATGTCAGATAAATGAGTTACCCAGGTCTTTCTTTACCCTCCTTCTGTTTCTCTTGCATGCTGTGTGCTGTGGCTTCAGTCGTGTCCAACTCTGAGACCCTATGGACCATAACCTGCCAAGCTGTTCTGTCCATAGGATTCTCCAGGCAAGAATACCGGAGTGGGTCGCCATGCCTTTCTCCAGGGGATCATACTGACCCAGGATCCAGCCCGCATCTCTTATGTCTCCTGCATTGGCAGGCGCATTCTTTCTCACTAGTGCCACCTGGGAAGTCATCACAGCCATTTGAATGCAGCAGAGAAAGGAGTGTTGCTTTGTGAAAATTCCATCACAAAGCAAGGAGAGCAGAGTTCTTAAGAGTAGGCCCAAATCATCTCATGGTTTCTAAATGTCCTCATGGCAATAAGAGGGTATCTGGAGGGATATCACAAATGTTACTGTCAAGCTGTGGACTTGAGAGCAAGAATGCTGCAGTGCAGTGTCCAGCCATGCACTGATAAGACAGCTGGAACCAAGACTGTGTCTGGACAGTGCCTGCAGATACAGGGGACCTCAGCATAGCAGATGAAAGGCAGCAGAGCTGCCTCACATGCGTTCTTTTCTAGAGGCATGAACTACTTTGGACTCAAACCAAACGTTTTATTTCTGTCCTCAGTTTTGACAGTGGCACCAACTAGTGTCTCATGGATAAATAGATAGACTATCACCATGGATATGGCCCCAAACATCTCCAGTCAGTGAATATTTGAGCCTCTACTGAAGCCTCATACCGACATAGTGATAGGAAAGGAGCTGCTAATTCGGTAGAGAAATTGCTGATTGGACTCAAAGCGTTTATAAAGTTTTTTTCCTTACTTTCAAACCAAAAGAAAGGTAGCAGCCTATTACACATTTGCATTGTTAACTCCACAGGTTCTATTGGGAAGTAGCAAAAATGGTGACAAGTGTTCTTTGAATTCAAGTGTAAGAAAAATGAAGAAGGAAAGTCCAATTACATGGACTTAAAAGTGGTAATTTGGTTCCCTGACTAGGAAACCACAGAACAGAATCGTTCTGGTGAGGCTGTAAAAGAGAGCAGGAGTGAGTGGGAGGTGCTCCGATCCATCCTATTTTGTTTTTACCCAACTTTCTCTTCCCAGTCCCGCATGAGCCTGTGAGCAGCTTGGTGGCTGGAGAAAACTCCTGAATCTTTATTTTCCCAGAATAGCAGAGCATCTGCACATAAGCATAACAGTAATATACTGAACTGTTATTCTCTGGAGTATTCTAAGGAATAAGAATGTGTTTTCTTTTCATATATAGTCATGAATATATGCATACACATCTAATTCTCACAATAGCCCTATGAAGTAGGTGTTTTTACTGTTCTGACCCCCTTCTTTAAAGATTTGTTTATTGATTTTTATATTCGGCCATGCTGGGTCTCCGTTGCTGCACGCAGGCTTTCCGAGCTGCGGAGAGTGGAGGCTTATCACTGCGGTGGCTTGTACTGCTGCAGAGCACAGGCCCTAGGGCGTGCAGGCTTCAGTAGTTGCCGCATTTGAACTTAGTTACTCCTCAGCATGTGGGATCTTCCAGGGCCAGGGACTGAACCTGCTTCTCCTACACTGGCAGGTGGATTCTTATCCACTGTACCACCAGGGAAGCCCTGCTGTACCTATTTTACAGGTAAGGAAACTGAGCCACAGTAGCTAGGAAGTCATGGAACTAGGGTGGGATACAGGCAATCAGACCATGAGCAGGTGCCTCTGAAGTAAATAAGTGAGGAAAAACATAGCCTTTTCTGAAAGGCAGAAGAATTACTGATGACTCCAAGCACTCATGTTTATTTTGTTCACTGAGTCCTGTCAAGATGAAGTCCTTTTCTTTCCTCTCTGGGAGACCCAGTGCTCTTCCTACACTTGAATCCCGTCCTTCATGTTCTGCCGCTCACAGGTTATGGCTCTCTCGGCATGATGACCAGTGTGCTGGTTTGTCCAGATGGCAAGACAGTAGAAGCAGAGGCTGCCCACGGGACTGTCACCCGTCACTACCGAATGTACCAGAAAGGACAGGAGACGTCCACCAATCCCATTGGTAAGATAGTATCGGCTGCTACATTGATTTCCAACCAGAATGGAAATCTCCAAAGGGACTCCAACATGTGTTCCTTTGGCTGCCCAATGCCTTGTGTATGAAACCATCACCTAACAGCTGATTTGTCCTACCAATAAGAACTGCTTTAGTATGTTTCTTAAAATATACACAGTATATGCTTTTCCATTTTGTGGGAGAATATATATTACAGAGAAGAGTATTATCAACAAGCATTTCCTTTTCCTTTTCTTTTGCTGCCGTGAAACATCACATGTGGCTGAGAATCTAAAGCCACATTGACAGACCCCTTTAACTAAGTTTCAAGGACAATGCTTTTTTTTTAATTAATTTTTTTTTTTTTTGGCTGTGCTGGGTCTTTGTTGCTGTGCACAGTCTTTAGTGGCAGAGGGTGCGGGCTGCTGTAGTTGCAGCGTATAGGCTCCTCATTGCAGCGGCTCCTCTTGTTTCAGAGCACAAGCTCTGGAGCATGGGCTCAGTAGCTGTGGCACACAGGCTTAGGTGTGCATGTCATGTGGAATTCTCCCAGACCAGGGATTGAACCCACATCCCCTGCATTGGCAGGTGGATTCTTAACCACTGGACCACCAGGAAGTCCTCACGGACAGTACTTTAAAAACAGATTACAGCCTGGAAAGAGAAGAGACCAGTACAGACGAGATAGAAGAGGTTGTGACCTTTTCCAAATTAGTAAGTTCCCTACCATGACTATATGCTTTCTTTAAGCTCTAAGAAAATCCAAAACATTTCCTCTACAAAAATGCAGGGTTTTTTTTTTTAAGTTTCTATTTGATAGAAACTTAAAGCACATGTGGATAGCATCCAATGAAGTCAGTCAAGTCACCTAAACAAAAGAAATATTCTGTTAAACAAAGGCTTGGGAATATTTCTAATCAGCATGACTGAATTGCGTTTTTTTTATTCCCCCTGTCTTTCAGCTTCCATTTTTGCCTGGACCAGAGGCTTAGCCCACAGAGCTAAGCTTGATAACAATAAAGAGCTCAGCTTTTTTGCAAAGTCTTTGGAAGAAGTCTGTATTGAGACCATTGAGGCTGGCTTCATGACCAAGGACTTAGCTGCATGTATTAAAGGTTTACCCAAGTAAGTATAAGATGCTGTAAGCTCTGTGATCAAATTACCATTTATCCTCACTGGGCTCAAAACATCAAGTGGCTTCTGGGGTTACATGAATTATTATTTGTCATCTAGTTCTAGAATCAGGAGACATTATCTGTAAACTGTCAGATAATAAACATTTCAGGCTTTACGGAACATTTGGCAAGTATTGAACTTTGCCTCCACGGCGGGAAAGCAGTCAGTGGTGATACAAGAGCTAATGGGAGTGGCAGTGTTCCAATCAAACCCTGTGTACAGAACCAGGCTGCAGCCTGGACTGAGGTCATGAGCCAAGCTGTAGTGTGCTCACCCCTGATCTAGTTGGCAGTCAACTGGGTGGCAAGGTTCTGCTTAATATAACAAAATTACAGACATTTTGAAACAAAGGGACCTCCGAGGCTATTTTATTCCGCCTCTTTATCTTCAATTTAGTAAGAAAAGTAAGCAGCACAGGTACAAGATGTCCAGTTGCTCATAGTCCCTTCCTTAAGTATCTGTAGCCGGCAGTCAGATAATCGTTTTGCCCAGGACTCTTTTGAGAACATGGAGGCCTGTATCCCAGCTGAATTAGCTGCTGATCAGGGATTTCCTCCCTCAATCAAAGCTGGCTACTATGGCTCATGTCAAGAAATGAAAAAACAACAAAATTCTGTAAAGCAGTTATCTTTCAATTAAAAAATTAATTAATTTTTAAAAAAGAATACTAAAATCTAACACCAATCCCCATGTCTTATTCATGGGTCTTTAGAGATCTCTGTTAGGCTCAGTATACCTCAGTCATGGGGATATAGTCCATTACTACATCTTTCTTATTTTAAATTTTCAGCAAAAATATGATGTCTGAAATGTTCCTATCAGTGTGTTACTTTTAAGCTTACTTGGATAGACTCGTTTCGTCAGGATTATAAGAGCCAGTCCATTGTCTTTTGTTTTTAAGAAAGACAAAGGTAGATAGAAGAGCACCAGAGTGGTTGGTTGTTTGTTTGAGGATGTGTGACAATTTATAGGGAGATAGGTAAAAAGATGACTGTACCTGGATATGTTCTTTTAATGAAGAATGAGAAGAAGTAGGATGATTTCAGTCTCCCAGGCATTAGTCTGAATGAAGCTCTGGGGCAGTTTTACTCTTAAAGCTACAAGACCAGGAGCCCCTTTGAGTGTGTGTGTTTGGCCTGGCTCCACTCAGACTGCCTATAGCCTGGGTCAGCCCCTTGAACCGTAAATGCAGTCATCGGCCATAAACTTGTAGCTTGTTAACATTAATCACTTTTCTTTTAGAAATAAATAGAATGCTACTTTAAGCAGCATGTTTTCCTCTACCAGAGCAGAGACAAACTAAATTTCCTCCTTTTTCCTTCCTCTATTAGCGTGCAACGTTCTGACTACTTGAATACATTTGAGTTCATGGATAAACTTGGAGAGAACCTGAAGTTAAAACTAGCTCAGGCCAAACTTTAAGGTCATTTCTTGTCTTTGGAGGATTTTTTTCTTTCTGGTAACAAGGGTCTACTGGTTTACATTTTTCTCTATAACTCTCAAGGGTAAAGGCAAAATCAATTTTGTAATTTGTTTAGAAGCCAGAGTTTATCTTTTCTGTAAGTTTACAGCCTTTTTCTTATGCATACAGTTATGCCACCTTTGTGAACGTGGCCGGGGACTTTTTTAAATTTTATTTTCTACTAATAGCCTAGGAATTATTTTTAATGTCCACTTGTACTCACTGTCACATTTTCTCATGTGCTGAGATCAATGACCAAAATCAACAGTGCTCAAAAGGATAAACTATAGCCATGGTATTATTCCCTGAAATTTTATAGAGATTCATTCCCTTTCCCACTTTCCATGGCCTGGGGCCCTGGGTCATTCTAATGTAACAGATATCTCGTTATTTGCAGTAGAAGCTGCATGTTAGACTTGCATACGATTTGAAATGAGCATAGCCGTAACTAAAACGTGTTGAAGACTCATCTTTGTTAAGAGCTCTAGTTGAATCTTTTAAAAATACTAAATATTTTTGAGCTCCTTGGAGAATCCAGAAGAAATACTACCTGGGGAGTGGAGGTTGTCCTCTGTGTTTGTTTCCTCCTCCTGGCCTTGTGTGGCCTAAGTATTTTGCGACCTTGAACAGCATGTTTCATCCAAGTGCAATAATACAAGCTGCACCTTTCTTTTTGACCTCTGCTGGCCTCTTTTATTTCCTTTATGTAAATGTGATTTTTCAGAAGTTGATTGTAAACACTATTCTAGTCCTGTTCTTCATCTAAACTATCGATTTTAATTAAAATTCAGTGCTAATGAACTAGTCTTCTGAGTTTTTATTTATCGACTGTATTGCAGGTACCAGGAACGCTGCTAGATCCTAGCCATGGGAATTTGGTTTTAAAAAAGTCTCTGCCCTCAAGGAGTTTACTGTGGGGGGAAATGGTTAGGTAAACAGATAATAAGATGTGGATTCTACAGAGAAAGGGAAAGAACACCAAAGATCGAACAAAAGGGGATATTAGGGAATTGAGTCTATGTGTATGCTGAGGAGTTTAGTATTATTAGCATATAAGTTAATAGGGAGCCAGTGAAAGCTTAAGGGAGGGACATGATCATCAGTTCAGTTCAGTTCAGTTCAGTCGTTCAGTTGCGTCCAACTCTTCGCAGACCCATGAATAATCGCAGCACGCCAGGCCTCCCTGTCCATCACCAACTCCCAGAGTTCACTCACACTCATGTGCATCAAGTCAGTGATGCCATCCAGCCATCTCATCCTCTGTCGTCCCCTTCTCCTGCCCCCAATCCCTCCCAGCATCAGAGTCTTTTCCAGTGAGTCAGCTCTTCACATGAGGTGGCCAAAGTACTGGAGTTTCACCTTTAGCATCATTCCTTCCAATGAACACCCAGGGCTGATCTTCAGAATGGACTGGTAGGATCTCCTTGGAGTCAAAGGGACTCTCAAGAGTCTTCTCCAACACCACAGTTCAAAAGTATCAATTCTTTAGCGTTCAGCCTTCTTCACAGTCCAACTCTCACATCCATACATGACCACTGGAAAAACCATAGCCTTGACTAGATGGACCTTTGTTGGCAAAGTAATGTCTCTGCTTTTCAATATGCTATCTAGGTTGGTCATAACTTTTCTTCCAAGGAGTAAATTTTTTAATTTCATGGCTGTAATTACCATCACCAGTGACTTTGGAGCTCCCCAAAATAGAGTCTGACACTGTTTCCCCATCTATTTCCCATGAAGTGATGGGACCGGATGCCATGATCTTCATTTTCTGAATGTTGAGCTTTAAGCCAACTTTTTCACTCTCCTCTTTCACTTTCATCAAGAGGCTTTTAGTTCCTCTTCACTTTCTGCCATAAGCGTGGTATCATCTGCATATCTGAGGTTATTGATATTTCTCCCGGAAATCTTGATTCTAGCCCAGCGTTTCTCATGATGTACTCTGCATATAAGTTAAATAAGCAGGGTGACAATATACAGCCTTGATGTACTCCTTTTCCTATTTGGAACCAGTCTGTTGGTCCATGTCCATATTTTCATTTTAAAAACACTTTGAGCACTTTTTGTTAATGCACAGTAGTGGAATGAGGCAGGGTGTGGTGAGCACAATTGAGGAAAGAAGACCAGTTACAAGGTGAAAAGATGAAGATCTCAATTGGGATAATGGCACTGAAAGTAGAGTGGGTTGGGTCCTGAGAAAAGAAAGGACGGGAGGGGATTGGGGGCTCCCAAGAAATGTGGCTGTTGGGGGAAGAAAAAGTCAACAACATTTCCCAAGCTTTCAGCCCTACAGACCTGGACAAAGCCTGCTCCACATCCCATCATTATCTATTTTGGAGAAGGAAATTGAAGGGAGTTTTGATCAAGCTGACACGTATATCAGCAGCCATTTTGACCTGGAATCAAGGAATCCTTATAGCTGAGCTGGGGCTTTCCTGTTCCAAGAAATGTTCAGGTTTGGATGGAAAGAGAAAGCATTCCATGAAACAAAAGGGAGGCATTGGATTGGCTGATCATAAATAGTCCCTCCAGCACTCACACATCCTGGGAGCCAATCAGATGAGTGTTGGTTGGTGCTACCAAACCCCATTCTGAACAACAGTGTCAGGGTCAGCATTGGGCCAAGAACCAATTAGTGTTCTAAAACCATCAAATGATCAGATGCTGACCAATACATCCAGAGGCTAATGATTTATTTTGTAACTTAGAGGATCAGAATTGGCCTGGAAAATAATGTGCTTAGTGTAACAACAGTAAGATCTGTGAGAGAGGTGAGAGTTCAAAATTCTCTGTATCGCAAATGCTGTTTCTTAGGATTTTTACCTGAAAATATTTAAGATCTAAATTAGAATCAGCTCCTAGGGACTTTCCTGGTTATCCAGTGGTTAAGACTTCACCTTCCAATGCCCAATGCACCGTGGTGGTGGGGTGGAGGGTCAATCCCTGGTCAGGGAGTTAAGATCCTACATACCACTGGCTAAAAATCCAAAACATGAAAAAAACAATATTGTAGCAAATTCAATAAGACAAAAAAAAAAAAAAATCACAGCTCCTGTATTGTCTGATACAGTCTTTCTAAGACACTTCTGACAAGTGATTTCCCACCTCCACTGAATATGCAATACCAATGTCCCCCAGATAGGGATCTTATCTCTCAACCTGTGAGGAGACAAGATTAGAAACCAGTATAAAAATAATAAGACTTTGAATATTTATATAGACACTGATAAAAGTATACTTTTATACTTTGGTTTCATAGTCCCTGTTTTTAATACTAGGGCAAATATAAAATTCAAATCGCCAATTCCTCTGAAACAATATATCTGAACAGCTCTGAATTTGGATGGTTTCTCAAATTCTGAAAAAAATTGAATTTTGCAGACCTTTAGCATCATTTGTAACTTTTAATTTGATACTGCAAATTTCCAGAAAAATGATAAGACTGGTATGAAGAAATCCCATAATCCTCTACCAAATTCTTACTTTTGTACTATTTTTTATTTTATTCTTTCTCCATACACAACACACACACTTCTTTCTGAACCATTTCAATGTAATATAAAGATTTATGCCCCTCTATCCTTAAGTAATCCAGTGTGTATTTCCTAAGAAGAACAAGGACATTCACTTATATAATTACAATGTGATGATCAAAATCAGGAAATTTAGTATTAATACAGCACGATTCTCAAACTACTGCACAGTTGCACTCATCTCACATGCTAGTAAAGTAATGGTCAAAATTCTCCAAGCCAGGCTTCAGCAATACGTGAACTGTGAAATTTCAGATGTTCAAGCTGGTTTTAGAGAAGGCAGAGGAACCAGAGATCAAATTGCCAACATCCGCTGGATCACTGAAAAGGCAAGAGAGTTCCAGAAAAACATCTATTTCTGCTTTATTGACTATGCCAAAGCCTTTGACTGTGTGGATCCCAATAAGCTGTGGAAAATTCTGAACGAGATGGGAATACCAGACCACCTGATTTGCCTCTTGAGAAACCTATATGCAGCTCAAGAAGCAACAATTAGAACTGGACATGGAACAACAGACTGGTTCCAAATAGGAAAAGGAGTATATCAAGGCTGTCTATTGTCACCTTGCTTATTTAACTTATACGCAGAGTACATCATGAGAAACGCTGGGCTGGAAGAAGCACAAGCTGGACTCAAGATTGTTGGGAGAAATATCGATAACTTCAGATATGCAGATGACACCACCCTAATAGCAGAAAGTGAAGAGGAACTAAAAAGCCTCTTGATGAAAGTGAAAGAGGAGAGTGAAAAAGTTGGCTTAAAGTCAACATTCAGAAAACTAAGATTATGGCATCTGGTCCCATCACATCATGGGAAATAGATGGGGAAACAGTGGAAACAGTGTCACACTTTATTTTGGGGGCTCCCAAATCACTGCAGATGGTGACTGCAGCCATGAAATTAAAAGACGCTTACTCCTTGCAAGAAAAGTTATGACCAACCTAGACAGCATATTGAAAAGCAGAGACATTACTTTGCCAACAAAGATCTGTCTAGTCAAGGCTATGGTTTTTCCAGTGGTCATGTATGGATGTGAGAGTTGGACTGTGAAGAAGGCTGAGCGCCAAAGAATCGATGCTTTTGAACTGTGGTGTTGGAGAAGACTTGAGAGTCCCTTTGACTGCAAGGAGATCCAACCAGTCCATTCTGAAGGAGATCAGCCCTGGGTGTTCTTTGGCAGGGATGATGCTAAAGCTGAAACTCCAGTACTTTGGCCACCTCATGCGGAGAGTTGACTCACTGGAAAAGACTCTGATGCTGGGAGGGATTGGAGGAAGGAGGAGAAGGGGAAGATAGAGGATGAGATGGCTAGATGGCATCACTGACTCGATGGACGTGAGTTTGAGTGAACTCCAGGAGTTGGTGATGGACAGGGAGGCCTGGCGTGCTGCAATTCACGGGGTCGCAAAGAGTCGGACACGACTGAGCGACTGAACTGAATCCTTATTTAAATTTCAACAACTGCTCCAGTTATCTTTACTGTTTTTTCTCCAGGATTCAATCCAGGATCACACGTTGTAGTTTGCTGTCTCATCTCTTAAGGATCCTTTTGTCTGAAACAGTTCCTAAACCTTTCTTTTTTCCTATAACTTGGCAGTTTTTTAAGAGTATTGTATTTTGTAGATGGTCTCTCCATTTGAGTTTGTCTAATATTTCCGGGGGCCCCCGGTTTTTTTGGGGGGGAGGGGGCCCCCGGGGGAGGAGGAAGGGGGGGGGAGGAAGGGGGAGAGGGGGGGGGGGGGGGGGGGGGGGGGGAGGGGAGAAGGGCGAGTTGTTTTTGTGGGGTTGGGGGGGGGGGGGGGGGGGGGGGGGGGGGGCGGTGGGGGGGGGTGGGTGGGGGGGGAGAGGGGGGGGGGGGGGGAGTGGGGAGGAAGGGGGGTGTGTGTGTTTTGTTTGATTTTTTTTTTTTTATGTATGAAAAGGAGTGAATGGATTTGTGGGGTGTGGGGTGGTTGTAGGTGTGGGAGGTTATGATAGTATTATAATTATAATAAGGGTAATGAAAGGGTGGTTATTGTTAGGGTTGTTTTTTTGGGTTTTGTTTTTTTTTTTCTTCTTTTTTTGGGTGTTGGTGGTGGTTGTGGGTGGGTGTTGGTTGTGGTTTTGTTTTTTATTTATATTTTGTGGTTTTTGTTTTTTTTTTTTTTTTTTTTTTTTTTTGGTTGTATTGTGGTTTTTTTTTTTTTTTAAGTTATATAGTAATTAATGAAAATTTAGAAAAATATGTGTCTAATAAAACTGTTTTAGGAGCATTCATTATTGGCTTGTTAATGGAATTTTTGATGGTTTATTATGTGTTGAAGGATAAGGAAGTAGAGATTGTGTTTAAGTTCAATGGTTTAGGGGATTGAGTAATTTATGATACAGGGGATTCTGGGTTTTTTAGTGAGGAAGCTATAGGGATTGCGGCCTTATACAGTTATGGTACTTGATTGGTTATTGTAACTGGTTGGTCTTTATTGATTGGTGTTGTGGTAATTATAGAAATTACTCGTGGAAATTAAGTAGAATTGTGCTTACAAGAATTGTAACTAGGAAGGAGAGGAAGTACAGTTTGATTAGGCCTTTTGGTTTGTAACTACGGTTGATATTTTTATTTGGATTAGTGAGGTGGTCTTTGGTAGGATGTTTTCTAGGCCGATTTGGTCGTGGGAAGAGGGTGTTTTTTTTTTTTTTTTTTGGGTGGTTTGGGGGGGGGGGCGGTTTTAAACTGGTGGGGTAAAATCCCTGAAGGTAAAGAAAATTAAAACGTTTGATGGTTATATTTATTTTTTGTTGTTTGTTTTATTTTTTTTTTTATATTTGAATAAAAGAAAGGAGGGAGACTGCTAGGGCTGTTAGTTCTTTTTTTAGGTAGTGGGGCATGGTTATTTGGGGAACTGTTATTGGGGGATGTTATTGGAGATAATAAATCCTGCAAAAAGGCTTCCGATTAGTAGGCGTTTAATTGAGTTAATTAGGAAAGGGTTGTTTTCATTAATGATAATTAAGGTTGGGAAACGGGGTTGTCCTAGGAGTGCAAAGAAGATAATTCGGGTGCTGTAGATAGCTGTGAAAGAGGTAGCAATTAATGTTATTAGGAGGGCTCAGGCGTTGGTATATGACGTGTTGGCGGCTTCGATGATTAGGTCTTTGGAATAAAATCCAGTGAGGAAAGGCATTCCTGTTTAGTGCAAGGCTGCCAATAATTAGGGCTGTTGTGGTAAATGGTATAGCTTTGAATAGGCCTCCCATTTTTCGGATGTCTTGTTCGTCATTTAGGCTATGAATAATAGAGCCGGAGCATATGAACAACATGGCTTTGAAGAAGGCGTGGGTACAGATGTGAAGAAATGCTAGGTAGGGTTGGTTAATGCCAATGGTTACTATTATGAGGCCTAGCTGGCTGGATGTAGAGAAGGCAACAATTTTTTTGATATCATTTTGGGTTAAGGCGCATATTGCTGTAAATAAAGTGGTAATGGCCCCTAGGCATAGTATGGTGGATTGGGCGAATTTGTTATTTTCTGTTAGTGGGTAGAAGCGAATTAATAGGAAAAGCCTGCTACTACTATTGTGCTTGAGTGGAGTAGTGCTGATACAGGGGTGGGACCTTCCATTGCGGAGGGCAGTCATGGGTGTAAGCCAAATTGTGCGGATTTTCCAGTTGCAGCTAGTGTGAGGCCAATCAGGGGTAGGTTGGAGTTGCTGGGGTTTAGTATAAAAATTTGTTGGAGATCTCAGGTATTGAGATTTATTAAAAATCATGCTATTGCTAGAATGAATCCAATGTCACCAATACGGTTATACAGAATTGCTTGCAGAGCTGCTGTGTTTGCGTCTGCTCGTCCGTATCACCATCCGATAAGTAGAAATGATATAATTCCGACCCCCCCACAACCAAAAAAAAGTAAAAAAAGGGTGGTGGGAAGAAAAAAGAAGGAGGAGAGGGAGGGGAAAAAAAAGAGAAAAAAAAAAAAAGAGGTGATGGGGGGGGAAAATAAAAAATAAAATAAAAAAAAAAAAAAAAATATTATTTTAAAAATAATATTTATTAAATAAAATTTTGTAATATAAAATATTTTAAATTTTAAGTGATTTTTATTTTTTTTTTGTTCATTTTCTGTGGGGGGGTTTGAAATAACTATTTCTTGTCCTGTATAAATAAATATTATTGTGGGGATTATGCTAGTGAGGAAAGCGCATGAGATAGTTGTTTTTACGTAGAGTGGATAGTTGGAAGTTTTATAGGTGTCAGAGCTTGTTATCATAATGGGTACGGTTAACAAGAGTAAGGTTGCTAGTGTGAAGGAGGAAAATATGTTTATTACTTTTATTTGGAGTTGCACCAATTTTTTTGGCTCCTAAGGCCAATGGATAACTCCTATCCTTTAAAAGTTTGAAAAAGCCATGTTGTTAGACATGGGGGCACAGAGTTAGCAGTTCTTGCATACTTTTTCGGTAAATAAGAAGGTGACGAGCTTCTGTTATTAGATTCACAATCTAATGTTTTTTTAAACTATATTTACAGTATAGGGGACCTAAGATAATTTTGGGGTTTAGGGATAAGAGTAGTAGGGGTAGGATATGTAGGGACATAAGTGCATTTTCTCGTGTGAAAGAAGGTAAGATGTTGTTGATATGATAAGTATACTTGCCTCGTTGTGTTGTGATTAGTATGTAGAGAGAGTATAGAGCGGTAATTACTATATTTAATCCCATTAGGATAATTGTAATGTTGGATCACGAGAAGGTTGATATTACTACAAATAATTCTCCAATTAAGTTGATTGTAGGAGGTAAGGCTAGGTTAGTCAAGCTTGCTAAGAGTCATCAGGTTGCTATTAGTGGAAGAAATATTTGCAGGCCACGGGCTAGAATTATTGTTCGGCTGTGAATTCGCTCGTAATTAGAGTTTGCTAGGCAAAAAGTATGGAGGATGTAAGGCCATGAGCAATTATTAGGCGGTAGCCCCTATGTAACTTCAGGGTGTTTGGATAAGGGTGGCTACGATAACAAGTGCTATATGGCTTACGGAGGAATATGCAATGAGTGATTTTAGGTCTGTTTGACGGAGGCAGATTGAGCTGGTTATGATTATACCTCATAGGGATAGTATAATGAATGGGTATGCTATGAATTCGGTTACTGGATTTAGGAGGAGTGTAATTCGTAGCATTCCATACCCTCCTAATTTTAGTAGAATTGCTGCAAGGACTATGGAGCCTGCAATGGGGGCTTCTACGTGTGCTTTGGGTAGTCAGAGGTGAAGACCATATAGTGGTATTTTCACTATAAAAGCCATTATGCATGCCAGTCATGTGAAAACGTTAGATCAAGAGTTGGATAATGGTTGTACTCAGTATTGGAGGATTAGAAAGTTTAGGGATCCTGCTGTATTTTGAATGCAGATTAGTGCTACTAATAAGGGCAGGGATCCTGTTAGTGTGTAGAATAGGAAGTAAAGACCGGCATTCAGACGTTCTGTTTGGTTTCCTCATCGGGTAATAATAATAAGTGTTGGAACTAGTGTTGCTTCAAATAAAATGTAGAAGAAGATCAGTACTATGGCGGTAAATGTTATAATTAGGAATGTTTGTAGTAGGATTAGTATAGTAATAAATAGTTTTTTTCGGGTCAAGTTTTCTTTTGATAGATGGTGTTGACTAGCTATTAGTATAAGAGGGAGGAGTCATATAGTTAGGATTAGTAGAGGTGTAGATAGGGAGTCTGAGAAGAAAATTAGTGAAAAGTTAAGGCTGTTATCGCCGAATTGATTTATGAGGAGCAGGCTTGTGAAGCTAATTAATAGGCTGTGTGTTGTGGAGTTGACTCAAATTAAGCTGCTCTTTGATAACCAGGTTAGGGGTATAAGTATTATTGTGGGGAAGATATATTTTAGCATTGTAGGAGGTTGAGATTCTGTACGTAGTCGGTCCCGTATGTGTTTGATACTATAACTAATAAGGATAAGCCCAATGCTGCTTCACAGGCTGCAAATACTAATAAGATAATGGGTATTATACTAGCTAGGGTAAAATGTGAATTTAGGATTATTAAGGTGGCTATAATGAATAGTGATAATATTATTCCTTCTAGGCATAGGAGGGATGATATTAGATGGGATCGATATATTAATAGTCCTGTAAGAGATATTGTGAATGCTACTATAATATTTATGTACACGAGGGACATTTGGTAATTATGAGTTAAATCATAATCTAATGAGTCGAAATCATTTATTTTATTTTAAACTAAATACCATATTCAGTTCATTCGAGTCCTTTTGGGTTCACTCATAGGCTAAGCTCACGGCTAGCAGAAAAATTAGGAGGAGAGCCATAGTAAGCATTGTGCTTAGGTTTGCTGTTTGTGAGGCTCACGGTAATGGTAGGAGTAGTGCAATTTCTAGGTCGAATAAGAGGAATGTAATAGCCACTAAAAAAAAATTTTATGGAAAAAGGAAGGCGGGCGGATCCTATAGGGTCAAATCCACATTCGTATGGGCTTGTTTTTTCTGAGTATACATTTAATTGGGGGAGTTACTATAGTAACTAAAGGGAGTATGATACTGGTTTATCCCAAAATTGGTGAAGTTAGCTTTGCTCATTTGGTTAAGGTGGTAATTGTTTGTCTTCTCTTTTCCTTGGAATAGGAAGTAGGAAGCAAGGCACTTCTTGTAAGATTTAGATATTATGAATTTCCTATGTAAATTCCAAAGTATTTATGTGATAGAACCTGAAAACTTCGATTCTAATATTATGGAGCTACTCTCACCTATTTAAAAGTTTCCAGATTTTCTGGTTTCAGATACTCCACTTACTAGAATTACTGAATGAGTTTACTTTTCACGTTTCTATTTTTATTGTTTGAGAGGCTACCTCTTGGTGACTTGCTTGTTGCAAATTAATTACCACAGTCTTGTACTAGTCCATGAAACCTACAACTTGGACCTCAGCCAAAGTTTTAATTGTTTTTTTTTCCATCTGTATCAACTTATTTATATGCGAGTGGGTTTTTTTTTCTGTTTTCTTATATATTTGAACACAATTCATCCAACAAATAGATGAAGTATTTCCTCTAATACTCTCTTTGATATCAGAGTCTCATAAGACCCACAACCTCTAGATTAGGATACTTGTCTTACAGTTCAGGTTATACCAGATACTTGAATGTTGGGTTTTTGGTTTTGGTGGGGTTTTTTGGCTGCGCTGGGTCTTCATTGCTGCAGGCAAGCTCTCTCTAGTTGCAGTGTGGGCTTCTCACACTGTGGCTTCTCTCGTGACTTGCGAGCTCTAGAGGGAGCAAGCTTCAGTAGTTGCAGTGCACAGGGCTTAGCTGCCTGGCAGCATTCGGGATCTTCCCAGAGTGGGGATAGAACCCGTATCCCCTACACTGGCAGGTGAATTCTTATCCACTGGACATCCAGGGAAGTCTTAGATTGGGTCATTGGGTTTGTTACAGTGTTTTAGTGAATTTCCTTACAGCTATAATGGGAGTGACTTTCAGAATTTATTTGGAGTTCAGTTCAGTTCAGTCGCTCAGTCGTGTCCAACTCCTTGCAACCCCATGAATCGCAGCACGCCAGGCCTCCCTGTTCATCACCATCTCTTGGAGTTCACTCAGATTAACTTCCATCGAGCCCGTGATGCCATCCAGCCATCTCATCCTCTGTCGTCCCCTTCTCCTCCTGCCCTCAATCACTCCCAGCATCAGAGTCTTTTCCAATGAGTCAGCTCTTCACATGAGGTGGCCAAAGTACTGGAGTTTCAACTTTAGCATCATTCCTTCCAAAGAAATCCCAGGGCTGATCTCCTTCAGAATGGACTGGTTGGATCTCCTTGCAATCCAAGGGACTCTCAAGAGTCTTCTCCAACACCGCAGTTCAAAAGCATCAATTCTTTGGCGCTCAGCCTTCTTCACAGTCCAACTCTCACATCCATACATGACCACAGGAAAAACCATAGACTTGACTAGACGGACCTTAGTCGGCAAAGTAATGTCTCTGCTTTTGAATATACTATCTAGGTTGGTCATAACTTTTCTTCCAAGGAGTAAGCATCTTTTAATTTCATGGCTGCAGTCACCATCTGCAGGAGTTAACTTGTGTTTATTTCCTGAGTACATTCTTCAAATGCCTCCAATGTGGAAGACCTGGGTTCGATCCCTGGGTCGGGAAGATCCCCTGGAGAAGGAAATGGCAACCCAGTTCAGTATTCTTGCCTGGAGAATCCCACGGATGGAGGAGCCTGGTAGGCTACAGTCCACGGGGTCGCAAAGAGTCGAACACGACTGAGCGACTTCACCTTCACCTAACATTCTTCAAATGTCCTAATGCTATGGTAAGATAAGCAACATCTTTATCTGTAAAAGGGCTTTAATCCTTGCCCTTTGGCAAAGTTGTGACTAACTCATCTGGTTCAGTGATACAAGTCCTAGTTCCTCAGATAATTCCTGGAAAAGCATCAGGCCTGATGTGACTACTTTGCAGACTCCCAGCTGATGTATCTTACTCATCAGAGGATGGGATTTTCCTACTCATACATTTATTTCTCATCTAGTTCTCTTTTAGGAAGTGGCTTAAGCTCATACTTTTCTCAAAGTCTTCAGCAATGGACTCATTACTGATTTTGTATATAGAAGGATATTCAGACCTTATCATCTGCATTGCACATGGGCATTAAACCATTTTTGGATTCTCAACCATGTGTGGAATGCTTTCAATGCTTCCCATAAGAAACAAGGCATCCTGTGATATCTTCTTGGAGTCAAGGAGATAGAAGCTTTTCCACTTGAAATAGTTTGCAGATGGTTATTTTAATTCCATAAAGTGTCAGTCACCCTTGAGAAATAGCAGGTCACTAACTATTTTGCCTATAAATAGCATAATAGGAATCAAGCCCATAGTTTATCTTTTATGTAGCTAATCCCATGTGCTTTCTTTCACCGGGTTCAAGTGAATGTCACTCAGACGTGTCTGACTCTTTGTGACCCCAGGGTCTATACAGTATTCTCCAGGCCAGAATACTAGAGTGGGTAGCTTTTCCCTTCTCCAGGGGATTCTCCCGAAGCAGAGATCAAACCCAGGTCTCCTGCATTGCAGGTGGATTCTTTACCAGCTGAGCCACAACGGAAGCCCAAAATATTAACTCTATATGTATTTATATCTATCACACTTGTTTCATGTCTATGGTAAACATGTTAGGAAAAAATACAAGTAAGCATTGTATAGAGCTCTGTACCATCTATTTCATTTAATGTCGTTATCAACTTGGTTTTTAGAGTTAACTGATAAAATATTCAGTAAAACATCTATATTGGTAAAAGCTGTTTCACACATCTTTGGAATGATAGAATCTTAATTTCCTCATCATCCACTCAGCAGAGATTTCACTTTCAAAATAAACAGAAGAAAATGCATTTGAAAGATCCCTCTTCTGGAGTCTAGGTGAGTCAATCACTAACAGACCACTGTCAAAAATGGGGAAGTCCCAAGAAGATTTAGCTGGTTCCAAGCTAAAGATGAGTTCAGTTATAGAGACGATGAATCTGAGATAGGCAGAACACCTGGCTGGAGAATTCCTAGCTGCATCTAAAGATGAAGGATTGAAGACAGGGCTAGAGATATGCACAGTAGTTGAAGTCTTAAAAATAGACACACTCTAAGAAAAAATAGCAGAAGCAAAATAAGAACAATAGGTGGTCAATGATCGCCACATTTAGGAAGCAGGGAGAATGAAAAAGAAGGGACAGACAGGGAAGGTCAGTGTCAAAGGAAGTCAGAGGAAAAGCTAATTCAGGTAGAAAGGGATAGGCATTCAGTTTCATGTTAAAGAAGGGGATTCAGGTGAATGAAAAACTATCACTGACAACTCCTGACAATTATACTCTAAAAGGCCTCCTAAGGTCTTAAACATTTAAATAAATACTTTACTCATTTGTATGAGACATCACATTCCTACCTTCTGAACTGAAATACCTTGCTATCAATGATTAAGAATCACCTTGAACGAAGGCAGTAAAATCATTATCAGTAAGGGAACAAAATAAAAGGGATCAAATAAACAAGTCCTTTTTAAAAACTGAAGTATATCGTTGGTTTATAATATTAGATTAATTAGGCCATTAATCACAGATATGTCAGGAAATAGGCTGCCATGACACTGTCACAGCTGCAGTAGGGAAATGTTGCTGGTTGCTGGTAGGTCGCTTCAGTCGTGTCCAACTCTGTGCGACCCCATAGATGGCAGCCCACCAGGCTCCCCCGTCCCTGGGATTCTCCAGGCAAGAACACTGGAGTGGGTTGCCATTTCCTTCTCCAATGCATGAAAGTGAAAAGTGAAAGTGAAGTTGCTCAGTCGTGTCCGACCCTTCCTGACCCCATGGACTGTAGCCCACCAGGCTCCTCCATCCATGGGATTCTCCAGGCAAGAGTACTGGAGTGGATTGCCATTGCCTTCTCCAAGGGAAATGTAGCTCAGGCTATATTTTAATATGTTTTGTGATAACTCAGATAAACAAATTGATGATGCAGAAACTGTTCCGTCATCTCTGTATGTGTGTTTAGCCCTCTGTTTCCCCATCACTTTCCTGTGTGTGTGTGTGTACCCCTCTGCTTTCCCCAGCAACGCCCTCCCCTCTTCCAGTCCCACACATCAGTTTTGTTTTGTTTTGTTTTCCTCATTTTCTTCTTTATTTCTAGGGTTTAAGTATTATTGACAAGGTTGACTGGACTGAGATCATCATAGTGGATCCTGATTCCAGAGCAACATGCAAAAAAACCTACACAGATCACTGGCAAAGACTGAAACCTAAGGGCTACTGA
Source organism: Nanger dama (assembly GCA_917880005.1). Taxonomy (NCBI): domain Eukaryota; kingdom Metazoa; phylum Chordata; class Mammalia; order Artiodactyla; family Bovidae; genus Nanger; species Nanger dama. The sequence continues at coordinate 40,174,055 of CAKJTW010000004.1, forward strand.
TTTGCCATTTTCCAAAGTCTGAAGTCCTAAGTATTTTTCCAGATGTTGCCTGAGGGCCTCTACTGCCTCAGCACAACCTTGCCCTGCCAGGCAGCTGCAGTCAGCACTTTGGGGTGGAACGACCCCTCCTTGGTTTCCAACCTGGCACTAACTCTTGAAGGAAATTCAGACTCCTGGGGGTGGCCTCAGGGCCCCACACTCTTCCTAATCAAGTTGGCTTCCCTTTATGCCAGTTCTTCCTTCTAAAGTGGTCTGCTGCCCTGACCCATGGAGACAATAACTATGTGGTCAGGCGGTAGGAATAGAGTTTTTTCCTATTTTATATGTGTATATATATTTTTATAATATAAAATTTTACAATATTATATAATTTTTATAATATTATAAAATTATAATTTTTGAAAATTGTGCATTGGAAAGGGGGCTTTAAAGATACTTTGACTTAGCACACTCTGTGGTTAAATTGGGGAAAGGGAGAAGGCGTTTTATAATGTTGGGTATTACAAAATGGGCTTCCAACTAGCTCAAATGTTGTTCAAGCAACAGACATTTTCCATAAAAGAATGTTCCAGGAAGTTAATTAGCATCCACCAATACTTTTAACCCATATAGAAGAAAAAGTTACTCCCTCTGGGGTTAAGGGAGAGGGGGTAACTTAACAGAACCAGCATTTATTTTTAGAATGTACATTTACTCCACAGGGAAACCAGAGGTCATTTAAGGATGAGCTAAAGATAGAAGGCACTCTATTGCCAAGCTCTAGAGGCTCACTCTCAATCTCTAGGGACAAGAGGGAATGTCATTTAGTGTCACTTTGGGAAGGACCCAGAGCTAAATGGGCTATTTCATCTTAATTGTTCTTTTATTATAGTTTGGATACACAGTAATAATAATGGGAGCTAATATCTATCTCATATGGGCACGGCCCTAGCTGCTTTATTTGATTACTTGTTTCATGCTTCCAATAAACTGATGCAGGCACTATTATTTTTTCATAAATAAATCAAAAACCTGGGGCACAGAGGTGCACGGATCACATTGATAGTGTTCTGGTCATCTTTGGTTGCCTAACGAATTATTTCAAAACTTAGTGGCTTAAAAGAATAATATTACTTTACTATTACTTCACTAAAAGTTGCCTGGGCTCAGCTGGGCAGTTCTTAGCGATTCTCACCTGGGGTCTCCCATGTGGTTACAGTCAGATGGCAGGTGTGGCTGTTTCTCCACTCGTGTCTGTCGACAGGATCCCATATGGGGCTGTCACGCAGAACCCCAGAGATGACCTCTTCTTGTGGCCTAGACATTCCCCTGTCATTGCAGCTGGGCTCCAAAGACAAACATCCTGAGAAGACAAATAAAAGCTGTACCTGCCTTTAAGAAAAAAAAAAAAAAAACTTTTTCTATTGAGTTATAGACTAACAGGAAGTTGCAAATATAGTAGTAAAGTTTCATGAACCCATCTCTCAGCTTCCCATAGTGGTCTTTTATAACTGTAGACCAATATCATCACCAGGAAATTAAAAACACAATTAACTAGACTAGGAATTTAATCCATTTCACCAGTTGGTATGTGCATTCATTTGTGCATGTGTATGTGTGCACACAGATGTACATTCTGTGTAATTTGATTCCATGTTAAGATTCATATAATTGCCGGCACAATCAACATACCAAACTGGTCCATCAAGAACAACTTGTGCTATTTTTTATAGTCACATCCACTTACTTGTCCTTTGACAACAGCTCACCTACTTAACTCGATAGTTTGATCATTTCAAGAATGTTACATAAATGGAAGTGTATAGTGTGTACTCTTTTAAGACTGACTTTTTCACTACACATAATGCCCTTTAAAAGATCCATCCAATTGTGCAGGCATCAGTAGTTAGTTCCTTTTATTGCTGTGTAATAGTTCACATCTACCTTTAAGACCTAGTCTTGGGAGTCATATAATTTTACTTCTATGATAATTAGAGCCCTATCCAGGTTCAAGGTGCGAAATATGCCCCCTCCCACCTTGAGTGGAGTCAATAGCCCCTTATAAGAGCATGCAGTGGCCATCTGGGAAAATATAACCTGCCACAGATGGTAAGTGACAAAGATGGGATTGACTCTAGATCTATTTTTAGAGCAACTACATGTGAATTCTTGCCACAACAATTGGGATGAAATATTACAAATTTAATTGAAGAATAGTCCTATAAACATAGTTTAAATATACAGCATTCATTATATTAATTTAAAAATTTTGGAGACAATTAGGAAAGGCTGGCAAAATTAGGATATCATATGATTATCATTTACATATGGAATCTAAACAAATGATACAAATGAACATATTTACAAAACGGAAACAGACTCACAGACTTCAAAAACAAAAAGTTAAGGGGAGGGAGAGAGAGATATATATTAAGAGTTTGAGATTAACATATATACATTACTATATATAAAATAGATACTCAACAAAGACCTACTGTATAGCACTGGGAACTCTAGTCAATAATCTGTAATAATCTATATGGGAAAAAATCTGGAAAGAATGAATATATGTGTGTGTATAGTTGAATCACTTTGCTGTAGACCTGAAACTAACACAAGATTGTAAATCAACTGCATGCTAAAAAATTAAACTTTAAAAAGTACTCTTAAAAACAATCTACAGGGTTTCACTGGTGGCCCAGTGGTAAAGATCTGCCTGCCAATGCAAAAGACACAGGTTTGCACCCTGGTCCAGGAAGATCCCACATGCCACGGAGCAACTAAGCCCATGAGCCACAACTATTGAGCCTGTGCTCTAGAGCCTGAGAGCTGCAACTACTGAGTCTGCGAGCTGCAACCACTGAAAGCACACACGCCCTACAGCCCATGCTCCGCAACGAGAGAAGCCACGACAATGAGAAGACTTCACGCTGCACTAAGAGTAGCACGTGCTCTAGAGAAAGCCCTTGTGCAGCAACCAAGACCCAGCACAGCTGAGAAGAAACAAAATTAAAATCCAAAACTCAATGAAGCAATACCTACAATTAAAAAATAAAAAGAACAATCTACAGAAGCTGCCAGCTTTTCACATTAAGTTAGAACTTTGGCAGGAATGAGACTAAGCTCTGTTCAAATATGGTAGAAAAAAGTTGGATTTAATAAAAAAATCAGAGAAAGTAAGGGATTGGAAGTGAAAAGGACAGTTAGAGAAAAAAATCCTTTCACTAATTTAAAAAAAAAATTTCTCCCCAGATTAACATTTGTATACTATTAAATACTATGTTATACTGATTACAATAGTGGGTTCATTTATTCCAGATTCTGAGATTAAGAGTTTACAGTACAGTATTTGTCATCTTTCTGAATGATGTCCATTACAGAACCCCACTTTCAGAGCATTTCTCAACAAAGAACATGTCTTTAGAATGTATCCTGAATTCTGATACAACTTGAGGAAGCATAAATAGACTGGGGTAGTACTTCTTAAATAGAAAGATGGATTGAAGCAACTATTATGACTCAAAAACTAGTCTGTGTTCAGAAAATTATTTAGTTCATTTACTTTACCAAATCGCATGCTGAGGAACATGCTCAGAACTGGCAGGGCTGTTGGCCACCCAGCCTTCCACTCCACGGAGCAAGGCAAGGCTACAGCAATGCTCCCCGTCACCCCCAAGGTACCGTGAGTAGACACAGAGTCCCTGGGCCCTCCTGCACCTCAGCTGCTACCAGGATAAAGCAGCTGGAAACTAGGCAATCACAAAGGTTTCTTTCATGCTGAGGTGAACACCAAACAGAAACAGCATCAATAACAACTGTATTTGACACATATATTACATTCCTGGCCTGACTGCATGAGTCTATGGCATCACCATTTCTATACATCCAGAGCCGCCATTCAAAAACGTCCCAGCCTTGGCGTTGTGCTGGTGGCGTACAGCTGTGTGTCCATAGATGTCCTCAAATTTTGTAAAAGCACCAAATATATTTCTCTGTCTGTTAGCGCTTTAACTTATCCTCAAGAAGAGGATGAAAAAAAATTAAAAAAAAAAGAATAGGATAGTATCTTTGAAATCCTGCCAAGAATCAAACAGTGCTTGTTATGAGGTAGCAAGTTTTGGTTGATTTACAGCTCCCATAGAACAAATTCTGAATCTAATCAGGATCGGACATAGGTGCCTCCCCACGACTTTGCATATCCTCTCTTTAGAATAATTTTTGTAACTACCAAGCTAAAATCTGACAACTAAAAACTAAGGAACATCGACTTTGCATTATCTGAAACAAGACTGGCAATCTTTAACTTTGGTGTCCAAAGTTGGCCCATTGGTTTAGGACATAGGTCGTTGAAAATATTCTCTCTAGAAATTATTACCAAAATCTAGGATGTAGGTGAGAATATCACCAGATGTGGGTAATGCTATCTTGGGAGAAGCAGGGCAAGAGATATAAAGAGGGCACAGAAAAAAAGGAACAATGGATAGGCGGAAGAGAGATTTTATCCTTTTCTGTCCTCCACCCCTGCTCTTGGTCCTAATTGCTTAGGGAGTCAGATTTAGTAAATAAATAAAAATACACACTGTCTAGTTAAATTTCAGTATAAGCATTCCCCTGTGAAATATTTGGGACATACTTATAATAAAAAAGTTATTTACTGCTTATTTGAAATTAAAATTTGGAGCAAAACTGCACTATCATGAGAACTGCAAAGATTTTGAAACAAAACATAGATTTTAATCCTGCACAACTGCTTATTAATCATGAGATTCTGGGCATGTTGTTTCGCTTCTTTGAGCCTCAGTCTCCACATCTTAGGATGAAGAAATGACATTTCTTCACAGATTTGTCATGGGGATTAAAAATAAACAATTACTGCAGCTAGCAAGAGCTCAACAAGACGTCCTCTTGTTAACCATATTAACTGTTATATTTGCTGCTTCATGTTTTCTACTTCTGCATCTAAAATATCTAAACTCCAAATATTTTTACAGCCATCTTCTCCCTCCCCATTACCACTCTACTTCATGTAATATGGAGAACATGTGTTAATTTTCCACAGCTTTTTTCACCCACTACAGATAATCTTTAGTAATAAGCAGCCATAAGACTAAAGAATTTTCATTTGTAGCAACATGGCGGACCTAGAGGTTATCCTACTAAGTGAAGTCAGAGAAAGACAAATACCATATAATATCACTTATATTTGGAATCTAAAATATGACAAAAATGAACCTATCTACAAAACAAACTCACAGACATACAGAACAGACTTGTGGTTGCTAAGGGGATGAAGGGTTGGGGAGAGATGGATTGGGAGTTTGGGGTTAGCAGATGCAAGCTATTATCTAGATAGAATGGATAAACAACAAGATCCTACTGAATAGCACAGGAACAATATTCAATATCCTGTGATAAACTCTAATGGAAAAGGATATGAAGCAGAATGTATATATGTGTGTTATGTAATCACTTTTCTGAAGAGCAGAAACTGGGCTTCCTGGTGGCTCAGTGGTAAAGAATCTGCCTGCCGATACAGGAGACACAAGAAACACAGGTTCAATCCCTGGGTCAGGAAAATCCCCTGGAGAAGAAAATGGCGGTCCGCTCCAATATTCTTGCCTGGGAAATCCCATGGACAGAAGACCCTGGCAGGCTACAGTCCATGGGGTTGCAGGAAGTCAGGCACAACTGAGCACATGGCATTTTAATTCCCAGCTCAAAAGAGAGATGGAGTGTCCTGCAAAGCTGAGAGCTCGGGCTGTTGCAGGGACACGAGAGCACAGGATGGCTAGCGGGGGCTCGCAGCAGAGAACACCAGCTGTCACTGTTATTCCTTAAACACTGAACAATAATGAAGCTATTCACTGGAGAAAGGCTAAGAATTTAGCACTTCTCTCTTTGTGTGAAAGATCTGGAAAAGTCCAAGAGAATTATTTTTAGGGTTAAAAATTGGTTTCAGTGTCTCCCCTGAGTTATTAAAGAAAAGGAAAGCGTTGTTTCTGGTACGATCTAGGCTGGATCATTACAATTGACCTACTGACAGCTGTAACCACACTGAGAACACAAACTGCTGCTGAGGCGACGAAATGTGCTTTGAAAGTTTTATTAATAAAACGTAGCATTATGAAGGATGCTTCACAGATGTGAAAGGAGATGTCTACCTCAGAAACCACAAGTGTGCAAAGCCTGGTCTCCATCATCCTCTGGAGCAGACTCTGCAACCCTGGAAATGAAGGATTGCTTTCAATACCCAAGGGGTTCACTGTACTCTGGAAGCTCTGCCAAAATCTTTGTTTGCTTATGCAAAATCCTGGTGATCTCCTAATCATACCAGGAGACGCAGTTGATAGGCTTTAACTCGACTCACTGTTGGAGGAAAGTAAATGGAGAAGTCAGTCTAACAGCTTCTATCAATATTTAAATTCAACAATTCCACTATGAAATATCTATCTTAAGTACATGCTTATTCACAAAGTTAAATATATATATTTTTAGAAAAAATTTCACTTTGGGATTGCTTATTATAGCAAACAGAAACATCCTCCATGTTTCTCAATAGAGAACAGTTGAATGGATGACGGTCTTACTATGGAATATACACAGCAGTTAAAAAGGAGGAGATATGTTTATATATTCCAGCAAAGAGAGCTTTCTAAGACATACTTTTAGAGGGGTGGGAGAACTGCACAAAATATCACAATAATCTGATTACATTAAGAAAAATAAATGCCACGAGTGTTTCTGTATTTACCTAAGACCCTGATGCTGGGAGGGATTGGGGGCAGGAGAAGAGGACGACAGAAGATGAGATGGCTGGATGGCATCACCAACTTGATGGACATGAATTTGAGTGAATTCTGGGAGTTGGTTATGGACAGGGAGGCCAAGCGTGCTGGGATTCATGGGATCGCAAAGAGTCGGACACTACGGAGTGACTGAACTGACTGAACAGATGTATGCAAATACTTTGTGTCTTGAGTTATGCAACAGTGTTACAACTAGAGAAAAATGTTTACTAGGGGAAATGGAGGGAGGGAGGTTACCACACTTGACTCATATACCTCTAAACCATTTTTAGTTTTTGACAAGGTGTATGGGGCAATACTCTTGCCTGGAGAATCCTATGGACAGAGGAGCCTGGTTGGGCTGCAGTCTATGAGGTCGCTAAGAGTTGCACACGACTGAGCAACTTCACTTTGATTTTTCACTTTCATACACTGGAGAAGGAAATGACAACTCATTTCCAGTGTTCTTGCCTGGAGAATCCCAGGGACGGCAGAGCCTGGTGGGCCACCGTCTATGGGGTCGCACAGAGTTGGACATGACTGAAGCGACTTAGCAGCAGCAGCAGCTTGGGCTTCCTGGGCTTCCCCTGTGGCTCAGCTGGTAAAGAATCCACCTGCAATGCTGGAGACCTAGGTTCGATCCCTGCGTTGGTAAGATCCACTGGAGGAGGAGGAGGGCAGGGCAACTCACTCCAGTATTCTTGCCTGGAGAATCCCATGGACAGAGGAGCCTGGCAGGCTGCAGTCCATGGGGTTGCACAGAGTCAGACACTATTGAAGCAACTTAGAACTGGTGGCTCAGTGGTAAAGAATCCACCTGCCAATGCAGGAGATGTGGCTTCAATCCCTGGGTCAGGAAGATCCCCTGAAGAAGGAAATAGCAAACTGCTCCAGTAGATTCTCTTGTGTGGAGAATCCCATGGACAGAGGAGCCTGGCAGTCTATAGTCCATGGGGTCAAAGAAAGAGTCAGACAAGACTTACAGCAACAGTTGAGAATTACTTATATCATTTTAACTAATCACGTTTAGAAAGAAATGCAAAAAAATTAAATTAACCACTTCGAATATTATCCTCAAATCTATTTACTTATCTAAAAAGCCTAAAAATAAATCGTGTACCTTATACCTAGGATTTCCTGTGGCCTCATACCTAGGATTTCCTGTGGCCTCATACCTAGGACCTCCTGCATACATTCTCCTAGGATTCTGACACCTAATTGCTCCAGGGACAGAGGAGACTCAGAGGAAGAATTACACCCTGGGCCAAGTAAAAATACCCAAGTTTTGCTCAGAGATTCTACAGAACCATCCAAAAGAGGAGACAGGTCATTTGTGAGTACACACGAATGATCACAGGAATGCTCAGACTGCCCTCACACTCAGGGATTTATAGCAAAGACTTAGAGTGAAAATGCTATTTAAAACACCAACCAACAACCAAAATTAAAAGGAGCAGATTCTGTGAGTCACCAAGAGCCTCCAACAGCAACGCATTATAAGCTATAAAGAGGATTGAACCCGGGCATGTGTGGGGTGGAGTTTCTTCACACCTGAGAGAGGAGACTGCAGGATGATGCTGGCCCATGGAAGGGGGCCGGTGTTCAGTCCTGGGAAGCTGAGAGTAGCCGGAGTCGCAAGCCGCCAGACTGGGAGAGTGAAAGTGAGAATGCTAGCAGTGACAGGGGAGCATGAGGCCAAATACAGAAGTGGGCGGAAAAAACAAGACAAGAGGGCACAGGGGACCCCCTGGAACTTTGTGAGCTTCTAGGGAGGCGTCTGTAGGAAACTAAAACTTCCTTGACTCTGTGGTAGAGAACCGGTGTATTAATGCTGTTTACTCTTGTTAAACTCTATTATAAGCCCTGCCCCCAGCCCCATGTGGCTGAGGAAACCTGTGCATGCCTAGTTGCTCAGTCATGTCTGCCTCTTTGTGACCCCATGGACAGTAGCCCACCAGGCTCCTCTGTGCATGGAATTTTCTAGGCACGAATACTGGAGTGGGTTGCCATTTCCTAGTCTAGGGGATCTTCCTGACCCAGGGATCGAACCCACATCTACTGCATTGGAGGCAGATTCTTTACCACTGAGCCCCCTAGAGATCCAGGTCACAATTAAAAACCAAGCCCACTTAAGAAGTCTCACTTCATTTCTGAAATCTTTTTTGAAAGGTTCTATCAACATTTAAAACCAGATTCTGAGCAGGAAGACGAGATGGCAGTGACTGATAACTGAGTGATCTGAGTGAGGAAAAAAAAAAGAAAGAAAAGGGATCCAAGATTCTGAGATGAAGGAACTATTCCATGACCTGGTGAAGGGGGTGTAGTCGTCTCCCAGGGTTCCATCTCTAACTGTTAGTCAGATCAGAGATTAAGGGTGATGGTGAAGGGGAGGGAGGCAGTACCAGCATATAGGGAGAGGGGAAATCTATTGTTGGGATGCAGCAAATTCTATACTAAATTGCAATTTTATCTCACGAAGAGTTGTGAAAATCTTGTTTTTGATAATATACATTTTTATATATAATATAATGTGAGATGGTTTAGTTTATCAAAATTGGGGTGGTCTAAATTTTTTAGAACACTGAGGTCAATCTCATTTATTTTATTGCTCAGATCCTTTTATGTGGTGGGGGTAGATTTACAAACTAGGATGATATTATTTTGATTAAAATGTAATTAACAGCTAACATGTAATGAGCACCAGGATACCCTATGAGTAGAGTTCCCAGAAGGGAAGAAGTGCTCCCCTCAGTAGAGGGCCAATGTGTGCTCAGTTGCATCTGATGCTCTGAAGCCCCATGGACTGTAGCCTGCCAGGTTCCTCTGTCCATGGAATTTCCCAGGCAAGAAGACTGGAGCATTATTTTTGTTAAAATACAATTAACAGCTAACATGTAATGAGTAGTCTTGTTATACCAGGTAATTGTCTAAGTTGTACACATGAATGATTCATTTAATTCTCTTAACAGCTTCATGAGATAGATACTCTTAAGATCTTCCTATTACTGGTGGACGAGTGAGGCATAGAGAGGTTAAGCAACTTAGGTCACACAGCCGTAAGTGGCCAGAGCAGGATTTGAACCCAGAGATCCTTCTCTGAAGCCCTTCTATAAAGAGTTGAAATTTGGCAGGGTGGGGTGGTGGTGGTGGTGTTAATAAATAAAATCTACTTTTTCCTCCCTGCGTCAATTCGGAGTCACTGACAAACACAGAAATCAGGCAAGGAGAAAGCAGATACTAAAGGATGGCTTGGATTTCTGGCCAAGCAGCCTTGCTACCGCTTCCCTCTCAATGAGGCCGACCTTCCCACCCAGCCTTAGCACTACTCTGCAACCGCAGGTCCCCCAGCCCACCCCCCACTCCCTACCATAGGGAGAAGCAAGGCGGAAAGGACTCCCAGTTTACTAGACAGATAATTCGTTCCTTTACCCCATGGAAGGAATGAATGTTGGTAAAGCTAGGTTTGAAGGCCAAGGTCATTTCTCTAATGGAGGGGGCTATGAGTATAGTGGAACATGTATTCTTCTAACATGCACAAAAATGTATAGAAGGAGTTCTATAACAACAAAAAAGTGGGTGTATGAGCAAAGACATTGGCAACAATCAAGTCAGAGAAATTATAATTATTTTCTGTTACAATTCAAGGTGAGTGATGCTTTTCAGGAAGATGACTGATTCATGATCGATCGTGAAAAGAGGAAAAAGAGCTTAAATCAGAGACAGAGTCAGGGCAGATGTTCTGATAGTTGCCATCAATGCACCAACCAGGTACCCTCTACTCCAGTGGAGTAGACATACGAGGGTTTCACTGTAGAGATCCTGCTTATGACCCACTGTTCCTGGCTTTTTCCCTCTTCTCCTGTTGCAGACCATCAGGGAAGAGCTGGTGAGATGAATGCCCACAAGTGATATACCAAAGCGTTTGGAGGCAGCCAAGAACAATGAAAATTGCCTCTCTCCAACTGCACTATGGAGTGGACTTTTTCTGACAGGTCACAAAGAAGTAAACACTGAATCATTTTATTCTTGAGCAGTAAGGTTCAAGGACACACTTCGTGTGTCCAGCTGAGATGGGGTATACAGAAGAACAGTTATAAACTGCTATGTTTCTAATTTTTGCTCATTCCAGGCACACTCAAGATGGAACAGTATCACAAAGAAAATATGCCTATTTTCTTTGTGATACTTTTTATTGAAAATATTGAGTTGGCCAAAAAATCTGTTTGAGTTTTTCCATACCATCTTATGGAAAAACTTGAATGAACATTTTGGCCAACCCAATAGCAGGTATGCAGAAAAGAGCACATGCTCTAAGTAAGTACGCAACTCAGTGATGCTTTATAAGTTGAACATAGTCTGTACCAGCCTCGGATGAAGACCGAGAACATTACCAAGACCCCCAAAGCACCCACTTCTTCCCCTGGCCACAAAGATTTAGTAATCACTACGCTGACTTCTGGGCTTCCCTGATAGCTCAGTTGGTAAAGAATTCGCCTGCAATCCGAGAGACCTGGCTTCAATCCCTAGGTTGGGAAGATCCCTGGAGAAGGGAAAGGCTACCCACTTCAGTGTTCTGGCCTGGAGAATTCCATGGGCTAGTCCATCGGGTCGCAAATAGTCGGACATGACTGGGAGACTTTCACTTCGCTTCACTTCATTTCACTTCACTTCACTTCACTTCACCCTGACTTCTAGGGTGTCTCAGGTGTCCCTGTGGTAAAGAATCCACCTGCCAATGCAGGAGACATGGGTTCAATCCCTGGGTGGGGAAGATCCCCTGGAGGATGAAATAGCTACCCACTCTAGCCTGGTAGGCTGCAGTCCATGGGGTCGCTAAGAGTCAGACACGACTGAGCGGCTTCACTTTCACTTTTCACTTTCAAGCACTGGAGAAGGAAATGGCAACCCACTCCAGTGTTCTTGCCTGGAGAATCCCAGGGATGGGGGAGCCTGGTGGGCTGCCGTCTGTGGGGTCGCACAGAGTCAGACACGACTGAAGTGACTTAGCAGCAGCAGCAGCAGCAGCCAGTATTCTTGCCTGGAGAATCCCATGGACAGAGGAGCCTGGTGGGCTACAGTCCATGGGGTCACAAACAGCACAGCACAGCACCTTGACTTCTGATAGCTTGGATTAGTTTTCCCTATTTTGACCATTATATATGTGGATCAGATCATATGTGTTCTTCTTTTCATTCCACGTGATAGTGTCGAGATTCATTCTTACGTGAGTAGAGCTGACATGCACCTGCTCGAGGCTTTTGAGAATTTAAGGGTACAGAATGAAATAAGATTTCACATGACTAATGAAGACGTTTCAGTTCTCTTCAGCAATGCATAATTCATCCTGGTGTCAGATACCCAAAGACAAATGGGAAAGCTAGCCACAATTTATTTCAACAAGATGGGGAGATGAATAAAGGAGAACTGATTTGGACAACCTTGAGCATCTGCTTCACACTGAGATTTCAAAAGTTTATTTGTAAAAACAGGTCACTTGGACTCATTTGGGAGACCTGGCTTCTGGCCTCAGCTCTGTCTGTGGTTTAACGGACATTTCTTATCTCTCTGACCCAGAGAAGATTTTACTAAATATTCCAAAATTTCTTCTAGTTCTTACAGTTGTGGGTTCTGTGATTTCAGCTCCAATCCCCTGATGTCAGCACAGCCAGGTCACAGGGCTGTGGCGTGTGCCTGCAGCTGCAGCCCAGCCAGCTGGTACAGAGAGAAGAGCCAGTTTTAACTTGGAGACAGTAACACGGGGAAGGAACCAGTCTCATTTTACATGTTGTACTGGAGACAAATTTACCCATGTTTACACATAATGTATACTATTTTTAACATTACAATTCCCACTTTAAGGCCTCTTAATAGCTCCTATACCTAATAAGCAGGGCCTATCTTAGAGGGGAGATGAGGATGGAGGATCAGGGCAGGGGGTCTATTTAGCACCCCCATGACCTTATCCCACTCATGACATCATTTCTAATTGTATCTACCCCCAGTGTTGAAAGGAACAACAAAAAAATCTTTATCTGTCAACTTCAAATCTTATTTCAACATTTGCATCTTCTTTCCAGGTCATCATTGAGCTGTATCTTTTATCTTTCTAATATTAGCTTGTAAACAGCACATTTCGAGTCCATTATAATTTAAATATTTTCAGTATTAAATTTTAACAGTTAAAGTATACTACTTTTTATAAGCCTACTTTGACTTTCTTTTGTTTTTCTTATTCATTTCAGTTCAGTCACTCAGTCATGTCTGACTTTTGGTGACCACATAGACTGCAGCATGCCAAGTTTTCCTGTCCATCACCAACACCCAGAGCTTGCTCAAATATATGTCCATCAAGTTGGTGATGCCATCCAACCATCTCATCCTGTGTTGTTCCCTTCTTCTACTGCCTTCAGTCTTTCACAGCATAAGGATATCTTTTCCAGTGAGGCAGTTCTTCACATCAGGTGGCCAAAGTATTGGAGTTTCAGCTTCAGCATCAGTCCTTCCAATGAATATTCAGGATTGATTGCCTTTAGGATGGACTGGTTGGATCTCCTTGCAGTCAAAGGGACTCTCAAGAGTCTTCTCCAACACCACAGTTCAAAAGCATCAGTTCTTTGGCGTTCAGCTTTCTTCACAGTCCAACTATCACATCCATACAGGACTACAGGAAAAACCAAAACTGACTAGACAGACCTTTGTTGGCAAAGTAATGTCTCTGATTTTTAATATGTTGTCTAGGTTGGTCATAACTTTTCTTCCAAGCAGCAAGCATCTTTTAATTTTACGACTACAGTGATTTTGGAGCCCCCAAAATAAAGTCTCTCACTGTTTGCATTGTTTCCCCATCTATTTGCCAGGAAATGAGGGGACCAGATGCCATGATCTTCGTTTTCTGAATGTTGAGCTTTAAGCCAACTTTTTCACTCTCTTCTTTCACTTTCATCAAGAGACTCTTTAGTTCTTCTTCACTTTCTGCCATAAAGGTGGTGTCATCTGCATATCTGAGGTTATTGATATTTCTCCCAGCAATCTTGATTCCAGCTTGTGCTTCTTCCAGCCCAGCATTTCTTATGATGTACTCTGCATATAAGTTAAATAAGCAGGGTGACAGTATACAGCCTGACATACTCCTTTTCCTATTTGGAACCAGTCTGTTGTTCCATGTCCAGTTCTAACTGTTGCTTCTTGACCTGCATACAGATTTCTCAGGAGGCAGGTCAAGTGATCTGCTATTCCCATTTCTTGAAGAATTTTCCGCAGTTTCTTGTGATCCACACAGTCAAAGGCTTTGGCATAGTCAATAGAGCAGAAGTAGATGTTTTTCTAGAACTCCCTTGCTTTTTTATGATCCAGCAGATGTTGGCAATTTGATCTCTGGTTCCTCTGCCTTTTCTAAAATCAGCTTGAACATCTGGAAGTTCATGATTCATATACTGTTGAAGCCTGGCTTGGAGAATTTTGAGCATTACTTTTTCAGCGTGTGATGTAAGTGCAATTGTGCAGTAGTTGGAGCATTCTTTGGCCTTGCCTTTCTTTGGGATTGGAATGAAAACTGACCTTTTCCAGTCCTGTGGCCACTGCTGAGCATTCCAAATTTGCTGGCATATTGAGTGCAGCACTTTCACAGCATCATCTTTCAGGATTTGAAATAGCTCAACTGGAATTCCATCACCTCCACTAGCTTTGTTTCTAGTGATGCTTCCTAAAGCCCACTTGATTTCACGTTCCAGGATATCTAGATGAGTGATCACACCATCGTGATTATCTGCATTGTGAAGATCTTTTTCGTACAGTTCTTCCATGTATTCTTGTCACCTCTTCTTAATATCTTCTGCTTCTGTTAGGTCCATACCATTTCTGTCCTTTATCGAGCCCATCTTTGCATGAAATGTTCCCTTGGTATCTCTAATTTTCTTGAAGAGATCTCTAGTCTTTCCCATTCTGTTGTTTTCTTTTATTTCCTTGCACTGATCTCTCTGAGGAAGGCTTTCTTATCTCTCCTTGCAATCTTTGGAACTCTGCATTCAGATGCTTATATCTTTCCTTTTCTCCTTTGCTGTTCACTTCTCTTCTCTGTAAGGCCTCTTCAGCTATTTGTAAGGCCTCCTCAGACAATAATTTTGACTTTTGCATTTCTTTTTCTTAGGGATGGTCTTGATCCCTGTCTCCTGTATAGTGTCACAAACATCCATCCATAGGTCTTCAAGCACTCTATCAGATCTAATCCCTTGAATCTGTTTGTCACTTCGACTATATAATCATAAGTCATTTGATTTAGATCATATCTGAATGGTCTAGTGGTTTTCCTTACTTTCTTCGAATTTGGCAATAAGGAGCTCATGGTCTGAGCCACAGTCATCTCCCAGTCTTGTTTTTGCTGACTGTGTCTAGATTTTCTCTCTATGGCTGCAAAGAATAGAATCAATCTGATTTTAGTGTTGGCCATCTGGTGATGTCCATGTGTAGAGTCTTCTTTTGTGTTGTGGGAAGAGGATGTTTGTTATGACCAGTGCATTCTCTTGGCAAAATTCTATTAGCCTTTGCCCTGCTTCATTCTGTACTCCAAGGCCAAATTTGCCCTTTACTCCAGGTATTTCTCGACTTCCTACTTTTGCATTCTGGTCCCCTATAATGAAAAGGGCATCTTTGTTGGGTGTTAGTTCTAAAAGGTCTTGTAAGTCTTCGTAGAACCATTCAACTTCAGCTTCTTCTGTATTACTGATCAGAGTATAGACTTGGATTACCGTGATATTGAATAGTTTGCCTTGGAAATGAACAGAGATATTTCTGTCATTTTTGAGATTGCATCCAAGTACTGCATTTTGGACTCTTTTGTTGACTATGATGGCTACTCCATTTCTTCTAAGGGATTCTTGCCCACAGTAGTAGATATAATGGTCATCTGAGTTAAATTCACCCATTCCAGTCCATTTTAGTTCGCTGATTCCGAAAATGTCAATGCTCACTCTTGCCATTTCCTGTTTGACCACTTCCAGTTTGCCTTGATTTATGGACCTAACATTCCAGGTTCCTATGCAATATTGTTCTTTACAGCATTGGACTTTGTTTCTATCACCAGTCACATCCAGAGCTGGGTGTTGTTTTTGCTTTGGCTTCATCTCTTCATCCTTTCTGGAGTTATCTCTCCACTGATCTCCAGTAGCATACTGGGCACCTATTGACCTGGGGAGTTCATCTTTCAGTGTCCTATCATTTTGCTTTTTCATACTGTTCATGGGGTTCTCAAGGCAAGAATACTGAAGTGGTTTGCCATTCCCTTCTCCAGTGGACCATGTTTTGTCAAAACTCTCCGCCATGACCCATCTGTCTTGGGTGGCCCTACATGGCATGGCTCATAGTTTCATTGAATTAGACAAGGCTGTGGTCCATGTGATCAGACTGGTTAGTTTTCTGTCATTGTGCTTTTTAGTCTTTCTGCTTCGGAGAAAGCGATGGCACCCTCACTCCAGTACTCTTGCCTGGAAAATCCCATGGACAGAGAAGCCTGGTAGGCTGCAGTCCATGGGATCACTAAGAGTTGGATACAACTGAGTGACTTCCGTTTCACTTTTCACTTTCTTGCATTGGAGAAGGAAATGGCAACCCACTCCAGTGTTCTTGCCTGGAGAATCCCAGGGATGGTGGAGCCTGGTGGGCTTCTGTCTATGGGGTCACATAGAGTTGGACATGACTGAAGTGACTTAGCAGCAGCAGCAGCAGCCTTCTGATAGCGAATGATAAGAGCTTTTGGAGGCTTCCTGATGGGAGAGACTGACTGAGTGGGAAACTGGGTCTTGTTCTGATGGGCAGAGCCATGCTCAGTAAATCTTTAATCCAGTTTTCTGTTGATGGGCAGGGCTGTGTTCCCTCCTGTTATTTGACCTGAGGCCAAATTGTGGTAGAGGTAATGAAGATAATGTTGTCCTCCTTCAAAAGGTCCCATGCAAGCGCTGTTGCCTCAGTGCCTGTGACCTGGCAGTGGGCGACCGCCGACCCATGCCTCTGCTGGAGTCTCCTGGACACTCACAGGCAATTCTGGGTCAGTCTCCGGTGGAGTCACTGCTCCTTTTTCCTGGGTCCTGGTGTGCACAAGTTTCAGTTTTTGCCCTCCAAGGGTCTGTTCCTCCAGTCGGGTGTACGTTCTGGCAGCTCTATGGTGGGTTAATGGCAACCTCCTCCAAGAGGGCTTATGCCACACCCAGGTCTGCTGCACCCAGAGCCCCTGCCCCTGCAGCAGTCACTGCTGACCCATACCTCCACAGGAGACACTCAGACACAGTTCTGTCTCAGTCTACGTGGGGTCCCTGGGTCCCGGTTCACACAAGGTTTGTTTGAGCCCTCTGAGCATCTCTGGAGTCTATGGGGTTTGATTCTAAACACAATTTTGCCCCTCCTACTGTTTTGCTGGCGCTTATCCTTTGCTGTTGGACGTGGGGTATCTCCTCATAGTCTCTCCAGTGCCGTGCAGCTGCCAATCCAGAACAATTTTGGGAAAAACCATAGCTTCTCTTATTATAAGACTTTTAAAGAAAATAGTTCTCAGCCTCAATCTGAGAAGTGTTGAGGTGTTGCCTGCAGATATCTGTTCTACTCTGTGATTGTCCTCACAAATGACACAAAAGCTGATAGGATGAAGGCTTTGCCTTTAAGAAGCAAACAGTGAAGAAACAACAGCTACTACTTCCACCTTAACTTTTTCCAAGCCAAGGTTTGGAAGCACAGTAGAGGATGGGCTAATCCAGACCTCTTATTTCTCAACAAATCTAAGGAGATAAATTATCTTTAAATGATGACCTTGCAAATATCTTCCTTGAAAAAACAGTAAAAGCAACAATTTAAAAACTAATCCAGTAATCCTATCAGAAGGACTAAAAAAACAAACAAAAAAATCACACTTCAGAAGTTACCATTGCTTTCTTTTCCAAGAAGTTTCACTTTAAAAATAAACGGAGATTCCCATGTTCAAGAACTTAGTATAAGCTTGGAAAAAAGTCATCATTAAGTAAGATATTTCAATGTCAGCCTCTTTCCTAACATCCACCAGCATGCTCTTGACATTGAGATTGATTCTTCTAATCAGAAGTTCTGGAGGCTTTATCTCAGAGCAGGCTAAGAAAGGGAAAACTTTACCTTTGCCCTCAGCACACATTCTTTGTTCTGAGAGCTCCTCCCTAGAGTAAGCATCTTTCACATATTGGTATTTGCTGGAGTGGTATTAATGTCCTGAATGATGTTCTCTGGGCGGTGGCCTAGAAGAGCTACCACAGCCCTGAGGTCAGGGGAGGTGACCCAGAGGAGCAACCCCATGCCCAAGGTCAGAGTGGCTGCTGAGAGGAGCTACCACATGCCCGAGGTCAGGGGAGGCGGCCGAAAGGAGAAACCCCATGTTCAAGGAGCCGCGGCTGTGTGGGTACAGGAGGGCCGAGAAGAGCTACTCCACCTTCAAGGTCAGGAGGTGCGGCTGTGAGGAGATACCCCTCGTCCAAGGTAAGGAGCAGCAGCGGCACTTTCTGGAGCAGCCGTAAAGGGATACCCCACGTCCAAGGTAAGAGAAACCCAAGTAAGACGGTCAGTATTGCAAGAGGCGTCAGAATGCAGACACACTGAAATCATAATCACAGGAAACTAGGCAATCTGATCACATGGACCACAGCCTTGTCTAACTCAGTGAAACTAAGCCATGCCATGTGGGGCCACCTAAGACGGGAGGGTCATGGTGGAGAGGTCTGACAGAATGTGGTCCACTGGAGAAGGGAATGGCAAACCACTTCAGTATTCTTGCCTTGAAAACTCCATGAACAGTATGAAAAGGCAAAATGACAGGATACCAAAAGAGGAACTCCCCACGTCATTAGGTGTCCAATATGCTACTGGAGATCAGTGGAGAAATAACTCCAGAAAGAATGAAGGGATGGACCCAAAGCAAAAACAACACCCAGTTGTGGATGTGACTGGTGATAGAAACAAGGTCCGATGCTGTAAAGAGCAATATTGCATAGGTACCTGGAATGTCAGGTCCATAAATCAAGGCAAACTGGAAGTGGTCAAACAAGAGATGGCAAGAGTGAACATGGACATTCTAGGAATCAGTGAACTAAAATGGACTGGAATGGGTGAATTTAACTCAGATGATCATTATATCTACTACTGTGGGCAAGAATCCCTCAGAAGAAATGGAGTAGCCATCATGGTCAACAAAAGAGTCCAAAATGCAGTACTTGGATGCAAACTCAAAAACAACACAATGACCTCTGTTCGTTTCCAAGGAAAACCATTCAATATCACAGCAATCCAAGCCTATGCCCCAACCAACAATGGTGAAGAAGCTGAACTTAACGGTTCTATGAAGATCTACAGGACCTTCAAGACCTTTGAGAACTAACACCCCCAAAAGATGTCCTTTTCATTATCGGGGACTGGAATGCAAAAGTAGGAAGTCAAGAAACACCTGGAGGAATAGGCAAATTTGGCCTTGGAGTACAGAATGAAGCAGGGCAAAGGCCCTCTTCCAACAACACAAGAGAAGACTCTACACATGGACATCATCAGATGGTCAACACCAGAATCAGACTGATTATATTCTTTGCAGCCAAAGATGGAGAAGCTCTATACAGTCAGCAAAAACAAGACCAGGACTGTGGCTCAGATCATGAACTCCTTATTGTCAAATTCAGACTTAAATTGAAGAAAGCAGGGAAAACCACTAGACCATTCAGGTATGACCTAAATCAAATCCCTTATGATTGTACAGTGGAAGTGAGAAATAGATTTAAGGGCCTAGATCTGATAGACAGAATGCCTGATGAACTATGGACTGAGGTTCGTGACATTGTACAGGAGACAAGGATCAAGACCATCCCCATGGAAAAGAAATGCAAAAAAGCAAAATGGCTATCTGGGGAAGCCTTGCAAATAGCTGTGAAAGAAGCGAAGCGAAAAGCAAAGGAGAAAAGGAAAGATATAAGCATCTGAATGCAGAGTTCCAAAGAATAGCAAAGAGAGATAAGAAAGCCTTCCTCAGCAATCCATGCAAAGAAATAGAGGAAAAGAACAGAATGGAAAAGACTAGAGATCTCTTCAAGAAAATTAGAGATACCAAGGGAATATTTCAGGCAAAGATGGGCTCAATAAAGGACAAAAATGGTTTGGACCTAACAGAAGCAGAAGATATTAAGAAGAGGTGGCAAGAATACACAGAAGAACTGTACAAAAAAGATCTTCAAGACCAAGATAATCACAATGGTACGATCACTCACCTAGAGCCAGACATTCTGGAATGTGAAGTGAAGTGGGCGTTAGAAAGCATCACTACGAACAAAGCTAGTGAAGGTGATGGAATACTAATTGAGCTATTTCAAATCCTGAAAGATGATCCCGTGAAAGTGCTGCACTCAGTATGCCAGCAAATGTGGAAAACAGCAGTGGCCACAGGACTGGAAAAGGTCAGTTTTCATTCCAATCCCAAAGAAAGGAAAGGCCAAAGAATGCTCAAACTACCGCACAGTTGCACTCATCTCACACGCTAGTAAAGTAATGCTCAAAATTCTCCAAGCCAGGCTTCAACAATAAGTGAACCGTGAACTCCCTGATGTTCCAGTTGGTTTTAGAAATGGCAGAGGAACCAGAGATCAAATTGCCAACATCCACTGGATCATGGAAAAAGCAAGAGAGTTCCAGAAAAACATCTATTTCTTATTGACTATGCCAAAGCCTTTGACTGTGTGAATCACAAGAACTGTGGAAAATTCTGAGAGAGATGGGAGTACCAGACCACCTGACCTGCCTCTTGAGAAACCTATATACAGGTCAGGAAGCAACAGTTAGAACTGGACATAAATAACCGACTAATTCCAAATAGGAAAAAGAGTACATCAAGGCTGTATATTGTCACCCTGTTTGTTTAACTTCTATGTAGAGTACATCATGAGAAATGCTGGGCTGGAAGAAGCACAAGCTGGAATCAAGATTGCTGGGAGAAATACCAATAACCTCAGATATGCAGATGACACCACCCTTATGGCAGAAAGTGAAAAGGAACTAAAAAGCCTCTTGAAAGTGAAAGTGGGGAGTGAAAAAGTTTGCTTAAATCTCAACATTCAGAAAACGAAGATCATGGCATCTGGTTCCGTCACTTCATGGGAAATAGATGGGGAAACAGTGGAAACAGTGTCAGACTTTATTTTGGGGGCTCCAAAATCACTGCAGATGGTGACTGCAGCCATGAAATTAAATGACGCTTACTCCTGGGAAGAAAAGTTATGACCAACCTAGATAATATATTCAAAAGCAGAGACATTACTTTGCTAACTAAGGTCCGTCTAGTCAGGGCTATGGTTTTTCCTGTGGTCATGTATGGATATGACAGTTGGACTGTGAAGAAAGCTGAGCGTGTTGGAGAAGACTCTTGAGAGTCCCTTGGACTGCAAGGAGGTCCAACCAGTCCATCCTAAAGGAAATCAGTCCTGAGTGTTCATTAGAAGGACTGATGCTGAAGCTGAAACTCGAGTACTTTGGCCACCTCATGCGAAGAGTTGACTCATTGGAAAAGACCCTGATGCTGGGACGGCCTGGATGCAGGAGAGAAGGGGATGACAGAGGATGAGATGGCTGGATGGTATTACCAACTCAATGGACGTGACTGAGTGAACTCTGGGAGTTGGTGATGGACAGGGAGGCCTGGTGTGCTGTGATTCATGGGGTGGCAAAGAGTCAGACATAACTGAGCAACTGAACTGAACTGAACTGAGTAGAAGCCTCACGTGTGTCTGAAAATTCAGTATGAGTGTGAAGTCACTCAGTCTTGTCTGACTCTTTGTGACGCCATGGAGTATAGCCTGTGAGGCTCCTCTGTCCATGGGGTTTTCCAGGCAGAATACTGGAGTTGGTTGCCATTTCCTTCTCCAGGAGATCTTCCCAACCCAGGGACTGAACCTATGTTTACAGCATTGTAGGTAGATGCTTTACCATGTGAGCCACTAGGGAATCCAGTCTCTAGGTTAAAATCATTGTAGCTGTAGCTGCTCCTTGGAAGTTGGTGTGGTGGTATGTAGCCATGTGTTCTAGGGAACAAACTGTCTCAGAAGGACAATGTAGATAGTGAGGTGCAGTTTATTACACTGACTGGCCCAAAGCAGAGTCTCCTCTTAGCCAAGGACTCCCATCAGCATTTGTGAAAATCTTTTATACCCCATGTGTACGAGTCCAAACCCACCACTCCAAATTCCTTCAGACTTACATAAACAAAGTGAAGTCGCTCAAGTTGTGTCCGACTCATTGCGACCCCGTGGACTCTAGCCTGCCAGGCTCCTCTGTCCATGGGATTCTCCAGATAAGAGTACTGGAGTGGGTAGCCATTTCCTTCTCCAGGGGATCTTCCCAACCCAGGGATCGAACCTGGGTCTCCTGCATTGCAGGCAGATGCTTTATCCTCTGAGCCACCAGGGAAGCAAAGGAAGGGTAAATACAATCCCAATAATCCCATCATTCACATGTTATGTGCTCAAACAGTTAAACAATTGGCCAATAATCAATAAGCCCGAGGTTATACTCTTATAGGTACAGAAAAATTTATGGTCTGTCCGGAGGCAGGGGTGATTAGTGTATGTTTTCCTGGTGGCTCAGAGGTTAAAGCATCTGCCTGGAATGCAGGAGACCCAATTTAATTCCTGGGTCCGGAAGATCCACTGGAGAATCTCCTCCTGTCCCCAATCCCTCCCAGCATCTGAGTCTTTTCCAATGAGTCAACTCTTCGCATGAGATGGCCAAAGTACTGCAGTTTCAGCTTCAGCATCATTCCTTCCAAAGAAATCCCAGGGCTCATCTCCTTCAGAATGGACTGGTTGGATCTCCTTGCAGTCCAAGGGACTCTCAAGAGTCTTCTCCAACACCACAGTTCAAAAGTATCAATTCTTCGGGGCTCAGCCTTCTTCACAGTCCAACTCTCACATCCATACATGACCACAGAAAAACCATAGCCTTGACTAGACGGACCTTAGTCGGCAAAGTAATGTTTCTGCTTTTGAATATGCTATCTAGGTTCGTCATAACTTTTCTTCCAAGGAGTAAGTGTCTTTTAATTTCATGGCTGCAGTCACCATCACCAGAGATTTTGGAGCCCCCCAAAATAAAGTCTGACACTGTTTCCACTGTTTCCCCATCTATTTCCCATGAAGTGATGGGACCAGATACCATGATCTTCGTTTTCTGAATGTTGAGCTTTAGGCCAACTTTTTTGGTTTCCTCTTTCACTTCCATCAAGAAGCTTTTAGTTCTTCCTCACTTTCTGCCATAAGAGTGGTGTCATCTGCATATCTGAGGTTATTGATATTTCTCCTGGCAATCTTGATTCCAGCTTGTGTTTCTGCCAGTCCAGTGTTTCTCATGATGTACTCTGCATATAAGTTACATAAGCAGGGTGACAATATACAGCCTTGACGTACTCCTTTTCCTATTTGGAACCAGTCTGTTGTTCCATGTCCAGTTCTCACTGTTGCTTCCTGACCTGCATACAGATTTCTCAAGAGGCATGTCAGGTGGTCTGGTATTCCCATCTCTTTCAGAATTTTCCACAGTTCCTTGTGATCCACACAGTCAAAGGCTTTGGCATAGTCAATAAGGCAGAAATAGATGTTTTTCTGGAACTCTCTTGCCTTTTCAGTGATCCAGCGGATGTTGGCAATTTGATCTCTGGTTCTTCTGCCTTTTCTAAAATCAGCTTGAACATCAGGGAGTTCACGGTTCACGTATTGCTGAAGCCTGACTTGGAGAAGTTTGAGCATTACTTTACTAGCATGTGAGATGAGTGCAACTGTGCAGTAGTTTGAGCATTCTTTGGCCTTTCCTTTCTTTGGGATTGGAATGAAAACTGACTTTTTCCAGTCCTGTGGCCACTGCTGAGTTTTCCAAATTTGCTGGCATATTGAATGCAGCACTTTCACGGGATCATCTTTCAGGATTTGAAACAGTTCAACTGGAATTCCATCATCTCCACTAGCTTTGTTCGTAGTGATGCTTTCTAAGGCCTACTTGACTTCACATTCCAAGATGTCTGGCTCTAGATTAGTGATCACATCATCATGATTATCTGGGTCATGAAGATCTTTTTTGTATAGTTCTTCTGTGTATTCTTGCCACCTCTTCTTAATATCTTCTGCTTCTGTTAGGTCTAGACCATTTCTGTCCTTTATCGAGCCCATCTTTGTATGAAATGTTCCCTTGGTATCTCTAATTTTCTTGTAGAGATCTCTAGTCTTTCCCATTCTGTTGTTTTCCTCTATTTCTTTGCATTGATTGATGAAGAAGGCTTTCTTATCTCTTCTTGCTATTCTTTGGAACTCTGCATTCAGATGCTTACATCTTTCCTTTTCTCCTTTGCTTTTCACCTCTCTCCTTTTCACAGCTATTTGTAAGGCCTCCCCAGACAGCTATTTTGCTTTTTTGCATTTCTTTTCCATGGGGATGGTCTTGATCCTTGTCTCCTGTACAATGTCACAAACCTCCATCCATAGTTCATCAGGCACTCTATCTATCATATCTAGGCCCTTAAATCTATTTCTCACTTACGCTCTATAATCATAAGGGATTTTATTTAGGTCATACTTGAATGGTCTAGTGGTTTTCCCTGCTTTCTTTAATTTAAGTCTGAATCTGTCAATAAGGAGCTCATGATCTGAGCCACAGTCAGCTCCTGGTCTTGTTTTTGTTGACTGTATAGAGTTTCTCCATCTTTGGCTGCAAAGAATATAATCAATCTGATTTTGGTGTGATGTCCATGTGTAGAGTCCTCTCTTGTGTTGTTGGAAGAGGGTGTTTGCTATGACCAGTGCGATCTCTTGGAAAAACTCTATTAGTCTTTGCCCTGCTTCATTCCACATTCCAAGGCCAAATTTGCCTGTTACTCCAGGTGTTTCTTGACTTCTTACTTTAGCATTCTAGTCCCCTATAATGAAAAGGACATCTTTTTAGGTGTTAGTTCTAAACGGTCTTGTAGGTCTTCATAAAACTGTTCAACTTCAGCTTCTTCAGCATTACTGGTTGGGGCATAGACTTGGATAACTGTGATATTGAATGATTGGCCTTGGAGATAAACAGAGATCATTCTGTTGTTTTTGAGACTGCATCCAAGTACTGCATTTCGGACTCTTTTGTTGACCATGATGGCTACTCCTTTTCTTCTGAGGGATTCCTGCCCGCAGTAGTAGATATAATGGTCATCTGAGTTAAATTCACCCATTTCAGTCCTTGATTAATTACCTTACCTAGTTGTTCCATCTGCTGTGACATCTTATCTCCTCTTATCTGAAGTATATCAGTTGCTACCTGTCTTATTATGGGAGGATGCCTCCCATATACAATTTCATAGGGAGAATAGCCATGGGACCACGGGTCTTCCTGAGTTTGAGCAAGGCCATGGGAAGGAAATCTACCCAGAAACAGTCAGTTTCTATAATCCATTTAGAAAGCATCTCAGAGCTACCATTCTGGAGCTCTGAGGCCGGTAGGCAATGTGTAACTTCCATTTTATATTCATGGCTTTACTTACTTGTTGTATCAGATCTGATATGAAGGCTGGGCTGTTATCTGATCCTATGCTGGTTCAGTTCAGTTCAGTAGCTCAGGCTCAGTCTTGTCTGACTCTTTGTGACCCCATGAATCACAGCACGCCAGGCTTCCCGGTCCATCACCAACTCCCAGAGTTTATTCAAACTCATGTCCATCAAATCAGTGATGCCATCCAGTCATCTCATCCTCGGTCATCCCCTTCTCCTCTTGCCCACAATCCCTCCCAGCATCAGAGTCTTTTACAATGAGTCAACTCTTCTCATGAGGTGGCCAAAGTACTGGAGTTTCAGCTTTAGCATCAGTCCTTCAATGAACACCCAGGACTGATCTCCTTTAGAATGAACCGGTGGATCTCCTTGCAGTCCAAGGGACTCTCAAGAGTCTTTTCCAACTCTACAGTTCAAAAGCATCCATTCTTCAGCGCTCAGCTTTCTTCACAGTCCAACTCTCACATCCATACATGACCACTGGAAAAACCATAGCTTTGCCTAGACGGACCTTTGTTGGCAAAGTAATGTCTCTGCTTTTCAATATGCTATCTAGGTTGGTCATAACTTTCCTTCCAAGGAGTAACTTCAGTTCAGTTCAGTCCCTCAGTCGTGTCCGACTCTTTGTGACCCCATGAATCACAACATGCCAGGCCTCCCTGTCCATCACCAACTCTCGGAGTTTACTCAGATTCATGTCCATCGAGTCAGTGATGCCATCCAGCCATCTCATCCTCTGTCCCTCCTTCTCATCTTGCCCCCAATCCCTCCCAGCATCTGAGTCTTTTCCAATGAGTCAACTCTTCGCATGAGGTGGCCAAAGTACTAGAGTTTCAGCTTTAGCATCATTCCTTCCAAAGAAATCCCAGGGTTGATCTCCTTCAGAATGGACTAGTTGGATCTCCTTGCAGTCCAAGGGACTCTCAAGAGTCTTCTCCAACACCACAGTTCAAAAGTATCAATTCTTCGGGGCTCAGCCTTCTTCACAGTCCAACTCTCACATCCATACATGACCACAGAAAAAACCATAGCCTTGACTAGATGGACCTTAGTCAGCAAAGTAATGTCTCTGCTTTTGAATATGCTATCTAGGTTGGTCATAACTTTTCTCCAAGGGGACTCCAAATTGAGGAACTATTTCCCTAAGCAGACTCCGAGTCACTTCTGATGCTCTTTTAGTTCTGGTGGGAAAGGCCTCCACCCATCTGGAGAATGTACATATCAAGACCAACAGGTAACGAAAATGGCGATATGGTTTCATCTCAGTGAAGTCCACTTTCAGATATTCAAAGGGAAGGGTACCTTTTAATTGGATACCTGGGGGTTTTGGTGCACCCTGGAGCAGCCTTAATCTGAGAGCAGGCATTGCAATTTTGGGATTCAGTTCTACATAGAAAGGAGAGGCAAGGAACCAGAAAATACCTTCAGATCAATTTCTCCAATAGGTCATTTCCAAGGTGAGTCATCGGAGAAGGTAATGGCACCACATTCCAGTACTCTTGCCTGGAAAATTCCATGGACAGAGGAGCCTGGTAGGCTACAGACCATGGGGTCTCGAAATTCGGACATGACTGAGCGACTTCACTTTCACTTTTCCCTTTCATGCACTGGAGAAGGAAATGGCAACCCACTCCAGTGTTCTTGCCTGGAGAATCCCAGGGACTGGGGAACCTTGTTGGCTGCCATCTCTGGGGTCGCACAGAGTCGGACACGACTGAAGCAACTTAGCAGCAGCAGCAGGCGAGTTATACGGTGAGCTTGGCTCACCAGTAGGGGGCCATCTCTTCAGGCACTAGTAGCTTACCACCTGGTAGCTCTCACCATCTTTTATCTGTTTTGGTGGCTCTCTCTGCTTCAGCTAGTTGGTTTTGAGCCTCAGTGTATGTTGGGGAGTCTAGGGCCAGCTCGGGTAGGTCAGCTAGGACAAATATTCTTATGGGGGATTTCCTGGGATTCCTTTCTGCCCTCTGCTGCCCATCTGGCGATCTCATCAGCCAGCCTATTTCCCTCAAGTCTGTGGGGTGTCTTCCTTCTGGTGACCGCGGCAGTGCATGAATGCTACCTCAGTGAGGCTCCAGACAGCGTCTAGCAGAGTCAGGATCTTAATGTCCTAATTCTTAATGTCCTCTCCATTGGCCGTTAGAAGGCCTCTCTCCTGATATAGCTCCCCATGTACATGGAATGTGGGAAAGCATATCGGGAGTTGGTGTAGACGTTCACTCTCTTACTCTTTGACAGTTGCAGCACCCGGACTAAGGCCCATAACTCTGCTCGTTGGGCTGACCAGTGCTGTGGTAAGGAGCCAGCCTCAATAACAGTCCTCTCTGTGACTACAGCATAGCTTGACAGTCGCTGTCCTAGCTTTACCAGGCTGGCGTCATCAGTATACAGAGTCCAGTCAGGATTTGAAATTGGCCTGTTTCGGAGATGTGGACGGCTAGCATCAACCTGCTCTATGACTTCCTTGCAATCATGGGTAGGTCCACCTTCTCCCGTTGGGAGAAGGGTTACCAGGTTTAAACTCTGGCAAGGCTTGATATGGAGGTTGGGGTTTTCACATAGCAGTCCCTGGTATTGAATAATCCAGGAATTTGACAGCCATTTGACACCCTCCTTGAAGGAGGCTGTTGACTTCACGTGGGAACTTTACGATCAGATCCTGGCCAAAAGTCAGCCTTGTGGCTTCACGTACCAGTAAGGCAACTGTGGCCACTGCCTGCAGACAGCTAGGCCACTCGGTGGCAACGTTATCAAGGCGCTTTGAAAGGTAAGCTATTGGCTTGTCCCACGTTTCCAAGGTTTGAGTCAAAATCCCCATGGCTGTTTTATCTTTCTCGGTCACATATAAGGTGAATGGTTTGGTGAGGTCTGGCAATCCCAAGGACCCCGGGGGCGGAGGTGATTGCTAGTCTTATCTCTTCAAAGGCTTTCTGCTGTTTCTCAGTCCAACTTATTGGATTTTCTTCAGCCCCTGTCAGGAGCTCGAATAGGGGCTGGGCTATTTGAGAATATATTGGAATCCAAATCCTGCAGAATCCCGCGGCCCCTAGGAACTCTCTGACTTGCCGCCGGAGTCTCAGGTGTGGGGAGCCTCAGAATTACTTCTTTTATAGATTGGTCTAGCAACATTTTGCCTTCTCTTAAGACAAATCCAAATACCTTACCTCCTCCTTGCTGATTTGTGCTTTTTTCCTCAACACTCAGTATCTCGCCTCTGCCAGTAATTGGAGGAGCGCTTGAGTCCCTTCCCAGCATTCTTCCCAAGTTTCAGCGGCCATCTACATATTGCAGGAGCCAACATCCATACCTTTTAGGCTGGAAAGCTTTCAGGTCTGAGGCAAAGGCTTCTCCAAAGATGGTAGGGGCATTTTTGAACCCTTGCAGGAGACTGGTCCAAGTAAGCTGCTGCCTATTGTTTTCCAATTGGGCCCTCCCATTCAAAGGCAAAGATGGATTGTGACACAGGTGCTAGGCATATACAGAAAAAGGCATCTTTGAAGTCTAAGCAAATATAGATCCTTGTCTTAGGTGGGAGGAGGCTAAGTAAGGTATAGGGGTTTGGCACAGTTGCGTGCAGAGTTTCAGTGGCCTGATTGACCAATCTGAGATCCTGTACAGGCCTATAGTCTCGTCCTCCTTCCTTCTTTACAGGTAAGATTGGTGTGTTTCAGGCTGATTGACATTCCACCAGGATGTCTGCCTGCTTTAGCCTATTAACGTGAGGCAGAATCTTGACCCAGGTTTCTATGGGTATTGGGTATTGACGCTTTCTCACCGGGGTGGCTCCTGGTTTGAGTTCTATTATAGGGGCATGGTGTCTGTCTAGCCCAGGGGGTTATCTTCAGCCCAGACCTCAGGGAACAGCTGAGTTAGCCTTTTCTCCAACTCTGTTGCCTTATCTTGTCTGTCTCCAGGGGGCTCGTGTAGCCTTCATTTGTTTTGAGGGGGCACAGAGAGGGAGAATAAGTAAGGCTATGGTTTTTCCTGTGGTCATGTATGGATGTGAGAGTTGGACTGTGAAGAAGGCTGAGCACCGAAGAATTGATGCTTTTGAACTGTGGTGTTGGAGAAGACTCTTGAGAGTCCCTTGGAGTGCAAGGAGATCCAACCAGTCTATTCCTGAAGGAGATCAACCCTGGGATATCTTTGGAAGGAATGATGCTAAAGCTGAAACTTCAGTCCTTTGGCCACCTCATGCAAAGAGCTGACTCACTGGAAAAGACTTTGATGCTGGGAGGGATTGGGGGGCAGGAGGAGAAGGGGACGACCAAGGATGAGATGGCTGGATGGCATCACGGACTCGATGGACGTGAGTCTGAGCGAACTCCGAGAGATGGTGATGAACAGGGAGGCCTGGTGTGCTGCGATTCATGGGGTCGCAAAGAGTCGGACACCACTGAGCGACTGAACTGAACTGAACTGAACTGAACTGAACTGTGCCCACCCGAAAAGTAGGCCTCTCTTCAGGAGAGAAAGTTACTTGTGCTCCCAGCTTGGAGAGTAAGTTTCCCCCTGGCAGGGGTACTGGGCACTCAGGGATATAGAGGAACTCATGAGTCATTTGGTGACCGCCTTCCCTCTCTAACATTTTCTGAGCTGACAAAATGACTTAACCATTTCTTCTCCCAAAACCCCAGTTACGGCGGCAGTCCTTTTAAACAGTGGCGCCACAGGCTTAGTTACCACGGACAGTTTTGCTCCAGTGTTCACCATAAAGTCAATGTCTTGGTCCCAAATTTTTAAAGTTACCATGGGCTCTCGGGGACCTGGTGTCTTTGAGCCCCGGCATCCCTATTCAGTCTCTATGTTAATGAGTTCTGCAACTGGGAGGGGTTTATTCTCCCTTCTTCTTTCTGGGCACTCATTTTTTCAGTGATCGAACCCACGGCATCGGTCGCGTTGATTTGGCTGTAATGGAGCCCGAGGCCTCCATTGGGACCGGTTGGAGGGCTGTCCTGACCTCGAAGCTGGGGAGGGGGTTGGTTTCTTTCCTTTGGTGGTGGAAAAGTCTTCAGAAGACTTTTCACTCACAGCAGCCAACATTGAAAACCTCTCTCTGTTCTCCTCTCTGCTCGTCTTTATACCTTTTTTCATTTTTTTTTTTCTATTTCCATGTCCCTAGTTCAGAACACCTTATCTGCTATTTCAGTCAGCTAACAAATAGACATGGATAGAACTCCCTCCGTCTTTTGAAGATTTTGTTTTATGTCAGGACATGCTTGCGAGATAAATGTCGAATTGATAACAATCTGGGAACCCGTAGCTTCTGGATCTATGGGTGTATAGAATCTGCAGGCCTCACAAAGTTTCTCGTAAAATTCAGAAAGTGACTGGTTCCCCTTCTGAACTATTTCAGCCAGTTTTGACATGTCCATTGGCCTCCAGGCTCCCCTTTTAATTCCTTGTATAATCGCTGTTCGGTATCTGTCTAATCGGATTTTTTCCTCCTCTGTATTATAGTCATAATTAGGTCTGTCAGTGGGGAAGTCTTGCTCTATCCACCTCTCTGGGTCAGCAGTGCCCTCAGGAACCATCTCCTATAACCATTTCCTCGCCCCAATGTTGATCCTATAGCTCTCTTCGGTACTGAAGAGAGATGCTAGTAATTGCATTATATCATCCCAGGTTGGTCGATGGGTGCAGAAAATAACCTCTGTTAGTCTAGTCATGCCCTGGATTTCCACCAAGTAAGAGGGGGTGTGTTTTTGCCAGTTCAGTATATCGGTTGATGAAAAGGGCTGATAGTAATAGGCTACAGGAGCTTGGTGATAATTACCATCTTCCCCTATCATTGGAGGTTGCTGGACTTCTCTGAGGGGCATCTGCAAGGGTATTCTTTCTTCTGGCTCTTTGGCAGAGTGGAGCCTTTGTTTAATTTCAGTGGTTCCTCCCCCTTGTCAGGGAGTACTTACCAGCAGCAGAGGGTAGAGTTTAGGGAATGTAGTGGCAGCGTCCAGGGTAGTAGAGTCCGGTGGGCTCATTGTCCCTCCAGCTGAGGTTGCAGCCTGCCAGCAGGGCGGCTCTACAACCTGTGGAGCTGTTGGGACCATTGAGGAGTCTGGGAGGCTTGCTGGTCTGGGGCTGGTTCCTCCCGGTTGGGCCTCCAGTGGCCGCGATGATACTAGCTGGTGAGATCACCATCCAATACAGCGGTGGGGGAAGTTCATCTCCTTCAGGGTCCTGTAAAATTTCCTTCTCATCCTTGGTTACCTTTGGGCCATCAAGATTTTTCCTTCCCCACCATGAGCATAAAAATGGGCCCATTTGGGGCGGGGGTGGGGGTCTTGGGCTATTCCCAGCCAAGAATCCATGTACGGGAACTGATCGGGGTGTCCAGGCTTTCCCGTAACTATAGCATAGACTGCCTTTATGAGATTCAAGTCCATAGTTCCTGCTGGTGGCCAGCCAACTCCCATTGAAGGCCATTCGACTTCACAAAGGTTGCAGAGCCGGCCAGGTGTCATTTTTCTCTCGTAGTCTCCATAGAATCTTTTTAAAATTTTAAATCATATTTAAAAAAAATTTTTAAGTGGCCTTAGGTTCGCTTCCTCCCATTTTCTTACCTCTGGATTCCCATGTCCCAGGGCCTTCCCGAGAAGCCAGTCTGCCTGTTTCCACTGGCAGGGGAGATGATGGGTCACACAGCAGATGGGTACCTCCTGGTGGAGGGCAGAATACGAGCACACAGAATTCGATATTCTCTTTCTAAAATCCTGTGGCGACCGCTCCACACATTTCCTAAAATGGCGTGGACACACCTCCTGACTGGCTTTTCTTAAACCCTAAGTTCCCTTTCTTTATCCCTGGCATGGCCGTCTACTGGAGTGCCGAGCAGCCATTGTTGCCAACCTAAACCAGTTTTCTATGCGTCTCCCTTCTGGTCCCTCCCAGGGCGGGTGATCAGGCCCCCTCTTCCTCCCTATCGGGTAGGCTCCTCCTCACCTGAGTGCTCAGTTCCCTTGCTGCCGTTCACTACTTGCCAAAGCGAAGAAACCGGGCATTGAAAGGCTGAATTCTTCCAGAGGGGCGAGGTGCCTTCCCCCTTCTAGGAGATTCAAGCCACAAAGCCTTGGAGAGGCCTCAAATGAGACCTATCTCAGCAAAGTGAGGAGTTTCTTGGCCATCGCACCAAATGTTGTAGCCACAAGTTCTGGGAAACAAACTCACTCAGAAGGACAATGCAGATAGTGAGATGCAGTTTATTACACTGGCAGGCCCAAGGCAGAGTCTCCTCTTAGCCAAGGACCCCGACCAGCATTTGTGAAAATCTTTTATACCCCATGTGTACATGTCCGAACCCACCACTCCAAATTCCTTCAGACTTACATAAACAAAGGAAGGGTAAATACAGTCTCAATAACCCCATCATTCACGTGTTATGTGCTCAAACAGTTAAATAATTGGCCAATAATCAATAAGCCCGAGGTTACACTCTGATAGGTACAGAAAAATTTATGGCCTGTCCGGGAGGCAGGGGTGATTAGTGTATGTTTTCTCTTAGGCAATGAGTAACCTGGATACAATCTTCAAGGTTCCCTGGTCCGGAGGGGGTCTTATCCTTCTGTTGTTGTTTCCATAGGCACTAAACACAGAGTTCAGTGTTCATTGGAGAGCTGGCCGAGCATGATCAGCATGAACAGGCCTAAGATGGAGTCCAAGCCCTATGAATTCCTTCTTCAGTGGTGCGCATTAATTTCCAGGAGTCGCCTCTATTTAGGAGTTGACCTTCCCCTTTACACTTGTATGGCTGCAGAGGGCCCCAGTGTTCCTAACAGGAGACCCTGCTCCTTGTTGCAACTGGTGGGGCCAGTGGCAGACCCAAGTGAACCCACCAAGAAATTTCTTCCCGAGAGCTTTTGGAATTGGAATAGAGCCAAGGAGAGTGAAAGAGAGAGCAACATTTCTCTGTGTTGCTGGATGAAGCCTGTAAACTTAGCTATTTTCTGCCTTGGGGGTTGGGAAAGAGAAAGCAGGTGTGGGTACACACACAGAGAGAAGTGAATGAAGCAGACAGCCAGAGAAGAGTGGGAAGGATGGATGAGAAAACACTTCCTTATTAAAATTTCATACCCAGCTTCAACTAGCCAGCTCTGTCTTTGCCGCTGGATTATGTGAGAATTTTTAGCCACGTTTCAATAAATTGTCTTTTTGTATAAGTTAGCTCAAGTTACATTTCTGTTAAGTGCAGCCACATTTCCTATAATAATGTCTTTTCTTGCTGTCTAAACCTAAAATGGTGACTCTGTCCCTAGGGAAGATGACAGCTGGTGGTGGCTCAGATGGTAAAGTGTCTGTCTACAATGCAGGAGACCTGGGTTTGATCCCTGGATTGGAAAGATCAGCTGGAGAAGGAAACGGCAATCCACTCCAGTACTATCGCCTAGAAAATCCCATGGACGGATGAGCCTGATAAGTTACAGTCCATGGGGTCACAAAGAGTCGGACACGACTTCACTTTCACTTTCACCACCAAAGGGAATATCACTGCTATTCTCACAGTGCCTGTCAAGGTGCAGGGGATCAGAATATCCCATTCCAACCCCTTGGCATACGGATTACTTTGACATGAAGGCTGCTGAGAAAAATCAGACACAGAAAGAGTTCTCTGCCCTCCCTGTTGTCTAAAAGTGGGGCATAAATTTCTCATGTGACAATGTGCCCCCTCTCTCCTGAAAGATATCCTCCTCTTATAACAGGAAAAGAAGAACAATTGTTATTACCCAAGATGGAGAAGATGCTCAAGATACATCTGCATAAACAAACCTTACTAAACAACTGTTATCTACATTCATATATTTTTAAATCACTTTCCAACAATTTATCATCACTGAGAACTCCAAATCCCTTTTCTTTGTCCATAATTTATTATCCTTTGTTAAAATGTTTTTTTTTTTTTAAAGTTTCCAAGCCAAATCACTTCTTTTCAGGGAATCACTGTGCACATAAAAATATCAACACCAGGAAAAATTGATGTGCCTTTTCTCCTGATTTCATCAGTTTAAATTATAGGATTCAAGTGAGTAACTTAAGAGGATAGAGGAAAATTTTTCCTTTCCTACAAACATCTACATCAAAGTTACTGATGCCTAATGCTTACATTGTTAATATCTGACATTAAGGATATCTTCCTGTTTTGCTGCTGTGGCTGACGCTACAGTCTCTCATCATGGCAGAAGCTGTGATACCATTGTTCCAGCAAACTTGTGCTCCCAAAGTTCCATGGTGATCAGAGGGAAATATGCTTCTTATTTTCGTTCACTCTTTTAAAAAAATTTTTAGTGCTTTGTTTTTGGTTCCACTGGGTCTTTGATGATGCACATGGGCTTTCTCTAGTTGTGATGAGCAGGGGCTAGTCTTCTTTGTGGTGCATGGGCTTCTCGTTGCAGTGGCTTCTCTTGTTGCCAAGTATGGGCTCTCTACGTGCTGTGGGCTTCAGTAGTTGCAGCATGCAGGCTCACTAGTTGCCGTGCACGCGCTTAGTTGCTCCACAGCATGTGGCATCAACCCAGACCAGGGACTGACCCATGTTCCCTACACTGGCAGGTGGATTCTTAACCACTGGACCACCAAGACAGTCCTTTATTCACTCTCCTCTTGTAGTCCTTTCTACTGAGGATCCTGGTATGAGTTTGAGGCTAGATTTACGATGTCTTTGGATAAAATTACTTTTAACCTCCAACTAAAACTGACTTTGAAAATAAGAATTATCTTCAAAATAAGAACTTCAGGGACTTCCCTGGTGGTCCAGTGGTTAAGAATTAAGAATCCACCTGCCAGTGTAGGAGACATGGGGTCAATCCCTGGTCTGAGCAGCACTAAGCTTGTGCACCACAACTACTGAAGTCTGCACACTCCAGAGCCTGTGCTCTGTGACGAGAGAAGTGACCACAATGAGAAGCCTGCACACAACAACAAAGAGTAGCCCCAGCTTACCACAACTAAAGAAAGCCCTCGAGCAGCAACAAAGACCCAGAACAGCTGAAAACAATAAATTAAAAATAATTTAATACTATTAAAAATAAGAGCTTTAAAATATAAAAGCACACATTAAAAGGGTTCTTTTGGTTGTTTGTTTTTTAATTCTGCCCTTTTCCCTGATAGCTCAGTTGGTAAAGAATCTGCCTGCAATACAGGAGACCCCAGTTCGATTCCTGCGTAGGGAAAATCTGCTGGAGAAGGGATAGGCTACCCACTCCTGTATTCTTGGGCTTCCCTTGTGGCTCAGCTGGTAAAGAACCCTGTAATGTGGGAGACCTGGGTTCAATGTTGGGAAGATCCCCTGGAGGTGGGAAAGGCTACCCACTCCAGTATTCTGGCCTAAAGAATTCCATGGACTGTATAGTCCATGGGGGTTGCAAAAAGTCAGACCCAACTGAGCGACTTTCACTTTCACATATCCCTATAGTAGCTTCATCTTCAGATTAGTAATAATTTGACTGATATGGTGCTGGGCATCATATCTAGGGTGAAAATATCAAAGAGAAAACATGGTCCATCTCTTCCTCATGCTTTTTTGGAAAGTAAACTTTCCCTCAAATTAAAGGTTAGTGTCACTGCAACAATGGGTTATTTCCTAGGATCTCCCCAGGCCTTTCACGTGTCAGTGGTTCCTAATCTCATCTGTATATTGGAACCCCTGGAGATATGTAAAGAATATGGATAAGTGAATTCTACTCTCAGAGATTCTGAGTTAAATGTTCTGGGGAATTTTAGAAGAACCTCAGGTGATACTAAAGCATAGCCAATGTTGAGAACTACTGATGCAAATAGAATCTTGGTCTAACCTCCAAATCTCTGATTCTCCAGACTTGCCCAGTTATGCTCAGACTTGTCAAAATCCTAGGGGCAGCACAGTAATAGCTTTGTTACCCTTCAATGTCTAGTCTGTGTTCACAGAGAGGATTACTAAAACTTTGGGTCAACCCCTGCTGACCCCTAATTGTTCAGTCAAAGAGCAGAGATTTTATCTGTAAATGTGTTCAGAATTCTCATTACCTTCAGGACATAAAAATTTCCCATGCCAGATAATATTTAGTGAATGCATGACAAACATAAAGCATTATGCATCTTACTTGAGAAGCACAAAGAAAGCACAGTGTTTACGCTTATGGAACTTACCATTGAAATAATGAAATTCAACATAAACCCACCAAGAGTAATTTTAAAGAGCAAAGGATGAATAGATACAATTAAGACTCAAAGTGAAAGTGAAGTTGCTCAGTCATATCCGACTCTTTACGACCCCATAGACTGTAGCCTACCAGGCTCCTCTGTCCATGGGATTTTCCAGGCAATAGTACTGAAGTGGATTGCCATTTCCTTCTCAGGGGATCTTCCCAACTCAGGGCTCGAACCCAGGTCTCCTGCATTGTAGACAGATGCTTTACTGTCTAAGCCACCAGGAAAGTCCAAGATTCAAAACAATATGGTATTAATAACCATCGTCTGTGAAAGACCTTTAATGTCCCATATCAATATATATTTATACGTTTATATTGTACATTTTATATATAGAAGTTATAGAGTCCCTCACTGCACTTTAAAGGAGAAATAAAGTGTGGAATTTAACTTACCCCAAATCACATAGTTATTATTCCATTATCATACTATGTAGTATTATTATTCAGCAATTTAAATATAAATTTTAATGAAGATAAAAATTCATAACAACATTCTGTGAAAATATAAATTCTCTTCCACAGTATCAAGTCAATATATCATTTGCAGCTATTATGACTATTCCTAAACTTTTAGAAAGTTTAAAGAAGACATTAAAATGTTTGCTGAAGATGTAGTGCTTGGGAAGTCAAACCTGATAAATTGATTTTCCCAGCAAATTACCCCCTTTCCATCTCTTGGTTTCCTTATGTATAAAACATGGGTATTATTTTTACACCTGCCTCAAGGATATGCTGTGAGAACAGAGAATTTCCTCACTGAGGTATAAGGGTGGTTTTGTTTTGATTTTAATGTCTTGAGAATAAGAAGTGTAAGGAGAGGTGGGTTTTCTCCCAAAGCAGTCAAGGTGGAGGGTATGTCACTTTCCTGGATTCTTCCTAGGCTGAATGTGTCTTTCACAGAGGATGCAAGGAGGAGGTGCATGGCCCCAGCCAGAGGTCCCTCTCCATGTCCTGGGAGTGGTCCTGGCATTGCAGAAGGATGGGCAGACTACCAGCATCACCTCCATCAGTGTCTGGTCTTGGCAACAAGCAGCCCGTGATGGATCATTAAGCACCTGAACATTCTGTCTGTCTCCAAGGACCAAAGCTGGGGAGGGAGCACTGGAGTCAATGAGTACTTGGTTGAGTTGGACCAGCTTCAGCAACCTCAGCTTGTGTGGGGATGAGGATGGAGGTGGACGTGGAGGTGGGGTTGAGGGGAGGGGGGAGGGGGAGGGCAGGGATGAAGAAGCTTAGGGAGGTCAAGGCTGAAGTTTTCCAAGAGTTGCCCTGGGAAAGGAGTATCTTTTGTTCAGGCAATTGTGGAAAACCTAATAAAAGAGATGATACCCAAATATTGTCAATAAGCTGGAAAATAATTCTTAGCTTATTCTGAAATTTTATTGATCACTTAAAATAAATTGTAAATGGCCCCACTAAAGGAAAGACAATTTTCTTTCCAAACTCTCTACAGAAAATAATTATTAAAAATATCTTTGTTACATCAAGAGGTATTCAAAGAGTATGTAAGAAAAAAAGAGTTTAGGTATGTCAAGAGTTAGTAAAGATAATTTTGAGATTTTTTCTTTATTTTTAATGTTTGCAGTATTAGTTCTTTAAAATGTGTAACTTTTGGTGATTAATAGTTCTAAATAAACATTCAATCTTATATTCATATTTTTGCATTCTTTGTCTTCAAGACTGTCCCCAATTTGTATAAACTTCAAGCTCACAAAACCTGGAATGTTCTGAGTACAAATAAATATAAATTCAATATGGAGTATACACAGTACTGTATATAAAATAAATAATAAGGATGCACTGTATAGCACAGGGAATGCTATTCAATACTCTATAATGACCTATGTGGGGAAAGAATCTAAAAGAGATATTTTTATGTGTGTATGATCTACTTTGCTGTACACCTGAAACTAATACAGCATTGTAAATCAACTATACTCCAAAAAAATGTGAAAAAATTCAATATGGAGCGAACAACTAATCTATGAAAATCCAAATCTAGAGTGTTAGTGTCACTCATAGAACACCTGAGATTCCAGGTAAGTAAGAGAGTTGAATGGCGAAGAGGAGAGGAAATGAGAGTTAAGTGGTAATGTTAACAGACACCCAGACCTAGATGGGCCAAGGTCATGAGGACACTCACTCACAGGTCATGATTAGGAGTTTAGATCAAGGGAAATAGATGGGGAAACAGTGGAAACAGTGTCAGACTTTATTTTTTTGGGCTCCAAAATCACTGAAGATGGTGACTGCAGCATGAAATTAAAAACGCTTACTCCTTAGAAGAAAAGTTATGACCAACCTAGATAGCATATTCAAAAGCAAAGAGATTACTTTGCCAGCAAAGGTCCATTTAGTCAAGGCTATTGTTTTTCCAGTGGTCATGTATCGATGTGAGAGTTGGACTGTGAAGAAGGCTGAGTGCCGAAGAATTGATGCTTTTGAACTGTGGTGTTGGAGAAGACTCTTGAGAGTCCCTTGGACTGCAAGGAGATCCAACCAGTCCATTCTGAAGGAGATCAGCCCTGGGATTTCTTTGGAAGGAATGATGCTAAAGCTGAAAATCCAGTACTTTGGCCACCTCATGCGAAGAGTTGACTCACTGGAAAAGACTCTGATGCTGGGAGGGATTGGGGGCAGGAGGAGAAGGGGACGACAGAGGATGAGATGGCTGGATGGCATCACTGACTCGATGGACATAAGTCTGAGTGAACTCCGGGAGTTGGTGATGGACAGGGAGGCCTGGCGTGCTGCCATTCACGGAGTCGTAAAGAATTGGACACGACTGAGCGACCGAACTGAACTGAACTGAACTGAAGAGCAGTGGCAGATGTCAGCAAGCTTTAAGCGAGGGAGGAAGTGGTCGCGATGAGGAACAGATGTGTGAGCAGGGAGACCGCCTAGCAGGAGAGAAATAGTGATGCTTCTTCAGGATTTCCCTGCCCCTATGTCTGTGGTCACCGAGTAGAATCAGCCTGTGTGTGTGGCGAGCCAGAAGTTCACTGGCTCCCTAGAAATCCTTGCTTGGTCAGTTGACTTTAGGGTCTCCCACTGAGCTGTACAAAAACTCCTGGGGGAGGTGGAAGGCTTGCAGGCTCTCATCTTTCCATGAATCATTTAGAAGGGAAACCAAAGCCTGCTTAGGTAAAAAGATCCGTGAACTCCAGGTCAGGATCATATTCCTGTCCCAAACGTAAGATTTCTTTTTTCCCTTTAGTGTGTGTAGGTGTATTTAAAAAAACAAACTATTTTCATTCAGTCACTGTTTCCTAGCAACCTAAAAAAAAAAAAAAGCAACTATTTTTCTGAATGTCTGTGAACACCAGCCCAGTGGATGCTCAAGCACGCCTCCAGAAGCACAAAGAGAACAAAAGCACTGCGATCACTCTGGCTGGTGAGAGATTATGAAAGGGGAATTTCTTAATAGAACTCAGTCTGAAAGACCTGTACCGTAGATGTGGGGTACAGAGTGGGGACCTGCCGCGAGTGTGCAGATATTCTTAAAGGGTGTGATATTCCTGTGGAAAATGGGGGCTGTGATTTCTGGGGGAAGGTGGTTTTTATGAAACAGCTAATGCACGAGATGGCTGACACCTTTTTAGCAGCTCTTTTTGTGGATTTCCAGCCAGAATCTTGTTTCATTAAAACTCTATAGACCGAAAAGAGGGATGACTGGCTGAATTCAAATTTAAGCTGAACAGAGTCTGTGCTTTTTAAATGGTCCTCTTTCAACCAGGCACAATGCATGTAAGTCACGGAACTGGACAGCTGGCAGAAACCCCTCCAATCATTCAATGCTTGTTTTACAGAGGAGGAAACATGAAAACACAGAAAAGCAAATTCACTCATCCAAGGTAGTTGCACAGGGTCTGCTGACCTCTGGCCTTGTGGAATGGAAGTTCCTCATATTTTAAAAATCTTTTACAGGAATTTTCTGGAGGTCCAGTGGTTAAGACATTACACTTTCACTGCTAAGAGAATGGGTTCATTCCCTGGTTACCAAACCAAGATCTCACAAGCCAAGCAGCGTGGCCAAAAAAGGAAAAAAAAAATCTGCCTATTATGTCACACTGAATGATAAGGAGGAAGGAAAATGGGTCTAAGAGAAAGTTGTCTCAACAACCAAGAGACTCACATTTTATAATTGGCTCATCTGAAATTCAAAGGACTAGCTCAGAATTTCAAAATAAGAATAGATTAAAGCAAAGGCTTAATCTTTTGCTTTTTAAAAAGGCATCTAAGCCCCACTCCAGTCAAGGAATTGACGTAGGACAAATGTTTATCAACAACCGTTTTTCTAATTATTGAATTGGAAGCATGATAACACAGTCTTCCATAAATGCTAGCCTTTATGGAGTTGTGGAATGTTAGGGTGAAAGGTGCTCTGGATGATGTTAACC
Source organism: Nanger dama (assembly GCA_917880005.1). NCBI lineage: Eukaryota > Metazoa > Chordata > Mammalia > Artiodactyla > Bovidae > Nanger > Nanger dama. Next base: position 40,214,947 of record CAKJTW010000004.1, read on the forward strand.
AGCCTCATCACATTTCAGACAACACCTGAGACTGGGGGCAGCAGAGCCGAGAGGCTTGGCCATGCCAGGGCAGTCAGTGGTGGAGCAGACTTCACATTCTGGCATTTAGTCTCTCCAGGCCCAGCGCTTTTCCTTGTCTAAGCCACCAGAAAATCTTTCTGGCTTGCAGTGTCCTCTCCCAGCTGACTCTCCTGTAGGGCACAACAGTCCTGTCTTTATCTTTACTTCAATTCCTACGGAATGCTCCAGCTTTATTCCCTTTTCTACAGCTCACCTAAGGCTTTAGCAGATGAAGCCACAGCACGTATGGTCCAAAATAATTTAATTGATTTGGTGAAGAATTTGGGCTTCCCATGTGGCTCAGATGGTAAAGAATCCGCTCGCAATGCGGAAGATCTGCGTTTGATCCCTGGGATGGGAAGATCCCCGGAGGAGGGCATGGCAACCCACTCCAGTATTCTTGCCTGGAGAATCCCCATGGACAGAGGAAGAAGCCTGGCAGGCTATAGTCCATGGGGTTGCAAAGAGTTGGACACAACTGAGTGACTAAGCACAGGTGAAGAATTTATTTAAATCAGTGGCATCCAATTACTGTTGGAGAGCTTAATTGAATAAAGTTTAATGTTTATATGCTACCATTTTAGAAGTTTTTAAAGCTTTTTCCCCCAACCTTTTTGGAGTAGTGATTTAAAAACAAGTGCAAAATTTCAAAAGTAGAGAAGGTAATATAATGAATATCCATAGGCCTATAATTCCAGAGTCAACAAATGTTAACAATTTGCTTAGATGTGTATTAGCCAGCATTCTCCTGAGAAACAGAAACAATATAGGAAGAAAATTAGTTTATTGAACTGGCTCACGTGATCGTGGTGGCTTGACCAGTCCAAAAGTCTGATGGGGTCAGCAGTCAGGATGGAGACACAACGAAGAGCTGCAGTTCAAATCTGAAGGTGATCTTCTGGCAGAATTCCTTCTTGCTCAGAAAGATCGGCCTTTGTTCTTTAAGGCCTTCAGCTGATTGGATGAGGCCCACCCACATAATGGAGAGTCATCTGCTTTACTCAAAGTCCACTAATTTAAATGTTAATCTCCTTCAGAAACCACCTGTGCAAAAAAAAATTAATAAAGAAAATAATGTTTGGCCACAAATATGGGCAGAGTGGCCCAGCCAAGTTGACACATAAAATTAACCACCACAATTTGCTTTAAATTTTTTTATAGAAATAAAACTCTGCAGATAAAGTTGATATCCCATTTATATACCTATCTCTGGGCACCTCATTCAATGGTGATAATTTGTAAAAAAACTAACTCCTTTTTGTGACGTCAGGCCCCATCTGACCCCATCACTTGGGCTTCAATTTCTGGTTCAAAGCGGGGGTGAGAATTGCAGATATGGCCTCACCTTTGTCATCACCACATGTTTCTACAAGGAGCTGCTGGCCATAGGAAGTTGTACACAGGTTCTATAGAAAATGCCATCATGAGCCATGAACCAGGTGGATTCACAGAGAGTCACTATGTGGAATGCACACAGAACTCAAACACATTCAGATCACAAACCATCTGTGTTTGGATGCTTCTGTCTATATAGTCTCATCCACGATTATATGAGCCATGTCTGTTTTACTTGTGAGTTTATTGCAAGAATAAGTAAATGATGAATATTGACAAAAAATTTGGGAGGAATAAGAAGTGTCAGATAAACTCAAGGCACAGTGCACTGGCTGGCAGGCAGCTTTCTGACCTGGAAACCTGCTGGATAAGAGGCCTGCTCTCAGATCCCTTCCAGAGCCTAGGACTCCATGACTGGTATTAGGAGTGATAGCATCCTTTACTCAAATTCTCTCTGATTTGCTGCTGTAGCTTCAAGGCTCAGAGACGCTGGGTCTTTCAAAGGATAAAGGTGCAGTGTAGCTGCAGTTACCTGCTCAGCTGGATAAGCCTTTAATCATGGAAAGAAGGCTCCTTAAGAAGGAAATGAAAAAGCTGCTGTAAGTCTGATGGAAAATAGCTTACATTTATTGCACTGAGCATTTGGCGGGTTGTATGTCATAGGTGGTCTGGATATTGGCAGAGGGGTTAAAAGCCTAAGGAGGAATTTGTTCCCGTGGTGTAGGAGCCAGCCAGATGATCTGGCCTCTGTCTCCTGTCCCAAAGGCCTCACATGTGGTGCAAAGCAGGATGCTAAATCTCTAGAGAGGATGTTTCTGCCAGCAGCATGCACAACTGAGACATCCCTACATCTCAGCCTAGGATCTGAGCTGAGAGGTCCAGTCTGCGCTGGGCAGGGTATGCCTTTGAAAGGATTCGACTAGCGGAAGATATGAGTGAGATTCCTGAAAAATGTACCCAAGGGTGCAGCATTTACATTGCCTCTGCTTCTTCTATTGTGAATCTTATCAGTTAAATAACTTATCTCTATTTTTTGCCATCTAACTTCATTTTAAACACATAAAGAAAACACTAAGTTTTCCCATGGAAATTTTTTTTTCTCCTGTGGTAGCTTTTTGTTGACTTGATACTTTGTTAAGAGGTTGGTGAAAATCAAAGACAATATAAAAGAGGAAAAAAGGTTATTATGGTTCTATTTCACAATTATAGGCATAACAATAATACGCTTATTAAAAACCTCATTATAGTCCCCATTAAATATCTTTCCTCTGTCTATTAAGATAATTATATTTTAACAAGTGCTTAAGAAATGCTGCAATATGAATTCACATATTTTACATGTATGTGTTTGGACGTCAACATAATAAAGAACAAACCATAATTAGGAATGCCAATTCATCTACATATCCCATACAAAGAACTGGAATTTCAGAACTAATATAATTATAAACTTATAAACATGCATATACATATATGTGTGTGTGTGTGTATATGCTACCAGAGATCAGTGGAGAAATAACTCCAGAAAGAATGAAGGGATGGAGCCAAAGCAAAAACAATACCCAGTTCTGGATGTGACTAGTGATAGAAGCAAGGTCCGATGCTGTAAAGAGTAATGTTGCATAGGAACCTTGAATGTTAGGTCCATGAATCAAGGCAAATTGGAAGTGGTCAAACAGGAGAAGGCAAGAGTGAACGTCGACATTCTAGGAATCAGCGAACTAAAATGGACTGGAATGGGTGAATTTAACTCAGATGACCATTATATCTACAACCGTGGGCAGGAATCCCTTAGAAGAAATAGAGTAGCCATCATGGTCAACAAAAGAGTCCAAAATGCAGTACTTGGATGCAATCTCAAAAACAACAGAATGATCTCTGTTCGTTTCCAAGGCCAACCATTCAATATCACAGTAATCCAAGCCTATGCCCCAACCAGTAACCCTGAAGAAGCTGAAGTTGAATGGTTCTATGAAGACCTACAAGACCTTTTAGAACTAACATCCAAAAAGATTTCCTTTTCATTATAGGGGACTGGAATGCAAAAGTAGGAAGTCAAGAAACACCTGGAGGAACAGGCAAATTTGGCCTTGGAGTACAGAATGAAGCAGGGCAAAGGCTAGTAGAGTCTTGCCAAGAGATCGCACTGGTCATAGCAAACACCCTCTTCCAACAACACGAGAGAACACTCTACACATGGACATCACCAGAGGGTCAACACCAGAATCAGATTGATTATATTCTTTGCAGCCAAAGATGGAGAAGCTCTATACAGTCAGCAAAAACAAGACCAGGAGCTGACTGTGGCTCAGATCATGAACTCCTTATTGCCAAATTCAGACTTAAATTAAAGAAAGTAGGGAAAACCACTAGACCATTCAGGTATGACCTAAATCAAATCCCTTATGATTAAACACTGGAAGTGAGAAATAGATTTAAGGACCTAGATCTGATAGACAGAGTGCCTGATGAACTATGGATGGAGGTTTGTGACATTGTACAGGAGACAGGGATCAAGACCATCCCCATGGAAAAGAAATGCAAAAAAGCAAAATGGCTGTCTGGGGAGGCTTTACAAATGGCTGTGAAAAGAAGAGAAGCTAAAAGCAAAGGAGAAGAGGAAAGAAATAAGCATCTGAATGCAGAGTTCCAAAGAATAGCAAGAAGAGATAAGAAAGCCTTCCTCAGCGATCAATGCAAAGAAATAAAGGAAAACAACAGAATGGGAAAGACTAGAGATGTCTTCAAATGACTGAGTGACTTCACTTTCACTTTTCACTTTCATGCATTGGAGAAGTAAATGCAACCCACTCCAGTGTTCTTGCCTGGAGAATCCCAGAGATGGCGGAGCCTGGTGGCTTGCCGTCTATGGGGTCACACAGAGTAGGACACGACTGAAGTGACTTAGCAGCAGCAGCAGCAGAGATCTCTTCAAGAAAATTAGAGATACCAAGAGAACACTTCATGCAAAGATGGGCTCGATAATGGACAGAAATGGTATGGACCTAACAGAAGCAGAAGATATTAAGAAGAGGTGGCAAGAATACACAGAACTGTACAAAAAGATCTTCATGACCAAGATAATCACGATGGTATGATCACTCACCTAGAGCCAGACATCCTGGAATGTGAAGTGAAGTGGGCATTAGAAAGCATCACTACGAACAAAGCTAGTGGAGGTGATGGAATTCCAGTTGAGCTATTTCAAATCCTGAAAGATGATGCCGTGAAAGTGTTGCACTCAATATGCCAGCAAATGTGGAAAACAGCAGTGGCCACAGGACTGGAAAAGGTCAGTTTTCATTCCAATCCCAAAGAAAGGAAAGGCCAAAGAATGCTCAAACTACCTCACAGTTGCACTCATCTCACATACTAGTAAAGTAATGCTCAAAATTCTCCAAGCCAGGCTTCAGCAATACGTGAACCGTGAAATTCCAGATGTTCAAGCTGGTTTTAGAAAAGGCAGAGGAACCAGAGATCAAATTGCCAACATCCGTTGGATCATGGATAAAGCAAGAGAGTTCCAGAAAACCATGTATTTCTGCTTTATTGACTATGCCAAAGCCTTTGACTGTGTGGATCACAATAAACTGTGGAAAATTCTGAAAGAGATGAGAATACCAGACCACCTGACCTGCCTCTTGAGAAATCTGTGTGCAGGTCAGGAAGCAACAGTTAGAACTGGACATGGAACAACAGACTGGTTGCAAATAAGAAAAGGAGTATGTCAAGGCTGTATATTGTCACCCTGCTTATTTACCTTATATGCAGAGTACATCATGAGAAATGCTGGGCTGGAAGAAGCACAAGCTGGAATCAAGACTGCCAGGAGAAATATCAATAACCTCAGATATGCAGATGACACCACCCTTATGGGAGAAAATGAAGAGGAACTAAAAGCCTCTTGATGAAAATGAAAGAGGAGAGCGAAAAAGTTGGCTTAAAGCTCAACATTCAGAAAACGAAGATCATGGCATCCGGTCCCATCACTTCATGGGAAATAGATGGGGAAACAGTGGAAACAGTGTCAGACTTTATTTTGGGGGCTCCAAAATCACTGCAGATGGCGACTGCAGCCATGAAATCAAAAGACGCTTACTCCTTGGAAGAAAAGTTATGGCCAACCTAGATAGCATCTTCAAAAGCAGAGACATTAGTTTGCCAACAAAGGTCCATCCAGTCAAGGCTATGGTTTTTTTCAGTGGTCATGTATGGATGAGAGAGTTGGACTGTGAAGAAAGCTGAGCGCCGAAGATATGATGCTTTTGAACTGTGGTGTTGGAGAAGACTCTTGAGAGTCCCTTGGACTGCAAGGAGATCCAACCAGTCCATTCTGAAGGAGATCAGTCCTGAGTGTTCTTTGGAGGGAACGATGCTAAAGCTGAAACTCCAGTACTTTGGCCACCTCATGCGAAGAGCTGACTCACTGGAAAAGACTCTGATGCTGGGAGGGATTGGGGGCAGGAGGAGAAGGGGATGACCGAGGATGAGATGGCTGGATGGCATCACCGACTCGATGGCCGTGAGTCTGAGTGAACTCCGGGAGTTGGTGATGGAAGGGAGGCCTGACGTGCTGTGATTCATGGGGTTGCAGAGTGTCAGACACAACTGAGCAACTGAACTGAACTGAAGTGAAAGGGATTCTTTGGATAAATTAAACTACATATAAATATACCAGTTCAGTTCAGTTCAGTTCAGTCACTCAGTCATGTCTGACTCTCTGCAGCTTTCTTCACAGTCCAACTCTCTCATCTATACACGACCACTGAAAAAAACCATAGCTTGGCTACTTTAAATAAAGTGTCTTGAAATTACAAAACAAAACTTCAACAATTTTTATCAATCTAGAATAGCCTAATGACACAAAACACTTCAGAATCCAAAAGCAAATTTATCTCCTGCATAGGAACTTGGGCAACGTGTTTGGTAAAGACCTTGACCAACAGAACTCTACTTATGTAACACTGTGAGATTGACCTTGGAGACCCCAGAATCTTTTTTTCCTACATCAAGTCTCTCCTCCCAACTTCCTAGGGTATTACCCGTTTCTATTCACCTCCCAGGGCCCTTATTCTACTCTCCCCTTATTAAGAGTCCATTAGGGAAGGACCTGATAAGTATACACTAAAGTGGAATCACTGATATGCTTTTATGTCTAACCTTCCTAATGGTATTTGCATTCTAACGGGGGGGAAAAAGCCTTCAAGCTAACTAACACATCTGTATGGCATATCATATATCTGGAAGTTATCAACTTTAGATATTCTGCCTGAATTTAGCAAGGACAGTAGGGGAATCTTCAAAGGAGGAGTCAAGGGCAGCAGGGAGATCTTCAAAGAGGGGGTCTCAATCCTTTCGGTTTTGTAACATCTGTTCTGCCTATTGGGGGTTTATCATAAACCCTGCTTTCCTAGAAATTCAGTTCTATGTGAGTTTTATTTGTTCATTATGGTTGGACACTTTAAATCTCCAGGGTTGCAGAATGGCTGTTTAAATCAAAATGAATATTGATTCCGCTACCAGAGCCATTGGTGACTTCTCTTGTATTTGGTGGAGGAGGGAGGAATTGGGGAGGAATCTTTGGCAGACCACACTTCTGTGTCATTCCTGCTAGTTCAATCCTGCTCTCTTGTTTTTAAGGGGAGATTATATTGGCATCAGACTTCGGGAAAATGAATTTGACCCAAAAGGAAGAAGGCAACTCACCTTTCTAGATGATATGGTAAAGACAGGCACGCTGCTGCAAATCACATCTGTGTCATATGTGTGTTACAGGGAGGAACAGGATCTAATGTCTGTCATAAATGAGGCTAATTCGATCCCCTTCCCTAGAATTTCCTTTCTCATCTGTCATCCTAGGATTGTTCATATGGTCCTTTCAACTCATTAAACGGAAGGCAAGAAGAATGAGAAAGTAAAAGTCACGCCTTTTGCTATTTATTTATTTTTAATGGGAGAAAAGATGAAAAAAGCAAAATGAGTACACAATTAAAAGTATGACAGCCATGATGGTAAACACCTTTTGATGAGATTAAACTACTATTGTATAGTTGTCAAATGTAATAATTTTTTACCATTCATGGAGAAAACCAAGTAATTGAATAATCCTAAATTCCTGTGATTATACCTGTTGAAACTCAGATTCATGCAATGTAATCAAACTTACTTCACATAAATTAAAGAAGCTGTGAAGAGATCTAATTCAAAAGAGATTAGTAAGCCCTCAGCCTTTTCATGCTACCCATTTACTGTTCTTGTAGTAATGAGGAAGACAGGACCATGTGTCTCTCCCTCCTCTCGCCCATCCCTGTCTGATTTCCTGGTGCTGAATGAGCAGTTAAGGAAGGCTTCATCTTCTAAACTACTTCTCTATGCATGTATTACATAGAGAATTTAAATTGATTAGATAAGTGCTGGTCAAACTTTAATGAGGGCTTATTCCAAGACCGTTTTGATTCAGGAGGTCTGGGGTGAGGCTGGAGACGTGCCTTTCTAATGAGCAAACAGGTGATGGCAGGTCCACCTATCCAGGCATCAATCTTCCCATTAGGTTTCAACAAGTGATTCCTGCCTTTCTTTTTTTTTCTCCCTTCCTCCCTCCTTCCTTCCTTTTCTCTCTTTTTCTTCCTTTTCTCCTTTCAGTTTGGTTCAGTCCCTGAAAGAAATAATTACATTGTTACATCTTTTAGAGAATGTTAAGATTACGTACAACCTTGGAATTCATCTACAAACACAAAAACAAAACTGACCTTTCTTCTTCAAACTGAGAAGGAATGATTTGACAGATAAATGGTGAATACACTTAGAAATGACCAGGAAAAGGTGGTCAATATGATAAGAATGAACACTGAATTGGTCCTTAGCTTTTACCACATAAAAGACAAGTCACTCACCCAAGTCTATCTGCAGTTCCCTGCTTCCGCTGGACCCTCTGCCTAGGAGGTCCTTCCCCTATGGAAATTCTCCTCATCCTTCAAGCCCAGCTCTGCCAAAGCCTCTTTTCTGAGTCTCTAGGGATTCCCTCAACTCATCAGGTGAACACACCTCCTCTGTGACCCTGGGAGCACATTTCTGATGTTACACCAAATTAGACATTGTTCTCTATGTCCCTCTTCCTCTACCTTCCCCTTCTTCTATTTTATAATTCAAGGAAGTTGAGGCCCAGAGAACAGCAATTGCTCACCCAAGGATATAGTACCATGAGTTGTTAGCAGTAACCTAGATTTGAACCCAGATTCCCTGATTCCCAATTTAGTATTTCATGAATCTATCTATCATTTCTGGCACCTCCACCCACCCACCCAGCACACACACACATTGGTCTAGTGGGGGTTAAATGTAATGCGGGAAGAACACTAGTTATTTCTATCTGAGCATCAGGTTACGGGGCGCTGCTGGTGATCCTCACTGTTGTGGACATGACAAAAGAGTAGAACAGGCTCAGCAGTGCCACTGTCATTGGCAGGGTGAGCTTCAGGCAATGTCTCAGCTTGCTCCTTTGTTCTCTGTGCTCCCTGCTTCCAGGCACACTATGACTTGGCCATCAATGTTGCTTTGCAATGGCTGGATCACTCAGAAGACTTAACTTGGCTGGAGTGGGAGAAAGTGTAAGTTGAATAGTCCTTATTCCTGTTATTTTTTTTTTTTAAACAATGAGTAATGACAGAGGAAGTTTATCACATGGCACTCTGATTTGAAAATACTATGGAGTATTTGTCTCCACCTGCTGCTGCTGCTAAGCCACTTCAGTCGTGTCCGACTCTGTGCAACCCCATCAACGGCAGTCCACCAGGCTCCCTCGTCCTTGGGATTCCCCAGGCAAGAACACTGGAGTGGGTTGCCATTTCCTTTTCTGATGCATGAAAGTGAAAAGTGAAAGTGAAGTCGCTCAGTCGTGTCCGACTCTTAGCGACCCCATGGACTGCAGCCCACCAAGCTCCTCCATCCATGGGATTTTCCAGGCAAGAGTACTAGAGTGGGGTGCCATTGCCTTCTCCGGCCTCCAGCTAGAAACCTGAAAACGTCTCACAGTCATCAGTTTGAGGAAGTCTTATCCATGCTTACATATTTTGCATCCCTGTGAACTTGTTTCTGTCAGATACAGATCTTTCTTGCATAAGATGTTTTGTCTTAGAAATATAACTGTGCTTTATTGTGTACATGCCTTGATTTTTAAAAAAATGATCAGTTTTTTGGGTAAAGCTGCAATCTTTTTCCAAGGACTATCAAACATAACTTCTTAAGCATTTAACCAGATGTGTACCTGAGCTAAGCAGTTTGAATCACCACCGTTTTAATGCTTGCCGGGATTATTGGCATTTTCTCCCAAATGTGGGGCGTTTCAGGTGGCGATAGTGGTAAAGAACCAGCCTGCCAACACAGGAGGCATAAGAGATGTGGGTTTGATACCTGGGTCAGGAAGATCCCCTGGAGGTGGAAATGACACCCACTTCATTATTCTTGCTTGAAAAAGCCTGGATAAAGGAGCCTGACAGGATACGGTCCATGGGGTCATAGAGAATTGGACATGACTGATCGACTAACCACACCTATATGTGCCAGGCAGACTCATTCAGCTAGAAAGAACATTAAACTGATGACGCCAGGATTGAATCCCTTGTTCAAGAGGCAAGTTGTTTTTTTTTCTGCTCTGTTGCTTTAGAACACACACCTGGTGCTGAATGGTTGGATCCGTTAGTATTTAGTTGCAATAAGCAGAAAATCCAATTTGAATGGACTTAAGCGGACACGGCTGAGCGACTTCACTTTCATTTTTCACTTTCATGCATTGGAGAAGGAAATGGCAACCCACTTCGGTGTTCTTGCCTGGAGAATCCCAGGGACGGGGGAGCCTGGTGGGCTGCCATCTATGGGGTCGCACAGAGTCGGACACGACTGAAGTGACTTAGCAGCAATAGCAAGCAGGGGGAAAAAAAAAGGAAAAGGAGGAGAGATTTATTGCCTCTGTATCTGCAAAGTCCATAGGTAGAGCGGCATCAGGCATGGCTTAATTCAAAACTTAAACCAGGTCATCAGGATCTACCTCTTGGCTATTTCCTCTGAGTGGACGCTATTTCTAGTTTTACCCTACTTTATCACAACAGTCAGGGCAGGGGAGAATGGATTTTTAAAAAGCACAGAACTGTGTCTCAATGGCACTGTTTGCTCTGACTTATCTGGGGGTAGAGTGAGGGAGAGAACATGCTGGCTAAATTAGTCCACAGTGTTTTCCATCCTTGGAATCTAGAGGCATCATCACGCCCCTAGAAGCTTATACAGGGGGAAGGCAGTTACCCCCAAGCAATTGCCACAAGAACAGAAAAGGATATGGGTTGGTAAAACCACAATTGCCCACCATAGTGGCCACTCTTCTGGGGTTTGAGACCTGTGGAAACATGGGTAGATGAGGGTAAATTCATCACCACTGTTGGAAGATTCAAAATTCAAAGTGTATACTTTGCCGATGATGGATTAATCATATCAGTTTTGTGAATAAATGCATAGCAAGCAGCCATTGGCTATTATTTATTACTTATGATTATCATCACAACCTTGTCAAAAATTCTTATTAAAAAGAACAAGAATAAACCCTTCTTATTCATATTCCCCCTTAGGAAAACGTCATTTCGGGGTAGACCCATATATCCAAACCACAGAGAACGAGAAGCAATGATTTTATCATCTTATGCTGGAATCTTAATGGTAAGGAAAAGAACATTATTTGCATCTATGAAGATTTTGCATCTACAATGTACATTTTATATCAAAGAATACTTATTTTATTTTTCAACCAATGTTTCTAAATATGTAAAATTTATTGAAATTAAAATTTTCATTTTTAAAGGTTAATAAAAAGACTGCCTTCTATATTTTATTGTAAAAAAATATGTATTTAAGGAAAAAATGACACATAAATAATTGATATTAGGATACTCTGACTTATTCACTTATTTTGAAGTTATTTATCTGTTGCTCATGCTCTTCAGGCATGGTACTGAATGTACAGGAGCTATAATAGTTTTGTTTTAGAATAAAAGAAAAGTCATGATATGATAATATTTTTGTTATTATTTTGTTGTTTAACAGAACAGTATCCCGATTGAGGAAGTCTTTAAAATTTATGGGGCTGGCTCTTCTTCCAGTTCTGGTGCTGCCAAGGTAAGGATGACTTGAGACTATCAGCATAACGGAATTTTATGGAGAATTTCTTTATTTTATAAATTGATAATATATTTTCAGGTATGAAATAATAGCTTCATATCAAAATATATAAAACCAAATGTAATTATACCTTACTTGAGTAATAAATCTAAGATGCTTTCACTACATAGAGGACTATGTACTCATAATAGCAAATGCATTTTATTAATTCATAAACAGAGGCAGCGACTTGAGCACCTTAAAGTCTAGATGCTGTCTCTGTTCTGCATTCACAAAAGTTCTCACTTACACTTTTCATAATATGGGTCTGGTAAATCCAAGTGGCTCTTGTATGATGTACCATAACTTCTAGAACGAGGACAAGATCTGCAATGTTCATTCTCATGAGAAATTATCTAGTTTACTGCTGCCACATTTCTCCTTTCCACAAGACTGCTTGGAATTCAGTCCAGTTGAAGTACGAAAGATCAGGGAGTCCAGGTTGAGTTCTGACTGTATCCCTTCCCCTCTTTGGGTTTCCATGTACTAATCTTGAAAAATAGAAAACAAATAGCCCAGAGTATTCTGAATTACCTTTACTATTAGTTCAGGTTTTGCTATTTATGAATATATAAACATTTACTAAACATTTGAAATATGGGCTTCTATTTAGAGGTGAACTGCTGATCCCTTTGCCTTTGGATAACCTCTAGAAAACAGAAGAAGAAAGGGCAGATGGGGTGGGCAGGGCTGGGCACAGGTGTGGAGTGGGAGGAAGTCAGGGAGGGAAGCCAGGAGAACCCACACAGGCCTTCTGCTCCCAGTGTCACTTCCTGTGTCCCCACCAGGGTTTGGAAGGGAGGCCAGGGCAGGAGCAGGGCTGCAGCCACAGGAACATCGCCTGCCTTGCTGTCTTACCTGCAGACCATCCTGCAAACAGTGGGGTCATATAAAGTCAGGAGTCTACCAGGGCCACCTTAGGACTCCAGCATTTACTCCAAAGTGTCGTAACTGAATCCAGTGGTCCTCTCACCTTAGTCCATATGTAAGCTGGCTTGGTCTTGAGACTCAAATTCCCTGGATTATGGAGGAAATCAGCACCCCCTCTCTGATCTCTCTGGTTTCAACTCTTCCATTCATTTATTCATTTGTTATAGTGGTAGGTGCAGGGATACAAGGTTGGGTGAGTCTGAAAAGATCACTTTCTCATAGATTTCATATCTCATATTGGAGTTGACATGCTTCCTTGGTTGAAGTATAAGCCATCCCAGGACTAATGCTCCTCAGACACCAAGCACCTTCTTGACTTTTGAAGAAAGACTACTTTTTTTTGTTTTCTTACAGAGTCAAGCAAACCACACTGATTTAATCCTGTTTGATTTTTTTTCCTGCAGATTTTTCCCTTCTAGGATTTCCCCTTTTAGGCTTTCCCTTCAAACCACCCCCTTCAACACACACATATATATATATATATATATATAAATATCTGAGCCCAAGTCCCTCTGTTTCAGATATTGTGTTTTCTTCCCTTCATCTTCTTTGCCTAGCAGAGGACAAAGGCAGGCAGTAGGCAGATCTAGTTGCTTGGTCTTAACTCAAGTGGCCAGAGGACAAATATGGAAAATCACATCCTAGAAGGAATGGCACCGTAAAGCCCTCCAGTCTTAGCAGGGTTATCTATCAAGCAGGTTTGCAAACATGGGTGTTCAAGTAGCTTGGATAAACCAGATTCATTAAAGGGGCCAAAATAGAGGGGAGTAGGGAAGGATAAATTAGGAGTTTGGGATTAAAATATACACATTGATATATATAAAATAACTAATAAGGACCTACTGTATAGCACAGGGAACTATATTCAATATCTTGTAACCTATAACAGAAAAGAACCTAAAAAGAATATAAATATATGTGTATGTATATATATATGTATGTATATATTTATATATAGGAAGCCGAAGTGGTACTCTCTGCATATCAGAAGTTGTTAATTTCTCCCAGCAATCTTGATTCCAGCTTGTGGTTCATCCAGCCTGGCATTTTGCATGAGGTACTCTGCAAACATGTCAGGCTAGATGAATTACAAGCTGGAATCAAGACAGATGGGAGAAGCATCAACACCCTCAGATATGTGGATGATACCACTCTAATGGCAGAAGGTGAAGAGGAACTAAAGAACCTCTTGATGAGGGTGGAGAAGAATGAAAAAGCCAGTTTAAAACTAAATATTAAAAAAACTAAGATCATGGCATCCGGCCCCATTACTGCATGGCAAACAGAAGGGGAAAAGGTGGAAGCAGTGACAGATTTCCTCTTCTTGTGTTCTAAAGTCACTGGGGATGGTGACTGCAGTCATGAAATCAGAAGACAATTGCTTCTTGGCAGGAAGGCTACGACAAACCTAGACAGTGTGCTGAAGAGCAGAAACATCACTCTGTTGACAAAAGTCTGTAAAGTCAAAGCTATGGTCTTACCAGTGGTCACGTATGGTTGTGAGAGTGGGATGGTAAAGAAGGCAGAGCACCAAAGAACTGATTCCTTTGAATTGTGGTGCTAGAGAAGACTCCCGAGAGTCCCTTGGACAGCAAGGAGATCAAACCAGTCAATCCTAAAGGAAATCAACCCTGAATTCTCACTGGAAGAACTGATGCTGAAGCTAAAGCTCCAGTATTTTAGTTATCTGATGCAAACAACTGACTCATTGGAAAAGACCCGATGCTGGAAAAGATTGAGCAGAAGAGGAGGGCATCAGAAGATGAAATGGCTGGATGGCATCACCAGTACAATGGACATGAACTTGGGCAAACCCAGGAGATGGTGAGAGACAGGGAAGCCTTGAGTGCTGCAGTCTATGGGGTCGCAAAGTGTCGGACACAACTGGGTGACTGAATAAAAACAACAACTCTGCATGTATGTTAAATAAGCAGGGTGACAATATACAGCCTTGACGTACTCCTTTCCCAAGTCAGTTGTTCCATGACCAGTTCTGTTTGTCCACTAAAAAGATGCACAATGTAACAATTGTGAGTTAAGTTTTACTGGGGGCAAATGAGGATTGCAGCCCAGGAGACAGCACCTCCGATAGCTCTGAGAGACTGCTCCAAAGAGGTAGTGGGGGAAGGTCAATATATAAGATTTTGGTGAAGGGGGAGTTCAGTGCAATCAAATGTTTACTTTACAAAAGGTTTCTGCTAGTCAAGAAGAGCTGATGTCTCCATGAAAAGATTTAGTGCTTTTCTAGATATAAAGAGATGTCAGGATAGGGATCCTGAAATCAGTTCCTGAAAATATCTATCTAAAGACCTGCACCACCAGTTTCTCTGAAGCACAGAGTGCTTCACTCTCCACCGTTGAACTCCCTTCACGGCATGTCAAAGTTCAACAGCTGCAGCAACACAGGGTTCAGTCTCCGCAGAGGCAGATGGCAAATGCCCTTGGCAAGTGCCAATTTGTGGTTGACAATATGGACTACATAATGACCAGCTCTGAAGGAAAATAAATCATATCCTCAGCAAGGGGATTTTGTCAAACTCAAGTTCAAGTGCCGGATACCAAGTGAGGTCAAACAACCAAAACATCAGAGTCTGGAGCAGAGATAGGTTCATTATAGGGCAGAGCAAGGAGAACAGGGTAGTTTATGCTTAAAGATCCAAACTCCCAATGGGTTTCAGGGAAGAAGTTTTATAGGCAGAAGTTGGGAGGGTTAGGCTCCAGGGTGTGTAACCCTCCTCTGACTGGTTGGTGGTGAGGTAACTGATGCTATTCTGGTAATTTCAGTCTTCAGCTTTCTGGCTCCAGTCAGTCTGGGGTCCCTGTGCTTGTGTTCAGTTTACAATGACTATTTTCCACCTGGGTGGTAGTCTTAATTTCTGCAGAAGAACTCAGAGATTTGTATCAGATTGTTATGCAGGTCCCCTGAGGAGGAGCCAGGTCCAGTCCTCCCTGCAGCCCTACCGCCTCTTTCTGCCTAAGTCACTCCCCTAATTAGTAATTGCTTGAATCTGCTTTTTGGAACTTGAGGAACGTCTAGGAGGCTGATGGGTTTTTTTCCTACAAACAAGAAATGAGGAACATGGAAAGGGCTTGGTGCCTGGTTTCAGGCTCTACAGGATCCTGCTTGGTGTCAGTCTCCCCACTTCCTCGTCCTTTTTTTTTTTGGATACTCCTCAACCTTGAGTGGAGCAGGTATTGGACAAGCTGGGGAATAATGTTTTGGATAGACTGCTTAATCATAAACTCAGCAGAAGAACTTAGTTTTAGGGGTACTGAATTTCAAGGGCTTTCCTTCAATGACCTGAGTTTGTTTATTGTTACAGGATATGAGTGTCCTATACACGAAAGGCTGTTTTGTGTAAGAGTTAAGCGAGGATTCTAAAGTCAGGTAGCCTGGGATCGAATCCCAGCTCTACTAGTTCAAACAGAATAATCCTGGGCAAGTTCTCTAAACTCTATCAGCCTCGATTGCATTTGTAGAAGCAGGAGCCAGAAGCTGGGATTGCTGTGGGAAATGAGGTGAGTTACATCAGTAAAGCCCGTAGTGGTTGGCACCTGGTAACCTCAAAACAATAGCTATGGTTAAGGTTCTGGTACTCAGGGGGTTGGGGATGTATCTGATTCCCTCTATATTCCTCTAAATCAGGGTTTCTCAACATTTTGAACCAGATAATTTGTTTGCAGGGGGTGGAGTTGGGGCTGTTTAGTGTATTGTGAGCTGTTTAGCAGAATTCCTGGCTTCCACCTGAAACTATTTACCTCAGACTGGGACTTGTACTGCTGGGACTCGAGTCCCAGTCCCTACCTGGGACTCTAACCCACATGGCTGGGAATAGAATCTTGCCGAAACCCAGTTTTGGACTCTAACCCGTATGGCTGGAACTTGAACCCAGTCAAAAACCCATAGTACCTGGTTTCAGGACCTAATGAAGCTCAGGTTTTTGATGTCTCATCTCAGGAAGAATCCAGTGAGAGACAGTGATAGGTAAGAAGTAGATTTATTTAGAGAGAAACACACTCCAGAGACAGAATGTGGGCTATCGCAGAGGCTAAGTACAGCTGCCTTGAAATGTGGTGTGGTTAGTTTTTATGGGTTGGTAATTTCATAAGCTAATGAGTGGTAGGATTACTCCAACTATTTTGGGGAAGGGGTGGAGAATTCCAGGAATTGGGCCACCCCCACCTTTTAGTCCTTTGATGGTTCCTTGGAACTGCATATAATCATGATAGTGTGATCACACACCTAGAGCCAGACATCCTGAAATGTGAAGTCAAGTGGGCCTTAGGAATCATCACTACAAACAAAGCTAGTGGAGGTGATGGAATTCCAGTTGAATTATTTCAAATCCTAAATGATGATTTTGTTAAAGTACTGCACTCAATATTCTAGTAAATTTGGAAAACTCAACAGTGGCCACAGGACTGAAAAAGTCAGTTTTCATTGCAATCCCAAAGAAAGGCAGTGCCAAAGAATGTTCAAACTACCACACAATTGCACTCATTTCACACGCTTGCAAAGTAATGCTCAAAATTCTCCAAGCCAGGCTTCAACAGTACGTGAACCATGAACTTCCAGATGTTCAAGCTGGATTTAGAAAAGGCAGAGGAATAAGAAATCAAATTGCCAACATCCATTGGATTACCAAAAAAGCAAGAGGGTTCTAGAAAAACATCTACTTCTGCCTTATTGACTATGCCAAAGCCTCTGACTGTGTGGACTGGAAAATTCTTCAAGAGATGGGCATACCAGACCACCTGACCTGCCTCTTGAGAAACCTGTATGCAGGTCAGGAAGCAACAGTTAGAACTGGACATGGAACAACAGACTGGTTCCAAATAGGAAAAGGAGTCAAGGCTGTATATTGTCACCCTGCTTATTTACCTTATATGCAGAGTACATCTTGAGAAATGCTGGGCTGGAAGAAGCACAAGCTGGAATCAAGATTGCCAGGAGAAATATCAATAACCTCAGATATGCAGATGACACCACCCTTACGGCAGAAAGTGAAGAGGAACTAAAAGCCTCTTGATGAAAGTGAAAGAGGAGAGTGAAAAAGCTGGCTTAAAGCTCAACATTCAGAAAACTAAGATCATGGTATCTGGTCCCATCACTTCATGGCAAATAGATGGGGAAACATGCAAACAGTGAGAGACTTTATTTTTTGAGCTCCAAAATCACTGCAGATGGTGACTGCAGCCATGAAATTAAAAGGCGCTTGCTCCTTGAAAGAAAAGTCATGATCAACCTAGACAGCACATTAAAAAGCAGAGACATTACTTTGTCAACAAAGGTCTGTCTAGTCAAAGCTTTCGTTTTTCCAGTGGTCATGTGAGACTTGAACTATAAAGAAAGCTGAGCGCCGAAGAATTGATGTTTTTGAACTGTGATGTTGGAGAAGACTCTTGAGAGCCCCTTGGACTGCAAGATCAAACCAGTGAATCAAGGAAATCAGTCCTAAATATTCATTGGAAGGACTGATGCTGAAGCTGAAACTCCAGTACTTTGGCCACCTGATGCAAAGAACTGACTCATTTGAAAAACCCTGATGCTGGGAATGATTGAAGGCAGGAGGGGAAGTGGGCGACAGAGGATGAGATGGTTGGATGGACATGAGTTTGAGGAAGCTCCGGAAATTGGTGATGGACAGGGAGGCCTGGTGGGCAGCAATCCATGAGGTCGAAAGAGTCAGACATGACTGAGCGACTGAACTCAACTGAACTGGAACTGCATGGCTCCCCTGGGTGTGTTATTTAGCTTGCTGATTGAGGATCAAGGTCTAGTCGAAGTTGACTTGTCTGCTATCTTGGACCCATTTGATTGTAATCAGTTTATGGTGTGTCCTCAGGCTCTGTCATTCTCTCAAAAGTTGTGCCCTGCCCCCTTCCCTTCTGTTTCATACCCATTAGATGTCAATAGCTGCCCATGCCTGCCCCTTGATGTGACATCTAAAAATCTCTTTCAGTGTTGCCATGTGTCCCTTAAGAGGCAAAAATCACAGCTAGTTAAGGACCACTTCTCTAAATATTCAAAAATCAAAGAGCTCATCAAGCATCCACTGTATTATGAAGACATGTTGTTGTTTAGTCATGTGTCTGACTCTGCGGCTGCATGGACTGTAGCCTCCAGGCTCCCCTGTCCATGGGATTTCCCAGGCAAGATGACTGGAGCGGCTTGCCATTTCCTTTTCTAGGGATATTCCTGACCCAGTGACCAAACCTTCATCTCCTACACTGGCAGGTGAATTCTTTACCACTGAGCCACCAGGGAAGCCCCTTATTAAAACATAAACTTTGCCTACTTTAGATAAATTATCGCAAAGAGTATGATATGATTTCAGCTACAGATACAAGCGTCTGAGGGTCCTCTACCCCTGTGGACCTCACAAGGTCCTCCCTGCCTCAAGGACACCAGCTCAGGCCTTTCCCTTGCAGCTGCACATCAGCTCTATGCAGGTACTTTCCTCTACATCTTAAACAAGGAGTTAGCAGGCCCTCTTAATGAAAACATAGTATTTCAAAGATAAAATTGTGAGAGCGACTTTAAAGCAGTCCTTAAGAGTTTAACATAATTTTTTAAAGTTGGATTTGTATAGAACAGTCTTTTGGACTGTGTGGGAGAGGGTGAGGGTGGGATGATTTGGGAGAATGGCATTGAAACATGTATATTATCATATGTGAAACGAATTGCCGGTCCAGGTTTGATGCATGATACAGGGTGCTTGGGGCTAGTGCATTGGGATGACCCAGAGGGATGGTATGGAGAGAGAGGTGGGAGAGGGGGTTCAGGATGGGAAACACCCATGGAGGATTCATGTCAATGTAGGGCAAAACCAATACAATATTGTAATTAGCCTCCAATTAAATAAAATTATATTAAAAAATAAAACAAACAAAAACTGGCTTTAACTACAAGGTGAGGTAGTTAAAAAAATAGTTGATAGAGGTTCTTCTTTAACAGCTGCATATGCATGAATAAACTTTGATTCCTCAGTGCCTGCTAAGCAACAGCTAAAATCCTTCCCAAGCAAAAGTTTAAAGCCCTGTTGAATTCTAATCAGATTATGTAGAGTTTCTGGCCGCTAGAATTGGCCACTTGGGGCTTCCCAGATGGCGCTAGTGGTAACGAACCCTCCTGCCAATGCAGGAGATGTAAGAAACATGGATTCAAACCCTGGGCTGGGAAGAGCCCCTGGGGAAGGGCGTGGCAACTCACTCCAGTATTCTTGCCTGGAGAATCCCATGGAGAGAGGAGCTTGGCTGGCTGCAGTCCATGGGGTCACATAGAGTGGGACAAGGCTGAAGTGGCTTAGCATGCACCACGTGGGTATTATGCGGGCTTGATAGCTTTTTTCAGGACTATCTGCTGCCACCTGGTGACAGAAAACCATCAAGGACCCAGAATTGTTCAATTCTGTTAATACAATACAAACTTCTAGTTCTACTCCCGAGAGGGAATTTTTTTTTGCTGACAAGGAGCCGTTTTTCTGCTGAGAAACTTGGACCCATAGGAGGAAAAAAAATTAAGAACTTCACATGTAATGATTATTTGCAGTTGAAAGTGAAGATGGTGAAGGTGTTAGTCGCTCAGTTGTGTCTGCTCTTTGCGACCCCATGGACTGTAGCCCACCAGGCTCCTCCATCCGTGGTATTCTCCATGGATGAAGAATACTGGAGTGATTTACAGTTAGCTTCAGATAAATGTAAGAGATTCTACGCATTTTCAAACTGAAGGAAGATGAGCATAAACCTTCCTTTGACAAATAAAGCAAGCAAAAAATATTCTGCAGTTCCATTTGACAGAAAAAGACAGGAAAAGGAAAAGGAGGTAAAGACAGTGAAACATTGGACAGAAAGAAGAAAAAGACAGGTAACTAGAGAATGTCAGAATCTCTTCTTTCCTCCTCTCTTCATGAAGCCATACCCCAGTGTCTGAGCACCCATCACTCCTCTCCACTCAAACTTGCATCCAAAATTCAAAGCAAGCTCTTCAGAGACCAACAGACTGGTGTCCAGTCCCAGCTTTGTTACTCCCTAGCTGAGTAGTACAATGAAGGTATCCATCAGTAACTTTGAAGGGGGAAAAAAGAGCATATGGCTAACTCTAGGTTTAGGACTTCAGTGTCATCCTACTTGTAAAATAATTTTTCTTATAAACCACAGAGGGAGCTACATTAACTGCTTGCATAAGTCATCAGTTATAAGGAGTCATAGAATATGTGAACTGGAAGTGACCTTTAAAATACTTGGGCTCTTTCTTCCCCAGTGGACAGGGAAACTAAAGCATGAAAGGCCTGTCTTTTTATTTTTTGGCTGCATCACTGGGCTTGTGGGATCTTAGTTCTCTGGAATGTAGGCCACAGCATGAAAGTGCCAAGTTCTAACCACTGGACAACAAGGAATTCGAAATGCATCACGACGATGTGCAAGCCAGTTTTCTTTTCTTACACGAGGCATGTATCATCCTGCAGGGCTGTTATCACACCTACCTTTGCTCCACACAGATACAAAGCCTCCTTTTAATTACTTTCTTTGTTCTTGGTCATCTTTCGGAACAGATTACATGCTTCTTGAGGTTTTGTGTGTGTCACACATGGTTTGGTTGATCTGTCGTGTCTGACTCTTCATGACCCCATGGACTGCAGCCTGCCAGACTCCTCTGTCCATGGGCCTATCCAGGCAAGAATACTGGAGCGGGTTGCTTTTTCCTTCTCCAGGGGATCTTCTTGAACCAGGGATAGAACCCAGGTGTCCCACATTGCAGGCAGCTTCTTTACCATCTGAGACAACTCAGATGGTAAAGAATCTGTCTGAATTACAGGAGACCCCAGTTTGATTTGATCTTCCCCAGGGAGGAAGAGCCCCTGGAGGAGGGAGAGGCTACCCACTCCCATATTCATGGGCTTCCCTGGTGGCTCAGATGGTAAAGAATCTGCCTGCAGTGAGGGAGACCTGGGTTCGATCCCTGGGTTGGGAAGATCCCCTGGAGGACAACAGGGCAACCCACTCCAGTATTCTTGCTTCTTGAGGTTAGAAGCCATCATTCATGCTTATATTTAATTCTTTACAAGCCTGGATATGACACAAACTCTCAATAAACACGTTTACCATTTTAATAAAAGCCTGAAGTCAGGAACTTTCCTAGAAGTCTTCTCCTTCCAACGCAGGGGGTTTGGGTTCTAGCCTTGGTTGGGGGCTAAGATCCCCCAAGCCTCGTGTCCAAGAAACCAAGACATAAAACAGAAATAATATTGTAAAAAATTCAATAAGGACTTCAAAACTGGTCCACATTAAAAAAATAAATAAAGACTGAGATCAAACTAGAAGTGCCCAGCTGAGGAGACTATAAACCATTCCGTCTATAAAGAGAAAATTTATTGTATAACCCATGTTTTCTGTCCTTTCTGTTTGAAGTGATGGTTGCCCAATTACTTGTTAGCACAACCTCTTGTTTAGTTGATTCAGTTTGTCATAATGTATGATGAACCTGGTTATCTAATAGTTTATTGTTCTTTTCTCCTCACTCAGCCCTGGAAAGGCAGGAACCTTGTGTGTCTTACCAACCACGGCTTCTTAAAACAGGGCCTGCCTACCGTAGTGCTCACTAGAAACTTATCGCGTGAATTAAACACTGAAAAAGACATTCCTAACCTTGAGTTTCCAATGCGGTGCAACAGACAGTGGGTTATTAACTGTCACCACTGGGGGTGCTCTATGTGTTAATGTGCTTTGCATTCACAGATGAGTGAGTCCGTAATTTGGCCTTAGGATGGGTTGGGAGGGTCCCAGCAAGGAAGCAGGAAGCTGGGGAGACACCTGGACCAGTTTCTCAGAAAAGGTGATATATGAGCCACATCTTAAAGGAAAAGTAAGTGCCTTGAGGCAGAAGAGGAAGAAAAGGCTATTCCAGGTAAAGGGAGCCACCTGAAGAGCACAGTTTTGTGAAAGTCCATTCTAGGCAAAGAATGGCCACCAAAGGCAGCACAGAAAGGCGCATGACCCATGAAAGGTGACCCTCAACTGCTAGTCCTGTGTCAGGAAGATGGGTTGGGGAGACAGGCCAAGTCTTGAGACCAAGTGCTATAACCAGCAGCTGCTCACAGCACGAAGTGGGTACAGCTTTTAAAAGTAGGTCTGTTTTCCTTTCAGGTTCCCCAAGCTCCACCCTTCCGCCCTCCTTGCACCCTTTTGCCATGTTAACAGCACCCAAAGCTGCAGAATATGCCCGCAAACAGAGTAAGCCTGTTTACTTCTGTCTCTTAGAAAAATTTAAGTAAAACTCAGAGATGTGGGTACAAAGTGAGGTCAAAGTTGTTCTGGTAATAACATCTTTCTGTCTGGGGAATTTAAAAGAATCAGGAATGTTTATGACTTGATTTCCCTCCTGAAATCAGGGAAGTCATTTCTCAGACCTTTACTGGTGGAAGCAGAGGACTCTAGCAGGGAAGAATCTAAAACTGAGGGTGGACTTATTTTAAAAAATAGTTTAATACAGATATGACTACTACATGCATCCCTAGGTGTCAAGCTAAGAAGGGCAGCAATGAACAAAAATGCCACCAGCAGTTCTACAAGGAAAGCAAATGCCATGGAATGGAAATCATCAAAAAATTTATCTTTGGACACACAGCCAAAGGACAAAGTAAGTCTAAACGTGCAAATTGAAGCAAACTGATACCAGGTGTTTGGGGAATACTTATAGTTAAAAGTCTAGCCTTTGGGTGTTAGATGTTCTGGCTTTGAAACTAATGCCCATTATTTATCAGTGGTGTGACTTCAGGCAAGTTGCTTAACTTGTCTGGACCTTAAGTTTCCTTCTCTGTAAAATGGGAAGAACCAGGGTACTTACCTCTTAAGGTCACCGAATAATTAACTGACATTATGGGTCTTAAGTTAACTCCTAAATATTGACCATTATTATCTTTTCATCATTTAAGAAATACTAACCACAGTTAACCAACTCGTATTCTGTTGATTCAAGTAAAAGTATTGAGGAGAGAATCTGTGTTCATATCTGTGTCAAATGTTCCTATTCTTGGTCCCTTTCTTACTAATAAGAATTTTATCTTTGCCTGCTTTGTATCTCTGCTGTTTCTGCCCCGCCTATCTGATTCCTTGGACATTTATGTTGCAGACTTCAGATAATGGTCAGAGATGGACAAGGCTGGAAGGGAAGGAGAAAGCAAGGAGGGTTCTTTGGCATTCCAACACTGTGTTCTCAGTTATAATGTACAAAGTGAAAAGGAAAATTTTTAAGTCAGAGAGACCAAGGTGGTCAATATATTAAAAGCAGGGAGAGAATCAGAAAAGTGCTTTAGGCTTGGGGGAAGGAGTAGCTGGGATATTTTAGGATTTTGTTGAATGAGAGACTCTGGGTCAGCTGGAGGTTGTAAAGTAGGAAAGGGAAAGAGGAATTTTTAAAACAGAATCACTAGGTTCTGAATTGAGCTTGCTTCAGGAAATTCAGGGGCTTCCCCAATGGCTCAGCAGGTAAAGAATCTGCCTGCAACCCAAGAGACACAGGAAATGTGGGTTCAACCCCTGAGCTGGGAACGATCCCCTGGAGGAAGAAGTGACAACCCACTCCAGTGTTCTTGTCTGAAAAATCTCATGGATAGAGGAGCCTGGTGGGCTGCAGTCCAAAGGGTTGCAAAGAGTCAGACATGATTGAGTGACTAAGCATTCAAGAAACACAAGTGAAATTTGAAATTCCTTTTTATGTAGCTTGGTTGCTTTACTATGCATTTTTAAATGTGAAGCTCTCAGTAGGCTGAGTCACACAGGGCTTGGGATTTGTTCAGGTTTTCTGAGGCCAACTATTGACTGATTAGAAATATAATCTTATCATAGCAAATCATGGCTTTAAGAACTGCCTGAAATTTTTGGTCATATTGAAAGTGAAACTGAAAGTGAAGTCACTCAGTCGTGTCCAACTCTTTGTGACCCCATAGACTGTAGCCACGGAGAAGGCAATGGCACCCCACTCCAATACTCTTGCCTGGAAAATCCCATGGACGTAGGAGCCTGGTGGGCTGCAGTCCATGGGGTCGCTAAGAGTCAGACACGACTGAGCGACTTCACTTTCACACACTGGAGAAGGAAATGGTGATCCACTCTAGTGTTCTTGCCTGGAGAATCCCAGGGATGGGGGAGAATAGTGGGCTGCCGTCTATGGGGTTGCACAGAGTTGAACATGACAGAAGTGACTTAACAGTAACAGACTGTAGCCTACCAGGCTCTGCCCATGAGATTTTCCAGGCAATAGTACTGGAGTGGATTGCCATTTCCTTCTCCAGGAGATCTTCCCAACCCAGGGCTCGAACCAGGGTCTCCCACATTGTAGACAGACGCTTTACAGACTGAGCCACCAGGGAATATTAGGCCTTTAATATGTGTTATTCTAGTAGCATAGCAGAACAACCATGTTATTAGGAAATATTTACAAAATATTTACAAAATATTGAGTTTTCCTATAATGAGATTTGGGCTTCCCTGGTGGCTTGATGGTAAAAATCTGCCTATAATGCAAGTTCAATCCCTGGGTCAGAAAGATCCCCTGGAGGAGGAATGGCTTTATTCTTGCCTGGAAAATCCCATGGACAGAGGAACTTGGCAGGCTATAGTCTATTGGTTTGTGAAAGAGTTGGGCATGACTTAGCGACTAAACAACAAATAACAATAATGAGACTTGAAGGTATAGTTTTTCTAGAACCATATCTTTGTTACTGAAGATCTTTTTGAAGTAGGTAATAATTTTTAAAATATGAGTTTGGGAATAGCAAACTTTGCGTGCTTAGTTGCTCAGTTGTATCCAACTCTTTGTGACCCCATGGACTAGACTGCCAGGCTCCTCTGTCCATGGGAATTCTCCA
Organism: Nanger dama; assembly: GCA_917880005.1. Classification (NCBI taxonomy): domain Eukaryota; kingdom Metazoa; phylum Chordata; class Mammalia; order Artiodactyla; family Bovidae; genus Nanger; species Nanger dama. The sequence continues at coordinate 40,240,341 of CAKJTW010000004.1, forward strand.
GGCAAGAATACTGGAGTGGGTTGCCATGCCCTCCTCCAGAGGATCTTCCCAACCCAGGGACTGAATCTGGGTCTCCGGCATTTCAGGAGAATTCTTTACTGTCTGAGCCACAAGGGAAGCCCTAGAAAACTTTAGGAAGTAAAACAGAACACAGAAAATAAGAAAACAGTAACAACTCCAGAAATAACATACACACACACGCGTGCGCGACCACACACACACACACACACACACACGTAATCACGACTTTAAGCTTAATCATGAAAAAAACAGATACCTGAAACAATGGTTCATTGCCCTCTGAGGCTCATCTATGCACCCTATGTCCAGAAAATCTAGCTCTCAAGATTATTCATTGGTATGTTATTTTGAAAATATAATTTCGTTCCCTGTATGTTTTCTTTCATAACCACTGAAGACCGTTGGCTTCTTGATGGAAGCAGATCTTTTATTCCCTTATTATTTCCCACATGGATGTCAAGTGCTTTCCAGGCAGTAGACATTTAGTAGTTATTGTTGATTGGTGAATTAGCAGTAAGTGAATGGTCCTTAGGTGAGTGTGCTCAAATCACTGTGCCCTGTCTCTACTGACTGAGAGGCTCTTTTCTAGGGACCAGCTTTTCCCATAGGTTAACTGATGCTTGTAAACCCAGGCATGTCAACAGAATAAGTGTCCATCTTGCAGTAAGGCCAGATCCTGAGATGAATCCCTCCTACACGGCCCCTTCTTGATAACTAAGCAGCAAAAACCACATTTGTGAGGGCTTTTCCTGCTTTATTGTTGATATTTGTGTACTGCAGGCATCTTTTCCAACTCTTGGGTAATGTACTTTCCAAATTAATTTTCAATTAAAATAGCAGTACTTACAGTAAAAGTTTCAAATTACATAGTGAAAAGCAAAAGGATCCTCTCTTCCCACACCCCTGTCCTACTCCTCAGAAGTAACAACTGTGAATAATCTTCAGTTCTAATATTTGCCATACATGTACACATCAATATACATATTAACACATGCACATCTAACTGATTAGAAACAAGCAAATAAAATAGATGGTTTATTAAGTGTATGAAAGGACTTCCCTGGGGGTGCAGTGGTTAAGAATCCACCTGCCAATGCAGGGTGCATGGGTTCAATCCCTAGTCCGGGAAGATACCACATGCTTCTGGGCAACTGTGCCCATGGACCACAAACACTGAGCCAGTGCTCTAGAGCCCAAGAGCTACGACTACTGAGCCCATGTGTCTAGAGTCTGTGCTCAAAAATAAGAGAACCCACTGAAATGAGAAGCCTGATCACCACGACTACAGGGTAGATTCCTCTCACTGGCACTAGAGAAAACCCTCACACAGTAATGAAGACCCAGCACAGCCAAAATAAATAGATAAATAATTTTTTAATGTTTTCAAATGTATTAAAATGCTTTTTAGTTTATTGTTTGAAGAAATCTTTCATTTATATGTTTAAGCTTCTTAGTCTTTTCTTTTATGCCTTATGGATACTGTATCATGTCTTTTAGCTGATGAACATTTTTAAACTGCAAGATATTAATGCCTTATTCAGAATTTTCTATTTATTTCCAGTCACTGAATTTCTTTAGTAAATAAGGGGAAAATAAGAATTATTTTTTTTAAATCCAGGTATTCTGGAAAACAATTTCTAAAATTTCTTTTGTACTGCTTGGTACTAATAGCTCATTCATTAGGTAAAATGAGTATGAGCAACACCACATCCTAGGAAAGGTAGAAAAAGAGTAAAAGACAAATAAGAACAAAGAACAAGGGGGAAAAAAAAAGAAAACATTCACAAATAACCATCCTGTGGTTATTTAAGAGAATAATTTTATTCTTGGGAAATGCACTATAAAGTGTATTATTAACCCAATAATTTCCCTGTGTGGGATCATGTATTATATTTAAGTGAGAAATATAAGTCAATTTCCAAATGTCTGAGAAGAAGTCCATGGAAATTCTTTTGCACCCACTTTTATTTTAGCTCATCTTTGTCAGTGACTTGGTATCTGATATTTGACCTTAACTCCCTATAACTTGAAAGCTAATGTTTGTGTCCATTTTAAACTGATGTGTTTGATACCATAATCATCTTTTTATTCTGCAGGTCACTTAGAAACTTGGAATTGCACCAGGGGAGTTCATAGTAAAGTCTCCGGAAGAAGGGAACCATCATCTTAAAACTGCAGCTCTTGCCAGCATATTTTTCTTTGCAATTAGCTTTTGCTGCAAAGTGCATTGAAGTGTTATTTTGGATGTTGAGCTTTCATATTGTGGTTAATAGCAAGTATGTATCTTATGCTACTTCATCGTGACTGGAAGATGGTTGGCTGGAGAATTTTGAGACTATGTACCATTTCTGTGTTAGAGTAGGCTGACTTTGCAGCACATTTTACAAATGTTTAGCACTGAACATTGCAGAATAGTGGAGTAGGAGGCAGTTTTCCAAAGTTTCAATCCAAAATAAAATTAACCTTCATCAATTGCCTTTACTTATGTTCTCACATGGAAACATTTAACTCATTTCAATAAAGCCTTAAAAGAAAAATGAGTACAGGCTGTCTTTTAATAGAACACAAGGACTACTAGAAAAAGAAAACATTCTAGTCTCTCAGCACCTTTTCCAAATGCTGATTATAAATTGAGTTTATGAATACATGCAGTAGCAATTGACCAAATGAACACGAGTCTAAGTTATGCCATCTTAAGGTTTTGTTAACAAAGAACAGTTTTCTTTAACATGCACCAAAATTGGCATATGGTCTGTTGACTTTTGTTCAAAGTGGTGCTGTATTTCAATGTGGCATTGTGGCTGTAAAGTCCAAGGCAGCCTTTTCCACACTGGTTCAATTACAGCTGTAACTAAGGTTGACCAGTAGACCTGCTGCATTAGGTCTGTCCTCTGGTCCTTGTGTACACTGTTGAATTTCACAGGACTCTGCCCACCTTTTTTTTGGTGGGGGTCTAGCTCTGCCATATGCAAAGGAACATTTTTCTTTGTAGCTATTGATGCCTTTCCTCTTAACATCGGCACCTTTGCTTTATATGCTGCCTGAAGACTTTCACAAGTGGCATTCTGGACATATTGCCAGCTGTAGTTAGATGTCCTTTTAGATTCCCTTCCACAGGTCGAGAACAAGACCTATGTTCGATTTCATCTTTCTGCATATGTATGGGATCACAAAGCATGGGGGATTGAGTCATATTCTGCCCCTGCATATCTGAAGAGTATTTCTAAAGCAATAGGTTGGCAGCAAGGGAAAAAAGGTTCTCAAACAGTTTCCTGGGGTCTTCTTATGAAAGAGTGATGCTTCAGGGAGGGAAACTCAGGCAAATCATGACACTAGTTTTGAAAACAAAAAGCAACTCTAGAAGATGGGTTGAGGGGAGAGGGGAATGAGAGAATCCTGGTTATGTTCCTGCTCTTGGAGTGTCTCAGAGAGTCTCGGGAGACCTCTGTCATTTAAGCCCAAAGGGAGATGTTAAAACTCAAGACAAAACATGGCTATTGACAAAATTTGCTGCCTTTCACTAGCACTTCAAAGTTAAACATTTACAGGTTATATTTTTTCACCTCATTAAAGTCATATATATGTACATAATAGAAAGTTAAAGAAACCGAAAACAACAGAAAGGAAAAATTAAAACATAAAATTAAGACCTATAACCTTGCCATTCATTGATAGCTATGATTGACCCTCAGGCTTCTACGTGCACTAATTGTTTCTTCCCTGCATAAACATATGCAAAATATTTTTATCAAAACCACATAATACTGACAAGGTGATTTAGGAAATGTGGGCTTTCCAGGTTGTGTTAGCAGTAGAGACGAGGGTTCAATCTCTAGGTCTGGAAGATACACTGGAAGAGAGCATGGCAGCCCACTCCAGTGTTCTTGCCTGGAGAACCCCATGGACAGAGGAACCTGGCGAGCTACAGTCCACAGGGTCACTGAGAGTCGGACACGACTGAAGCAACTTAGCACACAAGTTAGGAAATATAATTACTTTTCAGTTAGAGGCATTTTTTTGGTTGCCCTTAACACGTCAAGTCCTTTTGGAACTCATAGGACCGTCACGCGTCACCCCAGGGGGAACCACCAACCTCCTCTCAGCAGTTTCCACAGGCAAACTGCACAAAATCCTGGGCACGCAATGTATTTCTAGAGCCCTGCATAGGCTGAGAAGCGCATCCTTTGTCTCCAAGGTCACAATGGCTCTGCTGACTTCAATTCCTTTCACTGGCACGAGTGCGGACAACCTGAAAAGGCCAGAGAAAATGAGAGCCCCCTGCCCCATGATCCCAAATGGAAAAAAAAGGGAGAGAGAGGACACGGAAATCCCCTCACATGCTACCCCCAGGCCCCTTTTGTGTTGTTCTTGCCAACGCAGCAGCCATCCTGCTATATATACCAGCTGCCACGTTTGTCCCCAACAGACTGGACGCTGATCACCCGCTATCAACACCCATGGGGAAGGTGAGCCAGCTGAGGTGCCATACCATGCCTGCTGCGTGTCGACGTGTGTGTTTGTGGAGGGGGGATGTATCTCCCAGCTGACTTCCTGCTGTCACCTTATGTTCCACCTGCATGCAGATCACCTTCTACGAGGACCGGGGCTTCCAGGGCCGCCGCTATGAGTGCAGCAGCGACCACTCCAACCTGCAGCCCTACATCAGCCGCTGCAACTCCATCCCGCGTGGACAGCGGCTGCTGGATGCTGTATGAGCGCCCCAACTTCCAGGGCCCCCAGTACTTCCCTGCGGCGCGGCGACTACCCCGACTACCAGCAGTGGATGGGCCTCAGCGACTCCGTCCGCTCCTGCCGCGCTATTCCTTACGTGAGTCTTGCTTCAACCCGAGTGTGACAGCATCACTGATCCAGGGCCGTAAATTCCTGTTTATAAAAGTCAGTTTGTTTCAACTCAGGACTAGTGTTCACAGTAAAATAACAAAGCCCAACTCTCAAACATTGGGGAAAAAAATTGATGCCTTTTACTATGCTCTCATTCGAAAATATTTAAACTCATTTGGCGTTAAAATGGAGAAGGCAATGGCAACCCACTCCAGTACTCTTGCCTAGAAAATCCCATGGACAGAGGGAGTCCCGTAGGCTGCAGTCACTGGGGTCGATGCCAGTCGGACACAACTGGAGTGGCTTCGCTTTCACTTTCATGCATTGGAGAAGGAAACGGCAACTCACTCCAGTGTTCTTGCCTGGAGAGTCCCAGGGACGGGGGGGCGCCTAGTGGGCTGCCGTCTATGGGGTTGCACAGTCAGACACGACTGAAGCGACTTAGCAGCAGCAGCTGATCCCTAATTTCTAAATAAAAATCACATGTTCAGTTTTTTAAAAAATCTATCAGTGTATCATTATTTCTTAACGATAAATATACTGACAGAATATGGGAGAACAACATAGGTATAACATTCTGACTGTATTGGCGATTATTTTCAATACCTTCTCTATGACATACAGATCTAGAAACGAACAATATGTCTGCTTGTAAGTGGCTCCCTGTATTTAGCAGATATAAGAAAAATCATTCATTAAGATTTCATGGGAGAGAATCCCAGGGACAGGCGAGCCTCGTGGGCTGCTGTCTCTGGGGTCACACAGAGTCGGACACGACTGAAGTGACTCAGCAGCAGCAGCAGCAGCAGCAGTCCTCACCAAAGTCCTGCTTAACGTCTATTAATCATGTGTAGCTTGTATTTGGACTTTCTGAATCACCAAATTATGTGTTGTGGCAAGCTGAATTCAGGAAGTGAAACCAAAATTTGGCTAGAGAAATTTGCAGATGCAAAAAGAGGTACAAGATAGGAACCTCTTTGAGGCCAGAAACTCAAATGGTACAAGTGACTTGGCAAAATGTCAGACATGTGGATTAAGAGTAAATGTGAATTGTTGTCAATGGTGAGTGCAAAAGTGACTTAAAAACATCCTTGATAGGATTCAGGGATACACAGTCATAATGGAAAAGGGACTTAAATCTTCTCTGCCGACTCAGTTAAATATAGTTACAATAGTTGTTTTTTGTTTTGCTTTCAGGGAATTCCTTTTGTTGACTTTATATCAATGTTTATTTCTTCCATAAGATAGATTACTGGTCAGGTAAGTTTTATTTTAATACCCTCCCTGAAGAAGGAAATGGTAACCCACTCCAGTACTCTGGCCCGGAAAATCCCATGGATAGAGGAGCCTGGCAGGCTACAGTCCAAGGGGTTGCAAAGAGTCAGACATGACTTAGCGACTAAACAACAATTTGTTAAACCAGCAATGTAAGGAGAGGATACATATGTGACAGGATGGTTTGAAAACCATGCTTCATGAAGCTGCAGGATGACTGTGTCACTTTTACCGACATCCAGGATGCCCACAACTTATTTTTCATCTTTGGTTTATTGTCACAACAGACCAGCTCTCACAGGATAAGGCTGTATGAGAGAGATGACTACGGAGGCCTGGTGTCCGAGCTCACGGAAGACTGCTCCTGCATCCACGACCGCTTCCGGGTCAATGAGCTCCACTCCCTCCACGTGCTGGAGGGCTGCTGGGTCCTCTACGAGATGCCCAACTACCTGGGGCGGCAGTACCTGCTGCGGCCGGGGATTACAGGCGCTACCATGACTGGGGGCCATGGATGCCCGAGTGGGCTCTCTGAGACGGGCCATCGATTTGTACTAGGCTGTGCTTTTCTTATGATCCACATAGAAATACACTATATATACTAATCGTGTTACTGGCACATAAGTAATTCCTGTTCATCTTAAAGAATAACTGAATTAAATAAATGGTGATCCTTGGCAACTTACCTGGCCCTGAAATCAAGTGTTTTGAACGTTTGCTTACTTCCTGGTGGCAGCAGTATTTATGAAGTTCCCATTCACATCATGGGAAGGAGGCAGAAACACTGTCTCTGCCTCTACAACCCACAGTATGAGTGAGAGAGAAAAGAAACATAATGAAAACTATTAAATCCATACACAGGAGAAGATATGGAACCAGTTGTGGCTGGGACACCAAAGGAATGCTGGAGAGGACTGCATTATCCTGGACTACAATATGAACTTTATCACAGTTCAGTTATGGAATGCTCAGCTATGCAGAGTGAAGTAAGACAATGTGTTATCCTACACACCTCTGGGATTTCTTTCCACTAGAGTAGAGTTGCTCACCCAGAAGGCTAATTCTTTTCATAAATTTACATGAGCAAAAATAGTGCTCTGTCCCAGTTAAATTCCTCATAGAAATTGAAAAGCTCATTTTAAAATTCATATGGAATTTGCAAGGGACCCAGAAGAGCCAAAACAATCTTGAAAAATGAAGAGCAAACTAGGAGGACTCATACGTCACAATTCCAAAGCTTACCACAAAGCAACAGTAAGCAACATAGCGGGGTCCTGGCATAAGGTAGGCATGGTGATGAGAGGACTAGACTTGAGAGTCCAGAAATAATCCCATATGTTTATGTTCAACTGATTTTTGACAAGGGTGCTAAGACCACTCAATGGGGAAAGAATAGCTTTTGAACAAATAGTGCTAGGACTACTGGATACCCAAATGCAAAATAATAAAGTTAGACCCCCACTTCATACCACAGATAGAAATTAATTCAAAATAAATCAAAGAACTCAAACTATAAAAGAAAATAGAAACATACATCTTCATGATCTTTTATTAGGCAATGACATCTTAAAGAACACTCCAAAAGCACAAGCTAACAACGATAAAAATAATAAATGTGACATCATCAAAATTAAAAAATTTTACGCTTCCCAGCTGGTGCTAGTGGTAATGAACTACCTGTCAATGCAGGAGACACAAGAGACACAGGTTCAGTCCCTGGGTCAGGAAGATCCCCTGGAGGAGGGCATGGAAACCCACTCCAGTATTCTTGCCTAGAGAATCCCATGCACTGAGGAGAGGGTTACAGTCCATGGGGTCATCAAGAGTCAGACACAACTGAAGTGACTTAGCATGCACGTGTGAGTCAAAGAACGCCATCAAGAAAGTGAAAAATACATGTATACCTATGGCTGATTCATGTTGATGTATGGCAGAAATCAACACAACATTGTAAAGCAATTATCCTCCAATTAAAATTTTTAAAAGAGAAAGTGAAAAGACAGACTCTTGAATGAGGGAAAATATTTACCAAATATTTACAAACTTTTATCTGGTAAGAGTCTAGTATTCAGAGTATTATATTAAAAAAAAAACAACTCTTAACAAAAGAAAAAGACAAGACAATTAAAAATGGGCAAAGTACTTGAATATTTTATTTTTACAAAGAGGATATATAAATGGTCAAGAAGCTACTGAAAAGACTGAAAAGATGCTCAGCATTATTAGTCGTTGTTGGTTGTTGTTTACTCTCTAAGTCATGTCCACCTCTTTTGTGACCCCATGGACTATAGCCCTCTGGGCGCCTCTATCCAGGGGATTTCCCAGGCAAGAATACTGGAGTGGGTTACCATTTCCTTCTCCAGGGGATCTTCCCGACTCAGGGATCAAACTCACATCTCTTGCGTTGGCAGGAAGTTCTGTACCACTGAGCCCCCACAGAAGCTTATTATTAGTCATTAGGGAAATTCAGATAAAAACCACAGTGAGATAGCACTTAATACCCACTAGGATGGCTGGACAGCATCGCCGATGCAATGAACATGAACTTGGGCAGACTCTGGGAAATGGTGATGGACGGGGAGGCCTGGGGAGCTGCAGTCCCTAGGGTCACAGAGAGTTGGACTCGACTTGGTGACTGAACAACCACCACCACCACCACTAGGGTGGTTATATTAATTTTAGGGAAAATTAAACAGAAAATAACAAGTGCTAGTAAGGACGTGGAGAGATTAGAACTTTCAGAAATCTCTGTAATGTAAATACTTGTAAGTAATGTAAAGTTCTAATGTAATGTAAAGTAATGTAAAAAGATGCAGCCACTATGGGAAAACAGTTTGGAAGTTCCTCAAATAGTTAAACTGAGTTATCATATGACTCAGCAATTCCACTCTGACATATATACTCAAAAGAACTGAAAAGAAATGTTCCAACAAAAACGCATTCATGAATGTTCACAGCAGCACTATTCACAATAGCCAGAGGTAAAAACAACCCAAATGTTTATCAGTGGATGACTGCATAAATGAAATGTGATAATCCAAACAATGGAGTATTCTTCGGCTGTAAAAGGAATGAAGTCCTGATGCATATCACATCATGGATGAACATGAAAACATGTCGAGTGAAAGAAGCTGGTCACGTATATTACAGGATTCATTTATGTGAAACACCCAGAATAGGCACATCTAGAGACAGTAAGTATACTCATGGTTGTTTAGGACTGGGGGATAGGTCGACAAAGGAACGATAACTCAAGGGTTCAGGACTTTTCACTGTGGAATGAGCAATTTCTCAAATTGACTGTGGCGACAGTTGCACATAACTGAATATACTAAAACCACTGAATAACACACTTTAAGTGGGCAAATATTAATGTGAATTGTATCTCAATGAAGATGTTTAAAAATAAAAAGGCCCTGAACAGAACCTTAAGTAATAAGAATCTTTTAAAATAAGATTCTTTCTTGCTGAAGGAACATATGTTATGGATTATAAGTATGAAAATACACATATTATTAAACTGCTGTGGCTCTTGCCAATACCAAACATGCAGGAGGCTTGTGGTTTTGCTGCTGGCTTAGTTAAACCGCGCTTAGGTGTTGTCCTCTGTTGAGTGACCAGTGAATTACGAGCTCTGTTTTTTTTTTTAAAGGAAAACCCAGGTGATATGTCTCACTGAAGATAATTTTAACTTGGAGGTTTGGTTTTGTTTCAACCTAGTAAATTTAAGAGTTTAGAAACTAGCATTTTATCTAACAAACCTTGGAATGCCACAAGCTTCTTTCTCTATAAAATTAGAGGTATTGGTCAAGAGCAGTTCCCTGCTTCCTTCAGTCCTGAGTCTTTAAGACACTATTAGGTTTCTAGGTGGAATATCTTAATGCTTACCAATGTAGCCCTTGAGGTCCGTGGACTTGGTTTCTGGCTTGATCACCTAGTGGCTGTGTGACCTTGAGCAAGTTATTTATCCTCATAAGCCTTAGTTTTCCCACTTGTATGTTCTTGTGAGGAATAAATGGGATGCTTCTTATAAAGAAGCTCAATAAATAGTAGTCATCACTCCATCAGTTTTACCTCATTGTGCTATATATATATATATGGATTTCATAAAAAGTGGGGAGGGTGAAGTAAACTAGCTATTTTCTAAAAAAAAATTTGAGAAAATGTGAACATCTTCAATGTCCTTTTCATAGTCGTTCATTACTGCCGTCTTCCTACCGGGATGGCTCAGTGGTAAAGAATACCCCTGCAAATGCAAGAAACGCAGGTTTGATCCCTGGGTCGGAAAGATCCCCTGAATGAGGAAATGGTAACCCTCTCCAGATCTTTGCCTGCAGAATCCCATGGACAGAGGAGCCTGGAGGGCTATAGTCCATGGGCTATAGCCCATGGGGTTGAAAAGAGTCAGACATGACTGAACTACTAGACACATATACGTACATAGGCGGTTATAGGCTGGCTCCAGTCAACTTTGACACAACTTTCAGCCTGTGTCATGTGATACTGTAAAATTCATCCAGACCTCTTGCAAAACTGGCGGCAGCCATCACTAACAGAATCCTGAGGCAAACAACTATATTAAGACATTTTAGAGATCAAATAAAACACTTAGAAATAAAGTATAGCCGTTGTTCGTTATCCAAGGGGGACTGGTTCCAGAATCCCCACGGATATAAAAATCTGTGGATGTTCAAGTCCCTTATATAAAATGGTACCGTATTTGCATATAATTATGCAATCCTCCCATATACTTTAAATCATCTCTAGGTTACTAATAATACCTACTACAATGTATATGCTGTGTGCTATGCTTAGTTGTCAATTGTGTCTGACTCTGCAACCCTTTGGACTGTAGCCCACAAGGCTCCTCTGTCCATGGGATTTCCCAGGCAAGAATACTGGAGTGGGTTGCCATTTTCTTCTCCAGGGAATCTTCCCAACCCAGGAATCGAATCCACATCTGTGTCTCCTGCATTGCAGGCAGATTCTTTACCCAAGAGGCCATCAGGGAAGTTTGGAATTTTTACATATCTTTTACATTGTATGTACACAGTATTAGCATGTAAATGATATGTAAATAGTTGCCAGTGTGGCAAATTCAAGTTTTGGTTTTTGAAACTTTCTGGATTTTTTTTTCCTGGTTACTTTCTGTGGGTTGCTTGAATTCATGGATGTAGAATTCGCAGATACAGGGAACCAACAAGTACATTGGTTCAGGAGACTGCTGAGAGACTCGGCCTTACCTGCTGACTCCAACATCATAGGAAAGATTGAGTCAGAGACTGCACACAAGCCCTTTTACTTGTATAGTCAGCTTCTGATCTTAGAGCATCAGGGACCTGGACTGAGTCAGGTAGGGGTTGAGTGGCTCTTTCGGGGCCTGCATCATTGGTTGATGGAGGAGCAAGCCCTTGCAAACAAAACTACCAGTGACCACCTCCCTGCCTAGCCCATGCCTTGCTTTCACATTGCGTCTTCTAAAGCACTTTTTTCTTTCATAGTACTCACAAACACGTGAAATTCTTGAATAGGCACTATTTCTGAAGAACATATTCAGGAGGCAGTGACTTCATCCATCCATTCATACTCCTGCACTTACTGCTTGTGTAATCTTTGGAACAGCAAGGAGATCAAATGAATCAGTCCTAAAGGAAATCAACCCTGAATGATCATTGGAAGGACTAATGCTGAAACTGAAGCTCCAATACTTAATATTGAAGGAAGACTGCAGGTATGAGTGAGGGGTTGTAGCTGCACTTACAGGAGGGAAGCTGCAGTGAAACAGGCCTACAGTCAGCGAAATCTTCCCAAGAACACGTTACTAAGAGTTCCTTGACTGGCCCCTGTTCTAAACCCGCCTCGGTGTGGTTGGTAGACTGCAGAAGCCAAGGGCGTCATCACCTGTGAAAGATTTAAGGGTGTATGTGCTGGTGTGTGTGTGCATTTCAGATCTAGTAGGTGATTTAGGCCTGATTTGGCTAACAGTAGAGTTTTTCTCCTTTTCTCATTTCTGTATCACCAATGAAGGTTTTTATTTAACTTTTTAGTCTTCACTACATTATAACTGTATCCTTTCTCTTAAAGTGCTCTGGAGGTCTTTGAAGTGGTATGGGAAAGGAAAGTTGATATGCAAAGAACAAATCAAAAGAAGTATCCTCACTCTCAGTATTTTATTGAACTCTTTTTGGGCTAAGTGGAGAAACAGTAGGAATAGACACAATTCACACTGAAATTTGTTTTAAAACTTGGAAGTGCAGACGGGAGTTTTTTTCCCCCTATTTTTTCATCTAAATTCAAGATGTCTGATGATCTGGGCCAATGGAAGGAATCTGTTTCCAATACTGGAATGCCTTCCCTTCTTGGAAGCTTATCAAATCCCACCTAATCTTCAAGGCTGACTAGGTCCCTCTTCCCAGGCTAGCTCCACATACAACCAGCTTTTACTTGTCTCTTCCTTCTCTGAACATCTATACCCACTTCATGATGACCCATCTTAGCACTGAGGCACTGCCTTTCTCACATAATGTCTTTTTGTTTTGGTTTAGTGTCTTTAACAAGGCATAAGGATAAGGGCCATGTCATGCTTCTCTAATCCTCATAATTAATTACTAATTACTTACATGGATAAATAGTAGTCATGTACGGATGTGAGAGTTGGACTATTAAGAAAGCTGAGAGCTGAAGAATTGATGCTTTTGAACTGTAGTGTTGGAGAAGACTCTTGAGAGTCCCTTGGACTTGCAAGGAGGTCCAACCAGTTAATCCTAAAGGAAATCAGTCCTGAATATTCATTGGAAGGACTGGATGTTGAAGCTGAAGCTTCAATACTTTGGCCACCTGATGCAAAGAGCTGACTCACTGGAAAAGACTCTGATGTTGGGAAAGATTGAAGGCAGGAGGAGAAGGGGAGGACAGAGGATGAGATGGTTGGATGGCATCACCGATGCGATGGATATGAGTTTGAGGAAGCTCCGGGAGTTGGTGATGGACAGGGAGGCCTGGCGTGCTGCAGTCCATGAGGACGCAAAGAGTCAGACATGACTGAGCTACTGAGCCGAACTGATGTGGATAAATATAGCCCTGGAAGCATGAAAAACAGCAAGGGATTCTGACTTTATTGCAAACGATTCCAGTTTATTTTGGAAAGCAACAACTCTCCCACACAAGGTCACCAATGCGGATGTTCAGAGACATAGACGGCAGTCTCTCACACTCAGTCCTCTACCTGGTTCTGATAGCCTCCAGTCCTGTCTGGTTCTTGGTGACCTGGGAAAACTTGAAGGGAGGTAAAAAATGGCCTAGCGATCAGCAGGCTGGTGTAGGATGGCAGCAGGGAGACCTTCGTGAAGGGAGGGGGCGGAGTTAGAGCACCACCCTATGAAGGTCTCAGAGCTTTCCTCTAAGAGCTAAAGGAAAGAGACAGGGGAGACAGCCTGAGAAAGAGAACAAAAATGAAAGAAAAGGTGAAAAGCAACATTTTTATGTGAAGAAAAATAATGAGATTCCCCACCACTTCCTTGCATTTTAGAAGATGGATGGATCAATGGAATGAGACATTTGGTCCTGGGTGCGGCAAGACATGCTTTGTTACATCTCTTTGTAGGATCAGCCAACATCCCAGCCTAAAATATATGGGAGATTAAGGGAGGGACTGAGCCAATGAGCCTTTTAGCACAAATATTTGAATACCAAGTTCACAGTTATAGACAAGGCTTTCTTTTTTTCTTTTCTTTAAAAAGAACTGCAAAACTAATTTTTAAAAACACAGGTCTCATTTAAATCAGAAAAAAAAAAATTATAAAACCCTTTAAAGTTCTTTAGGATATCATGGTTGAATAAACTTGTATATCAAAACACATTTGACTCAAATGTCAAAACACATGAATGGATCTAACATAAGCCTGTTTTTTTTTGTTTTTTTTCCAAAAATGAACTTGTTCATTTAAGAGCCATTGAAGTTACCTTCCCTGGTGGTTCTGAAGGTGAACAATCTGCCTGCGATGCAGGAGACCCGCGTTCAATCCCTGGGTTGGGAAGATCTCCTGGAGAAGGGAATGGCTACCCATTCCAGTATTCTTGCCTGGAGAATTAAATGGACAGAGGAGCCTGACTGGCTACAGTCCACGGAGTCACAAAGAGTTGGACACAACTGAGAGACTAACACAATAACAAGATGTTTTGGGCGTCCCTGGTAGCTCATCTGGTAAAGAATCCACCCTCAATGCAGGAGACCCCAGTTCTATTCCTGGGTTGGGAAGATCCCCTGGAGAAGGAATAGGCTACCCACTCCAGAATTCTTGGGCTTTCCTAGTGGCTCAGATGGTAAAGAATCTGCCTGCAATGTGGGAGACCTGGGTTCAGTCCCTGGGTTGGAAAGATCCTCTGGAAGAGAGCATGGTGACCCACTCCAGTATTCTGGCCTGGAGAAACCCCCTGGAAAGAGGAGCCTGCTAGGCTATAATCCATAGTGTCACAGAGAGTTGGACACGACTGAGCAACTTAGCACGGCACAGTTACCTGGAGGCTTCCCAGGTGGCTCAGTGGTAGAGAATCCACCTGCCAAGCAGGAGACTCAGGTTCCATCCGTGGGTGGAGAAGATCCCCTGGAGAATGAAATGGCAACCCATTCCAGTATTCTTGCCTGGGAAATCCCATGGACAGAGGAGTCTGGTGGGCGGCAGTCCATGGCGTCGCAAAAGAGTTGGACACAACTGAGCAACTAAGTACCAATAAAAATGACCTGAGGCCTGTTAGAAGCCTCAGTGGAAATAGTGCATTACCTTCCCTGCCACCCAGTCTCATACAAATGTTTTAGTTTGTCGACTGGGTTTTCTTGAAGCATCTGCAGACTCCTTTCTCTGGTGGCCACTGGCATGTCTCCCAGATGAAACCTCTTGAGCTTACTGGTACATCATTGACACGACCCTGCTGAAGGAAGCCACGTCTGCTCTCACTTGAGTGGGTACGACTGAACTTCCAGCAAACCTTACATCACTTATTGAGCTCACGATGATGAAATAGTAATAGTTAATAATGAAAGCCTACCTTATGAAGAGTGTTGTGTGTGTTCCAGACATTATACCAGAAATCTTAGAATACATCATGTGGCTAACATAGCACAGTTATTATCAAGAGTTCCCCAAGTATTTGGGGGTCTGGGACAAGAGCATAAATAGAGCCCCATCACCACTCCATGGCCCACCCTCCTCCCTTCTCACTCCTGCACATGTCTAAGCTCCATCCACATGTTCCACCTCCCCTCACCCCCGATCACATCCCCTAAACAGGCTCCCTTTTATGAACAGTGTGCTTGGGTGGGTGGATGAAGATTCTCTTCTAGGTTTTGGAAGCAAGGATGTAAATGGAGGAAATTCTGGAGCTCCAGGTACAAGGAGTGTGGTTTCTAAGAAGTGTGGGCATGTCCCCATTTGCCATCCTGCCCTGTGAGCAAGACTGAAGCTAGAGGGCGCCAGAGGATGGTCTCCAGAACACCCAGTTAAGGCCAGGGTTCCCAAATGACCAAGTCACTGTGAGAACCAAATCTAGAAAAGATCACACAACCCCAATGTTCATCACAGCACTGTTTACAATGGCTAGGACATGGACGCAACCTAGGTGTCCACCGGCAGATGAATGGATAAGAAAGCTGTGGTACATATACACAATGGAATATTACTCAGCTATTAAAAAGAATGCATTTTTATCAGTTCTAATGAGGTGGATGAAACTGGAGCCTGTTATACAGAGTGAAGTAAGTCAGAAAGAAAAACACCAATACAGTATACTAACACACATATATGGAATTTAGAAAGATGCTAATGATGACCCTATATATGAGACAGCAAAAGAGACACAGATGTAAAGAACAGTCTTTTGGACTTCATGGGAGAAGGCAAAGGTGGGATGATTTGAGAGAATAGCATTGAAACATGTATATTATCACATGTGAAACAGATCGCCAGTCCAGATTCGATGCATGAGACAGGGAGCTCAGGGCTGGTGCACTGGGATGACCCTGAGGGATGGGATGGGGAGGGAGGTGGGAGGAGGTTCAGAATAGGGAACTCATGTACACCCATGGCTGATTCATGTGAATGTATGGCAGAACCCACTACAATATTGTAAAGTAATTAGCCTCCAATGAAAATATACTTTTTAAAAGCAATAAAATAAAAAGGTACACACAGCTAGGAAGTAGAGGAACTGGGACCTGAGCCTGACAAGTCTGTCAGCCTTGAAGGCCTATAAACTAATTGTTTCTGCATAAAACATGGCTTGTTTTAGAAGTTATCTTTCTAGATATACATATACACTTCACACAGTAGGTTCAATGTCATCCTTTTTTTTTTTTTTTTTTGATTTGTAAAGCCGTGTCTCTATCAACCTTGAGAATCTTTGGCTTTAACAGGAATTCTGGTAAGTCATAGTTGCTGTTCTAGTTGCTAAATTGTGCCCGACTCTTTGCAACTCCATGTACTTCCCACCAGACCCTTCCATCCATGGGATTTCCCAGGCAAGAATACTGGAGTGGGTCGCCATTTCCTTCTCCAGAAGATCTTCCAGAAGCAGGGACGGAACCCACGCCTCCTGCATTGGCAGGCGAATTCTTTAGCACTGAGCCACTCTCCTTCAGTTGACATTGTTGCCAGGCTGATTTCTTCAACCTGGCTCTAGGATCTCAGCATTAGCTCTTTATAAAGGGTTCTTTAATCCCTGAGTCACTGATTTGGGTATGGTGGCTCAGAGGTTAAAGCGTCTGCCTGGAATACGGGAGACCTGGGTTCGATCCCTGGGTTCAGGAAAATCCCAGGGATGAAGGAAATGGGAACCCACTTCAGTATTCTTGCCTGGAGAATCCCCTGGACGGAAGAGCCTGTTGGGCTACAGTAAATGGGGACACAAAGAGTCAGACCCAACTGAGCAACTTCACTTTCTTTCACTTTCCTAAGGCTGCAGTGCATGTGTGCATGCTCAGTCGTCTCCAACTCTTTGGGATGGACTGGAGCTCACCAGTCTCCTCTGTCCATGGGATTTTTCAGACAAGAAATACTGGAGTAGGTTGCCATTTCCTTATCCAAGGGATCTTTCTGACCCAGGGATAGAACCCAGGTCTCCTATGTCTGCTACATTGCAGCCAGATTCCTTACCAGCTGAGCCACTGGGGAAATGGTAACCACCTAATCTCTGTCATTCCATAGAGGGTCATGCCAGGGCCAATATCTGCTGGATACTGTGTTGGTTCTATTCCAGTAGAGGGACCTACCCATGGTGGGTTTCTCTTTTTATAGGAAGAGCCTTAGGTAATAAATCTATTACATGTTAACATAAATAATATGTTTTATGAATAATAACCATGTTTTCCAAAGCAAAAAGCAAGTAATGAAAAGGCTGAAATTGCTTTGCTGCTACTGCTAAGTCACTTCAGTCGTGTCCGATTCTGTGAGACCCCATAGACCGCAGCCCACCAGGCTCCTCCATCCCTGGGATTCTCCAGGCAAGAATACTGGAGTGGGTTGCCATTTCCTTCTCTGATGCATGCATGCATGCTAAGTCACTTCAGTCTCTTTCACGTCATACAGCCTCTGGAAAAACTCCACTGCACACTGTGAAAGAAGAAGAATGAAAAGGGCAAATAACATCCTGAGTGCTTCCCCAGTGCCTCAGCAGTTTAAAAAAAAAAAAATCCACCTTCAGTGCAGGAGCTGCAGGAGACACGGCTTCAGTCCCTGGGCCAGGAAGGTCCCCTGGAAGGTTAATCCACTCCAGGATTCTCACCTGGAAAATCCCACAGACAGAGGAGCCTGGTGGACTACAGTCCCCAGGGTTTCAAAGAGTCTGACATGACTGAAGTGACTAAGTACACATACACACATTGTTATGAAAACTGTCCTGACCATATGAACCCCTTGGAAGGGTCTTGGGGGCTTTAGGGGTCCCCGTACCACACTGTGAAGTCCATACTATAAAGATGCGCTGTTGTCTAGCCTGGGTGCTGTCTAGCATCTCAAAAGTCTGAGAAAGCAGGGGATGTGGCACCTTGAGGGTTTCTGCATTACTACTTGCTGTTGTTCAGTCAAAAAGTTATGTCTGATGTTTTTGCAACCCCAGGGACTGTAGCCCAACAGGCTTTTCTGTCCATGGGATTTCCCAGGCAAGAATACTGGAGTGAGTTGCTATTTCCTTCTCCAGGGGATCTTCTTGACCCAGGGATCGAACTCACAAATCCTGCACATCAGGCAGATTCTTCACCACTGAACCACCAGGGAAGCTCCTACATTACTCCTTCAGATCAGTTCAGTTCAGTTCAGTTCCAGTCCCTCAGTCGCGTCCAACTCTTTGTGACCCCATGAATCGCAGCACGCCAGGCCTCCCTGTCCATCACCAACTCCTGGAGTTCACTCAGACTCACGTCCACCAATCAGTGATGCCATCCAGCCATCTCATCCTCTGTCATCCCCTTCTCCTCCTGCCCCCAACCCCTCCCAGCATCAGAGTCTTTTCCAGTGAGTCAACTCTTCACATGAGGTGGCCAGTTATATTAACTCAAATCACCCTTATCAAGGAGCAGGAATTTATCAAGATGAAGAGGAAAGACAGATCTTAGGACATTTGAAGGAGTCCAGGAACTCCCCAGAAAGCAAGCAATGTCTGGGCAGCACCAGCAGAAGGAAGGATGCAGGCTCCCAGGGAGACATGAAGAGAGGAAGGCCACAACCATCTGCTTTCTTTCAGGTCAAAGTCAAGGACTCAGGGCCTACTCTGCGCCCATCCCCTGCTCTAAGGCTCAGGGACAGAAAAGAACAAGTATCATTTCCAGCTTCAGGGAGCCCACAAACTTCCAGCCAAGTGTCAATTTCACTCAAGATAGTCCTTCAAACAACAAATTGATAATCACAAAGTCTTGAATTTGAAGTAACTTTATGCTTTTCAAAGCATTTTCACAAATTACTTGATTTGATTCCTTCTTCCTTAAGATATTAAAGTTCTCATTTTCAAGAATTTTTTGTAAACACCAGTCCCTAAGCAGAACACATTGTTTAATTGCGTTTAAGGAGTCAGTTAAGCAGAGTAGGCTATAAACTAAAAGCATGGGGATAGAATTTTGCTCATCCTTCTAAAGAGGAAAGACTTTTCATTTTGGTGGCAACAACAGCTTTTGTGAATTAGAAAAACCCGAACCTACCAGAAAGAGTGAGAGTAAACATTCAGCTAAACCCAATGACCAGGGGGAGGGGGAGCGGAGAGCTTGCAAATCCCCTTACTCACCGAAATAGGCCCCTTTTGTGTGATTTCCTGCGGAGGCAGCAGTCAGGGCTGCTATATATACAGCGGCCCTCCCCCTAGTCCCACACAGCATCCAGCGAACACCTCCTGCTCCCTTTCGCCAACATGGGAAAGGTAAGTGCGCGGTGCCTGATGCTCCCACCTTTGCCCGTCGCGGCATCCTCAGCGGGGCTGCAAATCGCTTCATGCTGCCACATCTTCCATTTTGCAGATCACTTTCTACGAGGACCGGGGCTTCCAGGGCCACTGCTACGAGTGCAGCAGCGACTGCCCCAACCTGCAGCCCTACTTCAGCCGCTGCAACTCCATCCGCGTGGACAGCGGCTGCTGGATGCTGTATGAGCGCCCCAACTACCAGGGGCCCCAGTACTTCCTGCGGCGCGGCGACTACCCCGACTACCAGCAGTGGATGGGCCTCAGCGACTCCATCCGCTCCTGCCGCCTCATCCCGCAAGTGAGCTTGGTTCTATCTTTGTCTTCTGTCTCTTTGGAAATCAAAGCCATTAAAAAATAGCATTCCTCAACCAAATCGTTCTAACTAGACAGCAGAAAGTGAGAGTGAGCCCAGGGCATGCAGTCCATCCTAGAAGGGTGTCTCAGATGGGAAGCCATTCTTCATAAACTCTGAGGTGTTTTTGTTTTTTTTAATCACAAATTCCCAGTGTTTTATGTTTTAAATGTAGTCAAAGATAAAAAGACGCATTAAGAGAAAGCATGTCATAGAAGAGACTGAAGTTATCTGTTCAAGATACCATTTCTTTAAGTATAGGTGATTTAAAATGTGTTAATTTCTGCTGTACAGCAAAGAGATTCAGTTATACATACAATGCATTTTTATATTCTTTGCCATTTTGGTTTATCACAGGATATTGAATATAGTTCCCTGTGCTGTATAGTAGGGCCTTCTTGTTTTGTTTATCCATTCGCTATACAATAATTTGCATCTGCTAACCCCAAACTCCTACTCCAAGATATAGGTTTTTTTTTAAATGGTCACTCCAAGTTGTGTCAACTCAGAAACCCAGTATATCCAAATTTATAAATACAATCTGTGTCTGTTTAATTGATAAAAATACTTTTGCTTGCTTTGACTTACTTTTCTATTTGATTATCTTCCTAGAGAAGACAGCCCCCTTGGTTTCTATTCTAATTTTATAATCGGTACCTATTAGCTTGTTTAGGGGTAGGAATCAGAGGAAAGCCTCATCAGAACTAAAGTTTGAGATCCAGTAGTTGCCTGAGAGTGATTGCAGAGTTCTTAGAAGAATGTGTGGAAGTTGAGGGGTGGGGGATGGGATAAGTGTCATCCAAACTTCACGAAACATGAAGATGATTCCTGCTGTTGGGGGAGTGAGGAAGGGGAGGGTAGGAGGTCAGAAAGGAAGCTTGACTATCACGTAGGTTGAAATTTGAACTGAAAATGAGGTTACAAAGACAGAGGTAGAGAAAATGTGCCATCTTATTCACAAGAGCTTCATACTCCTTTGTTCCAAAGTAAACATGAAAACCAAAACATTGGTCTTACAGAAATAGCTAAATTTTGGTTCCTTTTTAACAAGAGTAATAGATCAAATGAGGCTTCACTTTCCAATGATGCTCACTTTTCTACTTTGAGAAGAACTTTCTCTGATAAGAAGCCCTAAAATAATCAACTTTATTTTAGACCAACCTTAATTTTCAAGGAGAGGGTACTACATAGCAACTGAAGGGCTGCTGTGCTCTGTTTCTAGCTTAGCCCAGAAGCTGTTAGATTCACAGGTGGGCGATGAGTGCAGGGAAGGCACCTTAACCCTGCTAACATGGTTGTTGTAGACCTGGACTAAGAGAGCTCTGGGGCAGGTGTGACCAGGGAGTGCAGGGGCTAGGACTTTAATTTCTCTCTATTTGTATCCATTTACTTTTTCTTTTCTATCTGTCACCCAGCACACCGGCACTTTCAGAATGAGAATCTACGAGAGAGATGACTTCAGAGGACAGATGTCAGAGATCACAGATGATTGTCCCTCTCTTCAAGACCGCTTCCACCTCAATG
This sequence comes from Nanger dama, assembly GCA_917880005.1. Classification (NCBI taxonomy): domain Eukaryota; kingdom Metazoa; phylum Chordata; class Mammalia; order Artiodactyla; family Bovidae; genus Nanger; species Nanger dama. The sequence continues at coordinate 40,261,795 of CAKJTW010000004.1, forward strand.
AGGTTCACTCCCTCAACGTGCTGGAGGGTTCCTGGGTCCTCTATGAGATGCCAAGCTACAGGGGAAGGCAGTACCTGCTGAGGCCAGGGGAGTACAGGAGATATCTCGACTGGGGAGCAATGAATGCCAAAGTTGGTTCTTTAAGACGGGTGATGGATTTTTATTGAAGTTTTAAATTCTCCACTTTTCTCCTTTAGAATCTAATAAAAGATTTAGCTTGTGTTTCTGGCACAAATAGAGTCCTGCCTTTCTTTTCATGTATGGGGTCTTCATAAGCAATTAATGGCGTTTGGCCAGATATGATGACATGTTTTCAAGATGAGGAACAACATCTTGTAAGGGGAATTAAGTAGAGGATATTACTGCCAGCATTCTTTTAAACTCTAGACCATATGAAAGTGTAGTTGCTCAGTCATGTCTGACTCTTTGTAACCCCATGGTCTGTAGCCCGCCAGGCTCCTCTGTCCATGAGATTCTCCAGGCAAGAATACTGGAGTGGGGTGCCATTCCCTTCTCCGGGGATCTTTCCGACCCAGGGATTGAATCTGGGCCTTCCACTTTGCAGGCAGATTCTTTACCATCTGAGCCACCAGGGAAGTCCTATAGCTAGACCATGTAGGCTCAAAGTTCAACTCAACTGGGTCAACCCATTTGTGGTTAATCTTACAAGGATACATTTACAGTTATAATAATATTAATAAGTACTTGTTGAAACACTTCAAATTATCCCTTCAGGTTATCCCCACCATCTTCCCTATTTAATCCAAATTTTACCTAATCAAGAAAGTCATCCTTAACATCCTGACTCTTACTTTAGTTCCATAAACAAACAAACTGGTCATTTCACCTACTACCTTCCTTGTCTTTCTAACAGCCTCCAACCATTTCTCCCAATTCCATGTCCAATATCTCATACCTCCATGATATTTTCATGGAACTAGAACTCACTGTCTCTTTGCAGTATGTGCTTCACAGAAATTTTTCACGATTTTTAGCAAAAACACCGACACATAGGAAAATTCTGCCTCCTATCACTTTAAGAGGAGCAAAGTATTATATGAAAAATAATAGTAAATCAAAAATAAAGCACTGGGAACTTCCCTGGCAGTCCAGTGGTTGGGACTCTATGCTTCCGTTGGGTCATGGGTCATGGGTTCGATCTCTGGTGGAGGAACTAAGATCTCACATGCCACTCAGTAAAGCCAAAAAGAAAGAAAAAGATGAAAAAAATAGAAGATTAAAATTTTTTGGAGAAGTCTGATTAATTGGAGGGGACATATATGTACTTATGGCTGATTCATGTTTATGTTTGACAAAAAATGAGAAAATTTTATAAAGCAATTATCTTTTAATTTAAAAATAAATAAATTTACTAAAAAATGAATTAAGGTCACTAATAAAAAATTACAACATAATACATTACATAAAGTAAAAACAGATGAATGAGGAAATTTGCTCATAAGAAAAATAAGAGAGAGAAAGAGAGATGGATCTAAGAGTGACGCTTAAGCCCAAACTGGGTTTGATAAGGCACTTTGGTGGCTGAAGATAGAGCCAGATTTGAACCCAGCAACCAAGATACAGACAGAAGTAAGATCACCTCCATGACTCTGAATCTATAAAGCAAATAAATTAATTATTCAAAACTAGCTTAACCATGCCCAATAATGAAACCAAAAAGAAGATTTTCTTGTGGGTCCTAGTAAAGAGGATATTGAGTAAACAATGTCCTGTGATAATTAAACACAGGTCTTCGGACTCTAAAAGTTTTAAAGTTCCTCAGGATTTCCCTAGTGGTCCAGTGGTTAAGAATCCACCCTGCAATGCAGGGCATGTAGGTTTGCTCCCTGGACAGGGAACTAGGATCCCACATGCTGTGAAACAGTTAAACCTGTACACCACAACTAAGACCTGATGCAGTAAAATAAGTAAATATTAAAAATAAATTAAGTTCCTCAATGAAGCTGTTGGCTCCAGGTCAAAATTCATCTGAAGTATCCCATCCTTTGAGAATCTAATAAATGGCTCAAATCTCATCTTACAGGGGATAGGAGATATGTATCACTTCTTCCAGCACACATATATATCCAACATATCTTGTCATTCTGGAGACGGAATGAGTTGTTTATGGTTTCCCCAGTTAGGGAGCTGACGGTGGCTCAGATCATAAACTCCTTATTGCCAAATTCAGACTCAAATTGAACAAAGTGGGGAACACCATTAGACCATTCAGGTATGACCTAAATCAAATCCCTTATGATTATAGAGTGGAAGTGAGAAATAGATTTAAGGGCCTAGATCTGATAGACAGACTTCCTGATGAATTATGGATAGAGGTTCATGACATTGTACAGGAGACAGTGAGCAAGACCATCCCCATGGAAAAGAAATGCAAAAAGCAAAATGGCTGTCTGAGGAGCCCTTACCCAAATACCTGTGAAAAGAAGAGAAGCCAAAAGCAAAGGAGAAAAGGAAAGATATACCCATTTGAATGCAGAGTTCCAAAGAATAGCAAGGAAAGATAAGAAAGCTTTCCTCAGCAATCAGTGCAAAGAAATAGATGAAAACAATAGAATGGGAAAGACTAGAGATCTCTTAGAGATACCAAGGGAACATTTCATGCAAAGATGGGCTCGATAAAGGACAGAAATGGTATGAACCTAACAGAAGCAGAAGATATTAAGAAGAAGTGGCAAGAATACACAGAAGAACTGTACAAAAAGATCTTCATGACCCAGATAATCACGATGGTGTGATCACTCACCTAGAGCCAGACAGCCTGGAATGTGAAGTCAAGTGGGCCTTAGAAAGCATCACTACAAACAAAGCTAGTGGAGGTGATGGAATTCCAGTTGTGCCATTTCAAATCCTGGAAGATGATGCTGTAAAAGTGCTGCACTCAATATGCCAGCAAATTTGGAACACTCAGCAGTGGCCATAGGACTGGAAAAGGTCAGTTTTCATTCCAATCCCAAAGAAAGGCAATGCCAAAGAATGCTCAAACTACCGCACAGTTGCACTCATCTCTAGTAAAGTAATGCTCAAAATTCTCCAAGCCAGGCTTCAGCAATACGTGAACCGTGAACTTCCAGATGTTCAAGCTGGTTTTAGAAAAGGCAGAGGAACCAGAGATCAAATTACCAACATCCGCTGGATCATGGAAAAAGCAAGAGAGTTCCAGAAAAACATCTATTTCTGCTTTATTGACTATGCCAAAGCCTTTGACTGTGTGGATCACAAGAAACTGTGGAAAATTCTGAAAGAGATGGGAACACCAGACTACCTGACCTGCCTCCTGAGACACCTGTATGCAGGTCAGGAATAAGACTGGTTCCAAATAGGAAAAGGAGTATGTCAAGGCTGTATATTGTCACCCTGCTTATTTAGCTTATATGCAGAGTACTTCATGAGAAACGCTGGGCTGGAAGAAGCATAAGCTGGAATCAAGATTGTGTGGAAATATCAATAACCTCAGATATTCAGATGACACCACCTTATGGCAGAAAGTGAAGAAGACCTAAAGAGTCTCTTGATGAAAGTGAAAGAGGAGAAAGAAAAGTTAGCTTAAAGCTCAACATTCAGAAAACAAAGATCATGGCATCCAGTCCCATCACGTCATGGCAGATAGATGGGGAAACAGTGGCTGACTTTATTTTTTGGGTTCCAGAATCACTGCAGATGGCGACTGCAGCCATGAAATTAAAAGACGCTTACTCCTTGGAAGGAAAGTTATGACCAACCTAGAGAGCATATTAAAAAGCAGAGACATTACTTTATCCACCAAGGTCCATCTAGTCAAGGCTATGGTTTTTCCAGTGGTCATGTATGGATGTGAGAGTTGGACTATAAAGAAAGCTGAGCACTGAAGAACTGATGCTTCTGAACTGTGGTGTTGGAGAAGATCTTTGAGAGTCCCTTGGACTGCAAGGAGATCCAACCAGTCCATCCTAAAGGAGATCAGTCCTGAGTGTTCATTGGAAGGACTGATGTTGAGCTGAAACTCCAAAACTTTGGCCACCTGATGCGAAGAGCTGACTCATTTGAAAAGACCCTGATGCTGGGAAAGATTGAAGGCAAGAGGAGAAGGGGATGACAGAGGATGAGATGGCTGAATGGCATCACCGACTCAATGGACATGAGTTTGAGTAAACTCCAAGAGTTGGTGATGGACAGGGAGGCCTGGCGTGCTGCAGTCCATGGGGTTGGAAAGAGTTGGACATGACTGAGCAACTGAACTGAACTGAGTTACCCTCTGCTCTGAACTCCTGCCTCATGAATGAATAGATCCACACTGACCTAAATTGGTGACATACTGCCTTTTCCTTTAACTCCGGAACCATTTCTCACATAAAGCAATAATGTGGGCAGCCAGCTTTGTTACAGAGGTTGTGAGGGTGAGATGCAAGTTTAGATCGTTACAACACAGCAATATCAAGTTTAATATTAAGTGTCCTGCTCCAGTCTGCCGGAGAAGGCAATGGCAAGCCACTCCAGTACTCTTGCATGGAAAATTTCATGGACAGAGGAACTTGGTAGGCTGCAGTCCATGGGGTCAGGAAGAGTCAGACATGAATGAGTGACTTCACTTTCACTTTTCACTTTCATGCACAGGAGAAGGAAACGGCAACCCACTCCAGTGTTCTTGCCTGGAGAATCCCTGGGACGGGGCAGCCTGGTAGGCTGCCGTCTCTGGGGTTGCACAGAGTCGGACACTACTGAAGCGACTTAGCAGCAGCAGCAGCTCTAGACTGCAAGCTCCAACCTGCTCTTGTGTAGCCTGGTCTTTCCCACCCCTGCTCCTCTCTTCTCTGTTCTTAGATATACCCACATGGTTGTTCACTTTTTATAGAGCGTCCTCCCATCCCACACCCTCAAGGGCTCCATATCCACTGCCCCAGAGTCATTTTTGAGAGTGAGATTGTGTTTTATTAAGGATTGCACTGGGGCAAGAGGCATTACAGGGACTGTTCCAGGCAAACTGGGGCACACGGTTAGGCTTTTTATAAAGTGTCCTTTCCTGGAGGTTGCTGATTTATTTGATATTAATTGTTCCTAAATTTCAGTTTTTTTAACCTTTAAACCCTTAAGAATTGTGTTGGCTTCCTGGGGATATTAGCCAGGATCCTCTGTTTGCCAATAATAATACAACAAACATGAATGAGAAAGCCAAAAGCTTCTTGGAGTGCTGAGCTTTATGTTATTTGCTTAGTAGAAATAAAATCACAAACTTCACATATGGAAATTATCCTGAAACACTGGAACTGAAAGCACATAAAATTAGAGACACTGCTAATTCCTACCTCAGGACCTGTGCCTATGAAGTTCCTTTTGGCTTATAATGACTTCTACATGATCCTCACAGGCTGGCTTCTTTTGGACAACAGGTCCCTGTACAAATATCAACTTCTCTGGAGATGCCATATGACCATTCTATCTGTTCATTATAACTCTCACTCCATCTGAAGTGGATTACACCCAACTCACTCCATCTGAAGTGATTTACCTGAAATTTTATCTTTTACTTGTTTAGTGTTCCTCAATCCTATCTGAAATGTTCTCGTTTACTTCCTTAGCGTTTCTCTTTCTTACTAGATTGTAAAATACGTGTGTCCAGCTGCGTACCCATTGTCTGAGTGCAATCAAATGTTAATGGAGTGCTGTGTGAATAAATGTGAGAATCAAATGAGGAATAATAAATGGAAATGGTTCTACAAAAAAAGTGCTTCACTGAAACCCTTTGGGGACTTTGGGGTTTGGGGGCATGAGCCACCTGTCTCCCTGCTGCTACTAAGTCGCTTCAGTCGTGCGAACCCATAGACGGCAGCCCACCAGGCTCTGCCGTCCCTGGGATTCTCCAGGCAAAAGCGCTCAAGTGGGTTGCCATTGCCTTCTCCAATGCATGGAAGTGATAAAAGAAAGTGAAGTCGCTCAGTCGTGTCCGACTCTTAGCGACCCCATGGACTGCAGCCCACCAGGCTCCTCCGTCCATGGGATTTTCCAGGCATGAGTACTGGAGTGGGTTGCTATTGCCTTCTCCATCTCCCTGCATGGCCCTGCAATAAACCTTTCTCTGCTCAAAAAAAAAAAAAAAAAAGTTGGAGACCTTAGTTCTTGTTGATTAAGTCTGCAAGGTGCTTCCCTTCCCGAGGTGCAGGCAAAGGGAACACTACCCTCCCTCTAATCCCAAAGTAAAGAAAAAGTCAACAATGGGGAGGGGCTAGGGGAAGACATTATGATCAAACTAACTCCTAATCCATCCTTCCTCCTTCTCTCTGTCCTCTCTGTAAACATTGGGATCTTGAACAGATGAGAGTCTGAGGTGAAACAAAGAAGGGATAACCCTATAGGAACTCACTAACATTCTCCCCATGAAGATGAACTACCAATTTGAGAAAACCCTGGTATCAGCTTACATACTCTACACACAGAAGTGTTTCCTATATGTCCTAGTTTGTAACAAGTTCAGATTTTAAATCTTTCCCTTCCATCTTGTCCTCTTTCCTCCCTTTGAATCCCCAGCTTCTCTGGCCTGACTAACCCTATAAAAGTTCAACCAAGCAAAGAAACTGAAGTAGCAGATATTCCAGAAAAGTGTCAAGTCCCAATCTACCAAGCCACACCCTCAAAACTTTCTCCTCTCTACCGGTTCCCTCTCCAGTTTTCCTGCCCTGCTGACAAGGAGTATGTCCTGATGTTAGCAAGTGTCTTATTCCCTTCCCTCTGGACTTTTGGAATTCAAATTTTCTTTAGGGGTTTGTTGAAGCAAAACTGACAATCACAGCTACCTGTTGCTTAAACAAAACAACATCGTTTTTGTCAATGAAAAATTAACCAGTCAACCTAAAAAGGAACTGGAAAATTTTTATTTGAGTCAAATTATAACCTGGGAAGAGCATCTCAGGATGTTCTGAGACCAGTTCAGCCTGTTAGAAGTCGAAGCACTGTTTATATAAGTTTTCTGAGGCTGGTGCTATGATGATCATTTGTGGGCTCTTACCCAGTTTCCTTCTTTGAGAACGCTTGGTCTTCGTGGCCACCAACCAGATGACATCTTCTCATTTAACCAAGCATGTATACGATACAAATGCTATGTAAATTACTAGGAAGAAAACGGGTGCATGGTAAGGCCAATTGTTGACTGGACTTCAGTTCAGTTCAGTTCAGTAGCTCAGTCGTGTCCGACTCTTTGCGACCCCATGAATCGCAGCACGCCAGGCCTCCCTGTCCATCACCAACTCCTGGAGTTCATTCAGATTCACGTCCATCGAGTGGGTGATGCCATCCAGCCATCTCATCCTCGATCGGCCCCTTCTCCTCCTGTCCCCAACCCCTCCCAGCATCAGAGTCTTTTCCAGTGAGTCAACTCTTCGCATGAGGTGGCCAAAGCACTGGAGTTTCAGCTTTAGCATCATTCCTTCCAAAGAAATCCCAGGGTTGATCTCCTTCAGAACTGACTGGTTGGATCTCCTTGCAGTCCAAGGGATTCTCAAGACTCTTCTCTAACACCACAGTTCAAAAGCATCACTTCTTTGGCACTCAGCCTTCTTCACAGTCCAACTCTCACATCCATACATGACCACAGGAAAAACCATAGCCTTGACTAGACGGACCTTAGTCGGCAAAGTAATGTCTCTGCTTTTGAATATGCTATTTAGGTTGGTCATAACTTTTCTTCCAAGGAGTAAGCGTCTTTTAATTTCATGGCTGCAATCACCATCTGCAGTGATTTTGGAGCCCCCAAAAATAAAGTCTGACACTGTTTCCACTGTTTCTCCATCTATTTCCCATGGAGTGATGGGACCGGATGCCATGATCTTCGTTTTCTGAATGTTGAGCTTTAAGCCAGCTTTTTCGCTTTCCTCTTTCACTTTCATCAAGAGGCTTTTACCTCCTCTTCACTTTCTGCCATAAAGGTGGTGTCATCGGCATATCTGAGGTTATTGATATTTCTCCCGGCAATCTTGATTCTAGCTTGTGCTTCTTCCAGTCCAGCGTTTCTCATGATGTACTCTGCATATAATGCCAAAGAATGCTCAAACTACCGCACAGTTGCACTCATCTCACATGCTAGTAAAGCAATGGTCAAAATTCTCCAAGCCAGGCTTCAGCAATACGTGAACCATGAACTTCCAGATGTTCAAGCTGGTTTTAGAAAAGGCAGAGGAACCAGAGATCAAATTGCCAACATCTGCTGGATCATGGAAAAAGCAAGAGAGTTCCAGAAAAACATCTATTTCTGCTTTATTGACTATGCCAAAGCCTTTGACTGTGTGGATCACAAGAAACTGGAAAATTCTGAAAGAGATGGGAATACCAGAGCACCTAACCTGCCTCTTGAGAAATCTGTATGCAGGTCAGGAAGCAACAGTTAGAACTGGACATGGAACAACAGACTGGTTCCAAATAGGAAAAGGAGTACATCAAGGCTGTATATTGTCACCCTGCTTATTTAACTTCTATGCAGAGTTCATCATGAGACTGGACTTCAGACACTAGCAAAACCCTGGAGTTGGCCACTGCTGTTGTAGCACTGACGCAGCATCTCAGGAGACATAACCCTTAGAATTATGAAGGAGCAGAGGACTTAGGGGACAACACAACTTTTCTGTTTTCTCTCTTTTGCTTACTCATCTTGCCTATTATAAAGTCCCGTTAAACAGATCAAATGCAGGGTGCTTTTGAAAGTTGAAAGTTGCAAATGCTGAACTTTGATGTGAGTGTGTAGGCCTGTTGTGCTGAGCATTTGAAATAGGTCCTGTGGACTACTACTATGATGAACTTCAGATGAGGGAATAACATTCATATCCCCCAGACATTTACTGGGCAAACTTTATGTGCCAGTTCTTTCTGCCAGTTAGTGAGAATACAAAAGTAAAGATGGATAGGGAAGGGGGAGATAAATTAGGAGTCTGGGATAACATATACAGATTAGCATATATAAAATAGTAAGCAAGGGCCTAATATACAGCACAGGGAACTATACTCAAGAACCCATAAGCGAAAGCATCTGAGCAAGAACAGATATAAATATACATATAATTGAATCACTATTCTTAAAACTAACATAACATTATAAATCAACTATACACACACAGAAAGAAAGAAGGAAAGGAAGGAAGAAAGAAAAAGAAAAAAGAAGGAATAGATCAGAACAGTGTTTTTCAAAGTTTGGTCCAAGAACAACCTGGTGCCACTGGTTAGAAATAAAAATTCCTAGGGTTTTTCTAGATCTAATGATGTAGAATCTTGGACAAAAGTAGAGCCTTAGCATTTTTAATAAGCACAGATGACTCATATGCACACTGGAGTTTGAAGAGCACTGCTGCTGCTGCTAAGTCACTTCAGTCATATACGATTCTGTGTGACCCCATAGACGGCAGGCCATCAGGCTCCCCCGTCCCTGGGATTCTCCAGGCAAGAACACTGGAGTGGGTTGCCATTTCCTTCTCCAATGCTAGGTGATTTCTTTTCTTTTTTTTTTTTTTTTTCACTTTTCATTTTGAATGGGGTTATAGTCGATTAACAATATTGTGATAGTTTCAGGAGAACAGCAAATGGACTCAGCCATATATATATATAAATGTATCCATTCTCCTGGAGAAGGAAATGGCAACCCACTCCAGAATTCTTGCCTGGAGAATCTCATGGACAGTAGGGTCTAGCATGCTATACAGTCCATGGGGTCGCAATAGTCAGACACGACTTAGCGACTAAACCACCACCACCACCATCCATTCTCCCCCAAGCCCACCTCCCATTCAGGCTGCCACATAACACTGAGCAGAGTTCCATAACCTTAGGTGATTTCTAAAGTTCCTTCCAAATCTATACTTTCTTTGTGGTGGAGACATTTTTAAAGGCATTTTTGAAAGGATTGAACATCTTTGAGAGAGATGAATGGGTTGAAGTCATCCTTAATAATATCTCACTATGACTAATACCAAACAGTTATTCAGTGCTCATTTGTGCCATGTGCATGCCCAACACATTAAACACATAATCCCATTTATGCATGTCAATGTCCTTCAGCCAAAGACCACCAGAAACACCTGCATGAAACAAGAGCGTTTGTTGCTGGTAACAGCAGCAGAGAGAACGTACACCATGGGGAAGCATGGACAGTCTTTGGAGGCTTAGAAAGAACTATGAAAGGATTTGTACTTTGGTACTTTGGTACTTTGCTACTTTTGTACTTTGGTACTTTGGTTAGGTGAATTGGGAAAGTGTCTAAAAAACAAGAATTGACTTGACTGGGTAGGGCAGCAAGGGTAATTTTATGATTGAATATCTTCATAAATCTACTCGTGGGGAAGGGAGCAAACAACAAAGATAAAGCTGCAATGCAATTGATAAAGAAGTAGCAGTTAATCGTTTTGGCTGAGAGAGGGTGCTGGCATTTTGTGGGTGGCACATTGGTTTTGTTTCCGCCTATGCTGAGACAAAGTTATGAAGCGGCCTTATTTTGTCTCATTTCATCCTGATCTCAGGGTAACCTTTCCTGAAATTGGTATTTTGTGAGATTCTTTTTGTCTAGCAGGGAAATATGGCCTAGCTCTAAGGGCCAGGCCAGCTCTCAACTATTAGAAGCTACCCTTCCTTCCTTTCTCACTCCACATAGTATCTCCCATGAGGTAAGTATTACGAAATAACTCCTGCTTTGAGAAGTCATAAGGCTTGGCCAAGTTCACGTGGCTAGTAAGTGGACATTCAGAGTCCTCGAAATTTTACCACCTTCTCCCGGCAAAGGGGAAGCAATCTATAAAGCAATATACTTCTCAGTCTTGAACCCAATGGCCATAAAAAACTTTCTGTTGGTCTGTATCACAACTTGGTTTGTCAGGGGTTGGACTCCAGTTATATGAAGTTTACTCACCGAAGAGGAAGTTTAATAGCTATATCTTAACAGGTCAGCCCAGTCAAAACTAGCAAAAATCCGAATCCAGATTTATGTCCTGCACTGGCTTGACAAGTGCTGTGAAGAAAGAAGTCTTAGAGTGGTCTCTGTCATCCAGGAAAGTCAGTGCTTGTGGCATTCTGCTTCACCCACAGCCTCTCTGGAATTCTGGGGGCCCATCCATAAGGGCATAGATTTTTTCCCAGAAAATACACGGGGCATAACTGAATCATATGTATACAGATTTGAGTCTCAGGTCGAAAGTTCAGCCTGATGTGCTGATAAATTTATAAAACACCAAGAATCCAAATAAAAGCAACTCTAGGAACTCACCCAGAACCCGTACAGGACAGCGTTAGAATACACCAGAGAATGAGGGCAAGCTCGACAGGCATTTCCACTGAATGCAGCACGTAAAAGGGATCCAAAAATCCCCTTACTCACCCCCGGGGGCCCCTTTTGTGTTGTTCTTGCCAACGCAGCAGCCGCCCTGCTATATAGACCCGGCGCGCGGCTGGGGCCTCCTAGCACTGAACTCGCATCATCCGCTGTCAGTCAGCCATGGGGAAGGTAAATGGAACGCAAGGGAAATCAAATGGAGGGGGAAATGCCTTTATACCGGATTTACTACGGGGAGCTAATGATTTAATTTTGAATTATTCTTCCTTTGCAGATCACATTCTACGAGGACCGGGGCTTCCAGGGCCGCCGCTACGAGTGCAGCAGCGACTGCCCCAACCTGCAGCCCTACTTCAGCCGCTGCAACTCCATCCGCGTGGACAGCGGCTGCTGGATGCTGTATGAGCGCCCCAACTACCAGGGCCCCCAGTACTTCCTGCGGCGCGGCGACTACCCCGACTACCATCAGTGGATGGGCCTCAGCGACTCCGTCCGCTCCTGCTGTCTCATCCCCGACGTGAGTTCCGCTTGATTCCAGTCCTGCCGCCTGAGTGTCCTGCAGTCTATTACCGATGGGTGTTAAGGCATGGAGGTTTTCCTTTAAATAAGAGTTAAGTGGCCTTTCGGAAGCTGACAAAGCCCAGTTAGATCTAGTCACATACACACACACACAAACACAAACCAGCAGAGAATTTAAGAAGGAATTCACTTAGGGAAGAAGTCAGTTTTGTTTTTAATTTTTACTGCCATTAGGTCAAACAGAGCTTGTCTGTAACAAATGTTAATATCACTGCAGAATTTAACACAAGTGGGGAGCCAGTTGGGCATAAGAAGGCAGTATTTCTAACAAATTAGTTTTTAACCTATAGTAAAGGAGTTGATAACGAACAAATTTGATAGTTTTCAGTGCAGACTAATAAATATGGACAAGTCTATTATTAACTAAGCTGTTCAAAGATACTGTCCAATTCTGGGGAAAGTAATCTTTCTTAATTTGGAAAGTCAATTGAATTCTGGTTTCAGACTATTTAAACAAAATTTCCACCAAAGTTATGGTTTTTAAAAACTTTATTTTAGTGGTAAATTTATGTGTATATGTATATACATTTGGATTTCCCTGGTAGCCCAGCTGGTAAAGAATCCACCTGCAATGCAGGAGACCCCAGTTCGATTCCTGGGTCAGGAAGATCCACTGGAGAATGGACAGGCTACCCACACCAGTGTTCTTAGGCTTTCTTTCCTGGTGGCTCAGATGGTAAAGAATCTACCTGCAATGTAGGAGACCTGGGTTAGATCCCTGGGTTGGGAAGATCCCCTGGAAAAGGGAATGGGCTAACTACTTCAGTATACTGTCCTGGAGAATTCTATGGGCTGTATAGTCCATGGGGTCCCAAAAAGTTGGACATGACTGAGCAACTTTCACACACTCCCATATACATTTGGCAAATAATACTCATATTAAAACATTAACAAAATACTTAACATTTTCTTCCCAAATATAAGTTTGAGTTATCACGTAGGAATCAAGAAATTAGGGAATTAAGTATTAGGAATCAAGATGTTTGATTTCTTGATGGAGTCTAATCCAGACCTTGAACCTCTTAAAAATTCCACCTCCCACATTAAAAAAATGGAAAATAAACACACAAATATTTGTTAATATTTGCTAGTAGAATACAGATCACAGCAATTTCAGAGTCTCGGTTCTGACATTGCCCATCTCATGTCCCAACCTGCCAAGTTCATCTCCTGTTTGGTTGCTTTTTCTGCTCCTTCTCTGTGTGGACCGAGCAGACAAGCTCCCATAGGCTGCGGCTGTATGAGAGAGAGGACCAGAAAGGCCTCATGGCGGAGCTGAGCGAGGATTGCGCCTGCATCCAGGACCGCTTCCGCCTGAGCGAGGTCCGCTCGCTGCACGTGCTGGAGGGCTGCTGGGTCCTCTACGAGATGCCCAACTACCGGGGGCGGCAGTACCTGCTGCGGCCCCAAGAGTACAGGCACTACCAAGACTGGGGGGCCGTGGATGCCAAGGCGGGCTCTCTGCGGAGGGTGGTGGATTTATACTAAAATAGGTTCACACTACCATTTTCTCATTTTGGAATCTAATAAAGTATTTAGTCTGTATTGTTGGCAATCGCTGGCTTCTGTTTTTCCTTGTGTGCCAGTTAATCCACCTGTAAATGCTCCCTGTTAAAGGTTGAGTCGTGGATAAGGTGCGTGTGTTGCGGGCTGGGGGGCAGGGAGGTCTCTTCCAGGTAGAATGAGTTTTGAACAAGGGTCAGGAGTGGAGGTGGAGAAAGGAGGGAGCCTGTCTGAGAAATAAAGGCAGATTGAAGGAGAGAAATGGGGGATTTCCCTGGCAGTCCAGTGCTTAAGAATCTGCCTCACGATGCAAGGAAATGGGTTCATCCCTGTTCGGGGAACTAAGAGCCCGCATGCAGCGGACCAGCTAAGCCCTCACAGGGCAACTAGAGAGTCCCTGTGCCTCACGGAAAGAGCCTGCATGATGGCAAGCAAGAGCCTGAGTGCCCCAACTAAGACGCAGCTAAAGAAATCAATAAATATTCAAATGAGAGAAATGGTGGGGGTGACGGGGGAAAAGCAGCATTCAACTGAGGGCCTAAGGAACAGCATTCCAGCAGCTTCCTTCTGACTCAAGAAGCAGTTGTGAGCCACAGAGAGTCACAGATGCGTGGTGAACGGCAGCCCATTTGCAAAAAGCCCGGTTAGACTACATAAGGAATTGTAGCTTTGCTTTACTTTCAAGCAGAGTATTATATAACTAATGCCAGGGCTGCCATCAGTCATTGGCATACTTTTGGACTCAGTTGAAGACCCTCCTTCTTATTCCAAAATAACTCCTGATTAGGGTGCACCTCTTGGCCTGTTCAGCTACTGGCCCAAACACTGTGTGAATTTCAGGAACTGCACAGCTGTACACAGTGCCCAGCTAATGCAAGTAAATTAATGAGATAGACATTAGCATTCTAAATAGATTTGCATAATATAGTGTGCTGCAAACAAAAAGAAGTTCTTTACCAAAAAAAAGAAGAAGGCTCAAATTTAAAGGCACATTAAAGAAAGTCATAATTTCTAGTGTTTTGAAATAACATTTGCTTGCTCTGCGTATTTTCACCTATAGTAAATATGCAGCAAAGCCCTGCATAGTGTTTAATTGAAAATACTTTCATCAGAGAAAATTGTTAATATTTTTAATTTGAAATTTTGCCTCCAAAGTGAAAGTCTCTCATAACCTTACTACTTTATGCATCCTATAAAAAAAGTGGAGGAGTCCTTCTGAGTCCCACTTTTCATTCCTAGCCCTTTTTACACTTAGTGGGTATGCCTCTCAAAATGTTCCCTCATGTATATAGCTGTCTCGTGAAGCACATGCCTTTTTTCTCTACAAGAATGAAATCATGCTGTACATATTAGTCTGCAGCTGGCTTTTAAAGTGTAATGTGATATGGATAGCTATCTAGGTAAGCACCTTGTTTTGTTAACGGATGCATTGTGATCCATTGTTGGAGATCTGCTGGATTACTTAATAATTTATTCATTGGTAACTGGGCTTTTCCAGTTTTGCTTTTATAAACAAGGCTACAATGAATATCACTGGATATATATCTTTATCTCTGCATGCATGCTGCATGCTAAGTTGCTTCAGTTGTACACTTTGCAACCCCAGGGACGGTAGCCCACCAGGCTCCTCTGTCCAAGGGGTTCTCCAGGCAAGAATACTGGAGTGGGTTGCCATTTCCTTCTCCAGGGAACCTTCCCGACCCAGGGATCAAGCCTGCATCTCTTTATGTCTCCTGCATTGGCAAATGGGTTCTTTACCACTAGTGCTACCTGGGAAGCCCCATAGTTATACATACTATAGTTTCTGGAGCACAGAGACCTAGTAGTGACATTGTCACTCACAGCACAAGTTATTTTTTCTTTCAATGGACGGCTCAGTTATTAACCACCAGCAAGCCTAACTTCTTTGAGTTAGGAGTGTCACTATTTACTGAGCACCTACCACAGGCCTGCTGTGTGCAGCACTGGCAATGAAAAAAGAAAGCAAACAGAAGGCATCGTCCCTCCCATGAACGAACTCTACAGAAAAATACTAAACGCTAACAATAAACAATTGATGCGTGATCGCTTTTTTGGTCCAGTGCTTCCCAAGTACTTCCCAAGTGTATTCCTAAATAATACACATACACATGTAATCACTTGTTTAACAAGTACTGTTACTGCCCAGTTTTAAGGCATCCCATGACACATTTCTAGGGGAAAAAAATGGAGTAATGTTTATTTCTATATTTTTTGTGATACCTGTTTTTATTCCTTAACATTTGTGGGGGGAAAATATTTTCTTGGTATGATATACACATTTAGAACTTCCTTACATACCTTGGGCTTCCCTGATAGCTCAGTTGGTAAAGAATCTGCCTGCAATGCAGGGGACCCCGGTTCCATTCCTGGGTCAGGAAGATCCTCTGGAGAAGGGATAGGCTACCCACTCCAGTATTCTTGGGCTTCCTTTGTGGCTCAGCTGGTAAAGAATCTACCTTCAATGTGGGAGACTTGGATTTGATCCCTGGCTTGGGAAGATCCTCTGGAGAAGGGAAAGGCTACCCACTCCAGTATTCTGGCCTGGAGAATTCCATGGACTGTATAGTTCATGAGGTCCCAAAGAGTTGGACACGACTGAGCCACTTACACCTTACATACCTTACCTTTCTGAGACACTTTTTTCTCTTTTATAGAACAAGTACAGTGAAAACAGTTTTCAGTGAATAGAAAAAAAAAGAATTAGTTTTGACACAACAGACAAAAGATTGCATGGCAGGAGTAGCTAGTTCCAGCCTTTGGCCCTTTGGCTACTTCTACCCCCATCCCACTCGTACCTTTCCGACCCTTTTTCTAGCCCACTGGTTTCTTTTTTATAAAGACTTTTTTTTTAATGTGGGCCATTTTTTAAACTGTTTATTGAATTGATACACTATGCCTTCTGTTTTATGTTTAGGGTTTTTGGCCATGAGGCATGTGGGCTCTTAGTTCCCTGACCAGGGATCGAACAGGCACTTCTTGCTTTGGAAACAAAGTCTTAACCACTGGACCACCGGAGAATTCCCTAGCCCACTAGTCTTGAGGTACAAACCTCCACTGAAATCCTCCTGTCCTAAGGAGAAATTTTAACAATCTAGAACTGCCCATTTCTTGCACTAAAAATAAACATGCTTGAGATGCACATATAGCAATTCTAATAATAATCCAAAACATTTTACAAATGACTTATTTTCTTTTTTTTTTTTTCACACAAAATCACAGGGAGCTTACAATCTAACATGAAGTGGACTTTTCCTCCTTTATAAGTCCCAAAGAGAAATGTTGAGGAATCAGGTTTTAACCACTTTTACAGTTGGTTTTGTTCTTTACTTATGAATCATAAATCTTTATTAAAGGATTATGAGAATAGTAAAGACTCACTATAGTTAATTAGTTTTAGGTGTATAGCATAGTGATCCAATATTTTTACAGATTATACTTCATGAAAAGTTATTCCAAGACAATGGCTATAATTCCCTATGCTGTACAATAGATCCTGTTTCTTCTCTATTTTATATATAGCAGTTTGTATTCTTTCTTTTCTTTCGCTGCCCAGCATACAGGATCTTAGTTCCTGACCAGGGATCAAACCTGTGTCCCCTGCAGTGAAAGCTTGGACTCGTAACCACTGGGCCAGGAAAGTCTCACTAGTTTGTATTTCTTAATCCCATACCCCTAATTTATCCCTCCTCCTTTGGAGGGATAAGTTCTGAAATAACTCTAGAATAGGATTTGAAAGTATTAGACTCTCTCACCAGCAACTGCTTGCTGTATTTTTCACGTTCTTGCAAACAAGTGGTTCTCAATATTTTAGATTTCTCAGACCAATTTTCTTTAAATAGGAATTAGCACAGGATTGTCAATTTTTATTTTGCTGAGCAAGAATATTTGAAATTAAAAACAAAGCAACAGAAAATCAAAACTAAGCACCATTTATTATTGAATCATTTTATATTAAAAAAACACATTTAAAAAAGACTATTTAACCCCCTCAAATACACAAATTTCTAGTAAAGTGTGGTTCAGATCAAGAAACTATGCATAGGAATATTGCTTCTATTTATAGGTGTTTTTTTTTTTTTTTAATTTGGCAAAAAACTGGTAGAAACTGGGCAGAGTTTAAAAACTCTTGTTTGAGGTTACAGTTCAGTGCCTTCAAGGGCCAGGGAGGTGATATAAATATAAGCATACCTCAAAGACATTGCAGGTTCAGTTCCAGACCATGCAAATATCACAATAAAATGAGTGACAGGAATTTTTTGGTTTTCCAATGCATATAAAAGTTATGTTTATACTATACTATAGTCCATTAATAAGTGCAATGGCATTATGTATAAAAACAATGCAAAAAGAGTGGATATATGTAGATTTATAGTTGATTCCTTTTGCTATACACTTGAAATGAATACAATATTATAAATCAATAAATTTACTATACTCCAATAAAAATAAATAAAAGCAATATACATATCTTAATTTAAAATACTTTATTGCTAATAAAAGTTAACCATCATCTCAGCCTTCAGCAAATCATATTCTTTTTGCTAGTTGAGGATCTTGCCTCATGCTGATGACTGCTAACTGAACAGGCTGGTGGTTGCTGAAGGTCATAGTGGCTGTGGCATTTTCGTGAAATAAGACAATAACAAAATTTTTTACATAGATTGACTCTTTCTTTTACAAGTGATCTCTGTAGCATGTAATGCTCTTTAATAGCATTTTACCCACAGTAGAACTTCTTTCAAATCCTACCACTGCTTTATTGAATTTACGGTATCAATTTCATGTAATAGTCTAAATTCATTTTTGATATTTCAAGAGCCTTTACAAAATTTTATCCAGGAGTAGATATCATCTCAAGAAATCACTTTCTTTGCTCATCCATAGGAAGCAACTCTTCATTCATTAAAGTTTTATCATGCAATGGGAGCAATTCATTTACATCCTCATGATCCACTTCTAATTCTAGTTCTCTTGCTGTTTCTACCACATCTGCATTTACTTCCTCCACTGAAGTCTTGAACCCCTCAAAGTCCTCCCGGAGGATTAGAATCAACTTCTTCCAAACCCCTGTTATCACTGATATTTTTATTATTTCCCATGAATCGTGAATGCTCTTCATGGCATCTAGAATGACAAATCTTTCCAGAAGGTTTTTAATTGACTTTGCCCAAATTCATCATCGGAATCACTATTTATGATAGCTAACGGCCTATGAAATATATTTCCTAAATAATCTGATTTGAAAGTCAAAATCACTCCTTGATCCATGGGCTGCAGAAGGGACGTTGTGTTAACAGGAATAAAAATAACATTAATCTCACTGTACATCTCTATCAGCGCTACTCGGTGACCAGGTGCCTTGTCATTGACAGTACTATTTTGAAAAGAATCTTTTTTGGAGCAGTAAGTCTCAACAGTGAGCTTAAAATATTCA
Source organism: Nanger dama (assembly GCA_917880005.1). Taxonomy (NCBI): domain Eukaryota; kingdom Metazoa; phylum Chordata; class Mammalia; order Artiodactyla; family Bovidae; genus Nanger; species Nanger dama. The sequence continues at coordinate 40,280,625 of CAKJTW010000004.1, forward strand.
GTAAACCATATCATAAACAGATGGTCTATCATTCAGGCTGTGCTGTTGTTCCTTTTATAGATCACAGGCAGAGTAGATTCTGCATAATTCTGAATGACTAGGATTTCTGAAATGGTAAATGAGAACTGGCTTCATTTAAGATCACTAGCTGAATTAGCTCCTAAAAAGAGAGTCTGTCCTTTGAAGCTTTTAAGCCAGGCACTGACTTCTCCTCTTTAGCTGTGAAAGTGCTAGGTGGCAACTTCTTCCAATATAAGGCTGTTTCATTTAAATTGGAAATCTGTTATTTAGTGTAGACACCTTCATTAATTATCTGAGCTAGATCTCCTGGATGACTTGCTGCAGTTTCTACATCAATACTTCCTGCTTCACTTTGAAGTTTTATATTATAGAGGTGGCTTCTTTCCTTAAACCTCAAGAACAACCTCTGCTAAATTCAAGCTTTATTTCTGCAGTTTGCTCACCTCTCTCAATCTTCATAGAATTGAAAAGTTAGGTTCTCTTTTACTCTCGTTTAGGTTTTGGCTTAAGAGAATGTAGTGGCTGGTGTGACTGTCTATCCAGACTGTTCAAACTTTGTACATACGGGCAATAAGGCTGTTTCACTGTCTTCATTAGTGTGTTTACTGGAATGCGTGTGTGCATGCATGCTCAGTTGCTCAGTCATGTCCAACTCTTTGCGACCTTGTGGACTATAGCCTGCCAGGCTCCTCTGTGCATGGAATTTTCCAGGCAAGAATAATACTGGGGCCATTTCCTCCTTCAGGGGATCATCCCCACCCAGGGGTCGAATCCATGTCTCCTGCACTGAGCCACCTGGGAAGCCTGTTCACTGGAGTAGCACTTTTAATTTCTGTCAAAAACTTTCCCTTCACAACCACACTTTGGCTAACTGTTTGGAGCAAGAGGCTTAGCTTTCAATCTATCTTGGCTTTCAACATGCCTTCCTCACTAAGCTACTTACACTAGCTGTTCAAATCATTAACCCTGCGTGCAACAAAATCCGAACCTGAACTAGTCCCTTTTTTCTTCACTTTTGTTTGAAACCATGTGAATACTTACAGATTGACTAAGCGTTACTTCCTGGATCAGAGCTCAGGAAACAAGATGTTTCTTCTTTCTTGCTCTCCCTCCAAAGACCATTCCCAAGCAACGGGTGCAGAGCTCTGCTTCTGGGCACAGGTGCAAGGAGAGTCCGGTCTTAACCTACGTTCACTTAGCATACTATGGTATTGTGTACATTTGTCACTCCTACAATTTTATGTATGGTGATAGTTGCTCAGTCATGTCCATCTCTTTGTGACCACATGGACTGTAGTCCCTCCATGGATTTTCCAGGCAAGAATACTGGAGAGGGTAGTCGTTCCCTTTTCCAAGTGATCTTCCCAACCCAGGTACTGAACCCAGATCTCCTGCATTGCAGGCAGATTCTTCACCATCTGAGCCACCATGGAAGCTCCAGAATTTTCTGTAGAGCATTGAAATTAAATCACATTTTGGCACAATATATTTACATTTCAATTGTATGAGAAGTGGGGGGAGGGTTCCCTATTTCTTCCCCTAGGCTGAAATAAAGCCTTTCCTTTTCCGAGTTAATGAAAAAGCCACACCCAAAATGTCCTCATTTTGGTCCTTCAGTTGGAAGTGAAAGTGTTAGTTGCTCAGTCGTGTCTGACTCTTTGTGACCCCATGGACCCCCAGGCTCCTCCATCCATGGAATTCTCCAGGCAAGAATACTGGAGAGGATTTCCATTCCCTTCTGTAGGGAATCTTCCCAACCTAGGGATTGAACCCAGGTCTCCAGCATTGTAGGCAGATTCTTTACAGTCTGAGCCACTAGGGAAGCCCCTTGGGCTTTCAGCTGTATCCTAAATTTCAGCTGTAGCTGCATGTCAGCTGAGTCACTGGTCCCCACTGACATCCCCATACTTCTCTAGGTAATCTCTGGGTCTCTGCATTCTGGTTGTTTCTCATATTTTACTGTTTTCACCTATCTACACTCTTCCCATAGAAACAGCTCTGAGCAAAATGATGATTTTTTTACAGGATTTTTCATTTTTATTAAAAAAAATTTTTATCATGATGATTTCGATTCTTTAGATTCTGGCTGAGTATACTGCACTAGGCTAAGTAATTCTGCAAACACATGACTTTCATACTAGATAATGAGAACTGAAACATCATATTGTGCTTAAGTGGTATCTGATCCATAAATATCAACTTACAAAGATTTAAGACCCAAAGTAAAGACAAATATTTCAATGAGTCAACTTGGAACTGTGACTAATTCTTTGAACATGGAAGAGGATAAAGGCACAGGTCATCTTCCATTCCAGTGCTCTTTCCACTTCATCAGATTATCCTCTTCCAGACTGATAAATGCTTTCTAAAGCAGAGTCCCAGCTTCTAGATATTTATTCCTCATTCTACCCACACCATTCCAGCTATAGTTCCTCTTTGTGTTCATGCAATTAATTTCCTCTAAGTCAAAAGCTTTGTTTAATCTTGCTCCCCATCGAACAAAGGTGTATCTAGAGCCCACGAGAAACAGGTTTCTTAGGAATTTGATTTTCTTTTACAATAACCTAATGGGTAATCTAGACCATTTAGGTATGACCTAAATCAAATCCCTTATGATTATACAGTGGAAGTGAGAAATAGATTTAAGGGACTAGATCTGATGGACAGAGTACATGATGAATTACAGACGGAGGTTCATGACATTGTACAGGAGACAGGGATCAAGACCATCCCCAGGGAAAAGAAATGCAAAAAAGAAAAATGGCTGTCTGGGGAGGCCTTACAAATAGCTGTGAAAAGAAGAGAAGTGAAAAGCAGAGGAGAAAAGGAAAGATATAAGCATCTGAATGCAGAGTTCCAAAGAATAGCAAGAAGAGATAAGAAAGCCTTCCTCAGTGATCCATGCAAAGAAATAGAGGAAAAGAACAGAATGGGAAAGACTAGAGATCTCTTCAATAAAATTAGAGATACCAAGGGAACATTTCATGCAAAGATGGGCTCGATAAAGGACAGAAATGTTATGGACCTAACAGAAGCAAAAGATATTAAGAAGAGGTGGCAAGAATACACAGAAGAACTGTACAAAAAGATCTTCAAGACCAAGATAATCATGATGGTGTGATCACTCACCTAGAGACAGACAGCCTGGAATGTGAAGTGAAGTGGGCGTTAGAAAGCATCACTACAAACAAAACTAGTGGAGGTGATGGAATTCCAGTTGAGCTATTTCAAATCCTGAAAGATGATGCTGTGAAAGTGCTGCACTCAATATGCCAGCAAATTTGGAAAACTCAGCAGTGGCCATAGGACTGGAAAAGGTCAGTTTTCATTCCAATCCCAAAGAAAGGCAATGCCAAAGAATGCTCAAACTACCGCACAGTTGCACTCATCTCACATGCTAGTAAAGTAATGCTCAAAATTCTCCAAGCCAGGCTTCAGCAATACGTGAACCGTGAACTTCCAGATGTTCAAGCTGGTTTTAGAAAAGGCAGAGGAACCAGAGATCAAATTGCCAACATCCACTGGATCATGGAAAAAGCAAGAGAGTTCCAGAAAAACATCTATTTCTGCTTTATTGACTCTGCCAAAGCCTTTGACTGTGTGGATCACAATAAACTGTGGAAAATTCTGAAAGAGATGGGAACACCAGACTACCTGACCTGCCTCTTGAGAAATCTGTATGCAGGTCAGGAAGCAACAGTTAGAACTGGACATGGAACAACAGACTGGTTCCAAATAGGAAAAGGAGTACATCAAGGCTGTATATTGTCACCCTGCTTATTTAACTTATATGCAGAGTACATCATGAGAAACATTGGGCTGGAAGAAGCACAAGCTGGAATCAAGATGGCTGGGGAAATATCAATAACCTCAGATATGCAGATGACACCACCTTTATGGCAGATAGTGAAGAAGAACTAAAAAGCCTCTTGATGAAAGTGAAAGTGGAGAGTGAAAAAGTTGGCCTAAAGCTCAACATTCAGAAAACGAAGATCATGGCATCTGGTCCCATCACTTCATGGAGAATAGATGGGGAAACAGTGGAAACAGTGTCAGACTTTATTTTGGGGGGCTCCAAAATCATTGTAGATGGTGACTGCAGCCATGAAATTAAAAGATGCTTACCCTTTGGAAGAAAAGTTATGACCAACCTAGATAGCATATTCAAAAGCAGAGACATTACTTTGCCGACTAAGGTCCGTCTAGTCTAGGCTATGGTTTCTCCAGTGGTCATGTATGGATGTGAGAGTTGGACTATACAGAAAGCTGAGCGCCAAAGAATTGATGCTTTTGAACTGTTGTGTTGAAGAAGACTCTTGAGAGTCCCTTGGACTGCAAGGAGATCCAACCAGTCCATTCTGAAGGAGATCAGCCCTGGGATTTCTTTGGAAGGAATGATGCTAAAGCTGAAAATCCAGTACTTTGGCCACCTCATGCGAAGAGTTGATTCACTGGAAAAGACTCTGATGCTGGGAGGGGTTGGGGACAGGAGGAGAAGGGGATGACAGAGGATGAGATGGCTGGATGGCATTACTGACTCGATGGACGTGAGTCTGAGTGAACTCCAGGTGTTGGTGATGGACCAGAAGGCCTGGCATGCTGTGATTCATGGGGCTGCAAAGAGTTGGACATGACTGAGCGACTGAACTGAACTGAACTGAAGGGGTAATCTGGTTTTGTGTTTTAAATGCATTACCTTTTTTATTTCCTTCAACTTTTAGACTTTTTCCTTTTATTTTAACTTTTTTTATACTGGAGTATAGCCAATTAACAACATTGTGACAGTTTTAGATGGACAGCAAAGGGACTCAGCCACACATACACACGTATCCATTCTCCCCAAACTCCTCTCCCATCCAGGTTGCCACATAACATGGAGCAGAGATCCTTGTGCATTTTTTCCTTGTTGGTTACCCATTTTAAATATAGCAGTGTGCACCTGTCCATCCCAAACTCCCTAACTATCTCTTCTCTCCACCTTTCACTCCCTGGTAACCATAAGTTTACTAAGTCTGTGAGTTTATTTTGTTTTATAAATAACCTCATTTGTGTCATAGAAACTTTCCTTTTATTTCTTTCTGAGATTAAGCATCTTAAAGCTAGTCTCATTTTTGAATTATAAGTAGCTAAGATGAAACACCGAATCTTCAGTCTACTTCTATGCACAATGGCAACAAAATTAGACCAAACGTTAAAGACCTTTATATGTTGTTTTTGGTTTTTTACCATACAGAAAGTTTGACATTTTGGGAACCCTCTTGGTAAAACATTATAACTTCTCATACTTTTTAATGAAGAAGCTCTTTTAAAGGAGTAATTTGAAATTTTCAATATTCAGTAAAGGCCATTTCTTTCTGATTAACAATTAGCATTTAGTATTATGGCACATACTTCTTAGAGCTTAATTTCTATTTGCCATATTAAGACTCTGCCTTTTTTGTTGGGCCACTTACATTTTCTTGTTTTTCCCCAACTCATAGAAATACACGATTGGAATATGTATGAAATGGCTGAAGCTCTACTGTTATTAAATAAACAATGTCCCAGATTGCTTTCCCCGCGCCGCTCCCCCAAACTGTCTCATTTAGCATCAGCCAGTGATAGAAACTCCGGAGAGAATGGAACCGAACCCCACAATGAGCCCCATGGACTCTGACAGCGAATGAGTAAAAAGAGAACACAAACATCCCCTCCTCACCCAGGGGCCCCTTTTGTGTTGTTCTGCCAACGCAGCAGCCCTCCCGCTATATAGACCGCGCGCCAGCCCCACCGCACTGAACTCCATCCCCGCGTCCAGCAGCCATGGGGAAGGTGAGCCCCGCGCCGGCGGGAGGGGCCCGCAGCCCGGCTGGAGGCCAGGCCTCTGAGCCTCTCCTTCCCTTCCTTGCAGATCACCTTCTACGAGGACCGGGGCTTCCAGGGCCGCCACTATGAGTGCAGCAGCGACCACTCCAACCTGCTGCCTTACCTGGGCCGCTGCAATTCGGTGCGCGTGGACAGCGGCTGCTGGATGATCTACGAGCAGCCCAACTTCCAGGGCCCCCAGTACTTCCTGCGGCGCGGCGACTACCCCGACTACCAGCAGTGGATGGGCCTCAGCGACTCCGTCCGCTCCTGCCGCCTCATCCCCCACGTGAGTCCACTTCCCTAGCAGATCCCGGCCTTGTAACTCAGAAGGGATAGTTTCAGGCAAAGGTTCAACATTTGGAGTAGTGATCATTCAGAATAACTGAGAGTTTGAGAGGGAAAGTAAGCTATTGTATATTGTTGTATAATAGTTCAATATAATTTGCCTGGAACAAAAGCAAATTGTTGCCCAGCTACCATTCAATCCACAAATTTGTATTGAGTAAGAATGCATTTGCAGCCCTGAGGATGTATGATAGAGGTCCTAACCTGGAATTATTTACAATGGAGTTGTAGAAAAACCACTAATATCACTAATATTTCAAAGAAAAATAATTAGGTGCTACTTTCTGAGCAGATAGGAGTGGAAAAGGATACTTTTACAAAGGTTAGTTTTTATAACACCCTTTCACCTTTTTGCTCCCCACCTGTATGTTTTAGTTTTTCCTACCTGTACAAATAAAAGTGCTTTTTGTCAAGGGAGAGTGACGCAGAGATTTTACATATGGGCTACACAGAGTTCACATGTGTGTTAAAACACTAAGATTTTTGAAAAGTTAGTCCTTGGGCTGACTGATTTTTCTTTCTCATTTTTCCTCATTCATAAATTATTAAATGAAAATCAAGCATTTAACTGAGAGACTCAGAAGCATCTAAGTCCTTGGTGATTTTTCCAAGATTTATTTTAAACTCAGTGTAGCGTCATTCATTTCATAAACTGATTTTCCTGTTCAAGCGCACATGCCTGAAAAACTAAAAAAATCTTCAAAATGGCAAAAATAGTAATAAGCTGTTAAAGGTTTGGTTTCTCTATGGTACAGTGTCCTGAGCATAGTTAACAATTTGTCCTGGGAAGTATGTGGATATATTGAAGTACAAGAGTTCCTTCTTAATTTTTAGTCACACTTTATGATCTTGAAAAGGTACTGAATTTTCACCTCTGAAAGTGAGGAGTATATAAAGATTCAGAAGTAATTCATTTTTACCTTATATTTGAAAATGGCTTGAGCCTTCCAACTGTGTTGGAATCATTTCATGGTTTGCTTTCCTCCTCTTTCTACCTCTGGATGGGCCAGGCTGGCTCTCACAGGCTCAGACTTTATGAGAGGGAAGATTACAGAGGCCAGATGATAGAGATCACTGAGGACTGCTCCTCTCTTCAAGACCGCTTCCACTTCAATGAGATTCACTCTGTCAATGTGCTGGAGGGCTCCTGGGTCCTCTATGAGTTGCCCAACTACCGGGGGCGGCAGTATCTGCTGAGGCCAGGGGAATACAGGCACTACCATGACTGGGGGCCATGAATGCCAAAGTGGGCTCCTTGAGAAGAGTCATAGATATCTATTGAAATAAATGCATCATTTCTCAATCTGGAAACTAATAAAATATTTTCTGTTTTCCTGGCACTGGTTTGCTTGTGCTTTCCCTTTTGTCTTATTTTATTTATACACTCACACACACAAGATACAAGTAGAAATCAAGGTGTATGATCTTCAGATAACAAAATTCTCTCACTTTCATATGAAGCAGAACTTTACAGCTTATGAAACGCTTTCATAATACCATATCTTATTTGATTCTCTGGCCTATAACCATGTTGCTGCTTCAGACTAGTTCGCTAGAAATCTCGCCAGTTTTGAGGTGTGAAGATCTGAAAATTGAGGTTCAGAGATGGTGTGACCCACTTTTCAAATCAAGGGTTCTGAAGCTAGTTACCACAATGGACTTCAGAATATTTTTAAATTCCCTACTGCTGATGCTGCTAAGTTGCTTGAGTCATGTCCGACTCTGTGCGACCCCAGAGATGGCAGCCCACCAGGCTCCCCTGTCCCTGGAATTCTCCAGGCAAGAACACTGGAGTGGGTTGCCATTTCCTTTTCCAAAGCATGAAAGTGAAAAGTGAAAGTGAAGTTGCTCAGTCATATCCAACTCTTAGCGACCCCATGGACCGCAGCCCACCAGGCTCCTCCGTCCATGGGATTTTCCAGGCAAGAGTACTGGAGTGGGGTGCCATTGCCTTCTCCATAAATTCCCAAAGTTGTATGCAAAAGTTAAGTTCACACATCTCTGGCAGACTCTCTGTTTTTCTCCTTTCATATGTTTGCTTTTTTTTTTTTTTTTAAGTGTTTGATATTGATTCTGAGCTGATCTCATGACATTTTTGGACATTGAAGCAAAAGTGGACAAATGCTCATGAGAAAAGAGAGGAGATGGTTCTGGAAAAACTTTTGTCTTCCTGATGAAAGGGAATAGCTGCCCAAGGTTCCCTCTTATTTCAGGCATTTTACATTCAAGAGGTGACAAGCAAGAGGGTGAAGTCACAGTTTCAGAAATGCTGGCCTGCATGTGGTCAAGCCCCTGAACCAATGCTAGCTATTTATTAGTCAGGGCTCTCCAGAGTAACAGAACCAACAGGATCTCTATAGATATGAAAGCAAGTGGAAGTGTTAGTCTCTCAGTCATGTCTGCCTCTTTGCAAGTCCATGGAAGATAGCCCACCAGGCTCCACTGTCCAAGGGATTCTCCAGGCAAAAATACTGGAGTGGGTAGCCATTCTCTTCTCCAAGGGATCTTCCCAACCCAGGAATCAAACCTGAGTCTCCTGCATTGCAGGCAGATTCTTTACCATCTGAGCCACCAGGGAAGCTCAGATGAGGAGATTTATTCTAGGAACTGGCTCATGTGATTATGGAGGCTGAGAAGTCCCACAGTCTGCAAGCTGCAGAATCAGGAAAGCTGGTGGAATAATTCAGTCTTGAGTGCAAAGGCCTGAAAACGAGGCGTGCTGATGTGTCTGAGAACAGAAGACTGATGTTTCAGCTCCTGCAGGGAGAGCACCTTTTGATCTATGCAGGCCCTCAACAGACTGGATAAGGCATAGGCAGAGGTGAGCTTCTCTACTCAGACTACCAATTCAAATCCTAATCTCTCCCAGAAATATCCTCACAGACACACCCAAAAATAATGTTTTGCCAGCTTCCGGGCATCCCTTATCCCAGTGAAGTTGACATAAAATTAGCCGTCACACAAGGCCAGCAATCCTTTACTTTGAAACTTCTTATAATGGAAGTAAAATAAACTCACATTTTTTTTATGCCACTGTCATGGGTGTTCTGTTATTTGTAGTTCAATACACATTCCTGGTTGACACAGAGCATATGTACCTTTTCCCAAGGTAACTGCTTAGAACTTTATTCAAAAACTCAAGGAAATTCCTAATGGAAAACCTCTACCCTTCCCCCCACCCCAAAAAGAAGAAAGAGAGAAAGTGAGGGAGGGAGAGGGAGTTTAGAAAGCAAGTCATTATAGAGCAATGAACTCATATGATATTTAATATATTTCAGACTTGGAGATTATTTAACCTAGATCACTCATTTTATATAAGGTAAGGTCCAGTTTTAATTTCCAACAATTAATAATAGAAGTACATCAGAATTCAGAACTCACAGTTCAGAAAGTCAGAGATTTTCCATTATGGAATCAGGAAGATTCTTGTCAAAATAATGACAGCACTAGTGTACAGATTCTTACCATGAGGTCATTGCAAGCAACTAGCCAGGAACTGAATTAGATATATAGGATAAGCCACAGCTGCGTCCCCTGAATGCGTGCAGGTGTGTGCTCAGCCACGTCCGACTTGTGACCACAGGGACTGTAGCCTGGCAGGCTCTGTCCATGGGATTTTCCAGGCAAGAATACTGCAGTGGGTAGCCATTTCCTCCTCCAGGGGATCTTCCTAACCCAGGGATTGAACAGTATCTCCTGTGCCTCCTGCATTGGAGGCAGATTCTTTACCACTTGAGCCATTGGAGAAGCCCAGGATTCTGTCTGCTGCTGCTGCTGCTGCTAAGTCGCTTCAGTCATGTCCGACTCTGTGCAACTCCATAGACGGCAGCCCACCAGGCTCCCCTGTCCCTGAGATTCCCCAGGCAAGAAAACTGGAGTGGGTTGCCATTTCCTTCTCCAATGCATGAAAGTGAAGTTGCTCAGTCGTGTCCGACTCTTAGCAACCCCATGGACTGCAGCCCACCAGGCTCCTCCATCCATGGGATTTTCCAGGCAAGAGTATTGGAGTGGGGTGCCATTGCCTTCTCCAGTATTCTGTCTACACATATGCCTATATGATATCCACACAGTTATATACATTTATAGCTGTATATGTATACTCTCCATATGTATGTATATATATGTATTAATATATTGCCTGTATAAGGTTATAGGGAAGTATAACATTGCTATCATTTACATTCTCCTGCTGCTTATTGGCTTACTTGCATTTCATTGCTAGAATCGTAGAACAGAGAAGCAGTGATTATTTTTGTACTCAAAGACTGATCTGACCAAGTCATTTCCCTGATTAAAAACTTCTGATATTGTTCCACTGCCCACAGAAAAATATTCTACCTTTTCAAGAATCTGGCTACAGCTTATCCACTTCCTCTCCAATTACCAGGCCCCAGTCATCCTTTACTCCATCTTTTCCAAGCACATCAAGCATTTTCACATCTCTCTGAATTTGCTCACACCTTTTCCTCACCCAGATTACTCTTCCCCACCTTCTTCCTGGTGAACTACTCATCCTCCAAAGCTTGATTACTTCTTGTTGTTTAGTCACTCAGTTGTGTCCAACTCTTTGTGACCCCATGGACTATATGTAAATACGATATCCACACAGTTATATACATTTATAGCTGGCTTACATGCCAGGCTTCCCTATCTTTCACCATCTCCCGGAGTTTCCTCAAATTAGAATGAACCCTAATCCCTTGGCCAAAAATAGATCTGAATCAGTTATATACATTAGACTGAAATTAGCCAAAACACCATACCAAATGGGTAATATGGAAATCTACTCCAACGATAGGAAGTCCTAGGGTAGCCCAGGATCTAGGGATGGTTGATTCAGCAGCTCAACACTATTGTCAGAGTGCAAAGTTTTGTCCATTTCCCACAATATTTAGCATCTGTATTATTTGAAGCATCTGAAGCTGGTGTCCCTTGTACCATAGCTGCTAGCTGCAAATGGGGAAATATACAAGGAAAGTTGAGTAAAGGAAAGAACCTAACAAGTTTTGCCTACAGCACAATTGTGTCCAGAGACCAATTCCCAGCATTAAAAAGACCTTGAAATATTACCAGATTTTAAATGTAAGCATTGGTGGTGTGAGATAGAATGAAATGATGAAATGAATAAATGGGGAAAGAGGAAGAAAACCCAAGGAGGGAAAGGTACTAATAAAAAAAAACTTAAGACATTAATTTTATTAATTATTCTCTTATTATAAAGTAAGAGGACTGTAAGTTAAAAATAAACTGTTTTAATGCTTTTAATTCCATTTAAGTCACTAAGATTTATCCCATTTTAATGTTTTCTCATAACTACAGTAAAAAAAAAATTTTTTTTTGCCATATCATGCAGCTTGTGGGGTCTTAGTTCCCCAGCCAAGGAAAGAGCCCTTGGCAGTGAGAGCGTGGAGTTCTAACCCGCAGTAGAATTATCGAAATCAAGAAATTAATTTTGAAAAATTAATAACGATTCCCTTTTTTCTTGTTGCTAATGGAAGACTTTTAAAGTCATAGTAAAATATACATAAAATTTACCACTATAGGCATTTTTAAGTGTACAATTCAGTGGCATAAAGCAACATTCACATCATTATGCAACCATCAACACTATTCATCTTCAGAACTTTATCATCATCCCAAGCTGCTGTACTCATTACACAATAACTCTACATTCCCACCTTCCCCCAGCTCCTGGTAACCACCATTCTACTTTCTTTCTTTATAAATCTATTCCAGGTATCTCAAATGCATTGAATCATATAATGTTTGTCCTGTGTCTCACTTACTTCAATTAGGATAGTGTTTTCAAGGCTTGTCCAAGTTGTGAAATTTATCAAAATTTTATTCATTTTTAATGCTGAATAATATTCCATTCTATACATATACCACATTTTGTGTATCCATACATCCATTCCTAAAAGGGCACTTTTCTTCCTTTTTGCTGTAATAAAGAATGCTGTGATGATCATTTGGATACAAATAGCTGTTTAAGTCACTGCTTTCATTCTTTTGAATATGCCTAAAAATGGAAATGTTGAATTGTGTGGTAATTAAATGTTTAATTTTTGAGAAACGACCATACAATCTTCCACAGTGGCTGTACCATTTTATAGTCCCATCAACAATGCACAGGTTTTCCAGTTTCTCTGACATCCTCACTAACACTTATTTTCTGTTCTGTTTTTTGTAATAGTCATTGTAATGTGTATGAAGTATCTCAATGTAGGTTTAATTGCATATCCCTAATGATTAGCAACGTTGAGCATCTTTCCGTGTGCTTACTGGCCATTGTATTATCTTATTTGGAAGAAGCTTTTAAACAAGATTTTTTTTTTTAAACTGCTCCAGTCAATAAAAAGAAACTTTATTGAGGCCCCAGGGCCTTGGGGCTTGGGCACAAGGCCACCCTGTGGTCAAAGGAAAAGCCGGTGGAGGGGCTTTATTTAACCTTCTTCTTGGGGCACAAGTTGTTGGTTTGGCCTCACTTCTTCTTGGAGCAGTTGACAGCATGGAGGTGCAAGCGAGCATAACACTTGTGGCAGATCATCTTGTTGCAGTTGTATTTCTGAGCGAGCTGGAGGAGGGAAGGCTCAGTGATGCTGCCTCTCAGAGAAAGCACCATGTGCAGGGTGAACTCTTTCTGGATATTGTATTCTGACAGAGTGCAGCCATTCTCCAGCTGTGTGCCCACGAAAATCAGATGCTGTTGGTCAGGCGGGATGCCCTCCTTATCTTGAATTTTGGCTTTGACATTCTCAGTGGTGTCACTGGGCTCAACCTCAAGGGTAATGGTCTTGCCCATCAGGGTCTTCACTAAGATCTGCATCTCTGAGTCTGCTGCTTGACCACCTCATTGAAGAGAAACGGCAAGCCTTTTTTAATTTGGGGTTTTTTAGGGGGCATTGCTATTGATTTTGCTGAGTTGTATCAGTTCTCTGTACATTTTGAATATCAATCCTTTATCATACATGATTCACAAACAGTTTCTCACATTCCCTGGGTAGTAGCCTCTTCACTCTGTTGATAGTCTCATCTGATGCACAAAAGTTTTTATTTTGATGGACTCCAATATATCTATTGTCTATGCGTTAGTGTTATAGCCAAGAAATCATTGCCAAGTCTAATCTCATGAAGATTTTCCTCTATGTTTTCATCTAAGAGTTTTGTAGTTTTGTGAAGCAAACTCACTTAGGACAGCGTGGATAGTGGAGTGCAGTTTATTACACTGGCAAGTCCGAGGCAGTTTCCTTTTAAGCCAGGGACCCCAACTGATTTTTGTGAAACCCTTTTATACCCAAAGTGTATGTGCTCAAGCCCACATCCCCAAATTCTCTAGAGTCCACCTGGGACAATGTTAGTAAGAGATACAATCAGGTTACAGCCATAGATTAACATTCTAAAGCTATCTTGACATACAGTTTAGTCTACATCAATAAACGTTATTAAGATTACATAGTGGACATTCCTTTCCTTCTGGCTCTGGGAGATCTAGGTACAGGGTCTGCCTGTTTTGGTTTTTATCCATCTGGGAAGCCTGCTTGGCTGTTAGTATTTTATCTCTATGGCCTCCCTGATATGCAGTCTAAAGTCCGCCAAAGTGTAAGATGGAGCTCCTTTTCTTTTAAAAATGGAGTCAGTCCAGTCAGGGCAACCTGCTTCTCTCCTTCTTCAGTTTAGTTCTTGTATTTAGGTCTCTAATTCACTTTGAGTTAGTTTTTGTATAATACATATTATAAGGTAAGGGTCCAACTACATTCTTTTGCATGTGGATATCTAGTTTTCCCAGTACCATTGTTGAAAAGACTCTTTTCTTCATTGAATGGTCTTGGGAACCCTATCAAAATTCACTTGACCATATATGTAAGGGTTTGTGTCTGTGTTCTTTACTCTTCCATTTGTCTATATGTCTGTCTTTATGCCAGTACCACACAGTTTTGATTAGTGTAATTTTGTAGTAATTTTGAAATCAAAAAATGTGAGAATGTCCCAGCTTTGTCCTTCTTTTTCAAGATTGTTTCTGGGGAGTTCCCTGGTGTCTGGTGGTTAGAATTTGGCACTTTCGCTTGCAGTGCTCCAGGTTCAATCCTTGGTCCAGGAACTGTGTGTGCTTAGTCGTGTCTGATTCTTTGTGACCCCATGGACTGTAGCCCACAAGGCTCTTCTGTCCATGGGGGTTCTCCAGCTAAGAATATTGGAGTGTGTTGCCATGCCCTCCTTCAGGGGGTCTTCCCAACCCAGGGATTGAACCCAAGCCTGCATTGCAGGCAGATTTTCTACTGTCTGAGCAACCAAGGAACTGGGATCGTGCAAACTATGTGGTAAGGCCAAACTTAAATAAATAAACAAAAAATTAAAAATTGCCTCACACACACAAAATTTTGGGTATTTGGGATCCCTTGAGATTCTATCTAAATTTTAGGAAGGGTTTTTCTACTGCCACAAAAAGTATCATTAGAATTTTACAGGGATTACATTGCGTCTGTAGACCACTTTGGGAAATATTCATATCTGAACACTGTTAAGTCTTCCAATCCATGAACATATGATGTTTTTCCATTTATTTATATCTTCTTTTCTTCAGCAATGTTTTGTAGTCTTCAGTATATAATATACTCATGTTAAAATTTTAACATATGTTGAGTTTTTTCAATATCCTTAAATAAATTATTTGTGAATACGATTTTTGGTAGCTGTGTAGCATCTCATCAGAGAGATGCTCTGTAATTTACCTAGTTAATGCACTATTTTGGACATTTTATTCAAATCTAATTTTTCACATTATAAAGAGTGTTCTGATAAAATGCCACTGTGCATAACATTTTCATGTACCTTTAGTTATTTCCTTTGGACAAGTTCTTACAAGTGAAAGTATTAGATCAAAGAAGTGAAAATTAAGAGGGCTTTTTTTTTATGGGGGAGGAATGAGGTCTTTTTTCTTTTGGTAAAAAAAAAAACACATAACATGAAATTTACTATTTCAACCATTTTTCAAACACATAGTACAGTGAAAGTAAAACTCACTCAGTTCAGTTCAGTCGCTCAGTTGTGTCCGACCCTTGCGACCCCATGAATCACAGCACGCCAAGCCTCCCTGTCTATCACCAACAACTGGAGTTCATTTCAGACTCACATCCATCAAGTCAGTGATGCCATCCAGCCATCTCATCCTCTGTTGTCCCCTTCTTTTCCCGCCCCCAATCCCTCCCGTCATCAGAGTCTTTTCCAATAGGTCAGATCTTCACATGAGGTGGCCAAAGTACTGGAGTTTCAGCTTTAGCATCATTCCTTCCAAAGAAATCCCAGGGCTGATCTCCTTCAGAATGGACTGTTGGATCTCCTTGCAGTCCAAGGGACTCTCAAGAGTCTTCTCCAACACCACAGTTCAAAAGCATCAATTCTTTGATGCTCAGCCTTCTTCACAGTCCAACTCTCACATCCATACATGACCACTGGAGAAACAATAGCCTAGACTAGACGGACCTTAGTCAGCAAAGTAATGTATCTGCTTTTGAATGTACTATCTAGATTGGTCATAACTTTTCTTCCAAGGAGTCAGTGTCTTTTAATTTCATGGCTGCAGTCACCATCTGCAGTGATTTTGGAGCAAAAAAAAAAAATAAAGTCTGACACTGTTTCCACTGTTTCCCCATCTATTTTCCATGAAGTGATGGGACCAGATGCCATGATCTTCGTTTTCTGAATGTTGAGCTTTAGGCCAACTTTTTCACTCTCCACTTTCACTTTCATCAAGAGGCTTTTTAGTTCCTCTTCACTTTCTGCCATAAGGGTGGTGTCATCTGCATATGTGAGGTTATTGTTATTTTTCCCCGCATGTCATCTGCATATCTGATTCCAACTTGTGTTTCTTCCAGTCCAGTGTTTCTCATGAAGTACTCTGCATATAAGTTAAATAAGTAGGGTGACAATATACAGCCTTGACATACTCCTTTTCCTCTTTGGAACCAGTCTGTTGTTCTATGTCCAGTTCTAACTGCTGCTTCCTGACCTGCATACAGATTTCTCAGGTCAGGTAGTCTGGTGTTCCCATCTCTCTCAGAATTTTCTACATTTTATTGTGATCCACACAGTCAAAGGCTTTGGCATTGTCAATAAAGCAGAAATAGATGTTTTTCTGGAACTCTCTTGCTTTTTCCATGATCAAATTGCGGATGTTGGAAATTTGATCTCTGGTTCCTCTGCCTTTTCTAAAACCAGCTTGAACATCTGGAAGTTCACACTTCACGTATCGCTTAAGCCTGGCTTGGAGAACTTTAAGCATTACTTTACTAGCATGTGAGATGAGTGCAACTGTGAGGTAGTCTGAGCACTCTTTGGCATTGCCTTTCTTTGAGATTAGAATGAAAACTGACCTTTTCATTCCACTGCTGAGTGTTCCAAATTTGCTGTGGCCTCCTGAGTGTTCCAAATTTGCTGGCTTACTGAGTGCAGCACTTTCACAGCATCATCTTTCAGGATTTGAAATAGCTCAACTGGAATTCTATCACCTCCACTAGTTTTGTTCGTAGCAATGTTTTCCAAGGCTCACTTGACTTCACATTCCAGGATGTCTGTCTCTAGACTAGTGATCACACCATCATGATTATCTGGGTCATGAAGATCTTTTTGTACAGTTCTTCTGTGTATTCTTGCCACCTCTTCTTAATATCTTCTGCTTCTGTTAGGTCCCTACAATTTCTGTCCTTTATCGAGCCCATCTTTGCATGAAGTGTTCCCTTGGTATCTCTCATTTTCTTGAAGAGATCTCTAGTCTTTCCCAGTTTGTTCTTTTCCTCTGTTTCTTTGCACTGATCGCTGAAGAAGGCTTTCTTATCTCTTCTTGCTATTCTTTGGAACTCTGCATTCAGATGCTTATATCTTTCCTTTTCTCCTTTGCTTTTCACTTCTCTTCTCTTCACAGCTATTTATAAGACTTCCTCAGACAGCCATTTTGCTTTTTGCATTTCTTTTCCATGGGGATGGTCTTGATCCCTGTCTCCCATACAATGTCACAATCCTCATTCCATAGTTCATCAGGCACTCTGTCTATCAGATCTAGGCCCTTAAATCGATTTTTCACATCCACTCTATAATCATAAGGCATTTGATTTATGTCATACCTGAATAGTCTAGCAGTTTTCCATACTTTCTTCAATTTGAGTCTGAATTTGGCAATAAGGAGTTCATGATCTGAGCCACAGTCAGCTCCTGGTCTGGTTTGTTGTTGTTGTTGTTGTTGTTGACTGTATTGAGCTCCTCCATCTTTGGCTGCAGAGAATATAATCAGTCTGATTTCGGTGTTGACCGTCTGGTGATGTCCATGTGTAGAGTCTTCTCTTGTGTTGTTGGAAGAGGGTGTTTGCTATGACCAGAGCATTTTCTTGACAAAACTCTATTAGTCTTTGCCCTGCTTCATTCTGCATTCCAAGGCCAAATTTGCCTGTTACCCCAGGAGTTTCTTGACTTCCTACTTTTGCATTCCAGTCCCCTATAATGAAAACAACATCTTTTTTGGGTGTTAGTTCTAAAAGGTCTTGTATGTCTTCATAAAATCGTTCAGCTTCAGCTTCTTCAGTGTTACTGGTTGTGGCATAGACTTGGATAACTGTGATACTGAATAGTTGGCCTTGGAGATGACCAGAGATCATTCTGTCATTTTTGAGATTGCATTCAAGTACTGCATTTCGGACTCTTCTGTTGACCATGATGGCTACTCCATTTCTTCTGAGGGATTCCTGCCCGCAGTGGTTGATATAATGGTCATCTGAGTTAAATTCACCCATTCCAGTCCATTTTAGTTCGCTGAGTCCTAGAATGTTGATGTTCACCCTTGCCATCTCTAGTTTGACCACTTCCAATTTGCCTTGATTCATGGACCTGACATTCCAGGTTCCTATGCAATATTGCTCTTTATAGCATCGGACCTTGCTTCTATCACCAGTCACATCCACAGCTGGGTATTGTTTTTGCTTTGGCTTCATCCCTTCATTCTTTCTGGAGTTATTTCTCCAGTGATCTCCAGTAGCATATTGGGCACCTACTGACCTGGAGTGACTTGCTCTGTAGTGTCCAATTTTTTGCGACCCCATGGACTATACAGTCTGTAGAATTCTCCAGGCCAGAATACTGGAGCGGGCAGCATTTCCTTTCTCCAGGGCATCTTCCCAATCCAGAGATTGAACCCAGGTTTCCCATATTGCAGGCAGATTCTTTACCAACTGAACCACAAGGGAAGTCCAAGAATACTGGAGTGGGTAGCCTATCCCTTCTCCAGTGGATCTTCCCAACACAAGAATCAAACCAGGGTCTCCTGCACTGAAAGCAGATTATTTACCCAACTGAGCCATCAGGGGAAACCCAGCTCTCTGCTACCCCATGGACTATACAGTCCATGGAATTCTTCAGGTCAGAATACTGGAGTGGGTAGCCTTTCCCTTCTCCAGGGAATCTTCCCAACCCAGGGAGCAACTATTGCTAACTATTTGGATGTTGTTATGCAAAGATCTCTAGAACTTTTTCATCTTGTCGAACTGAAACGCGATTTTAAAATACTTGTCCATGGTGATTTTGTTTTTTGATTCTGGTCACCACTTGAGGCATGTGGGATCTTAGTTCTCCAACCAGGGATTGAACCCTGCATTGGAAGCACTGAGTCTTGACCACTAGAATTCCAGGGAAGTCCTGACAGTGATTTTTAAAATATGGTCCTATGATTTTAATTTTTTCCTCCTTTCTTCTTCTCTATAGTTTTCACACTTCTATAAAATTAGAATTTTTGAAAGAAACAATGTGAGAAAGTCTTAATAAACTTATGTGTTTCAAATAAAATTTTTCAAGGAAAATAGTTTTTTGGCTTTAGGCTTAAGTAACAAGAATCCAGTCTGAGGAATGAAATAGGAAGTATCATAGTTGTATATAGTTGAGGACAAGATCTTTCCAAAGCAGTGGTTTGCATCCAGGGTTTATTTTGCTCCCCCAGGGGACATATGACAATATCTGGAGACATTTTTGGTTGCCATAACCATGAGGGTACTGCTAATAGCATGTAAAGGATTGAGACCAGGGATGCTGTTCGACATCCTCAAATACAGCAGACAGGCCTGCACAATTGAGAGTTTTTTGACCCAGACTGTCACAACAGTATGAGGTTGAGAAAATCTGTTCTAAAAAATGGAGCACCAGAAGAAGCTGGTGGAGGTGGAGTGGGAGGGTTTTAAGGGAAGGAAAGAAGATTCCAGCCTGTGGAACCAGAATATTGACCAGAGAGCCACCAGGCTTGCCCAGGAGCCAGGGGAGGTAGAGAAGGGAGAGTCTTTGCAAGATTTTAAGATTATAAATCTGTTATATTTGCATATAACCTCAAATTTGCACACAGATAGAACTAATTAGGACTTCCCTGGTGGCTCAGATGGTAAAGCATCTGCCTACAATGCGGGAGATCTGGGTTCAGTCCCTGGGTCGGGAAGATCTCCTGGAGGAAGAAATGGCAACACACTCCAGTATTGTTGCCTGGAAAATCCCATGGATGGAGGAGCCTGGTAGGCTTCAGTTCATGGGGTCACAAAGAGTTGGACACAACTGAGTGACTTCACTCACTCACTCACTCAGAACTAATCAGTCAAGGCTATGGTCTTTCCAGTAGTTCTTGTACAGATATGAGAGTTGGACCACAAAGAAGTCAGACCACTGAAGAATTGATGCTTTTGAACTGTGGTGCTGGAGAAGACTCTTGAGAGTCCCTTGGACTGCAAGGAGATCAAACCAGTCAATCCTAAAGAAAATCAATCCTGAATACTCATCAGAAGGACTGATGTTGAAGCTGAAACTCCAATACTTTGGCCACCTGATGTGAAGAGCCCACTCATTGGAAAAATCCTGATGCTGGGAAAGATTGAGGGCAAGAGGAGAAGAGGACAATGGAAGAGAGGTGGTTGGATGGCATCACTGATTTAATGGACATGAGCTTGGGCAAACTCCGGGAGATGAGGAGGGACAGGGAAGCCTGGCATGCTGCAGTTAATGGGGTGGCAAAGGCTCAGACATGACTTGGGGACTGAACAACAGCAACAGAACTAATTAGGCTTAGCCCCTAATTTGCAAAATTACTGGTTAAATAAAAAGTTAGTGTGTGACTAATAACCACCATGAGTTGCCTCATGAACTCCAGAGTTGGGAGCTTCCTGGGAGACACTGGCTGTGTCTGGAGGTGACCCTGGTCCACTCAGTCTCAAGGGAGCAGAGCTGAGCCAGGAGCATGAACAGGGCTTCCTGGGGTCCAGCGCCCACCACATTTCCTCCCTCCAATGTAATGTCTGCTGCACCCACTCTCAGCCAGGAGGATGGGAGAAGCCTGTCTCAGGGGAAAATCCCATCCTGCTTCAACTGTCCTGTACAGAAGGCAGGTGCCTCTGTGTCCCACAGCCTCACACCAAGGAAAAACTCATCTAGACGCTTCCCACTGGGGCCCATCCTGACCTCTGACCTGGTCACTACCCCGTGTTGTTCCTCAAAAAGAGATCACTTAGAATATCTAAAAGATAAATAAAATATTTCATTGCAAGTGTTAACCCGGTTAAACGCTTTTGCGCGCTTCCCATCTCCTGAATAGGCTTCATTTAAAGGCCCCAGAGGCACCAAGTGACAGTTTTACGCGGGTCATCAGTTCGAAAGCTCTGGAGAGTCTAAGAGAAAACATACAGTAAGTCCCCCACCCCACCCCCGCCGTCATTATATAGAAAAGAGACAGAAAGGAAATCCTCCTCACCCGGGGGCCCTTTTGTGTTGTTCTGCCAACGCAGCAGCCCTCCCGCTATATAGACCGCGCGCCAGCCCCACCGCACTGAACTCCATCCCCGCGTCCAGCAGCCATGGGGAAGGTGAGCCCCGCGCCGGCGGGAGGGGCCCGCAGCCCGGCTGGAGGCCAGGCCTCTGAGCCTCTCCCTCCCTTCCTTGCAGATCACCTTCTACGAGGACCGGGGCTTCCAGGGCCGCCACTATGAGTGCAGCAGCGACCACTCCAACCTGCAGCCTTACCTGGGCCGCTGCAACTCCATCCGCGTGGACAGCGGCTGCTGGATGATCTACGAGCAGCCCAACTTCCAGGGCCCCCAGTACTTCCTGCGGCGCGGCGACTACCCCGACTACCAGCAGTGGATGGGCCTCAGCGACTCCGTCCGCTCCTGCCGCCTCATCCCCCACGTGAGTCCGGTTCCCCCAGGCCTGCCGTGGCCTCGGGTCACACCAATGCCCCAGAGCTGTGGTCAGACTGTAGGACGGTGGCCTTCCTTTGCTGGTCCTAACCGGGTTCTCTTTTCTTTTATAATATCTCTTAATTGAGAATGCAATTCTCTTAATTGAGATTGTATTTTCCTTTGCTAATATTAAACTCACCTCTACTGGGGAAAAGTGGCATGGTATTTGTTTAGAGTGTCTATGGCACAGGTTACGAACTCCTCACACTCCAATGGCCTTAGGCTAGTCTCTGGGCTATTTCTCTCTTTCCTCATCTGTAAAATGGGGCTACTAGGGCGGCTAATTCATAGAGCTGTGATGAGGTGGGAAGCAGATTGCCTGTCACTTGGCAAGCCACCCTTTCCCCTCCAGATACTGACTACTTTGAGCAACCAGGGTCTCTCAAGTCCTGCTTTTTGATTTAGCAAAACAACTGACCAGCAGTGTGACTCTAGGAGCCCCTGCAAAGCCACTGCTATCCAAATAAAGCCCAAGCAGCCTGGAATTCCACAGTTAAGGATGCTATAATTTGACTATGACAGAGTCCTGTGCTGTAGAAAATGTACCATTTTGGGTAACTTTGAAAGACTCTCAGAGGATTTTATGCCTTGATAGAACCCAGATTGGCATTAGAAGCCTGGAAATCTCAGCTTCCACCTTCCAGTGCTCACTCTTCTGATTACAGCCTGAAAGCTCTAGTCATTAGTTTCTCATAAAAGACAGAATGGTTGCTCCACATGTGTCAGGCTGTTGTGAAGATCAAAATTAGGTAATGGACATGTGAACCCTTTGCAAACCATGGAAGGTGCCTTATTAGTAGTTTTTTTATGCCTCAGAATGAATTGTTTATGAGAACCTTTGCTAAGGAGGGTTTGATGGTAGAAGAAGGAAGACTGAATATGTACCTGCTGGGAAGAAACAAGCAGATAAAAGCCAAGTGCTCTGACGAGACAGACAGGATTCACCCAGGACTAACAGCCTCCCTTCCATTTTCCTAAACGTCTTATAATCTATTGATCTAGACAGGCCTGCCTCATGATTTTGAGTTTCTGTTTTTATCAATAACTTTAAGTTTTCCCGGATCATGTGTTAGAGCTGAGGACTGAACGCTAACCATCACGATGGCTCTTGCTTTTAGGACTTCAGAAAAGCAGGACTCAAAGCAGAAAGGAAGAGATTAGGAGATGTCTGGTCTGAACTGCTACCAATCTATGCCTTACTCTGGGGAAATCAATTCTGCTTCCTCTCTCCCCAGCCTCTTCTAAAGCTACTGAGATCCAAAATAATGCCTTTGCCAGAAATATATTTGCCTTTTAATTTTAAAATCTAATTATTTTTACATCCTCCAAGGACAACTCCAGGCCACCATAAGTCAATGGTCTTTATAAAGGAGAGAACAAAAATTGTATATAAAATTGCTGCTTAAAAGTGGTACTAAGTATGTGCTAAATATGGTTCATGTAGGTTGTGGTCCTAGAAAACTCTAAGGAGCACCATGCATATCCTTTGTATTTTGGCCACACCCCACAGCATGTGGGATGTTAGTTCCCCAGCTAGGGACCAAACCCACACCCACTTCATTGGAAGGGTGGAGTCTTAACCACTGGACACCAGGGAAGTCGGTGTATCTTGATCTATGTGAATGGCACTCTCTTCAGCTTTGCACTATGCATTCTACCCAACTGTATACAGTTGACCCTGGTGTTGGCTGTCTTTCTGTCATCTTTGATATAGAAAAAATTTTAAATGCCCATTCCCCCAGGGGTGTGAGTGATTGGTGGCTAAAGACTAGGTTTTCTGACTTTTCCCATCTGCTGATTGCTGAACCCACAGACCAGTTCCCACCGGCTGAGGATCTACGAGCGAGAGGACTATCGAGGCCAGATGGTAGAGATCACGGAGGACTGCTCCTCGCTCCATGAGCGTTTCCACTTCAGTGAGATCCACTCCTTCAATGTGCTGGAGGGCTGGTGGGTCCTCTATGAGATGCCCAACTACCGGGGGCGGCAGTACCTGCTGCGGCCGGGGGATTACAGGCGCTACCACGAATGGGGGGCCGTGGATGCCCGAGTGGGTTCCTTGAGGAGGGCTGTGGATTTCTATTGAAATATTTTTACTCTACCTTTTTCTCTATCTGGAAGCTAATAAAATATTTCCTGTGTGTTTCCTGCAGTTATGTAGCCTTCTTTTCCTTTCAGACTCCTTGGGTGGACTCAGCAAAATAAAAGCTAGGAATAATGTGGTTTTTCTTACATGTGTCAATAGAAAACATGGCTAGCAGTTAGAGGGTCTGGAAAGAATGTCTGGGTCCAAACACTTACATCCTGGTGTGTGAAGTCAAGTGGGCCTTAGGAAGCATTCCAAAGTTAGTGGAGGTGATGGAATTCTAGCTGAGCCATTTCAAATCCAAAAAGATGGTGCTGTTTAAGTGCTGCACTCAATATGCAGGACTGGAAAAGATCAATTTTCTTTCCAACCCAAAAGAAAGGCAACGCCAAGAGTGTTCAAACTACCATACAACTGCATACATTTCACATGCTAACAAGGTAATGCTCAAAATCCTTCAAGCTAGACTTCAGCAGCACGTGAACCGAGAAATTCCATATATACAAGCAGGGTTTAGAAAAGGCAGAGGAACCAGAGATCAAATTACCAACATCCATAGGATCATAGAAAAAGCAAGAGAATCCAAAAAAACATCTACTTCTGCTTCATTGACTACACTAAATCCTTTGACTGTGTAGATCACAACAAACTGTGGAAAATTCTTAAAGAGATGGGAATACCAGAAGACCTTACATGCCTCCTGAGAAACCTGTATCCAGGTCCAAAAGCAACAGTTAGAACCAGACATGGAATAACAGACTGGTTCAAAATTACCGGGAAAGGAGTACGTCAAGGCTATGTATTGTCACGCTGCTTATTTAATTTCTATGCAGAGTTCAGTTCAGTTCAGTCTCTCAATCATGTCCAACTCTTTCTGACCCCATGAACTGCAGCACGCCAGGCCTCCCTGTCCATCACCAACTCCCAGAGTCCACCCAAACCCATGTCCATTGAGACGGTGATGCCATTCAACCATCTCATTCTCTGTCGTCCCCTTCTCTTCCTGCCCTCAATCTTTCCCAGCATCAGGGTCTTTTCAAATGAGTCAGCTCTTCGCATCAGGTGGCCAGAGTATTGGAGTTTCAGCTTCAGCATCAGTCCTACCAATGAACACGCAGAACTGATCTCCTTTAGGATGGACTGGTTGGATCTCCTTGCAGTCTAAGGGACTCTTAAGAATCTTCTCCAACACCACAGTTCAAAAGCTACATCATGCAAAATGCCAGCCTGGATGAAGCACAAGCTGTAATCAAGATTGCTGGGAGAAATATCAATAACCTCAGATATGCAGATGACACCACCCTTATGGCAGAAAGCAAAGAGGAACTAAAGAGCCTCTTGATGAAGGTGAAAGAAGAGAGTGAAAAAGCTCGCTTAAAATTCAGCATTCAAAAAACTAAGATAATGGCATCCAGTCCCATCACTTCATGGCAAATAGATGGGAGAAAAGTGGAAACAGTGGCAGATTTTATTTTCTGGGGCTATACAGCAGACAGTGACTGCAGTCATGAAGTTAAAAGACGCTTACTCCCTGGAAGAAAAGCTATGACCAACCTAGACAGCATATTCAAAAGCAGAGACATTACTTTGCCAACAAAGGTCCATATAGTCAAAGCTGTGGATTTTCCAGTAGTAACGTATAGATGGGAGAGTAAGACCATAAAGAAGGCTGATCATTGAAGAACTGATGCTTTCAAATTGTGGTGCTGGAGAAGACTCCTTTGGACAGCAAGAAGTTCAAACCAGTTGATCCTAAAGGAAATCAGTCCTAAATATTCATTGGAAGGACTGATGCTGAAGCTGAAGCTCCACAACTTTGGCTACCTGATGTGAAGAGCTGACTCATTGGAAATGACCCTGATGCTGGAAAAAGACTGAGGGCAGGAGGAGAAGTGGGCAATAGGGTAAGCTAGCACTTTTAGCATTTTTGTGTCTCACTTTTCTAATTTGTAAGAGTGGAAGTAATAATATGTTTCACTTCATAGGAATTAAATGTAGTTTGGTGCAGTTACTCATCCTAAATGTCTCACGACGAATGGCATGCACAAGCACTGCAGTCCTTAAATTTCATTTGCATACGACCGCCTGTGGGGTGGGTCTAGGAATCTGCCTTTTATCAGTTGTCCCAAGTCATTGTACTGCAGGTGATCCTCAACCTATTATTTATACTTTGAAAACACTAATGTACAAGGTCCAGACACTCAGTAATAACTAAGGAACACTTACATTATAAGTACTTACTATATAGCAGTTATTTCCCAGGATGAAAGGTGAGGGAGGTAGGGAAGCAAGATGGGGGAAGAAAAAGCCAACTCATCTGGGTCCCTTGAAGTGTCCCAGAGCTTGGATCGTACTCCTGAGTTTCTCCCACCTGGAGGCTTAGGATCTGGGGGCTAAATTCCCTTTGTCTCTGGTCATGGGGCAAGGGAGCCATAAAACTCTCAGAGCCTTGGGACTCTATGGGATGGTGAAGGGCAATCTTCAGAAGGCATCAGGGCCAGTATTAATTAGTTCAAAGCCTGCAGAAGCTGGAAGGTAAGCACACGAGCTGGAAAGAGGGCTGAGGGGATCTCGACAGAGTATACCTTGTTGGTACAATAGGGACAGTAAAAGTGTCCCCCTTGTATGTTGTGAGGTTAAAATGATATGATGCTTGTAAGCACGTTAGTATAGGGTCTGACACACAGTCAGTGCTCACCAAGTGTCTGCAGTGATCATCACTACCACCGCCGTCATTAAGTTCCATAGGTTTGATAATGCTCAGTCACTCAGTCGTGTCCAACTCTTTGCAACACTACGGACTGTAGCTCACCCAGCTACTCTGTCTATGAGATTTTCAAGTCAAGAATACTGGAGTGGGTTGCCATTTCCTTCTCTAGAGGATCTTCCCAACCCAGGGACCAAACCTGTGTCTCCTGCATTGGCAGGCGGATTCTTTACCACTGTGCTACCTGGGAAACCCTAATAGATGTAAATGTTGTGCAAATGCCATGTTCCACAGAAAGGAAGAATGACATATACCAGAGGAACAAGGCAGGAATTCGAGTTGACTGAAGCATGAGAGACCCACAGAATTAAGAGAGAAAGAAGGCAGGTGGATGGTAAAAGCCAGATCTGGGAGGGAAACAGCATCAATCAGCAGACCTTGGTGGGGACAGGAGTGATATTGTTAGAAAGCTCCAGACCAGCATCTAGAATCTGAACTCAAAATCAAAAATGATTTTAAAAAATAAAAGGAGAGCAATAGAAAAAGCAAAACTATTTCAAATCCACATTATCTAAAATCAGTAAAGGCAGGACTCCCTTGTGGTCCAGTAGTTAAGACTCTGCCTTCCAAAGCAGGGGCCATGGGTTTGATGCCTGGTCAGGGAACTAAGATCCCACATACCATGGGATCTAAGCCTGAATGCCACAACAAAAGATGGAGGCAGTGAAGATCCTGCATGCCGCAACCAAGACCTGATGCAGTCAAATAAATAAATAAAATTTTTTAAGACAATAAAGGAGTAGTGTTACTACAAAACACTAACCCATAAAAAGGAATGCATTGACTCAGTTCTAATGAGGTGGATGAAACTAAAGTGAATATACAGAGTGAAGTAAGTCAGAAAAAGGAAGATAAATGTTGTATATTAACACATACATATGGAATCTAGAAAGATGGTACTGATTAATCTATCTGGAGGGCAGCAATAGAGATGCAGACATAGAGAACAGATTTGTGGACACAGGAGGGGAAGGACAGGGTGAGACGAATTGAGAGAGCAGCTCTGAAACACGCATTACCATATGCAAAATTAGATAGCCAATGGAAATTTTCTGTATGGTGCAGGGAGCTCAAATCCAGTGATCTCTGACAACAGAGGAGGGCAGATAGGGTGGAAGTTGGGAGGGTGGGAACATATATAGACCCATAGCTGATTCATGTCGATACGTGGCAGAAACAAACACAATATTGTAAAGCAAAACCAAAAGGGAAAGTTACTCAGTCGTGTCCAACTCTTTGGGACCCTATGGACTGTAGCCCACCGGGCTCCCCTGTCCCTGGAATTCTCCAGGCAAGAAGACTGGAGTGGGTTGCCATTCCCTTCTCCAGGAGATCTTCCCGACCCAGGGATGGAACCCAGTTCTCCTGCACTGCAGGCAGATTCTTTACCCTTGAGCCACCAGCAAAGCCCATGTGCCAGTTAAAAATATATAAATTTAAAAACCACTAACACTACGGCTTCTTCCACAAGCCATGTGACCCCATTCTCCCCCAAGAGGTCTCAGCTACCCAGCCACTCAGACCTCTGAACTGGAAAAGGTGGTCTTATAAGAATCAACACAAGCTATTAAAAACCTTTCCATGCTCACCGCCACTCCTTCTCTCATTACCTTTCATCGAAACTATTCCAATAACTTCTTAATTTATTAAGGAACTTAAGTTATTTTTACTTCAGCTTTTCCAGCTTTCTTTAAAGAACATTTTTTCCCCCTCTGAATACAAAACTGGAATATCGAATACATTATTTTAGGATAGGGATTGTTTCCGTTAGGATTAATTGCTAAGGTTATTTGAAGAAACTTTAAAAAGAAAGAAGGGGAGAGGAAGCAGAGAGACGCCAGTGATGAGAGGACTCTAGCGCAGGACGAGGTGTAGCATTTATGGAGGTAAGAAGTGGTGAGATTCTGAAGACAGAAACAACAAAAACTCTTGCTAGATTCAACTTGGAGGTGAGAGAGAAGTTTGGTTTGAGCAACTGTTAAGAATGGAGTTGCCTTCAACTCCAGACAGGAAGAACTGCAGGGGAGCAGGTCTTTGGAGGAGAATCAGGCATCCCATTTTGGGCAAGACATGTTTGAGGTGTTAGTGAGCATTCAAGTGGAGTCATTAACCAGGCTACTGATTATATTAGCCTGGAGTTCAGGAGAAAAGCTGGGCTGGAGATGCATGTTTGCAAGGCATCAGTGGGTAGACTGTCCTGAAAGTCATAAATCTGAACAGAATGCCCACGGGAGTGTGTGTAGATGCGGAAGGTGAACCCTAGCTTTAAGGGCATGAGGCAAAGAATGAAAGTCTAGGTCAGGAAAAGCTAACTTCTGCAGCAAACAGCACCAACAGTTTAGTGACTTACACGATTGAATTTTATCTTTCACTTAAAAAATAATACATTTTTAAATAATAAAAGGGTTTTCTGTTTATTTTAAACGTAATGATTTTTTAGCTAGTTCTTCAGACCAGATACATCCAGAAACATTAAAGTCAGTGGGAACAATGCCAACATTTTTAGAGAAATGGAATCCAATTGTTTTATATCACTTTTAACTTTTTGCCCATTATACTAGAAAGCACTACCTACAGGTTCATTGAAGAAATTTGGAAAATCGAAGACTTAAAAATACCAGGGGGCATATGCACCCACATTTAGATTTATTAACAGATTAAGGACTTTACCGCTGTATTAAGTAGAGCTACAGAGGCCTGGTGCCCAGCAGCCTAGATTCATTTTCTCTAGGTGACAGCGCCACCCGGTGCTCACTGGAAGGAAGGCACATATCATTCAAAAGCCTTTCCTTGACTTCGCAAATTGTTTTGCACCTTTAAAATACACTGAGTTAAGCCACGAGGGAAAGGTAAACTTTTAACTTAGCTAAAGATCTTATTAAGTAAGTGTAAATTGTACTCAAATAGGAGTGTCTGAGAGCTTTGTGACATCGCATAAGCATACACTAAGAGAAGGTGGTTTCCTAAGAGAAAACAGGATTGATGGATGATCTGTGCTCCCCTGAGCAGCTGTGGCCCTTCTCAGCAAGAAATCCAGCACTTGTTTGTGTCTTCTCACAGAGCCTATGTCTACGCCTCCATCTCTCAACATCCAACAGATCCACTTCTAATTTATGAAACTCTGAGTTCATGAGTAACATAGATCGGTGTGTGTGTGTGTGTGTGTGTGTGTGCTCAGTTGTGTCCAACTCTTTGCATCATAGACTGTAGCCCATCAGGTTCCTCTGTCCATGAGGTTTTCCAGGCAAGAATACTGGAGCAGGGTGCTGTTTCCTACTCCAGGGGAATCTCCTTGGCTCAGAGATTGAACCTGTGTCTCCTGAGTCTTCTGCATGGGCAGGTGAAGTCTTTACTGCTGAGCCACCAGGGAAGCCCAAAATAGATCCTATAGCATTGTTCAAATACTTTCTTCTCTTCAAGCTCAACACTTACTCGCTTACGATTTCTCAACCAACTCCTTTACATTTTTTCTCATGTGCCATTGTATATGAATAGTTCTTTCACCAGCGCACTGATTCATCTCTTTTAGAAAAAGGGGCAGCTATGCCAAAGCTCATTGGCTGCCTCTCTGTTTCTCTCTCCCTCTCTCAGTGTCTACAGACATAGACAGTTATTCTTTTTGAAAATATTTGTTTATTTATTTATTTGGCTGCACTGAGTCTTAGTTGTGGCATGTGAGATCTCAGTTCCCTGTTGTTTACTCACTAAGTCGTGTCTAACTCTCTACAGAACGCCATGTTGCTTCCCCAACCAGGGAAATCACCTGAGTGCCCTACATTGGGAGCTCGGGAGTCTTAGCCACTGGACCACCAGCAAAGCCCCCCATATATGGTTATGGCACTGGTCTCACAATGTCTCAGATCAGTCTAGGTGTATTCAGAGATAATGAAGAGCTCCTTGTCCAACTCTTCTGCCAACTCTTGCAATTTAAAGCCACCTTCTTGGCTCTTTGGAACAGCAACCAAGCTTTATGTCTGGAGGCTGTTTTGAGGAGTGTCTTTTTCTTCCTGCCTGAAACCTCCCCCTCCCAGCTTGTGCTGGTCTCAAAGCTGGGAATTGCTAATTGTTGATAGAGCTTAAGAATCTAGTTCCCGTTCTCAGACTCCTTGGGCTTTGTTGAAAGTTCCAGAAAAGCTCCACCAAACATTTCACATGGAAGGGTGAGTGAAAGTCGCTCAGTCAAGTCGGATTCTTTGCGACCCAGTGGACTATACAGTCCATGGAATTCTCCAGGCCAGAATACTGGAGCGGGTAGCCTTTCCCTTCTCCAGGAGATCTTCCCAATCTGGAGATCGAACCCAGGTCTCCCACATTGCACGTGGATTCTTTACCAGCTGACCCACCAGGGAAGAGGGGGCACACTGCAAATCAGCCCCAATCCTACTGGTTCCACTGCACTCCAGCTTGGAAATGTAACCTCTCCCGCTCACTTGGACTCCGTGGCCACTTGCCTCTCCTCCCAGGGTCCTGGCTTGGAAAGTAAGATAAATTCTATTTTACCTCATCATCTTTTCTTTCCTTGAAATCAGACTAGTCCATTCTAAGCTAAATCTTACCAGATTCTTCACCGTGGTTTCCATGTCCTACAGCTCACTTCTTCTGTGTCTTTTGTTCTTGAAAACTCTTCCTCTGAATATTTATTTAATCAGGCTCTATTAAAAATGTTTCTTTTCCCCCTTCACCATCCATTATAACCTCCATTCAATACTTCATAATATACAATTTTCACGGTACGCATTTAAGAAGCAGAAGGTAAAAGAATCTGCCTGCAATACTGAGACCTGAGCTTGATCCCTGGGTTAGGAAGTTTCCCTGGAGGAGGGCATGGAACCCACTCCAGTATTCTTGCCTGGAGAATCCCATGGACAGAAGAGCCCGGTGGGCTATAGTTCATAGGGTCACAAAGAGTCAGACACGACTGAAGCGACTTAGCACACAACCATCTAGCTGGTTTTCTGATGGAAGTATTGCTTCTGCATTTTCAAGCGCTGGTTTTGGGAATCAAACTTTGATACTAACATTGCCATGGACTAGTTGTGAGACATTAAGGAAGCACTTAACTGCTCAGCTGCAGTTTTTACAGCTGCCCAGAGGGGCTAACGACAGGAAAATGCTGTAAAATGCCTGATAGATAGTAACTCATTAGATGCTAGCTATTACTGTTACATTTTGTTTATCTTTTTATTGCCCTGATTATAGTGTTTTGTACTTGTTGTGGAATTTTCAAAATTATCAAGAAACTCTAAGCTTGGCTAAAAATAATGTAATTATCAGTGTATATAAGGGAGCTATAGTACCTAGAATACAGGAAATACTATATCTAATGTTCTCCTAACTAGTCAAACAAATTTCTCATCTCTAGGCCATACATCATAAAGGTATCTTTACTAAGATGTCACACTTTTAAAGAGAATACCAGAATTGTGAAGAGTCTGAAAACCATTTCCTAAGAGTGAAGAACCTGGGACTATTGAAACTGGAGAAGAACTACTAAGTATTTTCAGGTATTTAAAAGGGTCCCATGTGAAAAAAATAACCTAGACTAATTTTTTAAGAAGATGGAGGCGGTCTCTTAAGACTGAACCCTTCACCCACAGGATCTGATGCTATCTACCTCTAGGTAGACTGTCAACATTGTGTTATATTGTACAACACCCAGTTGGTGTTGCAGCATTGCTTGATGGGAGGTTGGGGAGGAGGGAGGAAGCTCCATACATTTGGGGGACCAGGATACAAAGCTTTCAGGGTATGGTATGTGGTACAAGGGAAAACAATTGTGTTTTTCTTTACGTCTAAGAATGCTTCTCCAATAAAAGGAACCAGGCCTCCTAGGAGAAGTGATTAATTCCAAGGCAAGAACAGAGAAAATAAATATGAGCATGGAACATTTTGCGATACTAGAAAATAAGAAAATACTAAAAATAAATAACAGAGAGAGTCACAGGAGCCACCCTGATGGTGATCTTAATGACAAAAGCTGGAAGCATTTAAACTGCTACATCGCAGCTTGATTTTGGCTCGTGAAGACTCACCAAAACTGCTACCCTACAGGGAGCTTTGTAACATGACCACGTGGTGGGAAGCCGACTTTTCACTGCCCGCTTTCCCCTTGGAGCTCTCAGTTTTAATATCTCCATTAACTCAGGAGCAAACAAAAAAATTCCCCATGAGGTATAATACACATTATTAAAATTTTAGAGATAAGACGTAATCGGCTCTGTTCAGATAATTTTCCACTGATACTTCATGACACAGGAAATACTGAAATTCCTTAAACATCTGGAATATGTGTCCGGACATGGAAACCTGACTAGTGTAATATAACTCCCACATCAGTGAACAGGGATCAAGCAGCTTCTGAAAGGACAACAGTGTCAGAAGGCCGTCCCGCTGCCTTGCCAATGTTTCTTTCTGCCATGTAGCCAGTAATAACTGACAACACTTACAGTGTGTCCAGGGTGGCAAGCATGGTACCAGTCACTTCGCATCCATTTGCTTGTCCAGTCTTTTTCACAGCCACCATATGAGACAGGTATTAGCAGGATCTGCACTTCACAAGGATGCAAGTTCAGAGCAGTTAAATGATTAACCTAGGGCCACATACACACAGAAGGAGCAGAGCCAGGCTGTGAAGCCAGATTGCTCTGACTCAGAATCCTCAAAGTTTACCTAACTACCAGCAAGTAGTGTGTTATCCTGCACACCGCCTCCACGCAGGATAAGGATATGCTTTGACAAAGGAAGGCTGGGGGGAGGGGATAAGATGGGGCCGGAAATATGTGCAGTCAGCCCTCAGAATCTGCAGGGAATGGGTTGCAGGAGCCCCCAGGGATACCAAGATGCCCAGATACTCAAGTCTCTTCTATAAATGGCTGGTAGAGGGACTTCCCGGGCAGTCCCGTGGCTAAGACTCTGAGCTCCCAACACAGTGGGTCCAGGTTCAATCCCTGGTCAGGCAAACAGATCCCACATGCTCAAGTAAAGATTTTGCAGTCTGGAAATAAAGAATGCTGCAACTAAGACCAGATGCAGCCAAATAAGCAAGTTCTTTTTAAAATGACTGATATAGTTGGCCGACTTCATCCTCCAGTTTGAGATGAGAGGATTCAGCCAACCACGGGTTGATGCTGGAGGCCCTGGATGGAACCTGTGGATGTAGATGGCCAACTGTATGTTTATCGAAGAAAAAAATCCACCTAGAAGTGGACTCAGACAGTCCAAACCTGTGTTAATCTAGGGGCAACTGTATGCTCTTTCCTGGACATACCATTTCTAGCAATAATTTACTTGAAGGATGGAATCTCACCCAAAATGAGAAGAAAAGGCAGAGAGAGAAACAGGAAAAGCACCCCACCTAGAGGACTGGAAACAGAGGGAAGAGGGATCTTTGCACCTAAACAGTGAGAGCTGTTTGGGGACTTTCAGGCCTGTATCTCTCATGAAACCAGACTGGATGCTCTAACTTTTGTCATTTCAGACAAGTTCGCCAGCGAGACCACGAAGAAGGGTGTGACTGTGAGGTCCCTGCTGGTAACGGACATTCTTGCAACACATCTGTGGGCTCCATAATGAAACAGAACAGGACTCTATGGTCCTTGCCCCCAGTGTCCTCAGCCTGCCTTTTGTCTGTGGAAAAACTTTAGCCGAAGAATAAGTTTAGGGACTTCCCCAATAGCCCAGTGGGTAAGACTCCACCCTTCCAATGCGCGTGGCACAGGTTCAAACCCTGGCCAGGGAACTAAGATCCCACATGCTGTGGGTGCAGCAGTAAAAAAAAAAAAAAAAAAAGAAAAAATTTAATCAGCAAAATGAGAAAATACAGAAAGAAAGGAAATCAGTCCAACAAGACTAAAGAATAATAAAGTCAGTAAACACAGTCGAGGACTTTTAGTTCCTCCTCAAAGGCTATAGATAATATTCTGAACCATATTCTGTGAGCTGTCTTAGAGATACTAAAACCCTCACCAGGTGGAAGAAGTTATCTGCATGATGACCAGATTGTAGCCATGACACAAAGGGCCACAGTTCCGAGAATTAGTCTCCAGGAAATGGGGATAGGCTGACTCTGGAACCAAAGATTAATTGCACTTAAAATAATCAAGATAAATGCTGGCCAGAATACCACAGGACCAAATTCAAGATAACTGTCAGAAGTGAACTGTCAGAAACTGCGCTGTTTCTACATGTGGCCCTTCCCCTCCACCGATAAAACCCTTGCCCAGTGACTGTCAGTGGTGGTGGAGTCGGCCTCTGGACAGGAATCTAACCCTCCGCTCCCATTCCTGGCATCAGAAATAAAGCAAGCTTTCCACCAAACTTACTTCTTTATTGACTTTTGAATGGTGAGCAGCCAAACCCCCACTTTCCATTACAATAGCGGTTTGCCCTCCATGACAATCCTGCCTTTATCTGGGGAGGAATGGGTTTGATAAGCCACCACAGATCTAGGGCACGATACCACAAGTCACTGGCAGGTCGTTTAACAAGGGACCGGACGCCGTGATCTTCATTTTCTGAATGTTGAGTTTTAAGCCAACTTTTTCACTCTCCTCTTTCACTTTCATCAAGAGGCTCTTTAGTTCTTCTTTGCTTTCTGCCATAAGGGTAGTGTCATCTGCATATCTGAGATTATTGATATTTCTCCCAGCAATCTTGATTCCAGCTTCTGCTTCAAAAGCTGGATTCCAGCCTGGCATTTCTCATGATGTACTCAGTATGTAAGTTAAATAAGCAGGGTGACAATGTACAGCCTTGACATACTCCTTTCCCTATTTGGAACCAGTCTGTTGTTCCATGTCCAGTTCTAACTGCTGCTTCTTGACCTGCATACAGATTTCTCAGGAGGCAGATCAGGTGGTCTGGCATTCCCATCTCTCTAAGAATTTTCTAGAGTTTGTTGTGATCCACACAATCAAAGGCTTTGGCATAGTCAATAAAGCAGATGTAGATGTTTTTCTGGAGCTCTCTTGCTTTTTTGATGATCCAGCGGATGTTGGCTATTTGATCTCTGGTAGTTCCTTTGCCTTTTCTAAATCCAGCTTGAACACCTGGAAGTTCATGGTTCATGTACTGTTGAAACCTGGCTTGGAGAATTTTGAGCATTAATCTGCTAGTGTGTGAGATAAGTGCAATTGTGTGGTAATTCATGGCAAATAGATGGGGAAACAATGGAAATAGTGACTGACTTTATTTCCTTGGGCTCCAGAATCACTGCAGATGGTGAGTGCAGCCATGAAATTAAAAGATGCTTGCTCCTTGGAAGAAAAGCTATGATCAATCTAGACAGCATATTAAAAAGCAGAGACATTACTTTGCCAACAAATGTTTGTCTAGTCAAAGCTATGGTTTTTCCAGTAGTCTCATATGAATGTGAGAGTTGGACCATAAAGAAAGCCGAGGGCCAAAGACTTGATGCTTTTGAATTGCCAGGAGATCCAACCAGTTCATCCTAAAGGAAATCAGTCTTGAATATTCATTGGAAGGACTGATGCTGAAGCCGAAACTCCAATACTTTGGCCACCTGATGCGAAGAACTGACTCATTGGAAAAGACCCTGATGCTGGGAAAGATTGAAGGTGGGAGGAGAAGGGGATGACAGAGGATGAGATGGTCAGATTGTATCACCGATTCAATGGACATGAGCATGAGTAAACTCTGGGAGTTGGTGATAGACAGGGAAGCCTGGAGTCTTGCAGTCTATAGGGTAGCAAAGAGTCAGACATGACTGAGCGACTGAACTGAACTGAACTGAAGAACTGAACCATTGAGAAAAAACAGACAGACATGGATACACCAAAACAGCAAGAGAAAAGCATGAACACACAGAGAGGTATATGGTGTCAGGTATATGGTGCATCAGGCCGGCAGTGAGGAACCCAGCTTGGCCAGAGGACAGAATATAAGGAGTGGGTGAACATAAAGGCCAGAGAATATTCTAGAAAGATGGGGTGGAGCAGCATAGGAAGTGCTTTCAGGTAATAGGAGACCCTGGAAGGCATTCAGCAGGCTTCCTGAAATTGGATCTGTGTTTCTTTAAAGT
This sequence comes from Nanger dama, assembly GCA_917880005.1. Lineage (NCBI taxonomy): Eukaryota > Metazoa > Chordata > Mammalia > Artiodactyla > Bovidae > Nanger > Nanger dama. The sequence goes on from CAKJTW010000004.1 coordinate 40,316,978, forward strand.
CAAAGGACAGGCAACTGGGAGGAGGGATAGAAGCAGGAAGCCAGGGAGCTAGAATAGCATTTACAGAGAACTGGTCCAGCTCCAAGTTCTATCAACAGAGGGCAGGCAGACATAACCTCTCTCCAGACATTCCCTCTCTCCTAGGGAAAAGAAAGGCCAGGCGGCCAGATCTTCCCACTTTTCATGAAAATCTAAAACTGTATCAATACATTCTGATGTTAACTATCCACGCACCAGCCTGATTTGTAATACTGATTTAAACTTTAAAAAATCATGACAATCAGGCAAGCAAAATATCCTCTCAGTTAAATTTATGCACAATGAGGAACAAAGAAGGGATTAGAAATCCAGATAGCATAGTTTGGTAATTAAATCCTGCAATCAGACAGCCCTGGACTTGGATTCATATTTTCCCAGGAGGCCAGGAGTAAGTAATTTAGCCTCTCTAAGCCTCATTACACAAGATGATTGATGGGATTGTTGTGAGGGATAAATTAAATAATGCATGTTAAGCCTTTAGTGCAGGATTGGGCATATAGTAAGTGCACAATATGTAAGCTTCCTTTGTTATTATATCTAATGCATTATTATTCTCTGTTGTATTTTTCTGTAGTTAGTGGATTATTCTCATTTCATAAGTTGAGTTTATTTAAGATTCAAAGCACCACAAATAACTACTACAATCTTAAAAAAAAAAAACAAAAACCTATTTCTCTAGGCCCTGAAATTCATTGAGCCTTTCCTCCAAGAATACGAGGTTCTCCCTTCTCTTAAAGTCTTGTAAGTTTTTAACTTGACAGACGTTTTCTAGCTTACATTTTCAACACTAGAGTTTTGTAGACATTTAAAAACCTAAACCTAAACTTTAAATTAGAGGCAAAGTTGACTATTTAAAGAAGCCTATATGAACAAATATCTTACTTGCTAAAGATAAGGGTTTAGTGATTTACACTTAATCCCCCAAATGTTGTGGATCCAAGTTTGCTCAGAGAGCATTTAGTAGAAGATTAGCAGCAGCTGTTTTGTCTGACCTGTTCTTGGGTTTCATGTCTGTCTTCTAGCAAAATAGGAAAGGAAAGATTAGGCTATAGAGGGTCAGAATGCAAATAACTCTGAACTGAGATCACTTACATTGCACTGGGCAGAACTCTTCCAACTGCAAATGTCTGCAAACTAACCCATACAAGCTTTAACCGAAAGGATGATCTATAAGCCTTGGGCATGGCTGGGTGCAGGGGTTCAAGTAAGATTATCAGAAGCTGTTCTTTGTAGACTTCTGTCTTCCTCGGCCCTGTTTTCCTCTGTGTGGGCTTTGCTGTCACCAGGCTCTTTCCATATATGGTGGACCTCCATAGCTACAGGTGTACAGCATCCTGTAGCTCAGAATCCCAGTGGGGAGTTCTTAGAAAGTCTTGGCATTGAGTCTCCCTGGCCTACTTTGAGTTAATTTCCCTCTTCCTGAGTTGATCACTGTGGCCAGTAGAACAGACTATTCTAAGGGGTTAAGATGAAGCCTGGGCTTATTCCTGGAGTTAGGGATAGAATGAGCTAGACGGAAGCCACCTGGCTTGAGAATGAGAAAGAGACGTTCCCCTAAGGCAAAAGGGATACTGGAAAGTGGAATGGATTGAAAGCAGGGAAAAGTCCAGATGCCTGCCTCCAAGGTGCCAGTGCTCTCCACTACAAAATCCAAAGAAAACTGGTGACTTGATTTGTGGCCCAACATGTAGTGAACAGTTCTGCTAATGCCTGCAAACCAGCTACTAGATAATCACCACCAGAAAGACAAGCTGAGAGTAGAGTCTAGCTAGCGCCCCTGCTTTCCCAGGGCAGCACTATCAGTTTTGACTTTATGATGCAAAATATGATCTCTTCTTCCTTGGAATTTAGAGTGCTTTTTTTAAAAACTTGCTATTGGGAGGATTTAGAGTTATGTAAGAAATCCCTGTTGATAAAAATCAAGTGGACTCTGGCATGGAATTACTGGGTGAAGTTAAGACTGTTCTAACACGAACTATGTAAAAGTAGGGCCAATGAACTTGCCGATTTCCTAAGGGCAAGACTTAGAGTGAACTGCAAATAATCACATTTCTTTGAATGGCCAAGTCTCCTCACAACCATAGCATCTATCTAGTCCTTTAGTCTGTTATCTCATTTTTGAAAACCAGACTTTACATTTCCTTGTAAAGCTCCCTCTTATAATTAACAGTATGATTGTGCAGCAAGAAGCGATTAAGATTTGGGATCAAAAGCTTCGACTTCAGGTCTCCAGCAGCCTTCTTTTTTGGCCTCATATGTGTTTTATTTTAGTTTTTATCAAGACATAATACTTGATATAGAACATTATGTCAGTTTCAGGTGCACAACATAATGTGAAATGATCGCCACAAGTCCAGCTAACACCCATCACCACACATAGTTAGAGAAGTTTTTCATTGTGGTGAGAATTTTAAGATCTACTCTCTCAGCCCCTTTTGAATACATATGTGTCTGTGCACGCTCAGTCGCTCAGTCCTGTCCACCTCTTTGCGACCCTAGGGACTGTAGGCTGCTAGGCTTCTCTGTCCAGGGAACTTTCCAGGCAAGGATGCTGGGGTGGGTTGCCATCTCCTACTCCATTCAAGCACACAACACAGTATCATTAACTGCAGTCCCGCGCTGTCCATCACCTCCTCATCCAACGTGCTTCTTGCCAGTTGCACGGCTTTGTGCTCTGTGAACCTGTTTCCTTTTCTCAAATGCCTATAGAGTTCCTGCCCTATCTACCTCGCCAGATTTTATGAGAAGCAAATATGATCACGTTCAGGAAGCCAATATTTAAACTATCAAGTGTTCTGCTTTACTGTAAGGTAGACACACGGAATTATTCTGTAATAAAACTGCTGCTTACAGAGCCACTCAACTTCAAACACATTCCTAGACTCTCCCCCAAGTGGGCAGCTATTTGTATTCGAATATTCCATAAATGTGGATGGAAGCTTTTTGAAGACTTAGGCTGCCTTCCTTTGAGAGAAATGAAATCTTATTTTTTCTCCTTTAATATAATAACTATGGCTTATTTAGTGGATTTTTTTATTCCTTTGTAATTAATCTATTTTTCTTTTGGATTATGGAAGTATTTCTTGAGACAATATTTGTTTCATCTGTATGTCATTTCTGGCTGCCATTTTTTCCATCTTGGATCCCTTTTCACTTCCTTCCCTTATGTCTAAACTCAGTGTCACGGTTCCCACCTCAACCATCCATCCACCCTCAAGCAGGAAATGGGATACACACACACACACATATTCACACAAAGAAGAAGCATATAGGTAAAAAAAAAAAAAAACACACACACACCAGGAAGAAAGTTAGGAAAAATGCAAAATTCATGGGACTTGGAGAAGGATGTGTACATTAGTCCAAGCATTTGGACTGGGAGAAAAATTGCCATGAAGTTTGGAATACAATGAATTGAGGGGAGGAAGAGAGAGTTCTAAGTCATTCATTTTTATAGCTTGTTTTTTGGCTGCCCCAGTGTTTGGGGGACTGTGTTCAGCTTAGGAAATATGGCTGTGCCACTTAGGGTCATTTAGGCAGTCTTTTGTAACTTTTCTGCACATGCCATTTTGATCTTTGAGACAGGTTTTCAAAAACTAATGTGGATGAAACTCATTAATGTAATACATTGTAAAAGAAGCCAGATACAAAAGATCCATACTATACAATTCCATTTTTTATAAACTAAGAAAACAGGCAAAATGATTGGATGATGTTAAAAGCTGGGCTTGAGTAGTGATGAGAAGGGGCACTGGTGGGTGTCTGGGTTTCTGCTAATGTTCTGCTTCTTGATATGGGTACTGGTTACAGGGTGTGATCAGTTTGTGAAAAATCACAGAACTGTATACTTACAATTTGGCATATTTGTTATACTTTAATTTAAAAATTTTTGTGGGCTTCCCTGGTGGCTCAGAAGTTAAAGCATCTGCCTGCAATGCGGAAGACCTAGCTTCGATCCCTGGGTTGGAAAGATCCCCTGGAGAAGGAAATGGCAACCTACTCCAGTATTCTTGCCTGGAGAATCTCTTTAAATAGCATCAATTGCTTTAAGAAAATATCAAGCGACTTCCCTGGTGCTCTAGTAGTTAAGATTTCACCTTTCAATGCAATGGGTGTGGGTTCAATCCTTGGTCAAGGAGCTAAGATTCCACATACCTTATGGCCAAAAAACCAAAACATAAAATAGAAGCAGTATTGTAAAAATTCAATTAAATGGTTCACATCAAAAAACTTTAAAAAGAAAATAGCAACCACAGAGGTCTTGAACTTATTTTCTCTTAATTAGTGAAGTTGGCTGGAGTGAAGAAGTAGGAAAGGTTCTTGACATTCAGGCTTTTACTACTCAATTATTCATTCATTTAATATATGTTTATTTAAGAATGGGGTCAAGAACTAAAGGCGAAAAGGGGTCTTTGCTCTCACACAGAGTACAGTCTAGTTAGATGGGGGAGGAGATAGCTGTCAATCAAATAATCACACCAATCAATTTATAAGAGACAGAACGGAGGGATGAGGAACCATGGAGAAGTCCTCCTCTCTGAGACAAGAAGGGTGAGTGGCCCTTGGTAGGGGAATAGAAAAGATTGGTTGTTATGTGGTGTTTAACTGTTAGGCTTAATTAGACCACTAGAGGGCGGCCACAGACAGGTATTTGCGGCAATTCCTAAACCGGTGGAGAGCCGAGGCTAAAAGTTCTCATAGCTTTTGTTCAACTCTCTGTGATGGTGTTGCTGCTGCTAAGTCGCTTCAGTCGTGTCCGACTCTGTGCGACCCCATAGACGGCAGCCCACCAAGAACACTGGAGTGGGTTGCCATTGCCTTCTCCAATGCATGAGTGAAAAGTGAAAGTGCAGTCGCTCATTAGTGACCCCATGGACTGCAGCCCACCAGGCTCCTCCGTCCATGGGATTTGCCAGGCAAGAGCACTGGAGTGGGGTGCCATAGCACAAAATATCTAACAGAAACTAATCATCAAGTGTCAATTTATATATGTTCATTTGGCCGAGTAGTCTTGCCTAACAATATAATACAGATTCCCACCAAGAGCCTAATTGCCTTAAAAGAATAAAGGTTAAAAAATCAAAAGGAATGGTGAAAAGAGCCACCCCCAAGTTACAGGTATGCTATTACTATTGCTTATTCATTAGTACCCCGACGTCCTTCACATCTACAGCCTCCCAGGCCCCCACAGAAAGTACTTCACTATATGATATTACCTGTTTCTCATTGAGGCAGCGAATGAGCTGGTAGAATTTTACGTGTTGCCTTCAGAGAAACAAAGGCAGAATAAGCAATAATTCACCACATCTAGTTAAATGATCAAGGATGAAATCAAGGTTAAAACCAAGTCAGTACTAGTGTATTAATGAGTAGATCTCTTTAGCACCTAAGCATTGCAGTAAGCATTTAAGGCATGGCTCTCCCTCCTTTAAAACTAATTTCTAGTGCAATTGAAAAAAAATTTTTTTAATTGTTTAAAAATGAAAGCAAATCTCTCCTGGTGACAGGTGAAGGCCTGTGTGGTCCAGACATTGCCCGTCTCCGGGGCCCCTTTCCTCTCCTCCTTTCCTTACTTCTTCCCAGTCTCACTTGACTTGATTCCACGAAGTCAACAAACGTTTCACATTTTCCATCACTTCTCTTTAGCATTTGCTGTTTCCTTTGCCTGAGATGTTCTGTTCCCATCATCACACAAGAAGCTTTTTGTTCTTCAAGTTCCAGTGAATTGTCACGTCCTAAAAGACTTCCTAAACCATGCACTCCTGGCTGTCCCTTGCCACAGAACCTCGACCTTTAGCCGGGCACTTTGAAGCCCAGTATGCCGGTCCATATTTCCTAGCTGTGCTAGCAGCTGAATGTGGCCACGCGTCTGGTTAATGGTTGTAAGTGGAAACGCTGTGTTAGACTTCCTAGAAGCCTCCTTAAGAGCAAGCAGAGGGACTTCTCTGGTAGTCCATTGGTTAAGTCCAATTGTTCACCTTCTAATGAAGGAGTGTGGGTTCAATCCCTGGTCAGGAAGCTGAGATCCCACATATCTCATAGCCATGGAACTAAATCATAAAACAGAAACAAGTTTTAGCAAGTTCAATAAAGACTTTAAAAAAAAATCCATTAAAAAAATTTTTTTTTTTTAAGAAGCAGAGAAATCCTTATTTTCCTCTCTCCTGCTGTCTAGAATGCCAATAAAATAACTGCAGCTTCTGGAAGCATCTTGGACTCTGAGGCAGCAGGGATGATGGGAAGAAGGGCAGAGAGGAACCTGGAAAACGAATGATCCTATGGGATGGGAGTGGGGTAGGAAGTACCAGCCTCTAGGTATCTTTTATATGAGAAAGAAACAAACTGCTTTACACCACTGCTCCTTGTAGCTTTACTGCTATCTGGCACCACACCTCAGTACTAACAAACACACCACACCCGTCCCCAGACACACTGCCCATTGTCTTCAGCGCCTTTTTACTACCTGGAATAGCTCATTCCTGTGTGTTTACATGAGAGCGGGGACCTGTTCTGTCTTGTTCACTGCAGTAACCCCAGCGTCTGCTGTAGTATTTCTATTTCTTTCCAGAAATTCTTGGAATTTTGATATTTTTCCAAATTCCAAGAAAATCGTTTGAGAAAACAGAGGAAAATATTATAATTCTTCCTACAAGAAATAAAGATCAATGATCTGCATGGAGCTGTTACTGGTTTGAAGGAATCCACCAATATCAACAACTAATGATGGCGTGGCAGTCATGAAAAGAATCTGGAAAGTTTCCAGCAGTTGTGCTACTTCACCGTGCTGTAGAAGTGTTTTCCTCAACGCCTGGAAAGGTGAAAGCTTCAAAAACCACTAGCAGAGGAAGCATGCACAGTGCAGATTCTGACCGTGAGAAAAGGAAAGCAGTGAGCTCAGATCCAGACGATGCGGCTGGGGCTAATCAGTATGATCTGCAAAATGATGTCCTCCTGGCAGTTTTTCGAATCAGAAAAATTATAATACTGTTCACATTTTCTCCAGTGAAAAATTCTCTTTTGCAACAAGAATGGGGAAAAAAAAACTTTTAGGTTTTTTGAATGGCAAGGCACCTTGAAGCACACAGAAAAAATAATAATTGAGAGATTTTTAAAGACCCCAAATGAGAAAAATGATTTTATGCCCACTGAAGTTGGGACACTTGTTTACAAAGAGGAATATTACAAAATTGTGAGAGAAATATTAAATTGCTTGAAACTGGCTTGATTAGCAGCTGAAAAAGTAAGTAACCATGATGCAATTCTTCTAAGCAAAAACAGAATTCTGCTTAAAATAAAATTAGAATCAAATTGCTTAACGTAGGAAAAAGATCTAATATCCCTCATTAAATATTTAAGCAGTGTTAGTAGTTTATATGAGGGGGACAGCTTCTTTGCTTTGGCAAACAAGAACAAAATCATTTAGTTAGCAAAATCACTACTGGAAAGATTCTTATGAAGGAAAAATATGCCTTATCAGAAGAAATGTGAAGAAGAGTAAATGTTTTTGTGGACTCTCCATCGTGAAATCTGAAACTGGTCTAAAATCTGAATTAGCAAATATAATATAAACTTTAAGAATGAAATAAAAATCAGAGGAATACAATATTTTAATCATTTTAAAAAGGGATACAGTAGAAAATGCTATGACATTGTAAAGCAACTATACTCGAATAAAAATTAATTTTAGAAAGGGGATGAATTTATAATAAACTACATGTATCTTAACAATCAGCTTGAAGACACTTCTAGACATACTCTCAACAATTCAAGCTATCAACACAAAATTAAAGAACAAGGCCTTCCCTGATGATCTAGCGGCTAAGACTGTACTCCCAATGCAGGGGGCCAGGGTTTGATCCCTTGTCAGGGAGCTAGATTCCACGTCCCGCAAAATGGGACTCCACGCAGGCAAATAAAATGGTTAATTTAAAAAGTAGATACCAGAATGAAAGAATATTTAATATCTGAAAGATTTGTCGTAAAGCAAGACAAAGATTAAGACAACCAAAGCAATTCATGCTTTGCTGCTGCTGCTAAGTCGCTTCAGTCGTGTCCGACTCTGTGTGACCCCAGAGACGGCAGCCCACTAGGCTCCCCTGTCCCTGGGATTCTCCAGGCAAGAACATTGGAGTGGGTTGCCATTTCCTTCTCCAATGCATGAAAGTGAAAAGTGAAAGTGAAGTCTCTCAGTTGTGCCCGACTCCTAGCGACGCCATGGACTGTAGCCCACCAGGCTCCTCCGTCCATTGGATTTTCCAGGCAAGAGTACTAGAGTGGATTGCCATTGCCTTCTCCGATAACTGGGTACTGTTAAAAGTTCATTTTAAGAATCATTGTAAGTTTTAACAGAAACAGATGCACAGACATAGAAAACAAACTTACAGTTATCAAAGAGAAAAGGGGATGGGGGACTGATAAATTAGCAGTTTGGAATTAGGAGATACACACTACTGTATATAAAATAGATAAACAATATGGTCCTACTGTATAGCACAGGGAAAATTATATTCAATACCTTATTACAAACTATAATGGAAAAGAATATGAAAAAGGATATATATATGTATAATTGAATCATTTTCCGTATGCCACAAACTAGCTCAACATTGTAAATCAACTATACTTCAAATTAGAAAAGAAGGATAATTTTTAAAATTTAAATGTTCATGGTATTATTTTTTAAACTCTAAAACCACTGTCCTTGGCACTTGTTTGTCTTTTAATGTTTTCTATGATCAAATACCGATACCAGGTAGAGATCGTCTTTACATGACACTGAAATTGTCAACCTAAAACAGATAGACTACAGTTATATCTCCAGCAAAAATGAGTTTATTTGAAATCAGTAAAGATTACAGTTCAGGGTCTGCAACTACAGTGTGTGCACCAGCCCCCAGCAAAAGCAGAGAGGAGAGCTGTTTCAAAGAGGGAAAAGGAAGCTGGAGGTGGGACAGGGCAGGGGAAGGTGGCAAACAGAGTCCATTGGAGGACTGAGAGTTTGAAGTCTAGTGGGTTTTCATTGGCCGAGTTGTGAGTCTCTCATTGCCTGAGCTCTTGCCAGGGAAGAAAGAGGAGTCTTTTCTTCCCCTTGTTGGGCTCAGCTATCGTCTAGGGCGTGAAGCTCTCCTTTCTGGTCTCCTGACATTATTTTAACTGAGGTTTTTGTTTATTTTTATTTTTTACAAAAGGTAGTATAAACTTGCATCACTATATATTTCCATAATAATAAACCATTCATTTACTATTACTTTTTGTTTTTGAGGAAAACCTTGGAAACCTTTTACCATAACCTTGTCGCAGAAAAATGGTTCACCAATTACTGTTATGATCACTTACTATTTAAAAATATCAGATGACCATTATATCTACTACGGCAGGCAGGAATCCCTCAGAAGAAATGGAGTAGCCATCATGGTCAACAGAAGAGTTCGAAATGCAGTACTTGGACGCAATCTCAAAAGCGACAGAATGATCTCTGTTTGTTTCCAAGGCAAACCATTCAATATCACATTAATCCAAGTCTATGCCACAACCAGTAACACTGAAGAAGCTGAAGTTGAATGGTTCTATGAAGACCTACAAGACCTTTTAGAACTAACACCCCAAAAGATATCCTTTTCATTATAGGGGACTGGAATGCAGAAGTAGGAAGTCAACAAACACCTGGAGTAACAGGAAAATTTGGATTGGAACGCGGAATGAAGCAGGGCAAAGACTAATAGAGTTTTGCCAAGAAAATGCACTGGTCATAGCAAACACCCTCTTCCAACAACACAAGAGAACACTCTACACATGGACATCACCAGATGGTCAACACCGAAAACAGACTGATGATATTCTTTGCAGGCAAAGATGGAGAAGCTCTATACAGTCAACAAAAACAAGACCAGGAGCTGACTGTGGCTCAGATCGTGAACTCCTTATTACCAAATTCAGAATGAAATTGAAGAAAGCAGGGAAACCGCTAGACCATTCAGGTATGACTTAAATCAAATCCCTTATGATTAAAGAGTGGAAGTGAGAAATAGATTTAAGGGCCTAGATCTGATAGATAGAGTGCCTGATGAACTATGGAATGAGGTTCGTGACATTGTACAGGAGACAGGGATCAAGACCATCCCCATGGAAAAGAAATGCAAAAAAGCAAAATGGCTGTCTGGGGAAGCCTTACAAATAGCTGTGAAAAGAAGAGAGGAGAAAAGCAAAGGAGAAAAGGAAAGATATAAGTATCTGAATGCAGAGTTCCAAAGAATAGCAAGAAAAGCTAAGAAAGCCTTCTTCAGCGATCAGTGCAAAGGAATAGAGGAAAACAACAGAATGGGAAAGACTAGAGATCTCTTCAAGAAAATTAGAGATACCAAGGGAACATTTCATGCACAGATGGGCTCGATAAAGGACAAAAATGGCATGGACCTAACAGAAGAAGACGATATTAAAAAGAGGTGGCAAGAATACACAGAAGAACTGTACAAAAGGATCTTCCACGACCCAGATAATCACAATGGTGTGATCACTCATCTAGAGCCAGACATCCTGGAATGATAAGTCAAGTAGGCCTTAGAAAGCATCACTACGAACAAAGCTAGTGGAGGTGATGGAATTCCAGTTGAGCTGTTTCAAATCCTGAAAGATGATGCTGTGAAAGTGCTGCACTCAATATGCCAGCAAATTTGGAAAACTCAGCAGTGGCCATAGGACTGGAAAAGGTCAGTTTTCATTCCAATCCCAAAGAAAGGAAAGGCCAAAGAATGCTCAAACTACCTCACAGTTGCACTCATCTCACATGCTAGTAAAATAATGCTCAAACTTCTCCAAGCCAGGCTTCAGCAATACGTGAACCGTGAACTTCCAGATGTTCAAGCTGGTTTTAGAAAAGGCAGAGGAACCAGAGATCAAATTGCCAATATCTGCTGGATCATGGAAAAACCAAGAGAGTTCCAGAAAAGCATCTATTTCTGCTTTATTGACTCTGCCAAAGCCTTTGACTGTGTGGATCACAATAAACTGTGGAAAATTTTGAGAGAGATGGGAAAACCAGACCACCTGACCTGCCTCTTGAGAAATCTGTATGCAGGTCAGGAAGCAACAGTTAGAACTGGACATGTAGGAAAAGGAGTACATCAAGGCTGTATATTGTCACCCTGTTTATTTAACTTCTATGCAGAGTACATCATGAGAAACGCTGGGCTGGAAGAAACACACGCTGGAATCAAGATTGCCGGGAGAAATATCAATAACCTCAGATATGCCAATGACACCACCCTTATGGCAGAAAGTGAAGAGGAACTAAAGAGCCTCTTGATGAAAGTAAAGAGGAGAGTGAAAAAGTTGGCTTAAAGCTCAACATTCAGAAAACAAAGATCATGGCATCCGGTCCCATCACTCCGTGGGAAATAGATGGAGAAACAGTGGAAACAGTGAGAGACTTTATTTTTTGGGCTCCAAAATCACTGCAGATGGTGATTGCAGCCACGAAACTGAAAGATGCTTACCTCTTGGAAGAAAAGTTATGACCAACGTAGACAGCATATTCAAAAGCAGAGACATTACTTTGCCGACTGAGGTCCGTCTAGTCAAGGCTATGGTTTTTCCAGTGGTCATGTATGGATGTGAGAGTTGGACTGTGAAGAAAGCTGAGCACCGAAGAATTGATAGTTTTGAACTGTGGTATTGAAGAAGACTCTTGAGAGTCCCTTGGACTGTAAGGTAATCCAACCAGTCCATTCTGAGGGAGATCAACCCTGGGATTTCTTTGGAAGGAATGATGCTAAAGCTGAAACTTCAGTACTTTGGCCACCTCATATGAAGAGTTGACTCTTTGGAAAAGACTCTGATGCTGGGAGAGATTGGGGCCAGGAGGAGAAGGGGACGACCAAGGATGAGATGGCTGGATGGCATCACTGACTCGATGCACATGAGTCTGAGTGAACTCCGAGAGATGGTGATGGACAGGGAGGCCTGGCGTGCTGTGATTCATGGGGTCGCAAAGAGTCGGACACGACTGAGCGACTGAACTGAACTGAACTGAACTGAAAGAAGGACTTCTCTGGTGGTCCAGTGGTTAAGAGTCTGCCTACAGTGGAGGGGACACAGGTACTACCTGGGAGGATCCGACACGCTGTGGATCAGCTGAGCCCCTGCCCCACAACTACAGAGCCCATGCGCCCTAGAGCCCGGACTCCACGATGAGAAGCCCCTGCACCACAGCCAGAGAGTAGCCCACACAGCTAGAGAAATGCAGATCCAGCACAGCCAAAATAAATAATAATTTTTTAATGTTAGGAAAGGTATTATAGAAAAAAATAGTAACTTATGATTTTGAGAATTTCTGAGAACCCCAATTTCTCCTTCCAGAATCCTGACAATTGGTATCTATCAGGAATTTGCCAAGCCTAGTACAATGCCTGACATAGAGCAGACACTCAGCATATATTTCAAATGAAATGAATGTGATCTTATTCCATAGCCCCTGCCATCCTGTGAGGTAGAAATTGTCCATTTAAAGTAGAAATCCAGGACATCCTTTGAGGCTGGTGTGGGACAACACCCTGAGATTCCTGAGAGCTCTGGTGTTTACTGAGATGGCCTATGAGACATAGTCTTAAGATTCTCAGAAGTACTCCCAGGCCTTCCCTGAATTTCTCTGATAGAGTATTTTATAGCCACACTCTGGATCTGAGCTTAGCCCCAAAGCCATTTCTTGTTTAAGAATCTTTTAATGGGAGTGACTGGGGATGACCGACAGTTTTATTTGAGAACCCAGTAAATCTTTATTTCTTTGTGTTTTCTCCCAATTCTGCCCAAAATGTGCATAATTTCTTCATTAGAAACATTAGAATTGGGTCATCTCTCCCATCTTGTGTGTACATACTTGGCTTAGTTGCAGCACCAAGGATCTTCACTCGTTGCTGCATGCGGGATTTTTTTTTTTTTCCCTAGTTGCACCAAGTGGAACCTTTACTTGCAGCATGAGAACTCTTAGCTGCAGTGTACGAGATCTGGTTTCCAGAAGGAGGACTGAACCTGGGCCCCCTGCATTGGGAGCGCAGAGTCTTAGCCCCTGGGCCACCAGGGAAGCCCCTCCCACCTTACACGTTATCATGGGACCTAGGAAAAGGAGCTTGGCACTTTCTACATTCCGCTTAGACATCTCCCCAGCTGCCCCAGGAGTTAATTAAGCAGACTTTCCAAGTTTCACTTTCCACAGGTGACAGTGTTGCTAGACTTCCTGCCACTACATGAAAGGGGTCCTCTGTTTTCTGGCATCCGCATCCTTCACCCCGTCACCAACGGTCTCTATGGCCTTTTCGGCTTCTTCCTTCCACCCTGCCCCAAAGCCAGTGTCATATGGTTGAGGCATTTGTTAGGGTAGCATTCCGTTTCCAAGGACAAAATTCTGTTCAAGTTATCTATTGCTGCACAATAAACCTAGTGGTTGAATAAACAACTTACTATTACTATATTTGGACACAGTACAGCAAGGACAGCCCATTTCTGCTCCAGAATGCCTGGAGCCTCACCTGTAATGAGTTGAAGATCTGGAAGGCTAGAACAATTGGAAGCTGGCTGGTATCTCTTTTTCCTCTCTTGATCCCCTTCTCGCTCTCCAGGGAGTTTCTTTGTGTGGTTAGCTTAGGCTTCCCTATTTGATGGCAGCCTCTGGAGAGTCAGTCTTCTTACAGGGCAACTCAGTCACTGTCCCAGGAGATGTGAATGGAAGTTGCTAGTCTCTTAAGGGCAAGTCTGGGAACTGTCATTTTTCGCAATACTCCACTGATCAAAGCAGTCAGAACTCACCCAAAATCAAGCGAAAGCAACATAGATCCCACACTTCAATGAAAGTAGCATCAAAAATCTCTAGTTACCTCCCATCTGCCACATTTTTTATTCCTAGGGTGAAAATAATATAGTTAAAAACTTCATGATAACAGAAATTCAAGTATAACTTCACTCCTGCCCAGGCCATATTCTTAAAAGAAAATGGCCTTAGGGATTTCCCTGGCTGTCCAGTGGTTAGGACTTCATCTTCCAATGCAGGGGGCATGGGCTTGATCCCTGCTTGGAGAGCTAAGATGCCACATGCTTGGCAGCGGCCAAAACCCAAAACATAAAACAAAAACAATATTGTTACAAAATCAAGAAAGACTTTTAAAAAGATGATCCACCTAAAAATAAGTCTTTAAAAAAAAAAGGTGTGAGAGTGGCCTCAGATTCTTGGTTTCTATGGTGGTTTGTACTGTGATCATTTGAGACCCTTCTGTGTGCGGTACACCCTGTGCTTGTGATAATGAAATAATTGGTGTTCTGAATATTCCCCATTCATCTCTCCAGGTAACATCTTCACCTCCCTTCACCTGCTCTGTGTCCCAGGAGGCTCCTGGTTGAATCCAGCCATGAGGTGACAGCAGCAGGAGGGAGGTGGCTGGAGTAGGGGCTGGTGAATGAAGGCACAGTGTTTGTTCTCCAGCTCCCTCCCCACTGAGTCACTGTGGTCTGGTTCTGGGGCTCCTACGCAGCCTCCTCCATTCAGCCGTCCCAGGGTAGTAACAGCTTCCTGGCTTGCTAGCTCTAGGGTATTGCATTCTTTGGGTTTCGTTCCTTTCACCCTGACTCTTTGCGATTATTCTACTTGGGTCTTCTGTTTGCTTGTGGAGCCTGAATACAGATGGTCTATTTCTCATAAAACTAATAAATTAATAATTTTTCTTACCCAAATTGTATCATTGTATTTTTCCATTCTTTTATCAGGTTTTGGGTCCATGTCCCTCATTTTTAGAGTTCTTTACATCTCAGGAAACTCAAACAGGGGCATGGGATGGGGAGGGAGATGGGAGGGAGCTTCAAGAGGGAGGGGACATATGTACACTTGTGGCTGACTCATGTTGATATTTGACAGAGAACAACAAAATTCTGTAAAGCAATTACCCTTTGATTAAAAAATAAATAAATTTTAGAAAGACTATTAGCCATTACCTGTAATACATCTTACAAATATTTTCTCCCAATTTGTTAGCTATCTGTTTCAGCCATTGTTGTTGTTCAGACGCTAAGTCATATCTGACTCATTGCAACCCCATGGACTGCAGCATACCAGCCTCCCCTGTCCTTTACTATCTCCCGGAATTTGCTCAGATTCGTGTCCTTGGAGTCGGTGATGCCATCCAACCATCTCATCCTCTGTTGTCCGCTTCTCCTCCCTCAGTTTTTCCCAGCATCAGGGCCTTTTGCAGTGAGTCAGTTCTTCGAATCAGGTGGCCAAAGTTTTAGAGCTTCAGCTTCAGCCTCAGTCTTTCCGATGAATAGTCAGGGTTGATTTCTTTTAGAATCGACTGGTTTGGCTGGTTTTAGCCATCTAGAAACAAAAATGTTGATATTCCGTGTAGTCAGATATATACCTAAATGTATTTCTTCATTGCTTTCAGATTTGGAGTCCGTTCCCACACCAAAGTTGAAGAATTCATTGCTGTTGTCTTCTGGTAGTTGCATGATTTCGTATTTTACATTTAGATCTCTGATCCCTTTGAATTGATTTCTGACTCTGGTACGAGGGATGGGTTTAATTTTATCTTTTTCCAAATAGTCCCAGCACCATTTATTTAAAAATCTAATCCCTTCAAAATAGGTATTTTTGTTTTGAATGTGTACACACACACACACGAATCTAAAAAGTAATCAGACTTGGGAGAAAAGCAGTTCTCTAAAAATTTACCCCAGATGTGGAAAGAACCAGCGTCATTTAGTTCAGCAACTATTGCAGTATATACCTAACAATTTGCAATAAAACACAGGGAGATGAGCAAGCATAGTCTCTACCGTAAGAACATAACCGCCTGAAGGGGGCGATAAACACATAAAAGACTGCAGTGAGCCTCAGTGTTTAATGCAGTGTATTTGTTGGGTTAGCACCTCTCTGAGCCCCCAAATCTACACCCAAATATCCATGTGAAGTGCTTATGTATGTCTACGGTGATCCATGGTAGAAATGCAATTTGCTTGCTATTGTATATACTGAATGCTGATTTCGTATTCTCCAAGTATCCTGATCACCTCTAACATTGATCTTCATCCCCATAATGGTCTCTTTCATGGGAGAAAGACTATTAATATGGTAAGACCTTTCTTTCGCTCTACAGATACTTATCAAGTGGCTTCTGGGTGTGCAGAACTGCTCTCAGAGCTCGGATAGTAATAGAGAACAAGAAAGACCTGTGATGCCTGCCTCCTGGACGCAGAGGCAGGAAACAAACACTTAAAGTGTAATGTCAAGTAGTATGATGAAGAGTACAGCAAGTCAAGGAGTGAAGAGCAAGGTACCATCTTAGATAGGATGGTGAGGGAAAGCAATAGGATGGAGAAGAAAGCAATTAGGCAGTCTTGAATGACATGAATGAGGAAATCACGTGAAGGCCCTTGGAGAGAGCAATTGCAGAACTAGGGGTGGAATGGTGGCCAGTATAGTCAGAACAGAAAGCGAGGGGCCAGGAGAAGAGGCTTGAGGTAGGCAGTGTTTAGATCCAGTAGGAACTCTAGGTTAAAAAAAAGAGCTTGGATTTTGTTCCCTGAAAAAGGATCCTTTTGGCAGGGGCATGACATGTACAATCTGATTTATCTGCTAAATCTGGCTGCTATGGAGAATAGATCATAGTGTGGGTCACATACGGGGGGCTGGAGAGGAGTCACGGAGTTCCTAGGAGAGATGACGGGAGCCTGGACCAGGGACAGCTGTGGAGAGAAAAAGAATTGGAGAAGCAGAGGAATATGGGAATTTTTTGCAAGCCGAGCTAGCAGGATTTGCTGAGGGACTGAATTTGCGAAAGACAAGAGCCAAGGATGACTCTGATTTTGGATCAACCTGGTGAATAACAGTACCATATATGGAGAAGGGCAGGAATCTAGAGATTTATATTGGACACATTGGTTCAATTTGGTTACTTCCCATTAATTTTTAACATCTCATCATAAATTGATCGTTTCTTTCCTGTTCCTCTGTGGTCTTCAGTTAGAGTTGTTCCCAGGAAGATGTTTAAGCTCAGTGAAAAGAAGAGAGAATAAATGACCATTAGATCATTTCTCAAGGTCTCAAGCATTATCCTTCTAAAAAAAAAAAAGATTGAATCAATATTATTATTGGTTTAATAATAGCTGTTTGAATCTAGTTGACTTCGGTTGTAGTCAAACAGGGAAAAATCAATGGAAGTTAAACTCAGTTGTTTTCAATGTTTTATATGGCTAAGAGCAGAGATGAACTTATAGCTTGCAACTGGCTCAGTCTGACGGGATGTTAGTTAACTGGGGGTAGATGCTTTAAATAATAACCGAGCCTTGATCCTTAAATTGGAATCTCTTAGGGGACATTTTCTCAGCATCTGCCCCACACAGGGGGTTTGCTAGAGATTGTCACCATGTCAGATACTGTGGCCCATTTATTGTTATTCTGGGACACCTCTTTGTTCCTGGAGAGTTTCCCATGATTTCCAAGATTCAGTTGATCATTGTGTTTTGTTTGTGAACTGTGTTGAGTCCCCAAGACTGAATACATAACTTTAATAAGACCATAAATGGGTTAAGGTATGTGAAGTACTTCGAGGGTTGAAAAGGTCATAGAAGTAGCATTTAATGTTATCTTTACCTTAAAAGTAGCTCTTCAATGAAACAATAAGCAAAAAGTGGGTCAAAAAAATTGTGAAGAGGATATTCTTTACAAAGATCTTGGGTTTACGGTCAATTCTTTCCTGGCTAAGTGAGAACCCCTGATAGTCAGTGAATTCTGAAGAAGTGTGGCCCTTTCATTCCTCACACTGAATCTTAGCAGGTGGAGCAGAGCAGAATATCTGCAGCTATTGTGAACCATAAATTATTCTGGGTCTTTTTGATGGGAAAAGAAGCGTGGCATGGGTCAAATATGAATGAGTTACATCTTAAGCAACAAATGAGCAACATTTTTTTTTCTAAAATTAAAAGTCTTTTTTCTTATAAAGAAAGCAATACATTTTAATACAGAAAATTATAAAAAGAAAACAATAATCACTACTCAGAAATTACCACTGTTGCTATTTTACTTATATACTAAAATATATATGTGTGTATATATATAAACATATATATAATCTTTTAGGAATATTCTCTTCTATGAGTATATTCTTTAAGATGGTACAATTTGAAAACTGAAAGATTAGCTTTTAAAGAACTTAAAGTTACAGTGAAAAGTTGCCTAACATAGACTTAATAGTAATTATTTACATTTTAAGGTACACATTCTGTGCATTATCACTTTTATTAATACTAAGTAATAGCAGTTGCTATTAATATCATTAATAGTTTTATTAATATTGTTGAATTATTGGTAACAAAGGAAAGAATACTTTGCTGGAAGATGTAAGTCTTAGTCCCAACTTAGGATTAGAAAGACAATGAACTTTGTTAAGTCTCAGTTTCCTCAAATGTACAGTAAAAATCTTGGGCTAGATGAAATCTGAGGTCTCTTCTAATTTTGAAATTCTATCTAAGCCTTGTTTTGGAAAATAGGTACTTACTAAGATGCATTTCCTGAGATGCCAAATTTTACTTTCAAAATTTTTATCTAAAACACACCTGTTTTCAAGCAAAGAAAATGGATCACATTTTGAAGAATATTCTAATGCTTTGAAGATGGAGCCTATTTACAGAGACCAATTTGTTTCTCTGCATTATTTTAGCATGCAACTCTACCCTGGGACTGAAGCTTCCTAAGTATCTGAGGCTTTGGAAAGTGGGGGTAGAAGAAGCTCATTACCATGGAGATAGATGGGAGCAAATGGTCATATCATCAAAAGCAAACTAGAAATGTACAAAGCTTTTGTGATGCTGATCCTTTTTTTTTTTTAAGTAAGAAGAAGAAGGAAAAAAGGCACAAATAAAAGGACAGATCTCACTCATTAAATCCAACACTAATTTAGTAATCAGTGAAATAAAGGTACCCTTGAAAGCCTGCGGCCAGAAAACACAGTACAACAAAGAAGCACAAAAGGTTGCTGGCTGCCAGGTGTAATTTCCAGGTACTCCAAGTGCATTTGGACTCCCTGCTCTCTTAGCTTTTCTTTACAGATTGGCTGTCTTCATAGTAGATGTGAACGATCCATTTAGTCACCCCAGTATGTTATCCAAATATTTAGGGGAGAAAAATTGCAGGAAAATAACCTTTAATTTTATGATTCTCTAGAAGAAACTGTTCAAAATTAAGAGGTATGAGAAGCTAAGGATGAGAGTTAATTTATTTTTCTGTTTAATACCTATCACTTTGGATAACCTGAAAATAATTTTGACAAGAACATTTAGAGTCAAATTTGAGATAAAAGTCAAATTTACATAAAGTGGCTTGTATCAGAGTAAAATCACTATCAACTGTACCTCTACCTTCATCTATATCTATAGATAGATAGATAAAAAGGTTTTCTTTAACCTTAATTATTTTATTTTACTCAGGTAGAAACTGCCAAAAGCCAAAAGGCAGGAAAGATTTATTTTCAGTTCTTCATAAATATTCAAAATAAGAAAAATCATTTAAGAATAAATATATAAAAGTTAAAGAGTGTGGCCAAGATTCTGCCTTGCACTTTCAGTCTATAAATTAGAAATAGTACTTATGTGATGTTGGGATGTTTTAGAGGTTGAAGTATTATTTTTAAAGTGTTTTGTGCTATTCAGAGAAGAAATATACTTTACATCATATTTTAGATGTGATTTATAAGAAAAATAGTCTCTTCTCCCTTAACTTCCTCTTCCTTTTCCATTTCAGATTTCCCCTCTGGTTATAGCTATTAAGAGAGAAAACTATTTGCAATAATAAAGCATTAATTTAATTGATCTATAAATTCAATGTAAAGACAAAACATCAAGATTTTTTTAAACTCTACTAGTACTGAAGTTCATTAAGAATGTAAATGAAAAGTTAGAAAAATTCTGAAAAATAGTGAGGAAGTAATTAATACAACCAAATATTAAAATATATGCTGCTGCTGCTGCTGCTAAGTCGCTTCAGTCATGTCCGACTCTGTGTGACCCCATAGACGGCAGCCCAGCAGGCTCCTCCGTCCCTGGGATTCTCCAGGCAAGAATACTGGAGTGGGTTGCTATTTCCTTCTCCAATATGATAACATTATAATAAAAATATTCTAGAAAAGAAATAGGTAGCTCAAAAGACTAGAATAATCAGAAATAAACCCAAATACACATGTGAATTATGTATGAAAAGGTGTGCTGTGTGCCCAGTCGTGTCTGACTCTTTGCCATCCCACAGACCATAGCCCATCTGGCTCCCCTGTCCATGAGACTCTCCGGGCAAGAATACTGCAGTGGGGTGCCATTTCCTTATCCAGTATGAAAAGGTAAATGTACCAAATCTGGGGAAGATGAAAAGAAGGGAAGATGCGTCTGTTAATAAATGGTAGGTAAACTGGTTAGGAATAAAAAGGGAAACAAAATAGGTCCTTTATCACACTCTTTATATCTCCCAACTTTTCAGAAGATTTTAATATTCTAAATGTTAACAAATAAAATTATAATATTAAAAGTTCAGAACTTTAAAGATTTTCTTTGATGAATAATCTTGGCATATAAAAAGACTTTCTAAGTAAGACAGACAATCCTAAAGTCTTAAAGGAAGGGAAAAATAAATTTGAGCATATACAAAGTGGAAAAAATATTGCAATATAATTGGCAAGGAGATACAGTCATTGATATGCAACACTTTGTACAATTCATTGAGTAAAAACAAATCAAATGGAAAATGGTCAAATATATTAAAATTTTCCTCTCTTTCACAATTAAATAGTTGCATATTAAAGCAATGAGTATATCCATACAATGAATGTTATTCACCAACAAAAAATAGCATAAGGAATTCCCTGGCAGTCCAGTGGTTAGGACACAGAGCATTCACTGAGGAGGGCCCAGGTTCAAACCCTGGTCAGGGAACTAAGATTCTAAAAGCTGCCTGGTATGGCAAAAAAAAAAAAAAGGAAAAAGAAAAAAGAGGAAAGGAAAAAAAGTAGCATAATTTATAATAGCCCCAAAGAGTAAACAACTCAAACGTTCATCAATAGATGAGTGGGTAAGCAAAATGTGGTACATCCGTTTTGTTAGAATATTATTCAGCCACAAAGAAGAATGAAGTGCTGATAACAGCTACAAACATGAATGGACCTTGAAAATATTATGCTGAGTGAAAGAAGCCAGACACAAAGGCCATGCTGTGTGACTCTAATTATATGAAACCCTCAGAACAGGCACATTTCGAGAGAGAAAAAGTAGATCAATGATTGCCAGGAGCTGGGGTACTGGAAATTGTGGTGAAATGGAGAGTGACTTCTAATAATTAGCGTCTCTTTTGAGGTCATGACAACTGTGATGGTGACTGCACGATTCTGTGAATATGCTAAAACCTGTGAACTCTGAACTTTAAATCGATGAATTGTTTGATACATGAATTATATCTCAATAAAGCTGTTAGCTTTTAACGTATTTTTAATGAGGTATGTTGAATTTGTTCATTAGATTATAAAATTCAATAAATAATGAATATTGTTAATAGTATAGGAAAAGCATTCTTATACTTAATGGAAGTACAAATTCATATACTTTTTGAGGACAATTTAGTAATATCTTTCAAAATACAAACACACCACATCTTTTGATTCTACAATTCAAATTCAAAAAATTACAAAAGATATACTTGTAAAAACTCGCCAAGTTACATACAGAAGGAAATTGTGGTTAATGGGAAAATCTGAAAGTCTGGAGGTACCCATTTAAAAAACTACATACAGCCTTTTAAGAATATCATGGAATTACGTGAACTGATAGGGAAATACCTCCAAGAAAACAATAAAAATAACTAATATGTATTCAGCACTGGCTATGTACCAAAATCTCTTCTAAGTGCTTTACAGACAATAACCTACCAAATCCTTTTTGCAACCTTATATTTTTAATATTACTTCCATTTTACAGATGACAACACTAGAAAAGCACAGCTGTGTGAATAGCAAAGAGGACATTTTTGCTCTTGATTTTATATATTTTTGTATTGCTTAAACAATTTACCATGTGATATTAATTTTATTTCAATAAAGAAAAGTTAAAGCCTCAAACCCAAAGAGCTTGTATTCTAATATCTAAAGTTTCTGGGACACATCAAAGAAATTAAGAAAGGGGGCTATTTCTGTCTTCAAAAAGCAATATGACTTGCCTACGACAGGCAATAGGCTCTGTTATCTCCATTTTCAGATGAGGTAAAAGAACTCAGAAAGTTTAAGTGAATTGTCCAATATTACATAGCAGTGAAATGACACTATAAGATCTGAACCAAAATCGGAGGCTGAAGCCTACACTCTTACAAATACATATAGCCCAGCAAGATACTGGATACAATGTAAATATCCATTACCAGATGAAATATTATATATCAGTTAAAAAAAAAACCACCTAGTTTAAAAGTAAAGGTCCTTTATGACCTTGAGATAAGAAAAGATTTCTTAAATAGGACACACACAAAATTAACAATAAAGAAGAAAAAACCTAATAAATAAGGCTATATTAAAATTAAGAACTGCTATTCATTAAAAGAAATCTCTAGGAACGTGAAAAGGAAAATCACAGATAAATGAAACTATTAGCAATGCATTTATCCTACAAATCATTTTTTTAAAGACAACAAAATATAAAACAGACAGAAGATTTGAACAAGAACTTCTCAAAGGAGGAATTCAAATGGCTAGTGAACACAGGAAAATGTATTAAAACTCACCAATCAACAAGCAAATACAAGTTATAACTGGACAACCTTACCTATCACCAGAGCAACTAAAAAGAGAAGGACTGACAATGCCATGTATTGGTGAGAATATGGAGCAACTGGAACTCTCATATACGACTGTGAATTGTAGTGATTGCAAACTGGTACACCCACTTTAGGGAACTGTTTGGCAATACCTATCAAAGCTGGTCTCAGCAATACATCCAACAGAAATGCATGCATCTCTTCACCAGAAAACATGTTCATAGCAGCATTATTTATAATGGCCAAAGTTTTGAAACAATTCCAATACCCATTAACAGTAGAATAGATAAAGGAAATGTAGTATATTCCAACAATAGATAAAGCAATGATATACAATTTATGCATAAAGCAATGAAAAGATATGAACTATAACTACGTGAATACCAATATAGATGCATCCCACAAATATATTGTTGAGCAGAAGACGTCAAAATAGGAAAACTGCACTATTTTGATAATGTCTCTAAAAAGTTCAGAGATAAATCTAATGTTGATGGGGTGGTTGCTCTCGAGGAGGAACGCATCGAATAGAAATGTATAAAGGAATTTTGTGAAATCTTAAAAAATTACACTATAGTTAATTTGCAATGTTAGTTTCTTCAGTACAGCAAAGTGATTCATTTATACGCGTGCAGACATTTTTTAATATTCTTACCTAGTACAGTTTATCCCAGGATAATAAATATAGTTCCCTGTGCAATACAGTGGGACTTCATTGTTTATCCATTCTACACATAGTATTTTGCATCTGCTAATCCCAAACTCCCCATCCATCCTCCCACCACCCTCACTGTTACTGTGGCAATCAATGTCCTGTATGTCTGTGAATCTGTTTCTGTTTTACAGGGAGGTTCTTTTGTGTAGTATTTTAGGTTCCACATATAAGTGATAGCATATGATATTTATCTTTCTCTTCCTGACTTACTTCACCTAGTATGATAATCTCTAAGTCCATCCTTGTTGCTGCACATAGCATTATTTCACTCACAAAAGGATATTTTGAGTGCTATTAATGGGTCAAGAAGCAACAGTTAGAACTGGACATGGAACAACAGACTGGTTCCAAATAGGTAAAGGAGTACATCAAGGCTGTATATTGTCACCCTGCTTATTTAACTTATACGCAGAGTACATCATGAGAAACGCTGGGCTGGAAGAAGCACAAGCTGGACTCAAGATTGTTGGGAGAAATATTAATACCCTCAGATAAGCAGATGACACCACCCTTGCGGCAGAAAGTGAAGAGGAACGAAAAAGCCTCTTGATGAAAGTGAAAGAAGAGAGTGAAAAAGTTGGCTTAAAGCTCAACATTCAGAAAACGAAGATTATGGCATCTGGTCCCATCACTTCATGGGAAATAGATGGGGAAACAGTGGAAACAGTGTGAGACTTTATTTTGGGGGCTCCAAAACCGCTGCAGATGGTGATTGCAGCCATGAAATTAAAAGACACTTACTCCTTGAAAGGAAAGTTATGACCAACCTAGATAGCATATTCAAAAGCAGACATTACTTTGCCGACTAAGGTCCTTCTAGTCAAGGCTATGGTTTTCCTGTGGTCATGTATGGATGTGAGAGTTGGACTGTGAAGAAAGCTGAGCACCAAAGAACTGATGCTTTTGAACTGTGGTGTTGGAGAAGACTCTTGAGAGTCCCTTGGACTGCAAGGAGATCGAACCAGTTCATTTCTAAAGGAGATCAGTCCTGGGTGTTCTTTGGAAGAAATGATGCTAAAGCTGAAACTCCAGTACTTTGGCCACCTCATGTGCAGAGCTGACTTATTGGAAAAGACCCTGATGCTTGGAGGGATTTGGAGGCAGGAGGAGAAGGGGATGACAGAGGATGAGATGGCTGGATGGCATCACCGACTCAATGGATGTGAGTTTGAATGAATTCTGGGAGTTGGTGATGGACAGGGAAGCCTGGCGTGCTGCGTTCATGGGGTTGCAAAGAGTTAGACAGGACTGAGGGACTGAAATGAACTGAGCTGAACTGAATGTTCTGTTCCTTGATTTATTAAAAGCTTCTGGTTACACTATGTGAAAATTCATCAAATTGTGTATTTATAATTTGTATGCTTTTCTGTATATTATACTTCTATAAATATTCACATAAGAAAGAAAAAAATTCATGTAATAAAAATTAAAACAAATGAACCAAAAACAAGGATAATAATAAAAACATAAAATTGAGAATTGTAATGACCTTAATCATATTATATGCAGTAACTATCAGTACAATATGCATTTTTACATAAGTTACATTTCTGTAAACTTTTTTTTTTTGGCTGCACCTCATAACTTGTAAGATCTTAATTCCTAGAGTAGGAATTGAACCCAGGCCATGGTCGTGAAAGTGCTGGATCTTAACCACTGGACTGCCAGGGGACTCCCTCCTAGAAAATTTTAAAACATAACGAATAAGATAACCAACAAGAACCTACTGTATACAACATGGAACTCTGCTCAATGTCATGTGGCAGCCTGGATAGGAGAGGAGTTTGAAGGAGAACGGACACTTGTGTATGGCTTAGTCTCTGCTCTTTACCTGAAACTATGACAACATTGTTAGTTGGCTATACCCTAACAAAATAAAAAGTTAAAACAAAACCATAATATTAATATTTTTATTGGGTGGGGATCCATATAGATGGTATCAGTACAACAAATCATAGAAGAGCATGATGACTATAATCTTTGTTATCATTTATTACTGTATTGAATACCAGAAATGCAAAGGAAGTAGATTTTAGGTGCTCTTATCACACTCCAAAACTGGCAGCTATGTGAAGAGATAATATGTTAATTATCCTGACGCTAAAAAGTAAATCATTTTATTATGAATATATACATCAAACTCGGAGAAGGCAATGACACCCAATCCAGTACTCTTGCATGGAAAATCCCATGGACGGAGGAGCCTGGTAGGCTAGGCTGCAGTCCATGGGGTTGCAAAGAGTCAGACACGACTGAAGCGACTTAGCAGCATACCTCAAATTATGTGGTACACCTTAAATATGTGCAATTTTTCTCTTAAAAAATCATAGACAGCAAAGAGTAAACATCAAATGTGTGATCATGATTGCCTCTAAGGATAGAAGAAGAATGAAACTGGACTGAACCTATAATTTTTTCATAATAAAATGTCAAAAGCAAATATCACAAATAATAACATTTGATAGTGGGTACAAACACATTTGTTATATTACTCTTTTATTCTTCCATATGGTTGAAGGTTTTAATGTTTTTATTAAATGTTCTTTGTAACACAACTAACAGCCTCTTGATTGGTTATTAGAAATCAAATTGACAAAGACTCCTACAGAATGAGATAGTTTTGGAGGGGAAAGGAGGGGAGTTGATGTTTAGTTAGTTTTACAGTCTCATGTCTCTGTCACTGATTTGAACCATTTTGTTGAAGCTGTGACCAAGTAAAACACAAACAGGACTTGTCTGATACTTTTAGATATGACAAATTAAAGGTCAACTCAGCGTATTTAACTGAACGACTGATCTTCCTTCTTTTGGCTTCTTCCTTAAATGAAATAGCAAGCTTACAAATCTAATTTTCCTATCTTAGTGTGTCTTAGAGCTGACCCTTCTTTTTCTCTCTAACTCAATTGTGCATGGCCTGCTCTGCTCAGGTCCTAGTCCAGTCTAGCTTGAAACACCATTAATGGTCCAATATTCATTAAATATTGATTTGTTTCATGTCACATCACTTCTTTGCACAATAGCCTTCAAACTCTCCCAAGTCTTCCTTCTAGGTAAGAGTTAGTGTAATACCCAATCACAGAATTACTTCATTACCAGGGGGATTCAAACCAGAGCAAAGCTCCACGTCCCTAAACTCTTTCAAATCACTTTTGCATAAGATGAGGTCCTAAAAAGAAACCCAATCATCTTCTTACTGAGATGCCTCTTGCTTCCTCTTGCTCTGCGTTCTCTCTCACAACACCCAGAAATAAATTTGACTTCCTCAACTGTAGGAGTGTGCCTGTTTAGAGGATATAATACATTAAATTGAATGAAAGAAGCAAGTCACTAAAAGATATAAAATTCCTTTTAACTGTGATTAATAAAAATCAATACTAGTTAAATCATTTAGGAGTGCTTTGTCATATAGATGATAAGACTATAAAACAAAAACAAGGAAATACTTATGACAAGTGTTGGCATAGTGTTAGTTCTTTTCTTTTATAAAATATTTATTTATTTGGCTGTGCTGGGTCTTAGTTGAGTCATGCAGGATCTTTGATCTTTAGTTGTGGCAAGTGGGTCCTGGTTCCCTGACCAGGGATTGAACCCAGGTGCCCAGCATTGTGAGTTCAGAGTCTTAGCCACTGGACCCCCAGAGAAGTTCCCACAGTGTTAGTTCTCAGGGGGAAGGAAGGGATGGGATGAGCTGAGATAATTGAGAAGGGAGCTCCACGGAAAGGTCTTACTGCAGGAGAGCATGGGTGGAAGCCGGCCAGATCCTGAAAATGGTCTGAGAGCCGTGTGAAAGACCTCTTCTCCAGACGTGTCTGAGAACAGGATTCAGCATGATGCCACTTGACAAGAAATGGATTCAAGAACATGTCTGGTGATAAAGCTTCAGTCTGGACATAGATTACCTTATTCAAGGATGAGCAAAAATAACAAAGCACAGCACCCTGGGGGTGGGGGAGGGGGAAACTATTGCAAAAGAGGAGAAAGGAAACAACTCACAGGAACCTCCTAAGAGGAGCTTGCTCCAGGCTCCCGTCCACTGTTGACTACTGAAAATTCAGGGAACTGATGGCCTTAGTAGGTCCCAATGGACTTTTTCAAAGGGAAGAGTTAGGAGTTATTAAAAGAGGGAAATAGCACAAGAAAACATCAGGATGAAATGAAAATGCAGCAGGATTTTTATTTAAAGGAAGAATGATGTGAGAAAAGATTGGAAGGAAATTAAACCTGAATGCTGGAATTTAAAAAAAACAACATTGGAGGGTATTACAAAATTAAGGCTATTGTGATATAGGTGACAAGTTAAATAACTCCCCAAATACAGAGAACAGGAGAGAGAAATGAAAAAGTTTAGGTGATGGAAAAATAAGAGAGAGAGCAAAGAAGAGAGTCAGCAGATGTTCCTTGAGAAGAGCTTGGAATGGAAACACTCAGTCACCAGAGATTTGATAGAAGAGTCCTTCTCCACAGGAGGATGGGGGTGAAGAGGCACATCACAGCTCGTTGGGCCACATAACCAGAATTGCCAGGGAAGGAGCGGTGTGCTTTTATGGATGTATGTATGTGTGGGTATATGTATGTATGTGTGTATATGTATGTATGGGTGTATATATTATATTGCGGTAGAATGGTTTACAATATTAGTTTCCAGTGTACAGCAAAATTTTTATAGATTATATTCCATTTATAGTTATAAAATACTGGCTATATTCCTTGTGTGTGTGCGTGTATGCCCAGTTGTGTCTCTTTGTGACCCCATGGACTGTAGTCCACCAGGCTCCTCTGGCCATGAGATTTTTTTTTTCCAGGCAAGCATACTGGAGTGGATTGCCATTTTCTCCTCCAAGGGATCTTCCCAACCCAGGGATCGAACCCACATCTCCTGTGTTGGCAGGCGGATTCTTTACAACTGAGCCACCTGGGAAGCCCTATATTCCCTGTGCTATGCGATAAATCATTGTACTTATTCATTTTATGTGTAGTAATTCCCTACATCTGTCATCTAGTTTCCCTCTCCCCACTGGTACTCATTAGTTTGTTCTTCTATATATGAGTTAGCTTCTTTTTTGTTATATTCACTGGTTTGTTTTATTCTTTAGATTCTACATATAAGTGATAATATACCGCATTTGTCTTTCTCTGTCTAACTTATTCTACTAAGCATGATGCTCTCCGGATAGGAGAGGTAGGCTTTTAAATTATAGTAATGAGTGACTGCTGGTAGGGCTATGTTTGTGTTCTTCATTGTGTTAGGAAAAAAAATGTCAGCACCATTATAAAGTAGATCTAAGATAAGATAAGGCATGACTGAATGAATAAAGATGTTTAGAGTAAAAGTGCTAAACCATGTCCTAGGTAAAGTCAATCAAGAGAAGACCACCCTTAAGAAAAGGAAACCCTCCTATACTCTTGGTGGGAATGTAAATTAGTACAACCACTATGGAAAATGGTATGGAAGTTCCTTAAAAACTAAAAATAGAGCTACCACATGATCCAACAGTCCCACTCCTGGGCATATATCCAGAAGAGACAAAAACTCTAATTCAAAAGATATATGCAAGGGCTTTACTGGTGGCTCAGTGGTAAAGACACTGTTTCCACTGTTTCCCCATCTATATCCCATGAAGTGATGGGATCAGATGTCATGATCTTAGTTTTCTGGATGTTGAGCTTTAATCCAACTTTTTCACTCTCCACTTTGACTTTCATCAAGAGGCTTTTAGTTCCTCTTCACTTTCTACCATAAGAGTGTTGTCATCTGCATATCTGAGGTTATTTCTCCCGGCAATCTTAATTCCAGCTTGTGCTTCTTCCAGCCCAGAGTTTTTCATGATGTACTCTGCATATAAGTTAAATAAGCAGGGTGACAATATATAGCCTTGACATATTCCTTTTCCTATTTGGAACCATTCTGTTGTTCCATGTCCAGTTTTAAGTGTTGCTTCCCTGACCTGCATACAGGTTTCTCAAGAGGCAGGTCAGGTGACCTGGTATTCCCATCTCTTTCAGAATTTTCCAGAGTTTGTTGTGATCCACACAGTCAAAGGCTTTGGCATAGTCAATCCAAAATCACCACAGATGGTGACTGCAGCCATGAAATTAAAAGACTCTTACTCCTTGGAAGGAAAGTTATGACCAACCTAGATAGCATATTTTTTTAATATGTAATATGTAATATCTCTGTTTTTTAGCAGATATTTTTAGCAGATATTACTTTGCCAACAAAGATCCATTTAGTCAAAGCTATGGTTTTTCCAGTGGTCTTGTATGGATGTGAGAGTTGGACTGTGAAGAAAGCTGAGAGCCGAAGAATTGATGCTTTTGAAGTGTGGTTCTGGAGAAGACTCTTGTGACTGCAAGGAGATCCAACCAGTTCATCTTAAAGGAGACCAGTCCTGGGTGTTCATTGGAAGGACTGATGTTGAAGCTGAGACCTCATGCAAAGAGTTGACTCATTGGAAAAAGACCCTGATGTTGGGAGGGATTGGGGTCAGGAGGAGAAGGGGACAACAAAGGATGAGATGGCTGGATGGCATCACTGACTCGATGGACATGAGTCTGAGTGAACTCCGGGAGTTGGTGATGGACAGGGAGGCCTGGCGTGGTGCGATTCATAGGGTCGCAAAGAGTCAGACACGAATGAGTGACTGAACGACTGAACTGAGCTGAACTGAACTGAACAGACTTTTAAATTGGTAAGTCATGAAATGAAACGACTGGTGATGAGTATGAAAATCAATTAAAATTGAAGTAATTTTGAATAGTGATTTCAATTTTACTACTCAAAATCATTTTGAGTAGCTTATTTTTTAACATCCCCATCCTCTGTATGGGGCTTCCCAGGTGACTCAGCAATAAGAAAATCCACCTGCCAATGCAGTAGACACAAGTTCCATCCCTGGGTTGGGAAGATCTCCTGGAGACAGGAACAGTAACCCACTCCAGTATTCTTGCCTGGGAAATCCCAAGGACAGAGGAGCCAGAGGTCATGGGTTTGCAAGAGTCAGACATGACTTATTAGAGACTAAATAAACCATCACCACCACTATCCTCTATATGACAAAATTAATTTTAGTTATAATAATTAAATAAAACAAAACTGGTCAGAAAAGAAATGTAGATGATGAAAATAGTTTATTGAATTTTGTGTGTATAACTATACTAGTAAAAACTTATACCTCAAAAAAGAGAAATACAGCTGAATACTTCTAAATAACAATGATGTGAGGTTTTTCTCATCAAGAAAGAAAAACTTGTACCTACATATTGGTCAGACACAGTAATGAATTAAAACATCATGATAACTGCAAAAACTAACAACATTATAAACAAGAGAGTTCTACCAAGTATAATGTTAGAATTCAGTACAACATTTTATATATAAACTAAATTTTGTAATTGCCGATCAGAAATATTCACCTTGCAGTTTGCACTATTTCACTCTTTTCTATTTTAAATACCAAAAGTTCAAATAGTCACAAAGAATGACAGAAGCTCTGATTATTTGTCTTTGAAACCACTCTGATATTTATGTCAAATCTACTGCTTAAAGACAGGCATTTGTGGTGCCGCATGGGTTGGAAACACAAACTGGGGTCCGTAAAGTGAGATAGAACAACCCTGAACCAGTATAAGTTACATTTGGAATGAGCTTGCATGTGCCTGTGTGTTGAAAATCCAGCATATAACTGGGAGTTTTTATAATTAATATCCATGTAGAACACAACATTTACTAAACAACAAGTAATAAAATGTGCTAAGTTGACATTCATGCATCTTCTTAAAATTCAGGAACCTCAACAGTTGTTTAACATTTAGGCAAAGACTTTTTTTCAGGGAGGAGTATTTTGTCGCTGACTTTGGACATTTGTAGGAACGTGGTGATAATGAACAGCAGACAGCATTTAGTTAGTTTCATTAGGCTCCCACTAACCTACCCTTGGGTGACCGCTGGTTTTAATAATTCTGGTAAGTCTGGGGGGTGCAGTGGGAAACTGAATGTCAGGCCCTAGGTCTCTCTTTTTCTAACTGTCCTCCAAAGAAAGTTCTGTGGTTTAATCCGTTGGGGATGATGGTCTTAGTTCTCATATTGGGATGCACGCTCCCTCTAGTTTTTGGTGTCAATATCCTTCACTTCTGTCTTTTCCCTTTAAGCTCGCAGAGTAGCTGCTAAACCTCAAGATACAGCAAGAAAAACAAAAGCAAAATGCTCACAACAAGCCAAACCTTTTTTTTTTCCAAATGAGGAAAACAGTTAGCTTCCCTAGAAACCTCATCAGTCAGATTTTTGCTTACATCTCATTGGTCAGAACCTGTTATCTTGACTGCAAGAATGAGAAATAAAGTTGTTGGTTTTTAATTTTTTTAGCTAAGAGCATTTTTTAATTTGGAACATCCCAAATACAGGTGGAGTTCTTTCTGGAGGGAAGAATGGATATCACCGAGGTAAATTTTCTGGGGATTTGGTTCGTGTGGGCTTAGTCGTGACCGACTCTTCATGACCCCATGAATTATAGCCCGCCAGGCTCCTCTCTCCAAGGATTCTCCAGGCAAGAATATTGGAGTGGGTGGCCATGTCCTCCTCAGGGGGTCTTCCCAACCCAGGGGATCCAACCCATGTCTCCTGAGTCTCCTGCACAGGCAGGCAGATTCTTTACTGAAATGTTTTCTTTACCGGAATAAACAAACTTGGGGTATACTTGAATTTCCTATAAGGAAATACTTGTGATTACAAATCGCAAGAATTTTAATACACAGCCCCAGTGCTATAGAAGTGAAAGATCCATGAGAGTTTCTGAATGCTTGTGCCCCCTCGAAGTCATATGCTGAAAGTCTAACCTCAAAGATGACACTATTAGGAGGTGAGGCATATGGGAGTTAATTAGGTCATGAGGGTGGAGCCTCCACGAGTGAGGGAACTAGCTTCCTTATTAAAGAGACCCTAGAGAGGTCCCATGCCCCTTCTACCATGTGAGGGCACAGGGAGAGGGTGCCTTCCACGAGGAAGAGGGTCTATCCCAGACTCCACATCTGCAGGTGCCAAGATCTGGACTTCTAGAATGGTGAGAAGCAAATTTTTGTTGTTTAAAAGCTACTCAGGTTATGGTATTTTGTTATAGCAGTCTGAATGGACCATCTGCTACAATAACCTATTTTTCAGAAGATGTTTACCTCTGTTGTGTTGTTGGTCAGTTGCTAAGTCGTGTCCAACTCTTCGCAACCCTATGGACTGTAGCACGCCAGACTTCCCTGTCCTTCACTCTTTACTGCAGTTTGCTCAGATTCATGTCCATTGATTCGGTTATGCTATCTAACCATCGCATCCTCTGCTATCTACTACCTTTGTTATAGTAGGGATTATTTCTGTGCTAGGTCACATAATTTCATGCTTATATTTTAAAAAATATTTTAACACACTTTGTATTTTAATATTATTCCACTTGTTACTTTCCTTTCTGGTGACCAAGAGAAAAATAAAATAGTGTATTATCCTATTCAATCACCATGAATATAAATACTGTGTGCATATGTGCTCAGTTGTGTCTGACTCTTTGCAACCCCATGGGGGTTAGCCCGCCAGGCTCCTCTGTCCGTGGGGTTTCCCAGGCAAGAATACTGAAGTGGGTTGCCATTTCCTTCTGCAGGGGATCTTCCCAAACACATGATTGAAACTGCATAATACTGCATTGCAGGCAGTCTTCTGCATTTCAGGCAGATTCTTTACCACTCAGCCACCAGGGAAAGACACATATATTGATATACATATACAAACAGATACAGAAGTAGATATTAATATTTAGCTACAGCAGCCTATGGTTGTTCAGTAAAGAGCTGGCTCGGAATACCCAGGCTTCCACTCTAGCTGATCTCCTCAGAGTTTGAGTACATCACATGGCATAGCCCTCTTTACAACTATATTCTAAAACACCCCCTTCATCAGATTCTCCCCAGCCTAAGAAGCAACAGTGATACAGCAAGGTGTGCTTAAAGTGCTACCTTATTCTACAGTGGATACATGAGGTAGATCTTTAGGATTAACAGAAAAGACTGACAAGACAGTAGAGAACTGTGTTGTCAAGTGAACAAAAGAAGTTGCACAGCCTTAAGCAGGGAGGACTTTTATTTGTTGTCTTGTCAAGGGGAGAGGTGATTAGACTCTGCATAGAAAAAAGTCTAAGGGAATCTACATCAAAATGTTACTTTTTTTCTTTTTGAGGAGGTCGTGAGAAACATTATATTTTTTCTATATTGCTTGCTTCTCTAATGTCTTACGTTTTTATACAAAAATATATTATCCTTAAAATCAGAAAAAACTAGATATCAATATATATGCATACATAGATTCATATTTTATATGTAGCATGTTTTCCAAAACTCACTTCTTTACAAGATCCGGCCTTGTCTTCATACCACTCCCAAACTTTCAGCTTTCATTAGCCTCTTCCATGCCACGTATATTTTCCCCTTCAAGCCTTTGTTCCTATTATTCCTTCTGCCTGGAATGCCCTCCCACGAATCTTTCATTATTCCAAATTCTACTATACTTACCTCATCTTCAAGGACAACCCAGATTAAACTCAACGGTTTCCTCAAACACTTCCCCAAGTTCTCACTCCATTCAAACTTCTTTCCTCAACTTTTATAATGCCTTAAAACTTCAGTATGTATGAGAATCTGCTGGAGAGATTGTCAACCTCATGTTTTCCTGCCCCCAGAGATTGTTTCAGGGGAACTGCAGTAGGGCCTGCATTTCTAATGATGCTTCCAAGTGATGTTGATGCTACAGGTTGTGGACCACATTTGTAGACATACTGGACTAGAACCCAGTAATTCAGGATTCACTGTACCTGTTGTCTCATTTATTTATAAAACATGTATCTTTTGTTATAGATTGCCAGTTCTCTGTGTTAAGTAGACACCCTGTTTTATACTCTTCTGTGTCCTTTGCAGTTTGAGAGTTGAGAGATGCTCATAGGATACATGTTAACTGAGTTTGGAGGTTTGCAGATTTTCTCAGTAATTTAGACAGCACTAGAGATTATGTAACAATTTGCAGCCATCTATTCCACTATTATCAAGTCCAGAAAACTTTCTAGTTCTGACTCTGAACTTGAGTATATCTGGAATCCATGCATGTGACCACATGAATTTACAGTTACAGGATAAGGGACAAAGGACATGCTGGCCTCTGCAGACAGTTTCTTTATGGAACCTCAGATTCTCTGAAAACATAATTTTATCACAAGACTTTCTTTCTTTAATTTCCAAACTGTTCCTAAATTAGTGGAAGCTCAAGGCTGGCTGATGCAACTTGATTATAACAGAGCAGTCTGAATTTAGTTGGCCACAACTGTGAAATTCAAGTGTGCAGTTGACTTCCAGCCTTAGTTTTTAAAAGGAGTGACTATGTGCGATTGGTGAGTCCACTGTCTGAATGCCTGATGCCGCTCAGTGCAAGTCAGGGGACACTCAGCTTGCCCCATATAGGCCAGCCTTGATGGCCATCTCCCCAGAACGCTCCAAGCAACAGAACACACACTCAAATCTGTGCTCTTACTTTGCATCTGCCAAGGTCCACCCTTCTTCCTCCAACCAGTAGAGAAAGTCCTCAGTTTTCATGGGAGCCAAAACCAACTGCAACAATCCCGCCTGGCCATCTCTGTGCCGATATGCCTGCAGTGCTGACAATCTGTAATCCTTGACCCCCTCTTTGGCTATACACCCATTCTCTTTCCCACTGGGTCATGACAAGACAGGAGGCATCATTAAAGCTCTTTGAGCCTTGTGAATCTATGTTACTGCATATAGGTCCACTTATTAGGGGCATAAGAATGTGCTTTTAGTTCTACCTCTGAAACTAGAAAATTAGTCTTTAATCTCATAGGAAAGGAGAACAGGCCTGTACTCTGATAGGGGAAAATATGGGGTATAGGTAATTCCCAAATTTAGTAGTCATGGAAACCTCTCGGAACAAACTTTGGTTGAAAAATTGAAAATAGGCAAGTACTTAGGTCATAGATATTGTTCTGAGCCCTGAGGATATAGTGATGTGCAAAACCAGATATAGTTGTTGCTTATAGAGATTATAATTATTCTCATGACATTACAGTCTCTTGAGGAGGTAATTATAAATATATAAATTATTCCAATAAATGTAGAAGTTTAATTGCAGTGGGCTTTCCTAGTGGTTCAGTAGTAAAGAATCTGTCTGCAATGTAGGAGACTCAGAAGACGCAGGTTTGATACCTGGGT
Source organism: Nanger dama (assembly GCA_917880005.1). Classification (NCBI taxonomy): domain Eukaryota; kingdom Metazoa; phylum Chordata; class Mammalia; order Artiodactyla; family Bovidae; genus Nanger; species Nanger dama. The sequence goes on from CAKJTW010000004.1 coordinate 40,352,794, forward strand.
CAGGCAGATCCCCTGGAGGAGGGCATGGCAACCCACTCCAATATTCTTGCCTGGGAAATCCCATGGACAGAGGAGCCTGGCAGGCTAAGGTCCATGGGATTGCAAAGAGTCAGACATGACTGAAGCAACTGAGCATGCACAAATGCCATGAAGGGATATATGGTTTATAAATGCATGAAATGAAAGTTATTGACCCAGAAGGGCAGTCAGGGAAGACTTTCCTGAAGATCTGACTACTGATCCGAGAGCTGAATGATGAGAGGACGGTACTAGGCAAAAGGAATACTAGGCAGAAAGATGCGCAAAGGCCCTGTGGGAGGAATAAGCAGGACACGATCAATCACTGCAAAAGGCCCCAGTGACTGGAACAAAAAGCTGGAGAAAGCACGATATAAGACATTACTAGACAGGAAGAAAGGGCCAGACAATGGTGGGTCTTGTAGATTATATCAAGAATTCTCGTGAATAACAGGAGGCCACTGAGATGTTTAACTACATTTCTGTTTTGAAAGAGTTGTCCTGGTTGTTGTAGGGAGAATGAGTTGGGAGGCAAACAGTGCTGCTGGAAGACCAGCTAGAGGAGGATTGCAGTCACCCAGGGGAGAAGAGATGACAGCTTCATCTAGGGTTGGACCAGGGGATGTGAGAAATGGACAGCTCAGGTCACTTCCCAGCTCAAACTATAAGTAATGCACAAGAGTTCCTTTGTGAGATGCCAGCCTCCAGGAAAGCTGAGTGTTTGAGGCCTTTGTTGAAGCTGGCTGATTTTAACACGGCAGTTTGAATCCAAGTGGCCATCCTAAGTCTGAAAGGTAAGTGCACCACAGACTTAAAAGGAAAAATGGGACAGTGATTTTTCTGGAGAAGTAGACTTCTGGAAGATGAGAAGCAGCAGCAAGCTAAAGGGGAAATTGCCCAGGGCGTCATCCTGCTTTATTCCCACCAAGTGAGGCTGTTTTCAGCAACACTTCCCCAAAAACCCAAAGGGCCAAGGACCAGTAAGAGGAAGTGGGGGAAATCACCTTGCCATAAAGAAGAAAGGGACAACGATGTTTCCTCATTTTGAAATCTAGAATCCTGAGCAGTAGGGGTCCACACCAAGTTTTTGTGAAGGTCATTTTGCAATATGGTAACTTCTGGCTTTACTGCCAGCATCTCTAAAGACAGTCCCCAGAAATAAAGGGGTAAATAAGGGTTTTTTTTTTTAAACCATTACCGGACCCCTCCCCACAGCCCCATTAGTGGGCCTTATTAAACCAACTCAGACAAAGAGCAAAGATGCCCTAGTTAATGGAAAGTCTCTGATAATTACTCTGCTCAGCCGCTTCTTTTAGGGTCTGAATGGCCTTTAAATAATGTTTCTCTTGCTGTGGTCGCAGACAATGACCTAGCAATCTGCTTTAAGCGGTGCCAATCCCATTAGCTAAAGAATAGCAAACTCTGTGTGTGTCTGTGTGCCAATGAGTGAGTGTGTATGTGTGAATGTGTGTGTGTTGAGGAGCTCAGTTTATGAGAGAGATTAGATTTAAATGTTGCTTTCTTCCTCTTTTCCTCCCTTCCTTAATAAACCTATCCCTCCCAAGAATCAAAGGTATCATTGTATTTACTGGGTCATCCACTGGGCAGAAATCTATTCCTGAAAGTGACAAGGGATCTTCTCAAATGCTTGTAGAAAATGCCCCTTATTCTTATTTACTAAGCACTTCTCTGAAGGATGTGATTTTCAACTTATCTCTGCCCTCTAAAACCTTCAAGTCCCAAACCACAATCATGCCAAGAATATAGTCACTGCAATACATGTCTACTGTTCAAAGCTGAAAAGCTTAAAAATGTGGAAGAAAATAGGGTAGGAGACAAGGCTAACAGGAGGAAATATCAAGATCCTTGAAATATTTTGCTCTGTGGCCTCTCTCCTGATACTTGCAACTCTTTTCTTCCAATAATTAGACTGTGTTGACGATCTAAGAAAGAATTGGAAAATTTTATTTGAGCCAAACTTGAGGATTATTGGGCTTCTCTGGTGGCTCAGACGTTAAAGCGTCTGCCTATTATGCGAGAGACCCGGGTTCGATACCTGGGTTGGGAGGATCCCCTGGAGAAGAAAATGGCAATCCACTCCAGTATTCTTGCCTGGAGAATCCCATGGACGGAGAAGCCTAGTAGGTTACAGTCCACGGGGTCGCAAAGAGTCAGACACGACTGAGCGACTTCACCTCACCTCTGAGGATTATAAGCTGGGAAGAGCATCTCAGAAAGCTCTGAGAACTGTTTCACCTGGTAGAAGGCACAGTTATATAAATTTCCTTAAGACAGAGGGTTGTACATGAAATGATGTGACATTGACAGTTTACATAATGCAAATGTAAGCATCACTGTGGCGGTTCCTGTGACCCCTTGCAAGAGCTGGGAGGACTGCTATCATAAAGGAGTTGGCAGTGCCACCAGAGAAGGTTGCTTCCTGCCAGTGGGGGAGGTTTGGTCGATGTATTGCAAATATGCAATACACAGTTGGAGACAGGGGAAGCCAGAGGTTAGAGAAGAATTTTTTATGTTTAAATTTTTTCTCATCTCACCATGAAATACTAATTTTATTCCACAACTATGTAGTTATATTTAAAAACCAATTATATCATGGGAAGAGACTGGGAAAAAGGGCAAACTTACTTTATCTGGGGCTTCCCAGGTGGCGCTAGTGGTAAAAAAATCTGCCTGCCAATGCAGGAGACACAGGAGACACAGGTTTGATCCCTAGGCTGGGGATTGCTGCTGCTGCTAAGTCGCTTCAGTAGTGTCCGACTCTGTGCGACCCCATAGATGGCAGCCCTCCAGGCTTTCCCATTCGTGGGATTCTCCAGGTAAGAACACTGGAGTGGGTCTCCATTTCCTTCTCCAATGCATGAAAGTAAAAAGTGAAAGTGAAGTCGCTCAGTCACGTCCAACTCTTAGCAACCCCATGGACTTCAGCCTACCAGGCTCCTCTGTCCATGGGATTTTCCAGGCAAGAGTATTGGAGTGGGGTGCCATTGCCTTCTCTGAGGTTGGGGATTGGCAAGGGTCAAATGCTCCAACATGAAAGTGTGAATAAGTTCAATCAGGAGCAATTTTGTCATGAAAACGTGTAAAGCAACATTCAGATGCACTGAAGTGAGTCAGCTCTGGCTGGAACCTGCTCTTGCCCGCCTTGGTCTGGAGGACTTTCTCAGGGGTTCCAGAGTGGTCTGAGTCAACAGTTTTGAAACAGTGTGAAAACAAGTCAGCAAAACAATTTGAGATGACTCCAGTGACACAAATCCACGGCAGTGAGTTATGTGCAGCTCAGCGAGTCTCACAGAGCATCCTCAGCACACACACACATGTACACACACCACTTGGCAACTTCTGGAGAGAACAATTACACTCCAGCTAACAGGATAAAAGCTATTTTCTAACTCTGGATTCCAGAAAGACACCATAGGCCAGGGGAAATTCTCCTCAGAAAAAAATTAAGAAGATGTTCTTACTTCTCATTACTTATCATCCCATTCTCATTCCCTTTAACATCTGTGTTTCATTTCAGTGACTGTGAACAGCTTACATATAAGTTTCCTTCTCTATAATTTAATTTCTGATGTTATTTACTTTCGAAAGCACAAACTTTCAAACAGATATCTATCTGAGAGATGTTGGTTTCTTGTACAGATGCTGTTAGCAATCTACCTGTTGAGTAACAACTTTCATTTGCATAATGATTAGTTAAATATGTGAAGTAAGGACTCCTGCTGCAGGAACGGAAGCAAGTGCTCTGGGCCTTGGGCTCTTTTGTATCAGTGATTCCCATTCTGGTGAAAAGGACTGAATAGTGTGAAAGTTCTTTTGGGTGTGTGAGGAAGGATGGTGAACTTCTAGAAGATAAAAAGAAAAAGGGAGATTCAGCTCTTAGAGACAGGCTTGAACCTTGGGTTAGATTTTTTTAAAACACCTTGAAAATTACTCATAAACTAAATTTAATTCTGGAACTCAATAGTTTTTTACACTCAGTTCAGTCACTCAGTCGTGTCTCACTTTTTGCGACCCCATGGACTGAAACACACCAGGCCTTCTTGTCCATCACCACCTCCTGGAGTTCACTCAAACTCATGTCCATCAAGTCGGTGATGCCATCAAGCCATCTCATCCTCTGTCGCCCCCTTCTCCTCCTGCCTTTAATTTTTCCCAGCATCAGGGTCTTTTCCAATGAGTCAGTTCTTCACATCAGGTGGCCAAATTATTGGAGCTTCAGCTTCAGCATCAGTCCTTCCAATGAATATTCAGGACTGATTTCCTCTAGGATTGACTGATTTGATCTCCTTGCAGTCCAAGGGACTCTCAAGAGTCTTCTCTAACACCACAGTTCAAAAGCATCAGTTCTTCGGTGCTCAGTTTTCTTTACACTCCAACTCTCACATTCATACATGACTCCTGGAAAAACTATAGCTTTTATTCTCCAGAATTTTGTCAGCAGAGTAATGTCTCTGCTTTTAATATGCTGTCTAGGTTGGTCATAGCTTTTCTTCCAAAGAGTCTATTTTAATTTCATGGCTGCAGTTACCATCTGCAGTGATTTTAGAGTGTCTTTAATATTACAAATATAAATTTTCTGTTAGATCTTACTATGAACCATCATGGTGTTTGGTGCTGTGAGTATAATAAATATAACCTATGATCCTAGACTTTGTGGCTGGGATCATAATTTCAGAGGTCCTGATCCTCAATCCAATGCCTTTTCTATTATGGCAAAGCCTCTCTTATGACATGATTACCTTTTTTTTGGTTTGTTTGTATCTTTTTGTCTATTTTGTTTTTACTTTCTTAAAATTTATTTGTTTAATCGAAAGATCATCACTTTACAGAATTTTGTTGTTTTCTGTCAAACATCAACATTAATCAGCATGACATGACTACTTTATGGTAATCCCATAAAGACTAAAGATGGAATATTGAGTAAAAAGTATTGATCCCCAGAGTTGGACTGTGAAGAAAACTGAGCACCAAAGAATTGATGCTTTTGAACTGTGGTGTTGGAGAAGACTCTTGAGAGTCCCTTGAACTGCAAGAAGATCCAACCAGTCCATTCTGAAGGAGATCAACCCTGGGATTTCTTTGGAAGGAATGATGCTAAAGCCGAAACTCCATTATTTTGGCCATTTCATGCGAAGAGTTGACTCATTGGAAAAGACTCTGATGCTGGGAGGGACTGGGGACAGGAGGAGAAGGGGACGACAGAGGATGAGTTGGCTGGATGGCATCACCAACCTGATGGATGTGAGTTTGAGTGAACTCCGGGAGTTGGTGATGGACAGGGAGGCCTGGCGTGATGCAGTTCATGGGGCTGCAAAGAGTCAGACATGACTGAGTGACTGAACTGAACTGAACTGAGCTCTACCAAGGACTACTCTTAGATCTGTTGACCTGCTTTAGGTCCTTCTCTGGCTGCATCTCTTTCTGGTCAAGGAGGTAACTACCTGGAGCCTTCTCCTTCTAGACCAGGTTCCTGGGGTATCAGAATTCCCCGTACCAAAGCCAAGAGTCTATCTCCAGCACTGCATGGGCCGTTCCTCAGGGTTTGCTTTCCTGGGGGCTGATCCAGCTGCCAGTATGTCCTCAAAAGCTTGAGGATTGACTGTGGCTGGGGAATCAGTAAATGAAGTTAGGGATGGCAGCTGAGGTGTTTATATGCACATGTTTGGGGCTTTGTGGTGTAGGACACGGTCTGGGCTGGGAAACTGAAGGCATCCATTTGTTTTCTTGTCCTGGCTTTTGTAAACATTAGGTCTACCTGCTCAGGTCCCCAGTTCCAGTGGAATGAAGTTTGCATATATGTAATGTGTGTGTGTGTAAATTTTTTTATACTACTCTGCAGTATGATATCTTCATGTTTATGCCCATGCAATAACAGCTCACTTATTGGGGGCTTTATACTGCCAAACACTAATACAAATTTAACTGTGAATTAAGTTATTGCAAGAACACTTTGAGGTGGATAATATTATTATTATTGTTACATTATTATTATCATCACCATCCCCATTTTACCTACAGGGAAACTGAAGCACAAAGTGAAATAATTGGTGAAAGGCCTGAAAATGAGTAAGTGTTAGGGATAGGATTTTAATTGCAAGACAAGGTAGCAGCTCATCGGTTTCCTCTGCTTTTCTACCACAATTCTATTCATCCTTCAAGGTAGGCTCAAACCGTTGTTTTTCTGTGGAGGCCTGTCTGAGTGGCTCCTTCTGCCTCTGAACTTCTGGAGTTTCTTTTGCCTTTATCACTCTCTGGGTATTTATCATTTGGGACCACTGGTCATCTTTCCATCTAGAGGTGAAAGGTGACTAGACTCTTGACTGACAGCTAGTTGAATAGGAGGTGACTTAGTTTCCCAGTACAAGTATGGTGGACTCTGTGATGGGTGGCCCAGACTCCCTATCAGAAAAGGACTCATTGCCCCAGCTGCTGGGAGTGGTGTCAGTAGACTGCCTTCAGTGGTCAGACCCTTCAGGGACTGTATCAGCTGCAGAGGGCTGCCTTGCCCAAGGCCATGCTCCCTCCCACATCCATTGACTGATGGATGGGGACAGGGAAAGGCCTGGCCATCTTGGTCAGTGGTGAGTTGGAGCCAGCTTCTTCTGGCTCTTGAGGCCTGACTTTTGCACATGTCCAATTCCTTGTTCAGTGACACGACATTCATAAAATTAGGTATGGTGTGGTGTTTACACTATGGAAATCAGCCAACACTAACAGGGCAGGGCTTTTGTTTTCTGAGTTCAATTTGCCAGCACACTACTTATTCTTTGTCCAGTTCAAGACTGTTCTGAAGCCTCTGGCAGGCCACTCTGGCTCAGAGGTCTTCACGGGGCTGGTGAGGCTGCTGTGAGGCTGCACAACTCTACCTGTCCCCCTGCCCAGTTTGGCTCTCATCCACTCCCATACACACATGGTGATCCCCTGGGTATACCCTGCATGCTGAATTCTCTCTGAGTCTGATTCCTGGGAATTCAACCTGCAACTCTTTTATTTTTTCTCTTCATGAGTTGTTTTATTTGGGGCAAAATGATGACTATAGTCTGGGAGACAGCCTCTCAGATAGCTTTCAGGGTGTGTTGAAGGTCAGCAACTCCTGCAACTCTTTTTAAAAAAATATTTATTTATTTAGGTGTGCTGGGTCTTAGTTTATAGCACATGGAATGTTAGGTCTTCATTGCAACATGAGAACTCTTAGCTGTGGCATGTTCAATCTAGTTCCCCAACCACGGATCGAACCCTGGTCTCCTGCATTGGGAACTTGGAATCTTAGCCACTGGACCACCAGGGAAGTCTCCCCAGCAGTCTTAATGCTATTAAAGTTTACCTAACTTTGCTGATTGTTTAGGTATTTTATTGGGAATGCTGGGTTTTTCCAGAAGGAAGTTGAGAGTATATCATATAAAACAGTTCTGTCCCACATCAAAGTTGAAAAAGCTTTCCTTTTACAAGTTTTTAACCTTATGGACCATTCTATCAACAGGTCATTTGTTGTTCTTGTTGTTCACTCACTAAGTCATGTCTGACTCTTTGTGACCTCATGGATTGCAGCACACACATTCCCTGTCCTTCACTATCTCCTGGGAGTTTGCTCAGGTTCATGCTCATTGCGTCAACTGATGCTACCTAACCATCTCATCTTCTGCTTCCCTCTTCTTCTTTTGCTTTCAGTCTTTCCCAGCATCAGAGTCTTTTCTAATGAGTCAGTTTTTAGCAGTTCTTAACAGAGGGCCTAGTTAGTACTAATCACATATAAGCCACCTCAAGCCCATGAACCCCCGACCAAGAGGACAAAGCATTCCTGTGTGTGCCTGTTGAATACCTAAACTGAACCACACTCATATTGCCCAAACATAGAAACTTTCTTGTAAGGTTCTATTGCTCATTCTTGATCTTTCTGTTTTAAAAAGACATAGTCTGTGATAGTAGGGTATGGAATCATTGAATATTTTGCTTGGTTGAAGGCTTTTCACCTTTCTTTTCCTGTTTATCTATTTGTAGAAGTGAAAGCAAAAGACCCCAAATCATATATGGTCTGACCATCAACTAATCAGAAAGAATCCTGCCTCTAATGCAAGAGTGGGATCAGGTATCAATCCTTCAGGTATTTGATCTTAGGATGGGTAGAAAGGGAATTCTTTGGAAAGAGATTTAGGACAGTTAGGAAGCTTAGGAATAGAAGCTAGTTGGAAGAAATGGAGTAGCCATCACAGTCTACAGAAGAGTCCGAAGTGCAGTACTTGAATGTAATTTCAAATATGACAGAATGATCTCTGTTCGTCTCCAAGGCAAACCATTCAGTATTACAGTAATCCAAGTCTATGCCACAACCAGTAATGCCGAAGAAGCTGAAGTTGAATGGTTCTATGAAGACCTACAAGACCTTTTAGAACTAACACTCAAAAAAGATGTCCTATTCATTATAGAGGACTGAAATACAAAAGTAGGAAGTCAAGAAACACCTGGAGTAACACAAATTTGGCCTTGGAGTACAGATGAAGAAGGGCAAAGGCTAATAGAGTTTTGCCAAGATAACACACTGGTCATAGCAAACACCCTCTTCCAACAACACAAGAGAAGACTCTGCACATGGACATCACCAGATGGCCAACACCCAAATAAGACTGATTATAATCTTTGCAGCCAAAGATGGAGAAGCTCTATACAGTCAGCAAAAACAAGACCAGGAGCTGACCGTGGCTCAGATCATGAACCCCTTATTGCCAAATGCACTTAAATTAAAGAAAGTAGGGAAAACCACTAGACCATTCAAGTATGACCTAAGTCAAATCCCTTATGATTATAGAGTGGAAGTGAGAAATAGATTTAAGGGACTAGATCTGATAGAATGCCTGATGAACTATGGAATGAGGTTCGTGACATTGTACAGGAGACAGGGATCAAGACCATCCCCAAGAAAAAGAAATGCAAAAAGCCAAAATGGCTGTCTGAGGAGGCCTTACAAATACCTGTGAAAAGAAAAGAAGCGAAAAGGAAAGATATAAGCATCTGAATGCAGAGTTCCAAAGAATAGCAAGGTGAGATAAGAGAGCCTTCCTCAGCGAGCAATGCAAAGAAATAGAGGAAAACAATAGAATGGGAAAGACTAGAGATCTCTTCAAGAAAATCAGAGATACCAAGGGAACATTTCATGCAAAAATAGGCTCAATAAAGGACAGAAATTGTATGGCTCTAACAGAAGCAGAAGATATTAAGAAGAGGTGGCAAGAATACACAGAAGAACTGTACAAATAAGACCTTAATGACCCAGGTAATTGTGATGCTGTGATCACTCACCTAGAGCCAGACATCCTGGAATGTGAAGTCAAGTGGGCCTTAGAAAGCATCACTACGAACAAAACAAGTGGAGGTAATGGAATTCCAGTTGAGCTATTTCAAACCTAAAAGATGATGCTGTGGAAGTGCTGCACTCAATATGCCAGCAAATTTGGAAAACTCAGCACTGGCCGCAGGACTGGAAAAGGTCAGTTTTCATTCCAATCCAAAAGAAAGGCAATGCCAAAGAATGCTCAAACTACCGCACAATTGCACTCATCTCACATGCTAGTAAAGTAATGCTCAAAATCCTCCAGGCCAGGCTTCAGCAATACGTGAACCGTGAAATTCCAGATGTTCAAGCTGGTTTTAGAAAAGGCAGAGAAACCAGAGATCAAATTGCCAACATCCGCTGGATCATGGAAAAAGCAAGAGAGTTCCAGGAAAACATCTATTTCTGCTCTACTGTCTATGCCAAAGCCTTTGACTGTGTGGATCACAATAAACTGTGGAAAATTCTGAAAGAGGTAGGAATACCAGAACACCTGACCTGTCTCTTGAGAAACCTATATGTAGGTCAAGAAGCAACAGTTAAAACCAGACATGGAACAACAGAATGGTTCCAAATAGGGAAAAGGAGACTGTCAAGGCTGAATATTATTACCCTGCTTATTTAACTTCTATGCAGAGTACATCATGAGAAACGCTGGGCTGGAAGATGCACAAGTTGGAATCAAGATTGCTAGGAGAAATATCAATAATCTCAGATATGCACATGGCACTGCCCTTCTGGCAGAAAGTGAAGAAGAACTAAAGAGCCTCTTGATGAAAGTGAAAGAGGAGAGTGAAAAAGTTGGCTTAAAACTCAACATTCAGAAAACTAAGATCATGGCATCTGGTCCCATCACTTCATGGGAAATAGATGGGGAAACAGTAGAAACAGTGTGAGACTTTATTTTCTGGGGCTCCAAAATCACTGTAGATGGTGATTGCAGCCATGAAGTTAAAAGATGCTTACTCCTTAGAAGGAAAGTTATGACCAACCTAGATAGCATATTCAAAAGCAGAGACATTACTTTGTCAACAAAGGTCCATCTAGTCAAGGCTATCTTTTTCCAGTAGTCAAGTATGGATGTGAGAGTTGGACTATAAGGAAAGCTGAATGCCGAAGAATTGATGGTTTTGAACTGTGGTGCTGGAGAAGACTCTTGAGAGTCCCTTGGACTGCAAGCAGATCCAACCAGTCCATCTTAAAGGTGATCAGTCCTGGGTGTTCATTGGAAGGACTGATGTTGAAGCTGAAACTCCAATACTTTGGCCACTTGATGTGAAGAGGGTCATTTGAAAAGACCTTGATGCTGGGAAAGATTGGGGGCAGGAGAAGAAGGGGGACAACAGAGGATGAGATGGTTGGATGGCATCACCGACTCAATGGACATGAGTTTGGGTGAACTCTGGGAGTTGGTGATGGACAGGGAGGCCTGGCTTGCTGCAGTTCATGGGGTTGCAAAGAGTCGGACATGACTGAGCAAATGAACTGAACTGAAGTAGCATTTGTGGAACTGTTTTAATATTTTAACAATGGAATGGCCTTGTGGGTGCCTTCCAGCTTCATCTGTACTTTTACGCAAGTCCATTTATGCCTTTAGGGCTCTACATCTCAAATGCTTTTAATTTACTTAATAAGACAAGCCAATTATATTCTATTGCTCTCAGTGAATATCACAGTCATCTTTACTTGGGTATGCTTGCATACATGGGGTGAGATATACTTGGCTTGCAAATTCTAGGCTATAAATAACACCAACATTTTTTTTATTCTGTTTAAAATATTTTCTGATGAGACTTTTGTTTTACTTCTTGGAAGATAGCATTGCTTTATTGAATCCTGGCTTGACCATTATGTTATAAAGGAAAGTTTAGAGGAAAAAAATTTAACAAAGGCATGCAATAATAGAATCGCCTTACATGTCATTCGGTATTTTACTTTGTTATAATGTACGTTTAAGAAGATGATTTGTATGTGTGCGTGCTAAGTCGCTTCAGTCGAGTCTGACTCTTTTTGACCTTATGGTCCATAGCCTGCCAGGCTTTTCTGTGCATGGAATTCTTCAGACAAGAATATTGGAGTGGGTCCTCCAAGGGGTCTTTCTGACCCAGGGGTCTAACCCCTGTTTCTCATGTCTCCTGCATTAGCAGGTGGGTTCTTACCACTAGTGCCACCTGGGAAGCCTCAGTAACTAGGTACCATAAGTGTTGCGGACAGAGGAGCCTGGCAGGCTACAGTCCATCTGGACAAAAAAGTTTGGACAGGACTTAGCAGCTAAAAAAAAAACACAAAAAAACCAAAAAACTGCTATGGAAAATGCAAAGATGGAAAAAGCAAGCTCTTTGCCCTTCAGGGGATGCAGATGGAACATAATGGTGGAGCCTAAAGCAGGATAGTGGGAATTAATGAAAGAGTATCCAGGAGTGGTTAAAAAGAAAAGTGAATCCAGAGTGTAGAGTGGGAGAAAGAAGTATTGTGGAAGTAAGTCTGGAAGATGGAGTGCTTTCACTTGTAAATGATGATGCTTTCAGTTGAAAATGACAGAAACCAACACAAACTACCTTGAGTAAATAAGGATTTCATTGGTAGCATACTGTGGCGTCTAAAAGGTATAAACAGGTGGCCCTTTGGATTCCGGGTAATAATGATGTAGGCTCATAGATTGTAACAAATGTATCCCCGAGTGCGGGGTCTTGACAGTGGGATCGGGGTTGTGTATATATCAGGCACAGCCGGTGTCTAGGAACTCTGTACTTTCTGCTCAGTTTTCCTGCAAACCCAAAACTGCTCTGCAAAATAAAGAAAAAGCATGCTATGACTGCTATGTCTGGGATCATCCACTTGCTTTGGTGCTGAGGATCTCTATCAGTGATAATGAGTAAATCTAGTCATTCTGTAAATGCAGCTTTTTAATACATTTTAGGTATCAGATAGTCTGCTTAATGCATAGTGGGAAAAAAACGACAAAGCATCAGCCCAATGATCCCCTACATTGGAAGCACTCTGAGGCACTTGTAAAATCACAGAATTCAGGACTTTATTATAGACCTTCAGAATAAAAATCTATGGGTGTATGGTCAGGCCACTCAATTCAGCTGTTTTCTTGCTCTCTGTATATTCCCCTGCTCACCTACACCCTACTCACATGACTGGCCTTCCTATGTACTTGCCCCAGGCCTCAACTGGAAATCGTTCCTATCGAAGGGGCAGTGAGGGGCATGCCCCTCTACTGGTTTCCTGGTAAGCATGGGCCTATCTGATGTCAACTGTCAATTCCCCCTCTAACTAGCAACCATCCCAGGAGTGAAGACTGCTACCAGTCCACCGCACACCATGGGGTGTCACTTCAGATTCTTGCTTCAGACATGTAAGATCCCCCACCTGTTAAACCATAGATATCTCTGTTGCTAACTCCAAGCTCTTTCTTTGGTCTTAAAACTGGGCAAGTACAGGCCTTGTAGGCATGTGGGGTACAGCCCAACAATGGGTGTGTGACCCAGGAATTTGCAGTTTTAACAAGCATCTAAGAGCCTTGACACTCAACATGTGGCATCACCTGAGAGTTCACTAGAGGTGCAAAGGCCCCACCACAAACTCTCAAATCATAATCTGCTTTTTAACAGGATCTCCACACATTAAAGTTTGAGAAACACTGTTCTAGAAGATTCTGTTTCCTGCTAAAGTTTGAGAATCAATGGCCTGGGAAGACTAATGAGTATGTAGATAAATGCATTTATAGAAGAACATGTGAGTTCCTCTGGGCATGTTTAAAAGGATCAGGTTCCTCAGTTAGAGACTTCTAGGAGAGGTGTGATGACACTTGCTTCTTAAAGAGCAAGGAGAAGTTGGCCAGGCTAAAGGGATGGGGCAAAGGTGACAACTCTCATCAAAGGGAACCAACTATCAAAAGTCCTGAGGCAAAACAGAACACTGCATGTTTAGGCAACAACAGGTATCTCAAATTGCAGTGTAAGTTTTCTGACAAACTTATTTAAACTCTAAACATCAAAAGAGATATTAAAAAAAAAATTAAGTGGGGAAAGATTTTTATTCATTTTCCAGACAGTGGAGGAATCATGTTTTTCAAAGCTTATCTTGCTACTTTCTCTGGCCTCCTTCAAGGACTTTGTGTGTGTGTGTCCATTTCTTCGTTCATTCATTCAAACATATATACCTTGCCACTGTGAAAGTCAAACTGTTAATTGCTCAGTCGGGTCCAACTCTTTGTGACCCCATGGACTGTAGCTTGCCAGGCTCCTCTGTCCATGGAATTCTCCAGGCAAGAATCCTGGAGTGGGTTGCCATTTTCTTCTCCAGGATATCTTCCCAACCCAGGGATTGAACCTGGGTCTCCTTCATTGCAGACGGATTCTTTATATTCTGAGCCACCAGCGAAGCCCCTGATCAGGAGGCACAGAAGCCACTGTGCTTTGTACCTGTAATGTGGTGGTGAGTGAAACTGAAATAGTCCCTGCCCTCAGGGAGTTTGGGCTTCCCTTGTGGTTCAGGTGGTAAAGAATCCGCCAGCAATGCGGGAGACATGGGCTCTATCCCTGGGTTGGGAAGATCCCTTGGAGAAGGGAAAGGCTACCCACTCCAGTATTCTGGCCTGGAGAATTCCATGAACTGTATAGTCCATTTGGTTGCAAAGAGTTGGACACGACTGTGCAACTTTCACTCACTTACTCACTCAGGGAGTTTACAGGTGAGGCTGGAGTGCAGGTAGAGATGCCAACAAAACAGGTAAGGTTTTTTTTTTAATATGTAATTATAAATTGAGAAAATGGCTAAGTGCGCTATGATGGAGAATAAAGCAGGAAACTTCAAGGACAGTCTTCCAATCAGACCAGCCTATCCTCTTGTAAACTGGCCAAAGTCACTGGGGGTGGATAGGGGAGAACTCAGGTTGCCTGCCAGTGTGCATGTACACACACACACGCCCTGTTTTGATGTGAATCTGAATGGGGGTTGAAGACCTCTCAAAATCATCCTCTTTCAACCTACAGGCTACAACATGAAAGGGCAATGAAAATTGACTTTCATCGCAGCTCCAAACCGGAAATGCGAAGCAACCACTAGGTTCTAATAGTCCTAATTTTAGAAATAAGTTATTTCCCAAATTCTCTTAACCAAGGGAGCTGCTAAAAACTAGTCCCAGGTTTGTTCCAAGTAAAAATTTCGAATTGCAAACATCCATTTGGGCGTTGAGAAGAGCAGAGAGGAGACTGAGGCGCATAGCACTGTTTTCAAGAGGTGTGTGATGAAGACTGTGAGAAAACAAAGAGGTAAGAAGGCCAGGAGGGTGCGGTTGGGCCATACCGGGCGCTGGGTCCCTAGGGCAGGGAAGACGAATCCTTGCGGCCTGGAACCTTGTGTGTCAGAGCCTCGCTTCCCGGGCTGCTGGAAGGAAGCATTTAAGTGTGGGACCGCAAGAAGCGCCTGTAAACAGAGAGCCGGGCCGGAGTGGTTGCTGGCCAAATGGGCTGTCACCGTGAGGAGGGCGGGCTGCCGGGAAACCTAGCCCCAGCCTGGAGTAGGTTGCAGGCCCTGCAGGTGAAGGGAGAGAAGCAGTGGCCAGGTGAGCATCTGTCTGCTTCTTTGCCGCCTGACTGGCCACTGGGGGAAGGGTGTGGGGATGACAGCATTGTAAATATCCGAGAAGCTCCCTAGGGTAGCGGTGATTTTGCTATTTCTTCCATCCTCTGGAGTGAGAATTGCACAGTAATGCAGTGGATAATAGTTGAGAGATTATATGATGCATTGTCTGTCTATTTTTATGAATCAGGTATACAAGTAGAAAGCAGTTGAAATAGCTGATCCTGTTCTGTGCGTATTTTTTCAGTCCTCCCCTCCTGGGTCCTAGAAACGAGGCCTCAGCAGAGCTTTTAATTCGCATCTAACTAGGGCTCCCAGATTACAACGATTGTTCCTTCTGTTGACCTTGCTCATTTTAAATATATAGTAAATGCCACTGTGTGACTGATGACAAGCATGATTTGGTCTTCTATAAAAGGATTACTAACCTAAAAGATTGAGATCCGGAAATTTTAGACCCACTCCTCAAATATAAAGTAAGTTATTACTGAGATATACGAATGAATGACAAATAAAGACTGATCTAGATTTATAGCTTGCAAAGTAAAACAGATTTGAATTTACCAGGGTAAACCGAGATTGAGTTATGCTGTTGTAAACTTATTTGGAAGTTTTCTTTCTTCTTGGAAAAGAGAAATATCTAGGCTTTTTCCTGTAATATATTAATTTCAGTTGTCATAGTCAATTGCAATTTGTATTCATTCATAAGATACTTTGGCACACCTTTAAGACACAAGACAATTTTTGTTTCATTAGCTTCAAAAAATGCTTTAATCAAAACTGGGCTGAAAGATCAGTAGGCATGCAGTCCTTCTGGGTCATATAGTCTAACTTTTAGTTACTAGAATATTAGAGTGAATTGCACATTAAACAGTGTTTTAAAGTCATGCACATCAAGGAAATAATATTAATGACTGATGAGTTTGCCTTTACAGTGAGTATTTTCACGATGTAATGGTTCCTAGCAAGAACTATAAAGCCAGTCTGGGTTTGAATTCCTGCTTGGTCACTTCCTATTGTGTAACCTTGAGCCGTTTATTTGTTGTGTTTCTTAATCCTTGGTATGGGAATGACAGTACTGATCTCATAGGGTTATTATGAGGATTAAATGAGTTAATATTTTTAAAGTTCTTAGAACAGCACCTGTAGAAATTGCAGTATACATGTTTGTTAATAAATACATAAGGATATAGCAATGTTAAAAGTAAATGGTGATTGCCAGGAGCTGGGGGAGGTTTGAAATGGACAGTTGTTAAATGGGTATAGTTTCAGTTTTGCAAAGTGAAGAGTTCTAGAGATTAGTTGCACAATAAGGTAAATATACTTAACAGTCAGGAACTGTACCCTTAAAGATAGTTAGGATAGTAATTTTCATATTGTAACTTTTCCCACAATTAAATCTTTTAAAAACAGCAGTGTTAGCAAAGTTATATACAGTCATCTCTCGATACACAAGGGGACTTAGTTCCAAGACCTCTCAGATACCAAAATTCAAGAATTCTCAAGACCTTTATATAAAATGGTGTAGTGCTTTGCACTTAACCTACACACATCCTCTGGTGTAATTTAAATCATTTTTAGATTACTTATGAAAGTGTTAGTCGCTCAGTTATGTCTATCTCTGTGATCCCATGGACTGTAGCCTGCCACACTCCTTGGTACTATAAGATCACTGGTAGTACCTAATATAATGTATATACTATGTAAATAGCTGTAATTTCAATGCAAATACTATGTAAATAGTTGCCTTTTTTTTAAAGTTGCTAAGTCATATATTACTCTTTGCTACCCTATAGGCTGTAACCCACCAGGCTCCTCTGTCCATGGGATTTCTCAGGCAAGATACTGGAGTGGGTTGCCATTTCCTCCTCCAGGGGCTTTTCCTGACCCAGGGATCAAACCTGTTTTTCCTGTATTAGCCGGCAGATTCTTTACCACTGAGCCATTAGGAATCTGCAGATTTGCCTGGTGCTCAGCAAATTCAAGTTTTGCTTCTGGAAGTTTCTAGAGTTTCCCCCAGATATCTTCAGTCTGTGATTGGTTGAATTTGTGGACGTGGAAGCCAAGGGTACAGAGGACCCACTGTGTTCAGAATCTTTATTAGCACTTAGCAGGCCCTGTCCACAGCTGTCTTTGCTACTGTGAAAATGCACCTTCTGGCAGTCATCAGTAAGATTCACTTATTTGGTAAATTCATGCAATTAAGACATCACAAAGAGAACAAACAAATGATTAGAAGCAACACCTAAGATGCTGTGGCCCACACAATTCTGAAAATGCCCCTCCCCCCGGGATTGCATGCCCTAATCCCTAGAACCTGTTGTAATGATGAAGTGTCACTTCCTTAATCATATTATGTTGCATGGCACAGTTGAATATAAAATAGGAGAATGAACTGGTGGGCCAAATCTAATCAAAGTGAAGTGAAATCGCTCAGTCGTGTCTGACTCTTTGTGACCCTGTGGACTGTAGCCTATCAGGCGCCTCTGTCCATGGGATTTCACAGGCAAAAATACTGGAGTGGGTTGCCATTTCCTTCTCCAGGGGATCTTCCTGACCCAGGGATGAAATCCAGGTCTCCTGCATAATAGGCAGACGCTTTACCACCAGGGAAGTCAAATCTAATCAAAGGGACCTGTAAAAGAGGAGAGCTTTCTCCGGCTAGGGAAATCCAAGTAATCCGAAGCCTGAGAAGGACTGAACATGTTGTTGCTGCATTGAAGATGGAGGGAATGCTTGAGAAGGAGTTGGGGTGGCCTTGAGAAAGTCAGTTCAGTTCAGTCGCTCAGTCATGTCTGACTCTTTACGACCCCATGAACCGCAGCATGCCAGGCCTCCCTGTCTATCACCAACTCCTGGAGTTCACTCAAACTCACGTCCATCGAGTCCGTGATGCCATCCAGCCATCTCATCCTCGGTCATCCCCTTCTCCTCCTGCCCCCAATCCCTCCCAGCATCAGAGTCTTTTCCAATGAGTCAACTCTTCACATGAGGTGGCCAAAGTACTGGAGTTTCAGCTTTAGCATCATTCCTTCCAAAGAAATCCCAGGGCTGATCTCCTTCAGAATGGACTGGTTGGATCTCCTTTCAGTCCAAGGGATTCTCAAGAGTCTTCTCCAACACCACAGTTCAAAAGCATCAATTCTTTGGTGCTCAGCTTTCTTCACAGTCCAATTCTCACATCCATACATGACCACTGGAAAAACCATAGCCTTGACTAGATGGACCTTTGTTGGCAAAGTAATGTCTCTGCTTTTCAATATGCTGTCTAGGTTGGTCATAACTTTTCTTCCAAGGAGTAAGCGTCTTTTAACTTCATGGCTGCAGTCACCATCTACAGTGATTTTGGAGCCCCCAAAAATAAAGTCAGTCATTGTTTCCACTGTTTCTCCATCTATTTCCCATGAAGTGATGGGACCAGATGCCATGATCTTTGTTTTCTGATTGAGCTTTAAGCCAGCTTTTTCACTCTCCTCTTTCACTTTCATCAAGAGGCTTTTTAGCTCCTCTTCAGTTTCTGCCATAAGGGTGGTGTCATCTTCATATCTGAGGTTATTGTTATTTTTCCCGGCAGTCTTGATTCCAGCTTGTGCTTCTTCCAGCCCAGTGTTTCTCATGATGTACTCTGCATATAAGTTAAATAAGCAGGGTGACAATATACAGCCTTGACGTGAGAAAGTCAGGAGACCTGGAATTGCTGAGAGTGACCGAGCATGGAAACAGGGACCTCAGGCTGAGGGCCAGCAAATGAATGAGCCAGGAACTGGTTTCTTTACCAGAGCCGTTGGTTAGGAACGCAGCCTGGCCAGTGCGTTGATTTCAGCTTTGTGAAGGAGAGCCTGAGCTGAGAGCCTAGCCAGCCCCGCTCAGACTCTGACCTTCAGAACTGTGAGGAAATGGGTGTTGTGTTAAGGTTCTAAGTTTGTGGGAATTTGCTACACCACAGTAGAATACCATAAAGACAGGAACAGATTATCCATAGAAGAGAAAACTAAATGGCTAAGAGTCATATGAAAGTGCATTCTCAAATAAAAATGAAAAAAAGAAAAAAAATGCTTTCTCTTTCCATTAATCAAATAAATAAAATTGCAACAACAGCAGGGAACTGTTTTTCCAGCTCTCAAATTTACATAGATTTTTAAAAATTCTAGCTCTTCACATCAGTTAGTGTGCAATAGAGCAGACACTCTCAGATGCTGTGAGGGGTACATAGATGTTAAACCTTTCTGAAAAACTTGTTGGCTGAATGTCTGCAAAATCTCACGAATGTGTCTACTCCTCAGTCCAGTAGTTCCACTTCTAACAGTCTGTCCAAGGGAACTTATAAGAAATATTTAAAAACTTAACATTCACAAGTGCTTAATATAGCTTTGGTTAAAAAGTCAGGTATTGACAATAGTCTCAATGCCCAACAGGAGGGGAACAGTTTGAATTAATTATGGTATTGTCAAAAGATATGGTGTTATACAGACTTTAAAAAGGATATTCATGAAGGGTTTTAACAGTATGGAAAGGTATTTACCAATTTTTGGTAAATAGGAGTAGACTGGTTAGAGAAATATATGTGTAGTAAGTGAAAACTGTTAGTCGCTCAGCTGTGTCCAACTTTTTGTGACCCTATGGACTGAAGCCTTCCAGGCTCCTCTGTCCATGGGATTCTCCATGCAAGAATACTGGAGTGGGTAGCCATTCCCGTCTCCAGGGGAATCTGAGTCTCCCACGTTGCAGGCAAATTCTTTACCATTTGAGCCACCAGGGAAGATCATAATAACTCTCAACTATGTTTAAAAAAGCAGAAAATATACCTACATAAGGAAACAGGCTGAAAGGGCCAAAATGGAGCAGCACTTTTTTTTCCCATTGGAGGATGACTAGGCATAGTTTATTTCCCCTTGAACATTTTTATGTATTTTTAAAACATTTAACAGTAAGTATATAGTAGTTGTTTATAACCATAATAGTTAACAAATATTATTTTAAATGCTGTTTAAAACACTATGCTATGGGGAATACAATGAATCTAAGACCTTGTCCAGTCAAATAATGGAGAAAATAAAATTCATAAATAACTAAAATATGTGTGAGAAAATGATGTTTTAAAGAAAGACAATGAGATAGGAAATGATAAATACGGTTGAAAAGGTTGAAAACAAAGTAGGATAACTTATTTGTCAATACAGATAATCAGTGTAAGCTTTATGGTAGAAGAATGGATGAGTATCATACTGAAATAATAGAATAAGGAAGCTCGTGGTTGAGTTTCCTTAAGTCTTTGTTTTCTCATAGATTGATGGATTTTAGGCTTTGGGCCGTAGACTCAGGTTAATTATACAAGCGGAAAACAAAGAACTATGATGGATATATAGACATTAGTGGAAAAAAAACCCCAAAAACCCTTGCATGTTATTACTAGGAAACCAAACTAGGCTGGTAACATCTGCATTAAAAACCAAATAAAGGTAATACTTACTGAATATTTATCAAGTACTTAACATACTGTATTCCAGTTTAATCTTGTGTGCAGCTTTCCTGTGATACGTGAAGTCAAGTCATACATTTACATATTTAAGAAGCAGGCAGGTTGTAGGGTACTATTTTAATTACTGGTTTCAGAAAACCTGATTTTACTAGAAACCTGAAAAGGTTAGACCATTTGGGTAAAATGTTTAGGATTCTCTGTCTACGGACACTTTCCGGGAGCCCCAGGCCACTGCCGCTCCTCCTCTTTTTCCTCCTGTTCCTTTGATAGTTCGGGTATGCCCTCTCCTCCTCTTCTGTAGGAAAGTCCTGGAAGTGTCTCTTGCCCCACTGGCTGTTAGCCAAATGCTGATTTCTTCATGGGGCATGTTTACCCTTTAAAAGAAACCGTGTTGAGGAATATCTAACAAGGAATTGCTTTTTTTCTTTTTCCTTTTTCTTTTAGAGTGGATTTAGTATTTGGTTCTTAAGTAGCTGAACTGTATTCTAGCTTGGAGTTTCTGGTGCAAGCTAAATAGTTCAGAGAACTGGGTACTGAGCAGTGAATTCCACGCCTGTTTGCTCTGCTTCATTGGCTACTGTAGGTTTTACCAGACAGCAATAAAAAGCCCACATCATTCACCTTCGTATTGACAATTGGGTAAGAAGTTTATTTGGTCCATGAGTGTAGTTAATGTTAGTGGCAACATGAGTTATGAGCAAAAAACCAAAGTCAAAATATAGAGGCCATTGTATTGAGATGTCAGGCATGCTGTTTTTCACTAACATTTTGTTTGTTTTTCATACACTCATTAGCTGTCAATTTGAGTTTTGTATGTTAAATTTGATTCCCTGATTATATGCCACATTTATGAGTATGGAAGAGATTATTCACCTAGTTACCATGATTAGTGTAACCAACTTATATTTCAATGCAAACTGACGCTGCCTTGATCTGTATTATCCATTTTACCTGTGGACATTTATCTAACTGCAAAATTGCTAAATATCCATTTCACCCTGAAGTCTACAGATGTGATTATAGATTTTCATAGAACAAGGAACATGTATTATAGGTTAGAAAACATTGGAAATGTAACCAACAGTTTTTATGCTCCAGAAAATTAGCTGAATGATCTTTTCTGATAAACCTTTCCAGAACAACTTCTCTTCCATCCTCAGGGATTCATTGGTTTGTTAATTAGACAGTAAGAATTGAGCACTTGCTTTATACCTTGACACATATACTTGGAGCCAGAGTTACAATCTTGAAGGAAACAGGCACAATCTTGCCTTCGTGAAGGTTGCCGTCTAGTAGGGGAGACAGACAAGTAAACAGCCTATTTTTACAGAGTGAAAAGCATTATAATTGAGAAAATGTGTGTGCTATGGTACCTCACAAGAGGGATGTCCAGAATGGACATGGGAGGTCAGGGAAGAAGTGGTACCTCAGCAAAGACCTGAAGGCTGAATGAGAACTAGCTAAGTTCTGTGCCTGTTTGTGGGGGACTGGGGGTACGGGATAAGAGACGATGGAAATTTAAGAGTTAACCCTAGGAAAATAAGTGGATCAGAGCTCTTATAGGCAGTGTTAAGGAATATTAAGATTTATCTAGAAAATAACAGAGTTTTATCAATATTTTTAGAAAGCCCTCTCTGACTGCAGTGTAGTGAATGGATTAGTGGAAGGAAAAAAAATAAAGGGAGGAAACTGGCTGGTGTGTGAACTAAGGTTGTAAAGAAGAAGAGAAAGGGATAAATTTGGCAGATCTCAGAGAAGTTGAATTAACGTAACTTGCTGTTCAGAGTGATTTTGGGGGAGGAAGCCAGTAGGGTCATGGATGATGATATTCTTCACTCTATGGAGAATGCCAAGAGGAGGGGCAGGCAGAGGGTTAGATGAGGAGTTTGGTTTTGTGCATGTTAGGAGTTAGGGGATGTCTGAAAGGCAGTGGCATGTGTAAGTCTTAAGCTCAGGAGAATAATACTTCTCATCTCCACATGGACTTCTACTGAAAGCCACAGGGATGGAGAAGATCACCCAGTGGAAAAGGAACTAAATAAGAGGGTTATGAGGAGAATAGGGGAGCACCTACATTATGATATGGGCGTTTTGTTGTTCAGTCACTCGGTCATGTCCAACTCTTTGAGACCCCATGGACTGCAACACACTAGGCTCCCCTGTCCTTCACTATCTGCCATAGTTTGCTCAGATTCATGCCCATTGAGTTGGTGAGGGTATCTGCCGCCTCCTTTACTTTTGCCTTCAATCTTTAACAGCCTCAGGGTCTTTTCAAATGAGTTGGCTTTTCGCATTAGGTGGCCAAAGTACTGGAGCTTCAGCTTCAGCATTCAGGGTTGATTTCCTTTTAGCATTAACTGGTTTGATCTCCTTGCAGTCCAAGGGACTCTCAAGAGTCTTCTCCAACACCACAGTTCAAAAGCACCAGTTCTTTGGTGCTCAGCCTTCTCTATGGTC
The DNA here is from genome assembly GCA_917880005.1 of Nanger dama. Lineage (NCBI taxonomy): Eukaryota > Metazoa > Chordata > Mammalia > Artiodactyla > Bovidae > Nanger > Nanger dama. Next base: position 40,375,686 of record CAKJTW010000004.1, read on the forward strand.
CAACTCTACATCCATACATGACTACTGGAAAAACCATAGCTTTGACTGTACAGACCTTTGTCAGCAAAGTGATAAGGGCATAGGAAAGGGAGCTCATACAAGGGACTGAAAGGAGCATACAGAGATAAAGGAGAAGTGCTGGAAGAGACCATGTTAATGCATTCAAGAGAGCAATGTAAAGAGTGAGTATTCAATAGTTCAGTACTACTGAGAGGTCAGGCAGTTGTGGAGTGAAAAGTCTCCCGGGTTTGGCAATAAGAAGATTGTTGCTGACCTCTGCCTGTGCAGTTTCACCTGAGGCAGAATCAGAGTGCTTCCACAGGGTGAGAAGTAGAGTCAGAGAGTATTAAAAAAAAACAACCAACAACAGATTTCTTTAAGAAACTTGAAAGAGGAGAAGGGACAAAGTGTCCGAGCTGTACAGGAACTTGGGGGACAAGGGAAGATGTTACTTCTTCATTTTTGCTTCTTTGAGAAGAAATATTCCTTTTGAATCACCCTGAATCTAGTCCTAGTGAATCCATCCACTCTAAGACCACCAGAAAGCACAGAAACTAATGCTGCCTGAATAGAGCAGGAGGAACCCTTGAGTAAGTTAAAACCTTGTCTCAGAGCTTCCCGAACTGATCGCTGTCACCACTCTTTCCAGTAGTTTGTTGGTATGTAAAGGGAGGAGATCAAAAGATGGTGGTGACCTTTCCCTGGTACCATCCAGAGGACACCTGTCAGTATCCTGTGCCCTGCTTTTGAGTTCTCAAAGCACTTACATTATGTTGTTTGATTTGCACTCCAAAACAATCTTTGGAGGAGGTAGGACAGGAATCCTTATTTAACTTACACTGAAAAAAGTAGAATTCAGGTTCAAATGACTTGACAAGCAGTAGTGGTGCATGGACACTTCAAACTCAGGTCTTCTAATTCCAGACCTTGAGGTCCAAAAGTGATTACCTTTCACTAAAAGGTCAGATATTGTATCTATATTTTCACTGTAGTGGGGTCGTATGAAACCTGGGCATATATAGCATCTTAGGAAACAAGACTGAAAGTTGTGGGTCAACTTTGTTATTTTATTTGAGTCCCATATATACTGGTATTTGTCCCTCTATCTACCTGTTACCCCCCAAAAGTTTAGTTAGTTTTAGTTTATTTGGATGTGCCTTAATAGCTGAAGCATTTTTGAATTACCTATAGTCACATCTAACTTGAAAATATTCCTTTCAATTCTTTTAACGGAAACACTTATTTGCAGGGTTAGTTGTTTGTTTTTTTTTAAAGCAAACATTTTTACAAGTGTTTCTGTTTATTGGCTAAATGAAAAATGATGTCTTTGGTAAACATTAGTGAAAGGTTAGGGCAATTAGGACTATGTAAACATTTTGAAAGCACTTGTTTGGCCAAAATGGAGTCACAGTTATTATACCCTTGCAGACATTCCAAACAGTATATCCAAGGTCACTTCAGAGAATTGAGGTTAGCTAGTTAGAACAGCCTTTTATTCTGCTTGTTCAGGCACCTCTCATCCACCAGTCCCTTAGAGAATTTACAGTGACACAGAAATAGTACAGAGGTGATTTTCTTTCTTTCTTTCTTTTTTTTTTTTGGTAAATTAAGTATATTTAGCAATTAACTTTCTGAGTTATGGGATACACAAATAGAAAGATTTAAAAATAATTATTAAAGTTCTTGCTGTTTGAAATTAGCATTCAAAGTACCTTCTGTGTAAAATTCTAGCTGTGTTATCTCAAGGTCATTAGTTTGCTGTTGTTCTGCTGGCTGGTATGTGCATTTTAGAGGCTGGTTTCCACTCACTTACTGGCCATATTAGCTTGGACAAGGTACTACTGCATTTCTTTAAATCTCAAGTCCTTTATCTGTAAAGTGGTAATAATAATAATAATAATAGCAGCAACTCTCCAATAGGGTTGCTGGGAGGATTTAACAGCGTAATGGAGATACAAAGCTTCATATAATCACTTTAGTAAGGGCTCAATAGCACTTTTTCCAGTAGTCATATGTGGATGTGAGAGTTGAACTATAAAGAAAGCTGAGTGCTGAAGAATTGATGCTTTTAAACCGTGGTGTTGGAGAAGACTCTTGAGAGTCCTTTGCACTGCAAGGAGATCCAACCAGTCCATCCTAAAGGAAATCAGTCCTGAATATTCATTGGAAGGACTGATGCTGAAGCTGAAGCTTCAATACTTTGGCCACCTAATGAGAAGAACTGACTCACTGGAAAAGACCCTGATGCTGGGAAAGATTGGAGGCAAGAGGGAGAAGGGGATGACAGAGGATGAGATGGTTGGATGGCATCACCGACTCCATGGACATGAGTTTGAGTAAACTCCAGGAGTTGGTGATAGACAGGGAGGCCTAACATGCTGCAGTCCATGGGGGTCACAAAGAGTCAGACACAACTGAGTGACTGAACTGAACTGAAGTGCTCAGTAAATGTTACAACGACTTAAATCTTGGTTTTGGCATAGGAGCTGTAAGAACTTTATGTAGTTTTTTAAACTTTTCATTAAATACACCCTTCCACATTTAACTTATGTCCATCTACACTGAAGGAGTCCTCTGCAGGGCATTTTTGAAGACTTTAGTAGTAGTCATTTCTGATGCTGGGGAACTGTTTGAATCTCAACTACCGTAAGCTTATCATCCTAATGTCAGATCAAAACAGTCAGAGAAATAGAACAATTAGAGCTTCAGAATTCAACTTCAGAGGGTTTTTGCATTGCAGACTTGTTTCATAAAAATCCATTTCATACTAATGAGCATGCGTGCATGCTCAGTCATATCCAACTCTGTGACCCCATGGACTGTAGCCCGCCAGGCCTCCTCTGTCCATGGGATTCTCCAAGCAAGAATACTGAAGCGGGGTGCCATGCTGTCCCTCCAGGGCGTCTTCCCAACTCAGGGGTCCAAACCCAGGTCTCTGTGTCAGCAGGTGAATTCTTTAGCCACCTGGGGAGCCCAATGGTCCATAATAAAAGGAATTTAAACCAAGATTTAGAGATGAAAATGTAGTTTTTAGTGTTCTTCCTTTTCGTACTTGGTAAACTTTTCCTCTATCTATATGATGGACAGAGAATTTTTTGGCCTATGTGTTGTACTTTAGTAAAATAACAAACACTTGTCTTCTTATTTTTACCTTGCCTTGTCCTTATCTTTGAGGGTCAAAGACAATGTTTTGTCTGCTTTTGGCAGCCTCATTTGTTTCCTGACAGAATTGGTAGAGGCTGCTTGGTAGCCAACCAAGGTCACTGTCAAAAATTGAGTCCAAAAGGGAGGGAGAAGTTGTGGAAGCAGCCCATCATCACTGGGTACCTCCATCCTTTCAAATAAGAAGTGAGTCACCTTCTGCTTAGACCTTATTGTGGGTCTGGTACTCTCTGGGTACCATTTAACAAAGATCTGGGCTCATATTTAAGCAGGTCCAAGTGTACTGAGGAAAGAAAAAATTCAAATAACTACTTCTCATGTACATTCACCCTAAATGCCCAGAGGAACCAGTTCTGTGAATACGTGCTCACACATTAAACGGGTTGTTGCTTTGAAGGTTAAAGTGGTGAGTATTCTCCCTTCTGCTAATCAGCTGTGGTGACCTAAGAAATTAAGTCAACAGGAAGTGAGGCATGGGTTCATTTCTCATGACATCTCAGCCACCCAGCAGAGGCTTCTCTTGGCCAGGGATGTTCCCATGGGTCGTGGAGACTTGGGCAGCTTGTGAGGAAGCACTCTGCATGCCTGCCACCCGTTTGTGCAGTGGTGAGTTCACGTTGAGCTCACCCTTTGGTGAGACCTTTCAAGATATTCCAGTAAGTTGATAGCTTCATGCCAGAAGCATGAATGATGCCAGAAGCATCATTTCTAGAGCAGCTCTGATTAGTTTTGTTTGTACATTTGTTTCCTTTGTCTTTGGTTTCTTTCAGCTGAAGTCATCTCTGTATACATGTTATTATATGATTTAATTGTGCTTTGTCACTTAAGACCTTTTGTTGTCCCTTGATTTGTGATAATTCTTATTTATGTCCTTGTAACACCTTTTGTATACTTCTGTTAGAGTGCTTTATATACTTGGTTTCGTTGTGTTTCCCCACAAGCTTTTTGAGGGCAGGAGCTGTGTTTTGTGACCGTAGTATCATCTAACATAGTGTTTGGATACTTGGTCCATCCTCTGTGAGTGCTTATTGAGTATAAATGTTTGTGTGTTTAGGAATCTACTAGCTTCTAATAGGAATAGTAAATGCTTTAGATTTTACAAAAAATTTCACATATATTATCTGCATTTGTGCATTACAGCTCTCTAATGGAGAGATGCTTTGAGGGATACAGGCATTGGCAGGATTTTCGCTTTGCAGATAAGAAGGGCCAAGAAGTCCTGAGTCAGCCTGACTTACTGGAGGTCATTCAGCTTAGAAGGCAGTGCTGAGCCATCAGCCCTCTCCTGGTGTCAGAAATGTGTGTTTTCCTGTTGCTACACCTCTGTCCCATCAAACAGACTCAAAACTGGGTGGCTCATGGATTGAATTCAGCTTACTTAGTCCTTGTTTATGGTCCTTCTAGCATCAGGGTCCCTGAGTGATTTAAGGTGATTTAAAAGGTAACTTGTAATCAGTAATTAGACAGGGATTGCAGGAACTTCTTTTTCTTCCCCATGGGGCCTTCGACTGACAATAGATGAGTTATTTTGGTCTCTTTCATCATCTCTAAAAAATAATCCTGCTTCTCTACTTACCTCTCTTTGTTGAGATTCCTACAAAATTTTATCAAGAAGCTTATCAAGTGCTTTATAAGCCATGCACTAAACCATGTGCATGAAGACAGTTACTTTCAATAAAGTCAAACACTGGTATGAGCTGATGACATCTTTAAATCTAAAGAGGCTAATCTAGAAAGCTACTTCCCTAGCTTTTAGGGTGTCTTGCATAGCTGGGTCTCAGTTGATGTCCTTGGAGGGGCCATCGCCTTCGTTGTGGAGGTTTCATGTTAGCTGGTTTAGCTGAGACGGCACCTCCACGTTGCAGTTGTTGTTGAGTTGCTAAGTCATGTCTGTCTCTTTGCGACCCCGTGGACTGCATCACCCCAGGCTCCTCTGTCATCCACTGTCTCTTGGAGTTTGTTCAAAGTCATGTCCACTTAGTTGGTGATGTCATCCAACCATCTCATCCTCCTTGTTCTAGTCAATTATTCCTGCTGCAGTTGGAGGCTGATGCTAGCGCATATGGTTTTTATGATGGAACTTGTTACTTTGTTCACCTCAGTCCTAAGATGAAGATAATTTGAGTGGTTCCTTTGTATGTTTTTAATCACTATTTCCTGCCATGGAGGTAAAGGGAAATGAAAAACATTGAGTCTGCCTGCATTTTTAGACACTTAAGTAACTGAAGTTTGTGTCTGTTTTGTTGCTAAAACCAGGACATTTTGGTTTTATGAAAATGGGCTTCTGAATCAGAAGCCTTAGCTTTCCAGTCCAGTGGTTGACATCGGGGTATAATAACATTACTGCCTTCAAGAGCAGAGCAGTTGGAAATTTGAGATGCCATACTTATATTTTGTTTGCTTTCTGGGAAAATACCTTAGGGTGTCACATGTATCAATGATTTTTGCAAGTGACAAACAGTAATCACAGAGATGGACTGAAAAATGCTTTAGGTTGATTGCCTGGGGATATTTCAAAGGGAACATGTCCTTCCTGGTATTAGAAAGAGCTTGAGCTCTAAGTCACTGGGAAATTTGACCAGCTGAACTATGGATTTGGAGTGGTTCTCAGAGTAATTCCTAAGTGTGGCATAGGTGCTTTTGTTTTCATAAAAGGTCTGAGTGAGGCCTTTGCTACCTGACCTTTGCCATGTTATTTTTAAACCCAGCTTTAATAGCTTGGAAGCTTTTTCTAACCAAGAAAAAAATGTAAAAGCTCAAGTCAGTGTTTTGGAAATCGTGTCAGATTTTACTTAGATGAGCTTATGAATTCAAATATATTTTTGCCAGAAAACCAGAGTGCTGTTATATGTATAGATGTCAGTACTTTGAAAACAGACTTCATTTAGTTGTACATTCAGCCAGTATTTACTGAGCACCCACTGTGTACTGGGCTTCTGAGGTGGCGCAGTGGTAAAGAATCCGCCCGGCCAAGCAGGAGACATGGGTTCAATCCCTGGGTCAGCAAGATACCCTGCAGTAGGAAATGGCAGCCCACTCTAGTATTCTTGCCTGGAAAGTCCCATGAACAGAGGAGTGTGACAGGCTATAGTAAATGGGCTGCAAAGAGTCAGACACAACTGAGTGACTGACCCCCACCCCAACACACATACACACACACACACATACACATTGTGTATTAGCCATAGTGTTAGGTCCAGTGAGGGTTGTAAACATGCGATGCGGTAGAATTGCTGTTCTCAAGTAGCTATATGTCCAATAGGGTAGGCGTGTGACTGCAGGAAATTTACTTGGTATCTTTGCATGTCAGATTCCTCATCTATAAAAATGGGAATAATGGTACCACTTTAAACATGGTGAAGCTTACAGATATAAAGTGCTAAGCAGTGTACTTGGCACAAAATATGCTTTTGATAGTTTATCATCATCCTCATTTCAGAAAGAACAGGCACTGTGCAATGTAAGCTGTGGGCGTGGTACCAAAGACATTCTATAGATGGTTGAAGAAAGAGCAGACCGTTTTAGGATCGGGAATCAAAGAAAGCTTGTGAAAGAGGTGGCAATTGAGCTTGAAAAGTGGATGGAATTTCAGTAGGTAGAGGTAGGAGGTGATACCTCAGAGATAACTGTAAGCAAAGTGTCAGAGTTGGGAAAGCCTAAAATTTGAGCAGTAGTATTCCAGTTTGGAGGAAAAGACTATCTTACGAAAGCAAAGTGGAAAGTTGGAGAGCAGGCTAGTCCCAGACTGTGAAGGACTTATGCCGTCATCAGTGGGAGCTGTGCTGAAGGGTTGTATTTGCTTCTGTCTCGCCAGTAACTTGATAGCACACAGCCCGTAGTGAGCAGTCAGCAAGTAATCACTGCGTGAATCACTGAGTTGGCTTGAGACAAATTGAGCTTCATTTGGCCAGACGATAAGTCAGGTAGAAATGTCATACAGAAAGTTGGGAACATGGGACCCAAGTCCCATGAAGACCACAGGTGGAAGTTTGGGAGGTGTGAACATGGAGGTGATTACTGAAGGACAATGTGGACAAACTGACCCAAGCAACCACGTGGCCGTGGTCAGAGGAGAGAGCTGGAGTGAGGCCCTATTTGATGAGGAGACCGGAAAGGAAAGGCAGAAAGTGGAACCAAGAAGGGGAGGGTAGAAGGAGGAGGGAAACAGAGACCTCGGTGCCTGTGAACCCCGAGGAGGAAAGGGCAGGGCAGGGCTTTGCAGTGAGGGGAGCTAGTCGTGGTGTAGTGAGGAGGTCCCTGGACTGGGTGGAAGAGAGTTCAGTCAAGAGGGGCCTGGTGCCAGGCCGTAGGTCTTGCTGGACACAGCACACTCGGGCATATTTTTTTCTTTTCAAGGTTAGTTATTTATTGGTATTTGCCTTTTGAGCATATATCTAAACAGATAATAAGCCCAAACTGTATATATAATCTGATTTCAATTAAATATTAGATTTAAAAAAATCCTGTTTTCTCTGAGTTCTGAGGTCATGACTGATTTTCATTTCTTTTCCACATCTGTCAGTATTTTCCAGGGTTTTTATGAGTGTTTATTACCTTCAGAACTGGAGAAAAACACTATGAAATTATATTTTTAAATGGTGTATTCCTTATGTATTGCCTGTCAATACACTTCTCATTTATTGAAACTTAGATAAATGTAGCCATTTAATTCCATCTGTGTTTCTACCTGTCCTTCTCCCCTGAAAGACCTGTGAACTCTTCTTCTGAGGTCCACACCAGCAGCATTTCCTTATCTGCTGCTCCTGGCTTGCCTGTGCTCCATCAACATGCTCACATTCCATGTCTTTATAACAGAGCTTAACCTCTTGTAGTCTGATCGCCCGGGAAACATCCTTACTAGGGTCAGATCCTTTTGTGGTGGAGACTTTACATTATGTAACTTGCAGGAGCTTTCCGGTCAGCTGTGGCCTAAACGAAAGTGAAGACCATGTGAGAGCCACATGTGCTGATCATTCTTATAATCGCCCTTGTTTCTCATATTTGAGGATGAATTGCCAGAAACCGTTTATCCTGGGTGTCTTTAGCAGTGCATTTTTCTTCATAGTCCAGCTGCTTCTAAAACTACGTGGCCCCAGCCTCTTGAGCACTCATTGTGTTCTGAATACAAGCCATTTAGTCAAGTGGGAGGAAGTCCACATTTTTACCATCCAACTTGGGAGATGTGGCCTGTCTGTGTGGGCCGAACTGGTATTATTACTCATATCTGTTTCTGCTTCTGTGTGGGAGGATTGCTGTATTCATCCTGCTAATTAGCCTTGCCTAATGAGCATGTAAACAGCAGATTTCCTTGTTAGGAAATAGCAGTACACTGATACCGCATCCTGTTACATTTGGATGCCTGCATGGGATTCTTTGGGTTGAGTGTTTATGGCCACACTTGACAAATGGACCTCAGTTTCTCAACCTGTCATCCTGGGGAAATAATGCTTTTTACAGGAAGAGTATTCTTTATAAAAATAAGATTAAGTGTCTGTAGATCATTGAGTTGGCTGAAAAGCAGGATGCTATAAATAGTTGGCTGCTGATGTTGCTGTTGCTGGGCTGACATGTCTCTCCAAGGAGAGAGCAGGAGCACACGGTTGTTTGGGTGAGGTCCAGTGGAGGGCTCCATAATTATACAACTGTTTGTATTTTTAAAAAAGATGTGTTGAAATCGAAACAGCTACCTAGTGAATGATCCACACGTAAAGCAGTTTGATGTTAGCAATGTTATTGGATGCAAGTAGTTGAGTAAGGCACCCAGAGTGTAAGCAGTTTGCCAGAGGCCACCCAACACATGTGTGGTTGAACCAGATTTAAAACTCAGTTCTGATTAGCTCCTGATTTCCAGTTTTGTGTAGAAGCAAACCAGACTGCACCCCCACGGTGATTTCACTCAGTTCACTTTGTCAGAGGAAAGTACTCTCCCTACTTTGATCTGTCTGAATGTGTTATTTTTAATTAACTAATTTCAAAACCAGATGAGGCAAGCTAGTAAGAGGTATTCACTTATAGAGACTAAACTTGGCCTTAGACCCTTGTATAGTGAATTTGAGGACTATACATCCTAGGGAAAAGAAAAATTCCAAGAGGAGAAAGGTTGGAACATGGAACACTGAAGGTTGAAGACATAGAGATTATATAAGAGGGTCAGTAAGACATCACGTGCCTGCTGTCAAGTACTTGGAATGTAGAGTGGGATCAAAAGAGGACTGTTGAGCATTCAGTACGTTGTGGCAAACCCAGGGTGTTCCGAGAGCCTGAGCAATTTGGAACATTCCCCAGCCTGGGCCAAAGCATGGAGAAATAAAACAGCAAGGTGAGTGTTAGCCGGGAATGACAAAATAAAGAGGTAGATAGGTCATGAAGGCCATGGACGTCCTGTAAAGGAATACCAATGCGTTCATGCACCATGCATCTATTTAGTGCTCTGTGTGAGTGTGTCAGGTATTTCTCTAATGTACTTGGGATACATGAGTGAACAAAATAAGTATCAATTCCTGCCCTTGAGGAGCTTTCACTTTAATGAGGAGGGAGAAACACTAGATATTAAGTAATAATTAAATTGAGTGGTACAGTAGAGGATGGTAGATGTAAAAAGGATGCATCCATGTGATCACAGTTAATGTAAGCAGTAGTGAGTCATGTTGATAGTATCTACTCTTCTTATGATATGAGAGTGGCACCTTACCTCGTTTTTCTCCCCCAAACATATAACCCTAATCTCATCACAAGAAAACCATCAACTAAATCTCAGTTGAAGGATAGCCTGTGAAATACCTGACCAGTACTCCTCGAAACTGTCAAAGTCATCAAAAACAAGTAAAGCCTGAGAAGCTGTCACAGCCAAGAGAAGGCTAAAGAGACTTGACAACTAAATGCCACATGTTATCCTGATTGGGATCCTAGAACAGGAAAAAGATATTAGGGAAAATTGAGGAAATCTGAACAAAGTGTGAACTTTAGTTAACAATGATATATTAATATTGGTTCATTAACTGTGATAAACGTACCATATTAATGCAAGATGTTACATGGAGGAAACTGGTTGTGGGGTATACGGAAACTCATTGTACTGTTTTTGCAATAATTATGTAAATGTAAAAATGTTCTAAAATTTAAAATTTACTAAAAAAAAAAACCCCACAGAGTAAAGAAGATCAGAAGTCCAGGGTAGAGACACATGTTGTAATTTAAAACAGGATGGTCAGGGCAGGCCTCATTGAGAAGGTGACATGAACAGTCACTTAGGAGAGTTGACCAGGTTGGTATAGGGGGTGGCGAGGACCAGGTCAGCCAGTGCAAAGACCTTGAGGGGAGAAGATGTCTGCAAGTCGGAGAACCAGCAGGGAGGCATGCATGCATGCATGCGTGTGTGGGTGTGGCATGTGTGTGTGTGGCATGTGGGTGGTGTGTGTGTGGGGGTGGCGTCTGGGGGCGTGTGTGGTGTGTATGGCATGTGTGTGTGGTGTGGCGTGTGTGTGTGGTGTGTGTGTGTGTGTGTGTGTGTGTGTGTCTATGTGTGTCTGTATGTGTGTGTGTGTTTTGAAGGGTGAGGGGGCCGGGTTCGGAGAGTATGACATTACAGAGGAAAGGCGTTGGAAGCCATCAGGTGAGGACTTTCAGGCTGTTACCAGGAGATAGTGAAGGACAGGGAAGCCTGATGTGCTTCAGTCCAGGGGGTCACAAAGAGTTGGACATGACTAAGTGACTGAACAAGGGCAACATTCATATACTGTGTGCCGGGAACCATGCCATGGGTTGTCCTGTTTAATTCTCCCAGCTGTTGATATTTTAGGAGAGTTAAAGTTAAATTTAAAGTTAATTTATGTTAACTTGCTGATTTTGCAAATGAGAAGATTGAGATTAGGAAGATGAAGTAATTTACCAGAGTCCCATTGCCTGGAACTGATGCAGCTGCAGTTCCTTTCTTCGTACTGAGACCCATAGTCATCACTCCTGACTTCAGCCTCCTCTTCTCAGGGGGCTGGACTAGATCTTCTAGGCCAGGAATTAGATCTTCTAAACCACAACCCAGTAGAAAAGGTGGCCCTCTGCTTGTTTTTGTTTAAGTCATAGTTAAAAACACACACACACACATAAAGTTTACCATTGTAATCATTTTAAGGTCAATAGTATTTATATTCACAGTGCTGTGAAACACATTTCCAGAACTTTTCATCTTGCAGATCTTAAACTCTATACCCATTAAACAACAACTCCCTTTTACCTCCTTTCCTAGCCCCTGGTAACCCCCATTCTACCTTTTAATTTCCATGAATATGATACACAGATGACACCACTCTTATGGCAAGAAGTGAAGAAGAACTAAAGAGCCTCTTGATGAAAGTGAAAGAGGAGAGTGAAAAAGTAGGCTTAAAACACAACATTCAGAAAACTAAGATCAAGGCATCTGGTACCATCACTTCATGGCAAATAGATGGGAAAACAATAGAGACAGTGACAGACTTAATTTTTTTGGCTCCAAAATCACTGCAGATGGTGACTGCAGCCATGAATTAAAAAATGCTTGCTCCTTGGAAGAAAAGCTATGACCAACCTAGACAGCATATTAAAAATCAGAGACATTACTTTACCAACAGAAGTCTGTCTAATCAAACTATGGTTTTTCCAGTAGCCATGCATAGATGTGAGTTAGGCCATAAAGAAAGCTGGAAAATTGATGCTTTTGAACTGTGGTGTTGGAGAAAACTCTTGAGAGTCAGTTGGACTGCAAGGAGATCAAACCAGTCAATCCTAAATGAAATCAATCCTGAATATTCATTGGAAGGACTGATGCTGAAGCTGAAACTCCAATACTTTGGCTACTGATGCGAAGAACTGACTCTTTAGAAAAACCCTGATGCTGGGAAAGATTGAAGGTAGGAAGAGAAAGGGATGACAGAGGACAAGATGGTTGGATGGCATCACTGACTCGATGGACATGAATTTGAGCAAGTTCTGGGAGTTGGTGATGGACAGGGAAGCCTGGTGTGCTGCAGTTCATGTGGTTACAAAGAGTCGGACATGACTGAGTGACTGATAGACAATAGCAAAGACATTGAAGGCATTTAGAAGTGTCTAAATAGTGCTCCACTAGAATATGGGACTTCCCTGGTGGCTCAGGCAGTAAAGAATTCACCCGCAATGTGGGAGACCTGAGTTCCATCTCTGGGTTGGGAAGATCCTCTGGAGAAGGGAATGGTAACCCATTCCAGTATTCTTGCCTGGGAATTCCCATGGACGCAATAGCCTAGCAGGCTACCGTCCATGGGGTCACAAAGAGTCAGACACAACTGAGTAACACTTTGGTTCACTTTGACCACTAGGATAAAAACTCCACAAGGACAGGATTTATGTTTGTCTTGTTCACTGTTGTATCACCAGTGCCTAGAACACAGTAGTTGCTTCAGTAAGTATTTATGGAATGAATAAATCACTGCAGCAACTGCAGGCAAAAAGCTGTATTTCTCGTATTAATTCATTTATTACACTAAACAGTAATTTTTTGTCAGTTGTTAAAGCAGTACCTCTATTATTTATTGCTGGAGATAATCACTATGTGATGAGAGGGCTGTCAGAGAGACTATTTCAGGAAAGAGAGTGGGTCACACCCTAGGTCAAGTCCAAGTCCCTGCCATGGCCACCAAGTGTGGCTTCTTGCCTTCACAGAAGAGAGAATTCAAGAGACACCCATAGTAAAGTGAAAGAGGGTTTATTCTGGGAGATAACATATTCCGTAGACAGAGTGTGAATCATCTCAGAAGTCAAGCGAGGCACCAGGATATGGAGTTGTCAGTTTTTATAGGGATGGGATGTTTCATAGGCTATTGAGTGGGAGGAGTGTTCCAGCTATTTTGGGGAAGGGGTGGGAACTTCGGGGACTGGGCCACTGTCCACTTTTGACCTTCATGGTTGGCCTTGGAACTGTCAGGGCACTTGTAGGTGTGTCATTTAGCGTGCTGATATGTTACAAATGGGAGCTTCCCAGGTGGCACAGTGGTAGAGAATCTGCCTGCCATTGCAGAAGACACAGGTTCGATTCCTGGGTCAGGAAGTTCCCCTGGAGGGTGTAATGGCAACCCACTCTAGTATTCATGCCTGGAAAACGCCATGGACAGAGGAGCCTGGCAGGCTATAGTCCGTGGGGTCACAAAGAGTTGGACATGACTGAGCACACACGTCTTTGTTGTCATCGTCGTCATGTTACAGTGAGCATATACTGAGGCTCAAGGTCTAGTGGAAGTTGACAAGGTCTACCATCTTGGACCTAATTGATTCTTATTCTAATCAGTGTGTCATGTTCTCAGGCTATGTCATTCTTTTAAAGGCTGTGTCCTGCTCCTTTCCTGTCTGAATATTGACAAAAGAAAAAGAGGAAAATAAAACAATGTCATGATTCTAAAGTTAGCCATTCAAAAATAATTTTATTTATTTATTATTATTTAATTGTTTAAAGGGCTTCCCTTATAGCTCAGTTGGTAAAGAATCTGCTTGCAATGCAGGAGACCCCGGTTTGATTCCTGAGCCAGGAAGATCTGCTGGAGAAGGGATAGGCTACCCACTCCAGTATTCTTGGGCTTCCCTTATGGCTCAGCTGGTAAAGAATCCATCTGCAATGTGGGAGACCTGGGTTCAATCCCTGGGTTGGTAAGATCCCATGGAGAAGGGAAAGGCTACCCACTCCAGTATTCTGGCCTGGAGAATACAGGGTCTCACAGAGTTAGACATGACTGGTTCTAATCAGTGTGTTATGTCCTGAGGCTATGCCATTCTTCTAAATGTTGTGCCCTGCTCCTTTCCTGTCATTCATTTATTCAACAAATACTTTGTTGAACCTCAACTGTGTTTAGGGGGCCCATAGGTGAACAAAATTGCTATCTGAGGGGATATTGACATCAAAACTAGTAATTATGGATGTCACGTGTATAACTTACAGAAATGCTGGTGTTCTTTTGAACCAAGGCCCTTGTATCCTTAAACAAGGACATTTAACCTAGTCTGGGACACCAAAGAATGCTTCCCTAAGGAAGTGATGAGTCCTAATGATTGTTTGCATGTGGCAAAATACTCTGAAACTTAGTGTCTTAAAAAAATTTGTTTTCTCTCATGGGTCTGGGATAACTAGCTGGAAAATTCTCTCTTGGGATCGTGATACTGACTGGGGCTAGAATCATCGGAGAGCTCAGTTAGGCTGCCATTCAAGATAGCTTTTTCCCTCATGTGTCTGGTGCCTCTGTGTTCTAACACTTGGCCTCTCCCTCTAGCAGAGTAGCCTAGACTTTCTGTCTAATTGGCTTTAGAGCTCCAAGAAGTAGGAAGAGGAAGCTGCCAGGCCCATTCAGGGTTGCACCTCCAGTGGGCTCAGTATCATTTTTGCCACAAACTAGTGATCAAAACATCACAAGCCTTGCCTACATTCTCTGGAGAGGAAGAGTAAACACTCTTTCTGATGGGGAAGTAGCAAGTTCTCATTGCAGAAAAGCACGTGGGATAGGAATTATTGTTGTGGCCCTCTTTAGAGAGTGCAGGTCTTTCACTTGGTGTTAGGTTGGACCCTCATGATTAGGCATTGATGAGACGGGCAGAAGAGTCCAGGAGGGCATAACTCCTCTGGCAATGAGATCAGCCCAAGTGCAGGCCTGGAGATCCAAAAGGTAAACCTTGGAGGAGGAACTGAAAGGCTTGTGTGACTAAGTGGAGGAATGAGGAGAGGAAGAGTGGCCTGGAAATCCTGGGGTACACACTGAAGAGTACGATTAATGCATGTTTACATCAGAAAACAAAGAAAATAGCTGTGTAGATTCCGGACAGAAGCAGGGGAAAGCACCAAAAATGAAATTCTTAGAATAGGAAGAACAGATTAGTCCCAAGGACAAGGGTTGGAGTAGGGGTGGGTCAGAGAAATCTTACCCCAAATTACATAGCTAGAGTGAGACAGAATTAGGATTCAGAGCTAGATCTGACACTGGGACCTGCTAGCTTGCTTGCTATACTCCATATATTGCGCACCCCCACTGCCTATGAAAAGTCATTTTATATAATGAACATGAAAATCCCTTGCTAACCAAAAGGTGATTTACTCTTCCTAATTTCTTCCGAGCTGTCCTGGCAGATACCATCTAAGTTTTCTAGGCTCAACTCAAAGGACACGGCCTTAATCTCTCCCTACCCTTGCTGTCAAGTGACCCCCTCTCTCCTTCTCCCACCAGATCTGTCTCCATTCTCTATCAAGGAAGTGTTTTGGACTTATTTTCTTAGGCTCATCATGATAGACCATGAGTCTAGAGCCAGAGTGTATTTGATTCATCTTTCCATCGTCAGCATTTTTATCTGCTGTGACCTTAATGAATCATGAATGGATGGGTAGATGAATGGTTTCTAAAATCCCTGGGTAAACAGCACTGAAGTGGTTCTCAAGTTGAATTGTTACTGTCCTTCAGTTCAATTCAGTCACTCAGTCGTGTCCGACTTTTTGCGACCCCATAAATCGCAGCATGACAGGCCTCCCTGTTCATTACCATCTCTCGGAGTTCACTCAGACTCATGTCCATCAAGTCTGTGATGCCATACAGCCATTCATCCTCAGTCGTCCACTTCTCCTGACCCCAATCCTCCCAGCATCAGAGTCTTTTCCAATGAGTCAACTCTTCGCATGAGGTGGCCAAAGTACTGGAGTTTCAGCTTTAGCATCATTCTTTCCAAAGAAACCCCAGGGCCGATCTCCTTCAGAATGGACTGGTTGGATCTCCTTTCGGTCCAAGGGACTCTCAGGAATCTTCTCCAACACCACAGTTCAAAACCATCAATTCTTCGGCACTCAGCCTTCTTCAAAGTCCAACTCTCACATCCATACATGACCACAGGAAAAACCATAGCCTTGACTAGATGGACCTTAGTCGGCAAAGTAATGTCTCTGCTTTTGAATATACTATCTAGGTTGCTCATAACTTTCCTTCCAAGGAGTAAGCGTCTTTTAATTTCATGGCTGTGGTCAACATCTGCAGTGATTTTGAGCCCCCAAAAATAAAGTCTGACACTGTATCCACTGTTTCCCCCTCTGTTTCCCATGAAGTGATGGGACTGGATACCATGATTTTCGTTTTCTGAATGTTGAGCTTTAAGCCAACTTTTTCACTCTCCACTTTCACTTTCATCAAGAGGCCCTTTAGTCCTCGTCACTTTGTGCCATAAGGGTGGTGTCATCTGCATATCTGAGGTTATTGATATTTCTCCCAGAAATCTTGATTCCAGCTTGTGTTTCTTCCAGCCCAGCGTTTCACATGATGTACTCTGCATAGAAGTTAAATAAGCAGGGTGACAATAAACAGCCTTGACGTACTCCTTTTCCTATTTGGAACCAGTCTGTAGTTCCATGTCCAGTCCAACTGTTGCTTCCTGACCTGCATACAGATTTCTCCAGGAGGCAGGTCAGGTGGTCTGGTATTCCTATCTCTTTCAGAATTTTCCATAGTTTATTGTGATCCACACAGTCAATCCACAGTTTATTGACATAAATAGTCAATAAAGCAGAAATAAATGCTTTTCTGGAACTCTCTTGCCTTTTCCATGATCCAGCGGATGTTGGCAATTTGATCTCTGGTTCCTCTGCCTTTTCTAAAACCAGTGTGAACATCAGGAGTTCACGGTTCACGTATTGCTGAAGCCTGGCTTGGAGAATTTTAAGCATTACTTTACTAGCATGTGAGATGAGTGCAATTGTGCAGTAGTTTGAGCATTCTTTGGCATTGCCTTTCTTTGGGATTGGAATGAAAACTGACCTTTTCCAGTCCTGTGGCCACTGCTGAGTTTTCCATATTTGCTGGCATATTGAGTGCAGCACTTTCACAGCACCATCTTTCAGGATTTGAAATAGCTCAACTGGAATTCCATCACCTCCACTAGCTTTGTTTGTAGTGATGCTTTCTAAGGCCCACTTGACTTCACATTCCAAGATGTCTGGCTCTAGATTAGTGATCACACCATCATAATTATCTGGTTCATGAAGATCTTTTTGTACAGTTCTTCCGTGTATTCTTGCCATGTCTTCTTAATATCTTCTGCTTCTGTTAGGTCCAGACCATTTCTGTCCTTTATTGAGCCCATCTGTGCATGAAATGTTCCCTTGGTATCTCTAATTTTCTTGAAGAGATCTCTAGTCTTTCCCATTCTGTTGTTTTCCTCTATTTCTTTGCATTGATCACTGAAGAAGGCTTTCTTATCTCTTCTTGCTATTCTTTGGAACTCTGCATTCAGATGCTTATATCTTTCCTTTTCTCCTTTGCTTTTCGCCTCTCTTCTTTTCACAGCTATTTGCAAGGCCTCCCCAGACAGCCATTTTGCTTTTTTGCATTTCTTTTCCATGGGGATAATCTTGATACCTGTCTCCCGTACAATGTCACGAACCTCATTCCATAGTTCATCAGGCACTCTGTCTATCAGATCTAGTCCCTTAAATCTATTTCTCACTTCCACTATATAATCATAAGGGATTTGATTTAGATCATACCTGAATGGTGTAGCGGTTTTCCCTACTTTCTTCAATTTGAGTCTGAATTTGGTAATAAGGAGTTCATGATCTGAGCCACAGTCAGCTCCTGGTCTTGTTTTTGTTGACTGTATAGAGCTTCTCCATCTTTGGCTGTGCAGAATAGAATCAATCTGATATCGGTGTTGACCATCTGGTGATGTCCATGGGTAGAGTCTTCTCTTCTGTTGTTGGAAGAGGGTGTTTGCTATGACTAGTGCATTTTCTTGGCAATACTCTATTAGTCTTTGCCCTGCTTCATTCCGCATTCCAAGGCCAAATTTGCCTGTTACTCCAGGTGTTTGTTGACTTCCTACTTTTGCATTCCAGTCCCCTATAATGAAAAGGACATCTCTTTTGGGTGTTAGTTCTAAAAGGTCTTGTAGGTCTTCATAGAACCATTTATCTTCAGCTTCTTCAGTGTTACTGGTTGGGGCATAGACTTGAATAACTGTGATATTGAATGGTTTGCCTTGGAAACGAACAGAGATCATTCTGTCGTTTTTGAGATTGCATCCAAGTACTGCGTTTCAGATTCTTTTGTTGACCATGATGGCTACTCCATTTCTTCTGAGGGATAACTGCCCACAGTAGTAGATATAATGGTCATCTGAGTTAAATTCACCTACTCCAGTCCATTTTAGTTGGCTGATTCCTAGAATGTCGACGTTCACCCTTGCCATCTCTTGTTTGACCACTTCCAATTTGCCTTGATTCATGTACCTGACATTCCAGGTTCCTATGCAATATTGCTCGTTACCGCATCAGACCTTGCTTCTATCACCAGTCACATCCACAACTGGGTATTGTTTTTGTTTGGCTCCATCCCTTCATTCTTTCTGGAGTTATTTCTCCACTGATCTCCAGTAGCATATTGGGCACCTAATTACCTGGGAAGTTCCTCGTTTGGTATCCTATCATTTTGCCTTTTCATACTGTTCATGAGGTTCTCAAGGCAAGAATACTGACGTGGTTTGCCATTCCCTTCTCCAGTGCACCACATTCTGTCAGACCTCTCCACCTTGACCCACCCGTCTTGGTTTGCCCCACAGGCATGGCTTGGTTTCATTGAATTATACAAGGCTGTGGTCCTAATGTGATTAGATTGACTAGTTTTTTGTGAGTATGGTTTCAGTGTGTCTGCCCTCTGATGCCCTCTTGCAATACCTACCATGTTACTTGGGTTTCTCTTACCTTGGCTGTGGGGTATCTCTTCATGGCTGCTCCAGCAAAGCACAGCTGCTGCTCCTTACCTTGAACGAGGAGTATCTCCTTACCACCACCATTCCTGACCTTCAATGTGGGATAGCTCCTCTAGGTCCTCCTGCCCCTGCGCAGGGTTGTTCCTCCCGTCCCCGGCCCTGGCCTCGGGCATGGGTGGCTCCTCCCAGCTGCTGCCCCTGGCCTAGGGCTCAGGGTGGCTCCTCAGGGTCACCACCCCTGACCTCGGTTGCGGGATATCTCCTCCCGGCTGCTTGGACGCGGGGTAGCTCCTCCTGGCCGCCACTGACCTCGGATGCAGGGTAGCTCCTCTCAGCCGCCACCCCTTACCTAGGATGCAGGGTAGCTCTTCTCGGCCGTTCCTGCACTGTCACAGTCTGGCACTCTAGGCTGCTGCCCCTGACCTCGGACATGGGGTAGCTCCTCTCAGCTATGCTTAGTGTTCCTCCGGCTGTGCTTAGTGCGCCACAGGCCTGCAGCCACCTGTGCTTAAAACATCTATTTTTGCTTTATTGACTACGCCAAAGCCTTTGACTGTGTGGATCACAATAAACTGTGGAAAATTCTTCCAGAGATGGGAATACCAGACCACCTAACCTGCCTCCCAAGATATCTGTATAGAGGTGAAGATGCGATAGTTAGAACCGGACATGGAACAACGGGGTTGGTTCCAAATAGGAAAAGGAGTACATCAAGGCTATATATTGTCACCCTGCTTATTTAACTTCTATGCAGAGTACATCATGTGAAACGCTGGGCTGGAAGAAACACAAGCTGGAATCAAGATTGCCGGGAGAAATATCAATAACCTCAGATATGAAGATGACACCACCCTTATGGCAGAAACTGAAGAGGAGCTAAAAAGCCTCTTGATGAAAGTAAAAGAGGACAGCGAAAAAGTTGGCTTAAAGCTCAACATTCAGAAAACGAAAATCATGGCATCTGGTCCCATCACTTCATGGGAAATAGATGGGGAAACAGTGGAAACAGTGTCAGACTTTATTTTGGGGGCTCCAAAATCACTGCAGATGGTGACTGCAGCCATGAAATTAAAAGACGCTTACTCCTTGGAAGAAAAGTTATGACCAACCTAGATAGTATATTCAAAAGCAGAGACATTACTTTGCCAACAAAGGTCCGTCTAGTCAAGGCTATGGTTTTTCCAGTGGTCATGTATGGATGTGAGAGTTGGACTGTGAAGAAGGCTGAGTGCTGAATAATTGATGCTTTTGAACTGTGGTATTGGAGAAGACTCTTGAGAGTCCCTTGGAGTGCAAGGACATCCAACCAGTCCATTCTGAAGGAGATCAACCCTGGGATTTCTTTGGAAGGAATGATGCTAAAGCTGAAACTCCAGTACTTTGGCCACCTCATGCGAAGAGTTGACTCATTGGAAAAGGCTCTGATGCTGGGAGGGACTGGGGGCAGGAGGAGAAGGGACGACTGAGGATGAGATGGCTGGATGGAATCACAGACTCGATGGACATGAGTCTGAGTGAACTCTGGGAGATGGTGATGAACAGGGAGGCCTGGCGTGCTGCGATTCATGGGGTCACTAAGAGTCGGACACGACTGAGCGACTGAACTGAACTGAACTGAAGGAAAGGAATATTCAAAATAGAATCTTAGGTGAATAGCTTTGTGCTCTGCACCTTAGTGTCTCTTCTGTAAAGTGGGAAACATACTTTATGATGTCATTTACAATTTTAGTCAATAAAGAACTAAAATTTTTAAGATTTATTCTATATTTTTTCTTAGCCTCTGGTGTACAAGATGAAACTGAAAATTACAAGTTCCAATATTACAGAAGTAGTAAAACTCGGCTATAAAATTTAGGAGACTCAGGCTTAGCACAGACACAGCAAACAAAACCCTGTTTGCAACTAGAAAAATGTTATAACTGATTTTCAGTCAATTCCTTACCAACATAATAAAAAGCAAAATCTAAAAAGTAGATAAATTCACAGTCATTATCAGTTTACAAGAGATTAGCCACCAAGTTCCTATAACCTGCACACCTTGATACATTTAAAATAAAAGGCTGTATATACTAGCTTAACACATTAAGCGATATAGATTAGTGCTGTTGATTTAAGTACAATGATTTCATGGCCTAAGTGCTAAAAATGATTTTAATGTACCACAGAAATTGTGCAGTTTTAGAGAAAAAAGCACATTCATGTACCTTTATAGCAGCTTGCAAAGGTGTTGCTAATTGCCTGGTTTTATCTACTTGTAAGTAGTTAAGGAAAACAGAGCTTACCTAGTTGTTTTGTTTGTTCATTTTTTGGTAAAGATACAAAGGTGTGTGTTGAGCATGTGAAATATGGCTAGTGTGACCGAAGAACTTTATTTGATTTTTAATAAAGTTAAATTTCAATAGCCATGTATGGCTAGTGTCCTCCATATTGGACAGCATTACTGTTCTCATTCAGCCTGGCCTTGACAATCTAGGTATCTCAGAGAGTGAGGTAGTGTTAGGATTCTTTCTGCCCAGCCCCAAGGCTGAACCTACACATAGAGAAAGTGAAGTTGTTCAGTCGTGTCCAACTCTTTGTGACTCCATGAGCTGTGGCCCACCACGCTTCTCCATCCATGGAATTTTCCAGGCATGAGTACTGGAGTGGGCTACCATTTCCTTTTCCAGGGGATCTTCCTGACCCAGGGATTGAACCCAGATCTCCTGCGTTGCAGGCAGATGCTTTACCATCTGAGCCACCAGGGAATCTCCTGTACCTACACATAGGCAATCCTCAAAGCCTTGGGGAGTTTGAACACTGAAACCTTTTTGTAAGCTGACTTGAAAAATTGTCCAGAGTCATCTTCAGGCATTATGTTATCCAAACGTAGGAAGCATAACGCAGTAACATTCAGAGGAAGAAGGGCCATTCTTCTTCTCTGTTTCCCCTTTGCACCTTTGAGCTGATCAAACCATCAGTACTTTCAAAGTCTGTGAAAAGACTCATGCAATTATGACTTTCAGACTGATTATGATAAAGGTCCAGTCACAGAATTCCTAGTCTCTTTTGCTTACTATTTTAGGTCGGTATCAACAGAGATTTGCCAGGGCAGTCTTTTCACACCTGCTATAAAAGGCTTCTCTGTGTGAGTAAAAGCTCTTGACTTTAATTCCGCTCATCAGGAGTCCCACGCTGCTCTGTGTAAGTTTTAACACAAAGTAGAGAAGTGTACTCTTAACAGTAGAACTTCTGGGTGTGGTCCACGTTTGGGCATGACTGCCATGGAAGAGATGTCAAGATGAGGATGTAATTGGGCAGATTCGTATGTGTAGAATACAATGAACGATGTGCCAATGTTGTTCTGTTTATTTTCTTTCAGGAAATCAAAGATGGTCGTGACGTTGCTCTGACAGACACTTCCTGTTGTCTTGACAGTGGTCTTCCTGAAGAGTATTCTCAAAGGAATATTTGTCTCCCAGTATCTTTGTTGATGACTGTCATCATCTAGAAAATGCTTTTCATGTTCGGGAAATCAGCCGCGCTTGTGCCTGACCTGCTCTGGGCAGCTGAATGAAAGTTCCTTCCAGTTGCTTCCAGAACTCTGTGGCCCAAAACACTTCTCCTTGTTGGGTGAATGTTCATGAAGCCCTTTCCTGAACTAGTGTAGGAGGCTTTGGCCCCTTGGAACCTATGACATGGAAGCTTTGGAAGTGGATGATATTAGCCCAGCCTTGGAAGTGACCGAGGATTTCTTTAATACTTTTGACAATAAGCTCGAAAAGGCTGTGCAGCAAGCGGAGGTTTATGGGATCCAAGAAGTCCCTGAACTGGTGGGGCGGGAGGTCCTCGGTAACATAGACAATGGTGCTATCAGAAATGTCACCTCCCTGGGCCAGGCGGGCATGATCTGGGACCATTGTAAGACGAGACTCTTAGACACCAAAGTTCCAAATGGCTTCCCTGCCAAAGAACAATTTATGGTCCAGAAGGGGATGACCCCAGATAATCTGTCCTGGATGGAACAAAGGAAGCATCCACCTTTAATTTTTTCAACATCTGTCAGCGTCGGAGAGACAGGCCTCGTTCTGTGAATGACTTATTGGATGAGACCTCTACTTTTAAGCCTGGGCATGCTCGATCAAGGTCAGATATTACCCAGGTGGACTGGAGGGTGGTCCTCAAAACCATGCCTCTGCAGCCAAGAAGTATCTCTTCAGGGTCCTCATTTCGCCAGGCCTTCTTTTCTGTTGTCCTCATCAAACAAGGTAGAAGATGCTCAAGGAAATACAGGTATGTCTTCATAGCTGACAGTGGTTGATTTTGCTTTGTCTCTCTTGCATCTACCTCATGAAAGTCTGCCTCTCCACTGTCCATGTCTGTCTTTGCCTACGTAAGCCCCTTCTTCCATTTACTTCCACACTTACCTTATCTTAAATCTCCAGTCTTATTGTCCTAGGAGTTACTGAGTGAAAGGATAAATGTGGTTAATTCTCTTTCTAATCAGAATATTCCTGTAATTAAGGCAATACTTTCCTTTGACATTGCATGATACCACTTATTCACATCAATAGATGTTTATCAGGTCATAAGCATCAGTCTTGTGCTGTGAAGGCTTGTATGAAGTATGAAGGCACAGTCCTTGCCCTAAAGAACTTCTCTTTAGGCTGAGGGGATCAGACACTCCCAAAAACTCAGGAAAACACCCAGTGGTGAGAGAAAGGAGATACTCAACTGAAACACCTGGAAGGGAACTTTTGTTTTACTTTATATTGTTGGGATTTTTTTTTAAAAGAGTGAGTGACACTGATTATAAGAAGATAGAGAGAGGGGCGGACACTTTGGGCTGGACTTGTCAGAAAAGATAGTGAGACATCGTGGAACTTGAGCTAGACCCAACGAGAGGACACTTGGTCAGGATTATGGTGTGGACAGAGGGACAGACAGAGGAGAGCGGGCTGACCCTCAAGGAGACCAAAGGATCTCATGATGATCGTGGGAGGAACAGTGTGAAAAGGTTGCTTAGGACCTCATGGTTTAGGCCCCAAGTTTCTTTTCTCTTGTTTTATATGCATACACATGTGCACATGGATACGTTCTCATGTACATATGAACATGTGAACTTCCTCTTCTGTGAGACACAACAAACCATCTCTCTGTTTCTCTCAGCATTTCTCTTGATGATAACCTCATTTATACAGGCTTTATACATGTATACATTTATACAGTAAACACTTATTACTAATGATTCCTCAACTACCCTGCATAACCTCTTAATTTGGATGCGTGAGTGCATGCTAAGTTGCTTCAGTCGTGTCCTACTCTTTGTGACCCCATGGGCTGTAACCCTCCAGACTCCCCTGTCCATGGGATTCTCCAGGCAAGAATACTGGAGCAGGTTGTCCTGCCCTCCTCTAGGGGATCTTCCTGACCCAAGGATGAAACCCACCTCTCATGTCTCCTGAGTTGGCTATGGGTTCTTTACCACTAGCACCACCTTGGAAGCCCTAGTTTAGATGGCTTCTGCTCAATTAACTGGGGAGACTTTTTTTTTGCACTTTGTTTCTGTTTTAGCATTACATGTATTTATTTATTTAAGAATGAGAGTTTTGCCTTAGGCTCATGTACAAGTGGCTTCCCAGGTGGCTCAGTGGTAAAGAATCTGCCTTCCAATGCGGAAGATGTGGGTTCTATCCCAGGGTCAGGAAGATCCCCTGGAGGAGGAAATAGCAACCCACGTCAGTATTCTTGCCTAGAAAATTCCATGGATGGAAGAGCCTTGAGAGCTGTAGTCTATGGGATCACAAAAAGAGTTGGACGTGACTGAGCAACTGAATACACACCCATGCTGTGTAAACAATTGTACTCATTGATTAGTAAGCAAGCTCAGTTCTTGTTTAGTTTCTTGGAGTGCACGTAGATTTTAAAAAAATCAGTGAACCCCTGTAACCATTCTAAATCCCTGGCATAACTCAAGTTAGGATGTCGTATCTACAGTTTTTTTTTCCTATCTTGTCTAGATTGTAAATGCAAAAACTGGCCTTCTTCAAGTTCTCTAAAGGAACCTAAAGATAGAACCTTCCTCAACTGTTCCCTTGAGGATATGATGGACCATGATCTTTACTTTTTAATTCTCAATTTAAAAAAATTGGATATTATGTTGAAATATAAGAACTGAATTACCATTCAGTTTGAAAAGCAAACTGTAACAAATGGCCTTTGCAGGTATTGATGTTATATCACCTGGCCAGCTTTTGGGTATCCATGGAATACACATTCTATCAGGAATTAATGAAGTTGGGAAATGACCTGCCAGGTTTCTGACATCTTTTCTGTCTGGCACGCTATGGCGAACAGGAGATATAAATCTTGTTTGTGCTGCTCACTTGGTTGAGGGCAGGGGTAAGCAGGGCCCACTGGCCACCCATTCTTGGGCTGGTGGGGAGGGTGTGTGTGAAGAGTTAGATTGGTGACCGGTCACCCACTCTGTCAGCTGTAATTCTCACTGCATTTGGGAGTGGCGGGGGCGGGGCGGGGGCGGGGGTGTCAGCACCCAGGTACATCCTTGTCAAAATCAGCCAAGATCTTTGAGTGAACTTCGCTTTAAAATCTTTGAAAGTAGCCATCCAAACTGCAGCAATTGTTCCTCCTGAAGGAGTATGGCCAAAGCCGAGGAGGGTACTGTGGTGTCTTGGCCAGAGCTGGAGC
This sequence comes from Nanger dama, assembly GCA_917880005.1. Lineage (NCBI taxonomy): Eukaryota > Metazoa > Chordata > Mammalia > Artiodactyla > Bovidae > Nanger > Nanger dama. The sequence goes on from CAKJTW010000004.1 coordinate 40,401,261, forward strand.
TGAGGACCCAGGAGGTTTGGGATGAGGCCAGGCCTCGTTCTTGAGTCTCAGACTTACACGTCCCACTGCCTGGGGGCATCTCTGCTGGAGTGTCCCACAGGCACTTGGAAGTTCAGGGTCCAGAAAAGAGCCCATCATCCTCATATCCTCCAGTTCAGCTGTAAAAACTAACAGGGTAATGAGAGGTTGAGGGCTCCTCAGAAGAAATAAACTTTAGTGAGGTGGGTTTCCATTGATGAGGGCAGCTTGGTTTTGTGTCCAGCCCTTATCTCTGTGTCTCTCCCTTACTTTGGGCTGTATTACTTTGTAATCTTCTCCAGCTGATTTTTACTCTTTTCTGGATCCTCCTGAGCTCATCCGAGTAACTTAGAGACTTTCCAGTAGTGGGTTTCTCCTCAGCTGCACCTTCCTGCTTTTTTGCCCACCCCCGTCCCTTCCCTTTCCTTCCTAACAATACAACAGAGGGTCTTCTTTATTAGGTAGGGCCTCTGTGTCTTCTCCCTCATTTGGCAGTGAACTGGGCTTTTGAGCCTTACTGAGGCTCAATAAACATTGCTCTGGGTATAAAACAACTCAGATTTTGGCATATCGAGGGCAGTGGGAGCTGAGGTATAGTAAGAGCTATTTGGCTAATGGGCAAGCCTGTCTGAAGAAGGCCTTCTGGTCTGATAAGGCAGCGAGCATATTTAAAAAAATGACTCCAGGTCTAGACTGTTAAGAGTTTCCTTCTGTATTTCAGTATTTACTTGATGTGTGATATAGGGCAAGTTTCTTAACCTCTCTGAGCCTTAATTTTTTGGCCATAAACCATGGGATGATAGTAGTATTTACCTCAGTATCTTGTGAGCATTAAAGGTGTTGAAAGATCTAAAGTGCTTCTCATAACCATGTTTGGCACATAGTAAACACTTCAGTCTTTCCTAGTGGCTCAGACAGTAAAGAATCTGCCTCCAATGCAGGAGAAGTGAAGTGAAGTCGCTCAGTCGTGTTCGACTCTTTGCAACCCCATGGACTATAGCCTATCAGGCTCCTCACTCCATGGCATTCTCCAGGCAAGAGTGCTGGAGTGGATTGCCATTTCCTTCTCCAAGGGATCTTCCCGACCCAGGGGTTGAACCCAGAGATCCTGCATTCCAGGCAGATCCTTTAACCTCTGAGCCACCAGGGAAGCCTGAGTTTAATCCCTGGGTCTGAAAGATCCCTGGAGAAGGTAACGGCAACCCACTACAGTATTCTTGCCTGGGAAATCCCATGGACAGAGGAGCCTGGTGGGCTACAGTCCGTGGGGTCATAAAGAGTCGGACATGAGAGAGCAACTAACATTTTCACTTTCAAACACTTAATAAATGTCTTAAACATTTAGTAATATTATTACTATTATAATTGAATTTGAAACTCATCCATGAGAATCAAAGTGATCCTGCCAGTCACTCTTGGTTTCTCCTGGCATAGTCAGTTTCATAAAATGACTTCACAGTAAATATTTCTTCAATTGGCCTTCCTGCACTGTACTTTCTCACAGTGATTCACTGGTTCATTAATGAGAAATAGACCATCGCTTGTCTCACACTGACTTGTCATGAACAGTTTACTGTCTTCCACACCAGAGTTTAAGGTCAGTGAGGAAGGGATTGTTTCTTGTGCATTGTTTTATCCTCAGTACCTAATACAGGGCTCTGAACATAATATGTGCTCAGAACAAATATTTGCATGTGAGATTAACATAATTCTGATAGAAATAAAGGTGATAAATTAAGAACATCGACTTCTTTAGAGGGTTTATGCCTTTCTAGGAAAAGGACCACTCCACCCTCTTTTCCGAGAACCTCGCCCAGTCATCTCATAGCATCTCATACCTTGCATGTCTTTTCTGTGAAGTTCTTTAGCAGCAGTGAAAAATGAAGATTTGCTTTCATCTCAAAGGCTGCCGTGTAGTCTCCTTGTGATAACAGAGAATCAAACAGATATGGCTTATAAAATAGCCCCTCATGTTGGAAGAATGGTGTCCGGGCCGTGGAGGAGTCTCCGGATACCATCTCAGACTCCAGGGTCACACAGTCAAGGTTACAATTGCCCTTTGTAGAGGCAAATTGTTTGGGGAGCACAGAGCCTGGGGAGATAATTGTGGTTTGCCCTTTGCTCTTTCTGTAGTTGGCAGTTCTGTGAGGTAATTTTTTGCATCACTCTTCAGCTTTTGCCTGTTCGCTCATAATGTTTCTTTATAGAAGACTATTGCTTTGGGTTTGAAGATCACTTTTTTACTAGGTTTTGGTGTATGCTGCTAAGTCACTTCGGTCGTGTCCGACTCTGTGTGACCCCGTAGGTGGCAGCCCACCAGGTTCCCCGTCCCTGGGATTCTCCAGGCAAGAACACTGGAGTGAGTTGCCATTTCCTTCTCCAATGCATGAAAGTGAAAAGTGAAGGTGAAGTTGCTGTGTCATGTCCGATTCTTAGCGACCCCATGGACTGCAGCCCACCAGGCTCCTCTGTCCATGGGATCCTCCAGGCAATAGTACTGGAGTGGGGTGCCATTGCCTTTGGTATATATGAGAGCAATATACACCAAACAAATCAATAGCCTCCTTGTTACCATCAAAGCCAACATTTAAGCACCTGGTGTGTTATCCTCAGGGTAAGTGAGAGAACCCGGGTGGAGAGAGAAGGGAAAAAATAATAATACTTACTTTGTTCACTGACTATTTTAAGTGCTTTGCAGATAGTCACTTATTTAATTCATTTTTATTGACTCCATTTTAAGGATGAGGAAACTGAGGTACAGAGACCTTTAGTAATGTGCTTACAGTCCCCTACTAGTAACAAGGGTATCCTCAGTTTGAACCTGGCACTCCATCTTCAGAGTCCATGCTCTTAACCATGAAGCTAGACCTGAACCCCTACTTTGGAAGCCAGTAGGTCTATCTCCAGAACCCTCCACTCTAGAAGCTGTGTTGGCAATCAGTCCCTGTTGGGGTCAAGGGTAGGAAGTGGTATGGAAGAAACAGACCTGCAAGGAGATCCAACCAGTCCATTCTGAAGGAGATCAACCCTGGGATTTCTTTGGAAGGAATGATGCTAAAGCTGAAACTTCAGTACTTTGGCCACCTCATGCAAAGTTGACTCATTGGAAAAGACCCTGATGTTGGGAGGGATTGGGGGCAGGAGGAGAAGGGGACGACCAAGGATGGGATGGCTGGATAGCATCACAGACTTGATGGACGTGAGTCTGAGTGAACTCTGGGAGTTGGTGATGGACAGGGAGGCCTGGCGTGCTGCGATTCATGGGGTCGCAAACAGTCGGACACGACTGAGCGACTGAACTGAACTGAATGTTCATCAACTAAAATTAATCCCTTGGGGAATCACTGGTTAGGAAAAACTGAGACGCACCAAAGCAGTCTAGCTAAGCAAGATTTGTTTCCTGCTTTAACACATTTACTACATGGACAGTTGCAGAGCTGGTCACAGCCCTTTAGGCGATCAGTGGGTCTGCAGAAGGAAGACTGCAGCTTTGCTCTTCACAACCTTGAATGTTAGCCATGCAGAAAAGCATAAGGGAACCGAACCCCTGGTTTGTGACCATGGAAAGAGGGCTTGAGTTCTGCCCCATCTCCACTGCCTTTCTCAGTCTTATTCAGAAGCCTGAATGCATTCTTGAGATTCCATTGCCTTAGGCAGAGGTAAACCTAAGCTAGACTGTGCTAAGTACTGAGTGAGCAAAGGGTCCTGCCAGTGGGTCCTACAAGGTGGGTGGAGTATAGCTTGAATCCAACCTAGTTATGACTGTCTGTATTATCTGAGGATGGAATTATCATGTCCAAAGGGTGAGGTCATAAACTGATGGGAAGGAATAGATCTAGGGAGACAGCAGCAGTTCTTTTTTATCCCCCAGCTTTATCGAAGTATAATTGACAAAATTATAAGATATTTTAGGTGTCCGTCATGATTTGATACACGTATACACTACAGAAGCATGATCCATCCGTTAAGTGATACATCCATCACCTTACATCACAGGCAGTTACTTCTAAAGAACATCAGGGTCGGTGAAAGTGAAAGTGCTAGTCGTTCAGTGGCATCCAACTCTTTGGGACCCCATGGACTGTACCTGCCAAGCCCCGTCTGTCCATGGGATTTCCCAGGCCAGAATACTCGAGTGGGTAGCCATTCCCTTCTCCAGGGGATCTTCCCAACCCAGGGATCGAACCCAGGTCTTCTACACTGCAGGCACATTCTTTACCACTGAGCCACCTCCGACTAGGTGGTGGAGACCAAAGCTTCCCCAGGGCCAGCTCCTTTCCTCTAGCCATCCCAGGGTCTGCGTTGCCCGGGGCAGCTGTAGCAAGGTGAGACTGGAAACCAGTCCTGAGTAGAGGCCCTGCTTCCACCGCCAGAATGGCTCCTTTTCAGTCCCAGCACTGTAGTAATCTTCATTCTGTACGGACATGCTCCCAACTAGTATCTGCTTTACCCTGTTACCCCTTTGCACCATGAGTAAATGGTACAGCTGTAGGCAGCAGGGAATTTTCCATGGGATAAAGAAGATGAGGATGTAATACTGTAGGATTACAGTCCAAATATAAAAATATTTTAAGGTAAGAACATGAAAAGTCCCTATAGGAACATGTGGACACTAGAATGTTATCAATGTGAAAATTAGGTGTACACACACACACACTTATTGCTCTAAATATATACATGTAGTAGAGGAAGGGGAGGCTTTATGGAAAGAACACTCATCTAGGGCCTGCAAGCATTTTATCATACCTCTGTTCCTAACTTGCCACGTAAGTTTGGAAAAATCACTTGTCTGTTGCCTTTGGTTTATAAACCTAGTAAAGCAGGTTAAATCGTCTTCATAATCTTTTCCAACTCTAAAATGATTCTAAGATGCAGTTGAACTGACCTCGACTCATGGTTGTGTGAGAGCTGATTACTGTAGTCAGATCAGTGATGGAAAGTCGTGGTGGAAATAGAGGCATGGTTGTAATTATTTTACGCAGAAGGATTTCTGTGTACCTTGTAACTCTACTTCTGGACGAACTGCTGTTGCAGTTTTTAAAATTAAAAAGTTTAAAAGAAGTCCTTGGCCTTAGCTGTGGAGCTCTGAAACCCGAATCTGACTGGTGCTTCTCTCCTAGCTGTGTTCACGATTTCATCTGCTTGGCAAACGTCGTGGTCAGCTGGGCTTCTCTTTCCTTCAGTCTCACTCTCTGGTGACCTAGTACCATTCTTCTGCCTGTGTTTCTAGTGCTGAGATCTTCAGGAAAGATTTCAACAGAGATTTTATGTAGGGCTAGAAAAACCATGGCAGTTTGGTTTTTTTATCCTGAGTTCTGTGTTACTTCATTTCAGTTCCCTTTTCCCCCATCTTTCACTTGAGAAAGCCAAATTTGGGACTTACACTAAATTGAGTGCTTTTTCAGTTATGATTTTGCTCAAAAGCCTTGGAGCCAACAGAAGTGGGAATATTCCTGTGGGCTTAGAACAAGTGAAGTCACCAGGACATGGGCTCTTGCTGACTCTATGATTCACCCTTCGGCACCATTAGTCAGTGCAAAGAAGTTGCTAAAATCGGTCACAGAAAGTTGATTTTATATGGTTGTATAGTTTCCATTGGTTATATTTTTCGGAAATCTAACATGCCTCATTGCCAACTGGCATCCTAATTACTAATAAATCTATATGGGAACTCTGAAAATGAAATGTCTTTGACTTTTTTGCGGTTGTTCTGTTAATGCATTTTATCTTTCTTGGCTAAGGAGGACTATAGTTACTAATTTTACAGACGTCTAGAGTTACCTTCTTAAAACACAGGTCTTTTCATGCTACTCTGTTCTTAAAAATGAATCATGGTTCCCCTTTCTTTACAAAAATCAAGTGTAAAATTTTAAAGCATCCAGGTAATCTTTCTAAGTTTATCACCTGTACCTTTCTTCCCCACCTACTGATAAAGATCCCTGGTGTTATTTGCTCAGTCATGTCTGACTCTTTGTGACCCCATAGACTATAGCCTCCCAGGCTCCTCTGTCCATGGGATTTTCCAGGCAAGAATACTGGAGTGGGTTGCCATTTCCTTCTCCAGGGGATCTTCCCAACCCAGAGATCGAACCTGAGTCTCCTGCATTGCAGGCGGATTTTCTTTACCATCTGAGCCACCAGGAAAGCCCCTTCTTCCCCCATCTCGGTGCTAATTTTGAATCTGTCATGTGTGTTCAAACAACTTAGCCTTTGCTCATGATGTCTTTTCACCCAGAAGACCTTCCCAGCCTTCTTCACTTTTCATAATCCTCCATTATCTTTCAAGGATCAGTTCAAATGCCACATCCTCTCTAAGACCTTTCCATCTTTTTCTATTTTTTTAAATTGAAGTATAGATGACTTACAATATTGCATTAACTTCTGGTGTACAATGTAGTGATATACTGTTTTTATACGCTGTACTCTATATAAAGTTATTATAAAATATTGCCATATTTCCTGTACTGTGCGTTATATTATTTGTAACTTATTTATTTTATATCTGCTAGTTCATACCTCTCTTCACCTATCTTTCTCTTTTCCTAGCCTCTTTCCCCTCTAATAACAACTAGTTTGTTCTCTTTCTGTGTAGTTTTAATTACAATTATGTTTTTCTTTTATTTCATGTTTCCACAGCACATTTTATTTTGCCATGCATTATAGGTAATTGCTTGACCATTCACCTTTCACACTAGGTTGGCAGTTCTTTGACGCAATGAATTGTAGACAACTTCCTGTTGTATCAGGTATGAGCCTATGAGGCTGTTTGGCTGAATTCTATGTGTTGGTACTTGGAAAATCAGGATACACAGTTTTTTTGTTTGTTTGTTTGTTTCCAGAATGAAAATGACCTGCCTTCTCTTTCAGTTTTCCTTACCTAAAGCTTGAGTCAAGTTGAATAAAGTTTGTTATTATTAATACTGTCAGTAAGAGCTGTCATTTAGTGAGTTAACTTTATGCCCAGACCTGTGCTAAGAAGTATTCATCTGTTATCTTATTTAATATTAATAATAATTTAATATGTTAGATAATATTGTCCTGATTTTACAAAGGAGAAAGTGGAGGCTTAGAAAAGGCAATCTCACTAGGCCATCAGGCTATAAGTGGAGAAGCTCCAGGCCCACTCTGGAGGCTGCATGTAACCACGCTATAAAACTGCCTCTCAGGTCTGAGGAGGCGTAGGACTCATTCCCTCCACCGCAAATAAAACACAGTGTGATCTAGATTGAAAATCTGGAGGTTGGCATTCCATCCTCATTTGCACACTTTGTGGTGTACCCTTGGCCAAGTCATTTTGTTTCCTGGAACCTCATTCCAAATCTGTTAAATCAGTTAAAATGCTTTTAGAAGCAAGTAATAGAATACTCAACTCAGTAGAAGTGGCATAAATAGTGAGGCCATTTATCATTTTATTTTTTCATCTAACAGATAGCTGTTGGACATAGTGCATATCAAACACACTGTAGGCAGTAAATACTTCAGGACACCTACCTCTGGTGGCCCCAGAGTCATCAAAGATCCAGGTACTTTTCATCTTTTTTCTCTGCTGTCCTCAGTATAGGTGATGGTGTCTCTTCTTTCCCTCATTGATGCAAGATGCTGCATTAGTCCCAAAGATATGTATCAGCAGCCAAAGTCAGGAAGGGAAAAAGCAGGGCACCTTGTCTGGGTCTTTTCTCAGAAGTCCCCAAGAGCACCCCATCAGCAGTCAGAACTGGGTTCCATACTGGTCCCTAAAGCAACCTCTGGAAGAGGAAAATGGGGTTACCAATTGTTTTAAACAAACCATGACACTCTCTGTGGGGGCGGGGAGAAGCCATCTCTACACCTAAACACAATTAGGGTTCTCTTGATGAAGAAGGGGGAGACACTCGACAGAGTAGCCAGGCGCCTGACAGGTTCTGCCTCCCGGTAGGGCTGGGCTGGAGAGATTTCTAGTCCCTTCTGCCTCTGTGTTTCTGTGATTCAGTGTTATCCAAAGATAGAGCACTTATCTTAAAATCTGGTGGCCTAAGTATGGGAGATTCTTTTATACTTAATTTCTATAGATTAATGAAACACGAACGAGAAGCTCACCGTGGCAGACAGTGAGCATCAGTTGAAAGCGGATGTTTGGAAATGTTTTCTGGCTAAAAAAAAAGTTCATACACGCTAGAGATTATCCTTGTTAGAGAAGACAGAAAACCTCTGAATTTAAGAGGTTGAGTCTGTGATCTTCCGGTCAGGTTCACATCCAAAGAGTAAAATTGACCAGGTCTGTGTTGACTTGTACACTGTCACTGTTGCTCACAGCACCAAGAACTTAGATGGAGAAGATCCCTAGCTGTGTATCTAATGCCTACATAGCCACATATGTTACAGGTCTGTTTCTTCACAGATAGTATGTCCTTTCCCCTAAGTTTATGAAGGGAAAACAAATGGGCTGTTCTCTTTCACCAGCAAAGAAAGATCTCTGAAGTAGCTCATCACTTGAGCTTAGTTCATTTCCCCCAGAATGCGTTTGTTAATGACCATCCGTGAGCACTGCAGTGACCAGCATTATGTACCATATATAGAATGTCCAGGACCCAGCCCCTCTTTGACTCCTGTAGGTCATTCTCTTCATGCTCTTTGCTGTGGGCATTTGTGGCCGTGTCATAGTTGACATGCATCCTGTTAAATTCACTTCCTTCATGTGACTCTGATGAGAACAAAGACCCTAAACTAGTTAACTTCTCCCTAGTTTCTGGCTTAAACACGGTCAGATACTAGAATATGAAACAAATAGACTTGGAAAGCAAAGAAACTTGCTTGATCTAGAATGTCAGAGAAGTCTTCATTGAGGAAAGAATGTTCCAGCTGAGCATTGAGGGTTGAGTATGTAGCGGAGGTGGAGATGAACACAGCTTGCGTGGGGGGTGGTCAGAGGCTAAGCCAGAACAGGACTCATAATGGACTATGAGATTGTAGAGGACCTTCAAAGCCAGACCGAGAGAATTAGCATGGTATGTTGGGCAAGAAGCACTTGAAAATTTCTTGAGAGTCAAGATTGAAAGGATATGGACTTCCTGGTGATCCAGTGGTTGAGACTCCGAGCTTCCACTGCAGGGGACATGGGTTTGATCCTTGGTGGGGAATTAAGATCCTGCATGCCACTCTTGTCCTCTCTCCCTCCCTTTGCACACTTCACTCCCAGGGAGAAATAACTTCTAGGCAACTTTAGGCGTGTATCACTCAGCCTCTGTAGGAAACACTGATTCTGGCCTGCTCCTCTCAATGTGCGTTGCCACCCATCAGCTCTGTGTGAGCAGTCCTCTGGGAGGGAAAGTCTATGTTGAGTGATCTAGTGATCCACTGGATCCAGGGATCCATTGTTGCTGGTGACTCACAGGTAAGTCTGTGTAATTCTGGGGTTCTGTTCATGGCTACACCCCTAACCTGTAACCTCCAGCTGGCTCATGTTCGGATTGCTATGAGTCTGACCACCCTCTATCAATCTCAGTTGGTTTACAACTTGGGTGAAGAAGAGAGATGCTATTTACTGGGTCCACTCAGGCCCTAAGAGTATGGAAGGATTGGTAGATGGGGTGGAAAGGAGGAAACTCTGCCAGTCATCATGATGTGAAGTGATGGGACTCAAATTAGGATGACTGTGGCAAAAGAGAAAGTGAGACTTTTCTCTTTGTGAAACGTGAAAGTGAAAAGAGAAAGTGACTTTTCCCAGCACTGACTCCATAAAAGAAAGTGACTTTTCTCTTTTGTGAAAGAGAAGGAACAGCTGTCCTTGGGCTGTGAACTCTTGATAGGATCTGTCTGACTCACTTGGCGTTCCCACAGATCCCAGCAGAGTCCTTTGTGCGTGCATCCAACAAGTGCTTATGGAGCCAGTGCGGCCAATACGGGGGTGAGAGGGACATCCAGCTCCTTGTCTTCAAGGAGCAGCGGTTCTTTGAAAGAAATAAAGAAGGTCGTAAGATAAGAGACTGAGAGGGGCCCTTTAGCTGAGGTGCTGAGAGGCGGTGGCCTCACTGAGGATGGCACCTTTGAGGTGAAAAGCTGAGGAGATGAAGACGTCAGTGGATCTGGGGGTAGGTGTTCCAGAGAGAGGACACAGCAGCTCCAGCATCCTCCAGGCCAGAAAGCACTCAGCTCGTTCAAAAAACACAGGAGGCTTTTGGCTGGAGTAGGAGAAGAAATGTGAGATGGTGCAAGGTGAGGTCAGAGTAGCAGTCAGAGGCCCGACTGTGCAGGACAGAAAGCAGAGACATTGGAAGCATCTAGAATCTGGAGGAAGGAGGCAGATTGAGGTGTAGGAGATGCAGGTGCAAGTGAGTACTTTGGAATAGACACAGTACACTTTAGAAGACAAGAGGAGAAGAGATCCGTAGAGGGGTAATTTTCAGGTGTAATAGAGGAAGAGATTCTGAAAGAGAGGAGATTCTACCTTCAGAGTAGAGGTGGAAGGGCTAGCTTTTCCTGGTCTTCTTTTGAGACCGGAAGCTGAAGTAGGAAACAGATCGACTGAATTCTTAAGATGTGTCAGGCATCGTTCTGAGAGTTACTGATCTCTTCTTCTTAATAATACAATGAGGTAGGTACTATTATGCATGCATGCTAAGTCGCTTCAGTCGTGTCTGACTCTTTGCGACCCTATGGATTGTAGCCCACCAGGCATTATAGCCCAGCCCAGCCCACCATGGGATTCTCCACGCAAGGGTATTGGGAGTGGGTTGCCTTGCCCTGTTCCAGGGGATGTTCCTGACCCAAGGATCGCACCCACATCTCTTATGTCTCCTGCAGGAGGATTCTTTAGCAGGCGGGATTCTTTACCACTAGCACCACCTGGGAAGCCCAGGTGCTATTATAGCCCCATTTTAAAGATGATAAAACTGAGACTTGGGTTAAGTCATTTGTCCAGGGTGACCCAGACATTTAGGACGGAATTATGATAAAAATTTCGGCCAGTTGGCTTAAGCACCTGTGGTCTTACACTTGTATAGTACATTGGTTAACGTAATGTTGAAGTGAAGCCAAGTGAAATATATATAAAGGCCCTCCCTCTGGTGCACATAGAAAGAGATGGTAGAATTTGGAGTTTGAAAGACTGAAGAAGGTGTGGAAAAATAGTTCTGGGATTGTGTTTGAGATCCATGAAATGAATAAAAGAATGAATTGTCAGGATTAAAGCATTAAAAGAAGCTGAACATGAATTTATGTTTGACCAGCACTCTGGTCTGAATATTTGCATCCCCCAAAATTCATATGTTAAACTTCTAGCCCCAGAAGTGATGGAATTAGGAGGGGCCTTTGCGGGGTGCTTATTAGGATGTAAGGGTGGGGCCCTCTTTTCACATTTATTCGTCTTGTTATACGAACTTAAATGTTTATTTGCCTAGATAATTTTGGTTTGGAATATTGTCAGCACATAGGCTTTTGAGTTCTTTGAAAACATTAAAATGTTGCTCTTTGTCTTTCATTCTGAACTATTGCCTGATCTTTGGGGAGTCCTGTTCTTAGGACTTCATTCCTTGTCTTGACTCAGGCCATTCAGACTTTCTTGGTAAACTAAATGTTTACCTAAATGTTTCATTAACTGTGATCTGAGACATGCATTAAGAAAAATATGTTTTTCTAAAAAAACAAAATTGCATAAAGTGACCAAAATGGAAGCACATTTTGTTTAATTACATGTGGTAATATATGTGAATAAGTCTCGCTATTATTTATATTATTATTACATATATGTATAATGTCTAAAAGCGTAATATCAGATACTCTACAGTCTGGGCAGAAGGGTTGTGAGTGCTGAGATGTGGAGGCAGAAACCTTTTTACCTTTCTTACTGATTTTCTTGGGATATTTTATTATATAATTTAATACATATTTGATGAGTGTGAAGTAGTATCTGAAATATGAGTCACTAAGGTAGTATAGCCATAGTGCCTTGTGGCTCAGGGGAGGACAGCTGTGTTCAACTAGAGGGGACAAGGAAAGGCCTCGGGAAGAAGTGAGATTTTACAGTAGCTCTTACATATGAGGAAAACGTGGACAAGAAGAGATTCAAGGAAATCTAGGCTGGGGTGAACAGAGAGAATCCATGGTTGGGAGGGGCCAGTAGTAAAAGTCACAGCAAGTCCCCTGGCTGCAGTGTGGGTAGTGGAGAGAGCAGCTGGAGGAGAGTGGCTGTAGCATGTGGAAGGCCCCTGGAGAAATTCATAACAGGGGGATCAGGCTGACATCCTCTGACCCTCCTAAGCAATCTCCACATCCCTACAAGCAGGACAACTACCTGTAGCATATTCGCACAAAAAAGAAGAGCATCTACCTGGACCTTGAGATCTATATAGCAGTTGACAGTAAACCTAGGAAACAGGAGCATTTGAACAACACCCTGAGGATACATTCAGCCAAATCCAGGCTGTGCGAAATTCTACAGGACAGAGGAACTAATTTCTTCAATAAAGTGTTGCTGTTCAGTTGCTAAGTTGTGTCCAACTCTTATGACCCCGTGGACTGTAGCCTGCCAGGCTCCTCTGTCCATGGGATTTCCCAGGCAAGAATACTGGAATAGGTTGCCATGTCCTCCTCCAGGGATCTTCCCGACCCAGGAACGAACCTGCATCTCCTGCACTGGCAGGAAGATTCTTTACTTCTGAGCCCCTAGAGAAGCCCAAAATATATGCCATGATAAAGAGGGAGAAACGAGGGAATTGTTACAGATTTAAAGAGACTTAAAGACCTGTCACAATTGTATGGATCGCAAACAAGCTGTGGAAAATTCTTAAAGAGATGAGAATACCACACCACCTTACCTGCCTCCTGAGAAACCTGTATGCAGGTCAAGAAGCAAGAGTTAGAACCAGACATGGAACAATGGACTGGTTCAAAACTGGAAAGGAGTGTGTCAAGGCTGTATATTGTCAGCCTACTTATTTAACGTCTATACAGAGTACATCATGCAAAATGCCAGCCTGGATGAAGCACAAGCTGGAATCAAGATTGCTGGGGAGAAATGTCAATAACCTCAGACACCACCCTAATGGCAGAAAGCGAAGAGAAACTAAAGAGCCTCTTGTGAAGGTGAAAGAGGAGAATGAAAAAGCTGACTTAAAACTCAGCATTCAAAAACGAAGATCATGACATCTGGTCCTATCACTTCATGGCAAATAGATGGGAAACAATGGAAACAGTGATAGAGTTTATTTTCTTGGTCTCCAAAATCACTGCAGATGGCACCTGCAGCCATGAAATTAAAAGACGCTTGCTCCTTAAAAGAAAAGCTATGACAAACCTAGACAGCATATTAAAAAGCAGAGACATTACTTTGCTACAAAGTTACATATAGTCAGAGCTATGGTTTTTCCAGTAGTCATGTATGGATGTGAGAGTTGGACCATGAAAGAAAGCTTTGCTCCAAAGAATTGATGCTTTTAAACTATGGTGTTGGAGAAGACTCTTGAGAGTCTCTTGGACAGCAAGGAGATCATACCAGTCAATCTTAAAGGAAATCAACCCTGAATATTCATTGAGGGACTGATCCTGAGGCTGAAGCTCCCATACTTTGGCCACCTGATACAAAGAACTGACTCACTGGAAAAGACCCTGATATTGGGAGGGCTTCCTGATAATCCAGTTGGTAAAGAATCTGCCTGCAATGCAGGAGATCATGGTTTGATTCCTGGGTCAGAAAGATCCGCTGAAAAGGGATGGGCTACTCACTCCAGTATTCTTGGGCTTCCCTGGTGGCTCAGCTGGTAAAGAATCTGCCTGCAGTGGAGGAGACCTGGGTTTGGTCCTTGGGTTGGGAAGATCCTGTGGAGAAGGGAAAGGCTACCCACTCCAGTATTCTGGCCTGGAGAATTCCATGGACTATGCAGTTCATGGAGTCCCAAGTAGTTGGACATGACTGAGTGACTTTCAGTTTCACTTTCACTGATGCTGGGAAAGATTGAAGGCAGGAAGAGAAGGCTACAACAGAGGATGAGATGGTTGGATGGTATCACTGATTCAATGGACATGAGTTTGAACAAGCTCCAGGAGATGGTGAAGGACAGGAAGCATGGTGTGCTGCAGTCTATGTGGGCAAATGAATCAAGACACGACTGAGCAACTGAACAACATAAAGACCTGTCAACCAAATCAATGTGTAAACCTAAATCAAACAAATCATCTATATAAAGAAATTTTTTGAGATAATCTGGGAAAATGAGATACAGACTGGGTATTAGGTAAGGAATTATTAATGTTTGGGGCATGACAATGGTATGATATATGTTGTAAAGTTCTTATCTATTAGATTGGAGGTATAGCCTGAAGTACTGACATTAGTAATGATGAAATGTCTGCAATTTGCTTTCAAAAATATTCCAGCAAACACACACACACACAAAGCATGAGTTGGAGAGGAGACAGTAGCAGAAACTTGGTGATTTTAAAAAATTAATTAATTAATTTTAATTGGAAGCTAATTACTTTATAGTATTGTGGTAGTTTTGCTATACATCAAAATGAGTCAGGCACGGGTGTACACGTGTCCCCATCCAGAACCCCCTCCCACCTCCTTCCCCATCCCACCCCTCTGGGTTGTCCCAGTGCACCAGCTTTGAGTGCCCTGTTTCATGCATTGAACTTGGACTCTATTTCACATATGGTAATATGCATATTTCAATGCTAATCTCTCACCTTCTCCCACAGAGTCCAAAAGTGTGTTCTTCATATCTGTGTCTCTTTTGCTGTCTTGCATATAGGGTAGTCATTACCATCGTTCTAAATTCCATATATATGCTTTAATATACTGTATTGGTGTTTTTCTTTCTGACTTACTTCACTCTGTGTAATAGGCTCCAGTTTCATCTACCTCATTAAACTGATTCAAATGCATTCTTTTTAATAGCTGAGTAGTATTCCATTTTGTATATGTACCACAACTTTATTATTCATTCGTCTGCTGATGGACACCTAGGTTGCTTCCATGTCCTAGCTATTGTAAACAGCGCTGTAATGAACATTGGGGTACATGTGTCTCTTTCAGTTCTGGTGTACTCGGTGTGTATGCCCAGCTGTGAGATTGCTGGGTCGTATGGCAGTTCTATTTCCAGTTTTTTAAGGAATCTCCACACTGTTCTCAATAGTGGCTGTACTAGTTTGCATTCCCACCAATAGTGTGGAAGCTTGATGATTTTTTTTAGACTGAGGGTTGGGTCCATAGGAAAATGTGTTACAGTCAACCTAAGGAGTTTGAACTTTATCATGTAGGACTCGGAAACTTGTGCAGGGTTTAGGGCTGATGAGGAGGCATGAGAAAGGTTATAAGCGGCCCAGAAAGGTTACCCTGGTAACTGAGTGGGACATGGCGGGTGGGGGAGGGAGGACTCATAATGGGAGCCCATTTAAAATCTTGGTTAAGACGGTGGCTATGAGAATGGAAACTTTTTTTTGAGAACAGAGAGAGGAAATAATGGCAAAGAGGAACTCTTTGGTGGGTTGGCAGCACAGAAATGAATCAGGTGCATAAGGGGGGAAATGCTGTTTTCCTCTTCAGTCAGTGGCAATTTTTATCCTTAAGCTGCTGCTCTGAGTCGTATGGGACAAGGGGAGTGAAAGGGGATCTTTGTTGAGGAGGAACTGAGCCGCGTCTTCATAACTGGCCACAGTGGAAGCAGTGGGGAAACAGAATTCTCAGGTTCTTTTTGTTTATGTTTTTGTCTTGTTTCTTGCTCTTTTCATGAGAGAATTAGTCTTGTAGTTTCAGTATGAAATTTATAGATATAGTGATTCATTTTGATCACCTTTCTGTTTTCATTGGGGAAATGGTGATAATCTTTGTCAGAGGTTCTACCTGCATCATTTATGATATTAGTTAAGACAGAGATAATAGTGTTCATTTGTGAAATGGAACACTTGAGAAAAATGTAGGTGATGATATGGTCTGGGGAAATAAAAATTGATTTATGGTAAATTAATGGAAGCTTAGATTTAAGTGTATAACTTCTGATTTGTCAATAGCAAAAATATTCAAGATAAACTTTAGATTCAGCAGAAAGTAACAGTAAGGATTAAAGAGAAATGGTAGTTCTCCAGCCCTCCACACTCAACGATAATTCATACTTTGCACACAACATACCGATAAGGTTTGATATAAACAGGCCCTCCAGAAAGGAATACACTCTGAGAATAGTTTTTTGATCACATCTATTCTCTTCTTTTCAAGAAATTACACTACAAACTGTAGTCTATAAGTTTGGGTCATATCCTATGATTAACCCCCTTCTTCTCTTAGTTAAACATACCTATTTAGAAAGGGCTGAGCTGAGGTAGGAAGAAAATATTGAAGCACTATGCATTCTTTACCTTATTCTGCAGCAAGAAGGTAGGGGAACTTTTGAGACTCCCTACTAGACTTCCATTCAGTCCACCCAAGCTGGCATCTGTTCTCCTAGCTTATAAAGACTTCCTAGCTGGCTCAGTGGTAAAGAACCCGCCTGCCAGTGCAGGAGACGTGGGTTCAGTCCCTGGGTCAGGAAAACCCCTGGAGGAGAAAATGGCAACCCGCTCCAGCATTCTTGCCTGGAGAATGCCATGGACAGAGGAGCCTGGAGGGCTACAGTTCACGAGGTTGCAAAGAGTCAGACACAACTGAATGACTGAGCACACATACACACACCCCTAGCTTATACAATCAGAAAGGAGTGAGCTGTGCTTCTGGTTTAGGTCCAGTTAAAGTTAAAATTTCTAATCTGTGGTAGCTGTTGTAAAAAGCTCTCAGGGAGGAGAGAAAAGGAGAGGAAATTTCCTAGCTAAAAGCAAGAGAGATGGCTTTTCTTTTGCTCAGGAATGCATAGCTGAGCTGTTGGGCCGCAGAAGGGATGGGGATGGATGCGTGGTTATGGGTCTTGTTATGGAAAAGGTTGACCTGTCATGGGCGCCTGATGGAAATGAGAGGGAGGAGGCCACAGCCGTGTGTCTAACAGCAATGCCTCTCTTATTGCATTATCAGAAAAGAAAGATAACCTGAGAACAGTCTTCCATTATCTCTCTCTACAAAGGGACTAGTGCAGGTTGCAAGAAATTAATGGCTTTTGAATTAGCACAGAAATACTAATGAATGTCAGACCAGAGATATAAAGTAGGTGAAATTAGCTTTTCTCTGCCGCATTTCTCTCCTTTTCTCTTTTGGTTTGCTATTTTAAGGTCTAGATCTATGTTACTCTTTTTTTTTCCCCCTCCATCCAAGATCAGAAATCCTACCCCTTTGGGAATGTGATTTGTCTTCTTTAAGGAGTGACTCAATTAGTTTATGACTGTCTCCGATGTGTCAGCAAAAAGGCTGAGAAACATCTCAGAAATGAAAAACTTTGCTAGGGAGGAGAGCTACCTCATTTGCACCCCCGATGAAAGTATCAGGACATCTCCTAAGTGACAGTCCCTTTTTATTAAAGTATGACATCTGTACCTATGGCAGCTAATCATTAATTAAAGATGGCATGACCAGATGAACTTGTGGGGAAGAGGGGGAAGAGAAGGGAAGGGAGTTAGACCTACTATATGCTGGGCATTATGCTAGAAGCTTTATGTTCTAGAAGCTTTATTTCTAGTCTTTTACTAAGTACCCACTATGTACTAGACATTGCACTGTGCACCGTGACATAAGGATGACAGGACAGACCTCGCCCCTGTCCTCTGTGGAGCTTATAGTCCAGCAGGGAAGACACACTTCTTTAAAAACATCAACATTTATTTTGTTTTTTCAGATATTTAAATAAATTACTATAATACAGCCTGAGAAGAGCCTATTAGAAGAGAATAATATAGTAAGGATCCCTGATACTGACCCAGGGGTATGTGTAGGCAGACTAGGGGGTAGGGTTGGGGGAGTCAGGGCAGACTCCTTCTAAAAGAGAGGATCCTTGAGTGATGGGTAAGTGTATGGTAGCTGGTGGAAGTGGCAGAAGGGGCATTGCAAGCGAAGCGAATAGCGTAAGCAGATTCAGAGAGGGGAGAGAACGGCTATCCAAGCAGACACGTAAGAAGTGAGCTAGTTGAGTCATGTCTGGAGAACTGGTTATGAGCCAGAAGGCCCCTGGCCTGGCCTTGAAGACTGATGGGAGTGTCTGAGAATCAGGAGTTTGTGAGCAGCACACATCATGCTCTGTTCTTTGCACTGGCCCTTCCTGTCTCTACCAACCTAAAGAAAGATGAGTATTGTCAAGGAGTTAGGTCAAGTGGCAGGAGGAGCATTCTTTCTCATATTTGGTGCTTTGTAGAACACTGGGCTTCCCTGGTGACACAGTGGTAGAGTATCTGCCTGCCAATGCAGGAGACACGGGTTCGATCCCTGGGTCGGGAAGGTCCCGTGGAGAAGGAAATGGCAACCCACTCCAGTATTCTTGCCGTAGAAATCCCATGGACAGAGGAGAGAGCCTGGTGGGCTACAGTCCATAGAGGTTGAAAAGAGTCAGACATGACTGAGTGACTATTCAACAACAAAAGAATGTTACCTAGAAAACAAGACATTCTGACAAAAAGCAGTTGTTTCACGGCCCGCGGAGCATAACCCCCAGTCATTCCAGTGTTTCTGTTTTCTGCAGGCTTCTGCCTGTCTCATTGACAGCGAACCCCCAGCCGCCCAGTACTTAACTTTTACAGTCAGAATTCCACCCTAGGTAAGTTCTTCAGACGTGAGGGTTTCCCTCAATAACATCTTGTTGATTAGACACTCTCTTGGAATTTTTACTACCTCTGTTTAATACTGTGTTTGGTTTGAGCCAGCAAGTTAAGCTGATCTGTTTGTTTTCTGGCACCCGCCTTGTCATCTCATTCAGTTCATTCATGTTCATGGATTAATATGTCTCTTCTTTTTTTTTTTCTTGCTTTCTAGAACATAAGCCAGCATTCCCGAACATCCTGAAGAAGGGTTACCTGGAGATTCGGAAGGACCATGACAGTTACTGGCAAAGCTGTTACGCCGAGCTCTCCCCCTACAGCTTAGACTTCTACAGCCTTGATAGCAGTGGGAATCAGAACCTCTACGCCACGTACCAGCTGTCCCACTTCCAGAGCATATCCGTTCTGGGAAACCTTGAGGCCAGGCTGGTGGACACCGTCCTGTATGACAACACTCAACTGCAGCTAAAGGCAGAGTCGCCGTGGGAGGCTTTGGACTGGGGACAGAAGCTTTGGGAAGGCGTGCACGCTGCCGCACCAGCCTACATGGGCCGGCCAGGGGAGCTAGCTGACTCCCCGGGGCTTGGCCATCACGTTGACTGTCCACAGAATCATTGTTTGCAGAAGAAATCCCGTGAGCTGCTCATGCCATCCCCTGTGCTGGATAGCCCCAAACAGTATCAAAACATCCTCAAATCCGGGACACTGTACAGGCTGACCATGCAGAACAACTGGAAGGCATTTACGTTTGTGCTGAGCCGGACCTGCCTGATGGCCTTTCCGCCGGGCAAGCTAGACGAGGACCCCTGCTGAGCTACAACGTGGACGTGTGTCTGGCCGTCCAGCTGGACCATCTGGACGACTGTGATTCTTGCTTTCAAGTCATTTTCCCCCAAGACGTCCTCCGCCTCCGTGCTGAGACGCGGCAGAGGGCTCAGGAGTGGATGGAAGCCCTGAAAACAGCTGCCAACGCGGCAAGGAGTTCAGAACAGAACCTGCAGGTCACGCTGAGGACCAAACCCAGAGATCAGATGGGTGGGCACGAACTCAGGAAGAACAAACGCCAGTCGGTGACCACTAGCTTCCTTAGCATCCTGACGACTTTGTCTCTGGAACGAGGGCTCACTGCTCAGAGTTTCAAATGTGCAGGTATGAAATAATATTTCAGCCTAAAACTCAAGAACAAAATCCTGAATCCCACAAATGGAATTCACTTGAAAAATCCCTTTGAGAAGCCAGTCCCCGATACCTCTTGAATCTCACTTAGTCGTGTCCACCTCTTTGTGATTCCATGGACTGTAGCCCACCAGGCTCCTCTGTCCATGGGATTTTTCAGGCTAGAATACTGGAATGGGTAGCCGTTCCGTTCTCCAGGGAATCTTCCCAACCAGGGATCAAACCCGGCTCTCCCATGTTGCAGGCAGATTCTTTACCATCTGAGCCTCCAGGAAGCCCCACCTTTAAGGAGTTTGCTATATTAAACCATCTATCCATCTTCATGCCATGCTGATGAAGTAAGTAGAAGCAGCTGTGATCTACCCACTGAATCAAATGACTCGGCTGCAGCATAAGCAGGCTAGAATGTAGACTTCCTGAGTCTGCTGTGATTCCATTTCCTCTGCCTTCTTAAATCAAGGTCACTGGGAATGTAGATGTCACAGACTGTCTCCTAAGAGACATCCAGGCCCAGAGCTGACTGCTGGCATTCCTTAGGTAAGGAAAGCATCCATAGTCAGTAACTGTCATTGATCATGACCTTGTCAGATTCTGTTAAGGAAGACTCCAGAAAGTCAGCCTTGACAGAGAACCTGGAGGTGGCCAAGTGCAGGGCGATGATGAAGCAGCAGGTGACCTCTGAGTCATGATGGGCTGGGCCCTCATCCTTGGGACTCCTGGGGCTGCCAGAACTGCTGTGGAGGGTGAGACCCAAGGTGGAGGCCAAGACTCAGTCATCTGGTAGTCCTTAAAACCCTATTATTGCTTCTCTCCCCTACTCACCATTCCTCTCACCTTCCCGCAAACAGTAAACCAGAAAGCACACATCCTTCACTAAACCAAGTCTGTATATCTCCTGTGAGCAAAATCAAATTATTTCCCTTTCACTGTACATGCTTGTGCGCTCAGTCATGTCCAACTCTTTGTGACCCTGTGGACCATAGCCTGCCAAGCTCCTCTGTCCATGGGATTTTCTAGGCAAGAATACTGGAGTGGGTTGCCGTTTCCTACTCAGGGGATCTTACCAACCCAGGGATCAAACCCATGTCTCTTGTGTTTCCTGCATTGGCCGGCGGGTTCTTTACCAACTGTGCCACCTGGCAAGCCTTTCCCTTTGACTAAACCCCATGCAATTTGTCACAAGAAATTTACCATGGAGGTAGCTTTAACTGGAAGCCTGATTTGGAAAATTTCGATTCAGGTGTATCAGATTTAAGTACGTTGTTTAAAAATGAACAAGAAGCCTAGCACCAATCAAGAATAGATTTTCAATTTCATACCCCTTCATGCATTCAGAAAAGCCAAATAGTGGCACAGTGAACCTTTGAACTTAGCTTAGTTATGATAGTTGCCTCTTCTATTGAAAAATAATTTACTCAAAGCGGGGATTAAGTGAATTATCTGTGCTTTGTCTGGAGGGCCTCAGTAGCTTGGGTGCAGACACTTGCAGGGTGAACTGAGAGAGACCAGCAATTCCGAGCCAATAAAGGAGCCATACTAGGTGAGATGCACACGTCTGCAAGCTTGTGTGACCTTGTATTAAGTCAGCCAGCTACTTTCAGAAAAGGTTTTTGAACTAAGGAGATGCTGGTTTTAGCATGGTTTTTAGAAATTATTAACATTGCAGTGTCTTCATGTACTAGTGCATACATTATATTTCAGAGTTCAGCCAGTCAATAATAATTTATGAGTGCTTGCTCTATGGATGCGCTGGAATTGTGGCACACTCCTGTGGCTTTAGACTGCTGAGGAGGGCAACAAATCTGCTGTGTTCCTGGAATCGGGGAGAACAGCTCAGCTTCATTTTCAAGGCGGAGACCGGAGTATGGATCGGGAACCTCCTAGTAAAAGAGGGAAGAAAAACCTCAGGTGTTACACAAAATGATCCCTTTGTGGCCTTCTACTTCACCTTCCTGTCTAAGTTTGCTTCCTGATGCAGTGTGCCCTGCATACACCTTGTGCTACCTGAGCAGCATCTCTAATACCCAGAGGAAGGAGAAATACAGGCAGAGGGTACCGTTTGGCAGATATACCACTTCTGGCAGTTGGAGAAAGGAGAATGGGGAAAAGGCATAGAAAGGAGAGTGGAAGAGACAGGGAGAAGGAAGCTAAGTGAAAAAGAGTGTGGAAAGGATCACGTAACGGGCTGGGATAGGACCTGTAGCAGCTTCTTTGTGTGTGCCTGCTAGGTTGCTTTAGTCGTGTCTGATTCTTTGCGACCATATGGATTGTAGCCCACCAGGCTTCTCTGTCCATGGGATTCTCCAGGCAAGAATACTGGGGTAGGTTGCTGTGCCCTCCTCCAGGGGATCTTCCCAACCCAGGGATCAAGCCCAAGTCTCTTATGTGTCCTGCATTGGCAGGCGAGTTCTTTACCACTAGCGCCACCTGGGAAGCCCCAGAGCACCTGCTTTAGGGTCCGTGTTTTAGGATGCCACCCTTTGCTGTGTGAATCGGGTGCCCGCTGACTGGCCGTCTGGAGAATAGGCTGTGGATGGTGGTAACAGGTACCCCGGAGACAGGGTAAGGTAGTCTAAGAGTCCTTTGCTCTGCTCGACTTTTACCTTCTTGCTTTTGGTTTGGAGTACTAATGGGGCACAAGTAGCTTTCTCATTTGGCGTGAGGAGAAGTCAGTCCTAATTTGTACAGTGTGGCTGATTCTCAAGTAAAATGTTTAATTTCACTTCACGTCCCGTCTTCCATCATAAACAGCTATGCTCAGTTGCTCTGTGATACATGTGAGTTATGTGTGGCTTTCCATTTTCCTAAATACCTGTGCCCAGAATACTGGTTTCCTATCTCAGATAGGCATACTCCATCTCCTGTAGAGGGCAGAGTCTCAAAAGAAAAAGGCCCAAACTTGGTAAGCTAATCTCTGAATGTTGTTTTAAGTTACTTAGGAGGCTGTTCCTTATAGCAAAGATTATTATAGCAGATGGAACTTGAAAAATTGATCTATGTTTCTCACAAACACAGTTAATTTAAGCCAGCTGTTTGTACGTTTAGTCCTTGTGTCCCCTAGCTTTTCATCTTCATAAAAACATGCATTCAGTGAAAGAACTGGTTGCATAGCATGTTTACTTTCTAAGCTGTCAAAAAGTTCAATAAACTGTTTTTAGTTGAATCTTGGGTTTCTTTATCACTTTGGGGAGAAGCTAATTCATAGTATTTCACTGTTTAAGTGAGCCTCTTTAGACTACAAGGACTTATGTCCACTTGGCCCCTCCCCCTTTAAATATTCCTAATGAATAAACTTTAACAGTGAAAGATTGCACTGAGCAGGTCTTTATCATGATGTCATTTGGTTGCTATTCGGGGGAGCCACAGATGTTGGCTTTTAAATCTACAAAATAGTGCAGTTGGCCTCATTTCACTGAATACTTTCTGTAGGTGAAGAATTTTCTATATCCTTTTTAGAAACTTAGAGAGCCTCGGCAGAGAAAATGGACCCTGACCATCCCCAAATGCCTGAGGTTACGGTTTTGAAAATACATGCTTGCACATAACTGTTTATTTCTTAACATGTGCTTGAACTTTTTATAGTTGTGTTTGATTATGTGTGGTTTGTTATATGGCTCCCTCTCCAGCTCCATGGATGCTAGGAAACCCAGCTACAGTGGTCTTCCTGCTATTCCATAACCTATTCTTGCTCATTCATGGATCCAAGGCCCTTACACATGCTCTTCCTTCTTTCTGAGAACGTGCCTTTGAAAATTCAATTCTTCCATTCATTCCACCATTTATTGTGTGCCCAGTTTCTGACCACATGCCTGAACCTCAGATATACCTGGGAAAGTCAGTGGTCCCTGCCCTCAGGGAACTTGCAGTCTCCTAGGAAACCAACGGAGAAGGCAGTGGCACCCCACTCCAGTATTCTTGCCTGGAGAATCCCATGGACGGAGGAGCCTGGTGGGCCGCAGTCCATGGGGTCGCTAGGAGTCGGACGCGACTGAGCGACTTCACTTTCACTTTTCACTTTTATGCATTGGAGAAGGAAATGGCAACCCACTCCAGTGTTCTTGCCTGGAGAATCCCAGGGACAGGGGAGCCTCATGGGCTGCCGTCTATGGGGTCGCACAGAGTCAGACACGACTGAACTGACTTAGCAGGGAAACCAGCGTTAACCAGATTCATCACCAATGCCGAATGGTAACTGTGAGCAGAGCTGGGGAAGCGAGGCCCACAGGTCAGATTCGGGAGCTGTCAGAAGTGGTGCCAAGTGGAAGTCTATGAAACTGCAAACATTGTGTCTTTTCTGACCAACAAAAAGGGCAGTTTGATAAGGTTGAACTTCATGTTTGACCCTGAAGTCCCAGAAGGTTCCTGGGCAAAGGAGCACATGAGGAAAGTGGTATTTAGGAACAATTAATTTGCTAGTGCTTTAGTACAACTTTACAGAAGCACTTTAGCAGAAAGTAAGGAATGCTTCTTTAATGAAGTCACTGGTTGGGATTCAAAATTATGTTTGGCAGTAGGGCATCTGTAGTGTTAAAATATTAATGCTGAAACAAATGACTGTGCGGCTTATTGAAATATTTATGGGGTATGTACCTGTAAGTGGCTCTAAATGAGGTCATTCACAAAATGCTGTATAAATTTGATTATAAAGCAGTACCTCGGTTTTCCTCAGGAATTAGAAAACGTGTACATACCTATTTCCCCTCAACAGATACTTGGTTTCCTGGCAGTAATATATACAGATATTTTTCCTGTAATTTCCCAAGAATCAAGAAACATAGCAGTTGAATGTTATGATGAAAGAGTCCAGAGCCTTGTTTATAGAGGTGGCAAGAGATGGCAACGCTCGCCTCTCGAAGCGTCTTCAGTTCAGTTCAGTTCAGTTTGCAATCGGATGGCTCACTATGGGGCAGTGTTCTTGATTGTGAACCGAAATTGAAAATGATAACAGAAGAAACAGCAAGAAAAACAGTGATCTGAGGGGATCCCCTCCACCATTTCACACTGTCAGTTTTTATGGTTTTACTCCTTAGGCTGCTGTTTAACCTCTTAGGACTGCTGTTGGTGATTACATCTCTCTGGCATTAAGAGCTTTTTGCTTTCCTTTTTCCTACCCCCTAGACCTTGGGAGGGGTAAGCCCAAGGGGTGGGGGGAGTTTTGCTGTGAATTCTTCAGCCATTTAGTGCAAATTCCTGTAATTACCGGCATTGTGTCCTCTCTGAATGGCACATAACACAGCAGAAGCCATTCCCTAATTGAGACCTTACAGGAGGTACAAATCCTCTCTTTGTTCAGCCTGACAAATTAGTGCCAGAAAGTGGCAGGGTCCGAGTGGAAATCAAAGGCAAGAAACACAAAGATGGAACTTAAGGCTACAGTAATAACCCTCTCTTGTCCTGAAGGGAAAAAAGGAATGACCAATGAAAAATGAAGGTTTTTTTTTTGTTGTTATAAATTCCCTTGACATGACAGCACCTCGGGGCTGCTCTATTTATTTAGCAAAAGTGATTAAACAGTAATACAACAGGGCCGCCCATTGTTCCCCCCAGCCATGCCCCCACCTCACAGACCCCTGCTGCCTCGGCTAATTGATTGACAATGAACCTCTGATAAAGAAGTGTGTTGTTAGGACCTGAGGTGGGGGGGCTTTTTCCCCCTCTTTTTGTGTGTCTGAGGGTGTGTGTGTGTGTGTGATTTCATTTTTGTTTGAATTGCACTCCAATTTCTCTTTGCCCCACCCCTTCTGTCCCCTTCTTTCCCCTTTGCTTTCCACTCCCCTTACCCCGAAGCTTCTGAGCAGTTGCTCCCAGCTGACACTCACTAACAGGTAGTGAGGAATTAGAATTGTAGTAGAGGCTTTTGACTAGTTTATCTGCGAGCAAACTTCCTCCTCTCCCTTTGGTCCATTTAAGGCAGAACAGCAGTGTGAGAAGACAGAAAAGGGGAAGAGGGCTGATTATTGGTGCTTTAAGCTCAGAGAAGTGGGTGTTTTTTTTTTTGTTGTTTGTTGTCTTTTTTTAGTTTCTCGTGCGTGGGAACGGATGTCTGAAGCTAATCTTTCAACTTTAAGAATCTGTGCACGTTTATGTGTGTGTAGGTGGGGGCGGTGTTGTAGAATAAGAAATAAAAATTTGAATTATTTAAATCTCCCCTCAGTTCCTGAGACGCGAGGATTGATTATTTTAGGATAGAACATGGCTGCTTGTGGTGTAATTCAGCACCCCAAGATTGCTGTAAATGGTGGGAAGATGACCAAAGGCCTCTAGGCAGATAATTAATAGCCCCTAGTTATATATGCTCAGCTAGCTAAGCTGAAGCTAAATCCCAAATTTAACTCTGTTACAGCTGCAAAAACAAATCATTTCAAGCCCCTATGAAAGCAAAATATATTAAACAAACAGTATCGACCTTGTTAATACCCCATGGCATTTCATGTGATAAATGAGGGCGTCTTTCTGGCAAAGGCCTGTTTTATGGCATCGTTTGGACATAAAAGATACCTTTACCCTGGTAATACAAGCATCCCTGATAGAAAGTATGGAGTGGTTAATTATTCATTAAATAGCTGCCCGTCTGGAAGTAAGCAGTATTTCTGACTTGGGCACAGTTAGTTACTTATTGGCCTCAGAGTAAATCATGCAGAATGGCAATTCTTAAGAAAAGAGAAATTGAATTGGGAAGCTGGTTATGCATGAGTCTAGGTAAAATAAGTTCTGTACATTTTTAAGTGCCAAGTAGGAAAGTTATACAACTTACTACTTAGGTTCTTGAAAAAACAAATTCCAGTATCGCCAAAAATCTGTTTTGATTCTCATGTGAAAAATTAGGGAATCTTTGGTAGCCAAAGTGCCAGACCTCCTAAGGAAATGAGAGACAAAAAAGAAATTGACTTTCCTTGATAGCTCCAATTCCTCTCTTTACTACTATTTTCAAATTTGTCTCATACTAATTAGGAATGGTAATACAGTGAAGATTTATTTGACTAAAGGAATAGGCAGGTAGCCAATTGGAAGAGAACGAAACAATTAAGGAAGACTCTGCTGTGCCCCTCAAAACATAAATAGCTTGGAGTAATGAGAACTAGTTAGTTCATGATTACTGTCTCACTTTGTATTGGGCTTCCCTGTGGCTCAGCTGGTAAAGAATCCGCCTGCAATGCGGGAGACCTGGGTTTGATTCCTGGGTTGGGAAGATCCCCTGGAGAAAGGGAAAGCTACACACTCCAGTATTCTGGCTTAGAGAATTCCATGGATTATATAGTCCATGGGGTCGCACTTTTGTATTGTCTAAGTTATTTTGTTTTTAAGTGTATTTGATGGCTGTCTCCCAGAGAAGAAATCTCTAGTTTGTTTTGTGTGTGTGTTGGAGGGCTAAGTTTTATTTGCCCAACCTTGATTAGCACCATGGAGGCGTTCTGATAGTAAAATCTATAAGTGGGGTTTCAGTGGAGGATTTATTTCAACATGCATTTATTAAACCCCTCATGTATGTAGGGGCTTTCTTGGTGGCTCAGACAGTAAAGGATCTGCCTGCAGTATAGGAGACTTGGGTTTGATCCCTGGATCAGCAGGATCCCCTGGAGAAGGAAATGACTACCCACTCCAGTTTTCTTGCCTGAGAAATCCCATGGACAGAGGAGCCTGGTGGGCTACAGTCCATGGGGTCCCAAAGAGTCAGACACGACTGAGCAACTAACACTTTCATGTATGCCACACACATGCTCTTCCAGGTACCTTGGGATATGGGAGTAGGAGTATGGTGTATGCTGTGCTCTTCAAAACATCTAGAACTCCTGCCTCTCCTAAAGTGTATGGGGGGCTGAATGGGACTGGGAAACAAAGGGGTCAAGCCAGTAGTTTGGAGACCCGTACGTCTGTGGCTGTGTTCATGTCCGAGAACCTTATTGTAGAGAATTTGAAAGCTAAAGTGCTAAAGGAGTGTCTTTCCTCACTCTTCCGTTTTAAACTTTGTCCTTCTGCTTCCTGGAGAATTAATCTCAGGGGACCATCATCTCAGCTTTTACTACCATCTAGCAAAGATAAAACCTGAATTTCTATTATGTGCTCCATTATGTAGTAGATGCGATAGGAGATACAAGAGAAGCCTAGATGTGGCCTGAACCCCCAGGATATTATAGTCTGGTTGAGAATGCACAAAGGAAAGTGAGGGATTACGAGACAGTTAGGTCAGATCCATGCTTAGTGTTCAGAAAAGCATTTGGTAAAAAAACCCTCAAGATGGAGAAACTTGGGTTATCAGAGATTTTAATAATGTTGTTTTGTGAATGGTGAATGACTGACAGCTTTACCCAAGGATTATTGACTAACAAATTCCTTTTATCCTAGAATGTTGTCAGTAAAGATACATGAAAAAGTGAGAAGCAGCATACTTCAGTAATTAGGAGCTAGGACTCTGGAATCAGGCTGGCTAAGTTCCTAGATCTGCTACTCCCTCTGTGACTCTGGGTAAATTACTTAACCTCTCTGTACCTTCATTTTAAAATTTCAGAGGTGAGAAAATAATCACATCTGTTCCATAAATTTGTAGCAAGAATAAAATGGGTTAAAGGGGCTTGAAACAGTGCCTGGCACGTGATATATGCTATGATTAGTCACTCAGTCATGTCTGACTCTTTGCAACCCCATGGACTGGAGCCTGCCCGGCTCCTCTGTCCATGGGGGTTCTCTAGGCAAGAATACTGAAGTGGGTTGCCATGCCTTCCTCCAGGGGATCTTCCCTAACCCAGGGGATCGAACCCAGGTCTCCCTCATTGCCTGGCACATAGTAAATGCTATATAAGAATTTTGTAGTTGAGTCACTCAGTCGTGCCTGACTCTTTTCAACCCCACGGACTGCAGCACTGCAGGCTTCCCTGTCCTTCCCCATCTCCCGGAGCTTGCTCAAACTCATGTCCACTGCATCAGTGATGCCCTCCAACCGTCTCATCCTCTGTCGTCCCCCTTCTCCTCCTGCCTTCAACCTTTCCCAGCATCAGGGTCTTTTTCTAATGAGTTAGTTCTTCACATCAGGTGGCCAAAGTTTTGGAGCTTCAGGTTCAGCAGCAGTCCTTCCAATGAATATTCAGGGTTGATTTCCTTTAGGATGGACTGGTTTGATCTCCTTGCAGTCCAAGGGACTCTCAAGAGTCTTTTCCAATAACATAGTTCAAAAGCATCAATTCTTTGGTACTCAGCCTTCTTTATGGTCCAACTCTTACATCCGTACATCACTACTGGAAAAACCATAGCTTTTACTATATGGACCTTTGTCAGCAAAGTAATGTCTCTGCCTTTTAATATGCTGTCTATATGTAAGAATTATCTAGTTTTATTATTTGTCTACATAGGAAAATAATTACCTAGGTAAAGATATCATAGGCCTACATACCAAATTTGCAGTTATCTCTAAACTCGGTTGGACAACTAATGTATTGAGTGACAATCAAGATTCTGAAACACGCTAGAGGAATGGACCAAATGAGGTGAGATTTAGTAGGGATTAATAGATAATCCTATACCTATATTCAGAAAGTCAGCTGTGAAGATGGAAGGAGGAGAAACTTGATCTAATAGCAGCTCACGTGGTCATACAGACGAGATTTAGTAGGGATCAATAGATAGTCCTGTACTTAGGTTCAGAGAATCAGCTGCAAAGATGGAAAGAGGAGAAACTTAATCTAATAGCAGCTCATGTGGTCATACAGATGAGGCCCTGGGGAAGCCAGCATTTGTGCTGTTGTGGCTACACAAAGTGCAAGCACAAACAGGTCCAGAAAGGAGAGAGCACACCTGGAAATTTCAGTTATGGATGCTGCTTTGGAGGAACAAACAACCACATCTCCTGAGACTGGATAGGATAGTAAAGAGACTAAAAAGCCCTGCCATACAAATGTCACCTAGAATAGGGAGGACCCGTCTTGTTTCCATATTATTTGAAGACTGCCATTTAGAAGAGAAAATAGGCTTACTTTGTGTAGTTCCATTGGCTCAAAGTAACAGAAATGCCCAGAGTAGCATGGATTTTCCTTATTGAAGAGGGTTGATGGCCATGAGTGAGAATGAGTAGACAGGCAAGAGCCCTGGCCGATGGGACCAGAAGGTCTGGAGCGTCGACCTCAAGGCCAGTCTTCTAACTTGTCTGAACTACGTGTTTCTCCTCTGCGAGATGAAGAGGTGTATTAATTCAGCCCTTCTGCAAACATTTGTTGAATTTCTACTATATTTTATGTAGTATGCTTGATGCATAGTGAGCAAGATAATCCTGTTACGTGTCCTCACAGAACTTGAAAGCCGGAAGCCAACTGAATAAGTAACTCTAGCACCTGAAGGTCTTTGAGTATCTTTCCAACACTTCCATCTGTCTGGGGTATTTTAGAGGGGAAAGTTTTGCTCTGTATGGTCCCTTTTATCTCTCATTCTGTGATTCTTTGAAATGTCTATAGAAGATTAGAGAAAATTAGATTAATGTGGTCCTCCATTTAAACTTCATTTAATAAGCAATGCCTTTTTGCTTTGGGTAACAGTATTTAAACCATTAGAAATATCACTTGACTAAGAAGACTGGAGATGGGATTTTTTTTCTTTTTCTGATATCTGTCATTGGATAAATTACTCTTTTGCAGTCTAACTTTCTAGGTCCAGGAAATTCATTTTCAATAAAACTAAATGTATATTAAGAATGTGAATACACACTGAAATAGTACTGTGACTATGGAAGAAGAAGAATGTTATATAATTTGCGTTTTGAACTATTTCACATCCTAAAATTCAGAGAGATCTGATCACTTTATATAAGTAGGCCGTTTGATTTTATAGGATATAAATTTGCTTTTTGATTTATTCCTGGTATTCTCATCATAGAAGTCACATGTTGTCTTTGATATGTTTCAGAAGAATAAAATCATTTTGAATTTCAGAAGATAGGGATCTTTTGATAGACCTTCCTGAACTTCATAGACCATAGCTGTGCTATCTTTTTTAAAAAAAGCTGTTCATTTCTCCTAGTCTTTGTTGCTATACTTTGGTCTGGAAAGTTCTTGTCCCTTTTTGTAGCTTCCTTTATGGTTAACATTGTTCTCATCGTGTGTTCATTTCCGGCTAAACTTCTAAAGTAAGTGTTAATATACTATTGGACTCTATGTTGAGTTAAAAGTTTCTATTTACTGACCTTTCACTGGGAGGGAAATTGGTCTAGGTGTGGTTTTAGGACAGACTGGGGTAGGTTCTTTTAATTTCTAGCTAAGTTCCTTGGAAAACTAAGCTTTCATGAAGTCCTTAGAATAAGAGCTACTAGAGAGGTTTTCAAAACTCCATTATACTGCCTAAAAGCAGAAACATTCTTAACTGAAAAACTTGATATTTTATCATATATCTCTGAATAAGGAAATTGGGTAATAGAGTAGTGCCAACTTATTTCTTGCATTAATATTTCCATCCATTCATTCAACAGACATGAGCCTAATATGGTCCCCAAAATTGAGGACCCTAGAAAATATGGCTATAAACAGGTCTTTATACCTTGTAACATTCTAATATAGAAAATATTTTAATTAAATTATGTCAGTTAAAAAAAAAAAAGAAGAACATGAAACTCCTTTACATGTTTCTGATAAAAAGTGGAGCAGGCCTGCAAAGCCATATGATCACAGGTGGCAGCCAGTGTTTTGGGTACAGTTTTGTATTGTGCTTTGTTGAAGACTTCTAGGTGTGAACAATCCTTTATACTCCTAGAGACTTATTTCCAAGCCTTTCATGACCACTCTCCCCAAACCTCATTCTTATCCTGCAGGTAAATTAGACCATTCCTCTTGCTTGACTCCACCCACCTCCACTGTTGGACTCATGGGCCTGTGACTTGTGTCTCACTTTTTTGAGGGCAGGACCCCAGCATCTCTCAAACTGTGGTTGGAACACCATTTGCATCCAAATCACGAGCGTGATATGGAGAGCCCTGGCTGGATTCTTGCCTAAGACCTGCTGGAGTCAGGATCTCTCCGATCAGGCCTAGAGATTTCACAAACTTTGCGGTTGGTTTAGGTGAAGGTGAAGTCGCTCAGTCGTGTCCGACTCTTTGCGACCCCGTGGACTGTAACCTACTAGGCTTCTCCATCCATGGGATTCTCCAGGCAAGAATACTGGAATGGATTGCCTTTTCCTTCTCCAGGGGATCTTCCCAACCCAGGTATCGAACCTGGGTCTCCTGCATTGGAGGCAGACGCTTTAACCCCTGGAGCCACCAGGGGAGCCTTGCAGTTGGCTTACACACATGCACAGTCTCAGAAACCACCAGCCTAGCCCACAGAATGTTCTGAGTGAATGAATCGAGCCGTATTTCAGCTTTCTTTAGGTTATATAGGTACCTTTCCTTTAATTGTTTCTTCTACCTATGACCATTCTTACCTGTGAGATATCAATCTGCTGATCATCTGTAGATTTTCATATCCTCATTATATCCTGGAAGCTACAATGATGTTCTGTTAGGGTTCTACCCTGTGGTGAATACAAATGAAGGAAGTGATTAGCTCAAGTCCTTGACCCACATTTTGGCTTTTTTTTTTCCTTTGATTCACTCTAATGTTAGGCTTTTGTATTATACTTGGCATATTTAGTGTTTGAATTTTGAGACTGGCTTTTACCTCACTGTCTTTTCTCCCAGCCTGGTCATTTTTCCCATAGCTGACTACAGTGGCTTCCTAACCAGGTTTTCTGCTTTCATTCCTGTTTTGTTTTGTTTTGTTTTGTTTTTGCCACAAGGTGTGACTTGTGGGATCTTAGTTCCCCAACCAGGATTGAACCTGGGCCTTCAGCAGTGAAAGCACCAAATTCTCTGGACCACCAAGAAATTCTTCCCTGCTTCCATTCTAACCTTGCCAAATCTTAACTGCAGTGAGTGTGATCTTATTAAAATTAAGATTGACCCTGGTAGACCTTTCTACACCATTTTTCAGTAGCTTCTCACTTCCTTTGATGTGAAGACTGGCATCTTTACAACTACTCCCTCATGATATGGCCCCTGCCCACCTCCTGGCCATCAACTCTTGCCCTCTTGTCACTCTCCTCTACACTGAGTTCCAGCCACATTGTCTTCAACCACTTCGTTCGCACTTGCCTGGGAGCCCTCCCATGTGTGGTTGCCTCTCCCTGGAATAATGCCACCCTCACCATTAACCCCCAACTCATTGTTTGGGTCACTACTTAGATATCCCTTTCTCAAGAACACCTTCTCCAACCAACCCCTCAGATTGACTCAGGACCTTTTATTCCCTCTGCTATCATGCTTATCTAATACGTCCAGAAAGTTCCAAAAAGGAAATCTTGAATTTGCCGGTTATCAGCAACTATTTGCATAGCATTTACATTAGGGATTATAAGTAATCTAGAGATGATTTAAAGTACATGGACGGCTGTGTGTATATTATGTACTATAACAGGACATGCAAATACTATATCCTATTATTTAAGGGACTTGAGCATCTGCAGATTTTGTTATCCATAGTGGGATCCTGGAGCCGATACCCCATGGGTACTAAGGAATGACTGTACTTATGATTACACTTTTATTAAGGAAGGATACAAATCAGGAACAGCCAAATGGAGAAACTCAGACATCAAGGTCTGAGAGGGCTCTAAACACAAGAGTTTCCTTGCCCTCTCTCCATGGAGTCAGAGCACATCACCCTCTCAGCACACCAGTGTGTTCATCAGCCAGGATGTTCCCGAGCTTCAGTGTCCAGAGTTCTTATTGGGGCTTCATTATATAGGCGTGTGTGATCGAATCACTGACTTTGTGATTGAACTCAATCTCTAGTTCCCATTCCCTTCCCCAGAGGTCACACTGACTCCTTGTCCCAGGTCTCTAACTCTGTGGTTGATCCTTCTGGCAACCACCCCCTCACCCCAACCTGAAGCTTTTTAGTGGCCCATCAGGACTTACCTCACTAGCATTAACTCAGTTGTGATCCATGGGGCTCATGAATTATAAAGATACTTGTGTCACTCAGGAAATTCTAAGGGTTTTAGAAGCTCCCTGCCAAGAACAGGGAAGAAAGACCAGATAATTCATTATCATTCAACAGCTCAGAATATTGAGTGGGCCATTTCTACTGCCAAAATGGAGCCTGGATGAAGAGAGGATGAGTGATATTGTGGTTGCCTCTTAGTGAGTGGGCTTCCTGGCGGCTCAGTGGTAAAGAGTTCACCTGCTAAAGCAGGAGACACAGGAGACGCTGTTTTGCTCCCTGGCTCAGGAAGTTACTCTGGTGTAGGAAATGGCAGCCTGCTCCAGTATTCTTGCCTGGGAAATCCCATGGTCAGAGGAGCCTGGTGGGCTAAGTCCATGGGGTCTCAAAGAGTCAGACATGACTGAGCATACACTTCAGAGAATGAGAAAGGCACGGCCTGCTCAACCTGTTTCCTCATTTCTGGTGCGCGGTAGGTGCCTTCTAGCACTGACTGCATCTGCCAGAGGAGGGGAGATTTCTGGTGGTGTCTTCCTGGGTCACTGTGGGACCAAGCAGCTTCAGAAGCAAATAAGAACCTGGCCAGTCTTGGGCTGCCCAGCCTGGCTACAGCTCTCCCAGAGCCCCAGCTCAGGGTGCAGGGGTGATGGACACGTCCAGTGACTTTGTGATCCCTGCTGTCTCACCCAGGTACCACTCACACATCTTGGTTTAAATAGAGTGTTTCCTTTTTAAACGGCTATTATAAAGATGATCAACAAACTTAATTTTATATATTACCTTTAACTGAAAATGCAGTGTATGCTATTTTTAGATACGGGAGCTAGGATTTCAAAACCAAAGACATGTAGCCTTGTATCAGCTTCCAAAAGAGTGCAAATCACATTCATTTATTTCCAGCTTTATTGAGGCATAATTCACAGTTGACATTGTGTAATGTGAAGGTATACAAGATGATGATTTAATATATGTGTGTAATGTGAAATGATTGTCACAATAAGATTAGTTAACATATCCATCACCTCACATAGTTACTCTCTTTTTTGGTGGTGAGAACTTTTACCATCTTCTCTTTTAGCAACTTTCGAGTCTGCAGTACAATATTATTAACTATAGTCATTCTAACCAGGTCTGTACCGAGGATTGTGTCTTGCCCATATTTTTTCAGTAATGTAAATAAATCACGTGTGGCTGAACCAAAAGCTTTGCTAAAAGCCACTTCCTCCTTAAATCACCAGGCCCATACACTGACACAGAGGATAGACTTAGTTTGAAAGCCTTGGTCTCTTTCTTCCTTTACCAATAAAGATGTTCTTCTCAACCCCCAGACTTTTAGAGACCAGACAGAATAATAGACACATGTGATCTGGGGGCTGGGAAGGATCCAGACTCAGTAGGATAAGTAATAAATTAGGAGCAAAAGAGCTCAGTCTTCTGTTTACAGCCCTGTGGCTGATTTATCTTAACAGCCTCGAGCTAGCCTGTCACCATCTTGCAGGTCAGCAACTTTGACACCATAACTTGAGGCAAGATTAAACTGTCTTGACTATGTACAATTCAAATGTTATAAAATGTCAGTTGCACTCAAAGTGCTAAATATTATCTATCACTGCATTTTCCCCCAGGAAATATGAGGGAGGACATTCTGTCCTATGATATAAAAGTAGATGAAAACCTCTAAGAAAATGATGTTTGTCAGCCTTCGTTAGGATGAGGAATTTTAACTGAGTAAAAGGTGTCCAGTTATGTGGGAGATTTCCTGGCTACCCTTGGAGTCCAACTGTCCTGCATGACAGTAATCCTCACCCGCCCACAGGCGTACTGTGGTTTCCTGATTCTCTCCCTCTTTCCTCCCCCACTCCCATCATTGGATGCTGTCTGTCTGAGCCATCATCCATATTGAGGCTTTCCAGGGTTAATAAATCATACTTCTTCATTCTGCTTCTAGGGGTCAGGCGGATGGTGATCGAGATCTTGCATGCATTGCTCATAGATCACATGCAGTGTTACCTAAGGGAGCCTTAAATTAGGGAGACTTCTTCACATGGTCACAACTGGAGTCCCTAAGGCCATGTCCTCTTGCCACAGCCAACAGAAAAACTGCTCCCTGCCGGCCAACTGAGCATGCCAAGGTCCTTCTTCTAAACTCCCTGGTCAGATACCTTGTCAGTGAGGAGGGCCGAATGAGCGATGGGGAGAGAAGCTGGGAATACTGCTCTAGGAAATTCCTCTCAAATGGCAACATGAAGACCCAGGAATAGGCATTTCTCACTTGTAGGTGTTGTGTGTATCTGTGTGTCTTCCAGTGTCTGTAAATTAAAGTTTTATTGGCACACAGTGACGCTTTTGTTTATGTATTGTCTGTGGTTGCTTCTGAGTCCTAGGTGTCTTTTGTTCTCTTGCCTACCTACTCTAAATATCCAACATCAGCAGCCTATCTTCTTCAAATGCGAACCATATCGTTAAGAACCATATAGTTAAAAGATTAGTCTTGGCGGTGGTTGCAAATCTTTGTTTTTAGAGAGACAGAAAAACTTGGAAAGCAAGACAAAGAAGACATAAGGGAAAAAAATAAAGGAAGAAAGTAGACTAAAGCAGTTCCTAAATCTTCTGGAACACAAAGAATGTGGTGCAAGGTAAAAATGAAGGAATTCAAGCATGGACTTGAAGCTGATGAAAGTGATTTTTTTTTCACTTTGAGTCTGTTCCTAGTACTGCTCAGATCCACTCTCATGACTTTAATTTTATCAAATTGTTGTCATTACTAAAATAGCTCAGGTAGAAATTGCTGTAAGAGATGTTGTCAGGGTTTCTTCACAGGTTTTAGCAAGGAAGAGGAAAGGTTGTATTTTAAAGATACTGTAAAGTTCAAAGAGAGGAGACTCTCACAAAATAAGCAGAGAGAAGCAGGCATTAAGAATGAGGAGTGATGTGAAGGAGAATTCAGAAGGGACCCTGATGGGACAGTGTGTGTGACAGAAGCTACAAGCTGATGAAGCTGATGCACATGGAGCCTTCTATATACATGTTGGAAGGAAATGTAGGTTCTAAAACAAGTCAGGAAAGGACAAGGTGCTTTTCAAGTAAATCTGAGAGATAATCTGAACTTCTAAGCAAGTAAGATGTTATTGATCTTTTCAAACAATCATAATAGAGATATAACTGAGGAATCACAGAAGAATTAGTTGTGGCTTAATATAATGTTAAATACCAGGGGAAGTCACTGTAAGCAACGCAGTTGGGGCACACAGTGGATCCTCTGTGAAGAAAAAAAGGATTCAGAGCAGGGCCGTGACTAGGGTGAGGAGAGTAAGGCACTCATTTCAGGTGTAAAACTTAAGGAAATGCAAAAAAACCCACAAAAAACAAAAACTCTCAGTAGCCAAGATAAACATTATTTTAATGGAATATTCTTTAAAAATAAAAATTAACACCAAAAAGTTCATAATGAACAAAATAAAAAAAACTTAACAGTATCAGATAGCATTGGTGTGACTGATTTCCTTGGGCCTCAGGCTCTAATATATGGTCCAGAGAAACATTCCAGTAAGACAGTTTACTTAAGAAGATATCTTCCCCTAAAGCTTTTAGTGTGTAAGTTCCAAGTAGCCCAGCCTGATGTTCACCTTGTTAATATTGAGGATGGTGAGATTGACCCCCACTTGTCTGTCTACTGCAGGGCTGCCAAATGGGGAATCTAGACTGCTATACATGGAGCCATCTGTTTACACACTGGAAGGAATCGTGGGTTCTAAAACCTACATTTTAGATTAATAACTATGATTTAGCAACGACAGATTCTGGGTTAAGACAGAACTGGAGGGGACGCTGTGTAAACCCCGACAGAGGAGCGTTATTTCTCCACTGGCCGTCTGCATGTTTAAAATAATCCGCTTAGTCCGGCCACTTCTGTTTCTGCCTTTGTTTTTCAAGTAAGAGTCACTGGTAGCAAGTGTTTCACCAGCGGAGTAGTTTATGAAGAGATGAGCCCCAGGCTTGGAGGAGGTGTAACTATCAGGTAGTCAGGCGATGGTGGTGCAGTGTGGACAATACCTCTTTTTGGAGGCACCTCTCATGTGAACTGGGTTTCCCAGTTGGCGCTAGTGGGAAAGAGTCTGCCTGCCAACGCAGGAGACATAATCAACGTGGGTTCAATCCCTGGGTCAGGAAGATCCTCCAGAGGAGGTCAGCCCTCTCTGGTATTCTTGCCTGGAGAATCCCATGGACAGAGGAGCCTGGCAGACTACAGTTCATAGGGTCACTAGTCGGACAGGACTGAAGGGACTGAGCAGCATGAATCGTTCTCTTTAGACAGGAGACCAGAGCTGGTGAAAGGGCTTTTACTCCTCCCTATTAACAGACGGCAACCCACTCCAGTATTCTTGCCAGGAGAATTCCATGGACCGAGGAGACTGGCGGGCGACAGTTCATGGGGTCACAGAGCTGGACACGACTTAGCAACCAACAGCAGCAAGATAAGAGATGGTATATTGATCGCTTGCAGAGAAAAGTGACTAAGTGGTGCATGCATGTGTGCTCAGTCGTGGCACTATTGACATTTGGGGCCAGAAAACCCTTTGTTGTGGGAGGCTGTCCTCTGCATTGAGGGATGTTTAGCAATATCCCTCACCACCATTCATTAGGTGCCAGAAGCTACCTCCACTCACCCTTTCGTGACAACCAAAAATGTCCTGACATTAGAAATATCCCCTGTTGAGATAGACATTTCCACTGCTATCCAGAACCACTGCTATCAAGAAACAAGGGCAACCAACTGTCTCCTCTTCCTCAGTTCTTTATAAAGCAGTGTCTTCTACTGAAATCCATGTTGATTTGGAGAATACTGTTGAGAGTCCCTTGGACTGCAAGGAGATCCAGCCAGTCCATCCTAAAGGAGATCAGTCCTGAGTGTTCTTTGGAAGGACTGATGTTGAAGCTGAAACTCCAATACTTTGGCCACCTCATACAAGGAGTTGACTCATTGGAAAAGACCCTGATGCTGGGAGGGATTGGGAGCAGGAGGAGAAGGGGATGACAGAGAATGAGATGGTTGGATGGCATCACCGACTCAATGGACATGGGTTTGGGTGGACTTCGGGAGTTGGTGATAGACGGGGAGGCCTGGCATGCTGAGGATCATGGGGTCACAAAGAGTCAGACACAACTGAGTGACTGAACTGAACTGAATGGTTTCTAATGAGACCTCAGCCTCTTACTGGGTAGGTTTAAGGAAAAGTAGTTTGGAGAAGGCAATGGCAACCCACTCCAGTGTTCTTGCCTGAGAATCCCAGGGACGGGGGAGCCTGGTGGGTTGCCGTCTCTGAGGTTGAACAGAGTCGGACACGACTGAAGCGACTTAGCAGCAGCAGTATTATTAAAGTATTAGTCATGTCCGACTCTTTAGACCACATGGACTGTAGCCTGCCAGGCTCCTTTGTCCATGAGATTTCCCAGCAAGAGTACTGGAGTGGGTTGCCATTTCCTTTCCAGGAGGTCTTCCCAATGCAGGGATCAAACCAAGATGCTCTGCATTGCAGGTAGATTTTTACCATCTGAGCCACAAGGCTCAGAAGTAAAAGTAGTAGGTTATAGAAATAGAATTTTCACCAACCATCATTCAGTGTAACTATATCAGATGCTTTCAGTCAGAAGAAACAAAAGATTGAATTGAAATTGATTTGTATTATAGAGGTGAATTATTCTCAATGGGCTGAGTTTTAGGTATTAATTGATTTGTTCACATTTTTTAAACTATTAAAAATTTTTTTTTTAATTTCTGTTTGTTTAGTCAAGATTCAGCATGTAGGATCTTAGTTTCCTGACTAGAGACCGAACCCAGGCTCCCTACATAGGAAGTGAAGAGTCTTAACGACTGGACTGAGCTATTTTTTAAATTTAATGCTTCAAACAGCGTTTTCTCATGTAAACCACCTGCCCCTTCTGACTGATAGATTTCTTATATAACCATCATAGGCTCAGAGTGTCTTGGGTGTCTTTTGGCAATCCCTTCCCACATTCTTCCCATTCTTCACTACCAAATCATTTGCACTTTATCTCGCACTACAGTATTGCCTTCTTTATCTCCCTGCCTGCCTAAGCTCAGGCTGGGGCAGTGACTTATCAACTGGTTCTCTCCCTCCCACTGTTTTCTTGTCAATTAATCTTTCCAAAGTTCAGGTTGCAGTTCTGCTTCTAACTCTAGCTGTTCCTTTGTCTTACTCGTTAGTACTCATCTTGGATTGATTAGTAAGGGCTTCTCCCTGAGCATGTGAGAGTCTTATGTTCTAGCTTCAGTTCAATGTTCCAAGCTCTTTTCCCAACACCCCTCTAGTTACAGTGAGTTTCAGACAACTAGAGTGGTCAGTGTTCTCCAGACAAGCTACCGTTTTTCTGACTTGAACCATTCTTTTTCAAAATATAATTTTTTCCCCTTCAAAGCCAAACTCAAATGCCCCCATGTCTACACAGCCTTCGTCAGTCTCCACAATTAGAGTGATTGCTTCCTCTTTGCTCATCTCTGCTGTCTTCTGCCTGCCACCTTACAGATCTGTATTATTGCCCAATTCACTTTTTCTTGGAAGAGAGTGTTTGCTATGACCAGTGCATTTTCTTGGCAAAATTCTATTAGTCTTTGCCCTGCTTTGTTCCACATTCCAAGGCCAAATTTGCATGTTACTCCAGGTGTTTCTTGACTTCTTACTTTAGCATTCTAGTCCCCTATAATGAAAAGAACATCTTTGGGGGTGTTAGTTCTAAAAGGTCTTGTAGGTCTTCATAGAACCGTTCAACTTCAGCTTCTTCAGCATTACTGATTGGGGCATAGACTTGGATAACTGTGATATTGAATGGTTTGCCTTGGAGACGAACAGAGATCATTCTGTCATTTTTGAGATTGCATCCAAGTACTGCATTTCGGACTCTCTCGTTGACCATGATGGCTACTCCATTCCTTCGGAGGGATTCCTGCCCGCAGTAGTAGATATAATGGTCATCTGAGTTAAATTCACCCATTCCAGTCCATTTTAGTTCGCTGAATCCTAGAATGTCGACGTTCACCCTTGCCATCTCTTGTTTGAACACTTCCAATTTGCCTTGATTCATGGACCTGACATTCCAGGTTCCTATGCACTATTGCTCTTTACAGCATTGGATCTTGCTTCTATCACCAGTCACATGCACAACTGGGTATTGTATTTGCTTTGGCTCCATCCCTTCATTCTTTCTGGAGTTATTTCTCCACTGATCTCCAGTAGCATATTGGGCACCTAATGACCTGGGGGAGTTCCTCTTTGGTATCCTATCATTTTGCCGTTTCATAGTGCTCATGCACTGGTCATAGCAAACACCTTCTTCCAACAACACGACTCTACACATGGACATCACCAGATGGTCAACACCGAAATCACATAGATTATATTCTCTGCAGCCAAAGATGGAGAAGCTCTATACAGTCAACAAAAATAAGACCAGGACCTGACTGTGGCTCAGATCATGAACTCCTTATTACCAAATTCAGAGTTAAATTGAAGAAAGTAGGGAAAACCGCTAAACCATTCAAGTATGACCTAAACCAAATCCCTTATGATTATACAGTG
This sequence comes from Nanger dama, assembly GCA_917880005.1. Lineage (NCBI taxonomy): Eukaryota > Metazoa > Chordata > Mammalia > Artiodactyla > Bovidae > Nanger > Nanger dama. The sequence goes on from CAKJTW010000004.1 coordinate 40,442,647, forward strand.
GAAGTGAGAAATAGATTTAAGGGACTAGATCTGATAGATAGAGTGCCTGATGAACTATGGAATGAGGTTCGTGACATTGTACAGGAGACAGGGATCAAGACCATCCCCATGGAAAAGAAATGCAAAAAGAAAAGTGGCTGTCTGGGGAGGCCTTACAAATAGCTGTGAAAAGAAGAGAGGTGAAAAGCAAAGGAGAAAAGGAAAGATATAAGCATCTGAATGCAGAGTTCCAAAGAATAGCAAGAAGAGATAAGAAAGCCTTCTTCAACAATCAATGCAAAGAAATAGAGGAAAACAACAGAATGGGAAAGACTAGAGATCTCTTCAAGAAAATGAGAGATACCAAGGGAACATTTCATGCAAAGATGGGCTCGATAAAGGACAGAAATGGTCTGGACCTAACAGAAGCAGAAGATATTAAGAAGAGGTGGCAAGAATACATGGAAGAACTATACAAAAAAGATCTTCACGACACAGATAATCATGATGATGTGATCACTAATCTAGAGCCAGACATCTTGGAATGTGAAGTCAAGTGGGCCTTAGAAAGCATCACTATGAACAAAACTAGTGGAGGTGATGGAATTCCAGTGGAGCTGTTTCAAATCCTGAAAGATGATGCTGTGAAAGTGCTGCATTCAATATGCCAGCAAATATGGAAAACTCAGCAGTGGCCACAGGACTAGAAAAGGTCAGTTTTCATTCCAGTACTAAAGAAAGGCAATGCCAAAGAATGCTCAAACTACCACACAATTGCACTCATCTCACATGCTAGTCAAGTAATGCTCAAAATTCTCCAAGCCAGGCTTCAGCAATACTTGAACCTCGAACTTGAACTGTGAACTCCCAGAAGTTCAAGCTGGTTTTAGAAAAGGCAGAGGAACCAGAGATCAAATTGCCAACATCTGCTGGATCATGGAAAAAGCAAGAGAGTTCCAGAAAAGCATCTATTTCTGCTTTATTGACTATGCCAAAGCCTTTGACTGTGTGGATCACAATAAACTGTGGAAAATTCTGAAAGAGATGGGAATACCAGACCACCTAACCTACCTCTTGAGAAATCTATATGCAGGTCAGGAAGCAGCAGTTAGAACTGGACATGGAACTACAGACTGGTTCCAAATAGGAAAAGGAGGACGTCAAGGTTATATATTGTCACCCTGCTTTTTAACTTATATGCAGAGTACATCATGAGAAACGCTGGACTGGAAGAAACACAAGCTGGAATCAAGATTGCCGGAAGAAATATCAATAACCTCAGATATGCAGATGACACCACCCTTATGGCAGAAAGTGAAGAGGAGCTAAAAAGCCTCTTGATGAAAGTGAAAGAGGACAGCGAAAAGTTGGCTTTAGAGCTTAACATTCAGAAAACGAAGATCATGGCATCTGGTCCCATCACTTCATGGGAAATAGATGGGGAAACAGTGTCAGGCTTTATTTTGGGGGCTCCAAAATCACTGCAGATGGTGATTGCAGCCATGAAATTAAAAGACGATTACTCCTTGGAAGAATAGTTATGACCAACCTAGATAGTATATTCAAAAGCAGAGACATTACTTTGCTGACTAAGGTCCGTCTAGTCAAGGCTATGATTTTTCCAGTAGTCATGTATGGATGAGAGAGTTGAACTGTGAAGAAGGCTGAGTGCTCAAGAATTGATGCTTTTGAACTGTGGTGTTGGAGAAGACTCTTGAGAGTCCCTTGGACTGCAAGGAGATCCAACCAGTCCATTCTGAAGGAGATCAACCCTGGGATTTCTTTGGAAGGAATGTTGCTTAAGCTGAAACTCCAGTACTTTGGCCACCTCATGAGGAGTTGACTCATTGGAAACTCTGATGCTGGGAGGGACTGGGGGCAGGAAGAGAAGGGGACGACCGAGGATGAGATGGCTGGATGGCATCACGGACTCGATGGACATGAGTCTGAGTGAACTCCGGGAGATGGTGATGGACAGGGAGGCCTGGTGTGCTGCGATTCATGGGGTCACAAAGAGTCGGACACAACTGAGCAACTGAACTGAACTGAACTCACCTTTTATTTCAGAGGAGATGCTAATACTTCAGTGGTCCAAAGCACAATGCATTGATGAACTAAGTGATGTTCTTGCATGTAATTGATTCATATTTTCTGTTCTTGTCATATTGTCATCCACAAGGAGACAGTGTTTGTGATATCTTCTGCTTGGAGATAACGATGTGAAAATTCACCTGTATAGTTCATTGGTGTTGCTCATTAAGCTAAATCAGGCACTTCATCTAGGTCCTGCCTTTTCGACTAGAGGTACAACCATGAGCAGAATTACTGTATCCACCCTCTGTCTCAGTTTCTTCAACTGTAAAATGGGGATAACACCTATCTCACAGAATGATAAGAGAATTAAATAGATGTGTGTGCCTGTAAAGTGGTTATAACAAAACCTTGCCTATATCGATAGTAAGCATTATGTCGGTATTTGTTTACCCATTTGCTTATTTATTTTTTCCAGTTTAAATTTCTTACTATTTTCTCAAAAGTCTTTATGGAAAAAGCAGACAGGCATAGAACTTAAAGAGAAGCTCTTAAGAGGAAAACAAGTATGAAAAATACTAACTTTAGACTGATTTAAATATACTCGGTGCTGAATTTATGATTTCATTATTAAAATTATCTTACACTACTCTGAATACTGGTATTGAAGCATCTTATCATTAAAAAAATAAAAATAACAGCTCAAAATATTTCTTTGGAAATGAAAATCCATGTCACAGATCATTATATTTATAACTCAGTGTAGCTATTTAGTAGATAGAAAAGCAGTCAGAATCTCTCGAACAGTGCACATATTTACTTAACTTGCCTTAGCAAAAATCAAGATTTATTGCCTTTCAAGATAAATTTTGACTAAATATTGACTCTTGGTTCTCAATCATTGTTTACCCGAAAGACCAATAAATCTTGACACTTCTCATCTTGAGTTGGAGTCTACTTGGTATTTATTAATTTATTTCATACGATTTATAATCTTAATAACAACATGCCATGAGATTAAACAAATAAACATTATAGAGTTTACCAAGAGAAGAAAGTCTTTAGTTTCTATTTTCTTTTTTTCCTGTAAAAGCTTTCTTGATTCCATTTGGTCCGCAGCTCAGGAGAGATTCCCAGGGTGGTTAAAAAAAAAAATCTGCCTAGTGACTGCAGGAGCCAGAAGCCCTGACACCAGGGGCATGCAGACAGGTCCCACTGGGCTTTGAGGCACCTAGTCCGGCCAGAGGGTGGGCCTCCTAAGAGATACTCACCCAGCCCCACCCGCAGGGGCTACTCACGCGCAGTGCAGCTCCTTGATGAGTTTCACCCCTTCATCCAGGAGTAACTCTCCATGACATCACAGATGCAAAGGTCTGTGCTGACAGAACCCAGGGCCCGCAGCACCCACAGGGCCCGGTTCAGGGTCTTCTCCAGGGTTTCACACCACTGATCTTGGGAGGGCCTCTGCATGTTCTGGAAGAGGGTGCAGCCACCGAGCTACTTTTACATCTTCAAGAGACAGTCATTGCCCTTGTGCTTCTCACAAGCCGCCTGGCAGAAGTGAACCACACGCCCCAGAGCCACGGTGACACAGTGCAACTAGACGCCCGTGGAGCCGTGGGTTCAGGGGGCCCACAGATGGCCGACCAGGTAGTTGAGAGTGGACTCTACCTTGCTGGAATGATTCTGATGAAACTGGTTGGCAGTGAGGTGCTAACCACAAAAACTGGCGTTGTCCAGTCCTAGAGGCAGAGGATGGTGAGGGTCCCAGCAGTCACAACTAGAAAGGAGGTTGGGAGGTGGTCAGAGGTAGGAAGAAGGGGCATCCCAGCATCTGTTCCATCCAGACATTGTCAAAACAAAGACAGATCCATGAGACTACCAGGTGTGCTGCCTATATTTTCAATCCGCAGTAATTATCTGACATGATTTTTCACTTTATTTCTTACTTAAATATAGTACTTCTAGCTCTGTTAATACAGCATGCAAATCAAAACTGATTTAGCAATTTAAATATTTCATTGTGAAAAGAAAAAACCTCAGCTGACAGCTTGGAGAAAACTTCTATTTTATTTTTTTAAATAACTTTGTGTATTTATGTAATTGGCTGTGCTGGGCCTTTGTTTCTGGCGGGTTTCCCTGCGGCGAGTGGGGCTGCGCTTTGTTGCTGAGTGTGGGCTTGTCTCGGAGCACGGCTCTTCGGCCCTCAGGCTTCAGTAGCTGCGGCACGTGGGTTTTGCTCATGGGCTTAGTTATTCTGCAACATGTGGGATCCTGTCAGGCCAGGCATTGAACCCTTGTCTCCTGCATTGGCAGGTGGATTCTTTATCACTGAGCCACCAGGGAAGCCCTAGAATACTTAAAAATGTTAAACCAATTAGTATTCAGCTTAGGTTTTTTTGAAGATCTCTCTTTGGTTGCCCCTGCAAGTATAGTCAAGTAACATGTGATTGTGCTTTAAGATGACCTCTGTCTTGAACGGTTGATGGCTCTTGGTCTCGGTTACCTCTGTCTGTCTCTCTGGATATAATGTGCCCTGAACACTCACTGTGTCCAGGTGCAGTGCTCATGCCTCACGGGTATAACATTTGCCATCTTGCTGTGTTGAAAGGAAAATTCCTTGGTTAGGTACCTCCATTTTGTATGAGAGGAGTTCTTTACTTCTGTTACGTACTTAAGGATATAGCTGTCCTAGCAACAGTTGCAGTCCATTCTACAAGTGCCAGCTTAAATTATCCTAAATATGTGTCAGCCACAGTAGGAACACTTCCTTCCAAGTGTTAGACTTTTAACTTGTGTCAGCCCTCTTTCTCTGTAGCCCAGCTTTTGGAGTCAGATATTCGGCCAACAATGAGTGACAGTTTCTCTTCACAATCTCTCAGTGCTGTGAATGTCCTTTATAGACAAACATAAAATGAATCCCACTGACGAAAATTCTTTTCTGATGAACAGAAATGATTTTCAGAATAACATTGGAAGCAACCAGCCAGAACATTTCAGGAATACATTTGAGTATGTGTATTCCCTCCCAACCATGAAGGTTTCATCTCCTGGAGAATTCCCTACCAGAGGACTTAGATGGAGAATATAATTGGAAGTATCACCATTTAGGGGATTCCCCGGTAGCACTAATGTTAAAGAATCCTCCTGCCAATGCAGGAGACACAAGAGATGTGAGTTCAGTTCCTGGGTCAGGAAGATCCTATGGAGAAGGAAATGGCAACCCACTCCAGTATTCTTACAGGAATAATCCTGTGGGCAGAGGAACCTGACAGGCTACAGTCCACGGGGTCACAAAAAGTCAAGCATGACAGAGCGCAGCACACCATTCAAAGTGAGACCCTATAACACAGCGACCACCAGCAGCATGTCATATTATTCACATGAGCAGTTAGAGGAGGGATACAACTGATTCTTCTTTATTTCCCCTTTTGTTCCTTTAGTTTCATTTGAGATGCTTATAGGTACTGTTTTCATTATAACAGACAAAATGCATACTCAGAGACATTTGTTTCCATGTGCCGATTCTCCAGTCCAAGTATTTCTTGTCTTAATTGATTTCATGACTAAGTAGATACCTCCTACTTTATGGGTCACCACCCGGTTCCAAAGATACAGAGTAACTTGGATGCTTGAGATAGGATAAAGTTTTGGATCGCTTATTTCTAAGGAGGTATTTCCCAGTGTCCTTCACCTTTGCCCTCCTACTGGTGCAATTATGTAGAATTCTGTAGCCTTGGTTCCACTGTGTTAACTTGTGAACACACGTGTGATCGGTCTCTCTTGGCAGCTCCATTTCCTTTGACAGTGGAGGATGCAAGTCTGGAGGCGAGGATGCTTTGTTCCAGGTTCTCTTTTTTTTGTTGTTCAGTTGCAAAGTCATATCTGACTCGTTGTGACCCCATGTACTACAGCACGCCAGGCTTCCCTGTCCCTCACCATCTCCCAGAGTTTGCTCAAACTTATGTCCACTGGGTCAGTGATGCCATCCAACCACCTCATCCTCTGTCACCCCTTCTCTTGCCCTCAACTTGATGTGAGAGTTGGACTGTTAAGGCTGAGCGCCGAAGAATTGATGCTTTTGAACTGTGGTGTTGGAGAAGACTCTTGAGAGTCCCTTGGACTGCAAGGAGGTCCAACCAGTCCATTCGGAAGGAGATCAGCCCTGGGATTTCTTTGGAAGGAATGATGCTAAAGCTGAAACTCCAATACTTTGGCCACCTCATGTGAAGAATTGACTCATTGGAAAAGACTGATGCTGGGAGGGATTGAGGGCAGGAGGAGAAGGGGACAACAGAGGATGAGATGGCTGGATGGCATCACCAACTCAATGGACGTGAGTCTGAGTGAACTCTGGGAGTTGGTGATGAACAGGGAGGCCTGGCGTGCTGCGATTCATGGGGTCGCAAAGAGTGAGACACAACTGAGCGACTGAACTGAACTGAAGGGAATGGACACCAAAGTTACCTTGCAAAAATCACTTCTTCCCTCTGTCCAGCAATCCTTTGTTTAAACACTGTGCCCAGCTTTATGCTAATGCTAAGCTCATGAAACAGAATTTTCTACTGTATACTGAGTGTGACATCTTATTTTTAAAAAGTGCTTATTTGACGTTTTCTTAATGAGCCAGTGGTTATAGACTGTAAGCTAGGAAAGCTCAGTTCTTTATGCCTTTCCCCCTAATTCTTGTAAAACAGTAAGTCGTTGACATCCCCATTTCTGTTTTCTGACCATGCCTTGAGACATGTGGAACCTTAGTTCCCCAACCAGGGATCAAACCCCTGCCCCCTGCAGTGGAAGCTTAACCACTGGCCCACCAGGGAAGTCCTTTTGTTTTTCTTCATTTTAGAAAATCTGATTCTTAAGGCATTTGCTTAGATTCCAGGCATTCGATCAGTGTTTGCCCAGCACTTCCCACGGCTTCCTGTCTCCCCAGAGAACACCTGGTGGGAGGGAGGAGGCAGGAACTGGGCTCCTTCCGCTCTTAAGGCCAGCAGTCCTTACTCGGTGACCAGGTAAAAGAGGGAACGAAACGTGCCAGTTTTATTTTTTCTGTTTTAACAGAGCAAATGAAAGTTGGTCCGCGCACTCTTTCTCTTCTCTCTTTTATAAAGGCACCTGTCTTCTCTCTGTTTGTTCCTGTTCTCTTCTTAGGGCATTTCTTTCTTCCCAATACAAAATCCTGGATTTCCCCTACCAAATGAGCTGGAGAGGGCAGCGTGGCTGGCTCCACTCAGAATGCACTGGGTGAGTTCTCTTCCTAGTGAATCACCTGGGTCCAGACACAGGCCTCATTACTTTCTTGTGCCCATGAATTTTCTACCTGCCGGCTGGGGCAAAGAGGGCTGTAGCCGGGGGCCAGGAGGTAGAGGGAGATGGTTGGTTGGCATCTCAAGATCTCAGCCTCAGCAACACCTCGCTGCAGCCAACTGAGCTAACTAGGTACCCTTGTTAGAAGAAAGACTATGCCCTCATGGAGAATTATGCCAACATTTCTGCTTCAGCCCCCAGCAACAGACTTTTTTGGTTGTCTGTAGTGAAAGGCCCCTTGGGAAATGGACTATACAAGCAGCAAATAGGATTTTGGTTAAATGGTGACATTTGTTTCCCCAAAGTGTATCAGAAGGAAGCTAAGCTCTTCAGAACATGTGTTCATTAAAGATTGAAGTGGGGTGGGAAGCAATAAAAAAAAAGGCCAGTAGGTTCTCTTGTGAGATAGTTTTTTGTTCCTATGAATTGAATACACTCTCTGAAAAGTTTCAAAAGAGACAGGGAAGAATGTATTTGCTTTGATCCTACGTGTGGAGTGTTCTCTATGACAAATGCCTTTTAATTTAGAAACATTGTTGAAAAGTGGTTGAAAGTACATGAAAATGTAATATGTAAATAAGTTCTAATTAGTTATTTCAGTTAATTATTTTTTTGTCTCTGCTTTGCAGCTCTATTTTTCCTCCTCAGAAGGTCCCTTGCCAGAGTCCAGCTTTGGCCTCCTTCAAAAAAAATGTGTTTTTCTAGTGGTCATTATTAAGAAAATACACTCCCCCCCAACTCCGGTTGAAAACCTCCTAGTGATAGAGTAAGATCCCAGGGTGTTATGAGGAATTGTTTCAGACAGTTTTAGTCCGCGATTTGCTAGGAGTATATTAAAGCAGGAAAGCTTGCAGTTAATTGAAAGAACGGATGTATCCTTCTTCAAATAAATGGTATCTGTTATTTTTTAGAAAATGAATGTACACCAGGCCACTAACTGGACTCTAATCTTTCCTGACTATCCTGTGTTCTTTCAATGACAGATACATTGGATTTGGATATTAAAACTTTTAATTCTTTCTAAGTCAAATAAGATGCTTCTCAGTGAATGCTCTGGGAAAAAATGCTGGTAAAATGAACTGTTGTTTCTACATAGTAAATTTTTGAACATTGACTAAGAATTTAAAATGTTGAGTTTAGAAGCCTAGAAAGTAAACTATGTAACAAACTATGAGCTTTGCACTTAGCAATCTACCCCACCTCTGCAGTTCACTTAATTAGATCAGAATTTTTGAGCAAGGAGGGACCTTGCAGTCACCTAGAAATCAGGGAACTCTCCTCAGCTTTTAGCTACCACAATTCCTGGTGGTGGTTGGTTGGGTAGAAATGTAAGTTCCTGGGCCCTACCCCAGATTTACAGGGTCAGAATCTCTGGGGCCAGGTTGGGGCTGAGAGGGACTACATTTTTCACAAACATCTCCAGAAAATTCTGATGCTCACTGAATTTAGCAAACCACTGGTTTAGGCTGACTCCTTTATTTTGTGGTGAGGAAAGGCAGTCTAGGGAGTTTGATGGGTCAGGATCATCTTGTTCCCTTAGGAAAGAGCAAGCTTCCTGACTGTGTTAGTTGCTTCTGTTATGTCTGACTCTCTGCAGCACTGTGGACTGTAGCCAGCCAGGCTCCTCTGTCTATGGGATTTCCCAGGCAAGAATACTGGAGTGGCTTGCCATTGAGTAGCTATTTCCTGTTCCAGGGGATCTTCACAACTCCGGGAGTGAGCCTGGGTCCCTCGCATTAATTAATTACCATCTGAGCAACCAGGGTTCCTGACTCTAAACTTATGCTTATCCGTACACCATGTATCTAGAACACTCCTAAGCACAGGGAGAAGTCAAAACCTTCTAGGTCATTAGAAGCTGTCAACTTTTAAAGCAAAAAGGTTAAGAGTTTAGTGAACAAAATTGAGTTTATTTGGGAATAGCAGAGGAATTGCTTTGGGACATGCAGACCATAGTGAACCATAAGCAAGTCTGGAGAACCGTGGAGAGCAATTCTATTAGGAAAGGGGAAGCGGGGAGGGGCTGTATTGAAGGAAAGTTCATTGGAGGACAGTGAGTGTGCGGGCTTGTGGTGTCTTCTCATTGGCTAGATTGTTGACAGACAAGGAGAAAATCTTCCTTTTCGTGCTTGGCTATATAAAGTAAGCTGCCACAAATAATGTGTGCCTGAGACCTCCTCTTTCACGGCTTCCTACGTCCATTTTGAATGAGGTATTCTGTTATATTCATTTTTGTAGGGTGATTTCAGCATCAAAAGTAGGAGAGCATGGTTCTAAATAAGTTACCAAAGTAAAGACACCTAAGAACTAGAGGTAGGAGTTTATGTTGCTGCTGCTTGTGTCTCAGCTAAAACATGTATGAACCCTAGCCATGTTCTCTTTTCTTTTACAAGCCTAGACACCTGTGCAAAGTGCTGAGGCTGTTTAGCTTATTGAGTTGAATGCTCAGCCTGTTAAGCTTTGAACCTCTGTGCTTGGTTGATATTCACATTTGCAGGCTATATGCTTTCTTAAAAAGCACACTTGTGTATTTTAATATTGCCTATGTGTTAGGTTGCATCTAGGAGATACTAATAAAATCATTAAAAGTTATAGAATAATAAGCCCAGTAGGACCTACTAAAGCATTCAGCAAATGCTTACTGTTTATTATATCCCAAATTCAGACAAGCAAAAGCAAAAAAGCTAAAATAACTTACTTTTTGCAATGTTTTATGGTGAACATTTCAGCTATAATGGTGCTCCCAAATATCTACAAGATCACGTTCACTTTCTAAGTCATTAGGGAAGATTGAATTCTGTTCAGGGTCATTTCAGTGTTAAGTCACCTTGAATGTCTACAGTGTCTAGAATGTGTCAAGTTCTGCTCAACTCTGTTTCACAGTCCATATGTGGTCATGTTTAATGTGTAATTCTTGGAATGGGCAACATATCTGCATAGGGGTATTCACCAAAGTAGGCTGTTTTCAAGAGGCAGGTGAGCAGGTTAGGAGGATCAATTTCAGAACAGCTCTGGGACATTAAAATCTCTTTATATTCATGAGGCTGTATATGTGCCAAATAATATTCAGTTTATCGTCTCTTCAACATAAACATTTATTGCTGGTCTGTCATGTGTAGTGTTCTGTGTTAAGTGCTAAGGATAAAAAATAGATCTGAGCAGTTTATAGTGTGGTTGTGGCTATACAGGCACATCAAAAAGCACAATAGTTTAAGGAGGCATGTGCTATATGCCAAATGAGCACATGCTCAGTAGGTGCACCAGATGGCATTCCAGTGTTCAGAGCCTAGTGATGGCACACCCACTCCCAACAGAAGCAGCAGGTGCGTTTGGTTTTTCCTTATCAATTTCACGCATATCTCAGTCCTCAGCCAATCTGAAAAATAGGAGCTTGTTACGATCTTGTTGCTACTCAACTGTAAAGTAGTAGTTATTCTAGGAAGACAGTATTAAACTCTGGAAGCACAATTCCAATATATTTACTCCCCATCTTTCAATATCTCTTGTATTCCAAAACAGTGGGATCTAGCTCTCTTTCTGGAGGGTACTTTGTGGACCTGCTTGATGTTGTTTTATTTGTGATGAACATGAAAGCTCTAGGAATTTTCTGATACTTTCATTCATGAATTCATGTGAGTAAGTATCCTCTTAGGTTGTCAAACATGTTTGAGCTCCTTCTAGTGGAAATGGGGAGCAACTCTGATTATATTATTATTACTATTATTATTAAGAGTAATCTGTGCTTTCCTGATGGTTCAGACGATAAAGAATCTACTTGCAATGTGGGAGACCCAGGTTCTATGACTGGATCAGGAAGATCCCCTGGACAAGGGAATGGCTACCCACACTAGGACTCTTGCCTGGAGAATTCCATGGACAGAGGGCTACATAGACTGGTGGGCTACAGTCCATGGGGTTGCAAAGAGTTGGGTGTGACTCAGTGACTAACACTTTCATTTTGTACCCATTTTATGAAATAGGCTTAATATAAGATTTCTTCGATCAGTATAGTTCTTGGCATCCAACCATGATATGGGCCATGAGGAAGGGTTTCTAAAACGAAATCTATAGATAAGACATGTCAGAAAAGTGATGCTGTTTATATAATCCTGATGACCTGTTCTGGATGTTGTCCTTTGGGTTGATTGTAACAGAATTTCTGTTATCAATAGAATGTAGTTCCTCCTAGCTAAAGGTAAATAATGGCTTTTTTTGTCAGTTCAGTTCAGTCGCCCAGTCGTGTCTGACTCTTTGCGACCCCATGAATCGCAGCACGCCAGGCCTCCCTGTCGATCACCATCACCCGGAGTTCACTCAGACTCACATTCATCGAGTCTGTGATGCCATCCAGCCATCTCATCCTCTGTCGTCTCCTTCTCCTCCTGTCCCCAGTCCCTCCCAGCATCAGAGTCTTTTCCAATGAGTCAACTCCGTGTGAGGTGGCCAAAGTACTGGAGTTTCAGCTTTAGCATCATTCCTTCCAAAGAAATCCCAAGGCTGATCTCCTTCAGAATGGACTGTTTGGATCTCCTCGCAGTCCAAGGGACTCTCAAGAGTCTTCTCCAACACCACAGTTCAAAAGCATCAATTCTTTGGCGCTCAGCCTTCTTCACAGTCCAACTCTCACATCCATACATGACCACAGGAAAAATCATAGCCTTGACTAGACGGACCTTAGTCGGCAAAGTAATGTCTCTGCTTTTGAATATACTATCTAGGTTGGTCATAACTTTTCTTCCAAGGAGTAAGCATCTTTTAATTTCATGGCTGTGGTCAACATCTGCAGTGATTTTGGAGCCCCCCAAAATAAAGTCTGACACTGTTTCCACTGTTTCCCCATCTATTTCCCATGAAGTGATGGGACCGTATGCCATGATCTTCGTTTTCTGAATGTCGAGCTTTAAGCCAACTTTTTTGCTGTCCTCTTTCACTTTCATCAGGAGGCTTTTAGTTCCTCTTCACTTTCTGCCATAAGGGTGGTGTCATCTGTATATCTGAGGTTATTGATATTTCTCCTGGCAATCTTGATTCCAG